>CM060194.1:33651170-36096170 GCA_030549335.1 Pontederia crassipes
ATTAAAGAGTAAATAAATCTTCCGACTCCATGATACTAAAATAATCTTCATTCTTGCGGCACCAAATGTGGGAGTTTCATTGTGATATGAATCTTTATATTCTCTTACTTGGTTCAGTTTTCTACAAAGTGTCATTATGTTTGCAGTTATATTATTGAAAGTCATGATATGGAGTAACCATCTACCAAATGGAAAAGATTAAATTCTAAGTGGGGGAAAGAGAGAGAGAGAGAATTTGGAGAATGATGTAGGAGTAGTTGAGGGTTGAGGTATAATTAGAGGACGTCCATGCTTCAATTATAGTAATTAATAAATTTAAATAATTATTCTTTTTAGTTAACTTAGTGATCTAAAAATTAAATTAACCCACTAAATGTTATCTAATTATTTTATGATTTAATTTCTATTTTGATATTAATATCTCGTGTGTCTATCCTTTATATTATATAAAAATTAATTATTTTTAATAGAATATTTAAATTTATCATGGACATATGAATTTTTTTACAACCGTCTACTTCTTTTGTTTTATTCATTTGTTTTTATTTTTTAACTACCTCTTCTTTTATTAATATATATAGAGCGACATCAACTTAAATATAAATATCAATTTATTAATATTATTTTTTTCACAATTTAAACACTTCCCTTGGGTGTTTTTTATTTTATTTTAATATATATATATACATAGATATAGATAGATTAATTAATCATCCATGCATTTGACTAATGTCTATAACAACGAATACCTACTTTCTCATCACATAAGTATCTACTGGAATATATTAATCCCTAATATAATGATAAATAAATAATTCATAAGACAATTACACTACAAAATTATATATATTAATTACTCTTATACTAACAAATAAATTTTAATATGATTATCACACTTGTGAAATATTTAATAATATTTTATCTTTTTAATAATTGTATGTATCCAACACGTAGGTTCATGCAAAAGTTTTGTTATACATATTTTTTGAATAGATTTTACATTATATTATTATAAATTATAGTTACTATATTTAACCGTGTACGTAGAAAATTTATATAGTTATTATAACTGCGTATATAATTATTATATCTCATAATCATAAGTGTTTACTATTTTAATTTTTTATAATTAATATTTTAAGAACACTTGACAACACCTCATCATGCCAAGTGTCAAATTCTCCTTGTAAACTTCTTTGCTTTTAATATAGTATAGATAAGTGTGATGACCCGTGCGATGCGCGGATGATGTAAATGTAAAATTACATGAATTGTATATTTATAAAATAAGTAAATATTAGTTTGATATATTTTAATATTACTTAACAAATATGATAATTATAAATTAAAAATAATTAATTAATAGTCTGTCTATTTTTTTTGTGTCTCATTTACAAATTAATTTTTTTTGGATCCATCCCTAAGTATAATAGAGAAAAATATAAATCCAAACACATGAAACTAAGTCAAAAAAAAATTAATTGTCCTATATTATTATTATTATTTTTAGGTTTGCTATAAATATAAAACCATATTTCTAAAATATAATACCACAATAAATTTTTTATAACATAATTTCTTAAACATCATGAAAATCATGTAATGGAAATATCTGTGGCCAAAGATGGAGCCAATTCATGGTGGGTGCACTGACACTTAATAAGGAGTATATAGATATTTGGTTAAAAAATAAGAAAAAAATTTGTTGGTTAAATATTGCAACATATTTCTGAATTTATGTAATAAAAATATTTTTTGAACTTTTTTAAAAAATAGTAATACATACTTTTTTGTATGATGATAAATCTTAGTGTTGTTCATACCATTGTAATTAACACTCTTTTATATTATTATTTTTATCTTTTTATTTTCTTCCGACCTTTATTTTCTTATTCAACCTTTGCTAAAGTACTATTTGATATATTGTTTCTTAAAATACCATTCATTTGTATTAGTTATTTTTTTAAAATTTATTATATATACTTGACTACATTATTTACTTTTACTTATCATACCTATTATACTTCCTATCCAAAAATTTGCTTTTGGCATTATGAAAACATATCGTTATTTTTAATAATATTATTATATTATTCATAATGTCCCATTCATTTTATTACATTACATACTAATGTTATACCATATTTCATAAATACTTTTAGATGCACTTTATTGTTGATACTTTAGTGTTTAAAATTGAAATCAAATTGTTTCACTTGAATTTTCCTAAGATGCGAGAACAAAACTCATGACTTAAAAATAGATTAATATTGAAATAGTTTATACTATGTTATACTATATAAATTAATATGGAGCAAATGTTGGTCTTGGTACTATTTGTAGTCTCATGTGTTAAAAAAAATTGATGGATATATGCACGATATGCAATAAGAAGTAAGTAAACAAATGTTCAATGATATAAAAACATTAAATTAAATTATCTTTCCTTTTGGACATAATTATTTTTATTACATAATTAATATTCCAACTTTTAAACTGATGTCTATTTTAAAGTTAATAATTGAAGTTAAAAATTTAATGATATATATTTTTAAAGAATTTGCAAAGAAAATTGTGACATGAGATTAATAAGAAAATGTATAAAATTTAACAATTGGCCATGATATTGTTCAACAAAATTTTTTGAATCAATAAGTTGACAAAAAAAAACCTTTGCCTGAGCCAGTTTCTTCTTTTCTTTTTATCCAACCATGCATACTTAAGAATTTGACAATCTCTTCGTGTGGTAGTAGCATGAGAACTATGTCTACCCGTACAATCTTTTGTCATTTTTGCAAACTCATTTATACGTGTGAATCACTTACTATCCTAGTAGTATGAAATTAGCCTTGTGCTCCATATAAGGAAATTGACCTCTTTCTACTACCCACCTGTGGACATGTAGCACCATATTAAAATCTAGCAAAATTGTTTTAATATATTGCTTCAACAGGAACTTCTCTACGGACTACCATCCTATGTATATATGATATCATAAATATCATTTTTCTTATAAAAAGGAAAAAATAATAAATTAAATGAAAAATTGCAAGATTTATTCTTGACTAATTACTTATGAATATAAAAAGAACTAAAAACTAAAAGAGAAAGTTGTGCATCCTTATCCAAATAAAATAAAACAAATGCTGAGCATGCAAATAATTTATTTTAAAAAAAAATACTTGGTCGTGATTCAAGAGTCCATGAAACCAAATCCCATAAATATTTTATATTACAATTCCCACATAGTTTTAAAGGAAATATTTTATATAGAAAAGAGTATGATCGAATATGGTCGTAAAAAAGTATATTATCAAAAATTAGTAATTTTTTATTTATTTACTTCCTTATACATATAAATTTAATAGAAATTATTTTTTTATTTTCCAATAAGTAAGTATCCATGGTCATAAAAGATATTGATAAAATCTAGAATGTAACTATAAACAAATTACTATTGACAAAGATATTTTTTAAAAAAATTAAATTAACAAAAGCAAAAATATTGTTTCACTTTGTAATATCATTTCACCTTATAAGAATTATCTCCATATGATATTGGTTAGTTGCTGCAAATGTACTGCGCTCTGCATCTTTAATCAATTGACATCACTAATATTGTTTTCATCCTTGAAGAAATAAGTCAAACAAAAAAAACAATAAAGAATCAAATTAATGCATATAATATTATTTAACTAAATTAGTAAAAACTATGATATATACATAGACGGAGAGCGAAAGAGAGAGAAAGAAATAGTTATGATGTTCCTCACCCATAGTGGCTTATTGATTGGACCTAAAATTGAATAAAAGTTAAATTAATTTGTAATCAAAACTATAAAGTACCATATATATGTGCAGGATCATCTATCCCCTAAATTCATGTCACCACACATGCATGCATATATAAATGTATGATATGAGAAAATATAAAACATAAAGTAGAGATCAAATTAGAACCTTCAGATGCATGAATCATCTCCACCCATAGTGACTACATGAATCAAAATGATTTTCTCAGTGATATATTTATAGGCGTTATGAGAGGAAGTTATAGCCTTACAATTAAGTGGGCAACCATCTAATTGACGTGTGTGAGATTTAATCTCAAAAGATAATGCATAAAATTTAATTTAATTAGTCAACATAGAAAAGTTTAGTTTAAGAATTTATCTACTTTTATAAATTAGATTAGAATAAGAATTTTATCTTTAAAATCCACTAACTTCCAAATATGCCAAATGTCATGATATAAGTGTGTTTACTTTTTTTATTTTTAATCAATGAAATGAGGTTTGATTTCAAGTTGATCTTGGTTGCTAATGAACCTTGCAAGTTATTAACTAATCATTCATTTAAATATTATAATTAATTAATTAGTTTATTAATATATAGTTAGTTATGCTTTAGGACACGTGGAGTAGTTTGCTAAATGTTATTCCCAACATGCTTATTGTCATCTTTTTAATATGATAAATTAATTAATTCATAGTTTAATAAATTTTAAATTGCTAAAGTGCGGTTACTAATTAACCATTCAAATTGGAAACTAACCATTAATTAAAATTATGATAAATGAATTCATATAATTCATCTACTGTTCTAATAAAATTATATAATTGCTATCATCTTATAAATTATATTTTACTTCATTTATAGATGGATAAATTTCGTAATGATTAATTAATTGTCCAATGATGAGAATTACAAGAGTTCTGCTTTTATAATAAGAAATGATGGAGTTGGAATGAGGCTGGTGGGAAGGTCAAAAGTTGAGATTGATTTTTGCTCTGCTTACTTTGCATGTTGCAGCATCGCCATGGAATGGGGATTGGAGGTGTTGTGAGATTTGTTACGACAAAAGACTATTTTTGTTGTGCATCATAACTAATTGGTCAAGCTACACATTAATTAATCATCCTGTAAGGCAATGTCATGCATGACACCTTGGCATGCACCAAGGAAAGCCCTCCTTCCCTCCCTCCCTCCCTCCCTCCCATGTAAGCCATTATCATGACATCAATCATATAAAGGTGGCTAACTTTAATGGAAATCCGTTGTCAACTTTAATTCTATAATTCTAAAATACAAAAAATTCATTATAGAAAAATATTCATAATTAGTAACATTAGTGCAGTGAATAAGAAATATCTTTCTTGATAAAATACTTAGAACAATATCATTATACTGACTCACTAGATCATTGGATCACTATGATCCTACTCCACCTGCAATTATCATTAAAGAAATACAATCACCTCGTGGGAGAGTGATACTAACTTTTTTTAAAAAATAAATACATAAATTATATAGACAAAAGATATTACTTCGCATCTTTTATTTTAATAATGAGTTGAAGTATTTTTTTAATTGAATAATTTTTAAAGTTTATTGATACATCAAACATTAGTATCATAGTATTTTTATCTTTTAAAGCTAACTAGTGTGATGACTCGCGCAATACACGGATGTGAAATTAAATGAATTGCATGTTTATAAAAATAACTAAATAACCATTTCAATAATATATATTTTATAAGTGATAATTCAAAATAACTAAATCATGACAACGTCTTTGCCAACTAAATAATTCAATATTTACTTATAGTGAGATTTGAAATATTTGTAAATAGACATTTTGAACCTGAAATCTAATTCAAATAATTATAATAAGTGATTTATGCTGAAAAATATGTATGCAATATTCTGAAGAGAAGATGACAGTTCCTAGATAGTTGGTAATTTACTGAATAACATATTAGGATGCAAAGTAGTCATTCTTTTATAATTGCATGCAACATGTCGGTAATGCATGCACAGGTTGCCTATGCAAATACATCAGTAGTTCGACAAAGACGATGATATCGTAAATATTCTAAATATACAATCATCTCATCATATGAATAATTCAAAGAAAGTTATTAAAAATTATGACGAATAGGTAAAAAAGATAGAAATATTAGGGTGCTGCAGTAATATATAATCGAAAGAACAATAATCATATGAAATTTTTATAAAAATATATGCCAATTAAACAAAAACAACTAAAAATAAATGCAATACTGATGCGTTGGAGACCATGCAAGAAATTCTAACATTTTGTAAACAAAAAAAATGTCAATGGAACTTTACATTAGAACTGAACAATTGGTAACTAATTTCTAATAAACATATATGTAATGAGGAATTGAGCACTTCTAAAGAAGAAACAACTGTGAAAAAAATTTTATGTTCCTCTCTAGAACAAATGTTGGGTTGTAAATAAGACATAGGAGATGATAAAAGTTGTCAATACTTAACAAAAGACAATAATGTGTTCTGATAGAAAAAAGGATAAAAAAAATTAGTTGTAAGATTATTTTCATATAGATTGTACTATTAGAATATTCACATGTTGGAAGTTGTCATATTTTCATTTCACACAGCATATAAATTAAATCTTAGATAATGAATCAATTAATGTCCTCCAAATAATCCATCTCATATGTCAATAGGAAAGAAAAAAATGCTACATATTGCTCAAAACACTTCAATACGTCACAATATTTTTTCCTTACTTTGTTACTTTTTTTTCAATGAGTTTAGTCAGTCGGCATCTTGGAAATGACTTTTTTTTTCAATGAATTTACTTTCTCGGCATTCTGTCAAGTGGTGGAGTGCAATAGTTTGTGCTGGTTGAAGAAAAATTAGTAGTTATTGTCATCTCTTATATTCATGGGGTGGTTAATTGAGAATGAGTAGTCATATATCATTATATATTATTATATTATTATTTTCTATACGACAAAGGAGAGTGGGAGTTTGAGAATGGTGGAACTTGTGAGGAGGGACAAGAGTTAAGGTGTATACATTCAAACTACTATGCACATTACGTGGAGTGCGTGCATGCATTAATTATTATTTATTATATATTAAGTTAATTGCATGGTTATGATTGCTATATGTATATTAGTTAGTATTAAAATATATGCTTTCAAACATATTTAAAAAAATTAAAGACACACGGTAACATAATATCATGTCAAATGTCATTCTTTACTTGCTCACTATACTCCTTTTAATAATATACTAGTGTATCACCCGTGCGATGCACGGGGCATACATATATATTATTTATAAATAAAATTGAATATTCTCCTTTTAATAAGTTATAAATGCATATATATTACATTATATGTTATTTATAACTAAAATAAAATATTTGTAGAATAAAATGAAACTAACACGTTAACCCTTAAATAATGTATACAGTTATTATTAAAAAATATAATTTTTAATAATATCATAAATTTGGATTTAAATATATTTATTTTAATTTACTAATCATAATTTATTCGAAAGTTGCTTCTTCTCCTTACACATTATATTTTTAAATTAGTAAATAAACCTTTTTAATCAGGTACATAGGATAATAGGTTTTCATAAACTATATATATAATATTTAAATACATTATCTTAATATAGTTAAATCATGAGAAATGTGATAAGGAAAAAATCTAAATTTATGGAGTCAAGTTAGTTATGGATAATTATTATCCACTACTCTAATATAATATAATATACATGTATATATATTATAATTATTGCAAGATGTTGGCTATGTTAATGATAATTAGTTACTTGTATGGTTACCACATTTAATTATTATACATATATGTTTTGAAAAAATATTTATAAAAAAGTTTAAGGACACGTGACAATATATTATAATTCCAAACACCACTCTCACTCTAATAAATATTTAAAAATTAAGGCAATATATTTTAAAAAATCAAAGAAACTTATAAAAATACGCGACAGTGGTAAAGGAAAAAAATAAGCTTAAAAGTTTGTTGTTAAAAATAATTAATAAAATATAATCTTGCAATGGAGCCCATGACTTCATTTCGACTATTCTCAAATAATTATATATTTAAATAATAAGATTTTCTTAAAAAGTGAATATGATTCCATGGTTAATTATATGATAACAAAATCAACAACTCAACATTTTTTAGAGACTCGTAATTTCATTTTTCAATGTGTAAAATATATGTGAAAAAATACATGATAAAAAATAATATAAAAGCTTGATGTAAATCAATATGTTTATCTCGTGTTCTCAACCAAGCCATGACATATAAAAAAGAAAAAAAATAAAGGATCAGAATATCTGTAAAATAGTGAGAGTTATATATCATTGATTCTTGAAATATAATTTTGCATGCAACACGTAAAGTCATGGATATGACTATAACCTTTCAATGGAGTCCAGATGCAAGCAATATGAAATAATGCATGATAAAAATGTAGAAGATGGATGTGAACCAATACTATTATCCGTGTTTATGGCAACATTATATATTATATCATCCAATCCCTGCCATATTGCAAAGAGAAATTAAAAAAAAGTATAAGAATATCTATAACATAGTGAGAGTAATGAATCTTTCCTTCTTGAAACATCATTTTCAATATATCAATCCCTTGGAATCATCATCTTTTGAACCTTAAGTTTCCTTTGCATGACTTAAATATAAAGCAAGAGAACCATTATCAAACAACATTAAGTATTCAATGAGATAGTTTATCACCACAAAGACATAGTATTTGCAGGAACAAAAAACATCCAAATCAATCATATGAAATTAAAGAGTAAATAAATCTTCCGACTCCATGATACTAAAATAATCTTCATTCTTGCGGCACCAAATGTGGGAGTTTCATTGTGATATGAATCTTTATATTCTCTTACTTGGTTCAGTTTTCTACAAAGTGTCATTATGTTTGCAGTTATATTATTGAAAGTCATGATATGGAGTAACCATCTACCAAATGGAAAAGATTAAATTCTAAGTGGGGGAAAGAGAGAGAGAGAGAATTTGGAGAATGATGTAGGAGTAGTTGAGGGTTGAGGTATAATTAGAGGACGTCCATGCTTCAATTATAGTAATTAATAAATTTAAATAATTATTCTTTTTAGTTAACTTAGTGATCTAAAAATTAAATTAACCCACTAAATGTTATCTAATTATTTTATGATTTAATTTCTATTTTGATATTAATATCTCGTGTGTCTATCCTTTATATTATATAAAAATTAATTATTTTTAATAGAATATTTAAATTTATCATGGACATATGAATTTTTTTACAACCGTCTACTTCTTTTGTTTTATTCATTTGTTTTTATTTTTTAACTACCTCTTCTTTTATTAATATATATAGAGCGACATCAACTTAAATATAAATATCAATTTATTAATATTATTTTTTTTCACAATTTAAACACTTCCCTTGGGTGTTTTTTATTTTATTTTAATATATATATATATATACATAGATATAGATAGATTAATTAATCATCCATGCATTTGACTAATGTCTATAACAACGAATACCTACTTTCTCATCACATAAGTATCTACTGGAATATATTAATCCCTAATATAATGATAAATAAATAATTCATAAGACAATTACACTACAAAATTATATATATTAATTACTCTTATACTAACAAATAAATTTTAATATGATTATCACACTTGTGAAATATTTAATAATATTTTATCTTTTTAATAATTGTATGTATCCAACACGTAGGTTCATGCAAAAGTTTTGTTATACATATTTTTTGAATAGATTTTACATTATATTATTATAAATTATAGTTACTATATTTAACCGTGTACGTAGAAAAATTATATAGTTATTATAACTGCATATATAATTATTATATCTCATAATCATAAGTGTTTACTATTTTAATTTTTTATAATTAATATTTTAAGAACACTTGACAACACCTCATCATGCCAAGTGTCAAATTCTCCTTGTAAACTTCTTTGCTTTTAATATAGTATAGATAAGTGTGATGACCCGTGCGATGCGCGGATGATGTAAATGTAAAATTACATGAATTGTATATTTATAAAATAAGTAAATATTAGTTTGATATATTTTAATATTACTTAACAAATATGATAATTATAAATTAAAAATAATTAATTAATAGTCTGTCTATTTTTTTTGTGTCTCATTTACAAATTAATTTTTTTTGGATCCATCCCTAAGTATAATAGAGAAAAATATAAATCCAAACACATGAAACTAAGTCAAAAAAAAATTAATTGTCCTATATTATTATTATTATTTTTAGGTTTGCTATAAATATAAAACCATATTTCTAAAATATAATACCACAATAAATTTTTTATAACATAATTTCTTAAACATCATGAAAATCATGTAATGGAAATATCTGTGGCCAAAGATGGAGCCAATTCATGGTGGGTGCACTGACACTTAATAAGGACTATATAGATATTTGGTTAAAAAATAAGAAAAAAATTTGTTGGTTAAATATTGCAACATATTTCTGAATTTATGTAATAAAAATATTTTTTGAACTTTTTTAAAAAATAGTAATACATACTTTTTTGTATGATGATAAATCTTAGTGTTGTTCATACCATTGTAATTAACACTCTTTTATATTATTATTTTTATCTTTTTATTTTCTTCCGACCTTTATTTTCTTATTCAACCTTTGCTAAAGTACTATTTGATATATTGTTTCTTAAAATACCATTCATTTGTATTAGTTATTTTTTTAAAATTTATTATATATACTTGACTACATTATTTACTTTTACTTATCATACCTATTATACTTCCTATCCAAAAATTTGCTTTTGGCATTATGAAAACATATCGTTATTTTTAATAATATTACTATATTATTCATAATGTCCCATTCATTTTATTACATTACATACTAATGTTATACCATATTTCATAAATACTTTTAGATGCACTTTATTGTTGATACTTTAGTGTTTAAAATTGAAATCAAATTGTTTCACTTGAATTTTCCTAAGATGCGAGAACAAAACTCATGACTTAAAAATAGATTAATATTGAAATAGTTTATACTATGTTATACTATATAAATTAATATGGAGCAAATGTTGGTCTTGGTACTATTTGTAGTCTCATGTGTTAAAAAAAATTGATGGATATATGCACGATATGCAATAAGAAGTAAGTAAACAAATGTTCAATGATATAAAAACATTAAATTAAATTATCTTTTCTTTTGGACATAATTATTTTTATTACATAATTAATATTCCAACTTTTAAACTGATGTCTATTTTAAAGTTAATAATTGAAGTTAAAAATTTAATGATATATATTTTTAAAGAATTTGCAAAGAAAATTGTGACATGAGATTAATAAGAAAATGTATAAAATTTAACAATTGGCCATGATATTGTTCAACAAAATTTTTTGAATCAATAAGTTGACAAAAAAAAACCTTTGCCTGAGCCAGTTTCTTCTTTTCTTTTTATCCAACCATGCATACTTAAGAATTTGACAATCTCTTCGTGTGGTAGTAGCATGAGAACTATGTCTACCCGTACAATCTTTTGTCATTTTTGCAAACTCATTTATACGTGTGAATCACTTACTATCCTAGTAGTATGAAATTAGCCTTGTGCTCCATATAAGGAAATTGACCTCTTTCTACTACCCACCTGTGGACATGTAGCACCATATTAAAATCTAGCAAAATTGTTTTAATATATTGCTTCAACAGGAACTTCTCTACCGACTACCATCCTATGTATATATGATATCATAAATATCATTTTTCTTATAAAAAGGAAAAAATAATAAATTAAATGAAAAATTGCAAGATTTATTCTTGACTAATTACTTATGAATATAAAAAGAACTAAAAACTAAAAGAGAAAGGTGTGCATCCTTATCCAAATAAAATAAAACAAATGCTGAGCATGCAAATAATTTATTTAAAAAATACATTACTTGGTCGTGATTCAAGAGTCCATGAAACCAAATCCCATAAATATTTTATATTACAATTCCCACATAGTTTTAAAGAAAATATTTTATATAGAAAAGAGTATGATCGAATATGGTCGTAAAAAAGTATATTATCAAAAATTAGTAATTTTTTATTTATTTACTTCCTTATACATATAAATTTAATAGAAATTATTTTTTTATTTTCCAATAAGTAAGTATCCATGGTCATAAAAGATATTGATAAAATCTAGAATGTAACTATAAACAAATTACTATTGACAAAGATATTTTTTAAAAAAATTAAATTAACAAAAGCAAAAATATTGTTTCACTTTGTAATATCATTTCACCTTATAAGAATTATCTCCATATGATATTGGTTAGTTGCTGCAAATGTACTGCGCTCTGCATCTTTAATCAATTGACATCACTAATATTGTTTTCATCCTTGAAGAAATAAGTCAAACAAAAAAAACAATAAAGAATCAAATTAATGCATATAATATTATTTAACTAAATTAGTAAAAACTATGATATATACATAGACGAAGAGCGAAAGAGAGAGAAAGAAATAGTTATGATGTTCCTCACCCATAGTGGCTTATTGATTGGACCTAAAATTGAATAAAAGTTAAATTAATTTGTAATCAAAACTATAAAGTACCATATATATGTGCAGGATCATCTATCCCCTAAATTCATGTCACCACACATGCATGCATATATAAATGTATGATATGAGAAAATATAAAACATAAAGTAGAGATCAAATTAGAACCTTCAGATGCATGAATCATCTCCACCCATAGTGACTACATGAATCAAAATGATTTTCTCAGTGATATATTTATAGGCGTTATGAGAGGAAGTTATAGCCTTACAATTAAGTGGGCAACCATCTAATTGACGTGTGTGAGATTTAATCTCAAAAGATAATGCATAAAATTTAATTTAATTAGTCAACATAGAAAAGTTTAGTTTAAGAATTTATCTACTTTTATAAATTAGATTAGAATAAGAATTTTATCTTTAAAATCCACTAACTTCCAAATATGCCAAATGTCATGATATAAGTGTGTTTACTTTTTTTATTTTTAATCAATGAAATGAGGTTTGATTTCAAGTTGATCTTGGTTGCTAATGAACCTTGCAAGTTATTAACTAATCATTCATTTAAATATTATAATTAATTAATTAGTTTATTAATATATAGTTAGTTATGCTTTAGGACACGTGGAGTAGTTTGCTAAATGTTATTCCCAACATGCTTATTGTCATCTTTTTAATATGATAAATTAATTAATTCATAGTTTAATAAATTTTAAATTGCTAAAGTGCGGTTACTAATTAACCATTCAAATTGGAAACTAACCATTAATTAAAATTATGATAAATGAATTCATATAATTCATCTACTGTTCTAATAAAATTATATAATTGCTATCATCTTATAAATTATATTTTACTTCATTTATAGATGGATAAATTTCGTAATGATTAATTAATTGTCCAATGATATCTTGTAACTAACTCTAATAGTTAATTATTAAAAAGAATTATCAAATGAGATAATAATTTATTAAACATTTTTAAATGATTACATTTTTTTCAACACGTAGACTCATGAAATATTTTGTTATTTTTTAATGATTATAATTTTTTTTCTTTCAGCATATCATATAGTTACTAAATTAGTTGTCTAATGTATATGTTAATAAGTATTTAAAATAATAATTCTTAGTATATGGACATGTGGCACTTTATAAATGTGTCAAATGTCATCTTCTCAGGAAAAGTACTCTCCTTTTAATATAGTATAGATTATGACTTTACATGTACAAATAATGTCTATGTGATCATAATATATCATACAATATTTCATAAGTAACTTGACATATAAAGTGCATAAAATATCATAATACACTATCGATCTAAGACATCAATATATTTGAAATGTATGTAAACATTTAAGAAAAAATAAAATATTAACATAATTAATCATAATAAAATTTACATAAATAATGTTCACTTTTCAAATTAGATAATAGTGAATACTTCCAACAAAAAACAATAATTTATTCTACATATATAAGTTTTTGGGTGATTCTAATTTTCTACAAGATAAACTTGCATGAGAATCACATTATATATTTTTTTCATACTTTATATTCTTGAAATGTATTCTCAAAAATTGATGCAAAACTCAAATTTTATGATCTACATAATATTCTGGCAAAGCATCTTCTCAACTCATTTTTAGATAATTCAAATGATATAGAATGATCACACAAATTTTTAATTATTCCATAAATTTCAAATCCTAATTAAATATTTAAAACTTTTATCTAGTCATAACTATTTATAGACATCTCCAAATCAATGAATCAAAGTTTTATAACCCGAGTTTAGTAGAATTCGGGCAAGTTAGGAATAATACGAACCGAGTTCATAAGAACGAGGCTCAGGTTTGAAGGTGCGCAACCCGAGTTCTCCAACCTAAGCACAGTATATTGATATCACTAAGAATCTAGACTAGGTTTTGGATTGACCTAACTTGAGTTCCGTTGACATAATTGAGATGAACACATGAGTTCTAATGATATTGAATTGGAAGTTTGATACCCATTTGGCCTAGGTTCCACCTCACCCAACACGGGTTAGAGAGTAAAATATGAGATTCAAACTTGACATTATATAAGAGCGAGTAATTTGAAAACTTAAATCTTCTATCGTTAGAATATAGTTATTGTATTTAAGTCTATGTGAAGTATAATCTTGACAAATATAGATATACGCTCTTTCAATTAGAATCTTCATCGCAATACTTGTGTTTAGCGCCAAGTATACATCATAAATTGATTAATTCAATTGTCATCATGATGTGAGTCTCTAAAATGATTCATCTATACATGCCTTTAGGCTTTTGACTATGTCTAAAGGAAGAAAATTAATTATTACTACTTTATTGAGATACTCAAAAATGAAAAATAATCCGTTTAGGAAAGACACGTAAAAGAAAGCAATTAGTTCACTACCCAAAAACATGAGTGCGAGGAAAAGAATTTTTACGAGCCACATTAAACTTTCACATACAATCGTAATAATTTTTCTTATGTTGAAAAATAAAATGTATATGAAAATTTATTATCGCCAAACAAGATATATATTAACAAAAGACAAATTTGAGACATAATGAGATACATAATTATTTGCACATTTGTTAGCTCGTCTCTAATGAGCATAGTTGAACGATTATGAATGAATCCTAACTAGTCTTTTTCTAACTCCTATAAAAAAAATCATATTGGTTCAAAATTTGTTAGGATTCTAAGTAATACATGTTCAAATTTTGAAGACCATATTTGTCGATATGAGGTGTAATTTTAACGACCTTTTGAAACTTTTGTAAAGAACTTTATTATTATTGTCTTCCCACGTGCTGTTCTGAATATGTGAAACGTTATGCTTTTAGGCGATCAGGCAACAACGAGTGGAAAGATATTAAGAATCCTGATTAACGAGTGAAAATAATTGTCATGGAAGTTTTTTGTGTGTGCCTTTGACAATTAAAAAAAATCCTGATTAGAAAATTATTTTTCTATTGACCAAAAGATTTGTAAACAGCTTTGTGAAAAATATCTTTTAAACCTTCCACATTGTATCGTAAGTATTTCCATTTCTAATAGAGACTTAAAGGGAAATATTCTGTTTCATTTCTAATAGAGACTTAAAGGGAAATATTCTGTTCATATATGTTATCTTCAAGAATATTCACTAAACAACACAGGGCATGATATCTCAAGTTTCATTAGCCAGTAGAGTTAATTGGGCCTGGTTCTCTTGGATGGGAGAGCAGTACCCGCATGGATCACCCTATTGCTGTGTTGAATTATTGACATGTTTCTTTCACAGATTTTTTTTCCCTACTTTGTTGCTGGAGCTTTGGGCAATCTTCATGTTTCTTACGTCATATCTTTTGAAACCCTTTGGCTCAAAAGGCAGAATAAAAAGGTCACTGCTGAAATGCATAGCACCTTTTGCTGCATCAACCAATTTTCTGCTTAATCCTTGAAACAGCTAGAGAAAAAAGAGTTTTAAACATAATAGCAGACTAGGCATAACCCTTGTTTCTCATTAAATATAAAGCTGCAGCAAGAACAAGCCGCACCAAGAAGTCTAGTTGTAGAAAGAGAAATAAGCTCACGCAACTCTATATAATGCCTACCGAGTTCATGGCACTTATCACAAAGATCATGGAGGCATTGGGCTTTACTAACACTATGTTTCCATAAGATGAAAATAGTAATTGAGAACATGATCACTATGTACTAACGTCATTAGAACAATCACAAATACAGTGCATTTCTTTAGTCTGCAGTCCATTTCAAGACAACAGAAAAGTAACAACTACATGCTACGACATAGAATGATATGACATGTAAGATTACTAAATATCTTTCATGAAATGAAATCTTGAGCTAATATTTTATCTGACCACTATGGATATTAAGGATCAGCATGCGAATTTCTAGCCCCATGATAAGAATGTTTTTAGAGGAAAATTATAAGAAACCACTAAATCCTAATCCAAATAAAGCATTTTTTTTCAGAAAAGGAAACAAGTATTATCATCCACATATAATTGAAATCTCAAACGGCTCTCTTGTTAGTTAATTCTCATAAGTCCAGGATAATTCTCATAAGTCCAGGATAATTGATACAGGTGCATTTTTGTATTCATACAACGAAAGATGTTATCCAGCTTATTCATTACAATTAAATCAAATTTCTTGTAACAACGAAATGGAAGATTGCCAAATATCTTTCATGCACTGAAATGTGTATGTATGTTGTAGCAAATGGTAATCTTTTATATAATCACCATGGGGTATTAAGGATCAACATGGGGGGGGGGGGGGGGGGGGGGGGGGGGGGGGGGCTTTAAGAAAATAACTGAACCTTGATCTAAATGAAACATACAAATTTTGCAGAAGAGGAAACAAGTTTTATCATCCATGAGCAATGTTATATCCTCCTAAATTAGGAGGACCAGCCTCCTAACTCACAATGGCACGAGTATAAATTTATCAACTTGTTTGGGCAATTTAAAGATGTGACTATTAGGAGGATTTTTAGGCCAAAGTTTTAGGCGGATTTAACATTTTCCTATCATCCACATATTGCTCTCCTGCTGTATTTCATTGCCATTCATTCCTGGACACTTGATACAACAACATTACTATATACATACAACGAAAGATGTTATCCAGCTTATTCAACAACAACAACAACAACAACAAAATAGCCTTATCCCACTAGGTGGGGTCGGCTACATGGATCATACGACGTCATTCCGCTCTATTAGTAACCAAACCTTTCGGTATATTATTCACCAATAGATCTTGCTCTATTAGTTCGCCAAGTGTCCGCCTTAGCCTCCCTCTCCCTCTTTTAATCGAACTCCAGATTATTTGATCTACTCTTCTTACTGACGCATCTAATGGTCTTCTCTGAGTTATCCAGCTTATTCATCACAATTAAATCAAATTTCTCGTAAAAACGAAATGGAAGGTTGCCAAATATCTTTCATGCACTGAAATACATATGTATGTTGTAGCAAATGGTAATCTTTTATATAATCACTATGGGGTATTAAGGATCAACATGGGGGCTTCTAGTCCCATAAATACAGTTATAAAAATTTCCTTTAGAGGAAAAGCTTTAAGGGCCTGTTTTGTATCAGAATAAATCAAGAACAAAGGCTTTGTTCTGGAACAATTAGCCAAACACATTTTTGTATCTGTGGGGCCCACCTGCAATAATGACGAGAACAGCAAAAAAAGCTAGAGCAAATAAGTTCTTGGTGAAGGCTGGAACTCGGTTGCTCCCGCTAGAACAAAGACGAGGGGAAGCAGCAGGGTCAAAACAACAATGTTCTAGGACAATTATTTTCACCCAAACAGCCCCTTAGAAAATAACTGAATCCTGATCTAAATGAAACATACAAATTTTGCAGAAGAGGAAACAAGTATTATCACCCACGAGCAATGCTATGTCCTCCTAAATTAGGACTAGACTCATATCTCACAATGGCATGAGTGTAAATTTATCAACTTTTTGGCAATTTAATGATGTGACTATTAGGAGAATTTTTAGGCCAAAGTTTCAGGAGGATTTAACATTTTCCTATCATCCACATATTGCTCTCCTGATGTAATTCATTGCCATTCATTCCTGCACACTTGATACAACAGCATTATTATGTGCATATGATGAAGGACCTTATCCAACTTATTCATTACAATTTACAATCACAAAGAAATTCCACTGCATACTTATATTTCTAAACGGAAGAGCAGATCCACTAGAACTGTAGGACCTGGCACGCTATACTATGGTGGTGCTTTATTCTTAACAGGTGTCATTTTACTAGTTTTATGTCTATCAACTATGCACTAATTTGGCATTGTATGTGATATTAACAACATTTTGTCTGATCTACGATCCAACCATGAGGATGATAGAAATAGATGAGGTCAGAGGTGGAACGTCTTATATAAGGCATGTGAGATGTGGCAACAAAAAAATACAGCATTGATCAAGTTTTCTCCGACTTAAAGTTATGTAACTGTTTTTGGATGACACTCATAATGATGTTTGTTATTCTGCAATGTAGACCCGGATGTGAATATTCAAGTTGTGTTCATAAAACACAACGACATAAATTCCATTTAAGAATATAATGGAAAGCTATTACTAAATTCAAGTATAAACAAAGCATACAATTTTTTCTCAAAAGAATCAAAAAATAGAAGAGCAATATCAACCACAGATGAGCGAAATAGAAGTGAATCAGTGGTACAACTTCAAAAGGCACTGAAAGTCAACTGGATGCTTTAATCCTAATATCAATGGCATATGAATTAGTAGGAACTTCTACAGGGTATGCAAACAGGATGGACAGGAATAGATGAGATAACACTCAAAGCAATGACACAGTAATAATTTACCTTTGTAAATTGGAACCCAGAACCTGCTACCAGCTTCCTGGTTCCTCTTTCTGCGAAACCTGTCTCTGGTCCAAAGGTCCATCTGTTGCTTTGCATTAAAGAAGATCACAGAAAATATAGAGCTTCGAACATCTTATCATGGCAATGCCTAAATTTATTCTTGACTTAGCAGGTACATTCATTCATAAATTAATTTGCATTAAAAAAACTTGTTGGTAAGCAAAACCTGTCTTTGAATACAGGTGCAATAAATTTTTTCCAAGTATGTTTTCAAGAAACCAAATCTGGAGGCAAAGAAGTCTGTTTCGGGCCCAGCAACACAGTATACAAGTTTCAGGTAGATGTCTCTGTTTTTAATCCTACACAATACAATGCAAAATGAAATTTACTAAATTTAACGAACCTATAACAGCATCAAATTTCATGGGCTTGCTCTTGTCCAAATATTAAATAAGCTCGGAAGGTTTTTCATGCTCAAAATGCTGTGGGCACCTTCCCTTTCAAAAAAATGCTGTGGGCACCTTGTTCGGAATATCTACTCTATATAAAGATTCTTCATTAATGCCTGACAATTGTACTATACTGCATCAAATATTAGTTGTGTTTAACTTTGAAATCAAATTAGATTTACTTCAAAAATCTGGTTGTTTGAGTGAAATCATCAATGAAGTAGGTTATAGAAAATAAATAGTAACAGGATATATTTCAAGGATATGTGACATAGCATATTTGATACGAATTCTATTCTCTTCTGTTTTATGCAATCTCACACAGTTCAATTTCATTGTATGAGTTGACACCAACAGAGTGTGTAAATATGAGATTGCCTTTCATCAAAACAGGTTACAAGAAATTTGATTTTGAGTAACAAGTTACAACCTTATCATATAAACAGGACTACTTATTCCAATTTTACAAGACTAAAAACCTCTAAAAGAGCAATAAAAGAGATCATTTCTACTCTTTTTTACAGTGACCATCTGTGGCGAAACAGAGGAAGTTAATTACTAAGCATTCATCTTCACTAACCTCCGTTCGTTCATGGATTTAGATGTATTCCGAAGAGCAACACCTCAACAACAAGGAAATAAACCTACTATTCATATCCAGCCACGAAATTGCTCCTTTTCCAGCGTCTGAGTCAATGCCGCTGCATTTTTTGCGATCTTCTCATTGCCATCTCCGAGTAAAGCCAAAGAGAGCTCCAAAGCTCCCTCTTTCGTGGCCTCAAGAGCCATCTCTCTACTATCGGAACACACCAAGTTCAGCGCCAACAAGGAATGGTGGATGCTCCTGGAGCTCCCAATTCTGAGCAGCTCGACCAGTACGCCAACAAAGTTGGCAATTTTCTTCATCTCTTCCTTCCCTTCCCGGCACTTGGCCAGGAGACCCAGGACCTCAACGGCCCTCTCGGAGCCCTCCCCGGCGAGACGCACTAGCGCGGGCACGGCGCCGGCTCGGACCGCCCGCCTGCGGTTCTCCGGGAACTTGCACAGCTCGTAGAGCGCGGTGGCCGCCTCGCGCCGCTCGCGCGCTGCGGCCCCTTGGCGCAGCAGCGCGGCGAGGCCCGGGACGGCCGCGGGGTGGGCGCCGATGGTGCACTTGTTGACCTCCACCACGGCGAGGCTGGTGAGGGTGGTGGCGGCGAGGGCCGCGGCGGGCCCCCGCAGCGCGGCGACGACGCTGTCGACGGCGCCGTCGGCTACGAGCCCCACGCGGGCGTCGTCCCCGTCGAGGCTGAGGTGGAGCACGGCGCGGAGGGCGAGGTCCTGGAGGTCTGGGCGGTCCCCGGACGCGGCGGCATGGCGGAGGAGGACGGAGGCGGCGCCCGAGTCGGCAACGAGGCGGCGGAAGGAGGGGCTGCGCTTGACGAGGCGCAGGACGGCGGCGAGGGTGGCGGCATCGGAGGGGAAGACGAGTGCGGCGAGGAGGGCGCGAGGGTCTGCGGCGGCGGAAGAGGGCGGCGGCGGCGGAGAGGGAGAAGAAGAGGGAGGGGTAAAGTTGGAAATGAGGCTGCGGAGGGCGTGGTTGGGGATGAGGCGAGGGGAGGGGGGGAGGGGGAGGTTGGTGACCGGGCAGGTGCGGTTGCCGGAGTCGAGCCAGCGCTGGATGGAGGGACGGTCGAAGGTGTGGCCGGAGGACAAGATCACCGGGTCCGTCATCACCTCGAGCGAGATCGGGCAGCGGAAGTCATCGGGGAGCTCCACTTCCATAGTACTTTTCGTGCTTCTTGTTGTTGTTGCAGGTCGATTGCACCGAGACTTCCTAACGCTACTCACCAACCCGCAACCGGAGAATGGGAACCGAAGGCAGAGAGAACGACGACGACGACGACGACGGAGAGAGAGAGAGGAGAGAGAGAGAGACTTTTGGGTTTTTAGAGGGGGGTCGTCTGAGGTGAAATGGTAAGTGATTTACCAAAACGTTCCTGGCTCGGGATGAGGTGGCACTCTCTTGTGGTGCGTTCGGAGAAAGCGTGTGGAATTTTGTCTTCTTTTTTTATTACAATAAAATAAAAAAATGGGGAAGAGAGAGAGAGAGAGAGGCGTTTTTGTTTTGATCTTAGGTGGAGAATTGGTGATGATAAATGTGCCGTTTGGAGAATTAGTGATCTGAAAAAAAAAGTACAATAATAAATTATGACAACTTAACGTATTTAAAATCGTGGCATTACTAGTTGAACTCTTGAAATAAATATTTTTAAGTAAAAACTACATGATACTTTTCTTAAAATATTTTTAAAATAAATATTCTTAAAATAGAGTAAGTAAGAATTAATAAAAAAAATGTAATCAACTACTCTAATCACTAATGTATCGAACTTTTCTTCTTCTTCTTCTTTTATGCAAGTTGAAAAGAAAAAGAGTTTTAAAAAATAATGTCGGTGGATTTAATTGGTCAAAATATTAAAATTAGGACGATAAGAAAAAGTTAGGAAAATATTTAATTGCATATCATGCATTCGTAATCTCTTCATCACAATATTTGGAAAGAACAGAAATCACAGGAATTGGGGCAACAATATTGAACGAGAATTGGGGCAACAATAATAAATGTTGATACGGATAATTTCGTGCTTTTATTTTTTTTACTTTCTTTTTTCGTGAAACTAATTAATTGTGGGAGTTGACATGATATCGAGATCCCAATCTCATTCATTTACGTAAATTACATTAAAGAATGCATTTATTTGTGTTCAATAAATTGAAAAATGTGAAAACTCGTATTTTTTTTAATGAAAGAATTTACGTCGTGCATGACATTTTTTATCATTAGGGTCGTTTAGTTTTTTGCCATTATTTAAATTATCGATAATATTATATTATAATATTTGGTAAGTACTGATAATATAAATAATAGTAAAAAAATGATAGTGACAAAATTATCAAAATATTTTTAAAATTTATTTTATATTTTAATAATATATTATTATAAATAAATAAAGAAAAAAATAGAAAAAGTGAATATATATAAAAAATGAGAAGAAATTAAGACAAGATTACACATAATAAAAAATATGAAATTAAATGATATTTATTTATTAATAAATATTTAAAATAAAAAATTAATTGAATGAATATTTTCATCAAAATGTATTACCACCAATTGGTTATATGAAAAAATGTCTCCCCTGCTTGTTATTTAGATTATCGTGAGGTGATAATTAAGATTACTAAAGTAATTAAAATTATCGATAATCAATCGTAGTCAAACGAAATAATAATTATTAAAAAGGTTTGATGAGTTACTTTTATAATTAAAGATTAAAATGCATTTAAAATATGACAGTACAAGACTTAACTAAAATACATAAGTAAATGTATTATAAGGATATGTTTTTCTGTATATTTTTAATATTAATATAAAATTTCTTAATTAAATGAAAATGATGGGATAAGCCCATTCTTCCAATCGGTCTGATTTGAGTTGAATGCCACAATTATTAAAATAGGCCACACTCGGGTAAGAAAATTGATGAAAAATGAAATGATATTTTATATCATTAAAATATTTAGAAAAGTTAATGACTATAATAGTAGGTTAGTTGGCCTGACCTAATGGCTTAAAAGTAAAAAATATAATATGAAGACTCTTTTTTTGGAGTTATTTTATTAGATCTCCCTTAAACTATTATGATATTTCGCATCTAATTCAAATATATAAATTTATCGTAATACGTTCCTAAATTATATCGTAATTTTTATTTTAGTCCATCCGTCACAATTTGGTAACTTTTCTATTATTTCTATTTTTATATTTATTAAAAGATTAAACTATCCTCTCCTCTCATTTAATCTTTCAAAGTTTAAAATAATATAATAAAAAATAATTAAAAAATAAAAACAAAAAGGGGACGCTGCCGCATATCCGTCCCGGGCAGGATGGGGCATCTCGCACTCAAGCTCGTTGGGGTTATGCTGATGTTGCAGGGGGGAGTCCATCGCTAGACGCGGGGAGGGGGCTTGCCGGGGTGATCACTGTTCATTGGAAGGAGAGGAGGCTAGGGCGAGTCGGTCACCAAAGAGGAGGTTCGTGAGGGCAACGTGTCCCGGGGGCTTCTCCCCGGGGCACGTCGAGTTATCTTATCATGTATTTTCCTTTTCAACTCACTTTTGTACTTAGTTTATTTTCTAAGTGTGATGGTGGCAGTTTTGTAATTTGCACTCCAGAAAAGTGCACCACCGGAGATGGTCCTCCACATCACACGTCGCAATTCTACCACCCGAAACGGTGGTATAGTAGGGGAGACCCGCTAGTCCTCCCCGAAGCGTTGTAATCATTCTTATTTACTCAACAAAGATTTCAAGCTTCTCTAAATCTAGCATTGTGCCTCAAGCGTGGGGTGGCAACCCACAAAAGAGCGTCCCAAAGCGTCCCAAGCGATCGAGCGTTACGCCGAGGTGCCCGTTTGTTCACAAACGCCTCCACCGAAGAAGCGTCCGCTCGGGACCGTGCGTCCCAAAAGTTGTGGCATACAAAAAGTGGCATAAGCAAGCTTCCGCAAAGCGCTCAAAAGAGCTTGCCTAGACGTTGGGCACGTCTAGGCGCCGCACGGGTCGGTCGAGCGAAAAACGACCCCGTGACAAACGCAGGGGCGCATGGTCCATCACCGACTGCAAGGAGGGGATCTATTGGGATCGAGCTCGCTCGGGGCGCTGACGACAACCTCACAGTGGAGCTCACTAGGGGGAGCCGATATCGTGGGGAGGGGGGGGGGGAGAGAGAGGTGGGGTGGTCAATCGCCGATCGCAGGGGATGGTCCATCATCGATCGCTAGAGGGGGCGAGTTGGTTGCCGAGTTGGAGGTCTAGAGGCGACGCAGGGGGCGTTGGCCCTGACGACAAGTTCATGATTGAGCTCGTTGGAGGTTCTGCCGGCAAGCTCACGATCAAGCCTGCTGGGGCTGGCATCGGGGAGAGTCCAGCATCGATCCAGTCATTGGAGGGGAGTCTAACAAAATAATCTTTTTTTTACTTATAAATTGACAAAAAAATTCAAATATTTGCTTATCAAAATAGAAGAAAATTTCAAATTTACTTATAAACAGCGCCTACAGAGATGCCGAGTACACACTCTCTCTCTAACCAACATTGAACATTGCATTTAACAAATTTATATATTTCTCAATAATTCTTCATTTAATATATTTAAAATAAAGGTCCATGCAGTAATTATAGAACTAAGACCAAAATCCATGCAAACTAAGAAACTCATATTGAAATGTTTAGATTTAAAATTTGCATAATGATAATATAGATAAGGCGACTGAAGATCAATTGTTCTATTTAAGTACTAAATATTCAAATTCCTAAGCACACAACATGGTATCTTTCCATAAATTCCGTCAGCACTCTAAAATTATGAAACTTTGCAATTATACCCACATCAATATATATATATATATATATATATATATATATATATATATGTAACATATCGTCTCTTTAAAAAAAAGGAAATGAAACGAGCGGTCGCCAGGGGAGGCAAAGTGCCACCCCTGACCTCCTGGTCGTTTCGCCTCCGGCCGACCAAGGGTCGGCTAGGGTTGTATAAAAGGGGGGCTAGGGTCGTCCTTTGCGTCTCTTGGACACTCGGCCGACCACCTCCCCCACCGTCTTCTTCTTCCTCTCGTTCGGCGATCGGCGTGTGCGAGCGGCAGGAGCAGAGGCGATCGACGCACGTCACCAATCGACCCCTCTCCAGCGCACCTCGAACCTCCTCGACGTGCACAAGGATCCGGTGAACCTTCCCTGTCGATCCACAGGCGATCGACGACGACTGGACGGAGAAACAGCGACCGGCGAATTTGAAATTTCGACGAAAGAGGTACCCTTAGCATTTTAATCCCATAGACGAAGAATTAAGAATTTATTGATGCGTAAAGTTGGTTCATTATAATCTTGAAGTAGTTTACAACCTTTTTCTTATTGTGACCGTCATCGTTGGACGGCCGGAGGACCCCCAGAATCGGAGGTAAAGTCCAGCGACCCTATTTTATCGTAGGGACCAATCAACCGATTCCAGAGAACGGTCGACCGGTATGTGCACAAAACTCACATGAATTCTTACTTATCGATCGACCGGCCTCACCACGGCGGTCGACCGGTCTCTCTATCAAAGAATAGATCTGACCTTACGATCGGTCGACCGGTCCCAGAGACGTTCGAGCGATCCGATGCACAGTGCTCATCTTCATGGCCTAACGAACGGTCGATCGACACCATGGACGGTCGACCGATTCACAGACACTAATTAAAGAATTCGGCCGACCGAACCTATAGGACCGGTCGACCGATGCCAAGAGAATGATCGACCGGTACTTCAGGAACGGTCGACCGGTCCGACAGCCAGACCCCTTGGTCTGACCTAATCGGATTAACTCTTTCCCATTCATAACGGAGACTCTGACCAGTTCACCTATACCAGCTGAGTCCTATTATATAAAGATCAAAATTCTATTGAACCATAAATCATAGATTTCGTAATGACTAAAGATAAATAAAGCAAGGACAAAGACATGGGATTACTATGTGCCGCCCCTAAAGTTAAAGCAAAGATCAAAGATTAAAACATAGTAGGGATAGGTAGTTAGTTGGGGGGACAGTGAAGCTACTGTCTTGAATGACCACTATTCCTAAGATTTCAGGTCTTCTCCCACCTGTATCTCGAATGAAAGGTTGTGCTAAGGTCATACCCCTTCCCTTAAATATTAAAGTATTATGCCAGAGGGACAGGTAACTAACTGAGGAGACAGTGAACCTAAATGTCTCTTAACCGACCATTGTTCCTGGATTGTAGGAATTCTTCCCCCTACCTTCCGAACTGGGTGAGATAGTAACACCCACCCATCTTCCCTTTATGGGCTTACTGGCAGCAGAGATTCAGAGAGGCACCCCTGTCATCCCAACCTAATAAAGTCGAACTCGCATAGGACAACCAACCCTAAGGATAATTTAGTAAAGTAAAAGACGTAGTACAACTCACAGTAAAGCAATGCAAAATAAAGTAATGTACAAGAGCAATGTAAAGCAAAGCACTGTAAAGTAAAGCAGAGATATTGTAAAGTAAAGTATTGCATAGCATAGTAAAGACATTGTAAAGTAAAAGCAGAGTAACGCAAAGATAAAGTTTTGTTATAGTAAAGAACATAGTACTGATAATGATTAAAGACTTATATATTGATTTCATGATCATCATCGATCCTTATTTCACTGTCTATTGCTATTGTACTGAGCATCTTTGCTCATGAATATTTTATTCCCTTGCATTGAAATTTTGCAGGTGAGAATGCCAACTGAGGAGGTGATGGAGGGCGCAGAGCTTGGAGAACGATGCACATGACTGATATTTCTGCTCCGAGCTTTCTTACTGCATATCTGTTTAATCATCTTTATTGTTCAGAGACATCATGTTTTCTTCCTCTCATAGAACTTCAGACAAGACTTATTATATTTCTGCATATTTTCTATATTGAAAGACGTCATAGACTTCCGCATATTTTCTATAATATGAGACATTATGAAGTTCCGCATTTAAGTCATTCATCATGACATTTCGACTATTCTTCCGCATTTAAAGTCCTCTATTATGTTTATTATTATTTTATTAGTGCTACGTAAGCAGTTTTGTTGAATGGTCAAGGCCAGTAGAGCAATAGGCAGTGTAGCGCTCCCGGGGTCAATCTGATCGCCTACGTGGTGGGAGGTGCAATTTTGGGGGCATTACAGTTTGGTATCGGAGCCTAAGTTCTTAGCTCCTTCATTGATCATAGTAGAGTAGATGTTCATGCATAGCATTCATTATTCATACGGTACACAGCTCACAATAAAGTCATGTGCAAGCTTCTCAAGCATCTGCGACTCCATTCCTCAAGTAAGTAAGTAATAAGTACATTCCTATATGAATCATACTTATGTTATTGAATTAAATTATGTTATAGATGCCTCCACGCCGTATGGTCACCAGAATTGTACGAAGGGGTAGGGGCCATATAGTTGGGATACGTATGTGGCCAGTAGATCCTCCAACCCTGCCACAGCCTGCTCCAAAGAGACCGAAGCATTCAAATTCGGATTTAGAGAGCGTAGAGAGTAATGATCCGGAGTTACTCTCTCCACGCCACTTCTACCCCGTGGAGACACGTGAAGAGATGAGTCAAAGGTGGCACTTTTACACGAGAGGAGAACTATTGACAACCCAATTTCTATCTCCTCCGATGATGAAGAAGAAGTTCCTGAACCACCAAGGGGATTACAGTTCAGAGACACGAGCCCTATCAATCAAATTGATCCAGAGGAGTTTTGTGGTCTCTGTTATCAAGAAGGACACGGTGATGATGAGTGCCCCAATCTCACTGGGGAGCCATCTAGACGTAGTGATTAGTGTTTGACATATATCTCGATATGAAGGCCTTAGTGCGCCTCAAACAGATGTTTATGCTTTTCCGAACCTTATCGAGAGAATAATGTTTGCTTTAATGAATACTGAGCATTTTGGTTTCAATTTTTATCTAAGATTTCTATTTAGATTAAAAATCTTTGATTTTATGTGCCTCTCTCAATTATTGTTATGGTCCTTCTTATAGATATCATATTAAAGAAGAGAATATGCCTATACCAGTGAGGCTGAGAACTACAATGAAGGGGAGAACCCATATGTTCTCCCACCTCCACCATACCCATCTCCACTTCCACCTTCTCCTCCGCCACCAGAACCACCAGTTCAGCAAGGACGTCAAGTCCCTTCTATCTGCACACTACAAGATTTCTGGAGGTCAAAACCTCCAATGTTCAACGGTGAAGGAGGCATCGTAGTAGCAGAGCAATGGATGGAGGCAATTGAGGACAAATTTGACATCCTCGACGTGCCCGAGAATAAGAAAGTGTTGTTCGCCGGAGACACTCTCCAAAAAGACGCTAAGGAGTGGTGGAAAGTGAGAAAGGCCACCAGCTTTCCTGATGTGAGAATTGTTGGCTGAGAAGATTTCCGTCAGACATTTGAGATGCGATGTTTCCCTAGGTTCCAAATGGACCTGAAATAGAAGGAGTTCCTGAACCTAGTGCAAGAGACCATGACTGTGGACTAATATATGACGAAGTTCGTCAGACTTAAGAAGTACTCTAGGCTAATGATGGATGAGCTGGATGTGACCAAGTGTTTTGTGGACGGGCTGAACCCCACTCTGAGGTCCCATACAAGATCGGAAAACTGCAGAACTTTAGAGGACGCCATCAGTTTGACTACCTTGACTGAAAAAGAACAACAAGATTTGTAGAAATCTCAAAAGGCCCAGCAGAATGTGGGGCAGAGTTCCCATCAGCAGCAACAGTTTCGTGGGAACAACCGGCAATACCAACGACGGGATAACCGGTACCACCCATATGCAGCGCCTCAACAGAACCACCACCCTCAATAACAACAACAGTCATACCGTCCTCCACAATAAGTCACTTCCCCTCAGCAACAGCAACCACAACATCAGCAACAACAGCGACTCCCTCAGCAGGCGCAGAGGCGCCCAGCACAGCAACAGAGGCAACAGCCTCCTAGATCCCCTCAAACACCATCCGCATAAGATGAGCGGGTCTTATGCAACACATGTGGCAAGATCCATGCTGGGAATGTCGAATGAAGTTTGGAGCTTGCTACTACTGTGGTGGAATGGGCCACATCGCAGTGAATTATTCAAGACGTGGATAACAGCAATTGGTGCAAGGAAGACTCATCAATATGTAAGAGGATGCTCCACAGAATGACGCTGAGGTCATTCGAGATACGCTGTTCGTAACTGATTTACCTACAAAAGTACTGTTCGATTCCGGTGCCTCACATTCTTTTATATCTGAAGATTGTGCCAAAACATTAGGGTTAGCCCTCATGAATTTAGAGCATAAGATGAATATATTGACCCCACAAGGAACCCTGATTACCACAAAGTGCCTCCCTAATGTACCAATAGAGATAGAGAAAAAGAACCATCCTGTAAATCTTATCATTATCCCTATGAGAGATTATGATATAATCTTGGGCATGGATTGGCTAACCTCCCATGATGCTTCTATCATATGCAAACAAAAGAAAGTAATCATAAGCACACAAAGTACAGATAAAGTTATAGTCAGGGGAATTGCTCAGAAGGAATAAAAAATTATAGTATCCGCCATGAAGGCACAGAAGTTACTTCAGAAGGGATGTAGAGGCTTCTTAGAAAGTGTGACCAAGATAGAGGCACCAAAGAAGACTCCTCAAGATATAGAAGTTGTAAGGGAGTTCCCGGATGTGTTCCCTGATGACGTTAGTGGTCTACCGCCCAGAAGGGAGATAGACTTTCATATTGAAGTAGCGTCCGGCACCGCTCCCATCTCCAAAGCTCCATATCGCATGGCCCCAGCAGAGATGAAGGAATTGAAGGACCAGATTCAAGAGCTACTGAATAAATATTTCATAAGGTCTAACATCTCACTATGGGGTGCACCAGTTCTCTTTGTCAAAAAGAATGACGGGTCATTAAGACTTTGTATCGACTACAGAATATTGAACAAAGTCACGATAAAGAACAGGTACCCGCTACCTCACATTGACGATATATTTGATCAATTGTCTAAAGCCAAGGTGTTCTCAAAAATTGATCTAAGGAGCGGATACCATCAACTAAGGGTGGTAGAAGAAGACATTCCAAAAACGGCATTCCACTCAAGATATGGACATTATGAGTTCCTGGTTATGCCGTTTGGGTTAACAAATGCCCCGACAGTATTTATGAATCTCATGAATCGAACTTTCCACAAACACCTGGATAAGTTCATAATTGTCTTCGTTGACGATATTCTCATCTATTCGTCAAGTGTGGAACAGCATAGAGAGCATCTGAGGACAATGCTGGAAACGTTGCAGGCAAAGAAGTTGTATGCGAAATTTTCAAAGTGTGAATTCTGGTTAGAACAGATGATGTTCCTTGGCCACATCGTCTCTAAAGATGGAGTTGCAGTGGATCTCGCAAAAGTAGAAGCAGTGTCAAACTGGACTCAACCAAAGAACGTCTTCGAAATCAAGAGTTTTCTTAGTTTAACAGGCTATTACAGATGTTTCATCGAAGATTTCTCCAGAATTGTGTTGCCACTGACAAAGCTTACGAGGAAAGGAGAAAAGTTCATCTGGTCGTCCAAGTGCGAAGAAAGCTTTCAAGAGTTAAAGGAACAGCTAACTTCAGCGTCAATCCTGATTACCATCGGACAACGATAGTTACGTAGTTTACAGCGATGTTAGTGGTACAGGATTATGGTGCGTATTAATGCAACATGAGAAAGTAGTGCCATACGCATCTAGACAGCTGAAGAAGCATGAAATTAATTATCCAATGCATGACCTCGAGCTAGCGGCAGTAGTGTTCGCTCTCAAGCTTTGGCGCCACTACTTATATGGAAAAGAATTTGTGGTCTACACTGATCACAAGAGTTTGAAGTATGTTTTTACACAGAAGAAGTTGAACATGCGCCAAAGACGTTGGATGAAATTTTTAAAGGATTACGAGTTTGCCATCAATTACCAACTTGGTAAGGCAAACTCAGTAGCTGACGCCCTCAGCCGAAAATGGGAAGGATCCTTAGCTTACATGCGTCTACGACGATTCGAGCTTGTGGAAGAACTGTTTAAATGGGCACCAAGAGTAAAGCACGATGGGTCGCTAATGATGATGCAATGCATAATACCGAATATAATATGGAGAATCATCGAAGCACAAGTAGAAGACACAAAATATCAAAGTATGATGATAAAGACTAGTATGGAAATAACAAATTTCAAGGTTTCCGCAGATGATGGCATAAGGTACCGTGACCGACTATGGGTACCAAATAATCCTAAACTCCGAAGAGAAGTGCTGGATGAATGCCACAAGTCCGAATTTGCAATCCACTCAGGGAGTACAAAGATGCACAAAGATGCGTATAGGAGTTTCTAGTGACCAGACATGAAGAAGAAAATAGCGGAGTATGTCTCCAAATGCATAGTGTGTCAACAGGTCAAGATCGAACACCAGAAACATCAAGGGACCTTGAAGAGTCTGGGTATCCCGCAGTGGAAATGGGAAAAAATATCGATGAATTTCATCATAGGCCTACCTCGGACTCTGAAGGGGCATGATGCCATTTGGGTTATAGTGGATCGACTCACTAAATCGGCTCACTTCCTACCCATTAAGGTAAAACAATTCCTTGAAAGTCTCATGGATTTATATGTGCAGGAGATTGTTAGGCTTCACGGATCCCGGCAGCCATTGTATCCGACAGAGATCCCAGATTCACATCAAGATTCTGGAAGAGTCTCCAGAATGCTTTTAGGACAAGGCTCCGATATAGCACTGCTTTTCATCCACAGACTGATGGACAATCGGAGAGGACAATCCAGACATTGGAGGACATGCTGAGAGCATGCGCTTTGAATTGGCATGGTAATTGGGATAAACATTTTCCTCTCATAGAGTTTTCCTACAATAACAGCTTCCATGCTAACATAGAGATGTCTCCCTTTGAAGCATTGTATGGTCGCCCATGTCGCTCTCCGGCATGTTGGGGCGAAGTTGGAGAAAGGAAAATTTTAAGTGTCGAATTACAGAAGCAGACACAGGAGTATACGGACAGGGTGGAACTGATAAAGAAAAGAATGAAGTCTGATCAAGATCGTTAGAAGGCCTACGCGGACAAGAAGCGCCGAGAACATAAGTTCAAGGCGGGTGATCAAGTCCTGCTCAAAGTCTCCCCCACCAAAGGAGTAATGCGTTTTAGCAAACGGAAAAAATTGAGCCCAAGGTATCTAGGCCCATTCGAAATACTAGACATGATTGGATATTCAGCATGCAGGTTGGCCCTGCCTCCGGCCTATCCAAGGGTACACAATATCTTCCATGTCTCCCTACTCCAGATGTACAAGCACGACTACGCCAACGTGATCCAAATTGAGGAACCAAACCTCAAGGAGGATCTGACATATGAGGAACAACCCACAGAGATATTGGAATATCAAGAACATCAACAAGGGAAGAAGAGAGTAGCACTGATTAAAATGGCATGGAAGCATCACCAAGGAAAAGAAGCAACGTGGGAAGTTGAATCAGAAATGCGAGAGATATTTTCTGAACTTTTTGATAAGCCTTAACCATTATCCAAATTCGAGAAAGAATTTTCTTTTTAGAGGGTAATAATGTAACATATCGTCTCTTACAAAAAAGGAAATAAAACGAGCGATCGGCAGGGGAGGCAAAGTCACCCCTGACCTCCCGGTCGTTTCGCCTCCGGCTGACCAAGGTCGGCCGGGGTAGTATAAAAGGGGGGCGAGGGTCATCCTTTGGGCCTCTTGGACCCTCGGCCGACCACCTCCCCCACCGTCTTCTTCTTCCTCTCGTCTGGCGATCGACGCGTGCGAGCGGCAGGAGCAAAGGCGATCGACGCACGTCACCAATCGACCCCTCTCCGGCGCACCTCGAACCTCCTCGACATGCGCAAGGATCTGGCGAACCTTCCCTGTCGATCGGCAATTGACGACGACCGGACGGAGAAACAACGACCGGCGGATTCGAAATTCTGATGAAAGAGGTACCCTTAGCGTTTTAATCCCATAGACGAAGAATTAATGATTTATTGATGCGTAAAGTTGGTTCATTATAATCCTGAAGTAGTTTACAACCTTTTTCTTATTGTGACCGTCGTCGTTGGACGGCCGGAGGACCATCGGAATCGGAGGTAAAGTTCGGCGACCCTGTTTTATCACAGGGACTGGTCGACCGATTCCATAGAACGGTCGACCGGTTTGTGCACAGAACTCACATGAATTCTTACTTATCAATCAACCGGCCTCACCACGGCGGTCGACCGATCTCTCTGTCAAAGAATAGATCTGACCTTACGATCGGTCGATCGGTCCCGGAGATGGTCGACCGATCCGATGCGCAGTGCGCATCTTCATGGCCTAACGAACGGTCGATCGACACCATGGACGGTCGACCGGTTCACAGACACTAATTAAAGAACTTGGCCGACCGATCATAGAGGACCGGTCGACCAGTGCCAAGAGAATGGTCGATCGGTCCTTTAGGAACGGTCGACCGGTCCGACAGTCAGACCCCTTGGTCTAACCTAATCGGATTAACTCTTTCCCAATCATAACGAAGACTCTAACCAGTCACCTATACCGACTGAGTCCTATTGTACAAAAATCAAAGTTCTATTGAACACTAAATTATAGATTTCACAATGACTAAAGATAAATAAAGCAAGGACAAAGACATGAGATTGCTATGTGCCGCCCCCAAAGTTAAAGCAAAGATCAGAGATCAAAATAGAGGAGGGATAGGTGGTTAGTTGTGGGGACAGCGAAGCTACTGTCTTGAATGACCACTATTCCTAAGATTTCAGGTTTTCTCCCACCTGTATCTCGAATGAAGGGTGGTGCTAAGGTCATACCCCTTCTCTTAAATATTAAAGTATTATGCCAGAGGGACAGATAGCTAGCTGAGGAGACAGTGAACCTAAAGGTCTCTTAACCGACCATTATTCCTGATTGTAGGAATTCTTCCCCCTACCTTCCGAACTGGGTGAGGCAGTAACACCCATCCATCTTCCCTTTATGGGCTTACTGGCATCAGAGATTCAGAGAGGCACCTCTGACATCTCAACCTAATAAAGTCGAGCTCGCTTTGGACAACCAACTCTAAAGATAATTTAGTAAAGTAAAAGACGTAGTACAACTCACGGTAAAGCAATGCAAAGTAAAGTAATGTACAACAGAGCAATGTAAAGCAAAGCACTATAAAGTAAGGCAAAGATATTGTAAAGTAAAGTATTGCATAGCATAGTAAAGACATTGTAAAGTAAAAGCAGAGTAACGCAAAGATAAAGTATTGTTATAGTAAAGAACAAAGTACTGATAATGATTAAAGACTTATACATTAATTTCATGACCATCATCGACCCTTATTTCATCGTCTATTATTATTGTATTGGGCATCTTTGCTCATGGGTATTCTATTCCCCTGCATTGGGATTTTGCAGGTGAGAATGCCAACTGAGGAGGTGATGGAGGGTGCAAAGCTTGGAGAACGCTGCACATGACTGATATTTCTACTCCGAGCTTTCTTACTGCATATCTGTTTAATCATCTTTATTGTTCAAAGACATCATGTTTTCTTCCGCTCATAGAACTTCGGACAAGTCTTATTATATTTCCGCATATTTTCTATATTGAAAGACGTCATAGACTTCCGCATATTTTTTATAATATGAGACATTACGAAGTTCCGCATTTAAGTCATTCATCATGACATTTCGACTATTCTTCCGCATTTAAAGTCTTCTATTATGTTTATTATTATTTTATTAGTGACATGTAAGCAATTTTGTTGAATGATCAAGGTCAGTAGAGCAATAGGCAGTATAGCGCTCTTGGGGTCAATCTGATCGCCTACGTGGCGGGAGGTGCGATTTTGGGGGCGTTACAATATATGTGGATAAATATACCTCTATATATATTATATAATTTAGGTGTAAAGCAAATAAGGGTAGAAGTATTCATCGGATCAGAGTGATTCTCTAAATTTAATGATCCGATCCGATCATAAATTTAATAACCCGATCCGACCAAACTTAGATTGATCAATTCTGATCGGTGACTAGATCGAGCCGACCATAACTCAATCAATGTTAAAGCCAGCTATGAATTATAATTTCTTATCAACTCGAGTCTACCTCATTGCACCAAACATTTGATTAGTTTAATTTTTTATTTATTTTAAATTTGTATTTTATTTATAGTTTTTAAAAAATTAAATAAACTATTTCAAATATGAATACAATAGTACATATTTGAAAACTATTTAAAATATCTAAAGTGGATATTAAATGATTTTTGTATTTAATAATACTAAAAGAAAAAGAACAAATAAAGGAAAAAAGTGATAGGATGATTTGACAAGATCCAAAAATGTTGTTACGACAAGACCGGACTGGCTGGTCGGACCAGTCGATAACACGGTCCATTTTAAGACTTAAAAATGGGTGACCTTGGAACCGGATTGAACCGATAAAAAATTGGATGACGCAGAAAAACTAGATCAAACCATATTTCAATCAAACTATTCGGTTACGAAAAATAAAGAAAAATCAAAACACCTAAATGGCCTGAATCTACTATTCACTTTCTTAATGCCGAACCCTAAAATTGGAACTATTGACGGCTTGATGCGAACACCGAATGACTGACTATTGACAACGTGGGTGACTCCGACGATGGCGACTGATGGCGAACTCATGACGACTGTCGGCGGTGAAGGCAACCATCGAGGATCTCCTGCAGCCAACCAAATAGTTCAATCACTTCCTTCATTTTTGTTCGTTTCCGTTTTGTTTGTTTTCGTGACTTCGTCGATGATCTCAAGCAATTTTTGCCATCTGCACTCTGGAGAGACCCTCCATGCGCAACGATATGGCTCTGCCGCTGAGACCCTCTCATGCCCGAGTGGCAAAATTGCAGTGAGGTCTCTGCGCTGACGCGAGCGGTAGCAAGTCGGCGTTGGTGTTGTTGGCTGCCCGCGCTCGAGGTGTACCATGCCCGAGCAGGACTTTTGCAACTTGCAGGCTATCGCGTGCGGGCGACAATGTTGCGGTGGGAGGTCTCTATGCCGGCATGAGCGATAGCGAACTGGGACCATGGGGAGTTCTATACGTCGGCACTATCGGCTGTTTGCGCTCATGGCAGCGCCACTGAGTCGCTCCTACATCTGAGTGGTGCCACCCCTTGTTGTAGCCGTTGAGACCCTCCCATGTGAAGGTCATATGGTGTCTCCATTACTGTTATCATCATGAGTCATCTCTCTTAGAGTCCCTTTAAAGTTTTAATTGGATTTATTATTACTATTTTGTCATTTAAGCATTATTAATGTGGAATGTGATTATTGATTTTATTTTATAATTTTTTTGTTATGTAAATAATTTGATGTATTATATTAAAATATAATATTTTATTATTAATCGGTCCGACTGATCCAATCGGTCTAACTTGAAATGAATATCTTTTTGTTTCATTGTTCGGTTCGATCTTAACAACCTTGATAAAATAAATGGTTGGCTCAGAATTTGGAATTGGATTGGGTTTAATTAGACCCGTAAACACCCGTTGAATATATTAATGAATGTACAATGAACACCATTTAAATTTAAAATAAGTTGACACATCAAAGTTTATTTTATAAAAATCATGAGTAGTTTTATATACTATCTTATCATATACTATGAAAAATTGTTCAATTCTTATATAATATCTTTAGGATTTAATGGGCGTCCACCCCATGCTCCCCTTCAATGGCATCCATCGTATATGAAATGGATGGCCAACATAGAAGTCATGATGCACCCCATCAGAGTTCAACATATTGAAAAAAAAATCTCTCGCTGCCTCCATCTGCTACACCTCCAGCACCACCTCCGTCTGCTACACATCCATGCCGCCTCCATCTGCTACACCTCTAGCACCACCATAACAATTGGCAGCAGTCCATTTCATTGACTCACCCCTAGGAGCATACCTCCATCCCTCACCTCTCATCCTATATCCGCCGTCTATAATGGTAGGGATAAGATTGACGTCATCAACATCATCGTAGTGAGGCTTCTTCTTCATCATCATGTTGTTGAGCCGAATGTTGGCTGTCCTAGGAGCAAAGTAGAGATCAAGCCTGCCGACGAATGAGATCAACGAGCAGATTGTTGGATACCTCATCGGAGGTCCAACGAGCCCCACGGAGCAAATCAAAGCACCAATCCATCATTACTAGTAGTGAGTCGACCGCCGCCTCGGCATCGATGAAAATGGTGGGAAGGGTTCCAGGATTGGTTCCGACGCGCGCCTTGTCATCCCTGAAGTCAAAGACATCGGAGATGGAGACTCATACCATCTCATCCACTTACGATTCAGCCTACCCACCATGCTTAAGAACATAGCCGATTTGATCCAGGTATAGCTCCAACCACTCTGGTTGTCTCGATGTTGTCTGGAACTTCGAGAACCGCATCGGGTCTAGCATCCATGATGGCGGTGATGACACCATTTTTTAGGATGAATATGAGGATGACGAGTTTTCAGTGGCAGCATTTTCAGGCCGCGTCGCTCCACAACTCGATCCAACGAGGAAGGCAGTTGGAGACAATAGCTTCGACACTGTGTGAGATGCAGGGATTTCACAGAGGGAGCGGCTTCTCCTGGTAGTGATGCAGTGAAGCAGGCATATGAGGTTGGAAGGCAGGATGACGGAGGAAAAAGTCGGCGACGTCGATGCCGCAACAAACAGTCGTCAATGAAGGAATCAGAGTTCCCAGCGAGCGAGGAGGGGGACAGGATGTAGCAGCGACCGAAGATGAGGACGAGGATGGGGGCGCACTGGAGGGCTGCGCGGGCCTGACGGAGGGCACGTTGGGGGTCAGCCGGCTTGTTGCCTCTAGAGTCCATGGTCATCTAGTGAGCCAGAGACGACGACACTGATCGGTCATTGTATTGCCGCACGTACAGGGGGCTTCCTGCCCTCCCTTGATCATAAGCCCTCCCACTACTACTCGACGGACCCATCGCCTCCGATGCATGCGTCCACCGGATGAGCCAGAGATGATGGTGCAGATCCACCATTGTATTGTCACACATACTTCAGGCTTCCTGCCCTTCAACGATGAGAAGCCCTCTGCTCCTCCTCCTCCTCGGATCTCGATGTGGATGAGAGGCGTACAACTGGCATCAAGGTTTCCACCGTCCACGACACATCCTTCTGGAGCTCCAAGGCATTCATGCTTCACCTACGAAAGCGATCCGCGACCTGAGACGCTCGTCTTCTGCCTCTTCCAACCGAACAGTGGGAGGTTCGAGTCGACTCAATATAGATGCACAGGCCGATGCCATGAAGCATGCGATGTCGTCTCTCGATTTTTCGGACACGACGATCATGGTGGCTGCGACGACCTTGATGAGGCCAACAATGTTCGAGGGTGGAGGACACTTTGGCACAAAGCGCTCAACCGTCACAAAATGTTGAACAGGCCATGCTGCCACGCGAACCAATGTTGAACAACGTCTTCGAAAGGATCGTTGTCTGATGTAAGGGGAGCATCCACCCCATCTTAGTATGGGGTGGATGCCCATTAAACCATATCTTTGATGTATATATATAATATGATATTGAAATACCTTGAGCATAACTCTCTATATATAATAAAATTTGAAAAAGATTAAGAGTGTTCATGGGCCGAATTGGACGTGATTTTATCAGGTCGGGTCGGGTTACTGCCCATATGGGCAGCAAATTCAACCCATCCTAACCTAGTTGGGCTCGGATGGTTCGGTGACCTGACCATCCTTTTTATTTTTTATTTTTTCTTTACTTATCTATATTATTAAATATAAAAATATTATTTAATATTTATTTTAAGACATAAAATAAGATTTTCAAATTTTTAATATTATTTTCATATTTAAAATGATTTAATTTGATTATTTTAAAAATTAAATCAAGTATAAAATTAAAATAAGTAAAAAACAAATAAAAATAAAAAAGTCTTCGGATCTAATGGGGATTTGGTTGGAAAGTCCCAATTGATACCCAACCCGAACTCCATCAAATTGGGGTCGAGTCCGATCCATCTACCAACTTGACCTGACCAGAATTAGACCTGGCCAGAACTAGATGGGGTCGGATTGGGTGGTCGACCCCCAATGTAGGATGTAAAATAAATTGAAGTAAATTGGAAGGTTTCTTTTAAAAATTAATGTTAAGAAATATAAAAAGTTTATTAGGTAAATTCTTGTTACCTCCTTCCCTGAGCTATAGTATGTTTTCGTATCTAACCTTTATTATAATAATTATCAGTCACCTCAGATTTTTTTTGGATTTTCGTATTAACCTTTCTAAGACTATTTCTATCAAAACATTTTATTTTCATTTATCAATGGCGAAGTTTACCTTTCTATTTAATAACTAAGTTAATGTTTTAAACAACAATAAAAATTTAAACTAAAAAATGGTCAAATCATTTAATTTTTATAAAAAATCAATAAAAAATAAAAATGTTTTAAAATAAGGAAATCATATGCCTTTACATGTTTGTTTTATATTTTTATCAAGAATATTTTATATTTTTATTCCAAAAAATAAAATTTGTCGTTCTCCTTCTTGTGCATTTTTTTCATTTTTCGTGAAAATTAAAATGCAAATATATATTTTAAAAATGATTTTTTTATGAAAGGGCAAATTCATCAACTGGTAAATGAAAATTTAAGAATTGATGGAAAACGACCGCTTGAAAAATTAAAGTGACAGTGCAAAAAAAAGGGAGGGAGATTGACAATTTTTCTAATGCAAATTTAAACACGAAAATTGATGGAAAATCATCTCGTAAGTAATATCATCCACAATATCTGAAGTTGTGATCGGCATCCTAAAAGAAAAAAGAAAAAAGGGGAATCTCATAACAAAATAAATTGAAATGGACTTGAATACGCGACAAATTGTACACGTCAATCGGGTGACGTCGTTGTTGACGAATACGGGTGCACCAAGTCACCGTGAGCCGTAGCGTGGTCCAAAGGCCATCGTCGGGTGCACGAGCAATTCGTGCACCAATCAGTCGATCAATGATATATGTATCTTAATTAAATCGTACGGTCCAGCATATATTTTTCTTCACCAAAAAAATCGGCTAATTGTCACGTTATATATATATAAACTTAATTGATAGAGTAGAGGAAAAGAAGAAAAAAAAGAGTAAGAAGAGGTGTACATTTATTTATTTATTTATGCAACAGAATGAAACATTATAATAAATGATCTCTCGGGCGATTGATGCGAAATGCACATGGTTTTGCCGCACGGGGGATGGTGGATTCTGTACGTGCTACTCCACATATATTATTATTATTATTATTATTATTATTATTATTATTATTATTATTATTATTATTATTATTATTATTATTATTATTATTATTATTATTATTATTATTAATGTTGTCGTTGTTATACGAATTAAGGGGTCACGTACACGTATAGTAATAGTAGACGTAGAGGAGACTTAAACGTGGAGCCTTGAAGTCAACTCCCGCACGGGCTTGTAGTAAAACGAGACATACATCTCACATTTAATATTTTCTAGATCGTACTGTCGACCGTCGGAAATAATGCGATTTTCTTCGGTGTAGTATATTATATATGATCATAAATTAAGCTGGAGGATGGATCACATCATTTCATGACTCTAATAAGTTGTTGTGCTAATTAATTTTTTTTATAAAAGTTTATTAGGTTTGAATTTATGATCTTTTACTTTTATATTACGTTAAAATTTGATGTGTTAATTAATTTTTTTTAAAATTTAAGTCATTACGAAAAAAATAATATCATTTATTTTATTTTCTTAACACTATCTTTAATAATAGTTAATGTAAAGACAAAATAGAGGTCCCAATGTCGATTGCAGAAATAATTCGAGAGTAAAAAAAATGTAAATACTATAAAAAAACATATTTCTACTCTTTATAAAATCCACCCGCTCGAATAAATTAATCGACACCATATTCGTATATTGCTAATTTGTTTAGACGTGATCAGTTTATCAACAACGCAAACAATATTTTATGTTTTCTAATTTAAATCACGCAACTTGTAACATTAGAAAATTCAATCCTTCAAAGCTAATCATGATTAGACGGTGATTAGCATATTTGGTGTGTGACCCACCAAATAATTTTATCTTCCATTTCAAAAGATGGAAACTCCTCAGAAGTTTCCAATTTTGACCATATCGTTGATATTATATGCATATAATAATATCGACAACGTCACTTTTGTCGGTAGACACAAGGTTGAAAAAAATGTACACGAAATAGATATTCTAACAACTTTTAATACAAAAATATTCAAAAAAATATGTTCGTTCTATGTATATATTAAATGTTCTTAGAAAAAGGTTAATATGGGTATGCATAATTCTTGTGAGAGATTACTTTATGCATACTTAAATAAGTATAACATTAGTGGGATTAGACCTCCTAGCATGCTTTTAACATCTTCCCTTTGAACAATTTTAAAAACAAATATAAAAGATAAGAGTTTCATAGCTTACTTAAGAACAAAAGAATAAATTTTAACCAAATTTGATTGATGCCATTTATTCACATAACTGTGTTCCAGTGAACCCAGGAGAATCAGTAGCCCCTGTTGAACTTTTGGAGTTGTCCAGCACATAAGAAGTATAACAAAATTAAGAGCAAAAGTTTTTTTTTCCCTTTTCTCCTTAAGGATTGCACAGAGTTAATTGAAAAAAGGAGCATTTTTCTTTGATTAACAAAGAGAAAGAGAGAAAAAGAAAGGCCTAAAAAAGCTTTTTTTTCTAGAAGAACAAATAAATTAAAAAATTACTTAATTAACATATTGGGAGTAGGGGTGTAAGAAAAATTTACTTGACCCAAAAAAACAAATCGAAAGGATCGAAAAATGCTATCGTGGTTTTTTAATGATCAAAATCGACCCACTGAAATTAGGACCCACCCGATAAAATTGTAGAGCCCGTGGAGTCCGTTTTTATTTATACAATTAATTTATAAGTACTTATTTTTTTATTATTGCTATAATAGTTTTTTATATAGTTTAATATGTTTCTAATGAAACTCTAATTTAATAGTTCTAATACTATATTCAGTTATAAGGTTAAATATATTATTATTAATTTTAATTTATTATATATTTTTAAAAAATATAATATGTTAAAATAGGAGATAAAAAAATCCTCCGAAAGATCGACCCGGTAGAGGGTGATTTTTTTTCTAAATGATTTTAGAGTACTTTTTGTAATTAAAAAAAATTGATCTAAAAATTAGTTGGTAATTATTTTGGACCAAAAAATCGGCCTAAAACCACTTTCAACTCTAATTGGGAGGATATTTGAAGTTTTTTGAATTATAATCAAAGATAATTATAGTAATCAAATGGTACTATTCCTGTTAATTATTTAATATTTTATAAAAAAATCACATTGAATTATTGTTCGAGTTGGACAAAATTTTAAAAATATTATACTATATTCTTGAAATAGTGATATTTCTCTATGATTATCTCATAATTTATCTAAGTGAAACAAATCATATTGTTATAAAATATTAAATAACTTATATTCTTAAATTTTATATAAAAAATAATTTTAAAAAATATAGAATCTTTTAGACTCTTATAAAATTCATATGATTTTGCATGACTTTATACAATTCTATAAAATTATGTACAATAATTTATTTGTATAATAAAAATTAGTAAGATGTTTAATTAATCTATCTGTGTAAAATGGAATTAGTATCGTGATTAGAAATGTTCAAGCAATAACTTTATCATTTGTTCTTCTACAATTTTTCTAATTAAAAAATATAATCATTTATGATTACTCAATATTTATTAATTGCAGGTAATAGTATTTATTTTTTTATTACTTCCATGTTTAATTCATATCAATAAAATTTGTTAGTCTTTATTATTTATGGATCATAATATGAGTTTATGATTGCATAAATATTATTTCAAATTTTAAATTATTAAATATATGAATTTTGATCACATTGCTAGTGGATACAAAAAAGACAAAATTTTAACAAAATGACGTACAAGTTCGTGCTCCACATTCATGTAAAGTTGTCATTTTAAGTCTTACCATTTGATTAAGGATGTCATCCCAAGTAGGGATGGTAGGAATGTCCTCCCACTCCTACCGTCTGTCGGATGCGGAATGGACCGCGATGGAGGAAAGCGCAGTTCGCAGCGTCGAGTCGTGGGATGACAGGTGGTTCGTGGGTTAGGGGTGGCACCCGACCTTGTATGGGGTGGGGATGAGACCCCTGCCCCCCCCCCCCCCCCCCCACTCATCCATCCCCGTCCTCGCCCCCGCCCTGAATCCTCGATGGGGTGTAGTTTAATTCCTTGCCCCAATCCTTGCGGATCTCTAAATTCCACAGGGATCTAAATTCTAGAATTTTAAATTTAAAAAATTCAAAATACTTATTTTTTACATAATATATATTTTTAAAATTATAGAAACAATAATTTTTAAAGAATATAGTTCTCACATTTGTGTAAAAAATATATGAAAACAATAACCATCATTTAAAAAAATGCAAAAAATGAGGGCAATTGCCCTCACCTCACTTGGTGAGGGCAACAACCCTCAGTGTCCTGGAAGGAGGGGAGGGGCCCTCCTCTCCTGTATTGGGGAGGGGCTCCGCCCCTCCCTTGTACAACAATGGAGGGGCACCACCCTACTTTGCGGCCGTTGTGGTCGTGATCTCCAGCAACGAAGGGGAAGGCAGCTGTGAGAACTAAGGAGAAAAGGAAGGAGGAAGGAGAAGAGGAAGAAAGAGAATGAAAAAAAAAAAGAAAGTTAAGATTTCTTGGTTATTTATATGATAGATTAAATAATAAAAAAAAACCCTCGGGGCGGGGATAACATACCCTGCCTCGATCTCTAAAAGAGGGTATGGAGCAGTTTGCCCCCATCCCCGATCCCGCGGGGGTCAAATTCTTCGAATCCGGAGTCCTGTTCGGGAATTCCTTAGGGGGCCCGTGGGGGTCGAGGAATATTGTCATCCCTATGCGGGGTGACAGGCGGTTCATAACGCACTCACTTGACCTTGGTGGGCAAATGATGTTATACCTCGCGAAGAAGCTCCTCACCTATCATTTGTTCCATTGTTGTCTTTGTCATTATCTTTGCCGCCGGAGCTTCATTGTTGCGAAGGAATTTCATTTCGCAAACTTCTCACCCATCCTTCTTCCCTAGCTCCATTGTCATCATTGCTAGAGCTTCATCGATGATGGAACTTCATCGCTACAAAGGAATTTCATTTCGCAAAGTCCTCACTCATTCATCATTCTGCCCTAGCTCCATCGTCGAAGCTTCATCGTCGGTTCATCTTAGCCCTACAACATCTTGTTTCATTAGTCTAGTTTGTCTCTCTTAAATCCTTGAAGTAAAGGATCAATGCCTTTGAATTTGATTTGTGGCAATGGTTCCATATGTTCCTTTTTGCCTCAACTAGTACACATAAGAAGAAAACTTAAACATGTCAAGACAGTGTCTTGCATTTTTTGTTCTGTATTTCTAATTAGAGTTAGATGCCCCAATACAACTAATATCTAAGTGGTTGCTTTGTAGTAACTTCAGTTGAGGTTGTAGAAAAGTTTTCCTTTACATCCATTTACACTTAATTTTATTGAATCAATTAAGTGAGCTCTTGTAACTTTATACTATCTCATATTCTTGTTAATCTTAGCTTAAGGTTACTTTATTGAGATGGAGCCATAGATTAGCATTGAAAATGATAATGTGGAAGAAAAGATTAGCATTGAAAATGATAATGTGGAATAACTGATTGCCGTTGAGGGCTTCAATGTTGCAGATGTCGTAGAAGAAGAAGCTGATGGCATGCAGGTTGATTATGTTAAATTTTATCAAGTACCAAAATCATACGATGAGATGATATTTGACGATGACGATGAAGCATACAAGTATTATTACATATATGCCAAATTAGTTGGCTTTTTTGTTAGAAAGCAAGCTTTATATAAGTTTAAAGTTACAGAAAATGTTATCAATAGAACTTTTATGTATTCTAAAGAACACAAAAGAGTGAAGCAAAATACTGAAAAAGAGTTTAAGCAAAGAAGAGAAGTCAGGACGATGTTAAATCTTATCAAGTACCAAAATCATACGATGAGATGATATTTGACGATGACGATGAAGCATACAAGTATTATTACATATATGCCAAATTAGTTGGCTTTTTTGTTAGAAAGCAAGTTTCATATAAGTTTAAAGTTACAGAAAATGTTATCAATAAAACTTTTATGTATTCTAAAGAAGAACACAAAAGATTGAAGCAAAATACTGAAAAAGAGTTTAAGCAAAGAAGAGAAGTCAGGACGACTGCCTTGCCCATATATATGTTGCTCTATGAAAGGATGAAAAGTAAAATATTAGAAAATTTGTAAAAGAACATAGTCATCCTTTAATAACTTCGTCAAAGATATATGATTCATTGTTCATTAGGCTTTCACCATTAATTAAGCTTATGTTTTTTGGAACAAGTTTTATGGTTGTGCAATGATTCCGGCATATATCACCTTGTCATTTAAAGATTTCTGCACTTGCGAAAAAATACTGCACTTTGGGGAATATCTTGTATGGTTTTGGAGACTATTTATGACTTATCTATTATCTCATATTGATGTTAGGGACTTTGCACATTGTTGTTTCAAATGGTGACTTATGTGTTGTATGGCACATGTAGGAACCGTATCTATTTGTCTTCTTTAAACATGCCTATTTTGCATCTATTTGTTGTTTCTATTGTTACTTGTGAGAAAGGTGGCATGACTATTCTTATCATTGTCTCACATGCTTGTTCTGCTATTACAAGCATGGCAGTTTGTTACTTATGTGAAAGGTTGCTTGGGGGAAACTAAAGTTTATCATCAAATAATCATGTCGATCTTGTTTTTATTGTTACTTTTCCTTATTTTTGTTGTTACGTCTCTATTGTCATCAATTGATAGCTTATAATCCCCATTTTTCGAATATCTATATATCAAATGTTTCTATGATTCTTGAAATAAAAGAATACATGTGAGTGTCATCAATTGAATTTGAATTGCATGAGAGTACCATTCTCTTAGTAACAATACATGCGAGTGTTGCATCATCATCATTTTGATCTCCATTTTTTGGAGAAGGGATTGCACCATTATACTGTCATTTTGATGTCCAAGTTCGTTATGCATGATTTTAACATCCTTGTACAAGAGGTATATGTTTGAAAGAACATTTTGCTAAAGGAAATCCTGTAGTAAGAGGAGTTTGGAATCTCTTTGCCATGGGCACAGTGAAGATGATGAATAAAAGAATTAACAAGCATGAAACAGTTCTAGAATCACCAAGGATGTATTAAATAAAAGAGTGACATTCTCTTAGATCCCAAATCTCATGAGTCAACTGTTGACTAAAACTACAATGCAAACAAAGGAACCATTGGCCGAATAAAACTCACCTATAAGTTTACGTTCAAATGAAGTAGCACATAACTAAAGCACCAATTACTACATATGCAAATATTAAAGTACACTAACCATCGTACTTGTCATGTAAATATGATTAACATAGTTAAAACACCAAGAATTACAACCAGAAGTATACAAAAAGTACTGAAAACTTTCGTGTTAACCCTAAGATTATATTCAATTCTACCCCTATTAATCATAATCTCATCTTCAAGTTCATTCATTGTCACTTAGATAGGTCGTGGTTGAAAATATGGGTGCATCCATCTGAAGTAATTGCAAGCTCGTTCATGCAGTATAATAAAATAATAATTAAATACACATATGAAAATTAGAATGTAATAAAAAAATATAATTTTATTTTAAGACACTGCAAAAAATAGACATCCGTAGAACCTACAATCAAGATTAATTTTGGTATGTTTGTACTATCGCTTCTTGTTGCCAATGGCATTTGAGTATTGTCATCTTGTACGTTGTTAAATTCTAGAATTGTGCGATAAGATAAGTAAGTGTAGACATAATTGAACAACGCAAAAAAAAAAAACATAAAACCTACGAGCAATGATATTTCGGCAAGCACCTCTAATGTTTTCCCCCTTGATTGCATATTTGAATAATATAGTTATGAAGTTTTCCCCCTTACAACAAGATCACACTATATTAAGATATACTATAAGAGATACTAGATTAAGACAATTTTAGACACAATAAATTTATGTTCCAGCAAAATGTAGTGAAGATGCCACTATAAGAGGTCTTATATGGAGCCATGAGTAATGAATTTATCCTGCACTCCCTAGCAAGATAAATAAGTGCGCTCCTACTTAATTTGGTCCAATGAATATTCATAGACAATGGTAATACATGGATGATAAAAAAAATACACTAATCAAAATAAAAACTTCTTAAAAGACAATATAGGCAAGTCACAACATCGAGGTTTATCCCTTTGAAAAGATGTATTGAAGATCTAATTGTTTCATCATTTCGCTGATCCCCTCTAATGTTTTCCCCCTTGATTACAGACATCTAAAATGGAGACATAATCAACCAACGAACATGTGTGGCAAAGTCATTTTCAAAGGATTTTACTTCGATTCAAGATCCAATGAAAAGAAAAATAAATAAGTACGCCAGTACAATAAGTTGATAGGGAAAAGGAAGCGGATCTGGGGCATACCACACTGCAACACAGAGGAGAAGGGGAGAGGGTATACCACACTTCATCGATCTAAAAGATGATCTAGGGCTTAAAGAAGACGCTGCGGCGAGATCACATGGAGAACACGTAGGACGTCACCTCGGAGTGGATCAGGAGGTCGAGTGAAGCAGTATGTCAAGTGGAACAAGATGTCATCCATCGGCTTCATCTTTCTTTGATGCAGAGTCAAGCAGGTTGTCGTTGTTGCGGGATTGCTAGGGCACTGTGAGGGGATATGACCTTGCCTAAAAGGAAAAAAATCATTAGCCTACTAAGGTGCTAATGCAAACCTGTGAATCGACCATGAACTAGTTGTCACCCTGCAAACTGGCGATGTGAATCGTGCCTTCCTCCATCTTGGTCCATTCAAATGGTGGATATTAGTGGGAGGATGTTCTTACCATCCCAACTTGGGAGGACAGTCATTATATCCTATATATGTGTGTGTGGACGGAGTTATTGTTCTTGGATAACATTTTTAGATTTAAGTTATTGTCCTCTAGAAAAGAAGACTTATATATATATTAGTTAAAAATATATGAATTAGATTAAAACTTCTTAAATAGAAATATCTAACCTCATTTATAGATTTTTAAAATTATAATTAAAAGGGGATAATATAATGTTCCTCTTTTTAAAAGAACACATCTTCATTTTATTCATAAAAGAAGTTGTACATTATTTTGTCGAATGGAATTAGATCACCATAATTATAATGGATGATTATTTTTTTTGCGAAAATATTTATCATACGCAAAATTTTGAAATTATTTATTTCTTTCCCACATACTTCATTTGTATCATGTCAATAATATAAAATTATTAATTTTGCTCTTTTTAAGTACTTAAGCTATTAAGAAGATTAGTTAGCACATTAATTTCAACATTATATTAGATATCAAGAGTTCAAACTTGGTTAAACTCATATTAAAAGACATTCTCCTCCTTTAGTAAATCAAAATTGTCATTGATCCACATGCAAGAAAAAATAATTAAGAATGTAAAATTATTAATGTTATTTTTTTCTAACAACTTAAACTATTGGAAAAATTTGTTAGCACATCAATTTCGACCTCACATCTTTATTTCTTAATTTTATGATTCAAATTATTGTTACTCATAACCAAAGTGTTAAAATTATGTTCAATTAATGGACACCATCTTTTAGTCTTATGAGTGGTCGTCCGGTGGCCCATGAGTTTGACTTCACAATCGAGAGTCAGAAGGTTCCAAGACAGGCAAAAAAATTGATCTGTTTGGGACGACAATTGACATATCTAATTACTAAGTTCTTTGTAGGGGCAAACGTAATGTGCGTGAGAGAGAGAAAAATAAAAATAAAAATAAAAAAATGATGTGCCTAGACATGAAAAATAGGTTTGGGGAAGGATAAGTATTTTGAAATTTAAAAATAGTATAAAATGCTAGATAATCAAAGTTATATAAAATAGTATAAAAAGTCCACCATATGAACCTTAAAGCCTAATTAATTTAAATGATATAAATATATAGTATCTTATACTTCTAATTATATATATATTAACGCGATTTATAAATTATGGTGCTAAAATGTATAATACGTGAAAATATTATTTAAGATTATCATAGATGTAAAACCAGTAAAATATGATGTTCAAACTAACCATTCTCAGTGTTTTTTCATTTAAAAAAATTCAAAATAAACAAAATGGATCTATAAGAAATCTGAATTTTCTAAGAAATTTCTAGCTGCTGCCCGTGAACCATGTAAAAAATGAAGCTCCCAAGAACAAGACCATGCTAAAAGGTGCTTTGCTTCTCTCCTTCTTCCAATGGACACGTGCAGTTTTGTCTCATGTTCTTACAACATTTGATTCCCATGCACACATATGTTCTTGATTTTTTTTCTTTCTTTCTTTTTCCTTTTCGTGTTCTTTCTTACTTGATAAAATTTCTATGTCTGATAGATTTATTAATCCTTGACTGATTCAGTCAAACATATTATATATATATATATATATATATATATATATATATATATATAGATTAACTTGTTAGGCTCTCTTCTCTTGAGAAGGATGACACTTTTGTTGCCTTCTTTCAGCCAAGGGACCTTTTTCATGCATGTCAACATCAATTTTATTTGTTCCATTGGAATTGGATGCGAGTTTCCACTGAAACTTCCGTGAAATTAGTTTCAAGAAAACTGTGCACTGCACTTCTAAATTGATGTCGATCGAGTACATTATATTTTAAAAATAATTTACGGAGTTTTAATATTAGCGTATCAAATTACATTTTGATATCAAAAGGTTTTGATCTCACCGCGCGATTAGTCCAGCCAAAACTTCCATTCAAACATCATTACTATCTGTTCAAAGAAATTTATTTTGAGGCAACAGTTCAACAAATTGAAATATCCCACAATTTTAAAATCAAAATATATTTCTAATAAATATTATTAAACTCAAGAGTTTAAGAGTTTGGACACTTTTTTTAATCAAATTAGCATAACCTTCTAATAAAAAGTTTCATAAAATCTTATATAAACACTTATATAAAGTATAGACGATTCTACATGGGCCGTTTGTATATTAGAATCTTGGTTCTTCCAAGTTCAAAGTGAATAGTTGAATTGATAATTTAATTTGAAATGTGTTTGAATAGAATGGAATGTAACGATGAATAATCAGATAATTGATATGATAGAAAAAAAAATAGATGTGATAAATTAATTTTAATGAGTGTTTGAATAAAAATAGATATTATAAATATATTTTTTTGTAAAGACTAAAATTTTTTATTAAAAAATATTATTTTAATATACAAATCATTCTTAATAAATTATATTTAATGAAATAATTAGTAATATATAATATTATGTTAATTCTTTATTATAAAATATTATATATATAGTAAATAAATTATTTTATAAGAAAAATGTGAGAGAGAAACTAGGGAAAGAAAAAATGAAATTGAAAAAATTTGGGTGATGACATGTCAACTAAAAAAATTGAAAAAAATATTGGTGGAATTAGGCTAGTAGAACTAAGGGTCACTTGATCCCTAATTTCATGATTTGACTAAGCCATGACTTGACGTTTAGGGAATTAGGTGGAACCAAATGCCTCATTTCTTCTAGTTCTAATATCCAAATGCCCCCATCAATTTATACGATTCAATACTTTTATCGTAAAAAGGTTTATAAAATTTAAATATTTTATTTGATTACTATAGTTGTGATTAAAAATAAAAGCAGTAGATCATGATTAGAGATTTAGTGTAACTATTTTACTTTTTTTTTATTTTTATAAGTTTTTTTTTTATCTTAATAAGCGTGAAAGGAGATCCCGATTGTTCCATGACTTTAGAGCTTTATTCAATGCAGTTGAAGATGAGAATAAGCGTCGTGGTGGCTATTCTGTTGTTGATGTTATATATTCTCTGAAAGATCTCGAACTAGGCGTGAAAGGAGATCTTAGTGAGCTAGTATCTGGGCGAAGATGTCAATTTATTCTTGGCGAACAAGGAAAATCCCTTCACACCTACAAAGCCACACTATTAGATTCTCAACAATCGGGATCATTCTCTTATCTTTGTGGTGTTTTTATTGTGCCTAAGGTAGTAAATTCTTTCTACATTGCTTCCTCCTTTGGTGCACTGTTTCAAGTTCTTCAGATTTACAGAGAAGTCAAATATTCTAATCCTTGAAAACTTCAACCAAATCGAAGTTCCATCAGTAATAGAGGTTATATTATTAATATTTTTTTGAAATGAGTTATATTATTAATACTAACATGGATGATTCATATTTGAGTAATATAGTTGAATACTTGGATTTTTTATATGTCGTACTATTTGGGCTTAAAGCTATACGAGAAGATCATTTGAATGTTTAGCTTTCTGCTTTGCATGGCAGATCCTTTGATAACAAAAAAAAGCACATCAATCTATAATTGCAGATTGGTGTACAGTTGAACATTTCTTTTTCCCGTGAGATTAATTATCCATCATTTTGTAGGATGTTGGAATGAAGTATGTGATTTAATTTCTTCTGTCTATGCATGGATTTTAGTTTCCTTGAGGTGAAACCTATGTACACGATTTTTTTATTATCTTTTGCATACTTTTGCATATAATGATTTTATGTTTATTGTTCTAAAAAAATAGAGCAAGATCTATTGGTGAATAATATACCGAAAGATTTGGTTACTAATAGAGCGGAATGGCGTCGTATGATCCATGTAGCCGACCCACCTAGTGGGATAAGGCTTTGTTGTTGTTGTTGTTGCTGCTCTCAAAAAATAATTTTATGTTTATTGGTTACGTACAATTAACTCTGCCTATGTTTTATAACCGGTCTCAAGTCCGGATAAAGGAGGAGGGTTGTGTTAGGCCCCGACAGCCAGCGTAAAACCTTGTCGAATTTCATGAACATGGATCAAAGAGAGCGGAATGACGTCGTATGATCCATGTAGCCGACCTCACCTAGTGGGATAATGCTTTGTTGTTGTTGTTTTTATCTTAATAAGATAGTTAATTAGTATTTACTAGTCTTAAGTAATAGTACTTCTTTTGATTAATTTCATATGAGTAAAACATATTAGTTATTTGTATTTCATAGATCATAGATATGTGTTTGTAGGGGCATAAAAATTACTTAAATAATTAAACTTCTTTGATACGTAGACTCTACGAATTTACGAGTCGATTCTACGATACTAGTTTATTAGACAATAAATGAGTCTATCTAATCTCTGACAACACGGTTCGAACGTTCAAACTTTTGTAGAAGGTGCAACTTCAATTTATTTTTATTTCAAATTCAAATATATGAAGATAAAATTTGAGAATTTGATGCTTGCAAGTATATTTGAACTGAAATGACATCATTTCCATCCATCCAATCTTATATAATTACATTCCCTCTTTTTTTTTATCTATTTGGCATTTGTCATTTGTCTCTCCTCTCTTTTGTGTTGGTGTTCTATTGTCATGGGACATTTCAGAGAAGGAAAGTGAGGGTTTTGACATGCACAAAATGAAGAAGAGAAAGAATGAAGAAAAAGGAACTAATGAAAGGGAATAATCATGAAAGTAAATATTTTTTTCTACAAAAAAAATTGTACAATGAGGTCTTTATCAAAGAATGAGTTTTTTTATGAAAGCAAAGGCATGATTAGTATTCATTTTGATCTTCTTTGAGGTTAAGTTATGACCGATATTGATTATTCATCGTTGCTGATGAAGGATGAACTGGCTTTAAAATAATTTTATTTGATTTGATATCATGCACAGAAGTTCTATTTATGATGCCCAATTAATGTGAATGTTTTAGAGTCATCAAAGGTGTTGTGGATGTGTCCTTGATGATTAATGATTCTAAACCAAATTGTTTGATGCCAAAATGAGTCATTTTAGTGACATAATGATATTCATGTGATTGCTTATATGGAGGACTTAGTTTTAGTGTTTTGATATTTTTTGAGATCTTGATGTTCTTGCTGTAAAAATAATTGGAAGAAGGATTTATATGATGATTAATATGACTAGTATGAAAATGTGAAAGTTTGTATATGAATTTATTAAAAAGGAAGTTATTTGATAATTTGACATTTTGAATGTCCATTGATCATGATCCATATGTTACATAAATGTTGATTTAGTTAAAGAAAGAGTCAAGATGTAAATGCATGTTACGCCTACGAGAGGAGGCTCCGTCACATGGCGAGAATCAAATCTTGGGACATTGCACATGCAATCCTCTTTTTTGATCTCCTTCATATAAATTTTATCAATGATTCTCGAATTTTACCCTTTGTCTACATTCGGTCTTTCGATTTTATTTTATTTTTACACAATACCCAACTACTAACTTATTACCATTATGGCCTTTTTAATATATAATACTCGATTCACTAGTTAAAAATTTTAAATTGTAGATAATAAAAAAGTAGAAAAAGGCATCAAACCCATAGAAGAGTTGTCACCGCCGCGTCGGCGACAGGGAGGGAAGCCCCCTCCCCCCTATAGTCTCTGCAGGAATTGCTTCTTGTTTGAGACCTTCTAAAATTACTTACGCAATTGAGTTTGAGACCTTCCTCTGCTTACCTCTTCTCCACATAAGTAGTTAATATCCCTACTTCAATCACATATTAAATGTGAATATTATATTATATGATGGTTTCATTGTAATGATATGTGTGTGTGTGAAAACGGAAGGTCTAATTTAATTGAGAGAGTTAAGTGACAAAATTCGTTGAAGTCATAAAAAAATTATTTTTGAAAATGCTAAAATTTAAAAATTAAAGTCCCCGGAATTGTTCTTATATTTTAGGGTTACTTTCTCAAACCACTGCTAAACTATCACGATTTTCTAAATCTAACATCAAACTACAAACTTTATTTTTTGGGTCTCTAAACTATCACGATTTTTCTAATTTGATCTTCTGTCAACTTTTGTCATGCTTCCTGTTAATTTCATTTTTTTTCTATTTATGCAAGTCCAAATTACCCCTCTAACATTTAAAATAATAAAAAAGGTTAGTAGCAGTGCCTGCACAACCCCAAATACCCCTTCACCCCCGACGGTGGCACCCTGGCTGCAGCGTCGGCCACCATACGTTCGGCCCTGACGTGCGCTGTGTGGCCAGGTCGCCCGTGCCTTCGCATGAATGCACGATCAAGCAGTGCCGATAGAATAGACAATAGAAGGACGTGTGCCCGCACATCAGCAGCGATGACCGATGACGACGTCCACCGCCTGGCCCTTGACGGTCGCCCGTTGGCGGCAGTCAGCTCGTCTTCGCCACGATCGTACGGGCGCGATGACTAGCCTGCACAATGGCGACGATGGAGAACATGCATCCGCGCATCATCAGTGGCGACCGTGTGTGCGGCCATCGACGTCCAGGTAGCAGCAGTGGCAGCCGACAATGCCCGAGCACCAGCAGTGGGTGCTAGGTGACAATGACGGTGACCCTGTGCCCAGCGGCGTCACTCGACGGCAGACGATTTGCTCGCTCGACGGTAGCGGCTGGTGTCTATGCGCAGGCACGACGACGTGCTTCGGCGACAGTCAAGCAGCGTCAGGCAAGCAATGGTGGCGACACCCCTCCTCCGGCAACGGTGGCCGCTAATGACATAGCGCAGTGGCAGGCAAGCGTCTGGGCGACCATTGCATGGGATGATGGCGACCATTCGCGCACCAGTGGCCGTTCGTGCGAAGAGGCGGTCGATCCAATTTGAGGCGGAGGTGGCAGCTGCAGTGGCGCCCGATCTTCACCCGCGATGATCTCGGGCCGGGATCACCCATGCGACTATCACGCGACAACGGTGGCGCCCGATGATCGAGCGTCGACAATCATGATAGGTGATCGACGGTGGTCACAATCTCGACACGATAGGCACAGCGACGGTCGACGATCGTCATGCCTGCATGGTCCTCGCGTAGCAACGGCGACGATGCTCGACATCCCACGTCGGCGGCCCTTGATCTTCCATGCCTGTGCTGCCCACTAGCAATTGTCGCGCAGCGACGACATAGTCTGGTGGGCCCCGCAGGCCTGGTCTCATCCCACCTTTTTTTTTACATATTAGACGGGTAATTTGGACTTTTCATAAATAAAAAAATGAAATTAATGGAAAATATAACAGAAGTTGACGGAAGGATCAAATTGAAAAATTTTTAAGGATCCAAAAAATGAAGTTTGTAGTTTGGGATTAGATTTAAAAAATCGTGATAGTTGAGGGGTGGTTTAAGGAAATAACCTTATATTTTAATGTATGTTAACTATTATTTTTAATATTTTTTAAGTGTAGTGGTAAGGTTAAATGATAATGCAAAATAAAAAAATTAGAAAAATGATCGATTTTTTCCTTCGCACAAAAATTTGGATTTCAATTCTTTTGGAATTTAATTTTCTAAATATTTTATTTGAATCCAAATTTGGGATAATTTCATATTTATATGTAATGTCTTAAGTAAATAAAATAAATAATAGACAATATGACACACCATTTACTTCAACGGCATTTTGAGAGTTTCACCTCCAACCGATTTAAGGTCAGTAAGTATCATACATAAACCCTTGAAACCTTACATCCTTATCATATGTTGACATAACCTGCCACCCACATTCAAACTCAAGAAGGCAGCAAGAGAAGGAAAAAGAGGGAATTCAAAAAAACAAACACTTGGGGTTTCATATAGGTAAGTTTAAAGTTCATTTTCTATGATTAAAACAAGTCTTCCCTTTCTGTTTGTTTTTCCTCATCCCTTATTTCATATTATTAAGAAAGAGTGAGACGCAAGATGAAAAACAAACCTTAACTAAGTTGGAATTTGAAACTATAACTTCTAAATTATGTTCTCATATCTTTTGTATCTTAAAACATTGTGAAATTAAATATGTAAATACTTGTGGAAGTCTACCTTCACAACCTTTGGAATTGGATTGATTGGATACCTATTGACAGAAAGTTATGTATGAAACTCCACAAACTAGTTAGGCTAAAATGATAATTTGGTCATAAGTTTCGTATTATGATTTAAGGGATAAGAATATATGGTTGTAAGCTTGCTGGAACAATATTTGGAATTTCAAGTACTAAGAATTATATATTTCATAAGGCACAACCCATACACTGTTTCAGAATTAGAATTTTTTGTAGATAAATGTAGAATGAAAAAAAATTATAAGGTCAATAATATTTTAAGTTCAGGAAGTCTAGTTTTATTATAAATTTGTCCACATGTGAACATTCAAAAAGTTATGAATTTTATATTAATCATTGTGCAGTCTATCATGGTTTTAAAGTGAAGCATAAGACATTTTAATTCTATATTTTTTTAACGTCATTTCATAATGGCTGAAATTATGAGTTTTATTTTTTTTAAGAAAATGATTTCATCTATTAATTAGTAAACCAGAACTATCTTATATAAAAAGTTGGAGAGAACCTCCAAAGGACCAGTCTCCCAAAAATGGTCATGATCTGAAATACGATCAAAATTAACCAAAAAGTCTGCTGCCCGGTTTGCTTCTCGGAAACAATGAATATATTGGCAAAAAGTAAAACAATGCAGTGAGGCCTTAATATCACCAATGATAGTCTTTACACGCCAAGGGATTGTTGAAGCACCATTTACAATTTGCACCAAGTTAGCCGAGTCAGATTCGATCATAACCGCTGTGAGGTTCATCTGGATATATCTTCTAATTCCGATCAAGAAGACACCCCAAGCTTCAAGCTCCAACATCAAATCAGCCTGACATCAAATCATCCTGACGTTTGCAAAAAGAAAATGGTCAGAATAAGTACGGATAATGAATCCGAACCATCTGCATTAATCTTAATGCAGTTATGAGGAGGAGGAGGAGGAGGGGGGGGGGGGGGGGGGGGGGGGGGCTCACCGAACCCATATAGGGTCTTTGGGGATTGTTGCCTCAGGTATGTGGACTCTGGCATAATCATTATACTCGCCCAGGACCTTCTCCCAGTCGACCTGTTAGGTTGCTCTAATGGAGCGAAAATGTGCATCATTCCAACATTGCCAAAGATCCCAAAAAGCAAAAGAGAACAAGGAAAGGAGGTAAGACCTGTTGGATTGGTCTAAAGTCGCGCCCTCATTGATCCATGCATCCTCAGGCCAAGTATGCAAAAATACAAAATGTACTTGTCATTTTTCTTGAAAAAGATTCCAAAACCGTATAGAGAAAGGGCAAGAAAAAAATAAATATGTTATTATTTCAAGGGTAGTACCGCAAAAAACACAAGTAGGATTTAAGTTTGGATTAAAACGAGTTATAAAGTCAAGAGTTGGGATTTTTTTATGCAAAAGATTCCACAAAAACACTTGAATCTTTGGCATTGTCAAAGTCCCTCACATTTTTGGCCGTATGAGCCATCCATCAGTAGGTGTCAACAAGGACTTTTGACTAAGATAACGATATATAGATTTAGCTTGAGTAATATCGTGGGAATCAGTCTTCCAAATCCACATATCATCCTCGGCTTATGCAAAAGATTCCACAAAAACACTTGAATCTTTGGCATTGTCAAAGTCCCTCACATTTTTTGCCGTATGAGCCATCCATGAGTAGGTGTCAACAAGGACTTTTGACTAAGATAACGATATATAGATTTAGCTTGAGTAATATCGTGGGAATCAGTCTTCCATATCCACATATCATCCTCGGCATGAGCAGGAATGTAAATGGTGGAAATGAGAGACGCAAGATCAGAGCCAAAGTAAAGATTTAACAAAGATAAGTTATATTGGTGATTCTAGATAAAAGTATCCGCAGTGAGGCTATCCACAGAGATCCATGTTAATATAGGTTGGCTTATAAGCAAGAGGGATATTGAAAATCCACGGATCAGAGTAAATTTAAGTAGTGGATCTGCCACTTATGATTTTCTTCATGTCCAAACGGGTAGACCAAAGTGAGTCACAAAGTAGTTTCCAGCACCGAGAATCATGCTTATGGAAAAGCAAGTTGTCCAAGGATGAATATTGCCATATTTGTTAACAATTATGTTTGCCCAGATAGAGTGATGATTGTTCATGTCTCATTATACGCTTGATTAACAGAGCTGGTCTGACAAGTTTGAGGTTGTGAAGTCGAAGACCCCCATCAGATCCGGGGAGTAGAATTGTGTTCCAATTAACTAGATGAAGGCCCTTGTTATCATTGTTAGAGTTCCAAAGAAAATTATGAGAGAAACATTCAATAGTTTCTAGAACGATATTAGGCAGAAACTACATGAATTGGAATAGAATTAATAACTGAATTAATGAAAGTGGTTTTTTCAACTTGGTTGACGAGCTTACTTTTCCATCCAGTAACTTTGAAGGAAATACATTCAGTGATTTCGTATTGGTGTTTGGCAGCGATTAGCTTATATGAAATGGGAACACCTAGGTAAAGGAAAGGGAAGTGTCCAATTATGAAATTGAGAATATTTGTCATCGTATGTTGCCTATGGATAGAGAATTTGGACGGAAAGAAAATATCAAACTTATTAGGATTAATCCATTGATTAGTCAAATGTCTATAGATATGAAGAATATGCTTTAATCTTGAGCAATTTGTTTTCGTTGCTACAATGATAATAAGAAGGTCATTAGCAAAAAGTAAGACCCAACAGAGAAGGGGATTATATGATTACTAGTGGTAGCTTATTTCATAAGAGATGAAAAAACTTGAGAGACAAGTGTAAAAAGATAAGGGGAGATGGAGTCTCTCTGTCTAATGCCTCGGTGGCTACAGAATTAGGTAGAGTCAGTTCCATTGATATAGCGTGAGAAGATTAGTGAATGAATACAAGCCGATATCCAAACGATAAATTGGGTCGAGAATTGCATTATGGTAAGGACTTTGATAACGGCATCCCAAGAGACCATATCAAAGGCCTTGTTAATATCAGCTTTAATGATAATGTGTTTCCTACGCCCTTTGGTGATAGGAGTACGTGAGCTCTTGAGCCACTAAAATGTTATCTTGTATGGATCGATTAGGAATGAAAGCAGATTATTCCTCATCAACAATCCTACTAGGGGGTTTAATCCTAGCAGTAATGAACTTAGGAATGACCTGATAAAGAATGTTACAGAGTGTGATAGGCCGATAATCATTTACAGTCTTAGGGTTAGGCTTCTTCGGGATGAAAATAAGCCATGTTTGAGCAAGATCGGCGGGAATATAACCAGTACCAATGAAGATGGTAATGACCTAAGTGATTTCATTACCAATGACATCCCAAGACTCTTTGTAAAATTTTGTGGTGAATCCGTCAGGATCTGGAGTGCGGCCAGGTTTCATGTTCCACAATGTGTTCCTGACTTCAATAGGTGTAACAGGGGTAATGAGGTGTCAGCAAGGGTAGCAGGAAGAATGAGGAGATTAGGCCAGTGAACAGTATCAATTAATGGATGATTTGACCACTACCATAGTGCTTGATAGTGATGCACAAAGAGATCTCTAATGTGATTTTCATTTGTGATTGTGGTGCCATTTGTATGTTGAATACTAGATAGTGATTAGATTTATGCCTTATCATAGTTGCAGTATGAAAGAAGGACGTATTCTTGTCACCATGCTTTAGCCAATTTATGCACGATTTGCTCCCCCCCCCCCCCCCCTTGACAGTGATCTATCAGAGTAGGGCAGTGTGTCTATGGTAAATAGATCGTAATTGATCTAGCTCTTATTCTGAGAGCCCTGTTCCACCCTGTGCTATCCCTGACCAATTATGCCCTAAATGGCTAATTATTACATTAACAGAGCTTGTAGTTACATGGGTTTCAAATGATGTTTGAGTAGGTCTTGGGGATGGTCCCGAACTTTTCCACGGGCCGCGCCCCTGCAATTCACACTTGATGAAGTCTTTTGCCACTAGAAATTTACAAGAAAATAAGTTATACATTAATTGTTATGTATTTTATATTGTACACCATGCAATCTGTTAAATGCGAAACAAGAAAGTTTTTGTGCTTATAAGAACATATATTATGTTAATTTAGAAATTAATTAGTAGTTTTTGTGTGATTACATGTTACATGATATGATATGAAATTATATGTTATATGAATATATCCTATGTGTACTCATAAATTGTATATTGTCAAGGATGGCTTCCTTTGTAGCCTCGCCATTCCATAAGATGGTGTCACTATGCAATGGTGCAGGAGTTGAGAGCCCAACCATACCAACGAAAATGAGGTCAAGGGACAAATCTACTTTTGGCCTGCGCTAGAGGCACTTGCCTTAGGGACATGGATGTCTACCGCTTGATCAAGCAGCTATGCACGCCATAGAGTTGACAACAGGGTGGCTGTGGATTCTCCCACATCCTATAAATTTTTTAAAATCACAATCGGGTGGGACTTCCATGGGTTGCTTGATGGTCACTACAATAAAATTATGATTTAGAGACTAATATTTACGGACCAATTATACTTGGTTCTTAAAAATATAAATATTAGAGACTAATGTGATACTAGTCCCAAATTCTTGTCCATTTGAAAACAAAATTTCATCTGTGGTCATTAAAAGACCATTCTTTTAGGACTAATGGAAAGATTTTGGTCATTAAAAACTTTTAATGACCAGCTTATAGGGACCATGGGTTTGATCCCAAAAAGTATTAAAGACTAAAATTGAAGTTTGAGGGACTAATGTGTTTGGTTTCTAAAAAACTTTTTTGGTGTAGTGGGTGAAAGAATCTAAGCGCTTCGGCGGGAAGGGGGTCGTCAACAATAGTAGTTGCCCACATGCATCACCATTCAATCTCATTTGTCAGAGAGCTTTGTTATCAGGGCATGGAAGATTTGAAGCAAGATGAGATCCCACTAAGTAGTATGAGATTGCACTCGCAGAGAACATGACGTGCATTCTCCTATCAGATGGCATGGTGTATTGCTAGGGGTAGAACTCTCGACCGCCTAACCCCTTGAGAGATGAAGAGTTAATTGTGATCGAAGCGAAGGGTGACATCATCTATGGCATTTTGATCTAGTCGACTTCTCTGTGGTGTGTTGTGGGAATGCTTTGTCCCGAGGATGCAAGATGGTTTACGACCATGTCCTACCAGGTCCTATGAGCCAAGGTTCAATTGCAGCTACAATCACTTGACAAGCACCGACTTTTTGTGTTTTTCTAATCAAGGTACCTATCAATCATGCAAGCTCCAACTCCCATCCGATTCATTGTCCCCTCCAACGCAGTCAAATAAATTTGGAACATCTGAAATAAATTGGAGGGGAACGGCCCAATGAGCAGAGGGGCTATTGGATCCCAAAAGGCACCAAGAGGGGGGGTGGGGTGGGGTGGGGTGGGGTGAATTGGTGTTTAAAAATAAAAGTATCGATTTCACAAAATACGTTGCAAAAGCTAAAAATTGATTCTTTAAACCTTTCAAATCAATGCAATTAAGATCATATCACAAACACAATATGAGAGAGAGAATGAAATCAAACACAATGAAAACGGTGGTTGTTGACGAGATTGGGCCACACCTTGGCCTACGTTCTCGCTACGACTTCTCGACCTCGAGACTGCCGGAGATTCCACTAAAGCACTTCATTTGTTCAGAAACCTCTCATCTTAGGAAGCTAATCTTTTCTCTCGCTCAAAAGGTAAAATATGGATCCTCTTTCACACAGGAGCTCGCTCAATTTTTCTGAACAAATTTTTCTCTAGTTTACAATATCAAGCTCACAAGGATAGAAGAGAGAAAGAAGAGAAAACTAAAATGAAATCTTCAAGAAAAAGGTCTTCTTTGAATAACTTGAAGTTTTTCTTCAATGCTTGGATGGATGCCTTTACTTCTGGCTTTGACACTCCTTTTATAGGCTTCAACATGTAAAAAATTCGTCCAAAATTTATTCCACAATTTTCTCATTAAAAAATAGTCATTATTATTCATTTGACTCGGCCGATCGACTGCACTAGATCGGTCGACCGGTCTATGTGACCATTGCATTGATTTCTTCAGCTTATGTGCTTGATCAGTCAACCGGACTATCGACCGATCATGCGACCGGTATAGTCTCGACATTTTTTTATTTCGCCCGTTGAGCTGATCGGTCGGCCGGTGTAGTCTCATCATGAATTTGAGCAACTCATGCATTAACCGATCGACCGACATATCTATTCGATCGATCGGTATAGTCTCGACCGATGTTCATTGTGTCGATAGGTAGGTTGACCGACCTACACTATTTTGAGCATAATTTTTTACACAGTTATCTAAATTATATAATATTAAATTCTATGAATAGCTAACATGATTCTTTACAACTTTGATATACATAATTCATTCAGAATCTAATAATATCATAGTCTATTATGTAATCAAAGTTTAGTGTATAAAATTGCCCCTTTTCTTTATATTTTTTTAGTATTTAACTTTAATCTTTCAAGATTTTTATCATCAAAATATAATTTTATATGACATTAAAATTTTGTTTCAAAAATCTTCCTCTTTTTATGAAGACAATCGAAAAATATGAAAAATATATAAGTTGCGAAAAAATTATAAAATCTTCTAAAATCAATTTTACCCCCCCCCCACCCCCCCCCCCCCCCCCCCCCCCCCCACCACACACACACACACAAAAAAAAAGAAAAAACTTAGTTTTTCTTACAATGATAAATATTCACCTAAGTATTAATTGTAAGGTACGCTTCATATAAAGTTATTTTCATATCATATTTCTCCCCCTTTTGTTTCATAAAAAAATAATTTACACATGAAGCAAATAATAAACAATATAGAGGGTAAATTACACGAATGGTCCCCCAATTTTGAGTCGATTTTCAATTGGTCCTCCAACTTCATTTTATAACCAAAACATCCTCCATCTTTCATTTTCTTGCATGCTTAGTCTTCCTGATCGGTGATAGTGGTTTCCCGGTTGTCTTACTTACGTGGCAAATTTTCTCTCTCCTCCATGTCACTTTTGTCCGCCACATCATTATAAAAAAATAATAAAAAAGAATAAAATTTCCACATCATAAAAAAATTTTAAAAAAAATCAAGAAGACAGCTAGAGAGAGAGGGCTCTTGAACTCTCTCTCTCTGTTCTCTCTCTCGGCTGGAGAGAGAGAGCTCGAGCTCCGGCGAGCTCGCCGGAGCTCGAGCAGAGGGGGGCGACCGCCCCCCTCCTTCTCTCTCCCACGCTGCGGGAGAGAGAGGGAGGGGGTCAGTCGCCCCCCTCTCTCTCTCCAGCCGTGCTGGAGAGAGAGAGCTCGAGCTCCGGCGAACTCGAGCTCGTCGGAGCTCGAGCAGAGGGGGGCGACTGCCCCCCTCCTTCTCTCTCTCCAGCCGTGCTGGAGAGAGAGAGCTCGAGCTCCGACGAGCTCGTCGGAGCTCGAGCAGAGGGGGCGACCGCCCCCCTCCCTCTCTCTCCCGCGTTGTAGGAGAGAGAGGGGGGCAGGTCGCCCCCCCCCCCCCCCCTCTCTCCAGCCGTGCTGGAGAGAGAGAGCTCGAGTAGAGGGGGGCGACCGCCCCCCTCATTCTCTCTCCCGTAGCGCAGGAGAGAGAGGGAGGGGGCGGTCGCCCCCCTCTCTCTCTCTCCAGTCGTGCTGGAGAGAGAGAGCTCGAGCTCCGACGAGCTCGAGCAGAGGGGGGCGACCGCCCCCTCCTTCTCTCTCCCGCAGCGCGGGAGAGAGAGGGAGGGGGGCGGTCATAGTGCGGGAGAGAGAAGGAGGGGGGCAGTCGCCCCCCTCTGCTCAGGGCGCCCCTCTCTCTTTCCAGCTCGAGCTCGAGTAGAGGGGGGCGACCGCCCCCCCTGTCTCTCTCTTGCAGCTCTTTCCACTTTTTTTAAATTTTTTTAATGACGTGAAAATTTCATTCTTTTTTATTATTTTTTTATTTTTTATAATGATGTGGCGGACATAAAGTGACATGGAGGAGAGAGAAAATCCGTCACATAAGCAAGGCAATCGGGAAACCCACTATGACCGGTCACAACACACGAAAGTTAAAAATTGATTCTTTAAACCTTTTAAATCAATGCAATTTAAATCATATCACAAACACAATATGAGAGAGAGAATGAAATCAAGCACGATGAATACGGTGGTTGTTGACGAGATTCGGCCACACCTTGGCCTACGTCCTCGCTCCGACTTCTCGACCTTGAGATCGCTGGAGATTCCACTAAAACACTTCCTTTGCTTCAAATGGGGCAAGGAAGAAAAGTCATTTACATAAACTACATTTTCTTGACTTCGAGAGGTAAGGAAATATCTTCTCATAGGAAGCTAATCTTTTCTCTCGCTCAAGAGGTAAAATATAGAACCTCCTTCACACAAGAGCTCTTTCAATTTTTTTGAACAAATGTTTTTGTCTTTTACAATATCAAGCTCACAAGGATAGAAGGGAGTAAGAAGAGAAAACTAAAATGAAAGCCTCAAGAAAAGGGTATTCTTTTGATAATTTAAAAATTTTCTTAAATGCTTGGATGAATGTCTTTACTTCTGCCTTTGACACTCTTTTTATAGGCTTCAACATGTAAAAAATTCGTTCAGAATTTGTTCCATAATTTTATCATTAAAAAAACTGTTACTATTCATTTGATTCAGAGGTCGATCGACCGCACATCTAAACCGATCGATCGGTCTATGTGACTATTGTGTTGATTTCTTTAGCTTCTGTGCTTGATCAGTCGACTGGACTATTGACCATCACTTGATCGGTATAGTCTCGACATTTCTTATTTCTCCTATTTCGATCGGTCGGTTCATCGATCGGTGTAGTCTCATCGTATATTTAAGCAGCTCATGCATTGATCAATCGACCGGTATCTTCGATCGGTCGACCGGTATAGTCTCTGCCGATGTTCATTGTGTCGACTGACAGGTTAACTAACTTATACTATTTTGAACATAATTTTTTGTACAATTATCAAAATTAGATAATCTTGAATTCTATGGATAACTACAAGATTCTCTACAACTTTGATATAAATCATTTATCTAGAATATAATAAGATCATAGTCTATTATGTAATCAAATTTTAGTGTATAAAATTATTTCTTTTTCTTTATACTTTTTCAATATTTAATTTTAATTTTTTGAAGCTTGTATCATTGAAATATAATTTTATATAATATTAAAATTTTACTGGACGAGGTTGCTGCCTCCTCCATCACCGATGAGGGCTAGCAACCTTCTAAAGGACTAGTGTCCTTGTTTAATATTTTATTACTTTTTTAAAAAATTTAATGTGATGTCACATGGTTTATTTAGGCTAGAATCGACTATCGCAAGTTAAAAGAATCGTAGTTGAAATAGTTATTAGCTATTGAAGGAGTAAACCATTGTTAAAATTTGCGTGAACGGCAACATCTATCACACCTCAAGTTGCTCTTTGTTCGCATGGTGTTCATGGATAAATTTTATACTTTTTACTATAAAATATATTTAATATTTTTATTTTAAATCATGAAAAATACAATTTTATTCGTATAATATTGTTTTCTATATTTCAACTTCTTTATTTAATATTTTAAATTTGTGATAATGTAAAATCTTTAAATTAAATAAAAATAATAATTAAATTTTAAAAAAAATAATAAAAAAAATGACTCATCGAATGAATGAGTTGAAAATTTTAACTCGTACCCGATCTTTTGTACGGGTCGAATTGGATTGACGACTTCACCGGTCTAACATTGCCAACTTCGAATTCTTGTTCACTGTGTATTTGTTTGTCTTGTCCACTGATGAAACACATAACTTGATGTCACGTACAAACTTTGAATTCCTGGAATGAAAAAAAAAAAAAAAAGAAAAGAAAACTTGATTATGGTCTCTGGTATGTTGTGCTGGAGGAGAAATAATTATAGACTGTCATTATAATCTCTGGGTGCATAGAAAAATTACTGGCCATAATCAAAGCCTCTTGAATGTGTCACCATTTGGATTTCATTTTCGAGCTGCCATAATTGTTAGTTATTTTATTACGAGAAATTTAGATGTTAAGAACCGATTTTAATTTAGAGGTTAATGAATTTATAGAGCACCTTTTTTATATCTCGCTATAGAGTATTAATTTAATTTAATATCATAATTTAATTATATATTTGTTAGAAAAAATAATATATAATTACTGGAATAATTTTATAATAATAATAGTTGAATTAGTCATATTTATTAAAATGACTTCATCACGATCATTGAATAATATGATAATATTTATCTTAATTATATTTACTATTAAATGCATTTTAAATTAACACATAATTATTTTATTTATCTACTAAATAAAATTAGGATTCTACATTCATTTTATGTCAAATGCTTTAGGTATGCATTTTTCCTCTTTGATTCATTCCCTCTCATTCACAATCAACCACTTGCTTGTGGATTTTCCAATCCCATCATCATCATGAAAATCACCTCTGCTTTGTGCGTCTTCCATGGAAAATCATCACAGCCAAAGGGAGAACCCAGACCCAAATGTTAGGGGAGGCCAAAAAAAAAAAATAGAGGGGTGGGGCCACGTTAAAAAAATAGCGAGGATGAAAATGTTTGAACCCTCAACCTCTTTGTGTGTCATTATCATTATAATTAGGAGAAATATACATTATCATTATAAATTTGATTATAAAATTATTATATTGATACACATATAATTAAAATTTTTAAAAATCTAGGGAGGACTAGGGCCCTTGGAGTATATGTGGGTTCGTACATTTGCGTTGTGACCCCAAAATATCAAGCTGGAGGAGATTTTCAAGTGCATGTTTCACTTTGGGATAAAATTCTACTAAGTATAATAACTAATCGATTCAAACTAAACTATTCTCAAGATTTGATTTTCTTGCACATATTGTCGTATTGATCGTTGATAACAGAATTTCTGATGATGCTGCTAACGTGACATAATAAAAAACTCTTGCCGAAGAAAAGAAGAGAAGGAGGCCTCTTTGGTGAAGGAAGAGAGGGAGGACAATAACTATTATCATTTAACATTATTTTTCTATTTGAAGCGAACGAGTTAAATCTGATTTTCACTAAAGTATTTTATCATTGCACGCTAAATTATTTTTCCGAAAGCAAATTGTAATTATAATGTGCTATTTTGTATTTACCCCTTCTAAATTATTACATTATATACGTAGTTTTGAAAGTAATTCATAAATTGATATTAACCAGTCATCTCATGTTCTCTGAGATTTTCAAAACTTTCCGGTTGATATCTTAATTAAATTAGTTTTCTTATTATCGGATAAAAAAAAATGGTTGAAGGCTTATCATATTTCTTGATAAAATAAAGATTGAAAAATAGAAAAAAATATGGTTATTGTCATAACGTGTAGTATACTAAAAGAATATAATCTGATTATTTTTTCCTGTCTCGCCCGTGTGATTTCACTATAACAAAAAAAAATTTGTTTAAAAATATTCCAAATCAGATGCTTGCTATAAAATATTAAAACGCAGATGGATTGGCTTCAAGTTGGATTCTTTAAATTTTTTATTTCGATGACAGTTGACTTGTTTGTACTCCACTATCCTATTAATTAAATACCAATAATTTTGCATATTTTAAATTTTTTCAAAAAATAAATATTTTTATATGAGCGCGTGACCCATCAAAATATTCTTCTTAGGCGCGGCGTCCCACCACAAAATTTTAAGTAGATCCAAAAAAGTTTCGGCGCGTTGGCTGCTGAGTGTACCAGGTCACACATAGACCAAATCTATGACGTCATGCCCTGACGCCATCGAAACCATGTAACACGTTCGTTCTTTTGAAGCAGTCCATCGAGATATGAATTAATTTTCCATTAATTCCGAATTTAATTTTATCTTCTTAATATTAAGGTCATTACGAAAGACGAATAAAAAAAAAGACGTTTATTTGGAAACTCTAGAAATAACTTAATATGCAAATAATTAGTTCAAACTCTAGATACAAAAAGGATTATTTTCTCTAATCACCCATAAATTATTACGATTTTTTAGATCTAACTTTAAATTACGAACTTTATTTTTTTAATCATTAAATTATCATAATTTTTTTAATTTGATCATTCCGTTCAATTCTATCAATTTCGTGATTATTTTTTATTTTTTATATTTATGAAAAGTCCATTATACCTTTTATATAAGTGTTATTCTATTTTTTAAAAAATAATATATAATAAAAAATATAAAAAAGATTGCGGGAGCCATCGTCCCTCGTGTCGCTGGAGCGAAAGGGGGCGGCGTCGGCCCCCCTTTCTCTCTTGCCGCAAGCGAGAAAGAAAAGGGGGGCCGGCGCTCCCATGAGCGCGCTCGTTTGGGGGGCGCCGGCCCCTTTTCTTCCTCGCACACGACGAGAGAAAAAGGAGGGCCGGCGCCCCTTTGAACGAGCTCGCCCCTCGTACGCGGCGAGGGTTCTCTCGCCGCGCACGATGGAGCCTTTTTGCTCCGACGACACAAGCAATGCTTTTTTAATTATTTTTTATATTTTTATTATATATTATTAAAAATAGAGTGACACCTGTAATAAGGATATAATGGATTTTTCATGAATACGAAAAAATAAAAGATAACAAAAAAATTGACGAAATTAGATGAAAGGATGAAATTGAAAAAATTATGATAATTTAAGGATTCAAAAAATAAAGTTCATAATTTGAATTAAAAAATTATGATAATTTATGGGTGACATGAGAAAATAACCTTACAACAAATAAAAGTTGCCCTACTTTGGTAAATAGATATAATGTTATAAATGTTCGAAAAGAAGGAAGCTATTTGGGAATTTTAAGAAAACCTCAACTTGGGAGTGTCACATGGCACCGGATTCAGACGGTCCAATCACATTCCAAAATTGGAAACTGCTGTCAGACCAGCCAATCGTTTTTGTTTTCCCATGGGGCCCACCATCCTCGAAGAAAATAAATGGTTTTAGATCGGATCAGATATAAATCTATCTAAAATAAAAAAAATTAGATACAATAATATAATAAAGTAAATATAAATGAAATGATAAATCAAATATTTATTAAATAAAAAATCTCGTGAAATAATTATAAATAAATTTTTTCTAATAAAATTATATATATGATGGAGAAGAATGTTGAAGCATAAATTTTAAATAAAGATATATGTAAACATATATTTATAATATGCCTAAAAAATTCTAATAATTTTTTGGTTGAGATGATTTTTGTATTTTAATCTCTCTTTATTTTACAATTTGATTCGATCTAGCCGATCAGTCGGAATGATAGATTGAGTTTAAATTTTGATCGGATCAAAATGAATTAATCATAAAAAAATTAAATGGATCAATTCAACCGATCCAACCGATCACATCGAGCAAAGTTTTAAAACCCTGATTTCTAGTACAACAATAGCGGAACATCCCCACCAAGTGATGTAATTCTTTTTTTTTTCACAAAAAAATGATATGAAATAAGGTGCGGAATGTGACATCTATGTTGTTAATTTTTCAAAAATTTAAACGTAAGAGAAAAAAGTATTGACGTAAATGTGACGTCGATATTTTAATTGATTATTTTTTATTTAAATAATAGAATTTATTCATTATTATGCTCTCTTTTTTATTTAAACAATAGTTATTTAGTTTGTAAACAGATTTAATTTTCAATTATTTCACACATCTAGTTTTACTTTTATTTTAATTAATTTGTATCGGTTTCTTCGTTTTCATAACAAATAATATCTCCTAAGAAAATTACACCTATTTAGAAAAATAACATCAACTATTTTTTATTCTATAATGAACATATCACATCCAAATAGAAAGTATTTCATTCATATTCAAGTTGTAACACTCGAGATTCTCTCAAGATTAAAAGGAAAAAAATTAAAAACTAAAAGGGGGAAAAGAGAAAATCTGAATAAGATTTGAGGAGGAGTTTATTTTCAACAATAATTCTGAATCAAACAAATTAACCTCTTATTTTTTCCCACAAGCTGATCCTAATTTTCTCTCCATTTTTTGTGCATCTCTCTCTCCTCTCTCACGCCGGGCTGCTGCCATTAATAGGAGGGCAATCGGAAGACGTGAACACCGACAACGTGCGTGGACAGAGAGGAACGTCGGGAGAAAGAGGAAGAAGAAGAATAGAGTAAACAGTTTCTTGGACAGAAACTTGCAAGGTATGGAACTAGGGTAGATTCTTTCTAGAATCATGATTTTAGACTCGAAGCATGTCTTAGTTAATGCCTGATTATAGTAGAATATTGTATGCTGATGATTTGTGCCGGCCATCGCCCGAACTGCGCATCTGCGCGGTTTCTACGTAAGAGAAACCCGGCCCGGGTTCACCTTGACCCGATCCGAGCAGGTTCATACTTGGACCGAATTCGATAGAATTCAATCGGGTCCGCCATTGTCACGAGCGCAAAGCTCTGCAACGAAGAAGAACTCGGCCTAGGTTGGTGACGACCCGACCCGGGCAGTTCCACGATGAAGTCGCGCTCGGTCACGACTTTTACCGAGCGGTCGATTGATTCGCCAAATCGGTCGACCAACCTTCTAAGTACGAACCCGGCCCAGGTATGATCTACACTCGGCTCGAGCCATGTCCTGATTTCCTCCGATGATGCCCTTACGAACCTGGCTCGGGTTTCACCCGACTTGGCCCGAGTTTCGACTTGACTAAGTGGATTTTTATGATACTTTGACCTCTGATTCAAGTGCGTAATCATGATCTAAATCGTGATATGATTATATTATTTACGCCCTTAATAATGATGATGTCTATTATGACTTATGATGACTTAATTTAGATCCAGTCAAATTTATGACGACATTGATCCATATCCATCGATCTTGATTTATCTTATGATGATGATGATGTTCATATATTTTTTAATTCCTCTCAATGATCCTGTCTTGTAGCTCCGATTAAGTCTTATATAATGATGATGATTAGGACCCTCGATCAGTACGATTCGTTGATCCTTTCTTATGATGATCAAATCTTAATCATGATCCTTATATCTTAATGAAAGATAAATTAAAAGTTGCAAGATAAAAGATGAAAATATTAAATGGAGAATTCTTTTTATGATGGACTGGTGAGGACTAGATATGCGTTGACTCTAGTCAGTTACGGGCTGACTTCGATCAGTTATGGGCTGACTACGGCTAGTTATGAGTTAGCTCTGTCAGTTATGATGATGATGATGGACGAGTTGGGATAGGCCTCCCTGTGGGTTGAAATATACTTCACTATAAGTCAAAGATGAATAATAAGATGATGAAGAAGATGAAGCATATTAATAATGAAATCTCTTTATGATGATAGGTGGTTCTTATCACACTTTTGATGATTTTTTCATGATCTCTTGATCTATTATTAATATGATCTAAAGAAGATGATACAATTCATGATTTTCTATCTTCATAGAATTACCTCTCATGAATATTTGTATGATAATGATATCATAATCATGATGATCGACTCTTGTCATTATATGATGATTTATTTTGATTTATCCTGATCTTTAATCATATGATCTCAAAAAGATGACGCCTTATTTTATGAATTTCTTATGATCATAATGATCTCATATTCAGACGGCAAGTTACAAGAGTTCTTTTACCCACATGATGATGATGTCTATTTTTTTTATTTATATGATGACTCATGTCTAGTATTATGATGTTATGATTATTTTTATCTTATTTCCATACTGAGTTACAAAATTCATAGGGAGATTTCTCCTCTACATGTTCTTAAATGCAGGACCATATCTTAATGATGAAGGTGACCAACGGTGACAGATCGAGTTCGCAGGTGGTTGTATATGGGTATCTTGAGTCCTTTGATTTGATGTACTAATTTTCCTTTGGAGTTATATAAGTTTTTTTATTAGTCTTCCGCATATTATGATATCACACTATTTTATTATTTAATGATGATTCTTCCGCTTTTATCGATGTCGAGTTGACCAGTTAAAGTCATTTTTTTGGTGATGTACACGTAAGAATGACCCGTAACATTCTCGAAACGTATTCTGCCACATGGCGAGATACGATTTGGAGGCGTTACTCAAGTAATTCTATATATCTATTAGTTTAATCATTTATATGGATTAAAGATTTGTATTAAGTTATAATCAAAGTAGTATATGACTATACGTTAGTAGGTCCTCTATATGCTAATTAAATTTATTATTTCTTATATCCACAGTATTAAGGAAAAAAATATTTTCATAGTTTACATTTAGGGGTTGATGAGTCCGCATAGATTAGTGATCTGGATCAAATGACTTCTAAGTGAAAAGACAGTTTTTTTTATAAAGTTTAAAAAACCTTAAAGGAAAAACTTTATAAAGCTTAAAAAACAAAGATTGATTAGCACATTCGTTTAGTGCTAATAATTATATGTTCAATTTTTGAAATTACTATTTTGATAAGAAGAATACATATTTATCATTTTTTTATCTGACTTTAAATTAATTAAGTGCTAATAACTTGGAATCCTAGAGGCCTTTTATAGATCCATACATTAAAAAAAAAACTTATCGTTTATTGGGAGTAAGTAAAAGGATTTAACTACAAGTTTAATATGGATAAAGGACATGCTTCCAAAAAAAACAAAAATTAATCAAGTTCATAGACTTTGGCCTTTGTGGAACAGCTAGCTGTCTTGTGAAGGAAGGAGAGATAATTATGTGTTTCTATTGTACAAACATCATATCATAGGATATGCATATCTTAATTAATATAATAAAACAAAATAAAAGGTGTGTCATGTACCATAAATACGACACATGATGATTATTTCTTTTAAACGATAGCAGAGACGCACCAAATTGTCACAATTTGATAAGGTTAATACACGTTTAATAGTCCAAAGCTTAATTAAAATATTGGAGCATAGATCCATATCGTCTCCTCACAAGTAGACTAAATCGATGTGTTAATGAATAAAAAATTCGATATACCACAATTTCATATGCACCCAATAAAAAAAAAATAAAGAACCTTCTCAGAAACCTTCTTCTCTCTCTCCCTCTCTCTCTTTCTGTCTCTCTCTCTCTCCTCTCTGCTGCTTCCAGCCAATTCTGCACCCCTTCTCAGCTGTCACCAGTCACCACCTCTTCTTCTCTTCTCACTTTCCTCGAATCCCCTCCCTCTGCGTCCTCCCTATTTATTCATACTCCCATCTCCATCTCTTCCTCATCCATCCATCGTCTGATACCTGCAGCTCTGATCTCTCTCATTCTCTCTCCCCGGTCTAATAGACTAATAATCGAACTTGTTCTACTTCAGCTTGCTCTCATGGCTGCTGCTGCCAACAGGAGGAGGGTGGAGTTCGAGGACTTCCTTCCCCTCATGGCGGATAAGCTTGGGGAGGACGGGCTCATGGAGGAGCTCTGCAACGGCTTCCGGCTGCTCATGGATCCGAGGCGGGGGCTCATCACCTTCGAGAGCCTGAAGCGGAACGCGGCGCTGTTGGGACTCGGCGGCCTCGGGGACGACGAGCTCCGGGCGATGCTGCGGGAGGGCGACGTCGACGGCGACGGCGCCCTGAGCGAGATGGAGTTCTGCGTCCTCATGGTCAGGCTCAGTCCCGAGCTCATGGACGGTCCCCGCCGCTGGATGGACGGCGTTTTCCGGGAAGCCTTCGGCGGAGTATTTTGAGCCCCTCCACGTTCTCTTCTTGGCTTCCCTTCTTTTGTCTTTCCGGTGGCTGGGGCTGAAGGCTGATGAGATCAGTGACGCTTTGTTTGCTGGTCTTGTTCTTTGGGTTTTCAGAATTGTATCATAGAGGGATTGAGATTCTTGAAATGACAAGTGAAAACGAAAAAAAATGATCATTTTTTCCCTTAAAATTCAGCTCGTGATGAATTGAAATTACTGCCTTGATGCTGTGAACAATTTGCCTCTGCAAATTACTGTTCTGTCTGTTTAACGAAATCTGTCATCTGTTTAAAGCACCTTCCACAATCAGTTAGGAGCTTCGAATCATTCTGCCCCAAAATAAGTAGCACATTTTCAAGTTGGAAGGTTCTTATTGCCCTGTGGAAGCTGATTCTGGCATGCATTCTCTGCATATTACTGTCAGTTCTGGGCTTAACAAAAGGTTACATATTGACTTGAATTTATAATCAGAAGTCGCCCTTCAGAAACAAAAAAAAAGTCTGTTTCAGGAATTAAAAAAAGGCTGTTCCTTTGCACGAGGAGATGGATCCTGCATGTTAGCCGAGAGTCGAACTGATCTGAAAACACGACTGCTATGGAAATTGCCTGGTTATCTAATTTCTCAATTCATCTTCTTCCACTCTCTGTCCACTTGCATTTGGTGCAGTAATGGACCATCCTGCCTTGGATGGTCGGACAATGAAGAAATGCCAACAGCTCGCGATGCAAATTCATTGATTTATTGGACTAAATTGACCTTAAACAAAATTTGCCTTTATTGCTTTCGACTTTCGAGAGTCCCCCCAAAGAAAGAGGATAAAGCTACGCAGTAAAAAAAAATAAAAAAACAGGAAAGAGAAAGAATCCGTTTGAAAAGTCGTCTTTCTGAAACTGCTTCAATTGGTAAATTGCTTGGAATATTACCTTAAGCTAAATGCACTAGTTTAATAAAATGGATAAATTACAAAAGTTAACTTTACTCCATTTTCTTTTTCTATTACAACCAGAGGCATAATAAGGTCTAGTGTAACATCCCATATTTTGTTTCTTTTTTTAAGATGTCATAATCGGAACCTTGCTGCTAACTAAAGGGAGTTAAAATATGTTAATAATGTCTTGAATCTGAATCCAATTGGTCCCCCTACATAGTCAGGCGCTTCAGTAGAATTCCCCTACGGGGGTCTCGCTGCTCGATCAGCGAGCCTGTGGGGGGTCAAGGGGGGATCCAGGGGGATCCCCCCTGCGGGAGTTGCAAGGGGGCGGAGCCCCCTGAACGAAAATTTTTTAGGGGTATTCTGTTTGTGATTCGGATTTGATTTATTTCCTTATCACGAGATAGGTGTCCTATTTTCAGAGGATTTATTTAGAGTCCCAGTCCGTATGTAATTCCTAAAGGGAGTGCCTATATAAACTCCCTAGGGGTCTAGACCGAGACATATCCTTGTAATCATCATTATTCCATAACAAAGAGCCGCCGCCGTTTTTCCTCTTCGTGTTCTTCTGTATTTCGTGCGATCCCTCCCTCCCTCTTTTCGTAACAAAATATGTATATTTTCCTATCTTTCACGTTGTCGTTCCACGATAAAACTTTTCATTTTTTCTTAAAAAGATAAAAATGAGTTATGTATTAACTGAAGCTCAGGAGAATACGGATACAAGTATTGGATTAGTTTGATAAAATTTGTAGATTTCAAATTTCAAATGAACCATATGTTCATGCTTAAAGAGGTGCCTAACACTACAAGAAAAGTGATTTTTATCGGCTATAATTCATGAAGAGATTCAAATATGGTCGTTAAACATCACTTCTAACGACTAGAAAAAAATTTGGTCGTCAACAATAAGGACAAAAAAAATCTGATCCTTAATATTCAAATTAACGACCATCATCTTGTCGTTAAAAATATGAAAGAAGAAAAGAACAAGTAGGTATAGAAATATAGTCCCACATTCATTATAATAGTATAATGAGAGCAAAAAAATAAGTATTAATAGATGAGGAGACTAATGGGCTAATGTAGAGTTTTATGGAGAATAATATTTTTTATCAGATTATTTGTTCACAAAAAAAAACTTTAGAAAATCAGTTGGTTCATTCAAAATGTGATTCAATCCGGTGATGTCTTTAGCGACTAGGTGAGTGGTCCTTATAAGTTATATAGAGGACCAGCATACTAGTCGCTATTGAATTTTTAAGGAAGAGAATTACAGTGGTCCTTAAAAAGAATCAACGACCAGTTATTCACATTGGACACTAAAATCTTTTAGCGGCGGGACCTATAGCGAAGAGCCGCGATCAATTTTTTCTTGTCGTTGATGAGTATTAACGATAAGATGACAATTTTTAATGACTATATATCTTTTCGTTAATGACCTAATTTCTTGTATTGTAATGAAAGAGTGTATTGTTTGAATGAAACAATAAAGACTTAAGTTTGTAAAGGCATAATTTTGAATGAAAGATTGTAGTCTATAGCAAGATACATGTTCATTCATGAATGTTGTGTCCTTATATAAAGAGTTGTATTTTTTCATCACCTATAAATACTAGTCCCTTCTTAAGTAGAGATCATTTGCTTCTTCCCTTGTTTTGCACATTCATTAAGTAAGAGATCGTGAGTTCTTCGATATTGTTAGTCGACGGACTCTAAGACTTCGTTGTATCCTGGAAGTGTTGTTGTCGTAATCCGATAGCAAACTTTGTATAGGGACAAATAACTCTTTAAAGATAGCGATACATCATGACTCGAAGTATGATTTTGTTCCATCTTCTGCAGTTGTTTCCAACAATTTTAGAGAGTTAAAGCGAAGATGACAATGGAGGCCAATGCTGCATTTAAAGTGATGAATCAAGAGTTCATGAAATTGGATCATTTCGATGGCACCAATTTCAACCGTTGGAAGGTTAAAATGATGTTTCTACTTACGATGCTCAATGTCGCATACATCTTGGATCCAAAATTCAAAAATTGCGGAGCAAAAGAAGAAAAGAGAAGATGATGAGTTCGCGTGTAGAGAACATATCCTAAACACATTGTCTGATAACCTTTACGATCTTTACATGCCAATCAAGTCTCCCATTGAAATCTGGAAAGCATTGGAGGACAAGTACAACATTGAGCGACAAGGTACTGATAAATTTCTTATGATGAAATATTTCAAATTCAAAATGTCTAATAACATTCCCATCTTAGATCAAGTTCATAAATTATAAGTCCTAGTAAATAGGCTTCGTGACATGAAAATTACGATTCCCGAATCACAACAAGTTGGAGCAGTAATTTCAAAATTGCCCACAACTTGGAATGATTATAGTAAGAAACTCTTGCATATGACAGATGACTTCACAATAGAAAAGATACTAAGGCATTTGTGCATCAAGGTAGAAAACAGAAAGCATGATGCAGTGTATCTTCCACATAATTCTAAAGTGAATTATGTTGGTGAAGTTGAAAACAATAATGCTTAGAAAGGTAAGAGAAAATTTTCTTCGAATACTGATGACAAACAAGATTTGAAGAAAAAGCGAATTTGTTACAATTGTAACAAAAATGAGTATTATGCCAATCAAGGTAGACTACTAAAGAAGGGCAACCATTTTAAAGAGGTTCCTACTTCCAATGCTAATGTTATTGAACAAAAGGATTTAGTTGCAATGATCACTCAAGGATTTGAAGAAATTCAAATTGGTGTGATAAGTGAAGTAAATATGGCATCATCTATCAAACATTGTGATTGGTGGTTTGATTCAGATGATACTGTACATGTTTGTAACAATAGAGAGCAGTTCAAAAGCTATAAAGATGTTGTCAATAAAGAAGTCCTTATGAGAAATAACAATTCGGCTAAAGTGTTTGGGCGAGGAATGGTGGAACTAAATTTCACTTATGGAAAGAAGTTGATATTAGTAAATGTTCTTTATGTTCCAGAGTTGAGGAAAAGTTTGATGTCTGTTAGTTTGTTTTGTAAGAAAGGATTCAAAGTTATTCTTGAATCTGATAAATTTATCTTGTTTAAGAATGATGTATTTGTGGGAAAAGAATATTGTAATGAGGGTATGTTCAAACTCAATATCAATAATACAAATAATTCTTCTGTTTATATTGTTGGTTCTTGTTGCTTATGGCATGCTAGATTAGCGCATTTAAATTATCAATCTCTTTGAAATATGCATGTATATAATTATATATCTCTTAGTGACAAGCATTTTAAGGATAAATGTGAAATTTGTATGCAATTAAAGACTACGAAGAAATCTTTTCATGCAATTGAAAGAAAAACATGTGTTAGAATTAATACATTATGACATTTGTGAAATAAATGGCATCCTTACTAAAGGAGGGAAAATATATTTTATAACATTTATTGATGATTGTTCTAGATATACTTATGTATATTGATTGAGAAATAAATGTGAAGCATTTGAAATGTTTCAACGTTATAAGTCTGAAGTTGAGAATCTACATGAAAACAAAATTAAATTTCTTCGTAGTGTTAGAGGTGGAGAATATTTTTCTGCTGAATTTGATATGTTTTGTGAAAATAATAGTATTGTACATCAATGTACAACACCTTACTCTCCACAACATAATGGATTAGCTGAAAGAAAAAATCGTACTTTAGTAGATATGGTTAACTCCATGGTTTTAAATACAAAATCACCTTATAATTTATGGGGTGAAGCATTATTGACTGCATGTCATATTCATAATAGGATTTCCTTCAGAAAAACAAATATATCCCCATATGAAATATGGAATGGAAGAAAACCAAACATAGGTTATTTCAAAGTGTGGGCGTGCTTAGCATTTTATAGAGTCCATGATCATAAAAGGAGTACGTTAAGATCAAGGGCTTTGAAAGGAATTTTGTGGGTTATGCTCAAAATTCCAAAGCATATAAAATATTAGATTTGACATCTAATACAATAGTTGAAACTAGAGATGTAGAATTTAATAATGATTCAAATTCTAATTCTAAGAACTCACAAATAAATCAACAAATCTTTCGAAATAAAAGTCATAAGCGTCTTAGTGACAATGATTCTATAGAACCAAGGGAAAGTCAATGAATAAGAAAAGAAAAAAAATTTAGGTCCTGATTTTATTTCATCACAATCAATAGTATTTCTTATCGAATGAAATAGAAGTAGTGTGACTAATAAAATTCCTATAATGTTGAATATGGAAAAAGATCCACAAACCTATAAAGAAGCAATGGCTTCAAGGGACTCAACCTTTTGGAAAGAAGCTATTGATGTTGAAATGCATTCAATATTATCAAACAATACCTGAGTACTCGTAGATTTACCAAGAGGTTCAAAACCAATTGGATGCAAGTGGATATTTAAAAGAAAATATAATACTGATGGCACCATACAAACTTTTAAATCCAAATTAGTTGCTAAACGATATAAACAACAAGAAGGCCTAGATTATTTTGATACCTATGCACCAATTTCTAGGGTGACTTCTATTTGAGTTCTTTTAGCATTAGCATCTGTCTACAAGTTGCATGTATATCAGATGGATGTTAAAACTACACTTTTAAATGGTGAACTAAATGAAGAAAATTATATGGAACAACCAGAGAGCTATGTGCTTTCTGGAAATGAAAAGAAAGTTTGTAAATTGATTAAGTCATTGTATGGCTTAAAGTAAGCGCCTAAACAGTGGCATGAAAAATTCGATTCGATAATATTATCGGATGGCTTTAGCTATAATGATGCAAATAAGTGTATTTATTTCTAATTTACTAAAGATTATGGAGTGATTATCTGCTTGTATGTGGATGACTTATTAATATTTGGTACAAACTTAGATGGTGTTCGTGAAACCAAGAAGTATCTATCTTCAAAATTTAAAATGAAAGATTTAAATGAAGTAAATACAATTTTGGCCATTAAAGTGCAAAAACATGATAAAAGTTTTGCACTAAGTCAATCTTGTTATATTGAGAAAGTATTGAAGAAATTCAATCATCTTAATATCAAAGAAGTTAATACTCCTTATGATTCTAATTCCAAATTAGATAAGAATTCTAGAAGAGGAATAGCACAATTAGAGTATGCGAGTGCTATAGGGAGTTTAATGTATGCAATGAATCGCATTGGACCTGATATCATTTTTGCTATGTGCAAATTATCAAGATTTACAAATAATCCTAGTGTGGATCATTGGAAAGGTATTTGTAGAAACTTGGGTTATTTAAAGAAAACCGTTAATATGGGTCTATATTATAATGATTATCCAATTGCACTGGAAGGATATACATATGCAAGTTGGACGTCAAGTCTTAGTGACACCAATTCTACTACAAATTAGATTTTTAGTATTAGAGGAGGAGCTATTTGTTGGGTTTCTAAGAAACAAACCTGTATTACTCATTCAACGATGGAGGCTGAATTTGTCGCTTTGGCAATTGCAAATAAAGAAGCGGAATGGTTAAAGAACATGTTCTATAATATTAAGTTGTGGCCACAACCTGTGTCAACCATTTTCATGTTCTGTGATAGTCAGTCTACCATGTCTCAAGCCTATAGTAAAATTTATAATGAAAAGTCTAGACATATTAGTTTAAGACATAAATATATAAGAATGTTGATGGAGGGTGGTGTGATTATTATCACCTATGTTAAATCAACTGATAATTTGGCAGACTCATTGACGAAAGGTATGTCAAGAGAAAAGGTCAAGGACTTTTCTGTCAGAATAAGTTTAAAACCTATAGTCATTAATAATGGAAACCCTTCCTTATTCTAATAAAAATCTCTCAAGGTTCAAAAGGTAACAAGAAGTTACTTAATAACCGGTGCACTAAGAATGTGAATTTAGTGAAAGTATTATTGAGGACGAGTTAAAAGCTCTTAATGGATGGATATATGTTATCCGAAATCGATATGTGTTATCGAGAGATTCCACCTATATGAATATAGAAGTGGTGCCGCTTCAACTCAGAGTTTTAGAGATTTTTCTCGGGTAAATATTCATAAAATTAGGATGAGCACATGATCATAATAGTGTTACAATGTTAATATCTTATTCGAAATATTAAACACGATTGTGTGTGTGACTTTTTCGGTTCAAGTTTAAGGGTAATGGTTCAAATCTAATAAATACTAGTTACCTGTTTGAACTTTGAAAAGTCTACACTAAGGAAAGGTTCAAATCTAACAATACCTTTCACTATGCATAATTGTACAATTTAATATTTTTGAAATTTACAATCTAGTGGGGGATTGATGAAATTTGTAGATTTTAAATTTAAAATGGACTATGTGTTCATACTTAAAGAGGTGCCTATTGAAAGAGTGTATTGTTTGAATGAAATAATACATATTTGAATGAAAAGACTTAAGTTTGTAAAGGTACAATTTTGAATGAAAGATTAACCTATGGCAAGGGACATGTTCATACATAAAGAGTTGTGTCCTTACATGAAGAGTTGTGTCTTTTCATCACCTATAAATACTAGTCCCTTCTGGAGTTGAGATCATTCACTTCTTCCCTTGCTTTGCACATTCATTGAGTAAGAGATAGTGAGTTCTTTAATATTGCTAGACGACGGACTTTAAGGTTTTGTTGTATCTTAGGAGTGTTATTGTCGTAATCCAATAACAAACTTTGTGTCGAGGCAAATAACTCTCTAAAGATAGTGATACATCGTGCTTCGAAGTATGATTTTGTTCCATCTTCCCCATTTGTTTTCAACAATTTGGATTAGTCTCCATGGAGGATTGTCATCTCAAAAAAGTTGTCTTGTCAGAGGCAAGCAAAAGATGGCCTTCCTATAACAGTGCTATATTATAAAGTTAACAATATCATTGAGGGTTTGTGTGATGCCATTGAGAACTCCTTGGATTGTCCATGGCAGCAGCTATTATGTTTGATGGCTTGAGTTAAGAACAACATAGCCCGATCGAATAGCAACGTTTGCGAGTCCATAGTGAACACAATGTTGTAATCCCAAAAGGAGAGTGCGTGCGCACCTCGATATTGATTGCACAGTCAAGGTTTCTGAAAAATAGAAATTTCATTGTGATTTCGAAGTATGAATGCAACAGCTCTAGAGCCAAGAGGCAAACCCAAGGAGGACAAGGGACTCCCGTCTAATTCATATAGAATTTCGAGGAGTATTTGTCTCATGTGCGTGTGTAACAACCTCAATGTTTTAAAGTTGAGAAAATAATATTTTATTATTTTTATTTTGGAAAATATGGCCATTAATATTATTATAATTAATAATTCCAAAAATAAAGAAAATATGGGAGGAGTTTAATTAAGGATAAGATGTACTACGAGATTATTTAATTAAATTCGAAATTATTTAATTATTGAAATAAATAAGAATTTGTTAAAGGAGATTAATTAAAAGATTAAATTTGATTGGGATTGAAAGTAATAGATGGATTGGAAATCAAGAATTTGAGAGCCCTATAAATAAATCTTTAGAGCCAATCGTCAAAGGGGTTTCTTTCTCTTTGGTTCTCAGTGTTTTGCGGCAAAGGCTGACATCTAGGTGAGGGCTACACGTGAAATGATGTACGTAGGGGATCCGTGAGTTTATTATATCCGAGGATTATTTATTTCAATTGATTGTGCCATTATTGGTTTCTCACGTATTGCACCTTTTATTCTTTATGATTAGAAAATAATAATAATAATAATAATAACAAATGAGATGACGGGCGTAAGAGAAATTGAAAAAAAAAGATGAAATGAGTTTCACAGCCGCCAAATAAATAGAGAGAAAGGAAAATACGGAGAGGAAAAGGATTGGACGTTTTGCGGCTAGGGAGAAAAAAATAAAAGGAAAAAAGGGTTCCACGGGCGCAAAATCCAAGTAAGAGAAAGATAAAAAAAATAAGAAATATGAACGTAGTTCCGACGCAAAAATAGGAGAGAGAAAGAGATTGAGAGAAGAGAAAAAAATGTAAAAGAAAAATAAAATTGAGGAGACGTTTTGCGGGCATAAATGAATTGAGAGAGAAGAGATGAATAGGAGAGAGGAAAGTAAAATAAGAAGAGGAATTGGATTTTCTAGGAAGAAAAGAAATAGAATAAATAAATAAATGAATATAGAGATGGAACCCGAGAGTTAGTTATTCATTTTATTTAGATTAGCAATTTTAATTATGAGTTTTATAATGATTATCTTGCTGTCATTTATTGATTGTATTATTATTGATTGATCCTGGTTAAACTGCAATCATGCTTGATTATATTATTATCATACCTGATAATAGTATTACTTTATCAAATCATATTGTCATCATATTTGATCTATTTGGTTATCATATACAATCTTATCATTGATTATGATATCGATATAATAGTCTTTTTGTTTGGGTCTTGTTTCACCTAAATTAAATTGTTAAAAGATAGATGTTTTAGGTAAACAAGATAAAAGCTGAAAGTTGTTGGGTCTTCATGTTCTCTAATTATCTCTAAGCTCTCACGCCATATTGTTATTGAATTGAATAAGACAGATAGTGGACTTAAAGATTTGAGATATCATCATTTAAAGAATCTATGGCTGTCCTGTGTTTGGTCATGATCCCCTGCCATTCACGAATTATTGTTAGCACTATATTGTTGGGTGGCTTGTCATAGTTTGATCTCCCACTGGCCTATATGAAAGAGACATGTAGTTTTCCTTAATTGACCGAGCGCTCCTCATTAAATTGGATAACTCTGAACATTGTAAATTGAATTGAATTGAACTAAAATCAAAATCAAATTGAATTGAATTGAATAGATCATAGTCATCTAGATACTCGTGTTGACTAGCATTGCCTCCGCCCATTGAATCGAATGGAATTGTTATTGACCAATGACCATTGATATTGAATTGGGAATTATTAAATTAAATAGTGCCATGGTGATTAGGCATCATTGATATTGTTAATTGTTAAATCAATGTTGATCGGTCATCTGACCTTTTTCAGATCCTTCCTATTGATCTATGACTTTATTATCATATTGTCATATTGAATTATCGATCCAATGCTCTATTGTTAACTGAACGATGCCAATTCAGGCAATTGTTAATTGTTATTTCATTTGATTGGTTTTTTAATCATAGCTTGATATAATTGTTCATATTGATAAATTGTTATATTATTAATTGATTATTGTATTGATTGCTCAATTGACTCATCATTGATCATATCTTATTTTCGATTGAGCATATTGATCATTTAGTAGACTCTACGTATTGAGTATATTTATACTCATGGATATTACTTTATACTTGAATCTGTATAGGTGAGAGTGCTCTAATAGAGGATGATCCTGCAGGTGGCTATGCTCAGTGACAAACAGATGTTGCATATATTCTAGATTGAGTTATCTAGTTTTTATTATTCTTGCATTTATGGTTTATATTCCACAAAAAATATTTTATAAAAGATTGTATAGCGTCTTTAGGACAACTCTCAGTATGTGAAAGTCACGTAGGTCTCGGAGCATTGCAACGTGAACTTTAGCATAGTTTGAGAAAGCGGCAAGCGCTCGTTCCCAAACTAACTCGAGGGTTGCACGTCATGAGCGAAAATGTGCATCATTCTGACAAATCTAGATGCTTCAAAGATAATAAGTGAAAATAGCCCTTAGGTTGGAGACTAACTACTACTCCAAATTTGAACCTTCATGAATTCAATTACTAAAATCCTAGGACGGAGAGATGAAAGTGGTAGTTTACTTTATCTTGCAAAATCTTCCAAATTTGGGTGGTGTAAGAACACTGGAAAAATAGAACGGACTTGGTTGCTAGACCACAAATCTATAGGAGAGATCAATAATAAGGTAGAAATGTTCAATATTGTCTTTTGTGGACAACTTCCGATGCAGAAGCTACCAAAGTAATAGATGAATCTTTGATAGTACCGGGATGTTCCACACTAACTGATAATCTACCAAGGCTACCATCCAGCCAGGGGCGGCATCTGGGCATGCCTATTAACAAACTGATAAGCTGACTTGGCTAAAGTTTGGCCATCGGCATCAGATCCCTAAACTCATGCGTCATCATCGATCGTAGTGTGGAACATAAAGAGCCAAAATTACTTGAGAGGACCCAAAGGATGTGGTAATAAGTTGTAGGTTCCATTCCCTAGAGCAAACAAGGGAATCAAAATTTGAGGTTAGGAGGGGAGAGTTGTTATTTATTCCTAGATTTCGAGCAGAGGGTGCGGAGAAGATCCAAGGGTTGTGTAGAATCGAGGTGCTATTCATGACCTAATATATTTCTTGAAACCAAGGTGGAGAGTGAGAAAAATATTAATGATGAGTTGCCAAGATCCAACACAATTTTACCGGGATTGTTCATCCTAAGGGTGAAGGTGTCCATAATTGTAAAGGATTAATTGAACCCATGGTGAAAATTTACTATTTAATGTGTCCTAGATGCATCGAGCAAGGAGTGAGGTTCACACATGAGTAAGATTACGAATGCCCATGCCGCCATGTGTTAATGTAATTGGACAATCCTCTAGCATGTGGCTGTCTTAATGACCACCACCCAGGTCCCATAAGAAGCTATGGGAAAGCTTCTCGAGAGATGTGATTAGGCCGACGAAGAGGTGGATGGTACTAAGCGAATGGATTGGAATCGCACTGATTTGACGAGGGTAGAGTGCCTCGTGATTGAGAGGGTTTTTCGATTCCATCCATTGAGTTGATTGTGGTTCTTTTAGGTGAGGAAGGACTATGATTGAGGTGAGAGGGCTTTGGGAGTTATGGGAACGCCAAGATAAGTGAAACAAAAACAACCAACGTGCATCCCTAAGATTTTAGAGATAAGCAGTCTCCGACGTGGTTTAAGGAATGAAGGGAAGTAGATGGTGGATTTGGTTGGGTTGACTCAGAGGTTTGTTAGATTGTAAAAGAGCTTGAGGTTTCTATGGGGTTGTTACAAGAAGGCTTAGTTGCAATGATGAAGACGAACAAGTCATCAACATATAAAATTTAGCTGATAGAGAAGTTTCCTATATTAAAAGTTCAATCGCATGCATGGAGACCTGTTGGTTGAGCAAAGAAGTGATAACTTGGGTGGTTAGGATAGGGAACAAAAGGTTACCCTATCAAAGCCCGCGATGACTAGGGAATTAGGGTGAATCCAATTCATTAATCATACATGTGAAGGATGGAGACCGAATGCAATGCGTGATCCATGAGATGAAAGGAGCATGATAGTTCATGAATGTTAAGATATTGTATATAGCATGTCAAGATACTTTATCTAAAGCTTTCTCAAGGATGTGCTTCTTCATATCTAGACTCATGGAGTGAACAAGGTCTTGTGCAAGCAGGATGTTGTTCTAGATGGACCTCCAAGGAATAAATTAAAGATCGATTGGATGGAGTCAATGGAGTCTATTAAGGTTGACATAATCTATTATCTAAAATTTTGGAAATGACGCGATAAATAATATTATAGAGAGAGATTGATCGGTAGTCTTTGATTTTCTTATAGACTTTTATAATGAAAATTAGGCGACTTTTGGACTAGTCTTTTGAGAAATGATTCTTAGAAAAGAAGTCTCGATCGAGGAAGTGATTTTGGACCGAAATGTCCTAATAGGTTTCATAAAATTCTACAGTATAGCCATCTAGCATAGGAGCTTTTTCGAGAGGCATACTCTAGAGAACATTTTTTTATTTCTTCGTGGCCAACTAAAGTAGTAATTGTTTGGCTTCTGGATGGCTTGATGGAGGGTAGAGAAGGCCTGAAGTCCTAGGGGATGGAGGTGTTTACCCAAGGACAAAGTGCTGAAGAAAGGCGTGTTGAATGGCATCATCCTAGTAGAGAGGAAGGTTGTTATCATCGATGAGTGAGGAGATAAGATTTTGTCGGTGACGGATCATGGTGGATAGGTGGAAGTACTTGATGTTGACTGTTAAGGTCTCCATGTTGGAACCAAGTGGTGTATGCCGTGTTTCACCATTTTAGGTTGATTTGGCAAAGCAATGCATGATTTGAGAGGACTTGTCCTTAGCCTTCCAGGATGTGATCAAAGGTGACACAAGTTGGGCACATTCTTCTAACATGTCTAAGGAACTAAGATACCAAGATAGGATTGTCTTTACTAATGTTGTGAAGGGCCTAGCGAATGAAAGAGGAAGGATGTGGAAATGTTGTTGAACAAATTGCCTGGGTTTCTCATACTCGAACCCGAAGTGCTCAATATACTTAAATGAGCGGGGCCTTCTGTGAGCACTGGCAGTCTTGAGAAGCAAAGGAGAATGATTCGATGAGCTACGAGGAAGAGAGGTGAGTTTCAAGTTTGGATAGAAAACCAATGATGTCTAAAGAGGCTTCAGCCCAACCGACAGTGCATGCGAGCTAGATCTCTACTGTTGTTACTTCAAGTGAATCTAGCATCACTAATGGGGACGTCGATGTGCCCTTGAGAGTTAATGAGGTACAGGAGGGCATGGGAGGACTTGGTTGCAGCCTATGGAAGGGAATCAACACAAGAAGGTCCCTTAGGTCAATCCATAGAGCAGTTCTTATTACATGCGAGTTACTAGTATAGATACAATATGATAGAAAAGTAAAGCCTTCATGGGTGATGACAACATACAATGCTTGAGAGGAGCAAATGATTGTGGAGGCATGGGACTGTCAAGCCAAAAGGATGTCGTCGGAGCTAACCTACAAAGCACCCTCCCACTATCGGCCCACTCGCTTGATGACCTACTCTGAGTGAGAGGCAGTGACATGAGTCTCAATCAACACTAATAGGTCCAGGTTGTGCAGTATGAGAATGTCGGACAACCTATCACAAATCTTAGCACGGTAAGCACCACAACATTTCCACATGAGTATCCGCATCACAAGTTGGGGTTGGGGGTTGGGGGTGGGGGGGGGGGGGGGGAGACTTGCACTGATGAGGAGCCAAGTGAGGATAGTACTTTGGTGGAGATGGTTTGTTTACCTGACTTTTTAACAGCTATCAAGGAGGGAGAATCGACCATTGTGCCTTCAATCGCTTCTGCTCGACCAGAGGCTCTGACTCCATATCGAGGTCCGACTCCACCCGTCAGTCACTCGGGAGCTTTGAAGAGGTTAAACATCATGATTACAACCTCTCTGTGTGCATCAAAGGTATCACACCTCAAGGGTCAATGCCGCAAGAGAGTAGGTGCAAAGCGCAGGGAGAGTTGTAGGAGTCCTCGAAGCCTAGAGGGATGCTGGTTAAGCAGGAGCTTAAGAGAGGATTCATGAGTAAGGTGGGAGGAGGAGGAGGAATTTTGGAGGTTTAGTGGAGGAGAGAGGGAGGTAATGGAGTCATTTGGTGGAAGGAGAGGGCTTTCGAACTATCGGGGCATCGTGGACAAGCGGATAGTTGGGGAAGGTGATGCATTGTCGATTCATCAAGAAGGCATTTTTTAGTAGGATTTTGAGATGTTGGGGACATCTAGATAGGTGGACGACTGAGAGAGGTGACATGGTGGAGATCCGTTGGGGGGGGGGGGGTGGGTTGTACACAAGCTAGTGGATGATTTTGGAGTAGTGGAGGATGATGCGACATCGCAAGGTGCATCGAGTGACAAGCAATAGGTTTCGGAATCAAATGGTTGCAAAGACATCCCCTAGATCAAGGATTATAGAACAACGTGATTGTGTAATGATATAAGAACAAGGACATGAGGTTTAGCTGAGCTGATGAGGGCACCATAGATGGCTGGACTATCTGGTCTGCACGTGTGTACTACCAAGAGACAAGGAGGTCCGAGGAGCTGTTGGCGGCAACCTCCGTGGGTGATGCCCAATGATGCCTGGTCTTTACTGTGGGTTGCATGGGATGTGTCCCCCAAGACCGTGATGTTCTGCCATCCGACATCGGCTAGAATGAATACAATTCTAGTTGATGCCCTAAAAAGCCATAACGAAAATAGAAACAGGGGAAGATTTCCATAGACAATGCGTTGAAAGAACTCAGATCAATTTGGTAGACAAATTCATGAGCTCAGCCTCATTGGCTTGGAGATGTCAATTTCGATGCAAGATCTAATTAGTGTCTTCAGATCCTCTTCTAGGAAGTGAGCATTCGTCGAGTGACAGAGGTTTGTTGAAGCAGGCAACAATGTGAGTAATTGACAACTTGTTATGCAACTCGTAGGGGAGACAATGAATCGAGATCCATGTGGGGGTTGCCCTGCGAAGCTCCACGTCTGGTCAGAAAAATGGTTTAGACAATGTCTGCAACACATCTTGAGTTTCTACAACACAAGTTTAATTGCAGTCATATTTTCCTTTGTCCACAAAGCGTACACCCAAATGGTTGAGCGGTCGTCCAAAAGAGGAGAGAACACCCATTTGATCTGTATTCATCGGTCGACCAAAATTGGCTCGATCATCCATTCTGAGTTCATCCTTCTATCATTATGTGAATCGGTTGACCGAAGGGTGTGCAATCGTCCATTATAGCATAAAGAGGTTCTCGAACTTTTGGTCGAGAATTTCGATCGGCCGAAACTTGACCGGTCATCTGCTGGAATCAGGTTCATGATCCTCGAATGGCCAGAGATAGTTGTCCATTAATCGTCAAATCCTTTTTCGACGAGGATAGTCCAAATTGATCGTCCGAAAGGATTTCGATCGATCGACTCGTTATCATTGCCATTTTTACATCTCCACAATTTTCCAATTCATAAGGGTTTCAAATTTTTGTTCTAGTCTAGATCGATCGTCCGATCGAGTTTCAGACATCCAATGTGGTAGTCACTATACTAATGTTGAGTCGGACGCCCGAAAGGGATTTGATTGCCCTTTTCAGATCGGCAGAGCCACAACTCATTGCGGAAATCCTCAAGTTTTCAATCAAGTTTTCCATATAACAATAGAAATCTAACATACAAACATATTCCTAATGACTAAATTGATTTAGGAGGAGGCAGCTATCAACATGATTCATTCTACTTATCACATGCTTTGCAGCATGAAAAAATTGTCCGAGTTAACATCAATTAACTTTAACTACATCCTATTTTACTAATCACTCTTGATCTATCATATTAATAATTTCACTATGAGTAATATAATTCAGTTCAATCTATTTTTCGAGTAGGCATGAATTTATACAACAAAAATCATCATCACATGTAAATCACTCTTTATCATTCAAAGAGATATCCGACATGAACTCATTTTGAGCAGGATGATCACAATAATATAGCTAAGCCTCATGGCATGAGTCTAGTAACATAGATCCTGATTCTAGTAAGATTCTTAAAACATGAAGGTTCATTTGGAAACTTTCCCATGACCCAGATCTCGAAAACTCACCTTTTTATCAATTTATTCGGGTGTTCTTTAAAGGATATAGCTTTAGTCGTTCCTTTCTCGTCCTCCTTGTCCTAGTGCACCCTCGATGCCTACAGAACTTGCCCTTAGTCCTCTGGACGGAACCAAATCGTAGAGCAAGGAAAACATAGAAAATCGGGGAAGATGAGAAGATGAAGAAGAGAAATAAAAGAGAGAGGAGGTGGGTTTTTAAGGGCATAATGGTGAGCGTTTCAGGCATAACTCTCTTGAGATCATGAGTAGAGGAGTTACATATCCTTTGGTGTAATCATGGTGTAATGGGGAAGGGGGGGGGGGGGGGAGAGAGAGAGAGAGAGAGAAATCGAGATCTTTTAATTTCTGCCCGTTGCTCTTCCAAACGCCCGAAAGTATTTCGGTCGTCTGGTTGTGTTTTGATTGAGCTGTCAACTTGTCGTGGTAAATGACATTCTTTTTGGTTTCGAATGTCTAATCCAACATCAACAACATTTAAAAATTTTCAATTTTATGGGATTTTCAGTTTGTTACATTATAATACCCATAGAAAAAGAATTCATCATCGAATCATGAATGAAGTTGGGTTTTCTAGCAAACTATCATTTCGTCTAATCCTTGTCCTCTCGTTGTAGTGTTCTCTACAACTACAGTGTATCTTTCTATATTCTTAGCACGGTATCTTTAAAAAGGGCAATTAGTGTGGTAAGACAAATTTCTATCCTTCTCAATAAAAGTTTACTTATATCATTAAATTTCTAAGTTAAATTGTATTACCACCAATAGGAGTGTCCTCGTGACTTTGGTCTAGGCTGACCTCCATGTTCTAGTCAATACTCTTTAGTTCAGTATTGACATCTCTGATATTCTGCTTGTTGTGATTGCATGGTATTGCGCAATCTCTAGCAAAATGTCCAAAGTCACCACAACGGATACATGCTCCGGTCTTCTATCGACATTCCCCTTTATGGTTCCTTCCGCAATAAGTACAAAGAGGTTTACTCTCCAGTTGTTGTTGTGAGACTTCTTGTAGTTTATAAGGTCTTGCCCGATCATTGTGGCATCCATTCTTTCGTGCTTGTTGGTGGCCATCCCATTTCAACTTTGTCGGTTCAGTTGGCCACACCGGCTCCTTCTGTAGTTCCTCCTGTCACATCTCGCTCGATCTTGTTCGCCCTCCAAACATCTCAATATAGATCCAACTCGGTACCCAAGATAGCCATCTCACAGATGGTAGGATGGAGTCTGATCGGGCTCGTCCATACGATAACGCTCCAACTAGATGAAGCACACATGGTACTCAACTACAGACATAGTGCCCTAGCGCAGGTCTCAAAACTCTTCTCCTTCCTTTTATAGGTCAAAGTGTATTGCGTCTCGAACAAGTCCCTGAAGCTAGCACCCTCCACCTCCTGGTCCCTGAACTTTGTCTCTAGTACCGTCTCCCACCAGTCATCGACCGACCGATGAGCAGATGTGTAGCATACAAGACCTGACGGTCCTTGCCACACCATGAGAGGTGGAACATTCGCTCCATAGTGTTGAGCCAACATATTACCTCATCATAATCTACTACCCCTTTGAATTGGGGTAGCTTCAACTTCAGCTTCAGGAAAGCTTGAATGGTGTCATCACTACTAGTAGTGGAGAGGTAGTGGGGGCCTGGTACATAGGCATCGAGTACGTCGATTGTTGTGATTGTTGTGGAAGCTCCTGCTGCAATGACGGAGGGAGCTCCTACTGCAACTCCTCCCCTACTTGACTCCCTAGGGCCGAGTCAAGTTCGTCAACGACCATCTCCAAGGTAGTCGCAATGCGACCAACTCCACATCCGTGCCCACGGCCTCTGCCACGTGGACTGCTGAACGTGTCGTATGAGTCATCTATAAAATATAATAATTCATTTCAATAAAAACCATCTTAATCATAAAGACAAAATATCCTTACTTCACTTTTGCGATGGATGAGTGTGGCGGTTGCTTTGGTGGGTGCACATGGATTATTCCTATACTTAGACTCTATAGCTAGGATGTCAAAAGAATCCTAACGCTAGGCTGTGATACCATTTTGTAACACTCCTGACCCAATCAAGATATTGTTCACTTTGAACTTTCGGTCCGCACGAATTTAAAGCATGACTTGATAGGTGAATGAGGTAGCTACATATAAGTCCATGATCACTTTCGTATTTTACCAATGTTGGACTATCAATTAAATCATCTTGGTTCTTAGACGTCATGTCATTACAATTTTTCTTTACTTCGTGCGCACGATTGCAACCTCTGATCATTTACTCGTTGTTAATAACATTATCAAAGAATGCCAAACTTATGGCCAATAGTCACTGAACCTCATCGAAAAATACACGTGAATTTGTAAGTTTTAGGTAGTCAGAACAAAGAAGGTACGCAAGGTTTTGGATTTATTTTTTGACATGATTTTTAATGAAATAAATAAAACAAAGAATGGTTAAGACACGATTTAGGATCTTTCATGATAAATCCAAAACATTTAAAAAGAATAAATTCAAAATATTTTAGATTTTAAAATTAAAAAAATAACACTAGAGTTCGAACAAGTGGAACCTGGGCCACGCTCAAGAAACTCAGCCTAAGTCCAGTGTCTCGTGAAACCTAGCATGGTGGAGTCTGAATTCGACCTTGATTCGAACGAATCTTGGCCCGGATTTAACTTGGGTTCGTCTTGGATATGTTGTGGGTTTTCAGTGTTGAGCATACCAACTAGGACCGAGTTCCACTACAAGAAAAGTGACTTTAGCGACCATAATTCATGAAGAGATTCAAATATGGTCGTTAAACATCACTTTTAACGACTAGAAAAAATTTTGGTCGTCAACAATAAGGACCAGAAACCTTAATATTCTTATGACTGGCGGTTAAAAGTCAACAATAAGGACCAAAAAAATCTGGTCCTTAATATTCAAAATAACGACTATCATCTTGTCGTTAAAAATATGAAAGAAGAAAAGAACAAGTAGGTATAGAAATATAGCCCCACATTCATTATAATAGTATAATGAGAGCAAAAAGATAAGTATTAATAGAGGAGGAGACTAATGGGCTAATGTAAAGTTTTATGGAGAATAATATTTTTTATCAGATTATTTGTTCACAAAAAAAAAAACTTTAGAAAATTGGTTGGTTCATCCAAAATGTGATTCAATCCGGTGATGTCTTTAGCGACTAGGTGAGTGGTCCTTATAAGTTATATAGGGGACCAGTATACTAGTCGCTATTGAATTTTTAAGGAAGAGAATTACAATGGTCCTTAAAAAGAATCAACGGCCAGTTATTCACATTGGACGCTAAAATCTTTGAGCGGCGGGACCTATAGCGAAGAGTCGCGACCAGTTTTTTCTTATCATTGATGAGTATTAACGGCAAAATAATTTTTAACGACTACATATCTTTTCGTTAATGACCTAATTTCTTGTAGTGTTCGATTTATACTCAACTCGAATTTTGTAAGGAAAGAAATAGTAATTCGATGACAAATGGACGTAAGCAGATCCATCCCGATTCCAATAAAAGAATTGATAGAATAATTTTGACTAATAATACATTCCGAGTTCCCATCGTATCCGCCTCAAGTTTTGTGTTGGTGGTGGTGTTGAGTAAATGAGAACCCATCGGGTTCGAATCTCTTCATACTTTTCTTTTCTTACTATAAACTATTAAATAAAAGTTCATTTATTGGCTTTTAGTCATATGTGACAATAATGAAATAAAAGTCAATCAATTTGGAATCTTAATTAATAACATCTTTCTTCCAATTATTTTTAATATTTTTCACACAAATTTTATTAATTTCGTCTTTTTTAAGACATTATAATTTTTATTACAGTTATCTAATATGAGATTGTTTAGTTATCATCATAGTTTCTAATGAGATATATGACTCATTGAATACATATTAATTTTTAAAAAAAAGTTATTTATACTATTGTAGTTTATTAATTAATTCATTTAATTATTCATAAAAGTTTATACATCTAGATAATTTAGATCAGAGTTCTCGTTTATCTTTGCAGTTTATAAAAAATGAATTTAAAAGTTTAGAATAATATTTTCAAGGACATAGATTTTATTAAAAAAGTATAATCTATTAATTAGTGAACCCAGTGTGAGAATTCGTCAACTGCTATGCACAAAAAAAAAAATCAAACAAAACCGGAAAACATCTCCCCCCGATCTTTTTGAGAGTAGATTTAGATTTTTCATTAAGCTTTTAATCATCACAAACAGTTCAAAAAAATTTTTTTTAATAAATGTCGGTTGAAATGAACCAAGTGAAATGTGCACACCACACGTTCTCCTCATCCGCCGCCAACACCACCAGCTACATATGCACGCCACACGCCACATCCGACGGTCGATTCCTCGCGGCACCGCATCGACGGTTCATCGCGCTCACACGCATTTTGTTGCCATAATTTTTTTATTTCTATTAAGGGGGAAAAAGGTAGCGGAGCATTTTTAGGAGAAGCTTCGGGGATAATGATCACGTGGATTATTTTTCGGGATAAAAATTCCCCCCCTACAATTACTACTCGTTTCCTGCGGAAGAGGCGGAGGAGTTATCACTTATCAGCTTGATAAAGTCAGCGACGTGGGTTTTTAAAAGGCACAGCGGGGGCCCCTTTTTTTTGGAACTATTCCTTTTCTTCACAATTTTTGGGGACGCACAGGATAGGGGGGAGAGAGAGAGAGAAAAGCAGAGGTGAGGGGGAGAGAGAGAGAGAGACAGGGGGGAAAGAGATTTGATGGGCATTTAGTGGGACTGGGGAGGGCTGATGGAGAAGTGGGCGAAGCAATGCGAGCTCTGCCAGCGGCCGGCGAGGACGCACTGCGAGCCGGACCAGGCGAATCTCTGCTGGGCGTGCGATGCCATGGTCCACGGCGCCAACTTCCTCGTGGCGCGCCACGTCCGCCGCCTCCTCTGCCGGAGCTGCCAGGCCCCCACCCCCTGGAGGGCCCACGGCGCCCACCTCGGCCCCACCGTCTCCGTTTGCGAGCGCTGCTTCCTCCGCCGCAAGCGCGGCGGCAGGGCGCCGGAAGGCGATGAACTCGATTGCGACGGCGGGGAGGAGGAGGAGGAGGAGGATGAGGATGAGGATGGGGATCAGGATCAGGATAACGAGGAGGAAGAGAAAGAGAACTTAGGAAAGGACGAGGATGCGGACAACCAAGTGGTGCCGTGGACGTCGACCCCGCCGCCGCCGCCTCCGGCGGGGAGCTCGTCGAGCAGCCGCGGCGGCGAATCGGCTCGGATCGGCCGCAGCGGCGTCGTGATTTTTGAAGCGGACGCGGGCGAGCGCTGATCGCTCTTATTTGAGATCAGCGGAGGTCAGCGGCTTCGTATCCAACTGCATGTTTCTCTTAAGAATCTACCAACCAAATTTTAGCGGAGTGGTTAGGAACAATTTATTTTTTTTAATTTCTTGACTAATTACATGTTCTTTCGATTCGAAAACGAAGGACTAATAAGGTGCTGTTGTGATCATTTGGCTCTGATTGATTTGTTGCCAAAGTTCAGAAATGGCCACTTTGTTTTTGGAGCACAGAAACATGCAGATTGGGGGAATTTGGTTAAGCTAATCAACTGCAGCTGTGTTTTTGCTTTCAGAAAACTGATCTGCAAATTTGAGATTGGCATGTTGGATTTGCATCAAAGTTGCAAGAATGTGGCATTTTTGTCTTGGAAAAGTAAAATATACTCATGAAGCTAAACAGAAATTAATCATAATATGGCCACATGAAAGATTAATTAGGTTTCTCCAGCAATCTTTAATCGATACATGCATATTGGCCTCTTTCAGAAATTAATGAAGTTAAGAGTTCTGCTACCCAGGTGATCTTTGGGTCAGGTAGGAGTTAGGACCATTTAACTCAAGTCGACCGGATTGATTGATAATAAAATAATAAATTATATATCTATTAATAGTTAATGTATTTATTTATTTATAAAAAGTACAACAACGTTATTAAAAAATTAATTCAAAATTACAAATAAAATGAGAATAAGTTTTATTTAATTTTAATATATTCAATCAAAATTCATAAATGCATATTTCTCAAATTTAATTATTAGTATCAACTTAAGTCAGAAAAGAGTTGTTAGTATATTGTTTAGTTTTAAATTTTAATATATGGCTTACTTTTTTATATTTGAAATTTAAGAAAATGCAAATTTCTCTCTTAAAGAAAAAATTGAGAAATTAGTTACAATAATATTTATTTAATTTAATTTAAATATATTAACAATTCACTATTCTCAACATATTTTTTTATTAAAGGTAAAAATCACCCTAGAATACCTTCAATCCACGTGGGTCGGTTAGTACAATTCGATTCTTAATTGAGTTCAACTAGGTCAAACTGATCCAATAAGGTATTTGGATTTGGCTTGACCCATGTATCAATTTAGTGCATCAGTCACGATCGGCCGGTGAGTCCATATTTAATAAGTAATAACTATGATAACGCTGATGACGTTATATGCGAGCATACAAGATTGCGTAATATTTCAAAATTTTTAATTTGGGCTTAATAGTTAATTTGGGCCCAATACTTTTAAGTCTCCTTATATAAAAAACCTAAATATCTTATTAACCTCTTTTTCTCCACAAAAAAGTCTCTTGATGACTAGAATTTGAAGAGGGAGATCCTGAGAACAAGGATGAAGAAGGAAGAGGAGAAAGATCTAAAAGAAAAGTATACAAAGGGGATCCAAAACCCCTCTCTTCTATCGATAGTTTTTTTATGATTGGATTGAGAGTGTGATGACTCATTGTCCTTAGATCGGATTGTGATGAGGGTATTTATTATTGAAAGCATTACATTTGTGCATGTATAGGCTTTTATGATTAGATCTAATAATTAGGTTTCATGTTTTCATATTGTTCATGATTTAAGGATGAATCTTAGAACTTAGAAATTTATATTTTAATATATTTTCTGAGGATCTTTTGATCCTATAATGTTTAAAAATTATGCCTATGATGATTCATGATGTTGTATAATATTTTTTTTTCAAAATTAGATAAAAAAAATCATGTAAAATCGAACTGCACGACGGAGTTTCAGAGCTGGACGCTAATGCAAAAGTCTGAATTTGGCTTTGTATTTATAATTTTGTTCATAAAATTAATTCTCACAAAATTTACAATCCTTGTGTACGAATTAGGATTTTGTGCAGAATTCTAAAAGTTATGCAAAAATTTGTGATTGTGCAATAAGAAAATAGGAATCTATAAATAAATCCAAGTATAAAAAATTATGAATTTCACATTTCTTTGGCAATGCTAATGTATTAATTATGTTATGACTTTATTTTAGAAGATAGTTATATTTTTTTATTTTAGAAGCTCAAGCAATGCATGCCATTCCCTAATGTCTTGTTGTGATTACCATTATATATTTCGTGGGTTTTGATCTATTCACATACTTCTCTTTTTATTTTCTAGCCAATGTTAAGATGGTTTAGGATCCGTGGGATCACTACAAGAAAATTATCATTTTCCGACGGGCAATTTCCGACGGTTTGAAATCCGTCGCAATTTGCGACGGATTTTGCGACGGTTCAATTTCCGACGGATTTTTCGACGGTTACGACAACCGGAAAGGGAAATAATAAATTATATGATTTATTATATTAGTATTTAATTTTTCGACGATTAGGAACGTCGATATTTCTGACGGATACCATCCGTCGCAATTTGCGACGGATTTTCCGACGGTTACGACAGTCGGAAAGGAAAATAATAAATTATATAATTTGTTATATTATTATTTAATTTTTTGACGGTTAGGAACGTCGATATTTCCGATGGATATTCATTCGTCGCAATTTGCGACGGATTTTTCGACGGTTACGACCGTCGGAAAGGAAAATAATAAATTATATAATTTATTATATTATTATATAATTTTTCGATATTTCTGACGGATACCCATCCGTTGCAAAATCCACCGCAACTTCCGACGGTCGTAACCGTCGGTAAATGTATAATAATATCATATAGGAGTATTTTATTAATATAACTAGTGACGGTTCAAGCCATCGTAATTACCGACGGTTTCGACCGTCGATAACGATTACCAACGGTTCAAACCGTTAGTAAAATAAAAAATAAATATTATATATAACTAAATATATTTTTGATGGTCACAACCGTCGGTAACTTTAAAAATAGTTAATATTTATGTTTTCGATGGTTGAAACTGTCGGTAATTAAAATTTTATTATCCCATTTTTTCTTTTTTCCTTTTCCCGCTTTCTCTTTCCCCTTATATATAATTCCTCCCTCCCTCCTCCCCTCTCTCTCTCCCCCTCTTCCTCTCCCGGCCCGCACCGGACCCTCTCCCGCACCGCACCGGACGCCGGCGACCCTCTCCCGCACCGGCGTCACTCTCTCTCTTTCTCTCTCCGGCCGGATCCGGCCCCCGGCGGCCGGATCTCGTCGCTGGCGGCCCGATCCGACCGTTGGCGGTCGGATCTGACCCCAGAGGCCGGATCGGCCGCCTGGCGGCCAGATCCAATCGCTGGCGGCCGATTCGGCCTCTGGCAGCCGGATCCGATCGCCTGCGGCCGGATCCGAACGCTGGTGGCCGAATCCAACTCCCAACGACTGGATCTGGCCCATCCTGCCGCTAATTTTTTTATATTTAAAAAATTCTTTGCGACGGTTTGAAACTCAGCCTAGGAGTTTGAATTCGACCTTGATTTGAACGAATCTTGGCCCGGATTTAACCTGTGTTAATCTTCCATATGTTATGGGTTTTCAGTGTTGAGCGTACCAACTAGGGCCGTGTTCGATTTACACTTCACCCAAATTTTGTAAGGAAAGAAGTAGTAATTCGATGACAAATGGACGCAATCGGATCCAGCCTGGTTCCTATAAGAATTGATAGAATAGTTTTGACTAATAATACGTTCTGAGATCCAATCATATTCACCTCAATTTTTGTGTTGGTGGTGGTGTTGAGTAAATTCAGGTTTTTCTTTTCTTACTATAAACGATTAAATAAAAGTTCATTTATTGGCTTTTAGTCATATGTGACAATAATTAAATAAAAGTCCATCAATTTGGAATCTTAACTAATAACATCTTTCTTCCAATTATCGACGGTTGGACGACCGTCGAAAGTTTCGACCGTCGAAAACTTTCGACAGTTCGAACCGCTGGCCTTTTCCGGCGGTTGCAACTGTCGAAAACTTTCAGACGGTTCGAACCGTCGGTCTTTTCCGTCAGTTGCAATCATTGGAAACTTTCGACGGTTACTTTTCCGACGGTTCTGACCGTCGATTTTTCCGACGGATTTTTTCGACCGTCGCAAATCAATTTGCGACGAGCGTTTTTCCGATGGATCGATTCCGACTGAAAAACCGTCGGTAATTACGCGACGGTTTTCGGGCTGATTACAGACGGTTTGGACCGTCGGTAATGAAAAATTTAAATCCTGGTTGTATCTCATGATATATATACATATATATATCATCCTTTTCTTCTTTTTCTAATTTTTTTATGCAGATAAGTTTAATGAATTCCAGTTATTACTCCATCTTTTCTTTTGATTTTTTTTACTTTGTTGTGCACATGTAGATTTAGAATGAAGTTACGGTAGTTACCTAACATGTGAACCTTGTCTATACAAACATATGCATTTTGATATACAAGGGAAAAAAATCATTAATTAAAACTTGGGTATCTCATAGTGATTAAGATTTAGATCAAGACTACAACTTCTGTGACAACCCTAGCCAAAGTGCTACTTGAATCTCAAGGCCTCTGCTGCAACTTGAATCCATAATCTAATGTTTCCTAGACAACTTGTGTCTTCACTAATGATGCTTGGCCATCATACTTGGATTTACCGATTAATTTGTCTTACAATTTACTAGGTGGCAAAATTTGAAATAGTGGGATCATTTCATGGCTTTTATTAGAATACTCAATTATGCATAAGAATTTTATCTAGAATTGAATTTTTTTGTTTTAGAATTTTGCACATATTTTTTTTTCAAAATTTGGACATGATTCTGAAATTTGTGCAAAAATTCTTAACTCTATTGGAATTGTAAAAGTTGCACACTATATTCTGAATTATGTTCAAAATTCTAGAGAGTTTCAGAATTAGAAATTCTATTCTTTATATTCTGAATTGATACAAGACCAAGAAACCAAGGAATTATACAAACAAGTAAGATTTGAATATTAATTTATTATGGTATGAATAATATTTGTAACTTCTAAATATGAAAAGTAGTGTATTGATATATGTTTCATGTATATTCTATTTAGGGGTTGATGGCCAAAAGAAAAAGAAGGTAATTGGGAGGAATAAATGCATGCAAGTCTTTGGACTTGTTGGGAAAAAAGTTGAAAGTTACTTTTTATAACAATGGAATAGTTGGTGAAAATTATCAATTATTCTCAAGACACCTAGGGAAATTAGTTCGTGATAGGAACATATGCCCACTAAAGAAATTGGAGATCTGGAGAAAGAATAAGGTAGTCATAATATTTTTCTACTTTTATTATTTCAAGCAAAAATATTTTGTTTGTTATGCATTTTGTGTATATTTTATTTCTATTTTGATATAATTGCATGATTATTGTAGGAAAAATTTGAAAGTGATGACATGAATATTCAGAATGTCTTAGGACATATGAAAGAACTTTGGCAAAGATGGAGGGGAAGCATACACATCAAATATGTAAAAGACAAGTCAGTCCAAGACACTTTGGAATATGTTCTTGATGTTGTAGATAAAAGATATTGGGAATGACTCGTTAAAAAATTTTTAAGCATTCGAAAGTAAGCCTATTCGATTTTTGGACTATGGTGAGTCCACACAACATATTAATAAAAAAGTGAAGATATTCTTAATTCACTTTAACTAATAAGTTCATTATAGTATTCAATATTTTGAATACCATATGCTTTGACTTACAAATTTTAAAGATTACCATTGTGATGGAGAATGAAGATAGCTAGCAAAAGCGAAAGTGAAGTGAAGATACAATTGTTGTAATTGCATCTTTTTATTATGTATTCAAAGGATGTACTTTGTTATGATTAATTTGGAACTAATTGACTCGCATACATAATAAAATATCGTGATAAGAGGAACACAATAATGACAAAAAATGTCATGTTTCGTGTAAAAGGGCCACGTACTAGGAGCGGTTATCCTGGGACGTCTGTATGCTCCTACGTGAGTGTATCTCTATTCACAAGGGAAAATGCCGAATTAAGTTTTAAAATTTATAAATCCTCTACACTATTGATACGAGAATCGCAAATATACAATACATCATTGTAGTGCTTGAGCTTTGATCCACAAGGAAAGGGCTTTTGCAGAATTCGGAATCAAAATTTAAATGTGCATCTTTACTGAAAGCAGGGAATAGGTTCAAACAAATGAAATATAAAGAACTCTGGTAAATGTAAGTGGTTACGCTAACTCTTTTTTAGTGTTTTTTTTCGGTGTTTAACAATAATGAGGGAAAAAAACAAGGATAAGTAAAGAGGACTATTCAATAAGATATGCGGGCTAAGAAATTACGGGGGATGCTTTAGCTTAGGACTAATGTTCTCAGAATTTTGAATTAGCGTAAAGACGCTTGACTGCTCCTGGACATGTGTATAAGAGCAACATTATAATAAATATCAGTGATACTCTCGTACTCGTTGATAGATTAGTTTGCACATGTCGATGGAGTTGTAGCCCCGGCTTAAGCGACACTCTCATGTGCGTAGGACGGGTAGATGATTTTAATCCTTTCCATCATGATTGAGCAAGGTTTTGCTTGAACTCGACCTGCCAGGTTCTCTGGAAGATACCTGGTGACTCATCGCGACCTTTCAGCTTGATCTGAGCTCCAGTCATGAAGATAATGGTGAAAGCTTTGGCAACTGATAAGCACACAGAACAAAATAAGCCCGAGCGAATGATGTCCTATCTAACAATGAAAATGTGATTCTGGATGAAAAAATCGACATTGCGCCTGCTTGCGTCAAGCGTATGAAAATCAAGCAGTAGGGACCCATTCTTGATGCCGACAGAGACCCACCTTTGACACAAGGAGACGCCGGCCGTAGAGATGAGAGAGGAGAGGAAGAAGAGAAAAAAATTATCTGATTAGATGAAAATTAGTTTGCCCTAGGTGCAATTAGGTAGAATTCTTTATTTCTTTTATATAACAACAAAAATATTTGATAAATTAGAAAATTAAATTTGTGATAATATTGTGACCAAAGATAAAATAAATAAATAAATGTGACCATAATGTGACAAATATGTTGTGACACTTTTATATTTATCACTTTTGAGTCACTAAATATTTTAGTTAAAATAATAGTCACAATAACGTCACAAAAATATGATGAATTTCTGACGGACGATCTTGTGACAAATATTATCGTCACATATCAGTCACTAAAACGTTAAATTTATATCGATCATAAATTTCTCACAAATTTATTAAATATTGTGACAGCATTAGTTCGTCACAAAAAATCCATCACAGAAAGTATATTTTCTTGTAGTGTCTAAAGGTGACCTTGCGACCATGTGCCCTTTCGGATCTTCCACAAGCGCAAGGGATGAAAGTTCCCTCTTGGGTAGGAGTTCACATCATCAATATTAGGAGGACAAAAGCTAAAAAAATGCAGTGGTGGAAAACAGGGAGTCGAACAAGGTCGACTACAAAATAAAAACACACAGCTCGCAATTCCCTTCAATGGAAAGCATCCCTCTCGGGCGAGGAATCGAAGAGCCTATGCTGCTCGAGTCGGAAGAGAATGTGATGCTTAGATCAGAGCTCGTCTGAATAGCAAATCAAACAACTATGTTCAGTCCACAAACCTCTCGATCTACTAAATAGAGGGATAAGAGCTCCCTCTCGGATTGCTTTCAGGACGAGCTACAAAGCTCAATCAACACAGATTTGTCACATGAGATTAAACAAGAAGAAACCATAAACTTATTCATTGAGTATAAAAAAGGATATCAAACAGTCCGTGATAAAGTAAAAATAGAGAAGAAATCAAATAACGTTAAACATCCTAAGCTACACATATCCCAGCCTTAATGACTAGCTTAGTTACAAACCATTTTCATAGTGGGTGACCAAGCACCTCTGAAAACATACATCCGAGTTTCAAAATTTTTCTCTCCTAATGCCTCTCCCTCCTCCTCAACTCAACTCCTCTCCTTCAAGAAATTTATCTCCCCTTTTTTTCTCCTTCTTCCCCTTTCCTTCTCCTTCCTTCCTCAACTTTTTATTGCCATCTACCTTTTATAGCCTTGCTCCTCTCTTTGTTGTTGTTGCCGCCAGCCTTTTCCTACTAATCCTTATGTTGTCTCCAACTTCTCTCTTGCTGGTCTTTTCTTGCGTGATCCCCGTCTTGTCTTCCAATTCTTTTTTACCCTTTCGGGATCTCCTCCCTTGCCGGGTTTAGAAGGATGCAAATGCTGGTCCCCAATTCTAAAAAGGATGCTTGTTGTTGGTTGTGTATGCACTGGAAGCAAAGCACCCTCCTTTCTTCCAAATTGTTGTATGGAATCAGGAAGCTTTCATCCTTCCACCTATCAGCGGGTTGGAGATTCCTACAAGAGTTAAGGCACAAAAGGGAGAAACAAATAAGCTCTTTCTTTATAGGAAATAAAAAATTTTGATGTGGAGAAATGTGACTTGTTGTACATATAGATAATTCATGCATTTAACATTAAAATTTGTAGTTGTTATTGATCAAAATGCACGCCTAACAGTAATAAACGTGTGTGTATATATATACATCATTAAATATGTAGAACATGGATGCAAATGTGCAAATGTTGGATTTCAAAGGTTGTTGAATTTGTAAGTTAACAAGTATGAATGATATTCATGCTCAATTTTATAAGCACTTATCTCTTGCTTACTCTTGTAAATCTTTATAGTTTGAAATATGAAATGTATATGTTTCTCATTTCTAAACATAGTGACGAGAAAACTAGTCCATAATAGTTATGGTCCAACAAATTGATACACATTTCCTTAATAAACTAATATGGACTAATAAGTTATCCTTAGGAAATATCATCAGCGACCAGATGAATGGTCGCAAAAACACTTTCAAGGACAAGAATCGAGTTCACCCCTAAATATTATTAAGGACTAGACAACAAATTGGTCATTAATGGCCTTTAGCGGCAAGATTATAACGAAAAGTGACGAGCAGATTTATTTGGTTGCTATTAACTATTAATGAACATGTTGTGATTTTTAGCGACTAGAACTCTCTTCGTTAAAAAGTAGCGTTCTTGTAGTGAGGAGGATCATCTTTTCTATCTCCGATTTCATCATCCAGCGTACGCAGTGTAAAAAAGGCCGATGAGTGTCGTATAGAAGAGTGCACAAGATCTTTGTGTACGTGTTGATTGAAATCTGCAGGGAGCTCTCTATCGAACAGAATAAAAAAAAAGAAACAATGGGGATTAAGGAGTTCTGTAGAAGTGGGAACTGAGACCCATCTTGGATTAGATATGTAAGGGTGGTTCACCCAGTTTTGAGATGCTTAATGGCTTCTAGGGGTGTTCACGGGTCGGGTTTGACCCGACCCGACCCGACCCCGAACCCGACTTGCCCGCCCGATTTTGATCGGGTCACGTCGGGTCAGATCAGCTCTCTTTGGAGGGAGTAGATCGCGGGTGGTCGGGTTACCTGACTACCATTTTATCTTTTTTTTTTAAATTTTTTTCTCATATTTTTTATTATTTAATTTAAAAATATTAATATAATATTTATTTTAAAAGCATAAAATAATTTGTTAAATATTTATGTATTATTTTACACATTTAAAATATTTTATTTTAATATTTTTTAATTCTTTAGTACAAAATATAGGCTAACAACTAAAAAAATAAAAAAGTTAGTTTTTGGGTCGGATTGAGTCAACTCGGGTCGGAAAATACCGACCCGTACCTGTGCCAAATCGGGGTTGGGACTCGATCCGATTCGAACTAGTTTGGGTCCGATTGGGTCATCGGGTTTACGGGTCGACCCGACCTGCCAAACACCTCTAATGACTTCATCAGTCCAGCCTGCCGACTCTCGTCGTTATCCGGCGCCGACATAAATTTTCCTCGTGTTACGCCCTTAATGTTGATGCATCTTGAATCGCTTCATCGAACAAAATCTTATTCTACGAATAAATGTACTATTCCATTATTTTTTATTATATAGATATCATAGATCTTATTTTTTTTTTTGCTATTTGGTTTTAAGAATTATTAAGGGCAGAAGGCATTAATTGTAATATACCAAATTAATCAATTTTACTAAACAAATGAGTTAACTAATTAATTACATTGAGATTCCAACGTTACAATAATATATTCTTGATAAAATAAGATGCGAAAAAATTATTGTTTTATATTTATCTTTTTAATATTAAATTAATTAGATGAGTTGCTAACAGAAGTTTTATATAGCTATTGTCGTGTATATTAATTATTCCAATTCCACTTCCTCCCGTGCGTGCTTTGCTAATAACTTTGATATGGATAAGTAAGGAAGAATTAGACTTCTAATATCAGATCCGTCTAGATTCAAACTCGATCAGAAATTTTTGTTCATGCTACGAAAGACAAGCTTGAACCGTCGAAATTCTCGACCTAATTAATATATCTATTGTCTTAACATTTAACCGAATGACCTCTAAGTCGGTTGGGTTAGCTCGCTAAGATGCAAAAGACGTTGTTTAAGTAATTTCTCTCCATGTGCTTCGAATTAATAATTATTTCACCCTTAATACTCCAAATTATGAAAAGACGGTGTATTGTGATGTAATCCATTTTGCTCATTATGAAACTTACTTCGGTGGCTATCTTCTTTGTCCCTAAAATGTTTGCTTCTTGTTCAATTATCATGTTAAAATTCTGTCTCCATTTTTTTATTTTTCTTTCTTATTTTATTTTATTAATTATTCGGTTTATTGATTGATCGGCGTTGATATAAAAAGATTATATAAATTGATATATATGATTATAATGTTCAACTCAACTTGAAACTTTTTTACTTGAGCGGGTAAGACTTGGAGTCAATTTACATTTTCTCCCCCAAGTAATATTAGTTCAGTACAATTATTAAAACGTGACCAATATGATAAGACTTGTTAGTCGAAAAATATGTGTATTGATCTTAATAATATGTGCATATCAAAGGCGATTTAATGCTATTTTATTATAAATAGACAAATGGATATATAGTACGAAGGACTCCTGTAACTTTTGGGTCAACCACCATCCACCTGATCACCTCCTGTGTTACGTTGCTGCTGTGTAAATCAAAATTAAAACATACATTAATTCCAGCACAATTGCCTGGAATTCAGTTCCGCCATTGTTCACTGGAAGGGTCCTATATTTAGAAATCATGGTGCGTCCGGTGGTCGTCCCAAGCTCTCATGGCAGCGATCACTTCACAACTCACAATTTTAAGGATATATCCTTTTCCCCACAATCTACGCTTCCGCGTCCCTTTTCGCTTGTGCCATGGTGAGCACCTCAAGTTTCCTCTCCCTCCAACCTTTTCTTAGTACTTCCAAATGGTTCCTTGCTCATCTTTTTAATCTGCACGAAAGATAGATGTGCATGACTTGGTTCAGTTTTCTTGTTTGATTTTTGTTCTTCTTCCAAAGTGTTCATCTTAATATAACTAAACTTGCGAAGATGCTTCGCAGTTGCTTTGCAAGTGCAAACGCAGGGCGCCACCTCAAGGCACAACTCGGATTAGTCTTCCTCAGGAGGAGCCACCGGATCAGTACAGATGCAGCTCCGGTCGCGTGGGAGAGGCCGGGAACGGGTTGGCTGAAGCTAAACTTCGACGGGGCCTCCAAGTACGCCACCGGAAACGCCAGCATCGGAGGAGTATACAGAAACCACCACGGCGACTTCGTCCTCGGCTACGCCGAGCGGATCGGCAGCGCCACCAGCTCGGTCGCGGAGCTCGCCGCGGCCAAGAGGGGCCTGGAGCTGGCGCTGGCGAACGGGTGGCTGAGCGTGTGGATGGAAGGCGACGCCAAGGAGGTGGTGGACGCCCTCGCCATGAGGCCGAGGTCGAGATCCTCCGTGGAGGACCTTAAGCTGGTGAGGAACATCCGCGAGCTGATCCCGCGCCTGAACGATTTCAGTGCGTCCCACATCTACAGGCGAGGGAACAAGGTGGCGGACAGGCTTGCCAAGTTGGGGTACAGGACGTCCAAGCCTCAGGTGTGGCAGGGCGCGCCGCCTCGTGAAATTTTAAGGCTCCTGCGTCAAGATGACGACCGCAACGCCATCCGACGTAGGAAGTAAAGATTTGAGCATTCATGATACTTGCGTGTAGGAACAAAAAAAAAAAAAGGCAAGCATATGATTGGAGTTGTAAGAAAACTTGTAACGTGTCACAATTTCCTATTAATGAAAGAATTCAAAATAAAAAGGAAACGTCGCACAAGGAAACGGTGGGGAGGCGAATCCTCCCCTGATTACGCCCACGATCGCCTTCCGGCCGGCCGATGCCATAAAAAAGGACGCGAGGGCAACCCTCGCGCCCCTTGGATGCACAGCCAGCCGCCGCTCCTTCTCCCCTCTTCTTCTTCTTCTTCCTCCGAACCGGCGATCGACGCATGACAAACGGACGAGCGAAACAGAGGCAGCATGCTAAAGTAACGATCCAACGACTCTTCGACGCATGACGACCCTCCTCGACGTGCGCAAGGACCAGGCGCATCTTCCTGCACCGGTCAAAGACGACCGGTGATCATCTGAACGACGACAGCGGCCTGACGAACTTCCGACGTCCAAAGTAGAGGTACCTTAGCGTCTTAAATCCCTAGACGAACAAATAGTGATCGTTTGATATGCAAGAATAGTTTATCATGATCATGAGATTATTTTCTACATTTTTCATATTCATGTCGTGATGATTTGATGGTCGGAAGACCGTCGGAATCAAGAACAAAGTCCGGCGGCTCTGTTTAATCGGTAAGACCGGTCGACCAATCCACGCAAACAACTCTCATGAGTTCGTATCGATCGACCGACCTCACCATGATGGTCGACCGATCTATCTGTCCACGGGCAGACCTGATTTCATGATCGGTCGATTGGGCTTCCTATCGGTCGACCGATCCGATGCGCAGTGCGCGTTCTCATGATCGTATGACTGGTCGACCGACCACCAGGACGACGATCGACCAATCATAGAGTAACCGGTCGATCGGCCTTATGCGTACGATCAATCAATCCACAGACACCCGACAAAGAACACGGCCGACCGATCCAAGAGGATCGACCGATGTCAGAGAACGATTGATCGGTCCATCAAGAACGATCGATCGGTTCGGCCAAACTAGCCAGAGCTCAGTCAGACTCATCGGTCTGGACCAACCGGATTGACCGCTCATAAATCATAATCTGAGACCCTAACCAGTTCACCTATACTAGGTGAGTCTTATTGTATAGAGATTAATTAACGCCTAGTTGGACCCTGATTCATAGATTATATGATAAGCAAAGATAAGTAAAGTAAAGATAAATACACGGGATTACTATGTATCGTCCCAATATATAGAGCAAAGATCATGACATTGTATAGAGAGAGCATGTAGTTAGCTGAGGAGACGGCGAAGGGTCTTGGATGACCACTGTTCCTGATATTTCAGGTCTTTTTTCACCTGTATCTCGAAAGAAGGGTGATGCATTGGTCACTCCTTCCCCTAGAGAACACAGTATTAAGTCAGAGGGACATGTAGCTAACTGAGAAGACAATGAACTTACAGGTTCTTAAATGACCACTGTTCGTAGGGTGCAGATCCTCTCCCACCTGCATTCCGAATTGGGTGAGGCATTAAGACTCACTCCTTTCCCTTTTTGGGCTTACTGACTTTAAAGATTCAGAGAGGCACCTCTGACATCCCAATCTAATAATGTCGAGCTTGCATAGGACAATCAACTTTAAGGATATCCTAGTAACGTAAAAGATGTAGTGTAACTCATAGTAAAGTAAATGCAAAGAAAAGTATTGTATAGTATGACATAGACATAGTAAAGTATGGAACATGATATTGTAAAGATAATGTAGAGTATTGTAAAGACAAAGTATAGTTATAGTAAAGAGTAGAGCACAGATATGGATAATGTTAAAATTTGATGTATGGTCCATTATAGTCATTGTATAAAAGCCAAGGTCTATAATTGTTTATCATTGATTTATTGTTTCAATGTTCTTCACTGAATCTTATTTCATCATCTATGTTCTATTGTACTAGCCATCTTTGCTCATAGATATTCGATTCCCCTGCATTGGAATTTTGCAAGTGAGAATGCTAACTGACGAGGTGTTGGAGAGCACAGAGCTTAAAGGAGGCTACACATGACTATCTTCTCATCAAGCTTACTTCAATTGAATTTAGTGTTATGATTTTCACACTACAAGAAAATGGATCTTTAACGACCAATTATTAATGTCGATACAAAAAAATGGACATTAAAAGTAGTTAATAGTGGCAAGAAAAAATATGGACATTATTAAACACATTATTAACGAAAGAGAAAAATGCTCATCTAAAAAAAGTAAATTTCGGTCATTAAAAGTGATTATTAATGACCATTAAATTTTACCATCATTAATTATTTATAAATTAAGATAAAGTAGGCATGCAATTAATATTTTATTTGACGGGAACTAAACATTTGCCTCCACTAATTTCTCAGGCAACATCAATTTTAAAAAATAAATTAGTTTATGCATTTAGTTAACTTAATTACATGTGATAAAATCCAATATAAAGAAAAAAAAATTGTTACAAAATCTAATAGAATTTCTCCCAATTTTTTTTTATAAAATTGAATATAAAAACCCAAATTATTACTATTTTATAAATTTAAATGCATAAAATGAGTGGTAAAAATAAAAAAATGTATATAAAATAGTTTAACATTCATAAATTAAATAAATAGAAAAAAATGAATTATTAAAAAAATTACAATAGAAAGTTACACTGTAATATAAACAAATAAAGACAAAATTTAGTTATTAAATAAGTAGAACAAAAAGAAACATATGTACAAGTGAATAGTCCCACATTAAAAATACTAAAAAAGTGAAAGCAATGCATCCTCTATAAAATGAGCCTCAGAAGTAGGTAATGTGCTAACACAAATTTTGATTTAAAATAAATTTTTTAACTTAAACCAATTCACTCAGACCGATTTTGACCGGTTTTATCCAATTTTGACTGGTTCTCGATCGATTTGAAATGGTTCAAAATGGTCCAATCTTCACTGTAGTTTCTGGTCGTTGATGACTTTTAATGGCCGACACCTTTAAGCCGTCGTTATTGACTTTTAATAGCGGTATCTATAACGACAGGTGACGATAGAAAATGCTGGTTGCTAATGACTACTAACGACCGGAATTTAAATATTAACGACTAGATTTTCCTTCTTTAATAATGTGTTTTCTTGTGGTGTCATGTTATCCATAGACATCATGCTATTCCGCTTATCAAATTCCTTTCGCCTATTGAACTTCGTGAGATTTACGAACTCTTAACATCTTGTTATTACATGTATGGGTGAACTGCGTCTTTGATATTTCGACTATTAAACTTTCGCATTAAAGTCCTTTATTATATTTTATTATAATATTGATGTTACGTGTGCACTTTGTTGAATGACCATGGTCAATAGTGTAGTAGACAGTGTAGCGCTCCCGGGATCAACCTGATTGCCTACGTGACAGGAGGGGCGATTTTGGGGGCGTTACAGTTTGGTATCAGAGCCTAAGTTCTTGGCTCCCTCATTGATCATAGTAGAGTAGATATTCATGCATAGTTATTATTGTTCATATTGTTTCATAGTTCAAAGTAAAGTCATGTGCAAGCTTCTCAAGTATCTACGGCTCCACTCTTCAAGTAAGTACTAAGTACATTTTCATGTAAGGATACTTATGTTATTGAGCTAACTTGTTCCTATAGATGCCTCTGTGCCGCATAACGTCCAGAGTGGTACATGGCAGAAGCCGAGTGTTCTGGGTAGCTGAAGCAGTTATGCACCCACCAACTACTTCGGCTCAAGAACAAGAGCAGGTGCAAGTACCAGCACAGGGTCGCGGACGTGACCGTGGCCGTGTGATTCCACCGCCTCCTGCTCTAGAAGAATAGGAGCATTCAGATTTAGAAAGCGTGGGAAGCAATGATCCAATGATACCTCCTCTGCCAGTTGAGACATCTGAAGAAATGGAACGAAGGAGAAAATTGCGAATTATAGGAGCACGCATCAGCAACCCTATCTATTTGTCGTCAGACGAAGAAGAAGATCCAGAACCAAGCAGAGAATTGCAAAGTCGGGAACAGGATGATGCGGGATGCATGCCCGGACAGCCCTATAAGTCAGACAGACCCAGAACCATATTGTAGCTACTGCGATCAAGATGGACATTTCGAAGAAAAATGCCCGAATCCTCCTAAGCATGAGAAGGACCCCGGGAATGAACCTGGGGAACCTTCTCGACGTAGTGATTAGTATTGAATAGTTCTCTGATGTTGAAGGCCTTAGTGTGCCTTAGACAGATACTTATGTTTTGCTTTGACTAACCTTACCGTGATATTAACTTTTGTTTTAGCGGATATTGAGCCATAAGGTCTCAAATTTTTATCTAAGATTTTTATTTTGGTTAAAGATCTTTGATTCTATACTAGTTCTCAAATATTCTCATGGTCTTTTTATAGATGTCTCCTCAAAGAAGGTCACAAGCATCCACCAGTGAGAATGAGATCCATAACGAAGGGGAGACCCCGTTCATTCCCCTACCTCCATCTTATCCTCCTCCACTTCCACCTTCTCCTCCTCCACCTGAACCACCAGTATAGCAAGGACGTCAAGTTCCTCTTTCCTGCACAATACAAGAGTTTTGGAGGTTGAAACCTCCGATGTTCAATGGAGAAGGGGGCATAGAAGTAGCTGAAGAGTGGATAGAGACAATAGAGGACAAGTTCGACATCCTCGACGTCCCTGAGAACAAGAAGGTGTTGTTCGCTGTAGACACTCTCCAGAAGGATGGAAAGGAATGGTGGAAAGCAAAGAAGGTCACCAGCTTTTCGAAAGTCAGAATTGTTGCCTGGGAGGACTTCCGCAAAGCATTCGAGACGCGCTACTTCCCTAAGTTTCAAAGAGATCTAAAGCAGAAAGAGTTTCTCAACCTAGAACAAGGGACCATAACAATGGCCCAATACATGACAAAGTTAGTTCGATTGAGGAAATACTCCAGGCTGATTATGGATGAGCAAAATGTAACGAAGCGCTTTGTGGACGGACTGAACCCCGCCTTGAGGTCCCAGACGAGACTAAAAAACTGCAAAACCCTGGATGAGGCGATCAGTTTGGCTACACTGACCGAGAAGGACCACAAGACCTTTAGAAAGACAAGAGGGTCCAATAGAATGTAGGGCAGGGTTCCCAGCAGCAACAACAACAATAATTTAAATGGAACAACCGTCAGCATCAACGACGGGATAATCGGCCTAGCCCTTACCCAGCGCCTCAGCAGTACAACCGCCCGCAACAACAGCCCTACCGTCCTCCACAACAAGCTCCTCCCCCACAGCAACAGCAGCCGCAATAGCTGCAACAGAACCGCGCCCAGCCCAACAATAGAGGCAACAGCCTCCCATAGCCCCGCAAGCACCACCCGCACAAGGTGAGCGGGTCTTATGCAATACCTGTGGCAGGACCCACGCTGGGGAATGTCGCATGAAGTCTGGAGCATGCTACTATTACGGTGGAATGGGCCACATCGCAGTAAATTGTTTGAACCGTTCTGTGATTATTACGATGAATGGAAACTTCCATTCCAGCCGGAAGGAAATGCTTAAAATCGGATTCTAGATATGTTGTTTAAAGGAAAACATGATATTGGGCCACTTGAAACTATCCCTATCCGTAAGATACTGTGCATTTATATCCGAAAATTAAGTAATTAACGCACATGTGGTGAACCCTTTTGTTCAAAGTTCAAAGAGTACGTATACTATTTCAGACACATGTTTTTTTTATTATGGATTTGACGAGCATATATATATGTTACCTCTTACCTCTTTCTTTGTCGACGATACGCATCGTTTTGCCTTCCTCCCCTTAGTCCCTATCGACGTTCTCGTCTCTCATCGTCCCGCTCGGCTTCCTCCCCTATGGATCGACGGCAATTCTCTCTCAATACATTGTCAGCAGCTTCCTCTCCATGGAGTCCTTACGCATTCTTCATCTTCCTGATCGTTCTCCCATTAAATTTTATAATTAATTCATTTTTGGAGTTATTACTACACTATTTCATGTTTCTTTCTTGTTCCCTTGTCAAATTCGAGCTCCAGAATATGGAAGTGCGTAGAAGATTTTATTCAAAATTGATCTAGAAAACAACAGTTCGTTTCCCTTTTGATTTTATACCTATTCCACAGAATGTAACGGACGTCATTATAAAAGAATAACGCTGCAATCACTACCTATCTATATAAAATAGGACATAGAACACAGAACGAACACCTTAGAATTGCACCACAATATCATCTTCATCTTTGCCATCTTGATAAAAATCATAAATGCCAACACCCCCTTCAAGTTAGGTGGTTGGAAGAGATCGAACAAACCAAACTTGTCAACTAAAAAATTATGTTGTTGCTGAGAAAATGCCTTAGTAAGCAAGTCAGCTAATTGCATATTGGTTTGAACATGAGACAGACGAATGACATGTTTCAGAACAAGATTCCGGACAAAGTGACAATCGACGCCAATGTGTTTCCTATGCTCGTGAAACACAGTATTTTCAGCAATCTGAATAGCAGCTTTATTATCGCAAAAAAGAGTAATTGGCAGCTAGAAAGGTAGGCGAAGCTCTATAAACAAACTCTGCAACCAAATTATTTCAGTAGCCGCCAAAGCCATACTACGATATTCAGCCTTTGTAGATGAGTGTGACACAGCTTCTTGGACCTCCATGAAACTAATTATGGACTTATCTTTATGCGTCTGAATTAGAGGAGAAAAGGAGACCTCTTCCAGGAGACCTTTTAATGTATCAAACAATTCGCGAGGCTGCTACCATATGAGACTCTTTAGGGAATGCATAAACTGGCATAAGTGCCTAACTAAGCCTCATATTAGTTAGGTAGATTAACTTGCCAATAAGTCTTTGATACTCTTGAGGATCTTTCAACACTAAATCAACAGGCACTTGTACATTTGAAGTCATAAAAAATTTATCAAATTCAACTATGGTAAGCTTCTTATTTTGTTCAAGAGGAGTACCGATTTTGCTACCAAAAAACCAACATTATCAACTAGATTTAATGATCTGAGTACCTCCATGCCAAAAAAGTATTTGAGTTCACCCAAGTCTTTTATCTCCACTTGACTTTGAATGGCAGTTTTAGCCTCCTGAATCATGCCAAGATTATTGTTAGAAACTAAGATATCATCAACATATATAAGGAAAACAACAAATGAAGAATTTGAAGACTTGGTGAACAATGTATAATCATTAGCACTTTGTACAAAACCAGCTTGAATTATAATATGTGTTAGCTTAATATTCCATTGTCTAGAAGCCTACTCAAGCCCATATAATGACTTGATTGATCTGCAAACTTTGCTCTTGTATTTGCCTTCTGGATCCAAACTATATGGCAATGACATGTACACCTCCTCATACAATTCTCTATTAAGAAAATCATTATTCACATCAATGCGAATAATGGGCAATTTTGTTGTGCAGCCACAATTAAAAGTGCCCTTAATAGTAACCGACTTTGCAACAAGAGAGAAGGTTTCATTATAGTCAATCCCCTCCTTTTGACTAAAGCCCGTTGCAACAAGTCTGACCTTATACCTCTCTATCTCTTCATTTGCTTTAAACTTTATTTTATAAATCAATTTGCACCCAATAGGTTTTACCTGTGGAGAGATCAACAATTTTCCAGGTTTTATTATTTTCTAATGCCTTTAGTTCTTCATTCATAGCTTCAATCCATTTGTCATCCTGAATTGCCTATTGATATGAACATGGCTTAGAGACTACAGACGAAGCATTTAGAAAAGTCATATAAGACTTAGAACAGGTTGAATAGCAAACATGACTGCTAATAGGATATTTAACTTGAGGAGTTATGGCACTGTTAATAACATAATCCATGATTTTTGTATTCTTTTATTCCCTCCCTCTAGCACTATTTCGAACTCTCTGATATCTTGATTTCTGAATTAACTGATAATTCTCTTTCCTCTATATTTTGCTCAGCAGATTCCTCACTCCGTTGAAAAAAAGGAAACTCTAGAGAATATGCAAAATTATCTAGTTGATCAGCACTAGTATGAATTTGTTGTTCAACATGTTATGTAATACTTTGTTGCAAATTCTACTCTCTAAATTGTTTCTTTAAAGAGCTTGGTGAATTTTTCTCTTTCAGACTGAAAGGAAATATACTAGTATGAATTTTTCTCTTTCAGACCGTTATTTTTCTTGATTCGAAACATAATAGTTTGTATCCCTTCTTATTCATGGAATAACCAATGAAGACGCATGGAAATGCCCTTTTATCAAATTTGTCAAGAACTTGATTATTAGAAGCATAGAATAAACATCCAAAGATCTTGAGATGTTTAAGGTCAGTGCTTTATCAAATAATGTTTCATATGGAAATAAATTGTTAAGCACCTTGAGAGGATACCTATTGATGATATGGACAAGAATTTGGACACTCTCCCCTCAGTAAATAATAGCTAATTTTGACTAAAAAAATAAGGACCTTGCAACTTCAAGAATATGCTTGTGTTTCCTTTCAACTACCCCATTCTGCTGAGGTGAATATGAGCAACTTAGTTGATGCAAAATGCCTTTAGAATTGAACAAATCTTTGCAACATTTATTATCATACTCAGTACCATTATCAGTTCTTATAGTTTTCACTGTTGTATCAAAATGATTTTCTAAAAAAATAATGGAACGTAGTACCAGTCAAGCCTTGGTCTTAACAGAAAAAAAATCCAAGACATTCTACTAAAATCGTCAACTATAGTAACAAAATAATTGCATTCATCATGTGTTTGAACCTTATATGGCCCCCAAATATCTATATAAATCAAATCAAATGGTTTCTTGCTGACATTCATACTAGAAGTATAGGGTAACTAACTTTGTTCTGCCAAAGGACAAATTTCATAATGTAATCTCTTTTTTAGAATTACAACTCTTACAATCTGGAATGAATTGTAATCTATTAAAAGGAATATGACCTAACTTTCTATGCCAAATTTATGATTATGTGATTTTGTAAGCTCTATACTTCTGTGATCCTCCCTCTTCTTCATCCAAGTAGTAGTCCAAGCCTTTTTCTACCAATCTAGTTCACCCTGCGAGTGGACTTCTCCTAGAGGAAATAAAAATCAGAAGTACAAAAAACAACACAATTTAACTCTTTTGTCAGTTGTGCCACTGATGTCAAGTTAAATTTAAAATCAGGTACAAAGAGAACATTAAGAAGTTGTCTTCCATAACCCAATTGATATGAACTTGCTAAGGAAACACTTCCATTTGGCAATGTGACAGAATTATCACTATCTAACACTTTGACATTAGAAAGTCAGTTGAGTTGGGATGTGATGAGTAGCCCTATATCCAGAATCCATGTGTATTTAGAATTTTCTATAAACATTTACCTACCATTTTCACAACTGCATCAGCTCCTACATTTTCAGGCTCCTTGTTAATCAACTGAAGAATTTTCTAAAACTGATCTTTTTAAACCAACTATTGGTGGCTGAAGAAGATGTCAGACATTAGAACCTTTTGCACTAGTTTTTGAAGTCTGACTTGTTGTTGTAACATTAGCACGGAATTGGTTTCTTCTTTGTTTTCAAAAAAATTAGGAGGATAGCCAACTTACAATGGTCACATATAATATTGTAGTCCCTTTTAGGCTTAGTATTATAAGTGGGTACTTTTGCACAGTGAAAGCAAGTGACTATTCTGAATTGCTATTAACATGCTTGTTTTGCCTCTGTTCTTCCTCCACCAATAGTGCATAAGCTTGATTTATAGAGAGTGTAGGATTCATAAGAAGGTTGTTTTGAGACCGCACATGCACAAAATTGTCTTCTAAACCCATAAGAAACTTATACATTTTCCGTTAATTCAAATACTCGATATACGACTTGTTTGGATCTATAACAGGTAGCTTTGGCACAACAATATCTAATTCTTTTCACAAGTTCTTTAACTTGATTTAATAGTCAGCAACAGAAAGAGACCCTTGTTTACAAGAATCAATTTCACTTATGAAGTGAATACACCTTCGTACCATTTACTTTCTCAAATCTTTCTTTGAGATCAAGCCAAAGATCACAAGCCAAATACTCCATTGATCACACATGATGTTACGAATTAATTCCTTAGACACAATACTTGAGATCCAAGATATAACTAAAGCATTGCACCTTTTCCATTGAAAATATTGAAGACCCGCTTCAACTTGATCTAATTTGAATGATCCATCCACAAATATATGTTTATTCTTTGCTAAGAGAGCATTATACATAAAGGATTTCCAAACTAAATTATTGTCCGAACTCGTAAGTTGATGTGGAATAAGAATTTGTCCAAGCAAAACTAAAGTATTCAAATACAAAGGACAAGATGGATCCATCAAACTGATAGAAGAATTGCTAGATCCAGACTGATCTAAGGAATCCACAAAAATTTTCCCAAAAACCCAAACTTTAAGATCCAGAAGCACAAAATTGATCTAAAACTTCAAATCGGGAGACGATGATAGACGATAGCAACACTAACCAAGTTGGATCATCGAAGTTGGCTCTGATACCATGTCAAATTTGCAAGATCTACGAATTCGATGTCGATTTGTCGCCTAGAGCTCCGTCACCAACAGAAGAGTAAACCAGAATATGGAGGAAGTGCACAGAAGATTTTATCCAAAATTGATCTAAAAAACAACAGCTTGCTTCCCTTCTGATTTTATACCTATTCTTTACATGTTATAAAAGAATACTGCTACAATCATAGCTATCTATACAAAATAGGATATAGAACACAGAACGAACACTACAGAATTGCACCACAACATCTTCGCCACCTTGATACAAATCATAAATGTCAACATCCCTTTCTATTACACAATATGACACACGTTTTAAAGTTCACTTTAACATATAAAGTTTTTCATCTTGATTAATTTAAGAAATGTGCTCATTGGAAAATGATTTTTATCCAAATTCCTATTAATTGTTTGATTTTCCAATAAACATGGATGGACCTCTTTTGTTCTTCTGAGCTTATTAATGCCACTGAGGACATGACTTTAAGAAACCACTGGTTTGAGAAATCTCATTTGACCTCCTGTGCTGCTTGAAAAAAAGACACCTAACCTAATTGATGCCCTAGGGGTGGATACAAAATTAATAGGTTTGACAGCCAGTTTAAGTCTAGACAAGCACGGTTTAGTGTGTTGTTGAATTGTTAGAAATTAAACCCTAAATTGTCGGCTTGAACGCGAATGATCAGTCAATGATCGCACATCCGACGGTCGTACAATGGCATCTGATGACCTAAGAGGTAGCATGCCCATTAACTTTTTTAATTATGCAAAAGTTGTTATTTTATAATTGTAAGAATGATCATCCATAAATTCTTCCGGATGTATTTAATTTGGAGTTTATTTGACTTACTTTACAAATTGTAGTTGCGGCAATTATATGTGAACAAGATTTTCACTACAAGAAAATTGAGTTACTGTGACGAAAATTTCTATCACAAAATAGTAAAAATTCATCACTAATAATGATATGTGACTGATTTGTAATATAACCGATTGATCACAATTGATTAAGCCACAAAATTTTTTGTGATAGAATTGTGACAGATCAGACATTTTGTGACCATATTGTCATCACAAGTTTGACATTAACATTTCAAAAGTTTGATTCCTCACAATTCTATCACTATTTTATCATATTTTGTGATGAATTTTTTTCGTCACAATTTTTCGTCACTTAAAATCATGTTTTCTTGTAGTGTTTTTTGCACTTTTTCTTAGAGAGGATAAGAATTGTAGTACATCAAACTGCAACCTGTATTAGATATCAACTTTTTTAAGGTTTCTTGTAGGTATTTTTATTCTACTCATTTTTCATTAATTACTTCAAAAACTTATGGTGAAGAAATATTAGTGTCACATATCTCGATTGAGTTCTACACTAGGAAGCAATGATATATTCAGATTGATTATACAAATTGAGTTCAACCAAATTAATATATTAGGTTGTATGATGTTGGATAATTGTAATTTTTTGTAATCAAATTTAAAGTTTTTAGAATTGATATCACATATTTGGATAAATGAAATTAGTAAAACTTCTATGAGTTAATATTATTTGTCAGTTTTTTTTAGATGTACATGTTCTTTTACTTTCTAAAATGCAAGTAGCTTCTATTTATTTCATTTATCATATGAGAAGTATGAACTCAATATAGGGTTAAGTCACTAAATAAGGAAGGTCCGATATTAACTCTCAAGTGGTATTATCACAATCGGACCGGACCGGTCCGACCGATTCAACCAACCGGCGACAACACGACCTGTTTCAAGGGCTAAATCAGGGTGGCCTTTGGACCGGATTGAATAGATCAAAAATCAAATAAAGTCAGAAAAAGTCGGATTAAACTATGTTTCAATGAGCCGCCCAGTTCGGAACAAATTTAAGTTAAAGAAACCCATTTCTGTAGCATCTTGTTTAGTTGTTGCTGCTTCGTTCAGAGCACCATTTGACCTAGCGAAGAGGAGTCTTGGTGGTTGAAGTGTGGTGTAAGGTGTGGATTGGATCCATGAAGTTGTGATGGGTGAGCAGTGTTAAGCGTGGATGAAGGGGAGGAAACACTGGAGAAGCTACGGTAGGCGGATGCCATGGCAACGAAACCAAAGCAGCGAGCAACTCAACAGGAGGTGTTAAAGGGGGTGGAATGGAAGCTTTTTTTCCTTTTTATCCTTATTTTCTAATCTTAAAATCACTAGATGAATTTTTAAAATTTTAAAAATGAACAAGATCCAATTATTCATTATTGTTACATTTGTTTATTTTTTATTTATCTTTCATGAATAAGATCCAATTATTAATAAATAAGAGCATATTACTAATTAGTTTAATATTTTATTTATGACTTTATGACATAATCACTAAAATTCATGTATCCTCATTTTAAAATTGTACTTAAGGTGAAATAGAAGGCAGTTTAAGAAAATCTAAATTTGTTGCAATGGATTTCACTTTGTATATTCGGCATATTGTTTTTCATTTTATTAATAAGTATGCGATGAACAATGATCATAAGTTATTATAGGTCTCTTGGTATAATGACAGGCGTTGTTGTAATTGTATTCCTATTAAAAGAAGGATTTACTGGTTGTCCTACCATGTTGGGTTGGTAGGAATATGTTACCAATCTAATTGTCCATCCGATTCAAAATCAACGGAGATGAAGAGTGCACGGTTTGTGGGCATCGGTTCAATTGATTTTGAGCGGTCCACTGCGGCTCTCAGTGCTTGGAGAACGACTTCATCTTCTTTCCTACCAGCATCTTCCTGGGGATGGTGGAAGGACCTTCAGCGATGGGTTCGCCGAGGCAGATAGACTAGTTGGCGGGTGCATGAGGACACGTGCAGAGCAAATGGGGAGATGAGCTCCGCGACGAAGATAGAGGGTGATCATCAATAGCGAAGAATCAACTCTGCAGAGGCGACAGAGGATGATCCTCATCAGCGAAGAATCGGGCGGTTTCATCGACTTCGTGAAGAATCAACTCCACAATGAAGAGAGAGAGCGACAGGAAGGACGAGTGCGTGGGATTCCAGAGGACTTCCTTCCGGTAGAGATCAGGCGGAGCTAGGGCAGATTCCTTTGTGAGCGAGCTAGGGCAGAGATCGGTGATTTCCTTAGTGTTCCTCCTGGCGAGACGACAGGGAGATAGGGCAGACTTCCTTAGCCTTCCTTCATGTGTGGGGTGCCTGAAAGTGATCAGCGAGATAGGGCAGCTCGGGTAGCGGGCGAGACAACGTCGAGAGCTAGGCCAGATTTCGCGAAGTGCATCATGGGAGATACTCTAACGACACACATTGAACCGCGCTCATCTCATTGAATAGTTGAATTGACACCCATTGAACCGCGCCCCTGCACCCTCTGTAGATCTTCCATAAAACAGTTGTTCTGTTTGGGAGGACTTTCCTATCAACTTAAATTGGTAGGACATCCATTAAATCCTTAAAAGAAACGTATTCATACTTTTTGTTTTCCTATAGTAAATTGTTCATATTAGTTCATCATAAATGTTTAATGTTGTTTATCCAAAAGATTAATATGCATATGCTCACCAACATTTTTAACTTTTATAAAATCACTATGCATTTCTCTTTTATTTTTAATATTTATTGCACATAGATCATACTTTTGTCTTTCCTTTTCTTTAGCTATATAATTATATAAATACGTTAGCACATTTTTTTCTTCCAAAATAACATTATTAACTACAATATTTGCATTGTTACAGAACAAAAAAATATCTTGAACTTAAGAATAAGGATATACTCCATTTCATCCACTTAATGCAAATGCCATTATCAAATTATTTTTCCCATTTTCTCTCTTTCTTGAGTTCAAGATAATATTCTTTTTGGCCAAAATTTATTTTTATATTTCTTTGTTATATATATATATATATATATATATATATATATATATATATATATATCACAACTATGGCTTAAATATATAGTATATATAGTATGATATAGAATATGAAAATTTCTTTATCAAAGGTATAACATCTCTTGGACCTATAAAACCTTTTCAGTGTAAAACATATAAGTTTATGTTACAATAATGAACATATATAATAGTTTCTTTATATATATATATATATATATATATATATATATATATATATATCACAACTATGGCTTAAATACATAGTATGATATAGAATATGAAAATTTCTTTACCGAAGGTATAACATCTCTTGGACCTATAAAACATTTTTAGTGTAAAAAATATAAGTTTATGCTACAATAATGAACATATATAATAGTTTCTTTTTATGTATGCACTTAATAATTAAAATTTCTATATTATCTAGTATTTGGTAAATAATTTTTTAATAACATTTAGATGTTTGAGCACATTATTTTATAAGGTAGTGGGAGTAGCTTATAAAGTATAGAGTATAATAGTTTCACATTTTATTCCTAATATACCATCATCCATTTCAATAAAATACTTTATTTAATTTTTAAACATCATATATTTTTTATTTTGATATTTCAGATCTTTAATTTTACTAACATAAATAAAATTCAATTTTGAAAATTACCAACATTTTTATATTAAAATTATTGAAAAAATATTGCTATCTAAAATAAAATTGTTATAAATTAAGTATTGTGAATATGACATATAAGAATGAGTGCAATATATATATATATATATATATATATATATATATATATATATTCATATATATTAGGATTTTATAAGTACATATTAATTCAATCGTCATATTATTAAATATTTTTCTCAAAATTGTAAATAAACTACTATTCTCTAATATCTAATCGCTATTCTCTAATAAAATTAGTATTAACTAATCAAATTATTATCTTATAATTGAATAAATAACTTTTTCCAATAAAGGTTTTATTAAATAAAAGCCTAATAATCTCTCGGTGTCATATATAAATTTAAAATTTTATTGGTTCTTTGTTTTTTTAATCAGATCTAATAGGTCAACCATGGAGCTTCTTTGGTTGCATAACAATATGAAATTTTAATCAATATTTTGGCAAAAACTCTTATGTCTCTCTTATATAAATCCTTAAGCCTCTTTGTTTCAACCTTTTTTTCCTTCAGACAACAAGGAGAAAAAACAAGAACAAGGAGAAATAAAAGGAAAGGAACAAAAAGACGAAAAACAAGAAAATCAAACTAAAATCGATAAGGTATGTAAAAAAATAGAAACCCCTCTCTCCTCTATTGTCTCGATAGATTTTTGTATTAGATTGAGAGCAATAGGAACACTCCATTCATGCTTAGATATACAAGCATTATGATTAGATTCATATGGTTGATATACTTTGAGAAGATCCCTTAGTTGTTTAATGAGCTTTCATGCCCTAGATCTAAAGTTTTGGATGGTTTTAGAGAAAACATGCCAATTCTATGATGATTATGTTTCAAACCATGTTGTTATGATGTATATGTTCATGGATGAATATATGTAATATACTATACGCTTTGGATATCATGCTATTAAGTTATATAAAAAAATTATAATTTTGTGTTTAAATAAAGTAGTGTGGACTGCCGACACGGGTGATTGTCTCAGTCACAACCGACCTGACTTAAAGTTGGGATTTGAGCGAAAAAAATGGACCTTGTATCAGTCTCGTCAAACCATGTTTCATGACCGTTATAACATCATACATGGTTGTGACACCCATACACGACCAGATACGATCGAAAGCTCATGCCATGAAGGGTTGTTTCACGGCCGTGATGGGTTCCATGCATGATGAGTGTGAAAAGATGTTCATGGACGTGATGAAATGGATGTTTGGGTTATTAAAAATATTTTTTTCTGAAATACAAGTATTATGTATTGATGAATGGTGATTGTATTACACCTAGATAAAGTTATGCATGCTCAATCATAATTAGGTTAAAATCTTAGAGACGTAAATGTTTGATGTTTGCAAGAATATAATTTACTAGTTGTAGAATAAATTTTCTATCACCCGTCAAAGTAAAATAAAGTTGGGAAATAAAATAAGTACACCTTGTGTGTATGTATTTTTGGGAAATATATTTTCTCGTATCGGCTATAGTATGTGTATTCCTAAGTTGCCTATGGGCGAAGTCAACATTGTATCTTTAAGGTCTAGCTAGTATAAGTAATGATAGTACCTTAGTTCTTCAAGTAAATTAAAATCAAGTATTGTCATAAGATAAAGTAAGATGAAATGTGGAGTTTAAATTCAAAGTGTTCTTTGATAAAAGAAAGGAAGTCAAGATGATGATAAAAAAAAGTAAAGTACAAAGGATTATAAGGCAGCCCTAAGGAAAGGTCATGATACATTGACGAAAGCAAGACATAGTAAGTACAAGTTACTATATATGCCTATCAATATTGAAGTTATGTTTGTTCCATAGTATAAGTATAATATATAATGTATCTGTATTTATATTCATGAATTACTCATGATGAAGTATATGATGTAAGTTATCTTGGCATATAGAGGCTCATGTGTTGCTCATGTCATTCATACATTTTCTTTTCCATATATCAAAATGTATAAGTATTTTGTTTATGATCATTGCATGCATAGTTTTCATATACTCTAAATAGGAAATTATGCACCTTGAGTCTATGTAGGTGATCAAGTTTAATGGATGGTGACTCGGCTCATGAATGATTACACAATGTTTAGGAATGAATAAGATTCTAAAGTGTACTAGCTAGATTGAATCCATTAGACTATAATAATGAATATTGTTAAAAGTTACAGTTATTGGTATTTTATGCTAGCTTATGACAACATTAATGTTTTATTAATTTCTAGATGATTACTTTCCTTAATCACGATGGCATTGTGAATTCATTTTATTTAAAACAAGTCTTTCGATGAAAAGTTTGTTTTATAATATTTTTATTAAAGTCCTCATTGTATTGTATATAAAATATTATGATCATGTGATAATATAGCACATTAAGAATTTTCCTAATTTCTCTCATATTTTAGGGTGAATTTTTGGCATATTACAACATCATCATCAAATATGTAAAGAACAAAAAAACATGTACAAAAAGACTAGAAGAATATCAAAACATTTTGAATAAGAAATAATAAAAGAGAAAAATAAGGAAAGAAATTAAATGGAGAAAATAAAAGGAAGATGTTAAGAGGAGGAAATGAAAAAAAATGGGAATACTCTGAGAGGAAAATAAAGAGGAAATACTAAAAGCAAAAGAGAAGAAGATGAAACGTTGATTTTAGGTTAAAAATCTTAATTATAAATTATATTATTAATATATATCATATTTTAAAAAAATAATATTTGATTATAATTCATATTTATTAAAATAATTCAATATTTATAGAATTTTATGCATAATTTATCTCATATTTTTATAAAAAGTTTGATGGAATTAATTAAAATTGATAAAATGAGTCGAAGTCATCATTTCTATGAGAGAAGAAATGTGACATAAAAGAGAAAAAAAACTGTGTAGAACCCAATCTAAAGCATCTACCTCCACTATGACAAGTTGACAAAGGCCCCCTACTATGGTAGAACAAAATTGTTCCCACTTTCAAAACAATGCGATAACCAATGACTTGGATAGTGATGATCTAATCGTAATAATTTTCAAGATGTTATTGATTACTTATTATATATTAAAGAAAATAGTTATTCATGAAAATGGATGAGGACCAAACATATTTTTGTTATCATGAGTGCTATTTTATTATCAAATCCCTTACTATTTGGACACACGTCATTATGTTGATTACCTTAATTATTATTCTTGAAAATGCATATAAAGTTAAAGTTAAAAATGAATTCATTTATAGATATAGAGAGTGTAATATCTCGAAAATTCATAAAATTTAAAACTTTATTTAATTGTTGATGTAGGCCCATCGGTCGATTCCTTCATGGAACGGGTGCCGGATGAGCATGTCAGCATGGCATGAAAAGAGAAAGTCAAATTAATTTTTGGCACCACTTTTCGCATCCCAACCTTTGGAACTTTGCGATGATCCTTCACCTTCATTATCCTTAAGGATGAGGGGGCAGAAGTTCCATTTTGCACTCCTTTTTAACTCCAAAACCCTCTCATTTCCTCTTTTCCTTTTCGATCATTTCTTTCCCACATTGTTTGTGTGCTACTCCATTACTCCATTAATTTGGCTCAGCTAGAGGTCTTTGGAGAGGATTCCACGGGTGCAAATCACGAAGGAGACCAAGGAGGAAGGAGATGGATGGGCTAAAGCTTAAACCCTCAAGGGAAATCAATCAAAAAGCGATCAAAATGTGTGTTAATGGTATCTAAGTCATGGGAAAAGTTTTCCTAAAATCGAAGCATCTTTGGGGATATTCTTAGGCCTAAGTTTTATGCTAGTTAGGTGTAGTACACATGCCTATTATTCAGCTCTATGATTCTATATGTTCTCATGTTCATAAGTGACTTATTTGATTGATTATTATGCTAAGATTTGATGTTCAGCTAACTTGCAGAGTAAGGGATTCATAGCTTTGAACTTGTGCCGAGATATCCATATGTTTTAGTGAGTTTGATCATACATAAGAACAAGTTGAAATGAAAACTTTATTATTGTTCTTGTTAATAAAGTATGCATGAATTATTTTGAAAGAAGTTATGGTATGAATAGATTATTTTTGAAAAGTTGTGTTCTTCTCTAAGGTTCTATTGAATGACTCGTTTGGATGTTTTATGAAGTTAGGAAGAAGAATACGAAATTATAGTAATGCATGTTATACGAATCATGACTGTTAGTGAAATGAATATGTCTTGGCGTTCTTCTAAAGTCTGATCTATGGTTAATATAGGATTAACCTTAGTTCATGTTTAGGAATGATTTTTATGTTAAAAGTGATTGAAAACTTAAAGATGCCGCACTAACCTACGGCTCTACTAGTGAAACGATCGATCGGTACATAGATCGGGCACCCGATTTCATCTCGAAAGAAGATATCAAATGTCAAACTGGACTAAACTATGTTGAAATGGTCGACCAATCCACCATGATCCGGTTGGTATGACATGTGTTGAATTATAGGACTTGGACATAACAGGCGACCAATCGACTTTTCGGGCAACTAAAACTTTAGGCTGATGGTTCGTTATTTCTACCTAAGGAAGATCGTATGTGCACCCACCACCATGTGTTTGGATCGCACCCATCCTTTGGACGACTAAATGACATTATATGACCGCTCAATCTTTTGAGCGTCCGATGATCTTACTGATCGGGTGGCCGCTTGGCCTAGCGGGCATTTGAGAATAACTTTAATTAATAATTGTGTCTTGATCCATCTCTGTCCTCATGATGACCTCATAGCCTATGATTATGCAAGTTAATTTGTGTCTAACCTCTTCATCACAAAGCCTTGATTGATCCTTGTGATCGAAAGATATGTTAGGTTAATAAATATAAAAGATGAAATGGAGGGATGTCATGCCTCCATAGACGAGGAGTTTACAACCTTGTGTAAGGTACTCCTATTATCTCCGTCTTTACAATTTAGTCTTCTGTGAAGCACTCCCCATTTCTAAAATGATACAACTTTGTATGAGGTCATCTCACCACTAATATTTTCATGGTCTATATAACTACACACTTGTGTGTTTGAACGACATATTCTAAAAGTGGAGAACTCTTTCAACACATAAATAAGGTAAGATAAAATAAATAACTAAAGATAAATGGAAGGACTATGTTCTTACGAACATGACTATGAAATAAAATGTAAAGGAAATCAAATGAATGCCCTTGAAAGAAGAATGCACTTATGAGCCATATCACTAACAATAGATGTTAATTTTTCTATTGTGATCCATTAAATGATCAAATGTTAAAGATGCTACATGAAATGGACTACATGATCCATTGTTCCTCACATGATGATCCCATTAAATTTTATATGATATTGTTAATGATTTCTATCATGCTTATACTTTATTGATCATCCTGATGACTTATTGTTATCACATTTAGCCTTACGCTAACAAGAGGATTTTCTCTCCTTTGTTGATTCTCACATGTACTTGATTATTATGTGTGGCTCGGTCGATATGTGTGCGGCGATTTCTGCTCGAGTGATGAGTGCATATGGCTATAGTATATAGTTTTCTTTATTATTTTATCTTATCGTGTTGTATATGAGACCTATGTGCACTTTATATTATTGCGTGATTCATGAATGTCTTATTACGTCATATGATTATTTTATATTATCGAGTTTCCACACTATGTGTATGAGTTTTATCATTTCAGCTTTCGTATTAATGTTTCTAAATGATGTGTATGTTATATGCTTGATCGCCCTAGTCAGGCTTAAGATGATCGATGAACCGTAATACACTCATAAAGAGATTTCATCATGTGATGAAATCAAATTTTGAGACGTTATACAAAGTATTTATAAAAAATAACAATGAAAAAAAATCTAGTTCACCCTCATGTTTACTCAAATCACGATATTAATTTTTTTGTGACGATTAATTAGAGGTCTTGAAACAAAGAGAAAAATAATTGAATAAGACATTAATATGATCTTATCCATATCCTATTCACGTGAAATTTGACATTAGTACTCTTGATTGATAATTTCGGTCGTTATAGTTCAAATCCTATATTTACTCATGCATTTATTCTTCAAAGCCTAATTTTGTGTGAATAATGTGGGAATTATTATCCGAAAAAGAAAATAAAATTCTTCTACGATGACAATCCGGTTGTTATCCGTTGGACGTCCATTTCCGACCCTTCCCCATACAAATTGGCACATGAAAATGATGTATTCCTACCTTTGAGTAACATCATTATCTCTCGTCACACTTTAACTAAATTAATTTTGAAAATGTAACATTTGATGCTTTTTGACAGCCTAACTAAGCAATTCGCCTATATACATATATAATATATATATATATATATTCATTAAATTTGGTAATCATACACTTCTAGAAAAATATTAAAATCGGTATCATAAAAGTTAATGCTACACCAACAACTTTCTCATGACAATTATGTAGCCAATTAAAATCCATATGACGATATGTTCATATAGTTGTTTTATTAGGTTGATACAAGCGCGCGACAGGAAAAAAAATGTAAAATAAAAATAATAAAGAAAGTGATCGATATAAAAGAAAAATTGTATAAACAAATACCAATAAATCGTGGAGCCGTATATGTCCAAAATCGTATACAATATACATTATTTCCTATTTGATTTTGTAAGACATGTACAATAATTTAATTACCATGTAAATTATGTAAACGTGTAAAAAAAACTATAAACGCTATGGATATGCTTGTATTAATATATATATATATATATATATATATATATATATATATATGTATATGAAGCTTATTTGTCAACTTATAAAATATAAATTCAACATAACTTTTCAAGTTCTTAAAGAATCATTTGAAGTGGTATTTTTGACATTAAAAGAGGCACTACAAGAAAATCGCGATTTTCCGACGGATAATTTCCGACGGTTCTAAATCCGTCGCAATTTGCGACGGATTTTTCGACGGTTCCATTTCCGACGGATTTTTCGACGGTTATGACCGTCGGAAATAATTTATATTATTATTTAATTTTTCGACGATTAAGAACGTCGATATTTTCGACGGATATCCATCCGTCGCAATTTCCGACGACTTTTCCGACGGTTATGACCGTCGGAAATAAAAAAAATTAAATTATGTATTTTTTATATTAGTATTAAATGTTTTCGACGGATTTTCCGACGGTCATGATCATCGAAAATAAAAAAATTAAATATATAATTTATTATATTATTATTTAAATTTTCGACGATTAGGATCGTCGATATTTTCGACGGATATCCATCCCTCGCAAAATCCGCTGCAATTTTCGAAGGTCGTAACCGTCGGTAAATGTATAATAATATCATATAAAGAGTATTTTATTAATATAACTAGCGACGGTCCAAACCGTCGCAATTACCGACGGTCAAAATCGTCGGTAATCGTTACCGACGATTTTGACCGTCGGTAAAATAAAAAATAAATATTATATATAACTAAATATATTTTCGACGGTCACAACCGTCGATAATTATAAAAATATTTAATATTTACATTTTCGACGGCCGAAACCGTCGGTAATTAAAATTTCGTTATCCCGCTTTTTTTTTCCTTTTCTCGCTTTCTTTCCACCTTTTCCCTTTATATATATTCCTCATCCCTCTTCTCTCTCTCCCTCCTCTCCTCTCTCTCTCTCCCGGCCGCGAGCACCCCCTCTCGCCCGTCGGACGTCGGACCGTCAGATCCGGCCGCCTGGCGCCGGATCCGGCCTCCAACGGTCGGATCCGGCCGCCTGGAGGCCGGATCCGAACGCCAGGCGGCCGGATCCGGCCGCTAATTTTTTTTATATTTAAAAAATTATTTGTGACGGTTGCGATCGTCTAAAAATCAACGGTTGCGACATCCGTCCAAAGTTTCGACAGTTGCGACCGTCGAACCGCCAGCCTTTTCCGGCGGTTGCAACCGTCGGAAATATCGACGGTTCGAACCACCGGCCTTTTCCGGCGGTTGCAACCGTCGGAAATATCGACGGTTCGAACCGCCGGGGACTTTTCCGGCAGTTGTAACCATCGGAAAATTTCAACGGGTCGAACCGCTGGGGACTTTTCCAACGGCCAAAATCGTCGATATTTTCGACGGATTTTTTGAACCGTCGCAAATCCGTTTGCGACGAGTGTTTTTTCGACGGATCGATTCCGACTGAAAAACCGTCGGTAATTGCGTTACCGACGGTTTTCGGGCTATCGCGTTTGTCTAGTAGTGAGGCATCCCTACACGATGGAGACATTGTTTGACTTGTAGAGAGATCTATTAAAGCATTTAAATGATTCGTGACAGACAAGAAACTTCCAAAACTGTCAGAAATTAAACCTTTGGGATTTTAATTTGGATTGTGTTATATGTATAGTGTTTGATTCCATTATAGTGAGCATATAAAATTTACCCAAAAACACACATTTAGAATTTACTACATGCATAAATTTTGGGATCGAAATATTACCAAACATTTCTATTTTTTATTACACAATTTTGGTATTTTAATACATACGTCGTTAAGATTCGGCAAAACTAAAATTTTTGTCACTCGAATTTAGATTTCACAATTTCAAGTTACTCAATATTGCATTTAAGTCACTATTTATTCGAAACGATTTTATTGAATCATATGCACGTGCATGACATCTGCTACATCACTATTTAGAAAGAAAAACAAAATTCAAATGAAATTATTAGAAAAATATTTTTTTTATGAAATATATTTTGCACAAAATTTCTTAAAGATAATGATTTGTTAAATAGAAAAAATAGTTGGATGACACTGCATGTGCCAAATAAATTTCGCTTGACATTATTAAACTGATGGGTTGCTCAAATCTTGGTACAAAAAATATTAAGTAATTTATATTAAAAATCTATGGGTAAGTAATTTGAATTATTATTTTATAAAAAATGAGTTTGAGTATGTTGAAAAGAAAACGACTCTGATATCTATTACTTTAGGCTGTTTTTGGCATCTTATTTTAAGAGTTTTCACAGTAGAGATTAGACTTTAGAGGTTTAATATTATTTTGATTGTTTGGCACATGAAGCTAGAAAATAGAGATTAGTGGTTGAAAATAGAGGTTTAAGATTTCTTTTCTTTCACGAAGAAAGGAAATGAAGTTATATGAATATAATATCTCTAATGCATTAAGAATTTAAATTATGTTAATCATAAGTGTGTTATATCATTTTATAGATGTATATTAGTGCAACCATTATATTTACTAAATACCTATATATTAATGAAACATTTATTCGATATTTTCTAACTAATCACTATCTACTAGTCCAACAGCGACTTAATGATTTTCACCAATTTATATGCCAAAATATGGAAAAAATATTTTATTTCAATGGATGTTCCTTTTAGTCTTTTAATGCATATAATAATTGAAGGAAACATTAAGCAAGCTGTATCATTATTATCAACACATTTCCCATTTGGCAAGCTTATTGACTAATTTAAGACAATTTCAAAATAGATTTGGAAATAAGTAATCCTCAAAATTATAAATGATTCTTTCTTTCTTTCTTTTTTTTTTCTTTTTCTTTTTTTTTTCAAACTGTCATTTAAAGTCTGATTGAGAGGCCTCCCACAATAGAAACGAAACTACCCAGAATGCCCTTGACGACAACAACTTTTTACAGAAAAAGTCCACACAAGTACGGCGCGTAAAATCTTCGTCCACTAGTAATACGGCACGTCAGCTCGTTGAATCCTACGTCGCACGGCGATTTCTCATCCGGCGAAATCCTGACCGTGGAATCGTCAACCGCATAGATTTTAATTTTCTCCTTGTCCCCACGTGCGACCGGACCCGCACACTCGGATGCGAACGGCGGCATCCAATTCCATTTCTGCCCTTCCTCCATCGTTCCTTTTACGAAATGTTTGGGGATGTCAACGGTTGCGGGTTCGCTTTAAACCGGAGGGGGGAGCAGAGCAGAGGGAGGGAGGTGTGAGCACAAGAATCGCGTGTAGGGCGCGCCTCAAAACAAGGGGCAGCACTCTCCTTCAGATCTCTGCGATCACTTCGTCGTCCTCCGATTCCTTCCCCCTCGGTAAGGTTTTCTTCTCCCGATCCCCGAACCCAATCTTCTGCAGGTGTTATCAGTGTCTTGTCCAATTCCTGTTTCGGTATCAAAATGTTTCTTCGAGATCCCAAAAATATGGTCGGATTGTGAGAAGGGTTGGCTTCGAGGCGTATTGCATTTATGTTTAGAACATAAGTGATGGAGATTGGGAAGAATGGCGGATCGATCCGTCGGGGATGGAGGAGGGCGTGGAGAGTGCTGACTTGTCGATCCGACGGCGATGTTGATCAGTATTTTCGCGTTCGGTCGGTCGAGAGCTGTGACTCGGCTTCGAAAGTGTGAGTTTGTTCGCCATGTGATTTGCGGATGCAGGTCGGGTATTCTGTTCTTGGTTGGAAGTTTTTTCTTCTGGTTTGATTACTCTCAAGAAATGTGGCGACTGAAGTGAAAGGGAGGCTTTGGTGCTGCTTTGAAGTGGAACTTGGAGCTAATGTTTTACTGATAATAGGGAAAATTGGTGATTATGTGCCCATTGGTTTAGCAATTGATGGAAAAGTTTATATTCCGCTGAAGATAATTGTAGAATTCTATATACTTGACCCTATATGTAGTATAGTGGTTAATTCAAAGAGTCATTGAGTTGCTAACTATACGGAATTTTCTTTTGCCTTTTTCTTTTTTTTTTTGGTCTTTGAGATAGTATTTTGATCCTTGTAAGCTCTCACTAACAGTAAATGACAATAACATGGGCATTTAGTTCTCTAGGCATTCTCCTAGAGCCAGATATCTTTATTTCTTCTTATAATTCTTTATATTTATTGTGCTCCTTCTCCCCGAATACCAGAAAAAGCTTTTGAAACATTGTTATATTGCTAGCAATTTGTTACTCTGTGCTAGCTTTAAACTCAAGGGAACCGGAAACTTATGGCATAATAGAATTTTATATTACGGGATCCTCATGCAACACGCTGACATTGCTTGGCACAGAAAATTGAGATCAGTTTTGGATCTTCTTCATGGGTTTGATAGGATTTGAATCTTGTAGGGCGAGCACTGGGATGGCGCACGAGGTCATAATGAAAGAGTTCCATATACCAGATTATATTCTGATACCAGATTCAAAAATACAAAATGAGACTTCTATCCCATCCTGTCCTGTTGTAGTCTTTATTAACTCAAGAAGTGGTGGCCAACTTGGTGGTGATTTGCTTAAGACATATCGCAAGCTTCTCAACGAAGCTCAGGTACTATAGTGAACTTTGTATTAATCAAGTTTCAAATCCATTTATTTACTCTCATAGTTGTGTTCCTATGCTCGGTTCTTTTTTAACAGGTTTTTGACTTGAGTGAGGAGGCTCCTGATAAGGTGTTGCATAGGCTTTATGCCAACCTTGAAAAACTCAAGTCCCGTGGTGATGCATGTGCTACTAAAATTCGGGAGAGTTTGAGATTAATAGTAAGGAATATAGCAGATCTGAAAAGAGTAGTGTCTTTGTGGATTCCTTCTCCGTTGTCTCTTCCACCCTCGCACGTTTATGAATTTTTAACATGGGACTTTTCTGTTATGAAGGTTATTTATATGCATTACAATTAAATTAAGCACCGGATGATACTTTAACTTTGTTAGGTTGCGGGTGGAGATGGTACAGCTAGTTGGCTTCTGGGGGTGGTTTCTGATCTTAAACTTGATGGGCCTCCTCCAGTTGCTACAGTGCCTCTAGGAACAGGAAACAACTTGCCTTTCTCATTCGGCTGGGTAGGTCTCGAATATGGTTTGCTAACCCTCTTTTAGAATTTGAATTTGGTCTTCTATTCATTTGCTATATTATTTTTGTCCAAATTTTCAAAGTAGTCATTGATAATTGATTATTGACATATGAGTATGCTGATTATTCTTGTATTAGGTATAGAAGATTTTCTGTCATACTTCCCAGAACTTGAGTTCTCTATTTAGTTAAATGAACTAAACATCATTGATTCATTGAAACGTACAATCTCATGAATGAATATTACCAAATAAATGCCAATTTTTTTATGGCAAGTCAATTCTTTTTACTTATGTTTGAGGTCCTTCTTCAAATCTGCGTAGCTCAACAGTAGTGCTTTTATTTATTTTGTCCATTTAATTTTATCTACAGGGTAAGAAGAATCCTGGTACAGATGATCATTCTGTCAAAGCTTTCCTTGCTCTAGTGAAAGAAGCAAGGAAAATGGAAATTGATAGGTAGAATTATATTACAGTTCATTCTCAGTTGCACAATATTAGTTATGAATATATTGTAAAATAAATTTCTATCCAGTTCTAATACCATCAAGTCCATGAAACTAAACCTAGTTATGTTTCCAATTTGTGTGCCACATCAAATTCTAGTAAGGAATCTTAAACCTAGGTTAGAGTGGTACACAGTTGTCTTAGTATCAGCTTTGCTGTCCAAATCTAAATCCTATCAGCCGGTGTTTCTGTCTATGTTAGATTGCATATAAATCTAGTAAGAGTTTTAACTGGAAGATTGAGGGTCAATATAATACTTTTATCCTACCATTGCTGTTGAAATTATGGAATATGTTATTTTCATAACTATCCATGGTTCTCTCTGTTTAGAATGAACGCTTTACTCCCTAGTCGCAGAAATGTCTTTTCAGTGGTTTTATTTCAGCATTATCAATCTAGATTTCTATTATAGAAAAATCAGTATAGTATATAACATAGTGTATACACTCTACGGTTAAAAGATATATGAAGTTTTGATGAGTGTAGGATATGCATACACTGATGCAAAAGAGAATGCAGTTTATATGCTGCTGCACTATGCTCATTAACTTATGATGTTCACTGTAAGCAAAGTGAAAAAGATGACAATAATCTCATTACCACAATGAAGTCTCATAATATTTTATCGATTCTTATGGAAATCTGGGAATACCTTATACATAATGAAGTGCCCTTAAAACAATTTAATAGCATAACATGTGAATATGATGTATTTGTGGGTGTCTGTATCTTCCATTGTAATATTGTCACTATAACAACTTTGTTATGTGGTTCAAGATTGTAACATACATCTTAGGTCCCTTGAGTTATTGAGCTTGTGGGTATCAGTGGTATCATAGCTTAAGCTTTTGAATGAGACTGGTTCAGAAATTAAAGACATCCCATTCTTGTGCATCATTGTATCAGATACTTTTTTGGTGGGGGGATGGTCAAACTACCAGTCCTTATATTGATGAAACCATTTTGGAACGTTGTGCAAGCAATTCTCTCAAAAAAGAAAAAAAAAACATTGTGCAAGCAAACTATCTGATTTAACAATAATATAAGACAACAAATATATGCATTATCATAGTGTAAAAATGATTTAAGTGCGCGAGGTAATAATTAAATTGTTCAATTCTGTTTTAGCTGGCATATTATCATGACGATGAAAACTCCCAAGGACGGTACCTGTGATCCAATTGCTCCTCTTGAACTGCCACATTCTCTACACGCATTTCAAAGAGTATCGAATAAAAATTCACCTACTATGGTAAGACACCTTTTATCCAAACCCTGCTGTTTATGACGTCATATCAAAGGATCACGTATGACGTTGAATCAACACAATTCTTGTAGTGGATTGATTTGGTTTATTTATCCCTTTCACAAAAAATTGGTTTATTAATGGAAAAGTTATGTCTCAATATGAGTACACATCTTTCTTGAGAATATCGTAATGCAATATCGTAGAATATATATGATAAAGGTTTCAAATAAAGTATTTGAATAACTGAGGAAGTTTATCTTCTATGATATTGCGTTACTTAAGTACTTTATTTTTTATTCTCCAGGAAGGTTATGACACATTTCGTGGGGGTTTCTGGAATTATTTCAGTATGGGTAAGTTCTTGTTTCCCAGTAGTATGTTAAATATTTGTGTAGTATCTTTTCTATACATAAATAAAAAAATTAAATGGAGGCATTGTGTAATTTTGACTTATTCAATAAAATAGGATATCTATAACCTTGGTAGCTATTTTTTCACTCTTAAAAAAATGCATAATAATAATCTTATATTATTTATATTTTTATCCTTTAATTGTAACTTGTGGTTTACACTCAATTGTCATTCTTCTTTGATCTTTTTATCTAACTTTATTTGACAATGTATCTATGAATATTTCCACTTGTCCCTTGCAACATGGGTGATGGAGAACAATTGGCTTGTGGGCCTTCTGTCCCTTGGTTTTAGGTTTTAGTTATATGCCTTTAGTATAGCCCATTAGTTCAGTTTAATTTTTTATTTAGATTTCCTAATTTTCTTTAGAACATGGGGGTATTTAGCACCATATAATTGCTTAGAACTCACCTTTCATGAATAAGAATTTCTATTTATCTCATAAACAGATAATTTGATCATGTCTAAAGGGGTTTACCTTAACAAAAGAGTAAGTAATTCGTTTAAAAACAAAGTAAGTACTTTTTTAATCTTTGAGAGAAAAACTAGAAGAATAGAATTCATATTCTAAAAGATGAAAGTTTTTTGGTATCACATGAAAGCTGATCACCATTGCTATGTTTATACAAGGATTCTAAATGCTATAACACTAATAAGAGAACTGACATTCTTTCTTTCTGGTGTTACCTCATTTTGTAGAGGATGATGGATGTATAATGTGCTCCTTTAGTTTCTTTCTCAACCTGTGTTACTTTTCTTCTTAATGCCATAAATAAAATTGAGTAATGCCACTCCACAACCACCACCAAAATCTTTTGAATGAGTCCAATCCACTAATAGCTGATCCTGAGGTCAGGCACATAGTTATTGACCCAATCCCTCATGGGATCAAGCCAATCCACCAAAGATAAACCTGACCTGTCAGCCCCACCTTTGTCCACACTACACGCTGACCGTAACCCACCTAGCACCCAAGTAGGCTCTACCCAGTGCGATTACTCCTTGGCCACTCGCCCTTACATAAAAAAAACAAACTGATTCCCGGATTGCCACGGGGTTCCTCCCAACCTCACCGAGGCTCTCAATCCTCTTATCCAGCCACAATGATGATGATGATGTCACCATACTTGTCACAATGGTTGTCTTTTGTGTGCTTAGACGAGGGGGACGACCTGAGTACAAACCACCTTGGAGTGTGCACTCATCTCATGACGTCGAGGGTCGACATCATTCCCTAATGAAGGTTCATGGAATGAGTGCAGTCTCATGGAGGCTGACGGAGCATTGGGCTGGTATTTATGTGGGTGGATTCTAGATATTATTTTTCCTTAGGAGACAAAGCTGACAAAGTGTAGTTCATCCATGTAGGATTAGATCGAAGGGAGATGGCCACATGGAGCTCTCAATGGCTGGTTGTTCAGATGGATGTCTCGTCGGGTGGGGGACTTGATTCTTTCAACATAGTCAAGATATATATGCATGATATATCTTTTGAACATTGATCATGATATATATACATGGATATCTACTAGGATCTAGTCAACAACAACAACAACAAAGCCTTATCCCACTAGGTGGAGTCGGCTACATGGATCATACGACATCATTCGTTGATTCATGTTCATGAGATTCGACAGGGTTTTATGCTGGCTGTTGGGGCCTAACACAACCCTCCTCCTTTATCCGGGCTTGGGACCGCCTATGATCTAGTCATCCTTTTTAATTTAAAATAATGTTTCAAATCTTTCTTTTGTTTGAGATGTCTTAGAATCTTTCATGGCCCCATTAATGACCTAAACTGCAAAAAAGGGGAAAATAATTTTTTTTTTTTGAGAAGAGGGAAAATAAGTTCCTCAATGCCATATGCATGTTACATGTCTCATAAGCCACCTCTGAATTATAGGGATGGATGCGGAAGTATCTTATGCTTTTCATTCTGAGAGGAAGAAGCACCCAGAAAAGTTCAAAAACCAGTTTACTAACCAGGTAATTTATTTTCTTACAAAAGATTATCACTATATCATGGTAATTATGCTTTCTGATTATTTTGGTGCACAATTATAAAGCCAATTAATTTAATATACGGAATGTCAAAACTCAAAAAATGGACATCTACTGAGATCTATGTATATTTACTCTTTTGAATCAATTGGTTGAAAATGAGAGGAGAAAAAGAGAACGAACCATTTAGAAATGTAATGGCTGTAAAAGGGACACTTGAAGCTGTAAAACGAAGGATGGAGGAAAGAGTTTTCACAAATTATTTTCAAACTGTTTATCATTTCAGATTGATACATATTGATAAATCACTATGCTTCAATGAAGACAAATGAATAATTCTCAAGTAAATTTAGGATGAGTAAAATGCAATTGGCTGCTGGATGCCCTTTGGTTAAGAAATTCTTCATTCTCGGCTACAAAAACTTTACTAGTTTGTATAGAATTCATAAAGTTGTTACCACTTGTGAAATCCAAAAATAATCTGGAATTTATGTTAATGCTTCAAATATAAATAATTCATTATATTTATCAGATAATCCAACAGTAATTATGTATATTATTTTCATTGTGCAGACTACCTATGCTAAGATTGGATTCGGGACCCTTGCTCATCCTTCTCCAGGGTAAGACCTAGCTTATGATATAAATTGAAACCTTTGTTGGTTGTCTCAGTTTTGGTTATCATTCTGTTAATCCTTTCCCTTTCCCCTAGTAAATGATCACAATGAAAAAAAACACCGAACATGCAAATCAACTGAACTATTTGTCATTTTCAAAGTTCATTTACAGAAGAAGCTAGTTAATAGCCGTAAATGACCTGGAGGATGTTCAAAACAAAAAAAAATAGAAGTAAATGGAAAATGGAATTTCAAGCTTAACTCTTAAGAAAGAGGTAGAGATTAAGTACTGTTGTACACAAAGGATCTTGAATATCAAACTTAGTAAGGAGGTTCTGGAACGGTACATAGAGAAAGAATTTGATGCAAATGCTTCGACTTTTAAGCCTCTAGATACCTTTATTTAATTGCTTAGTATGTTTCTTAGAAATATTATTCAAGAAAAGTTCATTTTTGACATCTTGTCCGCAGCAACAGGTACTATCTAATTACACTATTCTTTTGCATGTTCGATGTCAAAATTTTTTGTGGAAAGATTCTTAAAAACACCTTTGACATACATGAGGTCAAACATCATTTGATCAATACATTATTTCGGGATTGTATTATACAGGATTGCTCAACTTGCAGAGGTTAAGATATCCAAAGGTCAGGACAAATGGGACGTTCTTCATATTGATCCCAGGTAGTAATGACTTTTATTGTTTCATCTTTAAGTCCCCATTACCTATGTCATTCCTATACTATGTTGTGCCGCAGATGCATTTATCTGGTACATTAAGATTACAGTCATAATTTTAGGTACTTTTGCATTATATTTTTTCAGGTCCAAGTCTGTGTTGAGATTTTAGTTGTGGAATAATGCAAATTAACATTATGGTATTCTTCTGCTCTTTTTTCACAAAATGGGTGTCTTTTTATTGCTTTTATAAAGTTGAACCAATGTCATCCTAGAAATCTGCACTTTGTTGTTTTCCAAAGAATCTATCAAATAATATTTCTCTCCTCTCAAGAATCGGTGGGCAAAGAGTCACTGCTCTTATTCTTTTTCACCCCCAAAACAAGAATATGCAGATAGCTAAATCACTTGTATTGCCCAGACAAATCTCATCTCGAAGCTGTGATAGATCTAAATCCAGTTATTCCTCATTCAAGAATATTAAGGTCAAAGAATTTATATATGCTATTAATGACAGGCAGTAGGCCGTATATTTCCATTTGCCATCTTCCAGATAAGCCACATTTTCCTTTGAAAATCTTATTGAATGGGATGTGGATGCCAGTTTGCTTTACAGTAATGTGATGAGACTACGTGACAGATTCGGTCATTATATGTTTGCTTTATTATATATAAACATCTAGGCCTGGCACCCAGGAGTTGCTAACTAGACCGTCTGCATGATTACAGTATCAGATCGATTGTTTGCCTAAACTTACCTAGCTTTTCCGGAGGTTTCAACCCTTGGGGAACACCAAGTCGGTGGAGAAGTGATGTGAGTTGTGTTTATCTTCCTCGTAGAAGAAAAGCCCTATTATGCAAATGCCTTATGCTGCAACAGCTAACGGAAGTGGATTCATCTCCCTAACAGAACTGGACTCCACCATTCGTCGATGATGGCTTTATAGAGGTTGTGGGCTTCAAAGATGCGTGGCATGGCCTTGTCTTGCTCGCTCCGAGAGGACATGGCATTCGTCTCGCACAGGCAAGATGATCATTTTGCTCCCAAATAATCACAGTATCGGTTGATCTAAGCATGATTTGCATGCACTCCTCCCTTCCTAATTCTCACTATTTAGCTGTATCGATTTAACAATATTAATTTTGTTTTACGTGCATCAGCACTTTGAATCTTGAACCTCTTGTCCCTATATATGCAAACAGCGATGCTGGATCTTAATCTGCAAATATCTTGACCTTGACGCTGATTATGTTCGTTGCATTTAGGCTCATGGAGTTCAGTTCAAGTTCTACGATGCTGGATCTTAATCTGCAAATATCTTGACCTTGACGCTGATTATGTTCGTTGCATTTAGGCTCGTGGAATTCATTTCAAGTTCCACAAGGGTGCAGCGGCGCATACGTACATGAGGATCGACGGTGAGCCCTGGAAGCAGCCTTTGCCCGTTGATGATGACACCGTGGTGGTGAAGATCTCCCATCATGGACAGGTGAGCATGCTTGCGTCAGGTAACTGCAGATCCAAAGGGATGCAGGAATCCTCGAGTCCATCAAGCCATCAAAGCGGGAGTGGCGACAACTCGGATGAAGACGAGGAGTCCAGAGAAGAAGAGAGGAGGAAGTTTGGTGCTGCGGACACCTTCAAAATCGATCAGGATATAGATATTGCTCATCTTAGTTAACTCTCTCTCTCCCAGTCTCCCCCGTGTGATCGGTTGCTAAATTGCAATTCGCTTTTGTGGCAGCGTCCGATGTTGGTGTCACATTTTTGTTATCTTGATGATGTGAAAAGATTGTTTACCGGAACTAGGATGTGCAAAATAAAATAACAATGTGAATTTTGTTTTGGGAAATGGACTGATTTGTTATTTAACTTCGACGTGGAATGAAATACTGAATGGCGTTTAGTCGCCTATCATTTTTTTTTTCTAGTGATATTTGTAGTTCAGAATATCTCTCATAATACATGAGAAAGTATTCCAAATATACAAATTTGTGATCTTTTATCCACTAATCATCTAAAAAGCTTTAGACTTTAGTTCAGGACATATCAGGATCATTACATCGTTTTTTAATCACTACTATTCTTAACTTGAAGGAAAAAAATTAGCTTGATAATTATTTTATGGAATTCCATATTAATGTACCAGATCGATTCATTTCTTACTCTCGATTATTTGGTTCTTAATTTCGATTTGTCAAAACTTATGCTAAACATCAAAATAGGTCACCAATGACCAATCACTATATAGTATATAGGAATTGGATTGTAAATATCGTGACGTAAGGATTGAGACCGCGTGGGCCCCGAGTTTTAATCCGATATCATAAATCACGCTTTTTTTATACGGAGAGAGATTAAAAAACGCACGCGACCCGTGTGTTCCAGATACTTCCGCCGCGCGGAAAACGGCACGTGTCAGCATCTTGAACCGCGAACCCGTCGGCCGCAGCACCTTGTTTTCTCCTCTCCCCGTGACCTGCCGATGCCGACGATGCATATAAAAACCCCTCGGCGCCATTTATTCAACTCGTAAAATCCGCAGAACATTTCCACATCTCTCTCTCTCTCTCTCTCTCTCTCTCTCTCTCTCTCTCTCACTCACACAGTTCCAGGAAGAAGAAAAGTTTGTGATGAGCCTTCGGTACGTGAGCAGGGTCGTGTTGCAGAGCGGCGCGCGGGCGGTGCAGGGGATCCGCGACCACGCGTCCAGGTCCATCAAGGATACCGCCGCAAGCGCCGTCTCCAGCTCCTCCTCCTCCTCCTCCTCAACAGCCGCGAACTCCAATCGGGTGAGGCGGCTGTCGGCGGCGCGGCCGTCCAATGTGAGGGCCGCGGCCGCCGCCGGCGAGGAGAAGTTGAGGCGGGCCGAGGAGGACCTCCGGACCGTCATGTTCTTGAGCTGTTGGGGCCCCAATTGAAGAAGGCATCGATGAATAATAGCTTCTTTCAGCTTTGGGGGGTTTACCCCCTTTTTAGCATATTATTTACTTGAAATTGTACATTAATTTGCTTTAATGCAAATATAGATGTCAAATAAAAATATATCAAGTGTGATCTTGTCACTCTTATGGTATTTAGTTATTTACCTTTGTGTGTGTTGTGCGTAATATGTGGACATTTTTTTCATATTTACTTGAAGTTGTACACTAATTTGCTTTATTTGTCTTTACATGTATGTATTATATATTTATAATATAATATATATATGGGCTTGGTTAGATTCAGGTTTCAAGTTCAAAATATTTAAAATTTTTATGTAACCTATATAGAATTAGTTCGGAAAAAGTTAAAACCATTTCATTTCGTTTTATTTTCGTTCTTTTTTTTTTATTAACACGACTCATATTCAATGGAATGTTACGGAAACTTCTACAAGATGGGGAGGGAAAAAACGAAAGATTCCTTTTCATTTCTCTAAACAAATTTTTGTGTTCCTTCCACACCTCCCCTCCATTCACCTCAATCCAAGTGTTAGCCCACCTCAATCCAAGTGTTAGGATAAGGACGGCAATGAAGGCGGTTCCAATCCGCATAGACGAACACATGCCATCAATTACCGTCCATAGTTTGAGCAAAGTGACTCGCCCACCGTTTTGACGTAGTTGCTTGTTAATACAAAACACGCGTGCTAATCGGGATCCTAGTCATAAAAGTTGTACATTACGAAACATAAAATTATAAACATACGTATTGTTAATTTATAACGGCATAGCCTCTGAATACATATTTAGATAACTTAAATGTCCTATTAAGATTTACTACAAACAATATAATGCACCAATGATGCATCAATTAGTTTAAATTGGATCAACGAATACATTTCTTTTTTTATGAAAAAATTATAATTTAATTACGACGTTCTAATTATTATACTTATTTTTTTCCTCAAAAAAATTATGTTGCACATGGTCAAAATAAAAAATGGGAATATTCTTGACACAGAAATTTTTTTGTATCCGAAAAAGATTTACTTAACATAAATATTCTGAAGGAAAATAGAAAATATGACCCAACTCAATTTCAGTTGAACCGGACTGAATGATCCATTATTTTTCATAAATCAAAATACTCAGTTCAACCACAATTAATGTATAAAGTTGGGTAGGGAAAAAATGGGCTCCTTATGATCGCTTAATTCAGATATACATTTTACATCCTTGTCACTCTCTTATTATTAAGAGCCCTTAATTACAAAAGAAATTGAGAATAAAGTAAATATAATCATTATTATATGTATTTTATGCATCTGCTATTTTAACTTTAGGTTAAATAATTTTAAATTTGATATATTGTAGTTAAATATTTATTCATAAATAATTAATTAAGAAAAAAAGAGGAACAACATGCCCTTTTAGTTAATGAATAAAAGAATTGTGAATCATATTTCTCTCCCACTTTTAATTAATTATAATAAATCATATAAAAAATATAAGCATATTAACGTGCACTTTTAATTAATTATAACAAATTATGTGTGATTGTACGATGCGACCTGCTAATTTAACTCAAAAAATAAATATACTAATAAGTTGTTAGCAAAATAAAAGTGAAAAATGGTTATCAAAGAAGTGAGAAAAGGAAGAACATGAGTACTATATTAAATTTATCCTAATGAATAATTTGGTTATATATATATATATATAATATATTTGCGTTGGGGTCTACCAATTAAATTAGAAATACCGAGTTATACGCACACCTAACTGAATTATAGAAATCAATAGTAGTCTTTCATATATTTTACAATTTTGAGTAGAAAAGGACTCGGTAAACTGACCTTTTCATAGAATGCTTCATATAGAAAGAAACATGGGACCGCATATAGAAATTACTAGCAGTTCATCATATATTTTACAATTTCATACAATGTAACGCCCCCAAATCGACCCCCGTCACGTGGCGAAGACCAATCTGGAGACGCTACGGCATGCTATAACTTGACCATAATATTGATCATATCTCAGTCAAGAACCGAGACACGTCAGCGGAAGAAAAGAAATGAAGATAAATTATAACTTTAATTGCGGAAGTCTAAAAGAAATAAAATAAGTTCTACATCATAAATCTAAAATGCGGAAGGTAAATGAAAACTAAATAACACTCTAAAAGCCCTATGGTTCATGTGTTGTCCTATCGCCAGAGCTTCATCACCACACGCCTACTCCACCACGTTACTGACTTGGTCCTGTGGAAATCAGACACAGGGGAGGAGGTCCTCCCGTAAGCTTTACAGCCTAGTGGGGAACCACATGATATACAATGCATGATATGAATATAATAATCAGCGATAATTAATCAGGCTTAACTTGAGCATGAAAGATAACATATCAGTATCATTGATCATAATAAGGATAAGATCAGCGATATCATGAATCATGAGGATCAATAGTACATAGTAAACTTGGAATCATGACATACTTGACTTGACTTGAACTTGAACTTGAACTTGAACTTGAACATGCTTGTCGATCTTGATTATTAATTAACAATCAGGGTGACTTTGAGGTGCCTTTAATTCTTGGGGTGTGCCCAGCAAACGATACGGCCTTGTGCGGGTCAATGGGTGATCAAACCATGACCAAGGGAGCGACCCTTATCTTGATGCACTTGGCTTGGACTGGCAACCCATCATTAATCTTTCATCTGAACTTATTAATCACTTTTATTATCTTTTCATTCTTTGTATCATGTGATGAAGGAGATATGATCGGTATGAGGTAAATCAAGACAAAGAGTTCATGTTGGAATCATAAAGAATTCAATAATATTCATATATAAATAAAGAGAGATTAATAGGTGAATTTTGCTGGGTTTTATGCCCAAAGAATCTCCTCCACCTTACGGCCGTAAAACCCTAATCCTTTGGATTTTACGCCCGAGGAATCCTTTCATTTTACGGCCGTAAAAATCCACCCTTAATTACATTACGGCCGTAAAACCCTATTTTCTATTCTATTTCGGCCGTAAAAATTAACCATCATTACGTTACGGCCGTAAAATCCTATTCTCCATTCTATTTCGGCCGTAACCCTATTCTCCATTCTATTTCGGCCGTAAAAATTCACCCATCTTGCATTACGGCCGTAATAATTCACCCCTATTGCATTACGGCCGTAAGCTTCATCCTTTTTTTTTTATTATTTCTCTTACGGCCAATCCTTACGGCCGTAAAACTATAACCCTATTGCATTACGGCCGTAAAAATTCATCCATTTTTCTTTTTTTTTTTTTCTCTTACGGCCAATCCTTACGGCCGTAAAAATATAACCCTATTGCATTACGGCCGTAAAAATTCATCCCTTTTTCTCTCTCTTCTTTTCTCTCTCTTCCAACTTCTCGGCCGTAAAATATCGTCTCCATTTTTTTTTAACTCCTTTACGGCCAATTCCTCACTTCTTTCTCTCTCCATCTTTTTCTCGACCGTAAGACAATTACGGCCAACAAATTTACGGCCGTAATACTTCTATTTTAAAATTGGGTCGTGTTATAAAACCGAAAACGGAATCCCCTCTAAATCTTACATCCTAACAATCAATAATACAGAAATATAACAAACAGAAATAATTATGCATGCTATAATCAACCAATCAAAGAATTCAAGAAATCAAACAATTAAAAATAATAACTTGAATCATATTCATATTCTTTTCATAACGATTCGGGCATGAATTGAGATAATTCAGAGGCCATGCAAGGTGATTTCGATTCACCCACCTCGGTTCGTGGTTAATTCGTTCCTAAGTTCGTCGGAAATCAATTAACGATTCCCTCCCCTGTTTCTTCCCTGACTTCCCTGTCCTCCCTCTCGGTTCTCTTGCTGCCCGTCTGCATAGCCCGATGGAGACGACGTGAGGAAAAGAAATAAGAACCATATGCTACTGCAGGAAGAGTACCCTAAGGTTACCTTTGCACCTAGAAGCAGAGGGCGTATCTCTTTGCCTCTGTTCGTGGACGAGGGGAACAAAAAGATGAGCGGGGGAGAGGTCGTGAGGGTTAGGAGAGGGGGTTTTAATTTCTTTGGTTAAATTTTTATCTAATACATCCCCTCTTCTACTATAGGTTAGATTTAATTAATGGGATAAGGTTTTATCTCTAATTTGAGTCTAATTGGGATTTGGTGCCGTCCAAATCCATCATGATTTCTTTTCTTTTTTTTTTATCTTTATGCTGGTTGTTACATTCTTACCCCCTTAAAAGAAAATTCGTCCTCGAATTTTGCACTAGTTAGAGGGCTTACCGAAAGGATGTGGAAATTCTTGGCGCATTTCCGATTCGAGTTCCCATATTGCATCATCATCATGATGGAAACGCCAAGCTACTCTAACCATGGGTACTTAGGACATACTATTGTATCCCCATGTTTCATGTCATTACTATTTGTTTATCCTTATACACCTATGTACTTTCTAAATGGATCGCAACCCAGGCTTATGATTACATCCTTATACTTCTTTGTACTTTCCAAATGGATCGTAACCCAGGCTTATAATATTCATCTCATACTTCCTATAAGACTAATTCCTAAATGGACCGCAACCCAGGCTTATGTTATTTATCGAGTACTTCTCCTTTTTTTTTTAGGACTTCATCATTTGAGTTTCACATGCTTGGTTCCTTCATCATTACATACGCAGCCTCATGAAGCGAGCATCACTTGTGTCTGAGTGTATGTGTAACTGAGTTCATTTTTTTTTTTTTACCAAAATGGTACTTCATGGAGAACTCATAATCTTTCAAACTTCATGTTATCTTCATTGTCACATATTAGCATACTACTAAAAGAAAACATACCTAGAACTTTTTTTTTTATGAACACTTCAATCTTTTTCTACATAAATGTGGGCATAGTTTGAACACAATGTTCGTAAGGACCTAAAAGTTTGAGGGGTATTCTTAGTCCAATGGCATCGCTCTATTTATAGTGATCATTCATTGCCATGAAAAATTATCTTCATTACTTCCTCTTCAGCAACTCGAACTACTGGTACTCACTCCCTAGATTGATCTTGAGAGCACTTAGCCTTAAATAGGTCATCTTTGCATGATAACAAACACTTATGTCTTGATGGTTATTTTAATTAATAACTTGTTAATAAATTTTCAGATTTATATAGTCATCATTCTTCGTTACAAAAGAAATGGAACATGTAGAAATGAGTCCTGGGTCTTATGAACCTCTTGTCTTAAAGTAATTTCCATAGGGTCATCGTCCTTATCAAGTGACCTATGCCATGTAAGAATCAATAGGATCACTAAGAACATTGTCCATTATCGTAGATAATGGCATCATCATATGATTCGATAAAATTGGTGATGGAATCATGCCAATAATCATCTTTATAAGGTCAATTTAGATCAATAACTTTCACGATGACCTATGTTTGATGTGACCCTACTCTAAACATCATCATAATCGTTTAACTTTTTGAGTGGAAAGAATAACTTATTTGACTACATTGATTTGGTTCTTGCAATGTCATTTCATATCATTTCATGGGAGGCCAGTGATTATATATGACCACAATAAATCCTTTTCTTGAGTATCTTGAAGCACTCTGAATCAATGTTAAGGTCGAACGATATCTACGCTGAGGGGTCGCTACATAGTATATTCTAATCCAGAATTAACAGAATAATTTAGGTGCACTACATAACATAAGTCCTTAGTCAAACATCATGAATGCAGGTTGACACATGGAATGAATTCAAACAATAAGACAGAAAAATAAAACAATCAACAAAACAGAAGACAAGCAATCATTCTTCTTCTTCGTGCATCATTTCATGGTCCTTTGCATTAACGATATCTTGTAGTACATGGGAGAGGGTCGGGATAACTTTAAAGTTGGAAAGGAGGACTAATCCCTTTATAATACTTATGATCAAATCATAAGTGGTCCACTTGATCAAGACAAAATCTTAAGCATTTTTCATCATACTGACGTAGAGGCATCTTAGAGAACATTCTATATATCATCTTATATCTTGCATCTTAGAGGACATTCTATGTATCATCCAATGACTTAACACATTATCTAAACATATATAAGCTTTATTTTCCCTCTTGAACCATCAACCATGATTATATGATTGAATATCCTATACGTTTTGACATTATTATGAAAACTATAATTATATCAATAATCAAGATAAATCAATTAAAACTTGCATAATCATCCCTCTCGGGTGCATAACTTGCTTTTTCAGACATCTTGTAGGGGACTTACAAAATTCCTCATACTTTACCTTAACCCCACATACTTTCTAAAGATTTCCTCACTTGACGTTTTGATTTTTTTTTTTAATACTTAATGGCTGGAGGCCCATATCCTCCTCAAACATATCTCAATTAAGAGACCTTAAATTCTTTTAAAATTTCTCACATTCATTTGTAACCCTTTCATGTCTTACTTGTTCTTATATAATTCTTGTATTAATCATATTAGTCTATTTTGAAAATATATATACATTGTGATGATAGAGAATTCATTCTTTAATAATGGCTATTTAAAAATATACTTCATATTAATAAAATTTCAAATATACTATATACTAAACTAAGTTAATTAAATCTGTTTACTTATTTATTTATCCTTATATATTTATAAGTATATTATGTTATATGTACATATGTGTGTGAGTATGCTAGGTCTAAAAGTTCGGTTAACTTAAATAATCACTTACTTATTGAAAATTTCTCCTAATATTTATTCAAGCTAATGTGACTTCTAAACCCTTTAAGCTTCTATATTTGTCCATCCATAGCTTATACATGATTCTTGGACAGCTTACTAATTCTTTAAACTCTTGTGTACGGATATTACATAACTTGAACATAATTAATAATTTGATTCTTATTTTTCCACATAAAGTAGTCCAACTAAGAATTTCGTATAACTAGTTTAGATTTGCTTAGGGCCATTATCCACATAATAAAGGGATCATATGAAGTCTAAGGCGCAAGAAGCATTATGGGTTCATACTTATCAACATAAACATATAAGATAATTTATTGAACCCTTATATTGGTAGACCAATAGAACCACCTAAGTCATCACCATAAATCATAACTTATGCATGCTTGGTTTCACCTCTACTATTTGAAATCATCTCACACCTACGTGTGGTGTGAGTCGAATCCTTTAATTACTCTTATAATTCCTTCATTTCTTTCTTAAATCTACATCTCTTTGCAACTGTTATGCTTATTCATTTTCCTCTTCATACTGCTGCAGTCAGCAGAAGAAGTCCGTGAATAGAGCAATCATGAAAGAGATGAAAAAGCATGGATTATAAGAAACATAATCGTTTCTTATATTTTATTCTTTAAATATCTATAAGACCTTTTTTTCCACGTAGGTATATTTATCCACATGCATCTTGTTTATTCTTTTCCAATTTGTTCGTAACCTTTATGATCCTTTTTGTTTAATCACTAATCACATTTAAGTTGATTCCTACCATACAGAGTGACCTTCCTAGGAATCAACCACTCATGTGAAATACATATCAATACATCAATAAAGAATAACTTAATGCAAGAAAATCTTACTTGTACTTTACGGTGGAGGGTGTGGCGACTGCTCGGCGATAGCACATGAATCAATATCATACTTATTCTATACACTAGGACGTCAAGAGAGTCCTGACTTTAGGCTCTGATACCATAAATGTAACGCCCCCAAATCGACCCCCGCCACGTGGCGAAGACCAACCTGGAGACGCTACGGCATGCTATAACTTGACCATAATATTGACCATATCTCAGTCAAGAACCGAGACACGTCAGCGGAAGAAAAAAAATGAAGATAAATTATAACTTTAATTGCGGAAGTCTAAAAGAAATAAAATAAGTTCTACATCATAAATCTAAAATGCGGAAGGTAAATGAAAACTAAATAACACTCTAAAAGCCCTATGGTTCATGTGTTGTCCTATCGCCAGAGCTTCATCACCACACGCCTACTCCACCACGTTACTGACTTGGTCCTGTGGAAATCAGACACAGGGGAGGAGGTCCTCCCGTAAGCTTTACAGCCTAGTGGGGAACCACATGATATACAATGCATGACATGAATATAATAATCAGCGATAATTAATCAGGCTTAACTTGAGCATGAAAGATAACATATCAGTATCATTGATCATAATAAGGATAAGATCAGCGATATCATGAATCATGAGGATCAATAGTACATAGTAAACTTGGAATCATGACATACTTGACTTGACTTGAACTTGAACTTGAACATGCTTGTCGATCTTGGTTATTAATTAACAATCAGGGTGACTTTGAGGTGCCTTTAATTCTTGGGGTGTGCCCAGCAAACGATACGGCCTTGTGCGGGTCAATGGGTGATCAAACCATGACCAAGGGAGCGACCCTTATCTTGATGCACTTGGCTTGGACTGGCAACCCATCATTAATCTTTCATCTGAACTTATTAATCACTTTTATTATCTTTTCATTCTTTGTATCATGTGATGAAGGAGATATGATCGGTATGAGGTAAATCAAGACAAAGAGTTCATGTTGGAATCATAAAGAATTCAATAATATTCATATATAAATAAAGAGAGATTAATAGGTGAATTTTGCTGGGTTTTATGCCCAAAGAATCTCCTCCACCTTACGGCCGTAAAACCCTAATCCTTTGGATTTTACGCCCGAGGAATCCTTTCATTTTACGGCCGTAAAAATCCACCCTTAATTACATTACGGCCGTAAAACCCTATTTTCTATTCTATTTCGGCCGTAAAAATTAACCCTCATTACGTTACGGCCGTAAAATCCTATTCTCCATTCTATTTCGGTCGTAACCCTATTCTCCATTCTATTTCGGCCGAAAAATTCACCCCTGTTGCATTACGGCCGTAATAATTCACCCCTATTGCATTACGGCCGTAATAATTCACCCCTATTGCATTACGGCCGTAAGCTTCATCCTTTTTTTTTATTATTTCTCTTACGGCCAATCCTTACGGCCGTAAAACTATAACCCTATTGCATTACGGCCGTAAAAATTCATCCCTTTTTCTTTTTTTTTTCTCTTACGGCCAATCCTTACGGCCGTAAAAATATAACCCTATTGCATTACGGCCGTAAAAATTCATCCCTTTTTCTCTCTCTTCTTTTCTCTCTCTTCCAACTTCTCGGCCGTAAAACATCGTCTCCATTTTTTTTTAACTCCTTTACGGCCAATTCCTCACTTCTTTCTCTCTCCATCTTTTTCTCGACCGTAAGACAATTACGGCCAACAAATTTACGGCCGTAATACTTCTATTTTAAAATTGGGTCGTGTTATAAAACCGAAAACGGAATCCCCTCTAAATCTTACATCCTAACAATCAATAATACAGAAATATAACAAACAGAAATAATTATGCATGCTATAATCAACCAATCAAAGAATTCAAGAAATCAAACAATTAAAAATAATAACTTGAATCATATTCATATTCTTTTCATAACGATTCGGGCATGAATTGAGATAATTCAGAGGCCATGCAAGGTGATTTCGATTCACCCACCTCGGTTCGTGGTTAATTCGTTCCTAAGTTCGTCGGAAATCAATTAACGATTCCCTCCCCTGTTTCTTCCCTGACTTCCCTGTCCTCCCTCTCGGTTCTCTTGTTGCCCGTCTGCATAGCCCGATGGAGACGACGTGAGGAAAAGAAATAAGAACCATATGCTACTGCAGGAAGAGTACCCTAAGGTTACCTTTGCACCTAGAAGCAGAGGGCGTATCTCTTTGCCTCTGTTCGTGGACGAGGGGAACAAAAAGATGAGCGGGGGAGAGGTCGTGAGGGTTAGGAGAGGGGGTTTTAATTTCTTTGGTTAAATTTTTATCTAATACATCCCCTCTTCTACTATAGGTTAGATTTAATTAATGGGATAAGGTTTTATCTCTAATTTGAGTCTAATTGGGATTTGGTGCCGTCCAAATCCATCATGATTTCTTTTCTTTTTTTTTTATCTTTATGCTGGTTGTTACATTCTTACCCCCTTAAAAGAAAATTCGTCCTCGAATTTTGCACTAGTTAGAGGGCTTACCGAAAGGATGTGGAAATTCTTGGCGCATTTCCGATTCGAGTTCCCATATTGCATCATCATCATGATGGAAACGCCAAGCTACTCTAACCATGGGTACTTAGGACATACTATTGTATCCCCATGTTTCATGTCATTACTATTTGTTTATCCTTATACACCTATGTACTTTCTAAATGGATCGCAACCCAGGCTTATGATTACATCCTTATACTTCTTTGTACTTTCCAAATGGATCGTAACCCAGGCTTATAATATTCATCTCATACTTCCTATAAGACTAATTCCTAAATGGACCGCAACCCAGGCTTATGTTATTTATCGAGTACTTCTCCTTTTTTTTTTAGGACTTCATCATTTGAGTTTCACATGCTTGGTTCCTTCATCATTACATACGCAGCCTCATGAAGCGAGCATCACTTGTGTCTGAGTGTATGTGTAACTGAGTTCATTTTTTTTTTTTTACCAAAATGGTACTTCATGGAGAACTCATAATCTTTCAAACTTCATGTTATCTTCATTGTCACATATTAGCATACTACTAAAAGAAAACATACCTAGAACTTTTTTTTTTATGAACACTTCAATCTTTTTCTACATAAATGTGGGCATAGTTTGAACACAATGTTCGTAAGGACCTAAAAGTTTGAGGGGTATTCTTAGTCCAATGGCATCGCTCTATTTATAGTGATCATTCATTGCCATGAAAAATTATCTTCATTACTTCCTCTTCAGCAACTCGAACTACTGGTACTCACTCCCTAGATTGATCTTGAGAGCACTTAGCCTTAAATAGGTCATCTTTGCATGATAACAAACACTTATGTCTTGATGGTTATTTTAATTAATAACTTGTTAATAAATTTTCAGATTTATATAGTCATCATTCTTCGTTACAAAAGAAATGGAACATGTAGAAATGAGTCCTGGGTCTTATGAACCTCTTGTCTTAAAGTAATTTCCATAGGGTCATCGTCCTTATCAAGTGACCTATGCCATGTAAGAATCAATAGGATCACTAAGAACATTGTCCATTATCGTAGATAATGGCATCATCATATGATTCGATAAAATTGGTGATGGAATCATGCCAATAATCATCTTTATAAGGTCAATTTAGATCAATAACTTTCACGATGACCTATGTTTGATGTGACCCTACTCTAAACATCATCATAATCGTTTAACTTTTTGAGTGGAAAGAATAACTTATTTGACTACATTGATTTGGTTCTTGCAATGTCATTTCATATCATTTCATGGGAGGCCAGTGATTATATATGACCACAATAAATCCTTTTCTTGAGTATCTTGAAGCACTCTGAATCAATGTTAAGGTCGAACGATATCTACGCTGAGGGGTCGCTACATAGTATATTCTAATCCAGAATTAACAGAATAATTTAGGTGCACTACATAACATAAGTCCTTAGTCAAACATCATGAATGCAGGTTGACACATGGAATGAATTCAAACAATAAGACAGAAAAATAAAACAATCAACAAAACAGAAGACAAGCAATCATTCTTCTTCTTCGTGCATCATTTCATGGTCCTTTGCATTAACGATATCTTGTAGTACATGGGAGAGGGTCGGGATAACTTTAAAGTTGGAAAGGAGGACTAATCCCTTTATAATACTTATGATCAAATCATAAGTGGTCCACTTGATCAAGACAAAATCTTAAGCATTTTTCATCATACTGACGTAGAGGCATCTTAGAGAACATTCTATATATCATCTTATATCTTGCATCTTAGAGGACATTCTATGTATCATCCAATGACTTAACACATTATCTAAACATATATATGCTTTATTTTCCCTCTTGAACCATCAACCATGATTATATGATTGAATACCCTATACGTTTTGACATTATTATGAAAATTATAATTATATCAATAATCAAGATAAATCAATTAAAACTTACATAATCATCCCTCTCGGGTGCATAACTTGCTTTTTCAGACATCTTGTAGGGGACTTACAAAATTCCTCATACTTTACCTTAACCCCACATACTTTCTAAAGATTTCCTCACTTGACGTTTTGATTTTTTTTTTTAATACTTAATGGCTGGAGGCCCATATCCTCCTCAAACATATCTCAATTAAGAGACCTTAAATTCTTTTAAAATTTCTCACATTCATTTGTAACCCTTTCATGTCTTACTTGTTCTTATATAATTCTTGTATTAATCATATTAGTCTATTTTGAAAATATATATACATTGTGATGATAGAGAATTCATTCTTTAATAATGGCTATTTAAAAATATACTTCATATTAATAAAATTTCAAATATACTATATACTAAACTAAGTTAATTAAATCTGTTTACTTATTTATTTATCCTTATATATTTATAAGTATATTATGTTATATGTACATATGTGTGTGAGTATGCTAGGTCTAAAAGTTCGGTTAACTTAAATAATCACTTACTTATTGAAAATTTCTCCTAATATTTATTCAAGCTAATGTGACTTCTAAACCCTTTAAGCTTCTATATTTGTCCATCCATAACTTATACATGATTCTTGGACAGCTTACTAATTCTTTAAACTCTTGTGTACGGATATTACATAACTTGAACATAATTAATAATTTGATTCTTATTTTTCCACATAAAGTAGTCCAACTAAGAATTTCGTATAACTAGTTTAGATTTGCTTAGGGCCATTATCCACATAATAAAGGGATCATATGAAGTCTAAGGCGCAAGAAGCATTATGGGTTCATACTTATCAACATAAACATATAAGATAATTTATTGAACCCTTATATTGGTAGACCAATGGAACCACCTAAGTCATCACCATAAATCATAACTTATGCATGCTTGGTTTCACCTCTACTATTTGAAATCATCTCACACCTACGTGTGGTGTGAGTCGAATCCTTTAATTACTCTTATAATTCCTTCGTTTCTTTCTTAAATCTACATCTCTTTGCAACTGATATGCTTATTCATTTTCCTCTTCATACTGCTGCAGTCAGCAGAAGAAGTCCGTGAATAGAGCAATCATGAAAGAGATGAAAAAGCATGGATTATAAGAAACATAATCGTTTCTTATATTTTATTCTTTAAATATCTGTAAGACCTTTTTTTTTCCACGTAGGTATATTTATCCACATGCATGTTGTTTATTCTTTTCCAATTTGTTCGTAACCTTTATGATCCTTTTTGTTTAATCACTAATCACATTTAAGTTGATTCCTACCATACAGAGTGACCTTCCTAGGAATCAACCACTCATGTGAAATACATATCAATACATCAATAAAGAATAACTTAATGCAAGAAAATCTTACTTGTACTTTACGGTGGAGGGTGTGGCGACTGCTCGGCGATAGCACATGAATCAATATCATACTTATTCTATACACTAGGACGTCAAGAGAGTCCTGACTTTAGGCTCTGATACCATAAATGTAACGCCCCCAAATCGACCCCCGCCACGTGGCGAAGACCAACCTGGAGACGCTACGGCATGCTATAACTTGACCATAATATTGATCATATCTCAGTCAAGAACCGAGACACGTCAGCGGAAGAAAAAAAATGAAGATAAATTATAACTTTAATTGCGGAAGTCTAAAAGAAATAAAATAAGTTCTACATCATAAATCTAAAATGCGGAAGGTAAATGAAAACTAAATAACACTCTAAAAGCCCTATGGTTCATGTGTTGTCCTATCGCCAGAGCTTCATCACCACACGCCTACTCCACCACGTTACTGACTTGGTCCTGTGGAAATCAGACACAGGGGAGGAGGTCCTCCCGTAAGCTTTACAGCCTAGTGGGGAACCACATGATATACAATGCATGACATGAATATAATAATCAGCGATAATTAATCAGGCTTAACTTGAGCATGAAAGATAACATATCAGTATCATTGATCATAATAAGGATAAGATCAGCGATATCATGAATCATGAGGATCAATAGTACATAGTAAACTTGGAATCATGACATACTTGACTTGACTTGAACTTGAACTTGAACATGCTTGTCGATCTTGGTTATTAATTAACAATCAGGGTGACTTTGAGGTGCCTTTAATTCTTGGGGTGTGCCCAGCAAACGATACGGCCTTGTGCGGGTCAATGGGTGATCAAACCATGACCAAGGGAGCGACCCTTATCTTGATGCACTTGGCTTGGACTGGCAACCCATCATTAATCTTTCATCTGAACTTATTAATCACTTTTATTATCTTTTCATTCTTTGTATCATGTGATGAAGGAGATATGATCGGTATGAGGTAAATCAAGACAAAGAGTTCATGTTGGAATCATAAAGAATTCAATAATATTCATATATAAATAAAGAGAGATTAATAGGTGAATTTTGCTGGGTTTTATGCCCAAAGAATCTCCTCCACCTTACGGCCGTAAAACCCTAATCCTTTGGATTTTACGCCCGAGGAATCCTTTCATTTTACGGCCGTAAAAATCCACCCTTAATTACATTACGGCCGTAAAACCCTATTTTCTATTCTATTTCGGCCGTAAAAATTAACCCTCATTACGTTACGGCCGTAAAATCCTATTCTCCATTCTATTTCGGCCGTAACCCTATTCTCCATTCTATTTCGGCCATAAAAATTCACCCCTGTTGCATTACGGCCGTAATAATTCACCCCTATTGCATTACGGCCGTAATAATTCACCCCTATTGCATTACGGCCGTAAGCTTCATCCTTTTTTTTTATTATTTCTCTTACGGCCAATCCTTACGGCCGTAAAACTATAACCCTATTGCATTACGGCCGTAAAAATTCATCCCTTTTTCCTTTTTTTTTTTCTCTTACGGCCAATCCTTACGGCCGTAAAAATATAACCCTATTGCATTACGGCCGTAAAAATTCATCCCTTTTTCTCTCTCTTCTTTTCTCTCTCTTCCAACTTCTCGGTCGTAAAACATCGTCTCAATTTTTTTTTAACTCCTTTACGGCCAATTCCTCACTTCTTTCTCTCTCCATCTTTTTCTCGACCGTAAGACAATTACGGCCAACAAATTTACGGCCGTAATACTTCTATTTTAAAATTGGGTCGTGTTATAAAACCGAAAACGGAATCCCCTCTAAATCTTACATCCTAACAATCAATAATACAGAAATATAACAAACAGAAATAATTATGCATGCTATAATCAACCAATCAAAGAATTCAAGAAATCAAACAATTAAAAATAATAACTTGAATCATATTCATATTCTTTTCATAACGATTCGGGCATGAATTGAGATAATTCAGAGGCCATGCAAGGTGATTTCGATTCACCCACCTCGGTTCGTGGTTAATTCGTTCCTAAGTTCGTCGGAAATCAATTAACGATTCCCTCCCCTGTTTCTTCCCTGACTTCCCTGTCCTCCCTCTCGGTTCTCTTGCTGCCCGTCTGCATAGCCCGATGGAGACGACGTGAGGAAAAGAAATAAGAACCATATGCTACTGCAGGAAGAGTACCCTAAGGTTACCTTTGCACCTAGAAGCAGAGGGCGTATCTCTTTGCCTCTGTTCGTGGACGAGGGGAACAAAAAGATGAGCGGGGGAGAGGTCGTGAGGGTTAGGAGAGGGGGTTTTAATTTCTTTGGTTAAATTTTTATCTAATACATCCCCTCTTCTACTATAGGTTAGATTTAATTAATGGGATAAGGTTTTATCTCTAATTTGAGTCTAATTGGGATTTGGTGCCGTCCAAATCCATCATGATTTCTTTTCTTTTTTTTTTTATCTTTATGCTGGTTGTTACAAGGCTTCATAGTTCATACTAAAATAACGTTTACTCAGCATGACATTGCAGCCTCTGTCTATTCACTCTGCATGCGTATACGATTATACATTAATAGTAAATTAATTAACAGCGTGCAGAATGGATGAGTGGTTAAAGGAAACATGGGACAGAAGAGACTACTTAGAATTGAACGGTGGCAAACTTTAGATCGTGTTCCTTATATACTTCAAAATATATACAAGCGGAGAAGATGATGAAGACCGGAAAGCACGAAACTTTTTGCACAGCAACAGCAACGACGCGGCAGCTCGATCATGTGGGGCCCCAGCAGATGAGATGCATCACGTTCTCCGCCTTCTCGGCACGCCGCCGCCGCTCTCTCCTCAGCGTCTCAGCCGCGGTCGAGCGCTCGGATGCGGCGGCGCCGGAAGAAGGGAGCCACCTCCTCCTGGCCGCCTTCGCCGCCGCCTGCTTGGCGGACTTTGCGCCTGCCGCAGAGGAGGACTTCATGGACCTGACGGCTACCTGCTGCTTCCTGATCATTTGAACAGCTCTCAGGCAGAACCTTCCCACGCACCTCAAACCCATATCTCCTCTCCTTCAGCTCTCTACGTCGCCCTTCAGACGCAGTTAGTGATAGCGACAGCAGAGGTTTAAGTAAATCTGCAGGAAAAAAGAGACAAAAGTGTTCGACGGTTTTGTTGAATCTGTGATCGGGAGCACGCAGTATGAAGTGTAGATTTCTTTGGTTTCTAATACAAGAGTCAAGACAAACTAATGTAGCATGCGAATCAGGTCGCCGGATATTGGATTTGTTCAAGAATCTAATTTGTCGACGAAACTTGGGGCAACATAAATGGGCTCAATCTTACTAGACAATGGGCCACGGCCTTTTGGCCCATTCTAATTTGTCTCCCTCTTTTTTTTTTTTTTGAAAAAAAATTCGGATCATTCCAACAAACTTATTAATTGTATACAACACTTCTGTCTTTAGATTGTCCTAATTAGATAATCTATTATATGATACAAAATATGATGCATATGTAGCATGTATGTTAAGAATTATATCATGATTCTTACATGACATCACTTCGTACTTGTCATTTGTTATATAAATATTGTAACATTAGTAATTTGACGTACTTTCTTAACTTAGAACTATCATCTTCTTCAAACATCATATAATAAGAACATACATTTATCATATTCATAAATATACATGACATATAACTTATTACATTTTTTCTTCATTATCATCTACATTATAAAAGTTTCTTTATAAATGTTTTATCCTTGCTTATTATTTGACATTCTATCTTTATTTTTTTCATTCTTCACTTTGTATTTTCTCGAAATTGCTTTATCACCCTTTGCACATTCGTTTTTCTTTCTTTCTTTTATTATCATATGATATCATTGAGATATATTATGACATCGCTTTCATTAACTTTATCAATATTTTTCATCTTTATATTGATATTTTTAAGTGATAGACATTATTTCTTGAGAAGTTCAATAACCATACGGCGAAAGGCATTTGCTTTCTCTATTTAACTTCGATGAGTATTTTCATTAATTTTATACATGACATTTTTCATCTTTACTTAATTTAAGACTTTGAAAAATATCATTAATGTAACACTTCGAGATTTTTTTTTCTTTGTCTGCCTAGAAGGCTTTCTCAGCGACATCATTCAATTCTATAACTTTAACTTTTTTTTCAAATAAATTTCAACCACTTAAGGGGTATTCCCGGTATGATTATCTAATTTTACTTCATAACACCACGGTCATCGAACTTTAGAAATGTTTCAACCACGATTATCACAATCGATTATAGCCAAATAATCGATAGATCGCTAACATGGCACTGACGTGGATGATTACGTGGCACCATGTCATCATTTTCTCTCTCCTTCATGCCATATTAAAAAATAAAAAATACCACGTCAGAATTTTCTCTTTGCGCTATCCAAATTTAATTTAGTATCTACATAATCACCAATTTTTCAAAACTTTTCAAATAAGGTCATTCAACTTTTCAATCACGATAATCATTAAAATCTTAAAATAATAAAAATAAATATAGAAAATAAAAATTGAAGATACTTATTTTTTTGGCATAACCTATTCGTATCGCCCAATTTTTTATGTGTATTTAATATATAATATTATGATAATTAATAATGTTGTAATCAGGGAAATAAAAAATAGAAAAATAACATACCGATTACATTTTTTATCTTAAAATTTGAAATAATAAAAAAATATTATAATTAGAAAATAAAATTAATTTGCATGGAACTTAATGGGTTTTTAAGCTCATTGATGGGGGTTTTGTGCCATAATTCTTCGAATCATGGCAGATGTGTTACAAATCCCTTGGTGTAATGGTAGGGAGATAGGGAGAGATCAAAATTGATCTCTTCGTTTTTTTGTTTGTTGCACTTTCGGACGTCTGAAAGTATTTCGATCGTCCGATAGAGCGTCGTTGACATTGCCGCTCGGTCACAATAACGAGCTCCCACTTTGGTTTCGGACATCCGTAAGTCCGTCGTATGCATTTAAAAAAGTTTTAAATTCTGTTGAATTTTCGGTGTGTTACATTAATTAACTTTAGGGTTTTCCCATATTCATTCTAGAACATGAATTTAGAGCATAAATATATAAACATCTAAATCTTGACATGACAATCTATGTATATTTAATAAAGCTGATTATATGCATTTTCAATTACAATCTCTATAAAACAAATTAGATATTCTTGAAGCTCTCAATTTGACATCTATTGAAATGAGAGAGAATGATTAAATTCTCAATGCATAATTAAAACTTTTGTTCTTGCTCATTGCTATTGATCATCTTTCCTTTGTCTATACCATCTTCTTTTCATTTATCTCTTCCTCTTTTTTCGTGTTCTTCTCTTCTTACTTCAAGATTTAGGGTTAGCCATCATGTGAGAGGTGGGAAATAAGAGGAAAATTTTTGACGCCTTTATATAAGAGTAATACTAGAATTTTTGTTAAATAATTTAATTATTCTTAATCAAAATTTTGAGTTGTTACGTTAATTAACCAAGCCTCCAATCTAAAGCCTCTCTCTCTCTCTCTCTCGCTCGCTCGCGCGCGCACAACACAACTTTTAATTAAGGTGGATTCCAAATATGAGCAGATCTCATCGAGACAGACGTAAAAGACGGTGATCTCAACAGACTGAATGAGTTGTCATTTGATCATTGAGAAAACAAAATGAGTTGTGCCTGACGCAATATTTCTCGGTCAACAAAATACGCCTAAGAAAGATTAAACAAAAAAGAAGATGCGAATATTATAGATCTGTCGACAGGATCAGGGGACTCCATCGTGGTCCAGTGACAATGAACCTTCCTCTCTCCACAAGCAGCAGGCGATTTTTTAGTGCGGAAGATTCCTATGCTCGTCCCAGATCCTTCTCTGTCACCATTAAAAAATAGTTGTTCGACTACGTATACAAAATTTATTCTTTTCTTTTTGGGAACAAAGCTAAATGGATCTCTCGATTCCGGGAATTAGATACCGTCAGCAAATAATAAAAATAAATAAGGATTCGAGTGGTGGTCTCCAATCCGTTGATCGTCCTCTTCTTACGGCCTCATGTTTCTGTTCTTTGCATAACACGTACGTACGTTGCTGCTGATTCTGAACTTCGTTTGAGAAACTTGGAGGAACGATCCAAGTTTTTGCTGATCCTCTTTTTTTTTTTTTCCTTCCTTCAATCAGAACTCGTCCGTATTAATTTTTAAGTTTATTAGTAGGTACAGAAGTTTTTGTAGATCGAAGAAGAAGGCAGATTGAATTTTATCAGTCTTTGCAAGCACTTCATTTCGAGGTTGCAATGATGATGACAAAACGCACGCTCGGAGTTTAAGGATATGTTATTTCGGAGAACATATCGTATGATCGTTACAAATTATATATACTTGTGCAGAGAGCAAACCGCGGCCAAATAATATGAAAATAGTGAGAAGTTGAGAACGAGGCAGCGGCGAGGAGGAGACGGATGGATCACTTGGGTCCCCAGCTCTCCCAGTACATGACCTTGGCGAGGGACTCCTCCGTCCTCTTGGCCCTCTCGGCGGCGCCCTTCCCTCCCCTCCTCCACTTGTCCATCGCCGCCGACGACGACGCCGCCTTCTTCGCCCCCGACGCCGAGCTCACGCCGCTCTTGGCCCTCTGGTGGAGGGACCTCAGCGCGTAGTTCCACCGGCAGAGCCCGGCCTGGTCCTTGAGCGCCTCCACCGCCGCCACGCTCGCCGCCACCACCAAGGAACCCTTGCCCGCCGTCGCCATTAGCTCTTTTGATTCCTCGAAACCTCAGCTTCGCAACCAGTCCTCGGAAGAGAGATATTTCCTCACAGGTATCCGGAGCTCGTTGATTGAAAGAAGAGGGGGAAGGGGGATCGCTGCGTATATATAGAGAGCCTCCTCTTGGTGGAGTGCGGGACAAGTGGTTGTGGTATTGCCGAAAAGGAAGATTCACAAGGTGTTGTGCCGTTGCTGCTGCTGGTTTTGGGGCCGCGTCCCATTGTGTTCCCGGCATACAAGGGGCTCGAATTTGTTTTTGTTGTTGTTTTTAGTTTTTACCCACAAAGCGGCTTCCAAGGCCTCTACGAACGTGCTATGAGCAAAAGACGGTGCAACCGAGTCCACACGAATCAGCCGAATACATCTAATCTAAGGATGGCTGGCGTGAGTTATGTGACCCTGTTCAACTTATTGTGCATAATGCATTTGTCACATTTATTGCCTTCTTGGTGTTATTTTCTTTTTCGGTGAAAGATATGGTGGTGTTATTTATTAGAGCCACTTGATTGGTTGATAGACGCCTTTTTTTCACCTTCTTTTTTGGGTACTGCTTAGTCAATAAGATATATCTGTCTAATTTTTATTGAAGATTTCGAGTGTCACGCCCGTTCAAAATATTTTAGAATTTTTTAAAAAATATTAATTTAAAATAAATAACTAAATTTAATATAATATCTCAATGGCATACTTAATATGTAAATAAATAAAAGATAATAACTTTGAACTCAACATAGGTAATCAATTTAATCATTACGATTCATGAATTTTTATTAACTTTATGTATGATCTTCATTGACTCTAAACATGAACACCCTTGTCGGTGCGAACGGAGCTTGTCATCAACATCATTCCTGTGATTATCTCATGATATATCGAAAATTTTCTCAAATGTGTAATGAACTATGCACGCAATGACATTAAAATATCACTAATATTAAGGATAATATACATGTCACATATTACTTCATAATATATATATACTGCAATAAAAAATATCTTAATAATCACTATCATAAAACGAAACAATATATATAATTAAAATACAATATACATATTAAGAATGTAAGAAAAACCAATCAAGCTGAAAATTAAATTCAATTAAAAAAATTGAATTGAAGAAATCTTAATTTATCACTTTATAAGTCATATCATTTTGGATTTAATTGAACAAGTCTCTCTCTCTCTCTCTGCATGCCGATCGCCAATCCTCCATTGCCGGCCACCCTCCTCCATCGTCGGCTGCTCCCTCTCCCTCTCGCCCTCTCTCTTTCTCTCTCTCTCTCGCGATCGATTCAGAGTCGCGCCCAAAGGAACAACAGCCCTCTCTGGATCGTCGTAGCTTCCTCGCCGTCCTCGCCGTCGATCGGAGAGAAAAGGGAGAGAGTAGATCGCGGCTCTCACCTTGTCGGATACCTCACAATCGTCCAACTTTGCCTCATCACCGTCGACGTCGCTATCATCGGATCGGGGAGAAAAGGGGAGAGATCGGATCGCCTCGCAGTTGTCGTCGCCAAACCGCTCCTGCCTCGCCGTCACCTTGTCGCTCCTCATCGTCGTCGCCTCGCCGTCGCCTTGTCGCTCCTCACCGTCGTCGCCTCACCGCTCGTGCCTCGCTGTCGCCTCTCGCCGCTCAGGCCTCACCGTCACCGCTCGTGTCTCGTAACCACCGTCGCCTCGTTGCCACCGTTCGTTTAGATCGGACGGTGGGCGGACGGCGTACGAAGGTCATTAAATCCTATCATTTTTGTTATTGATATAGAAATTTTATATATCCTAATATTATTATATTATGTTAGGTAGTTTTGGTTGATATATTTAATTTTGTATTAGCTTCTATTTTGTGTGGTTATAATGTTAAATATATTTATTAAAATATTCATAAATAGTTTTATTCTAAAATTATAAATAAAGATTTAGACCTAATGGTTTTGGCCAAATTGAAAACCCCGATTAAAAATTGCAACAATGTAATATGCCCTGTATAATTATCGCACTAAAATTGTTTTAAATAAATATATGTCGGAATTCATTGTCATCTCGTCCTTGTTCTATCTCCGACGATGGTAGGTCAAAACTCGAGTTCAATCAGTCGACATGACATGTTTAACCCACTCGGATGGGACAAGTTGTAAAATATAAAAAAAATATTAAAACTTTTTTAAAATATTATATATATCTTTTCTTGAAATTTATGTTTCAACATTCTTCTTTATCATTTATATAATATTTCATCGATATTTTTATTTTTTATAATTACCTCATGAGATGTTTCATTTAAAAAATATTCGATTGATGATTCAATTAATACTTACTTTATTATATTATTTTTTGAATATTTTATTATATTATATTTTGTATTTTAATAAAAAAATAAGATATACATATTGATAATATTACAATGGTCACGCTAATTATTTTATTTTTTTATTAATTTATATTATTCGGTCCGACTATTCAGTTCAATTCAATTCAATTGATCCGATTTAACCTGTTAAACAATCCGAGTAGATGATCAGGTCGGATCTTCGGATATTATAACATTGCTTTGTAACAGTGCTGCTATTTTGTAGTATGGGTTCAATCATTATATCGGTTAGTCTCAATCAATTATAATTCACTTTTAGTTTCAAGAGAAATTCACATTAGTTATAAAAAAGGGAAACTTCCGTTTCAACGTTCATTCTCCGGCCAGAGCGTCAGAGGAGCTTGAGCCCATTTCTTAACAATATAACATGTAATAAATTGATTAAAGCCCCTTCTGCTATTTACTAGTAAAAAGATTTTTAGGAACACGGGGAGAAAAATTCATGATTTCTAGTATTTGAATATGTTTTTAGTAGTACTACAAAAAGAAAAAAAAAACTACAAACTACGCAAGCATCAAGATGTACTTGTTAGCAATCGACGCGACGGAAGTGGAGATCACGGGCACGGCAGAGTCGGCGATCTTCACGAATTCTTAGCTCCATTTTTTCATATATATATATATATATATATAGAGGAACAAGGGAGGTGTCGTTTTTTTCCTTAGTGAATATTTATTATGGGCTTTTCTGTTCCGTATTAATAAAAAAAAACTCTTTTGATTCACGAATCCAATTGTTCATAAAACAGTTCATGTAGATGCTGGGATTCCCAAAAAACTGTAAATAAAAAAAGCGGAAGCAAACTATCTATTCATTTGATCGATTTGTGATTCGGTCCTCGTTTTAATTCATCAAAGTTCCCCATGTCAAACTTTGTAATACTCGATTGAAACCTTTTGACGTGTTATTTGCAGAGCAGATGCATCAATTTATACTGGACAAATTAGTCCATTGCAGGCTGATGTCGCAAGAATAAGGAGGAAAAATAAAAAAGAAGATTGGAGACCAAAGCCGGCGGTGCAAATAGCAGGAAGGAAGGAAGAGATCTATCACTTGGGTCCCCAGCTCTCCCAGTACATGACCTTGGCGAGTGACTCCTCCGTCCTCTTGGCCCTCTCGGCGGCGCCCTTCCCTCCCCTCCTCCACTTGTCCATCGCCGCCGACGACGACGCCGCCTTCTTCGCCCCCGACGCCGAGCCGGTGCCGCTCTTGGCCCTCTGGTGGAAGGACCTCAGCGCGTAGTTCCACCGGCAGAGCCCGGCCTGGTCCTTGAGCGCCTCCACCGCCGCCACGCTCGCCGCCACCACCAAGGAAGTCTTGCCCGCCGTAGCCATTGCTCTCTTCGCTGCGGGCTGTGCCGAAGGGGAGAAGTGATCAGAAGAGTTTTTTTTTTTTGTTTTGGGTTCTTTCAGCGAGTTAGCGAAAAGGGGAGGCCGCTGCACTGTATATAAAGGCCTGGGAGTGGAGCGCGTGGGAGGTGCTTGTGCTATTGCCACAAAGAAGCAGATTCGTGGAGGAAATCCGGGGGTTGCAGTAAAAAAGGCGCTGCTGGTTTTGGAGCCGAGTCCCACGTTGTTTCCGGGATACCAGGGGGCTTATATTGTTTCCTTAATACGAGAGCTTTGGCTCCAAGATTAAAACCGACCCGACTCGAGTGAATGAATTAAAAAAAAAAGGTTCCATTTTAAAAAAAAAATTTATACGATCTCTATAATTTTTTTAAAAAAAACAATATATTATTCTATGTTAAACTTTTGAACCTCTTTTTATAATCGAAAGAATACGCTTGTAAATTAATTTTGTTAAAATAAATTAGTACTTCTTTAATTTCTTCGTTTTCATTTTTTAAGAATTAGGCTTCGGCCTTCTTTATAAATTGAAAAAAAAAAGTGTGCTATGGCTCCAGTTAATAGTTAAGCTAGCGATCGTCCTCACATTTTCGTTGGCTTTGTTGCTTTTACCTTTGCACATTGACGTAATAATTGAGAATCTTCACAAAATATTTTAATTCTGAAAACAGACCCTTTTTTTTTTAATGCCCGTTTAAAACTTTTGATACTTAAAATTATTAGCATTTGATTAATTTAAAATTGAGATAAAAAATAGAACGATTCAAAAATCAAATATGAAGCTACTAAATCCTATCGATTTTATGGGGCGCCTAATCAGTTGTGTGAATTAAGCTTATTAGAAAACAGAGTTCTTGAACAAATGAAAGAAAAAAATTGTTTGCTTAATGCTCGCATCTCAATGGCCGCGGAGTCATGGACCCTGGCCTGGAGCGGTGGTAGTTGGCTGAGGAGTAAGGAGCGAGTCATGAAAAGGCAGCAGGCCAAAATGATGAAATTATTGTAGAGGTGCAAAAATGTTGAGCTGGTTTCTGGTATGGTGCATGCATGATGTCTGCTGCCCTGCCCTGCCCTGCCACATTTATTTTCTCCTACCATACCATATCGACCTTCGTGTCATAGTCAGACGAAGAAAAGTACACATGAATCAACGTCGAGCATCCGTCTCGTAAGCTGTCATTCAAGGAAGAAGAGTTCGTCAGAAAAAAAAGTACGAAGACTTTGCACCATAACTCATTCTATAAAAATTTAGAACCAAGAAGTAATAATTAAAGAAGATGTTCATCATAAACAACTCATTTGTATTATCATATAGTAAAAGAAAACAAGAAAAAGAACTTATAAATTTTTTTTTCTTCCATTATATACGAATAATTCATATACTTCGTTATGGCTTCTCATTGTACTCGTTAGTCATATAATTCATTTGAATGTCTAGATTCACTTTACATTATCATCTGATTTAGCCACTCGGTCGATAATTTGATTGAATTATTGTTAAGTTGAAATTACGGTCTTTATCGTATATGATTATTTTTTTAAATCTTTCATAAAGTATCACGATTTTTTATAACTAATTTCAAAGCATAGACTTAATTTTTCGCACCTCTAAACTATCACGATAATAGAAAATTTAATAGAAGTAGATGGAAGGATTAAAGTGAAAAATTCGCGATAGCTTATGGATAAGAAAAATTAAGTCCATACTTTGATATTACATACGAAAAATCGCAATAGTTTAGAAAAGACCTAAAAAAATAACACTATCGTATAACATATGTTATTTATTATTTAATAATTATCACTTGCATAGTTGCACTAAACTGAATACACTATAATAAATTAATTCATACAAGATTTAATTAATGTGTATTATATATATGCTAACTTTTAGCAATGTTTTTTTATTTAATCAATTAATCTTTCAATATAAGTATGTAAGGTGATTAAGTTGAGGTATGTGATAGACACTTAATAAACTTATTCGACTTGGAATCTAATAATTTAAAAGTTCTTAATTATCTTGTTTTTGTGTGAGGCATAGGTCTATAGTATATTATTATAGTAATAAATGTTTTTTTTTCTAAATCCAATTCATCATACAATTTTGGTTAATCTTCTCAAATGATTTTTGTGACCACTTTTGGAACAAAAGTGACACCTAAGAGTATTCCGTTCTCCCTACAATTGTATCAACATTAATGAACTAATAATATGATATACGTAAACTTATATCTGTTACAACTTGAATGAAATTAATAGATACGATGAAATGTAAGATTCCTAATCTCAATGTTAGACTAAATTGTAAATGTTTTTTTTTCAATAAACAATTGAGAACTTATTCTCATCTTGTTGTACCCACACATTTTACTTGTGGATCTATATTGTTATTTTGGAATTCTATTCTTACAGGAGTTTTATATTTTATTTTAAATACTCATATATTTTCATGTATCCTCAATATCCCCAATATACATTATTAAATAACAATTTTAAATGATCTCTTAACATCATAAAAATATTTCTAAATACATAAGATATCAACCATATCTCAAGTTAAATGACCCTACATGCAATCATATTAAAATTAGAAAAAAAGCTTGTTAACGATCCAACTAATTAGTTTTCATATAAGTCTATTTGTTGAATTTATTCTCTAACAACCACTTGTCTATTCATCATGAGAATGAATATCGTCAATTTTTTTTATCGAGAATCACTTATTTAGATTGAGATTGTCCTATGACCAACGATTTAGGTGACAAATAAAATTTTAAAGTAGACATAATGTTTTGATATTATGATACCAATCAAAATAATAACAATATGCAAAAGAATAAAATCTTGTAGCTCATAAATGTCATCAAACAGAGAAGAGTTCATTGAAAAGGATTGCATTTGCAATCTATTTAATAGTATCCATGGCAAGAAATCGAGAAGACTAGTGTGATAATCAATTGTGTAGGAAGATTAGAATGAGAAAGCAATATTTGGAGGATTCATCTTAGAAAACTTATTATTAAAAGAGAGGAATTTATAACTTTTTGTCCCTTATCATCTCCTCATTTGTGATGCAGGATAGTGGGTTATTACGAAGGGATAAGATATTATGGAACTCATTAACTCCATTAATATATAATTTATTCGAACACCGATGGTTGTATTCATTTGACATGATTATAGAATTTAGTTGTTCAATCAACAATTTCGATTGAATCATAATCCAATCAAGACTACAATCTTTATCCTTTAAAGATATGAAGTTTAGGGCATATGTTTTTCCTATTATCTAACATCATGCATGTACTGCATTTTTGTTGTTTTTTTTATTTCTCACTTTGAAATAATTGATGGGATCATCCAACATTTCACATTATTTTTCGTTATTAAGATTGCATTGCATTATTTTTTTCTTTAAACTAATTTGAAAATTATCAATTTGGCCATTCATATACATGACAACTTTCTTGTGTACATCATTGTTTTCATGCTTTAGACAATAACTAAGATGTGTGATCAAAGATAAAAAAATAAGGATGATATATCACCAGAAGAACCATTTATCTTTAAATCTTGAGTAAATAAAATATTATCTAATTTCTTATACTTTGCACCATAATGTATATTGTGAATATATTGAGATATATGGATAATAATGTTGGAATAGTAGTTTTTTGTCTTATCTAATTATATTTCAATTATACAAATTTCAATTGTTTAGAGTTTGTTACTTTTTAATGCTAAAAAATATAAATTAGAAAACAATAATTTTATTTGTTAAATTCATATTACTATTTGACTATCCATATTATCTTTTCATAAAATAAGTTTTATCTCAATCCAAATTTCATAAAAAATCATAAAATGGAATAAATGTATGAAAAGTTAAAACCCGATTACATGAATTATATTTCAATTTAATATTTGACTATGTTCTAAATAGATATAAATTGAGATATTAATAGATAATTATAGATAATTCTGTCAGAGTTTTATATAATCGATCATTTGTCATTTTGATATTGATGTAGGACTCTATCAAGTATAATCTTATTTGAATGCATGTGTAGAAAGTTATGAATAAAATATCAAAAGGGCATCAAGATAAAAGAAAGTTATAATGACTATTTTTTCGAATGACTAGGAGCAACCACATTGATGAAAAGTTCTTATAAAAGAACTTTCAAAAGTCGTGATTAGGTCAGACTTCAAGTAAATATAAAATATGAAGGGAGTTTATAAAAAAATTTGATGTGGAGAATTCGCATATATGTTTTTATCATTGATTAGCATGTATTTTGCTCTTATGTTATGCCTAATTTTATTACAAATATTTTCACAACATTCTTGAGCCGTGTTTTTACACATTCTCCACATCGGGTCTATTTCTATAACATTGTCATCCATTTATTGCTAATTCGTCCCCTAAGGCTTTGTTTGGACAAATTATAATAAGGGAAAGGGAGGAGAAACAGGGGGAATGGGAATGGGAGGGAGGGTAAAGAGGGAGAAAATTTTTACTTCGTTTGGTAAGGGAAAAGAAAGGTAAAGGAGGGAAAAAACTTAGTGGAAAAGTGAATAGACAGTTATATTTTTTTTCATATTTTTTTAAAGTCATTTCAAAGGGGAAAATAAGTAATTTCATATAATAAACCTCATTCCCCTCCTCTCCCCTCCGTTTTGGGGTTGAAAAAATGGAGGGGAATTTCCCCTCCATTTTCTCCCATTTACTTTGCCAATGACAATCCAAACAAAGGAAACAAATATTTTTCCTTCCCTTCCCCTCTTTTAACACCCTTTCCCCTCAATCCAAACAGGGGCTAAAATTGATACCCTTGCAGGGAGTCGATAGATGTTGAGTGGATAGAAAGAGCGAGCCGGATACCATACACCAATCTCTGCATCAACGGAGGATGTTTTGCTTTAGGGCAAAGAGGAAGCCATCAAACCAACAACAAACATTAACTTGATCTTGAGGACTAGCTAGTTCATCAAGCCACGTTGCAGAAGGAAGCTTCCTTGCCAGGGGACCAGTGAAGCAGCTAGGGGACAAAAAGCTACTAAAATGGCAGCTGGAGGAGGATGATAGGAGGAGATTCTATAAAAGGGAGGATTCTAGACTTGAAAAGAGGATATACTTTCTTGAGGGGGCAGAGACTTTCTTGAAGGAAGAATTATAGATAGGAGAGACCAGAGATATCCTATTCATGGGTGTATGTTCTGCATCTTTATTATTCTATTCATGGGTGTATGTTCACCCAATATGAACTATAACTAATTGGTCAACTTGGGTCAGGAGGTGTCTAATGTATGTTTTATGTTTTTGTTCTTCATTATTATTTTCATCGTTTAAACCGAATGTCAGAACTTATCTTTGTATTAATGATATCCATTGTTTGTTTATGTTATATCACGTGTTCATATTTTTCGGTGGATTCATATTTGGATTGAGATTTTGAATCACCACTGCTACACCCCCTAAAGGGATGTCTGCTCGGCTGAACCTCGAGAGGGACCTAGGCACGGTAGAGACATCAAGCGTTGTTGAGGTGATTCCATTGTGATTTCTATGTTGCTAGTAATGGCAATCGTTAGTTGATTAGTTTAGACGTCGTGAACTTCCTAATTCAAAGTTTGAGAGGGACATTCACACTCTAAAACTTCAGTAACAGACCAAGAGGTTGAATAGGAGCTCAGACATCATAGACGGATTCGAAGCTCATGTTGGCTTTCTTTTGTTCTTCATTTTATTTTGCCATTACTTTCTCCGATTTCTTTTGATTCTAAGAGTTTCTATCCGAGAGGAAATCTTAATCCCCCTTCATCGTTGGCGACCCCATAGGGTACACGGTGATCGAGTTACATCTAGAAAAACTCTTGGCAATGAATCGGTTTCTCCCCTAAATCATCTAAATGTTCCTCACTTTATGTAGTCTTAGTTCCCCGTGTTTTTATCCGAGAGGGCCATTCCTATTTCCTTGAGATGGATTCAAGCCGAGAGGAAGTATCTGCTCTCATTATTTTCTTGAGGACATTGAGGATTGGGATGACATGAGGGTCTAGCTCAATTCGAAGAGGACGGGTCGATTCATATGTTTAGGCATCGTGCACGAGAGTGACGGTTGAACTGAGCATATGAATCCCTTTACGTGTGTAAACTAAATTTATCATGATCACGAGAGTGTCACAGATAAGTCGAGTGTCCTTTACCATGAAATTACCCTAAAACACATGTTGAGCGACATTCAGTTATTTTTATCTTAATATCGATAGAACAGAAGAACTTGAGTCCTATGACAACAACACCTCATGCAAGCCCCAGCACATGTTTCTACTAATTTTCTCGAACCTTTTCAATCTTATTCTCATTTCTTTGTTGCTCTTATATTATGAAATAAAAAAAATTAGAGTATTAGTGTTATTTTCCTTCGCTGTTATTTTACCATAAGATTTCTTTCCTTGTTTTCAGCATTTTTAGATATCGAATTTACCCCGAAGTTCTCTTTCGAAGATCTCACGAAGTAGTTTCCCTGTGGATCAAACCTCAAGCACTATAATTCGACAATTTTCACTGTGTTCAAAAGCAATATGCTAGTGTAAGGGTAGACATATGTCTTAGGGTGATTGCCTCTCATACGTTACTCTTTTTATACTAAGCGCACCAATTTGAAATTACGTTGCATTCTCTGTACACATTTTATACGAGTCAAGTTTTCAGCCAAATTGTTAATTTTTTTTCTTTTTTTTCTTTGTATGATTGCGATCTTAAATTATATTAGAAAGAAGTGAAAAAAAATTTGTTGTGATATTGTGAGATCTTTTATTTAAGATTTTATCATATTACCTCTAATATAGACAGTATGTCAATTATGAGGTTAATTTGTAAAAGAGTTTTGCTTACACTTTAAAGCGAAGAAAATCGAGTTTGTTCCTAATGAATCTCTAACTGTATTAATATGTAAAAAAATTGATAATAAATACCGCGTTGGTCTCCTTTTCTATTTGTCATCTTTTGATTGTATGAATTGATTTTCATAAGGATTAAATGGGCGTCCTGCCCTGCTTACATTGGCGCCCCTTGGATCTGCGTGGATGGCAGATCTGGGAGTGCCCTACAAATATCATTTTTTGGAAAATGAAAACACAAAAAGGCCGGTTTAATTTTCCATTCCTCCCCATCGCGTTTAAACCCTTCGTCTCGTTAATGTCCTATAAAATTATAATTTGATGATACAAACCTCAAAAGTTAAAGTTATATGCTGAAAAAGTTTAAATAGAAATGAACAACTTTATGCACTAAACTTTGATTGAATAATTGACTATAATATTATTAGATTTTGGATGAATGATGAATATCATTTGTAAAGAATTATGTTAGCTATCTATAGAATCCAAGATTATCTATTTTTTTATAATCATGCAAAAAGTTATGCTCAAAATAGTGCAAGGCGATCAACCTGACGGTCGAAGCACCGGTAGACCGATCAGACAAAGACCGGTCAATGCATGAGTTGCCCAGTTCAATGTTGAGACTACATGATCAACAGACCATTCGATGCACCAGCTGACCGATCAGCTCAACGGGCGAAATCCAAAATGATGAGACTATACCGATCGACATACCAGTCTTTTCATAGTCCGGTCGACCGATCAAGCATTGACACTGAGGAAATCGCACAACGCTCATATAGATCGATCGACCGGTCCACTAGTGCGGTCGACCGGTTCCCGACTGAGATGAACAGTAACAATTATTTTTCAAGAAGAAATTTGTGGAATATTTTCTATACGAATGTTTTACATGTAGAAGCCTATAAAAGGAGTGTCAAAGCCTGAAGAAAAAACATTCATCCAAACATTTAAGGAAAATTTCAAGTTATCAAAAGAAAATCATTCTATTGAAGTTATTATCCAAGTTTTTGTGAGCATGATATTATAAAAGAGAGAAACCATTGTGTCAAATAATGCCTTGAATCCTACTTTAACTGGAAATCTGTTTGGATTCAAAGAAGTAAAAGAAAATTTGTTTGTCATATTCTGTATATTTCCTTATCATGAGATTGTTAAGGAATTGATTTATTTCCTTATTACAAGGTAGGTGTCCTATTCTTGGGATTAATATAGAGTTTCAGTTGGTCTCTAATTCCTATCATCTGTTAAAGGGAGTCCAAAGAGAAATCAATCTGATCTTGTAATCCTCTTCTGTTTCTTCCATCTAATAAAATTTTGCGTCCCTTAAATTTCTCGGGTTTTCTCGCGGTGCATAATTTCTCTCGTGCAGAAATCCTAATAAACTAGTATCAGAGCGAGGTTTCATCGTCGATCCTCCGTCTGGCGTAGAGATGGCATCGCACAACGTGAACATCGAGAAATTTACGAGACGAAATAGTTTCAGTCTCTGACAGATCAAGATGAGGGCACTTCTAAAACAACAAGAAGTCTGGGCGCCGCTCGTGAACAAGCCGAAGAACAAACCAAAGGAGAGAGACTCGAAGGGCAAAGAAAAGGAGTCCGACCTCGTAAATTTGGCGACACAGGAAGAGAAGACGCACTCCACGATCCTGTTGTATCTGGAGGTTGAGGTTATTATCGAAGTCGCCGATCAAGAAACGACGACTGATCTCTGGTCAAAACTTGAGAGTCTCTACATGACCAAGTCTCTTACCAACAAGTTGTTGTTGAAGCAACGTCTGTTCGCCCTCCGCATGCAAGAAGGTACCCCTATGAAAGATCATCTTGATCAGATGAATACTCTGTTGATGGAATTATGAAACATAGATGCGAAGATTGAGGATGAAGATGCTGCCCTACTTCTGTTGGTGTCTCTTCCTTTGTCACATCAAAACTTCGTTCAGTCTGTTATTATCGGAAGAGACACAATTACTCTGGAAGAAGTAAGATCGAGTCTACATACTCGTGAACTTCGTCATAGGGCGGCTGGAAATGCTGTGGAGACTCAGGCCACAGGGTTGGTAACAACCGCACAGAAGACAAACCCTAAGAAGGGTAAGTCGAAGAAGAATGTCAATCCGAAGGACATCTGCAACTACTGCAAAGAACCCGGTCACTGGAAGGACTCCCCCAAGAAGAAGAAGAAAGATATGGTTGCTGCAGTAGCCCACCAGAATAGTGAATCTGATGATGATTTGACTCTCATGATGTCTGATCAGAGATGTTCGGAAGAGAATTGGATACTCGACTCAGGATGTTCCTATCATATGATTCCGCATAGAGAGTGGTTCTTAACTTATCAGAATATTGATGGCGGAAACATCATCATGGGCAATAATGCAGCTTGTAAAATAGTTAGAATCGGCTCAATTCAGATCAGAAGTCATGACAATCGGTTAAGGACATTGACAGAGGTCCGTCATGTTCCGCAACTGAAGAAAAATATGATATCGTTAGGAGTTTTGGACTCCAAATGATGTCGGATGGATGCTGCAGGAGATGTTCTCACGGTCACTAAGGATGATGCTGAAGTCATGAGACGAGTCAGACAAAAGTCCTTGTACATATTACAAGGCACAATAATTTCTGGCGTGACTGCAGTAGGTAGTTCATCCAAATCAGAATCATAAGCATCTAAGTTGTGGCACATGCGACTTGGACATATGAGTCAGAAAGGAATGGATATCCTCAACAGACGCAATCTTCTGGATGGTCAAAAGATATCTGAAATTAGATTCTGCAAGCACTATGTTTTTTACAAGCAAAAATGATATCAATTCAGTAAAGTCGTGCACAAGACGAAGGCAACCCTCGATTACATCCACGTTGACTGTTGGGGCCCTCTCGTGTTCCATCTCTAGGAGGTTCTAAATATTTCCTATCTGTGATAGATGATTACTTAAGGATGACATGAATATTCATGATGAAGCACAAGAGCGAGGCATTTGAAGCTTTCAAGCAATGGAAGACTCTGGTGGAGAATCAAACATCGAGAAATGTGAAATGTTTTCGTACCGATAATGGCTTGGAATTCTGTTCGTCTGAATTTGATCGATTCTGTAAGGATGAAGGCATTACCAGACATTGCACCGTCAGAGATACACCACAGTAGAATGGTGTAGCAGAACGCATGAACAGAACTCTTCTAGAGAAGGCACGGTGCATGCTCTCTAATTCTGGTCTGAACAAGTCATTCTGGACTGAGACTGTTAGCACAGCATGCTACCTTGTCAATAGAAGTTCTACAACCGCGATCGATCTGAAGACTCCCATTGAGGTGTGGTCAGGATATCCTGCTGATTATACTAATCTGAAAGTGTTTGACTGTCAAACATATTATCACGTCAGCGAAGAAAAGTTGGAACCAAAGGCCAAAGAAGGAGTCTTTGTGGGATATGGTGCAGGTGTAAAAGGCTTCAGAATTTGGTCTCCCTTGAAGCACAAGATTATTCACAGCAGAAACATATCCTTTGATGAGATGTCTATGCTCAAGCAAAAATCATATGTTGTTGACTCGGCAGAGGAGGGTGTCAACAAACAGGTAGAGTTTGGATTAACTCCAATTCAGAATGAGAAAGAAAAATCTCATCAAGTTGAACAACCTGAACTCGAGGAGCAAACAGAAGAAGCAACGACAAGTCTGGCTGCAGGACGTACTCACAGGCAAGTAGGTCCTCCGAAGCGTTATGGCTTTGAGGACATGGTTGCATATGCATTCCAAGTAGTTGAAGAGGTGGAATCGCCAGATCAAGCTACAAGGATGCTTTCGCATGTGCAAAATGAGAACAGAACTGACGGCGGTAGAGAGTGTCAGATATTTGATTGTAGGATTCAATTCAAGGTGGAGAATTGTCAAATAATGTCTTGAATCCTACTTTAATTGAAAATCTGTTTGGATCCAAAGAAGTAAAAGGAAATCTGTCTGTTATATTCTGTATATTTCCTTATCATGAGATTGTTAAGAAATTGATTTATTTCCTTATTACAATGTAGGTGTCATATTCTTGGGATTAATATAGAGTCACAGTTGGTCTCTAATTCCTATCATCTGTTAAATGGAGTGCCTATATAAACTCCCTAGGAGGTTCAAAGAGAAATCAATCTGATCTTGTAATCCTCTTTTGTTTCTTCCATCTAATAAAATTCTGCGTCGCCTTAAATTTCTCGAGTTTTCTCGCGGTGCATAATTTCTCTCGTGTAAAAATCCTAACACATTGTTTAGAAAATTAGGAGTGAGCTCCTGTGTAGAAGAGGTTATATATCTTACCTCTTAAACGAAAGAAAAAATAAGATTCCTAGAAGGAGACGTGTACCTTACCTTTCGAAGTTGAGAAAAGGTGATTTGATGTAAAGGGTTCTTCCTTGCCTCATTTGGAATTAAGAGCTTAGTGGAAATTCTGACAGTCTCGAGGTTGAGAAGTCAGAACGGGGACATAGCCAAGGTGTGGCCGAACCTCATCAACAATCGTCTTGTGTTCTTGTGTTTGATTTCTCTCTCCCTGTCCTTCTCATATTCTTATGCATGTGATTTGATTTAATTTGCATTGATTTAAATATTGTTGAATCGATTTTAAACTTCCGCGACGTATTTAGTGAAATTGATATTTTCATATTTAAACACCAATTCGAACCCCTCTTGGTGCCCTGAGATCCTACAATTGGTATCAGAGTGGGTTGCTCTTGTTTTTAAGATTTAAACATCTTTAGAGCTATGACATCAAGTGAATTTAGTTTTTCTGAAGGCCAATCAATTAGTCGACATTCGCTTTTAATGCATTAAATTTTGCATATTAAAAAATTAGAATACAAGCATACATATATTCTATTGATATTGATATGTGGGACATTATCTAAAAGTGTTATTGTTTACATGAAAAATTACCTTTAGAATATACCGAAAGAGAATTTTTATTTGTAAAATTTCACTGGAAAGCTAAAAATATTTTTTATTATGCTTTGGATTCAACGGAGTTTAATCGGATTTTCAACTGTGAAAGCGCAAATAAGATTTGGAAGAAACTCATTCAACTTATGATGGAACAAATAAAGTTGAAGAATCTAAATTAAATATTTTTAAATCATCAATATGATTCATTCAAAATACAAGAAAATGAAACCATAAATGAAATGGTTGTACGATTTAATGATATTATGAATGGCTTAGCCTCCATGGACGAGCTAAGAACTAACCCCCAAAAAGTGAAAAATTTTCTCAGGTTTATCTTCTCCAAATGGCATATAAAGAGGACTGTGATTGAAGAAAAAGTTTAAGCAGTCCGAATTTTGATGATTTAATTGGTTCACTCTTAACCTATGAGATCGAAATTCAGGAAGAAGAAGAAGCAAATGCTACTAAAAAGAAGACATTGGCATTGAAAACAAACGAAAAAAGAAGATTCAAGTGAAGAAGAAGTCGACGAAAAGAGACTCGCACGCTACACAAGAAAGTTAGATAAGTATCTCAAGTTGGTAAAAAATAAAAGAAGAATGTGAAACCAACTAGAAGATTATATAAACATCACCAAGAAAGTCATTCAAGTCTCATAAAGAACAACAAAGAAGAAACATCTCAGAAATGAAAGAAGAAAAAATATGAAGAGTCAAGTGAAGCAAATGACTTATCAAGCTCTTCTAGTGAGGATGCAAAATTATGCTTAATGGTGCACAACGATGAGGTAATTTCTAACCCTTCAAATTCAAATAATGACTCATTAAGTTCTTCTGAAGAAGATCTTTCTTTCGATGTGCATGAAGAATTTTCCTCTCTTATAAAAAAAGTATCTTTCACTTAAAAAAGAAAATGAAAAATTACTACATGAGTTTGAGAAATTAAAAGAAGAAAATGATACATATTTTATAGAAAATAAAACTTGAAAAATGAAATTGATTCTTTGGAAATTACACATGCATGCGAAATTGTAAAACTAGCATGCTCTTTAGAAAAAATAAAGAAGGAAATTTTTTAAAAAAAATTCACAAAATAATGATAAGGCTAGTTCTTATGCAAAGAAAAGTAATTCTAGGAAACACTTTGGACATACTTATTGAAAATCTAAACATTCTTGTGATAAAGTCTTAAAAATTCACATATTACTTATTTTGCATGTGAATTTCATGATCATTCAATGCAAAATAGAAAAACCTTTTCAACATGGAATGATATGAGTTCCAAAAGGAATTGTGACTAACAAAATTAGACTAAAAAAAGTTTGGATACCAAAGGTCAAATAATTATTTTTTAGGTGTGCCTCACATGTAAAGCAAAGGACAAGCGAAATTAAAACTGTAAAGGCACAAAAATCATGGTAAAAGTATCATTTACTTAAAAATTATGAGCATTGATTATACTCTTAGATTTTTTTTTTAAATTACTTTACTATTATGATTCTTAAGTGTTAAGCCAACTCTTTCATTTCTCACTCAAAATTTCTTGATTATTGGACATAATCCAATTTCATTTTGACATATCATTGATATCATTGTTGTCTTAAAGTTTTATCAAATGTTTTGATATTTTATATGAGATATATTATACATTTGATTTCATATTTTGCTATTATAAATCGGTCATGAATTTAGGGAGAGCTATTTTTTATACTTTACATATTTCTTATATGACAAAAAGGGGAGAATAAATATTTTTTATATGATTAAGGGGGAGTTACAAATTATTACTTATACGGTTCATATACAAATTACTTTTTAATGAAACAAAATGGGGAGAAATATAAGAGAAATATGATATGAATAGTAGGGAAATTTATATTGGAGACATATATATGAATATAACTTTATATGAAAAGTACCTCAAAATTAGTACTTATGTACATATCTATCATGGTAAGAAAGTTTAATTTTAGGGGGAGTAAAATTGATTTTACAATTTTTTCTTTTTTGCAATTTATATATTTTTCATATTTCTCGATTTGTCTTCATAAAAAAGTGGGAGATTGTTGGAGCCAAGTTTTAATGTCTTATAAAATTATATTTTGATGATACAAATATTGAAAGATTAAAGTTATATGCTGAAAAAGTTTAAATAGAAATGGACAACTTTGATTGAATAATTGACTATAATCTCATTAGATTTTGAATGAATGATGAATATCAAAGTTGTAGAGAATTTTGTTAGCTATTCATAGAATTCAAAATGATCTAATTTGGATAACCATGCAAAGCATTATGCTCAAAATAATGCAAGACGGTCAACCTATCGGTCGAAGCAATGAAGGCCGGTCGAAGCACCAATCGACCGATCAGAATATCGATTGACCGATTAATACATGAATTGTCCAGTTCAATGTGGAGACTACACCGGTCAATAGACCGAGCGATGCACTAGCCGACCGATCAGCTCAATGGGTGAAATCCAAAATGACAAGACTATATTAGTTGATAGACCGGTCGACTAGTTCCCGGCTGAGATGAACAGTAACGGCTATTTTTCAAGGAGAAATTTGTGGAATATTTTCTGAATGAATTTTTCACATGTAGAAGCTATAAAAGGAGTGCCAAAGCTTGAAGAAAAAACACCCATCCAAGCATTCAAGGAAAACTTCAAGTTATCAAAAGAAAATCATTCTCTTGAAGTTATTATCCAAGTTTCTTCTTCTCTCATCTCTTCTTATGAGCATGATATTGTAAAAGAGAGAAACCGTTGTTTAGAAAATTAAGAGTGAACTCCTGTGTAGAAGAGGTTCTATATTTTACCTCTTGAGCGAGAGAAAAGATAACTTCTTAGAAGGAGAGGTGTGCCATACCTCTCGAAGCGGAAAAAATGTGGTTCTTCCTTGCCCCACTTGGAACTAAGGAAGAGTTTAGTGGAATCTCTCCATCTCGATGTCGAGAACTCGGAGCGACGTAGGCTAAGGTGTGGTCGAACCTCATCAACAACCATCTTATGTTCTTGTGTTTTATTCTCTCTCCCTCTCCTTCTCATATTCTTATGCATGTGATTTGATTTAATTTGCATTGATTTAAAGATTTTTGAATCGATTTTAAGCTTCTATGACGTATTTTGTGAAATCGATATTTTCAGATTTAAACACTAATTCGCCCCCTCTTGGTGCCTTAAGATCCTATAGTTTTGTGTCCTAACTGTTTCACACGTTCTACCCTAATGGAGCACGCGGCCAAATCTCTCATCGTCGTCGATCGCCGCTCGCCTAACGAAGAAGCCGTTGATCTTCACCCGCTCGCATGTCCGCCTGCCTGCTGCAATGAGCCTAACCCTGCCACATGCCTTGCTGCTTCATTCACCTTCTCCTCGTGCCGCAGCTCGATTGAGTACTGACACTCGCATGTCCGTTGCTGCTCGCATGTTCGCCACGCCGCCGCTAGCCTGATAGCCGCTGCTCGACTGTCATCGCTTGCCTAACCACGATCTCGTCGTGGAAGTCTGTAACTCTTGTGTGAGTCGGTTATGCTCTCCTTATTACTGTGATGTTCCTCCATGTTACTCCAACAAAAAATTAACACTTGATTTTAGTTAACAACTATGCGACATGTTTCTATTGATTCTAAAGTTGAAATAAAATGTTTGAAATATGAGGCTGCCCGATATGTGTTTGATGAAAGGATTTGTTTCAATCGGTGTGTTAGGCTTAGTTAAGCTTAGCGATACCCATGCTTGGTGTCGCCTCTAGCTGCTTAGAGCTACAAGAGCATAAAACTCCAAACCCACAAAGAGAAGATGCCTTCTTCTTACTTCTGCAACGAGCAAGTCATTATTTTTCATTGTAGTGAGCCAGAAGTGTGGAATACCCTTCTATGTAGCAAAATGAGCATGAAAATATCTAAGTTAGCAAGAAGGATATAAAGAACATTTGAGCATGTTCTCTGTCAAGGCTTGTTTTTCTGTTTTATTAATAATGCCTTCCACTTCAACTACATCACTTGTCATTCCATATCACTGAATAATTCATGATGGAAATGGGTGTGAGAAAGTAAATGATCCTTAAATGTCATAGCCACTAGCTTTGTTATATGTTGTTACATCTTACGTGAAATGTCATCCAATTAGTAAGACATCATATTACTTAGCTACTTTTTTCTTTGATCAGAGAGTAGACATGGAACATCCTAAGTATTATTGTCAACAAGATGCAGCGATAAGAACATCTTGGACCGAATGCAATCTTGGTTGAAGATTTTATGATTGTCCATTTTACGGAGTGAGTTTTATTTATTGTACACTTCTTTTATTTCATGTTTGTCAATTTTTTTTTCTTCAAATATTTGTTACCTTTTTATTTAATGTTATGTTGTTGGGTAAAGGAGCATGTCAATACTTCAATTGGATGGATCCATATTTTGAAGAAAGACCTATACATGTCATAAATGGACTATTGCGCAAAATTGATAGGATCGAAGCCAAAGATGAAATTTGGATGAATAAAAATGGAAAAAAGTTATGTTGTAAATTTCTTGTTATAATTGTTATAGCTATTTTAGTTATGTTTATATGACACGACACTATCAACCATCAAATCTTATTATTAGACTTTGATTTTTATTGTTTCTTGTTGTTGCATGGTGCATGCCAGATATTACTATTAGCACTAAGTTTATGAATTAGGATTTATTTTTATTCCACTCATAGTGTGATAATCTCTATGATGTGGCTATAGATGCTATTTTTCTAGGATTCATCCAAACATTTATGAACAAGCCAGAGTGAAATTTATGGTTTGGTTCAATTTTTTTGAGGGGGATGTTTAAAGTTGCATGCACTAGTTAATGTTGGAGCAAAATTGATGAATTGGATGTTAAGATGCTCATGAATATTTCCCATCTTGGAGTTGTACTATGTCGTGTTGTACACGTTGAACAGTATGTGCTCATATTTTGTATGATGAAATGATTATGAAGTCTTTAGTTTCCTCACGTGATGCAAAACCATTTATTCAAACATTCCAAGATAAAAGTTTTTTCTTGAACATGTTTTGTCCTAGTCACAAAAACATTACAAATTATTATTCAAACATATCTAAATTTTACATGTATGGTGTTTTAATATTTTCTCCTGGTTCAAATGAAACATTCTACAAGTGAAGTGTGAGAAGATAAGGCAAATAGGAATAACTAAAGATCCACATGAATTGTCTACAAGATCCATAGACGTAAGGTCAATTCTAATGACACAAACGAAGCATTTGGCATGTGTTCCAACGACACAAACATAAAAGTCAATTCCACAGTGAAACTTGAAAAGAGTTGCAAAGAACTCTGACTTAGCTTTTAGAATTCCTAAAGTTTTATCCTTCCCTGCTTTGATGAATTCTCAAAAGATTCTAATCATTTCCTCCATTATGTCTTTTTGCCAAGTACATCTTTATGCATAAATCATAAACTGCAAATGGGAAATAACATAAAGATTTTTTTCCTTGCTAGGAGCAACTAATTGCATTCCTAAGAATATCATTTCAAGTAGAAGTCACATACTACAACAAATGAAGAAATGGACAAGATTCTAATCATCTCCTCCATGATGTCTTTCTGCCAAGTACATCTTTCTACATAAATCATGAACTGCAAATGAGAAATAACATAAAGATTTTTTCCCATGCTGGGAACAACTAATTGCATTCCTAAGAATATAATTTCAAGTAGAAGTCACATACCACAACAAATAAAGAAATGAACAACACTGATACCTATAATATATCAGACAACTACTTTTATAAATGGACTCACCAAAAGAAACTGATAGATAAATGACAGAAATCTATCCATGCTCAATGCAGAATCAGGAAATCAATTACTTCATGTTTAGGAGAAAGAAAGATTTTATCTTAACACAATCCTAATCCGATTAGAAGAAACATGAACTTGTTACAAGAAATAGAGATCTTACTTATCTCAACACCAAGTTATTGATATGATTGATCTGGTATATCCTGACTCAATTGAACCACACTAGTACTTGCTTCACTTACATCCATAGTTATGTTTGAAATATGGAAGGCACTAATCTTTTTTATAACATCATCTATTAGTGGCGCTGCAAATTGTAAATGCTTAGCTGAAGTCAAATCTATTTCTTGTACTTTCCACGTATTACTTTGCCAAGTCAACTTTTGATTGGGGGTTATAGAATCATTACTACATGATGCTTTGTCATAGATTGCATGGGCATTTGTATATCTTGCATTTATCGTCAATCGATGAAGTATGTATTTCTCAGGTAAGAATGCCACTCCTTTTTTGTGGAGAACACTCAACATGTGCAATAAAATAACCCTTCTTGTTCAAATTTCTTACAAGAGCATCTTATAGAAATTATTGCATGATGACTAAACTCGATGATACTCTTGTCTTCATCAATGTCTTGCATAGCATGCATAGAGTAGACAGTTTTATTAGCATCTTTGATAATCTTATGTCCATATAAATAAAATTATTTTGCATATTCTTCTTAGAACCTGCAAAATAAGTTATATTTATATATTGCCTTCAATCCGATTGGTTCTTCGCTTGGATGCGTTTGAAAGCCTCGAGATTACTCTTACTTTTCATTTTAAAGAGAAAGTCCGAAAATATATCTTGCAACAACAACATCTTCAAAATATAATGGAACCCATTTTTGTTGTTTTTCATACATAACCTCTAACCAATGCTCGTCCGAAATATTAAAGTTTTGCTTCAAAAGAAACCAACCCTCATCAAACTCGTATGTATTTGATGATTTATAAAAAGCCACTTATAACTCTTGTAGATGAGTCATTACGTTTCTAGCAATATGCCATGTGCAAAGAATATGTTTTGTACATGAAAAAAATCTTACGGATAGCATTACCCATCGCAATATCTTGATTCGTAATAATACAAGTTGGGTGTTTTCCATTCATGCATTTAGACCATTTTCAAACAACCGTATAAAAGTTTCCTCAGTTTCATCAGCAAGTAGAGCACAACAAATAATCACGACCTTCTATGGTGATTGATTCCAGTAAAGGGAGAAAATGATATTTTCAAATAATTTGTGTGGTATGTTATGTCAAAGACAACAACGTCATTAAAAGTTAAATAACTATCTCTCGACCTTCCATCAACCCAAAAGAAATTCAAAACTATGCCATTTTCATCGAGCTTCCATTTATGAAAAAAACTTGGATCAACACTTGCTTTATTTTGAAACACATATATAATGTTAAGATATTCAACATTAAAAATGCCTTTTCTTCTTTCTCTTAGATGATCAACACAAGCTTGTGTTGTTACCATTGGTTCACTAGAAATATTCAGTACCCTTGCTATTTTTTATGGACCCATGCCAAATTTTCTTAAGTTAACAATATCTTCTTTTGAAGTTTTCGAAATATGTTTCTGTGGCCGCAAAGATTTCACTTTTGTGGGTGTTGTTAAAACATGATTGTGCTCTTTTTGAAATTTTCATACTTCTCACTTTCCATCCTTCCTTAGTCCAACATATAAGTGGACAAGATAATCATTTCTAACTTCTCTCTTTTGTGTGATGACCTTTTCAATAGGTTGCTTCAATCTCTTATGGTCTTCTTTAGAACAAACAAAAGTTTTGTTAATGGCATTTTTTCGTGATTATAGATTTATGACAACCTTGTTTTCTAACAGAAAAACTCACACATATTATAGTACTTATAGTCCTCTTCATCGATATCAAATGTCATACCAACATAATGCTTTGGCAGCTCGTAAATTTTACAAAATCCTTTTCATGCATCTCGACATTGCTTTCTTCCTCACTATCTTGAACTTTTGACTCGTTAATCTCTGCGTCCATATTATCAATTCAAACGTAAGATCTGCCTCAATAAAATAACAGATATAATCATATTGCAATGAAGCTCAAAAGTCATTGAAAATGAAGACATAATTAAACAAATATAATGAATTTGCATAGTATATATCCTTTGAATCAAATGATATAACGACACAAATAGACAAGTATGACACAATATTACAACTACATAACTAGACACAAATATAGAATGTTCAACGAGATCCAAAACATGAGAATACATTAGATATAATTCTTTTAAACATGTTGGATTCTAAGTTCACCTCGACCAATAGTGCAGAGTCCAAGCAGTTAGAAGTTATAAAAGTCATGAGATAATCATAATTGTAATTCTAATTAATTTGCATATTAGTCTCACAAATTGTATATACTCCCATTACCTCAAATTGTATCAAATCCCACCTTTGTCTCAACTCAACAAAGACAAATTGATTCTTCAAGTCTCCATTCTAAATTACAAGAACCCAATAGCCTCTCAAAATTAAATTTATATCCTTGTTGAGCATGATGAAAAATAGTAACAATACTTGTGTGTCTGAAAAGAAAAGAGATGAAGGTAACTTGTACCGAAAATAAGTAAAGAATTTGCAAAAGCAAGATGGAGGTGAAGCTAAAACAAGTATCGATCGGACGATGGAACAAAGAACTGAGTACAGAAATAGAATATGATATCATTCCAGTGGAAGTGTTTCAATTCCATAGATGGCTTTAGAAGATTAAAAAGTTGTAAAAAAAAGGCAAATCAGAGGTTAATGAATGTACCTAATGCATAGGGCAGCTTTGTCCCCACCGTCGTCGGATCTTGCGGTGATCAAGCTATTCGGGGCACACACCGTCCGGATGAGCAATGTGTCCCCCCACCGGCGTCAAATCTCAGGGTGATCGACACTCACGTTCGTCGTCTCTAGCGGCGTCAGGCCGAACGGGTGCTGTCGAGGTGAGCAGCATCGTCCCCACAACGGCGTCGGATCTCACGGCAATCGGATCTCATGTTCATCATCTCTAGCGACGTCAGAGCGAATGGGTGCTTTCGGAGCTAGGGCCTCAATCGAGCTGTGACACGAGGGGAAGGTGAGCGAAGCGGCAAGGCATGCGACAGGGACAGGCTCGTTGTAGCAGGCAGGAGGACAGGCGAAGATCAACAGCTTTCGCTTCGTCAGGTGAGCAGTGATCGACGACGATGAGAGATCTGTCTGTGTGCTTTGTTAGGGAAGAACACTAGAGACCGATCGAGAGGAAGGGTTCAAACATGAAGGGGGAAATGAAAAATTAAACCGGTCTTTTTGTGATTTCATTTCGAAAAAATTGATGGTTTTTTTTAAAAAAATTGATTTTGTAGGCCACCCCTAGATCCGCCATCCACGCAGATCCAAGGGGCGCCAATGTAAGCAGGCACGTGCTACCATTCAGATGGGCAGGATGCCCATTTAATCCTTTTCATAATTACTTTTGCGCTTAAAAATTGAATTTCTATATCTTCAATAAAAAAAATTATATACACCAATGTAGCCTTTGGCGCCAAGTGATTTTAAAAAAAATGAAGGTTTGTAACATATTACACCCATTGAATATGTTCAAATCTTCACTTGGACCCTGTTTGACAACTGGAACTAAGCGTTGATTCCGCTTGGTTCCAACCGGTTTTGTCTGGTTCCAATCAATTCTGTCAAATGATGTGACGTTCAACGAAACCAAAGAGAAAACTTGATTCCGAAAAACCTTACCTTGGTTCCACCATTTTGATAGAACCAAGCACTGTAGCATAGGAAACATTATTTTTTATTTCACGTGTTGACATTTTTTTTCAATTTCCTTTTTTTTTCTTTCTTGATTTTCTCTCTCACACACATGTATCTTATAAAATAATTTATTTATTAAATATAAATTATTTATTATAATATATTAAAATAATATTATTTCTTACTTATTATTTCATTAAAAATTTAATATTTTACTACATATAATTATTAAAAACCAGATTTTTTATTTAAATAAATTATTTTTAACAAAATTTTTTTAAACAAAATTTTTAATTTTTACTTTTATTTTTATTTACTAATAATATTTTATTTTATATTTTTAATATTAATTTTCATTTTAAAACCCATCAAAAATTAATTCATCACATTTACTTTTTTCTATCACATCAACTTCTTTATTCTTCATCTATCATATTTCACTTTATTCAAACATAACTAGAACTACAAAAACTTGATGGAACTTCAATTCAAAGATGGAGAGACTAGAATGATAATGTTTCATGTGAATACTCATTCAAACTCGTTTTATGTGATGTAAACATTTATGCAAGATGTACAAGACAAATTAAGTATGCTTACAACTATTTGCGATAAAATCGATGTTACGAGCAATTATAGCTATCTAGGACATATAAATCCGTATATTTTCATGACATTATATCTTGATGATATTTTATTTACAGAAATAGGCCCTATTTGGTTTGAACCGGAAAGGAAGTTAAAAGGAGAGAAAGAAAAAAAAAAGAAAAATGAAATATATATTTAGTTTGGTTAAATTTATAATGAATGGAAAAGAAGAATAAAGTCTTCTCATTTTTATCTCTTTTCCCGTTTAATATATTTTTCTTTCAACCCAAAATCGAAATGAAAAAGAGAAAAAAATGTATAATTAAAATACATTTTTATATTTAATCTTATAAACTTAATTATGAGAGAAATTATTTGTTGTGTCCCATTATTTTTTTTATTCAGGCTCTTTGACTCCTTTGTAATTCAAAAAATCTACTTTTCATTTAATTTTTTTTTTACAAATTATTTATGCTGTCCGCTGGGCATATTCTCAATAACGTCCTTGTAATCACCCATGCACATGTTATGTATTAAACCACTAAGTCTCATTTTATATGGCATAAATGCACCATGATCCCATCCCATTGCGTTTTCGGATGAAAGCAACTCGTCTCAAGCAGATTAAGATAACAACAGTGTCGATTCCCGGCCATACGCAAGTATTGATGGTTACTAAATTTTGTAACATTGTTTTCGCTTGCATATTGTCCACATGATTTTGACATGGTGATATGATTAAAATAACTCCTTAATTTCCCTTCCGGTCTGCTTAATTTGGATTTTTTTTCCCATGGAGGGGTTAGTTTTGGTACTCATTTGTAATCATTAGCATTGTTTAATTTTTGTGTTAATTGGTTGAAGATTAAGTTAGAGACAACGTAAGATATGAAGCGCTTTTTTTCTTATAAAATTTTATTTAGGTTAAATGTGGCATATGTCCATTTTTTATTATTTAAAATACGAATAAAAATGACGGAAAGAAAAAATAATTGTGTGATATTTTTAAGAAGTATTATCGTGATATTCCTATTAATCATTCTTTGATTATGATGAATAAAAAATTAATTAATTAATTAATTCATCAAATATATTGTATAATATTAACCTTTCTTTTTTTTATCACATCGAGACGTACTGTCCGCGTTACCATTGAATTATTTATAGCCCTTAACATCTATTTTTTTCTCTTATTTTTATCGAGACTGCTCCACCAAGATTAATTGCAAGAAACCAAATAAAAAATGAGCAATAAATAAACAGACATTGAATGAGATGTTTACAATTTTTGTTTCAAATCATTTTTCCCCTTGCACAAACCGACACTCTATAGTAGAAAAATCGCTTCTCATGCACATTGTTTGCTGTCAATAAAAGTGAAAAAAATCACGATATGTATTTGAAGATGGAAACATTAATCTTATCTAAAGAAATGGATCTTTTTTTCTTTCAAAGTAAATGAGACAACATTTTATTTTGTATTTGTAACACTTCGAAAATCTTTCCTAAAAATTAAAAGTAATTAAGAAAACTTTTTTGACCATCACATAATCATAATAAAATAATTATTTTATTGATACAACGAAAGACTTTAATAAAATAAAATTTTAATTTTCCAACGAAAGATTTCTTAAAAGCATTTGTAACAAAACATGAACATAAAGTATAAACCAATATCAATTATTCATAAAACATTTATAAGCATAAATAGTCTAATGACTAGTGGAACCCTTATTCAATTCTAGACATTGTGTAACAAGTCATTATCCATCCTTAATCTTGATTATATGTATGAATCTAAAGTGAGTTTCTTAATTAGAATATGTAAATATCGTGCAATGCAATAATCCTAATCATGATATTACATGACTTGTGTATTTAGCTTCATATATATAAACAAGAAAGATGTATATATGTCATGTATTTAACATATAATCTACATATCAATCATAACATAACATTCCTTCATCATGCATCTTCATGAATATCATGTGTATAACATTTAAACAATCATCATACTAATAGTATGGATATAATCATGATCAATTATCAATAAACACACTAGTGGCTTGCACTTACCATAATATTACCTCAATAAATTTTCTCGTAATTACTTTACAACCTTTTGAACTTCACTTTCGTGGACATCAAACTTAACAATTCAATCTTTGTGAATAACATCTTTGATTTTATAATAGTTGAATAATCAAGTCATTGCCTTACAATAAACTATCGAGACCTTTGAAGACACAATTATATATATATATATATATATATATATATATATGAAAAATTAGGTGAGATCATTAAAATGGATCTCACCCTAAAATCTTGAAATCCTGACCGTTATAACGGAACAGGACTTGCTTCAACACTCCAGATCGAAGGAGAAATAAGTCGGCCAATAAAGGGGGAAAATCGGCCTCCTTTCGATTCTATCAGGGAAAAAATCCCCCCCCCCCAAATGATGCCCTAGCCCGACATCTCCTTCCATCGTCTCCCCCCTCTTGACATCTCACCACGCGATCAGAAATGATGATTTCGCCGCTCGAACAAGTGAACGAGATGATCTCCCTTTCCATGCTCAACGATCTCACCGCTCGACCGCATCCGCGTGCCCTAGCATCTCCAAATCTTGGCAGGTGAAAGGACGCGATGATCTCGCCGCTCGACACGTGCCCTAGTGTCTCCCCAACTCAGAGGAGAAACGATCTCCCTCTCCACACCCGACAAACTCGCCCTCGACGGCTCCCCCCGGACTCCGACCTCCACTACGGCCAACTCCCGACACCCAGTAACCTCCACCTCGATTGCGACGTCAAGGTTAGATCTCAGCTAGGAATATTCCAATGTTGCATACTTTTTTTGTTGTTGTGTTGTCCCTCTCCTCTTTGGATCATGAGTGCCAGGCGAAATGTGGATTTCCCTGTCCCTTCCATCTCCTTGTCTCAGCTAGCAACCTCCTCCGCTCGGCTGCGAGCTCCCTCCGAGAAAAGGTGACCCTCCCTGTGATGCATGATGCTCTCTTACAACTCCAACCTTGCATGCTATAGCAAGATATTGCATTAGTGCTTTAATTATCTTGTGTGGCCTTTCCATTTCTCCTATATGCATGTTCTCATGATCACAATTGCTGCAGGTGGCAACAGTGTCGATCTCATGGAAGCTGGATGCAAAATGAAAGATTCAACGAATAAGTGTCTTAATAGTTACTTTTATTAAGACGATACAACAAAATTAGTGCAGTAGTGAGTTTCTAAAATTGTGTCTCAATAGTTACTTTTGTTCAAAGTTATTTTTAGAGGTTCTTATTTTGTGGTATCATCTAGTTCAAGAACTTCAGAAGCTTATTGTAGTAGGTAATTTCTATAATAATGATGCTTCTTGTGTTTAGATAAGATGAATTTCACTATAAAATGTTACTGTCAAGATGAAGCCATCATTAGAACATCATGAACTCAAGCTAACCTTGGTCGTAGATTTTATAGTTGCAAAAACTATGAAGTAAGAATCACGTTTACGATTTTCTTTAAATGTTCTTAATGGTTAATTCATTTCATCTACTATTGCTAATATATTAAAATTGTCCTTGTTGCTTTTTGTAGGAAAATAGATCTTGTAAATACTTCCAATGGCTAGATTCTGACATTGAGCCTCAATGCAAGATTCTTATTAATGGTTTGCTACAGAAGATCAAATTGTCAGATTCAGAACGTGAAAATGAAAAGAAAAACTTTGAAGTTGCTATTGAATTTGAGAGGCAGAAATGTAGATTATTTAAAAATGTAGCAGTGTTTTTTATGATATTAATATTGTATCTTTTGAAGTGATTTGTAATAATATTTCCAAGAGCTTTGTATGTGTACTTGGGTTATGATGTGTGATTTGTAATTGAGTTATGATGAATGATGGGTATTTCGCCCAGCGAGATGTTTTTTGTTGTCCTCAATTCTTCATTGTGTGCTTAGAAGGTCTCACTCGTCATTTTTTGTTTCCATTTAAAGGCTTCAGTTAACTTGCCAACTTTGCGGTATCCATCAATCAATGTATTGAATGTTATAGGATTAGGAAGTATGCCTTTAAGATGAAGTTTATTGAAAAGATTGACTGCTCTCTCTAAGTTTTCTGAGAAGAGATTAGTTTATATACATTTTGGTTGGCGTGTTTCATTCAATGATCAATCACATTTTAAAAGAAGAGCTTAGTTTATTGAAAAGATTGACTGCTCTTAGAGCTGATGTTGCATGAATCTTACACATTTTAAAATGGGTGTTCATGTTGATTCTGCAATTGAGGCATGTGCATAGCCATTACCCCACAACAACACAGAGAGCAAAATGTAAAATGATAAATCAATGTGTTGAATGTTATAGCATTAGGAAGTATGCCTTTAAGATGTTGAATGGTATAGCATTAGGAAGTATGCCGATGAACTTGAAGGATACCACTCATGGAGTCACTAACAGACCATTACTTCGGAGCCATGTTGCAATAAAAATGCCACAGTGATCGTTGTCCTTGTCGACATCATTTACAACAACCATTTTGCATCACATGATGGCAAAACACATTCATTGCACAAGAACAAAAAGAAAGTCGTAAGGAAGTGAATCCCATGAACACATTCATTAACAACATTTGCATCTAAAATCCTTCCAGACTTGGACAACCCATAGATAACAACATTATAAATGATATTGTTTTGTTGAAATTCATGATGAACATAAGTATAACCAAACTTCATAAACATCACATACAAATAAAGCTTCAACATAACCAAACAAAAAATTCCACTACAGCCTGCATAAACAACTCGAAATTAAACTCCACTGCAACCTGCATAAACAACTCGAAATTAGTCAAATGAAATCTCACAAAAGAAGGAAATCAATAAGACATAATTTAATGACTGACAACGGTAATTAATTCTCATATTCATCCTCATCATCTTCGTGCATGTCAACCACTTTCGCCTTGTTCTTCTTGTCATTGTTTGCCTTATTTTAAATGAGAAGACAAATAAGAGTACATAAGAGTTAGCAAGGATCCTAAATTCATCAATATTTGGTGTGTTTGAATACTCACCATTTTGACTTTTGTTTTTAGACAAGTAGTTTTGTAGTGACCTAACATGCCACATTCACTGCATGTTCTCTTTTTAACTTCATTTTGTGACTTTTCAATTTCAATCTCAGCTTTAATCCTTTGAATTTTCTTGGGTCTTCCTTTGGATTTCACATATGATGGGTCATTAATCATAACATGTGGTTCTTCTCTATCTTCATTTATAGTTGATTCACTGTAAAATGTGACACTTTCAGGCGAACCGCAACTTTAAAATTTTCAAATTTTTGGAGAACTTCATTTATAAGAGACATTTCAAAACTCAAATGATCATCCGATCGTAATCCAAAATTATGAACTCTCCAAATGTTTGATTGCCAAGCCCATTTCTTTAGATGTTGTCCATATTTAGAAGTAGTTCCAAGGCTGTGAACTAAACATGCTTTCGAATATCGAGCATCGATTGTCCAACGATAAATAATGTATTGATCTAGTATACGTGTTATCCCTTTTTGTTGAGGATATCCAAAATGTAGACACGAAAGATACCTTCTTGTTCAAATTTTCTACAAGAACTCCTTACCAAAATCGTTCCCTGATTACCATATTCCACCATGTACCTTCCTTGATCTTTCGTCCCCATTAAGTACACAGAGTACACAACTTGATTTGCATCTTTGGAAACTTTTTGTGATTGATAATCATTCACAATCTTGAACTATTTTTGAAATTTATCAAATACACGTTGTGTATACACCTTTCCCGCATACTCTTCCAAGAGATGTTTAGAAGTTAAGGCAGGTAAAGTGTTTAGATTTTTAAAATACTCACGTTCTTCAACTTCACGATGACAATGAAGGGTTTGATCATGTTGCATCATAAAGTCTGTTAAAGTGTGAGAATTTACAAAGTCATCAAAGAAAGAATGCATGCTCTCTGCTCTTTGAGATGAATACATGCTTGCAGAAAATATATCATTGAAGTATACAGGCAGCCAATAATGATGCTTACAAAACATGTTTGCTACCCAGTGATCCTCTGGGATGTCATGCGATTGCTTCAATGCAATCCATTTCTCTTCACACTCTTTGACGGACATTGAACCATATATCCATTTCTTAAAATCTCTTATAAAATTTCCAAGTGCACATAAATTGCGTGTGTTAATCAATGCATTTTTTATAATGTGCTAGATGCAAAATTGATGTCTTGTATTTGGAAATACTTTACGTATGGCATTTCCCATAGCAATATCTTGATCTGTAATAATACAAATAGGTTGTTTTTCATTCATACAATCTAACCATGTCCGAAACAACCAGACGAATGTGTCCTCTGTTTCGTCTGCCAACAATGCACATCCAAATAAAGTAGACTACATATGATGATTAACTCTTGTGAAAGGAGCAAATGGCATGCAAAACTTATTAGTTTTATAAGTAGTGTCAAAAACTACTACATCTTCGAAAGTCGAATAATTATCCCTCGACCTACTGTCAGCCCAAAAAACATTTCTTGCGATGTTACTTTCATCCAACACCATTTCAGAATAGAATCCTAAATCATCATTTTTCTTTTGTTTGAAATATGCAATGACACCCATGCATTCTTTACCAATATTGTTCGATCTTCTTGCATTGAAATGATTTATACATTCTTGTGTTGTAACTGATGGAGCACCTGAGAAATTTAAAATCTTAGCAATTTTTGAAGGACCAAGACCAACTTCATCTAATGTGGTAATGACATTATTGGAACCATCACAAAATTTAGTATGCGATCACAAATTTAAGACCTTTGACGGAGTGGCCAACATGTGATTATGTTGTTCATGAAATCTTTTTATAATCCACTTTAGGTCACATGTTTCACCGACTAACAAACGGGCTTCACAACCAACCTGATTTTCTCTTCTTCGTTTGGCATCATTTCCAACATTTCGATTAAGATCCTTGTAACCTTCTTTGGAAAAAACAAAGAACCTACTAGAGAATTTTCTGGTTTCGCTCGCCTTAATAAAAGATGCTTTTCGAACTGAGAATCCAATTGCTCTAGCATATATGTTATAAAAATTGTATGCTTCTTCATATGAATCAAATGTCATTCCAACACATGGTTTGATATTAATGTCTTCAGCCACTTGTTGAATTTCACTAAGTTTGTCAATAAAATTGTCATGGCATTCAGATGGCATTGTATCCATATCATTGTTCAAATTAGATGTCATTGGAAATTTGAAAATAAACCTGAAATGCAATAATTAAACTTGTTATGTTACAGTGTAACCTTGTTATAAAATTTCTGACAATGCATATGATTCCAGATAAAACAACAAATTTTCTTATTCTTCATTTTCTGATAAGTTGTACTTTGTGATCAATGTTATGTTCCATTTATCAAATCATATGGTGAACAATTAATGCCAACCTCTGGACCTGGGCGTCAAGTATGTGATGTTACCTGAGGTGGAGGTCGTCGAGAGTCGACCGAGGTGAAGGAAATCGTCGGGTGTCAGGTGTGAGGTGTTGGGAGTCGGTCGACCGAGATCTAACCTTGAGGTCGTAGTCATGAGAGGGAGATCACAGTCGGGTGTCAGTTGAGGTGGAGGTCACCAGGGTGTTAAGGGCGAGTTCGTTAGGCATCCTTTCGCCTGCCATCGAGCGTGTCGTTGGCTTGTCCGTTGAGCAGCGAGATCGTCAAGCAACCTTTCATCTACCATCGAGCAGTGGAGCGACGAGATCATCGAGCGACCTTTCGTCTGTCGCCGAGCGGTCGAGCGACAAGATCTTCGATTGCGATCGTTGAGCAGGGGAGACGATGGAAGGAGATGTCATGCTAGGGCATCATTTGGGGGGAGCAATTTTTTCCCTGAAAGAGCTGGAAGGAGGTCGGTTTTTTCCCTTTATTGGTCGACTTATTTCTCCTTCGATCTAGAGCGTTATAGCAAGTCCTGATCCATTACAAGGGTCAGGATTTCAAGATTTTAGGGTGAGATTCATTTTAATGATCTCACCCTAATTTTCCTCATACATATATATATATATATATATATATATATATATATACATACACATACACATACAAGTGTAAGAATCAATTATTTCCCAACAATAAAAAAATAATATTTCTCAACTGGATGTATCATGACTGGCAATTAATAATTAATGTTACGTCGCTCAATCTTCATATTTTAACTTAATTATTATTGTACATGCATTTCATGTATCTAGGTGTCATATAAAATCAATAATCATCAATACATAATTTATGTACATTAGAAAATAAGTTTAAAATATCATATAGATCCTTCTACATTGGTCACGACTGTCAATGTGCCTAGTCATGATTGTGAATGCCCATAATGGGCGGTTAATACGGACATGAAATCCAATTTTCACGAACATGAGAGAGAGTTTGTTCTTGGCTCGCTTTCTATCTACTCGCTCACAATCGTAACTAGGATAGTCATGGTCGTGTTCTAGCTCCATCACGATCGTGACCGGTTTATCACGAGTGTGAGCGAAAGCCATATTTCAACTTGCCTAACCATCTCTTGGTCACGGTCATTCCTAGACCTAGCACGACAATGCCAACATCCTAAGTTCCCATTTTCCAATGCAAAAATACTAGTCTTTTAGATGAAATAAAGAGGAAAGACATACTGATATACACCATCAAGAATACATTAGGACATGAATCATAATATGATATCATCATATGAATCATGAAAATAACCTATTTTAGAATTGTCCCTAAAATTATACATAACTTTACATCTAGGTCATGAAACATAAAATGATAGGTCATTCCCTAAAACATATGGACGTAATGTAACACCCCGAATTTCACCCCCAAATTGTCAAGGACAATTGGGTCATTCGACTATGTTAGCCCGTTCGTCATCGCATAATCATAATAAAATATGATTTTCATTTAAATCAGCGAAAGCATAAATCCATCAAATAAGATAAATGAATCACTCTATTCAATGCGGAAAACTTCATTAAAATGTCAAAAGTGATGTTATAAAATTTAAATTGTCATCAATAACCAATAATATATCTTAAAATCATAGTCAAAAGACTTTAAGACAATTGACACTTAACATCCTAAATCATTTTGCAATCTTATTCATCATGAGCTGAGCCGACATCCATCCAAACATCACGCACCTGCACGAATCCAGGGTGCAAAGGTTTCCCTGTTAGAGTGTGTAAAAGTCATGCATACTATGCTATGATCCTATACATGATACTACATGTCATGTCTTGACATATGAACTACATGTCATTCATTCATTCATTTCTATCATCATGCGATAATTAAAAGCATGAAAACATGTAGTCAAATCATCATACACAAAGTATGGACATTCATAACATTCATTCAATCCATAGGCATATAAGTGAGATACACTTATCATAATTATTGCCTCCATAGCTTTTCTCAGAGTTGTTTTATAATCCTTTGGACTTTTACTTTCATGGGACCATTCCATTAACTTCATAACTCTCATCAGGGTTGCTTTGCAACCCTTTCGGACTTTTACTTTCGTAGGACATCATTCCATTCCATCGATCATTGGCCCTTTCCTAATAATGTTATATCCTCTTATAGTTGGGACTTATGTCGTTGCCCTCTCAATAGGCTAGCTAGGCCTAGGAAACAATGCTCCCCTCTCACCCGAATGTGACATCAGAATGCACACACCATTGCTGATGCATGTAATGATTATTCTGGACTCTCACCCGAGGGTGACATCGGAATGACACACTATTGCCGTTGTATATAATGATCATTCCAGACTCTCGCCCGAGGGCGACATCGGAATGACACACCGTTGTCGATGTGTGAAACGATTATTTCGGAAAATTATTCGATAAAGGTCCATAGAGAGTCGACATGTAACATCATCCATAAATAGGTTCATTATACTTTGCAATCAACAAACAGTTACGTCGCTCAATCTTCATGTTTTAACCTAGTTATGTGGGAACATACATATACGTGTATCTAGGTTCATAATAATCATCAAACATCAATACATACTATTAATACATTGAAAATAACATTTAAAATATTATAATAATATTTTTATCACTGTCACGATCGTGATTTAGGCTGTCACGATCGTGACCAAAGTTCTGATTCGTTCCCTCTATCACGGCCGTGCCTACTAGTGTCACGGCCGTACTTACTCTGTCACGGTCGCGACATAGATTGTCATGGTCGTGCCAGAGGCCATACCTTAGTCGTTTTCCAACATTTCTATCACGAGCGTGACATGTGTGTCACGGCCGTGACCGAGCGTTGAAAAATTGTGTCGCCTCTTGACTTTTTCACGTTTCATCAGTTTGGAAAATCGATATAAATCATTATGAATCAATAAATATATGTTTCCTAGGTATTCTAGGATAAAAAAAAGTATGGAAAAAACATGTAAAAATATTCAAATTTCCAAATCTAGGGTCCATCCCCAAATCATGAACAATAGGAAGAACATGAATCCTAATAACAAATCTGATTCAAATCTTTGCACATGGCATAGATCTAATCGTAGAATCCTATTCATGTATAAATCTAGAGCGAAAACCCTCAATCAAAATCCATCACGAAGACAAGGTGCCATCAAACTCTCAATCCAATCATGAAAACCATTGAGAGAGAATAAGGGGATTTGGATCTCCTTTACATACTTTGATCTTGGATCTTTCTTTCTCTTCTTCCTTCTCCCTAATTTCCTCTTTCTCCTTCCTCAAGTCCTAACCGTCAAGGTGTGGATCAAAGAGAGAAAGAGAGATAAAAGAGACTTTATATCAGGGAGAATCATGAGGGTTTGGACAAGAAGTCCAAATTGCCCTTGATGAAAAAATCAGGGTATTACATCCTTCCCCATTAAAAGAAAACTCATACTCGAATTTTAAACTATAAAAGAACATTCACCAAATAGTTTTAAAAATTATTCTTTCATTTCTTCTTCCAATTCTCATGTCTTTTCGGTTCCATTGTGGTGCTTCCATGCAATCTTCATCATCTTTATTACTTTGTTCCTCAACCGACGTTCACCATACTCTAGTATCTCGGTAGGATACTCCTCATAGGTGAGGTCTTTCTTGATGGTTGGTTCTTCAATCACCACCACATGTGCACTGTCATATGTGAAGCATTGACACATAAAAAATATTGTGGATTCTGACATATGAAGGAGGCAATGCAAACTTGTATGCTCCTTTTCCTACTTTTCCCAGAATCTCAAAGGGGCCGATGTACTTGGGAGTCAACTTGTCTTTTCTTCTGAACACTCTTTTGGTAGGTGATATCTTCAGCAATATATGATCTCCAACCTAGTAGATTTGTTCCCTTCTTTTCTTATCTGTGTAACTTTTTTTATGGCTCTGAGCTATCATCATTCTTTCTTTGATTAAATCTACCTTCTCAGCATAGTTTTATACTAGTTCAGGTTCTAGTAGTCTTCCTTCATCAACTGCACTCCAACATGTGGGAGACCTGCAAGGTCTTCCATATAATTTTTCAAATGGGGCTATCTTGATAGTGGAATGGTAACTATTGTTGTAGGCCAACTTAGCTAGAGTGAGGTGGTCATCTCAACTACCTTGTCAAACAATTGCACATGCTTTGAGCATGTCTTGTTTGAATTATCATTTCACTTTGTTCGTCACTCTGAGGGTGAAATGCAGTGTTGTAGTGTAACCTTATACCAAATGCATGTTGAAACCCTCTCCAGAACCTTGCAATGAATCTTGGGTCTCTATCCAATATGATGAAAATAAGAATCTCATGTAATCAGATAATTTCGTCCACATACAATTTTACCATACTTGCAACTGACTGTCTCACATTATAAGGTAAGAAGTGGGTTGACTTAGTCAATCTATCAACGATGACTCAAATGACATCGCGACCCTTCTGCGTCTTTGGGAGTCCCGCAATGAAGTCCATTGCGATCTCCTCCCACTTTCATTGTGGTATGAGCAGTGAGTTCAACAATCCTGATGGCTTCTGGTGCTCAATATTGACTTATTAGCGGACCAAGCACTTGGAGACAAACTCTGCTACTTGTCTTCTCATATTTTTCCACCAATATATCCTTTGGAGGTCCTTCAACATTTGAGTGGTTCTAGAATGAATGGCAAACTTTGACTTGTGGAACTCAGTTAGAATTTATTCCTTAAACATGATAGTCCTATCTTCATCAATCTTATAATCTGGGTGTCCTTTTTCACATAGACCTTCATATATTTGTACTCCGGATCTTCTTTCTATGCTTGTGCTATCCTTACCACTAGATCAAGTTGAATGACACATTGCATCATCAACTTCCTCTAAGTGTTTTCTTCAATAAGAATCCATTTGTAAACTCTTAAACATGTCATTGATTCTTCTCATTTTATACTTAGAGCATCTGCTACAAAGTTGGTTTTCTCCGGATGATAGAGAATATCAAACTCACTGCCTTTTAAAAATTGTAACCACTTTCTTTGTCTCATGTTAAAAATATATTTGAGATTTTTGTGGTCAGTAAAAACTTTAAATTCTTCTCCATATAAGTAGTGTCTCCATATCTCTAGAGCAAACACTACTGCTGTCAACTCTAAGTCATGAGTATGATAGTTCTTCTCGTGTGGCTTCAATTGTCTTGAAGCATAAGTCACAACCCTTCCATGTTGTATTAACACACAGCCCAACCCAGTTCCACTAACATCACTACACACTGTGTAACTTCCAACTCCAGTGGGAATTGTTTGCACTGATGCAGTGGTCAATCTCTTCTTCAACTTCAGGAAGCTTTTTTTCACATTGTTGAGTCCAATTGAACTTTTCTTTCTTTCTGTTCAGCTTTGTCATGGGAGCAACAATTGTTTAGAAGTTTTGAATAAACCTCTGTAGTAGCTGACTAATCCAAGAAAACTCTTGATAACTGTCACCGTCTTTGGCTTCTCCCAATTGATGACAACCTTTACTTTACCTGGGTCCACGAGATCCCTTCTTTTGAAACTATGTGTCCCAAAAATATTACTTGCTCTAACCAGAATTCACACTTGGATAATTTGACATACAACTGGTGTTGCCTCAACGTCTCCAAAACTATTCTCAGATGCTTCTGATATTCCTCTGGACTTGATGAGTAAATCAAGATGTCATCCACGAACACTATGACAAAACTGTCTAGATGAGGTTTAAAAATTCTATTCATCAAATTCATAAAATGCTGCAAGAGCACTTGTAAGTCCAAAAGGCATAATAAAAAAATCCATAATGACCATACTTGGACCTAAAGGCCATTTTTACAATGTCTTCATCAACTACTCTATCTGATGGTATCTGCTTTTTAAATTAATTTTTGAGAAGACTGATGTCGCAGACAGCTGATCAAACAGATCATCAATTCTAGATAGAGGATATTTATTCTTGATGGTCATTCAATTTCCTATAGTCTATGCATAACTTCAGTGACCCATCTTTCTTCTTCACAAATAGGACAGGTGCACCACACTTGGCCTGATGAAGCCTCTATCTAGTAATTCTTGTAGTTGAGTCTTCAACTCCTTACTGGTGCCATTCTATAGCGCATCATGAAGCCTCTATCCAGCAATTCTTGTAGTTGAGTCTTCAACTCCTTCATCTCTACTGATGCCATTCTATAGGAAGGCTTTGAGATAGGAGCCGTCCATAATATGAGATCAATTTGGAAATTGATCTCTCTTTCCGGAAGTAATCTTAGGTGCTCATCGGGAAATACGTCAGAAAAATCTTTAACTACTTCAAGGTCTTCTAGTGGTTTGGGTTGAAATTCACTTTTGACGATGCTTGCTAGAAATTCTCGACAGTCCTTATCCAACATCTTGATTGCCTTCATCGAGGAGATCATCATCTTCTTTTCTCTTGATGGTGTTCCTTGAAAGATCACAGAACTAACATCCTTCTTGTCTATTTGAACCTTCTTCTCGCGGCACCTTATGTAGGCATCATGATAAGATAACCAATCCATGTCCAAAATAACATTGTAGTCTACCATATGTAGTACTACTATATCAGTGGAGTAATTTACTCCTATCTTAACCGACGTCTCTAGAAGGTATTTCCTGGAGAAGACTCTCCCAAGTGGAGTTGCTATGTCTAACTGCCACTTCATGTTCACTCTCTCAACATTTAACAGATCAGCAAATGCAGACGATATGAAAGAGTGAGCAGCACTGGAGTCAAACAATACATTTGCATAGTGATCTGCGATAAGAAGATTACCTTCGATCACATCATTGGACTTCTGGGCCTCGTCCACTTGCATGGTGTAGACCCTTTCCGGTGCTCTCTGCTAGCCTTCAGTTTGTTTGCCCTTGCCTTTATCTTCATATCCAGCCTTCTTTTCAGTGTAGTCTCTGGCAAAGTGACCCATCTGGCCACAATTCAAGCAAGCTCCTGAATTCATCATGCACTCACTAGGATGGAATTTGTGGCAAAAAGAACAAGGATTGCGCCCTTGTCCACCATTGCCTCTTAAGTAAGGCTTTGAGTCCTTGTACTTCTTTCCTTTGCCTTTTTTTAATCCTTTCTAGATTCCTTGCTTTGTTCTTGCTTTTTTTTTATCATCAATATCTCGAGCTAGATTAGTTGTTAGTGAATTGCCTTCATCATAGTCCCAGGGTCTCCACACTTCACATTGATCCTCAGGCGAGGATTCAGCCCTTTCAAGAAGTGGTTTACCCTCAGTTCTTCATCGTCCTTTAGAAGATTATACCTCTCAAGCTCAAGGAACTTATTGAAGTATTCCTCTACACTCAAGCTGCCCTGTTGTAGATTCATGAACTCCCCTAACATATGGAGAAATGTAGTGGTTCCTGAAGGTCTTCTTGAAATCCTCTCATCATCTTCGTCGAACTGAGTCCTTATCATCAATTTGCACCAATGGCGAGCCTGGTCAGTGAGTTGATGCATGGCCAAATTGACTCTATGTCTTTCAGAGCAATTCATTGCTCTGAATTTCTCAGTGATCACATTCAGTCAAGCTTCAACCTTATTTGGATCCCTATCTCCATTGAAAGTAAGGGGATGCAGCTTTAGGAACCTCTCAATTCTTAAACCCGACTAATTAGAGTGGCTCGAGTTCGCATTTCTTTCCATTGCCTACATCATACGGGTCATGCTCTCAATAAGTTCTCTCCGATCTCCCGAAGCATTAGAGGGACCATCGTGTTCCATCCTTCACATAACAATAACTAACCAATATAAGTTAGTTAATTTAACAATACAATCAATCGCACAATACTTACATACTCTTAACTTTGGATGGCCGCTCATGACAATTGCACATGGACTTAGACTCTTAACAATTCTATAACATACTTAGCATAGGTCCATACCAAACTGTAACACCCCGAATTTCACCTCCAAATTGTCAAGGACAATTGAATCATTTGGTTGTGTTAACCCGTTTGCCATCATATAATCATAATAAAATATAATTTTCATTTAAATCAGTGGAAGCTTAAATCCATCAAATAAGATAAATGAATCCCTCTACTAAATGCGGAAAACTTCATGAAAATGTCAAAACTGATGTTATAGAATTTAAACCATCATCAATAACTAATAAAAGATCTTAAAACCATAGTCAAAAGACTCTAAGACAATTGACTCTTAACATCCTAGATCATTGTGCAATCTTATTCGTTATGAGCTGAGCCACCATCCATTCAAACATCATGCACCTGCACGGGATGGTGCAGAGGTTTTCCTGATAGAGTATGTAAAGGACATACATGCAATGATATAATCTTATACAGGATACTACATGATATGCATCATCATCTTTATAGAAAAAGAAGTAACAATATGCATGTCATGTTTTAACATTGAGATACATGTCATTCATTCGTTCATTTCTATCATCATGCGATAATTAAAAGCATGGAAACATGTAGTCAAATCATCATACATAAAGTATGGACAATCATAACATTCATTCAATCCATAGGCATATAAGTGAGATACACCTACCATAACTATTGCCCCCATAACTTTCCTCAGGGTTACTTTATAACTCTTTGGACTTCCACTTTCGTGGGACATCATTCCATTACCTTCATAACTCTCCTCAGGGTTGCTTTATAACCCTTTCAAACTTTCAATTGGATGGGACATCATTTCATTCCATCGATCATTGGTCCTTTCCTATTAATGTTATATCTTCTTATAGTTGGTACTTATGTCGTTGCCCACTCAATAGGCTAGTTAGGCCTATGACTCACACAAAAGTGATATCAGAATGCACACACCGCGGGTGTGCATGTAATGATCATTCTGGACTCTCACCCGAGGGTGACATTGGAATGCCAAACCGTTGTCGATGTGTGAAATGATTATTCCGAGCAATTATTCGATAAAGGGTCATAGAGGGTCGACATGTAACATCATCCACAAATAGTTTCATTATGCTTTGCAATAAATAAATAGTTACGTCGCTCAATCTTCATGTTTTAACCTAATTACGTGGGATCACGCATATACATGTATCTAGGTTCATACACAATCATCAAGCATCAATTCATACTATTAATACTTTGAAAATAACATCTAAAATATTATAATAATGTTTTTATCACTGTCATGGCCGTGATTCAAGTCATCACGACCGTGACCGAAGTCTTGAAATCCGTTCCCTCTGTCACGGCCGTGCCTACTAGTGTCACGGTCGTGGCTACTCTATCGTGGCCATGATATAGGCTGTCACGGTCATGCCAGAAGTCATGCCTTAATCATTTTCCAACCTTTCTGTCATGGACGTGACATATGTATCACGATCGTGACCGAGCACTGGAAAACTGCATCGCCTCTCGATTTTTTCACAAATTTTCATCAAAAACTTTGGAAAATCGATATAAATCATTATGGATCAATACATATATGTTTCCTAGCATTCTAGGATCAAAAGGGCATGAAAAAACATGTAAAAACATTCAAATTTCCAAATCTAGGGTTCATCCCCAAATTATGAACAATAGGAAGAATATGAACCATATTCATGTATAGATTTAGAGCGAAAATCCTCAATCAAAATTTATCATGAGGACAAGGTGTCATCAAACTCTCAATCCAATCATAAAAATCATTGAAAAAGGAGAAAGAGGTTTGGATCCCCTTTACATACCTTGATATTGAATCTTTCTCTTCTTCCTTCTCCCTGATCTCTTCTTTCTCCTTCCTTAAGCCCTAGCTGTGAAGGTGTGGATTAAAGAGAGAAAGATAGAGAGAGAGAAAAGAGGCTTTATACAAAGGGGAATCATGAGGATTTGGACAAAAAGTCCAAATTACCCTTGATGAAAAAATTAGGGTATTGCACGTAATCACTAAGTTCATATAGCCCGTAATCATAATACAATACGAAGATAAGGTGTCCTTAACTCTCAATCCATCACAAGAAAATCTCTGAGAGAAGAAAGAGGGGTTGGATCTCCTTTACAAACCTTGATCTTAGTTTTGTGTTCTTTTTTTTCTTCCTCCTTGTTTCTCAGTTTCTTCTTCCTCAAGTCCTAAGAGTCAAGTTTATATGGAGAAAAGAGATTAAGAGAAGATGATTAGACCTAAGGAGACATGAGGATTTCGAACCTTTTCTTTTTTTTTTTTTGATATGGTCTTCGTCAGGAAATTTGTCCAAAGGAACAATTAACTGGAAATGAAAAGTCAAAAAAAATTACTCTAAAGTACAAATGAAGAAAGTAAAAAATACGATCTAATATGCGAACATGTGCGTAAGAATTAATACTAAAATGAAATTTCAGTTAATTACAAAATAATAATTATCAGCAATACAAATCGAAGTTTACAAGAAATAAAGAAGAGATCTTTCTTAAGCGATAATTAATAATCAGCACAAGAGGAAGTTAAGTCCCTTTCAGAAAATATTAAAATTTTAATTAAAATTTAATGGACTTAAAGTCCAAAAGAATCTAATAAAAATAGAATAAAAGAGTTAAGATGAACTAATTCAATAGTAAAATGATGTCGTGTGGCATAAATATAAATGCTCTAAAATGGTTTCTAGTTCTATAAACTTATTAATAACAAACAATTAAACGATACGACCACACTTCAATTTTTTTTAAGAAAAGGAAACAAACAGAGAGGAATCATATCAAAGTGCACGTAACCGTTGGGACCCACTTTACACTATGAAGTTGACTCGTGCTGAGCTCACAGCTGATCTCAATGCTAATAATCTAACACCCCAAAAAGGGGTATCAAATAGATGATTTACCAATGTTCAAATCCGATAAAAGTATAATTGTTTCAACATATAAAAAAAATCTATTGATAAAAGAAAAAAAGGAACAAAGATTTCTTAATTTAATAAATTACTTGAACGAACCAAAGGAACAGAGCAAATGGTTTTAACAAAAATCCAAATCCAATGGGTGCCTTGGAGTCAAAAACTTGTAGCCCACGTTCCGGTGATTGGTTCCAAATAGTGCATTTTATTTATTATTATATACTATATATATACATAGTAAATTAGTAATATAATATAATTAATAAAATAAAAACCGCTTTTTTTGTTTGTTTGTTTGTTTGTTTAAGACTTGTACTTACGTACGGAGTTATATAATGCGCTGCGTCGATGTAAGCTGGAGAAGTGGAGAAGCCTACCGATCGATCCCATCCAGCCAACGCGTGCGCGCATTTCCCGTGGGATCTGCACGGGGAGGCGAGTCGGAGGCCGGAGCGCTCCGCCGAACATGTGCAACTCTCGCGAGTGTCGGTGGGAGCACACCTTCCGGACGGTCGTGGCGCAGAAGAAGAGCGCCGCCAAGGAGTACTTGCTCGGCGACGCGGCGGCGGCGGAGGAGCGGTGGCGGATGCCATCCGACGGCGTTCCTCCGGCTGAGGCGTCCGCAAAGATTAGGGGGCAGCGGAGGGCAGTCCCGGTCCCGGTGACGGTGGGGCGCGAGTGGAAGGTGTCGGCGAAGGAAGCGGAGAAGGTCGAGATGGCGATGCATTTGATCTTATGGGGGCCAAATTGACCTATCGGAATTATCGAAAATGAATTTTGGGAAATAAATTATTGAGTCCCAAACTTGTATTAATTGTTATTATAATTTTATTTTGTTCTGTTTTCCGCTATTTTGCATTGTTTTGTAGGAATCTTGATTGATCCATTTGCTTTACGTTAAGTATATATAACTCTGAAGTTTGAACGGATGCAACGCTTTCTTAGAAGCGTCAATTTGTATCGATCTATAAACTCCCCCCCTCTTTACAGCCTTAAACACCAATCTGTATTTGTGGGTAATATAAACATCCATCTTTTGCAATTACAAGCTACCAAACAATAACAGTGCTCGTTAAGGGAAGGGAAAAAAGACGAAGAAGAAAAAAAAAAGAAGGGAAGGAAAATTTTACGCTTCAAATTGGAGTTGAAATAAAATAAAATGGAGAGAAAGAAAGGAAAAAAAATGAAGATTTTTTTATTTTTCTTCTTTAAAATTTTATTCGAAAATTTTTTTCCTTCCCATCCTTTACTTTCGCCTCAATCCAAAACCAAATTGTAAAAGTAAAAAGAAGTTTGCAAATCTCTGTTTTGTTGTTGTAAATATAAAAAGAATATAAAACTTCAGTAAAATAAGTCGGGCTCAAATTTTTAATTCACCCGACGATTCATATTGTTTTGTGAAAGCATTGTTCTCCGCTCATCTCATTCCGTACACTTGGCCCATTTTTAAGAGAGGCCGTCCTTGAATGCAGTTTGGAAAAACATTTCAGGCCCATACTTGTTTTGGTCCAAACACAAAGAAGGAAATGTTTTCATTTTTAATAATGTTTCAATGTATATAACCTTATTTGCTTGGCACGCTGAAGTTGATAAGATTTTTTTCAGTGAGCAGAAGAAAAAATCTGTACATGTTTTTCAATCAATTGAAATATTTTTTTTTCTTACTGTCAGATAGAAAAAACACTTTTTTGAAAAAAAAAATCAATAGACAAAAACACATTCTAGCGAATTTGCCAGGCAGCTCTACCTGCAGATTACCTTTTGCTGGAAGATTATGAGAGAGATCGATCGCCTTGGACAGGAGCCACCAGAAAAGAAAGAAAGAAACAGTTTGGAATTCAAGTGCCTTCATGACTTAAGCGGCGTATGAGGCATCTGTGAGTGCTACGACTATTTACAGCTCGAACATTATTAAAAATGCATATAAACAGTGACTGCTAGTGCTGTGAGAACAGGCAATTGGGGATGTATTTTATTAGTTTCCTTTTCAATGCATATAAAGAATTAATGACAGTGGACAACCGAATGTTTTATGCAAATTGTTAGTTTCAAAAATCAATGTGGTTGGCATATATTATGACTCGGCATTTAGCAAAGTTATGAGAGCCTTTTGTTTATCATCCCTCCAAAAGGCAACTGCCAGAATGTTTCCTGAACTCAAGTTGTTCACAAAAGCTGTCATGCTGAGGACAATCCTGTGCATACCAAATGGCTGTTAATTCTCCATTGCTGCCGCCCTACCTAATTTTTCCTTTTGTTGTTTCCCACCGTGTTGCCTTTCACTTTTGAATTATGATCCATCACTGCTGCTCATCTTTGCATCCACTTGCACCTCATCTTATTGTGCTGCAGCAGCAGCAACTCCCTGCCAAGGTCTCTGTGCAGGTCTGGGGCGACAGCAACTGATGTTTATGGGTTGGATTGCATTGCACCTGGTGGTAAAGTGTGATTCCGGGGAAAGCTCAGACCTAACCGGCCCCTATATTCTCTTCTCATGTGGATGTCCCCCCAATCATTAAGCTTTACAGCTTAAGGAAGCCAGCAAGCAAGACAAGATTCGAACTGCCATTAGCTAGCTCCTTCAGATAAGAATCTGCCAAAGGCCTTCGGAGAACCTACCTGCTATTCTTAATTCTTGAACTCGAATAATGCGGCATAACATAAGAGTTTCTTCTCTCTCTCTCTCTCTCTCTCTCTCTCTCTCTCTCTCTCTCTCTCTCTCTCTCTCTCTCTCTCTCTCTCTCTCTCTCTCATTTTTTTGAGGTCTGAATGTTTTATTGTTAATTCCAACTGGAGAGAGAAAAAGTAGATGGAGCAGTTGCTTGTTAACAACTATATTATTGTTTTTAAAAAAAACAAACAGGTTGATTTTGTTGGGTTGAATCTGTAACACTTAACATAAAGCGGGCTAGAATAAGCCGATTACATAAACAAAAAATTTAATAAAAAAAAGGGGCAAAAATTGTGCCCAAAAATAAAAGCAAATAAAAATTGTTTCCATTGCCGGGATTTGAACCCGGGTCGCCTGGGTGAAAGCCAGGTATCCTAACCGGACTAGACGACAATGGATTTGTGCTCATAGTTTGTTTCCATTTTACTAATACTAAATTCACCATGCATGGTGAAATATCAATTTTTTCCCTCAAAAGTCAAAACTTAATCGCGTCTATATTTGTTTTACCTTTCTTGACCCTGCATTGGATACAAAATGTTGGGTGGTGAGATAGAGGCACAGGGGGGCATATGATGTATTCATTGACTGGTGAAATATTCTCTCTCCCATTGTACCTGACCTGGAAACGAGGTCTACAAATTTGATTTGCTAGGTTTTGGTTTCCATTGATCGCAATAAAGTAAAGAAAAAAAGTATAGAGTCATCTATATATGTTTTTTTTTTCCAGTAGTGACGAATGAGTTCATCTATAATTTTCGTTCTATTGCCATGCGGAGGAAAGAGAATAAATAATGTGAACATTCAAGTAAAAACATGTGCCAAATAATAGACAACCAGACGAGAGAAAAAAAAAATCTACGGCCCTTTTCGTATCATTTTTCCTTCAACTTCTATGTTTTAATTTATTCGCGCAAACATTTAAATTAAGGCAAAAAAGGAGAAAATAAACCAAACAAAATATATATTGATCAATACACAGAGATGTGTCCACCAGGTGGACCCGTGAATCGACTTGAATCCAAATCAATTTGGACTGAATCGATTCGATTTCAACCTAACTAAGGGGTGGGTACGAGTTGAAAAATTTCAACTCGACGACTCGAACTTTTTATTTAAATTAAATTATTTTTCATTTAATTTTAAATTTTTATATGATTAATTTTTTAAAAAAAATATGAAAATAAATCCTTTAAAATAGAAAAAAATAGTAAATAATAAATTGCTATTATTATGGTTTGAAAGAAATTATTAATATATTTTTTTATATTAAAATGTTTAAAATAAAGAATAAAAAATTAAAAAGATGATCTTATAATCTGATCATTTGATCCGTACCGAATTGAGTCGAATCGAATCTCTTGTCCAGCAAGTCATCAACTCGACTCAATGGGTTGGAAACTTCTAAATACACAAACTCATAGGAATAATTTAGAAAAATAAAATTGAGGGTCAAACTAAGAATAATAATAATACGAATAAGAGAATCCAGGTAGGGAAAATTAATTAATTAGTCGTCTCATATTTCGAACATGGTTTGGGACCGGAGAGAGAGACAGAGAAAGCTCACGTGCCTGGACTGCTCGCCTCGCAAAACGCACACGTGAAGGAGGCAGCGGCGTAAACGGGTTCACAAGTTTGGACATGGAACGGCCCCTCTGTTTTTGGTCACTTCATCCCACAACCACTACCAATTGCAAAATTAACAATTCAATTACTTAACGTACGAAAGATGGTTCGATTCATAAAAAAATTAGTAATCCACGGATGGCAAATGTTGGTTTAACTAGTAGGTTTACTGAAAGTATTTTGGTAAACATAACAGCTAAACTAATTGATAACTATAAATGGCACAATGATATGATTTAAAGCACTATATAGATCTGAAATATTTACTTCTTATTATAATTTAATAGGTAATTTATTTTTTTAACTTTAAGATTGTTAAATAACTTATTGTTTATCATCACCATCATATATTACATTATAAGTATTTAAAATATAATAATACATATTTTATGTAATTTTATTTATATAGATCTCCATGAAATTTCTCATATACATAGTTTGTATACATTTCAATACTGACTATAGTTTTTTTTTTCGAATATAAGTATTGGTTAATTAACTTTTAGTTTTTTTATTACAGACCTGGTAATTAAGCATCCTTTGACCATGTAAGTAACGACAACAACAAACAGCGTGGGCAGATTTGAAAGACGAGATGCTTACCGCAATACGTACGTGGATTGAATTCTCAAGAGTCTAAGATAGAAAAAAATTAATTAGCATTCGCCGATTAGTCAAAATGGAGATTTCAAAAAAGAAGCAAAACTGCCAACGGCGATTGTGACTCCTTAAACATTGAGTCTAAATGAATGTAAAAAAATTTTATTAGAAAATTCATTTGTCACTATCATATACGATACGAATTAATTAGATTCGATAGTGGGCCGACATTGTGCACGTCGCTTTCCAAATACCGAATCAGCTATCGAAAAAATGAAACGTAATCAATGGTTATAGGTGTAAGAAAAACTCTTTTATTATAGATAAAATATTTTATGTATAAAATTTCATGCTTTTCTATCACATTGTCAAACTCAATTTAATAACTATAAACTTTTAATAGTATATAATATAAAATTAAATATTTTTATATTAATTTAATTTATTTTATTAATTTTTAAAATATAATTATATAAAAGTAGGACGCCAAAAGACATCCACAAAAATTGACTTGTTAGAAGATGATTTTTATTTTTTTCAAAATAATTTAGAGTAAATTTTTTAAAATTTTAAAAAACAACATGAAAAGTGCAATTTTCAATCGAAAACCCGACTCGAACTACTTTCACCCGTATCAATGGTCGTCGTTATTAAATTGATAAGTCTAAATCTAAACTTCTAAATCATCATTCATTATGAAATTTCAAAGACATAGCAATGACATCTTAATAAATTTTTATTTGGTTTTGTTTTGTTTGGTAAATTTTATTTATTTATTATATATATACACACTCTTCAACTTGCAGAAATTTTGAGATATATATATATTTTCTTGCATCGATTTTTCTAGTGTGTTTTAAAATGCTTTTTATCTTATAAATTAGCAATTTATAACTGAAAAGTAAAAAACTTCTTTAACTATTCAAGGAGGATTTAATCTTTAATTAGCATTGATTTTTCAAGTGTGTTTTAAAATGCTTTTTATCTTATAAATTAGCAATTTATAACTGAAAAATAAAAAACTTCTTTAACTATTCAGGAGTCATTTGGCAACTAAAATGAGATCTAGTTGTAACTAATTCCATCAGAGCATGTGACTTGATGTTCGAAATAAAATTAGGCCATTAAAATTAAAGTGAAATTATAGTTGCGTGATCCTAATTCCACGTGATTCGTTATGGAACTAGATCAACTAATCGTTTAGTTTTTTGTTTTTAACTTTTTTGTATTTGACATTGTTCTAACTTTTTTAAAGATTTCTCTCTTGTCTTTCCTATATATGAAATATTATATGTATTTAATATAATATATTTATTTTATAGGAATAATTTAATATTATTTATTACTTATTATTTTATAAAAATTAATATTTTATTTTAAAAAATGTTAAAAAATAATTTATATTTAAATTCTATACTTTTTAACAAAATATTTTTAATAAAAATTGTAATTTATACTGTTATTTTTATTAGTTAATAAAATTATATTTATAATATATTTTTTATTCAAACATTTCAATAAAATTAAATTATCATATTTATTTTTACATATCACATTAACTACTTAATTCCTCTCATTCAATGCAGTTTAAGAATATCATTAATGTTTTTGCCTTTTCTTTATGGCTTCCCACTAGACGCGCGCGACTTGTGAATTAAATTAATTAATTAAGGGTCAGCTGCACCCTATCTGCCACCTGCCATGATGTTTAGTGACTTTAGTCGGCACTCGGCGTGAAAAAGTAGTTTGACTTTTGTTGCCCTGCCCCTCTCGATTTAACATAGAGGGGAGAGAGAGAGAGATATTATATATATAAAAAAAAAAGAACGAATTTTCTTCTCGTCGTCTCACAAAGTTATATCTTCTTCAATTGAAACTTTAGAATTATCAAAAACTTTAAGTTATTACGTCTAATCAGCTAAAAATTAATATAATTATTATTTCAAAATTTTCTTCCGTATATTTAATAATGACAAAAGTTGGCTAATGTTACTTAGTGTAGTACTGTATGAATACCTCATGTGAATTTTCTTTTTATTTGAAGAGTTATCAATATTCAAGAATATTAGGATTTAATTCTGTGTTAAGTTTCGAGTACATAAATCAAAATTGGAAATTATTGCATCGCATTAATTCTAATCAATTAAAGATTATTATTTTTAGCTCTGCCGGCCATTAAATATCCGGCCACTTCTCTCTAGTCTACCCACCAGTACCACCTTCCTAGAAGTCACAGACAGCATCACGAAAGGCGAGCCAAGGGTCTCATCGGCGGCGACGCGGCTACTACGCAAGTACACCTGTCACCCCGTTGCTTTCTGGTGCTCAGCCGACGTCCGGGTGGAAGCCGGCCGTTGAGTACATAGTCCGAGCCCTGCGGCTGGGGTCCCGACCGCTGCTTCGAGAAGAGGAGGAGCTCGCTATGGCGATCCTCGACGGGAAGTCAGAGACGGGGAGGGCCGGCGGAGAGGGCAAAGGCTGGCGTATTTGCCGGATTCCCTTTTTCGGCAGCGGGGGCGGGGCCGGTTCATCTTCGTCATCAAACTCGTCATCAACGCTTGGCTTGACGCAGCAGAACCGCGGTCAATCGTCGGTGCGAAGCCAGGCGGGACAGGCCGATGGAGGGTCTACTAAGGCCTCTCGGCGGGGAAAGTCCAGCGGAAGGAGCTCTGTGTCGTCGGTGGCCAGGTCGCTGCTGCCTACACGGCGACGCCTCCGGCTCGACCCGCCCGCCAAGCTCTACTTTCCATGTGAGTTCGTTTTCTCCCCTGGTGAAAATTCGTGAAAAAATAAGCGATTTTTGTTCCGTTTCTATTATCGAATTGACGTTGCTTCATGGAAATCTACCATGGTTCTGCAGACATGAAATTGGATTTTAGTTTCTCTCTTATGCTGCTCGTGTTTCAGTCAAAAATTCGAATCTTTAAGCTTGGTTTGCTTAGGAATATGGAATTGGGATTTTTTTTTTCTTCTGCAGATGTCACGATTTAGTTTTTAGATGGTTTGCTTTGGGAATATGACAAAGAAAAAGTAATTGTGTGGTTATTGTTAAGCTGTCAGTAACTTCACATAGTAAAAATCTGCACGCTTCCATCAATTTGATACAATTTGTCGTTAATGCTCTGGGGATAGCTTTTCTTCTTTTGTTTTCTTGTACACTTGTAGAAAAGTTTATAGTATTGTCGTTTGTCTGTGGATTGTTGTAAAATTTCACATCGTATAGTAAAATTTGTATAAAGTCAACTCTTCTGTTGCACACGCCAGGTCGTTTCCATCTTTTGACGTACCGAGCAGTTCTGTCTTGGTTTATTATGCTTTGGTGTTGGTATGCCATGGCAATTCACTGTCTTTGCATCTAGATATTCTGAGGTTTCCTTTTGCATACCAATTGTTGTTTCATCCACTTCAGGATTGGCTACTTTTGGCTAGTAATTTAATTACTATTAAAAACTTATGTTGAACACCATGGTTCATATTATGAGTTCATTTTCCCTATTTCAATAGGGCGACTTGAGTTAAGAGTCTTTACTTGACCATGTAACTGACTCTCTTATGCTAGAATGGCATTTCACTCTTGGTAGATTATTTGCATCATGTTTCCAGACCCTGATCTTTTTTTTTTTTTTTCCATCTCAAGCGTATCCCAAAATCATTTTGTTGAATTTGGAGGATGATTATATCCGTTGAGAGCTTGTGGTTCTGACGTTTCATGTTTTGCATGTTGAAGTTGAACCTGGGAAACAAGTTCGAAGTGCAGTCAGGATAAAGAACACTAGCAAATCGCACGTAGCATTCAAGGTATGTTTGAAATGCTGCCGAATAAGCATTTAAATGTTTATGTTGAATATATTCATCCTTTAATTTTTACTGAACATTTTTCCCTGGATGTCATCTTTGGTTATTGCTGACCATCTTCTTTGGTTCCAGTTCCAAACAACAGCGCCAAAGAGTTGCTTCATGCGCCCACCTGGGGGCATACTTGCTCCTGGGGAGAGTATCATCGCAACTGGTGACTTTCTTGCCTGTCCTTTTTTTGGCTGGATTTCTCTTAATTGCATACTACGGTGAATTCATATATATAGTTAGATGCTAATTTCTCTTTCTAAATCCTGTCACAGTTTTTAAGTTTGTGGAACATCCCGAGAATAATGAGAGACCATTGGACCAAAAGAGCAAGGTTAAGTTTAAGATTGTTAGTTTGAAGGTGCAGGGGCCTATGGAATATGTGCCAGAGCTGGTTAGTCCACCTTAATGATCCATTCCTTCGCCATTCATCAAATCCTCTCTGTTTTCTTACCGAAAAGATGTGCCCAGTTTATTATGAATTTCTTTATTTCCTAAAGTATATGAGTTTTCTGCTTTGTTTGCAAAGTCTTTCATCACTGGATATGTTTCCTTAGTTTGGTTTACAATATTTTCAATATTTTGGTATACCTTTTATTGGAGAGGGAAAGAGATGAGTATAGGAGATTGCTGGTCATCCATACTTTCTCTAGGGGAATATAAATTAGTAAAATATGAGTAATGGAAAAACAGAACCTCATAAAGGTGTTTCTTTTGGTACACTTTTTATCTTATTTGCAGAACAAATCAAAGAATGACAATATAGCAGTGTAACTAATCTAAACCTCTCATAGTTGTTGTGCACACCTCCCTTTTGGCGCTCTCTTCCTGAAAGCCTATACTTGGCTAACAACTACAACTTTTGGTTGTCATCTTTCCTTTTCTCAAAAAAAAAAGTTCTAAACTTCTCATTTATTGACATCTGTAAATTTTTATGCTTCAGCATAAACATATGTATGAAGAAAAAGTAAATTGATACCTGGACCTACTTTTACAATAGGACACAGGCTCGTGTCTGAAGGTTGTTTTGATTTGATTATCATTATGTAGGATTTTCATGAGATAACAATTTCATTTTCCTTTAGTTTATGTTGCTGATTGAAGGACCCTCAACTGTCTGATGCTGTCTTTAAAAATATATTTTCCACGTTAAGAACCAGATCATTGTTCCAAGCTGTGCACCTTTGGTTAAGGAGCTAATGTTCCTATCTATTTGATATGTGTTTGACATTATATCTTGTTAACTGTATGCTTAGTGTTTACTTTTTCTGTCCCGGAATTATGCTCTATATAATCAATATTCAAACAGAATGTTCTTTGTTACTTCTGTAAAATTAAATTTCAGTCGTGGTTTTTGATGGAAAAAATATTGGTCTTGTAAGCAGTTTGACGAGCAGAAAGATCAGGTTGCAGTGGAGCAAATTCTGCGGGTTGTATTTTTAGATCCTGAACGCTCGAGTCTTGTAAGACATTATTCTGTAATATGTTGTCTTCATTGTTGAGTACTTTCTTATCTCAATATTGGTAATCAATTTTGTGTGTTGCATTATTTCTTTAGCAATTGGATAAATTAAAACGGCAACTTGCTGAGGCTGAGGCGGCACTTGAGGCACGCAAGAAACCTGCAGAAGATTCAGGCCCTCGGATTGTTGGAGAGGGACTCGTCATAGATGAATGGGTAAATTCATCTTGACATTCTGAATCTACTTAACTTGATATTTTATGCTACGGGCTGATGTGAAACTATGTTCTTTCTTTTTCTTTTTTTTCCTTTTCAGAAAGAAAGGAGAGAGAGATATCTTGCTAAGCAGCAGGTTGGAGGGATTGATTCCTTGTAGATTGCAGCTTGTCAATGTTATAAGTTATAACCTTCCGATATCTAGTTTAGGTCAAGTGAGATGTTTGTCCATATAGATGGGGTGAAATTGTTGGCTGACGGTCCTTTTAAAGGTTGGCTTGGCAACACTGATGCAATTATTTGCCGTGAACCATTGAGCTTGACATGAGTTTTAAGTTCCTTGTAAATAATTGTTCCGCTGTACTTGTACATCGAAGGGTTGCTTTATTGGTGGCATGCCATTTCAGTTTTCTTTCTCTTTTTCGTTCCAATCATGTTTGAATCATGTTCCATCGTGTTGATGTTAGCTTCTATTTTGTTGCTTAAACCTAAGCACGCCAAATTCGGAGCAAAGATTACATGAATCTCAGATATTGACAAGTCATAAATACTATTTGTTGTCTTCCAGAAATAGTGTAGAAATTGCTAGGACGTTCAAATAATATGTTAAATAGGACTTGTTTCTGCCATGTAGTCGCACATGCACAAGCTGTTGTGCATTGAGGGGATGATTTATCATTTTAGTTGACCACATGTAAATTATTAGTAACGTATGGAACTAATAATTTAAATAGTTAAAAAGTTAGTAAAATATACTCAAATTTTATTTTAAATTATATTCACAAAATGCATAAACAAATAAAAAGGTGAAAAATGTACATGGACAAAAGAATAGGAGTTAATATCATATGTTATTGGAACAAGATTTAAAGAAATAAAGAAGATAAGTTTGGATGACATTATTTTATAATAAAATATTTAAAAGTTATTGATGTAGATTGAATAGAGGTTTCAATTACTAATTCAATGATACTTATCAAATGTCAAAACTGTTGATAATAATTCTAGACAAAGGTGATAACATAGTTTGTCATGAAAAAAACACTATTATGTTTCTCTCTCCCGAGCTCAGTGTGATATTTTTTTTAGCTCTCGATTAATTCGAAGTATTTTCTGATCAACGTGACTTGAATTCAAAGCTACTAGCATCCGTCGAACTGTCTGAGATGATCTACTTTATAATGGTAAAGACGTACATATTTTCTTTTAGTTGCACTTGTATGTCAAGAACAATGAAGTATTAAATGGGTTTATAAAGGCAACTTTGCCTCGGTTCTCCTTTGCTATCTGTTCTCCTGCTCATGACTGTGGTTCGCTGACTACTTGTTCATTACCACCATGTCATCAATCTGTGGGCTTCTGGAAGCAGCCTGTGTGCAGAGGCACTGCATCCATCATTTTCCGCAGGCAATTTGCATTTCCCCGTTGGAAAAAGTAGCAGTGCCCACCAGAAATCAGTAAAGCGACTGAAAGAGATATATATGAGATGAACAAAACAAGAGTAAAGCCATGCATGTAGACCCATCTGCAACCAATACGTTACCATCTCCCACTAAAGTCGCGAACAAAAAAGTTTCCCCCTTGCGAGAAAACGAGAACCGCTTAAATTACTTACCAGAGAAGATAAAGAGCTACAAGTGAATTGACTTCCCCTCCTCATCTAAAGGAACCATTGGTTTCTCTTCTCTTTCATCATACCAGTAGCTGTTTGAAAGTGATGTCCACATCCTCCTCCAATCATCTCAACCACTGCCCCTATATATATACATATATGACATGACTAGACAATCATAACTCTGAACTCACAACCATCAGTGTTTTTTATGGAATCATGAGGCTCTTCAACAGGGCATTCTTGGTTTTCATTCTTGGAGGCGCTTGTGGATTCAACGATCATGTCAGGCTGCACGCCTCGTCCCATCTGTGGAGCAAGCCATGCCATGTTGATCACAGAATGGCCAATGATGGCAGAAGACTGAGCGATGCATTGACCTCCGAGGAGTCACTGCGGGTTGTCTTCTACTTGAGCTGTTGGGGACCTGATTGAAGGCCTTCCTATGTTTCCCAGTGCCTACAGCTGCTGATAAAGAAGGGCAAGAATCACAGGACTAGTCCTCCTATGCTTTTGCTTTTGGGGCTGCTGGCATTTAATTTTCTCAATTTATTGAACTCGGCCAGCATACTACTTCGATATTTTCCTTTGATTATTTCAATTAAACTTTTGGTGTATATGAAATATGAATGTATCCAACATTCCAATATGAGCTCAGGTCCATGCTCTCGTGCTCTTTTGTCCATGCAACTTTCTTCTTTGAGAGGCGATAATAGTTCAAAGAATCATAGGTCGCAGCTGCCCATGATAATCTACATCTTACAAGGGAGACTGCTCGCAGTTTCAGAAAGTTGAAAAAAAGGTTCAGAAATCAGTGTTATGAAAGAAAAGAAGCTGAATCCAGTGAGAATAAGGATAAGGTGATTGTGTTTTATGGATATTCCGCTAAACCTCTTTTCTTTCTCTATGTAATAGGAGCAGAAGATCCCTCTCTAACCAAGTTTTGATTGAAAGAGTTGGACAGTAGAATTGTGTCGCTGGATGAACGAGAATTCAATTTTTAAAGTCGTCAATTTATTTTCTTAGTCCAATTTAGATTAGGTGCTAATAGTGTTGGATATAGAGGATTTCACCAGTTCGAGTCGACTCACGAGCCCGATGATTCGATTCGATTTGAGTCGGGTCGGGTAGAAGTTGGATTTTTTCAATCCGAATTGATCCGACTCGACCCGATCAATCCGATTTTTAATTTTTTTATTTAAACTTAAACTTATATTTGATTTAAAAAAATTGAAATAAAATATTTTAAGTACAAAAATAATATTAAGTAATTAGAAAACTTATTTTATATTTTAATATAAAATATTAAATATAAAAATAATAAGAAATTTTTAAAAAAAATTAGGTGGACGAATCATCCGACGTGACCTGATCGAGAACAATCAAGTTCTTGGGTGAAAGAGAGACATTTTTATTCCTGCTTTTTCTCTGTCCTCGCAATTATTGCGCTGGGACACAACCATCAAAGATAGTCATTTGAACCATCAAAGATAGTCATTTGAACAAAAAGTTGAGAACAAACAATTTGTCCCTGTGTCGTTCTTTTACCAAAAAGGCCCTTAATGTTCAAGGATACACTTCTGGATCACTGATTTTTTTTCTCTCTCTCGCCACTTGTTCTCTATGATTGATTTCTTTTCTCTTGGAGAAAGCAAGTAGGCAAGCGGGTTCCGTATGTCTTAGTGATTTCTTATTTTTGGATTTGAAGTATAAAACTAAAATATGTAAGATTTGGGAGTGGAATTCTGATTGCATACAAAACTATTCAAACAAGCTACTTTGATGATGTTACTTTTATTAATCTTCAAAATATTTTTTTTAGCCTTTAAAACCAAAAGATTCAATATATACTTTATTTTTCACCCTTGAATGCACATGTCATTTCACAAAATATGACACAAGAATGTATCCTAACAGAAAAAAATTGCCCACATGAAAATAAATGAGACTAATAGATGTCTTATAAGACATGGAAGTTGGAAGCTTTATGATAAATGGCAGGCCATAGATGTGTTCTAAGTGATAGGTAATGGGCTGAAAATTCTCACTTGACAGATGTTTTGATTGGATGATTTCTACCAAAATAAATATTTAAAAATTCAAAACGTATATAGTTAGATTATTGAAAATTGGTTCAGGAAAAAAGTAGTCAGCATTCTAGATATTTTTATTCACAATTTTAGAACTAGATATGCCACGGGTGGCTTCACCTTTTAATAGATTTCAAATAATCAAATTAGAATAACAAGTGTAGTAATAAATCATTGTTGCCATACATAATTATTAACTATTATGTATGGAGAGGAAAATAAGATATATGTTGGAATACATCATTTCTTTTATGTTGTGGAGATCCATACGATCACAAAAATTTGCTATGAGAAAATGCTTGTGTACCAATTGTAATGCGTGGACATTTAAGAAAGAAAATGTATATCATGAACGGGAAAAGTTGTAGTATTCCAAAGCATCAAGAGAGAGGACGAATTAGTATTTAACACCGAAAATATCGATTTCACAAAAATCATTGTGAAAGCTTAAAATCGATTCAATAATTTTTAAATCAAAACAATTTAGATCATATCGCACACACATAATATGAGAAGGAGAGGGAGAGAAAATGCAAACACAAGAACACGGTGGTTGTTGACGAGGTTCGGTCATACCTTGGTGTTGAATTTAAGTTTTAATGACATATAAAATTATATTTTGATGATACAAGCAACGAAACATTAAAGAAAAATGGATAATTTTATGCATTACACTTTGATTAAATAATTGGGACTGATCTTATTAGTTTTGAATGAGTATTAAACTTGTAGAGAATTCTGTTAGCTTTCCATAGATTCTAAGATGATCTAATTTTGATAATTGTGCAAATAATTATGCTCAAAATAGTGTAGGGTGGTCAACCTGTCGGTCGAAGTTATGAAGGCCAATTGAGATAGTCTGGTCGGCCGATCGAAGATACCAGTCGAGCGACAATGCATAAACTGCTCAAATTCATGTCGAGACTACACCGATCAACAGACCAATCGATGCACCGATTGACTGATTAACTCAACGAGAGAAAATTAAAACTGCGAGACTATACCGGTCGAGACATCGGTCGATAGTTCGATCGACCGGACAGCTGCGTCAGCCAGCAAATAAACCGCAATGGTCATATAGACCGGTCCATAAATGCGATCGACCAGTTCATTACTGAAATGAACGGTAACAACTATATTTTAAGGAAAAAATGTAGAATTAATTCTAGACGAATCTTCCACATGCCAAAGCCTATAAAAGGAGTGTCAAAGCCAGAAGCAAATGCATCAATTCAAGCATTGAAACATTACTTCAAAAAATCAAAAGAAGATCTTTTCCTTGAAGTTATCATTTTAGTTGTGCTCTTCTTTCTCTCTTCCACTCTTGTGAGCCTAGCATTGTGAAGAGAGAGAAACATTTTGTTTAAAAAAAATAGAGAGAGTTCTTATATAAAAGAGGTTCCAAATCTTATCTCTTGAGCAAGAGAAATATATTAGCTTCATTGGAAGGAAGGTGTGCCTTATCTCTCGAAACGAAGAAAAGATAGTTGATGTAAATGGCTTTCTTCCTTGCTCCATTTGAAACGAAGGGATTAGTAGAATCTCCGGTGGTCTCGAGGTCGAGAAGTCAGAGTGGGACGTAGGCTAAGGTGTGGCCAAACCTCGTTAACAATCACCGTATCTTTGTGTTTGATTTTATCTCTCTCTCCATTCATATTATGCTTATGATCTGAATTGCTTTATTTTAAAATGTTTTAAAAAATCATTTTGTGCTTCCGCAACGATATTTGTAAAATCGACATTTTTTATTTAGCACCAATTCACCCTCCTCTTAGTGTCCTTTGGAATCTTACACTTGGCCTACGTCATCGCTTCGACTTTTTGACCTCGAGATCACCGAAGATTTCATTAGAACTCTTCGTTTATTCCAAATGGGGCAAGGAAGGAAGCATTTTATACCACCGCATTTTCTCCGCTTCGAGAGATAAAACACACCTCTTCATCTAAGAAGCTTTATCGTTTCTCTAGTTCAAAAAGTAAGATATAAAATTTCTTCTACAAAGGAGCTCAGTCAATTTTCTAAGAAAAACCTCTCTTTTACAATATCATGCTCACAAGAATAGAAGAGACTGGATGAGAGCAGACTAGACTGAGTTCCACTTCCATACTCCAATTTATAAAGGGCTAGTGGATCTGAGACGGGCCCTAATCAATCATTCGAGTGCGATAGTGAAAACACTACGGTGTGACTTTCAAATAAAAAAGGGGAGATGGGGGTCAGTAAAGCTATATAAACCATCGGGAGAGAAAGGCTGTGAATGCCTACAGCTAGCCTTTCAAAATAAGAGAAAACTTAAATGATAACTTCAAGAGAAGAATCTTCGGACTATCGATCGGGTAGTCGATCAGTATAGTCTCGATATTTTTTATTTCGCTCGTTGAGCTGATCGATCGGCCGATACATCAACTTTCTGTTGACCGATATAGTCTCGACGTAAAATTGAGCAACTTTTGCATTGACCGATCGACCGATATCTTGAATCGGTCGACCGATAAAGTCTCGATCGACAGTTATTCAAATGAGATAATCTTAGATTCTATGAATAGCTAACGTGATTCTTTACAACTTTGATATTCATCATTCATTCAGAATCTAATGAGACCATAGTCAATTATTTAATCAAAGTTTAGTGCATAAACTTATCCATTTTTATTTAAACTTTTTCAGGTTTTAACTTCAATCTTTCGAGATTTGTATCATCAAAATATAATTTATATAGTATTAATACTTTGCTCCAATAATCTTCTTTTTTTTATGAAGACAAATCGAGAAATATGAAAAATATATATGTTGTGAAAAAATCGTAAAATCTTGTAAAATCAAATTTACTTCCCCTAAAACTTAGCTTTTATAGATATGCACATAAGTACTAATTGTAAGGTACTCTTCATATAAAACTTATATTCATATCATATTTCTTCTATATTTCTCCCCATTTTGTTTCATCAAAAAGTAATTTGCACATGAAGGACATAAGAAATCATATGTAACACCCCCTTAATCATGTTGAGTTGAAAATGTTATTCTCCCCTTTTGTCGCATAATAAACATGTAAAGTATTACATCATAAAGAGTTATAAAATATGCAAAAAAAATAACTCCCCCTAAATTTATGGCTATTTTATAATGACAAAATGAAATCAAATTGATCTAAGAGTTATGAAAGCCACAAGTCTCAAAAAATTGTATTAAGAATCAAAATATTATATAAAACTTTGATACGTAATTATATGTCAAAATAAAGTTGAAAGATTTTAACATGCTCCCCTGTCACTATGACCAATTTTCTTTTTTTTATTTTATATGTTCCTCTTTTCTCACTACAACAATATTGTAATTTTGCGACGGATCAATCCATCGCAAAACCTTCAAAATTCATCGCAAATATGTCTTTGCGGCAAATTTTTCGATGGATAGGGGTTAGTTGGAAATTTTGTCATCACAAAAAATTTTCGATGGTCCTCAAACATCCCTTCGAAAATTTTGACGGACGTTTGCGATGGAAAAATGACTTTCAAAATTTTTAAGGCTAAAATTCGTCGAAAGTTCCCAGGGGAAGATAGCCTTCGGAACTTCCGACGGATTTGGCCGTCGAAAGCTCCTAATCCGGCTACCAAAGCTGGCCAGCGCCGGAGGAAGGAGTGTTGGCCCCTTCGCAACTTTCCATGGATTTCGATGGCTTTCCCATCGATAGTTTCGATGGGAGGGCTCCCGTCGAAGACTTCGATGGGTCGCACTCGTCGAAGCCTTCGACGGGTCGCACTCGTCGAAGCTTTCGACGGGCGTACTCCCATCGAAGCCTTCGACAGGCGACACTTGTTGAAGCCTTCGACGGGCGTGTCTCATCGTAGGCACCGACGAAATGTGACAGATATGTCCGTCGAAACTCTTTTAAAATATAAAAAAATTAGGCCTCCTGCTGTCGGATTGGCGCTGGCCGTCGATCCGGCATCAGGCAGCCGAAATCGAGATAGAAAGAGGGGGAGGGGAATGGGGATGGGGAGGACGCCAGGGACGTGGCCGCCCGTGCGCGGATCCGGCCGCCCGCGCGCCCATGGCCGGATCCGGCCGCCCTTGGACAAATCCTGCCACCAGCGCGCAAATCCGGCCGTCCGCGATCGGATCCAGCCGCCTGTGCAGATCCGATCGCCAGCGACTGAATCCAGCTGCCCGCGCGCGGATCCAGTCGCATGGGATCCGGCTGCATGTGAGGAAGAGGAAGAGAGGGAGGGGGCTGAGATGGCCGAAGTCGAGAGTCGCCGCCACCGTCCTTGCCGTCAAGGTAGTCAAGATCGGGATCTTACATAAGATCGAAAGGGGTTTGTAAGATCGAGGATCGTAAAATCTTACCTATATATTAAAATATTAATTTAATATATAAAGTTATATTAACAATAACTTTTAATAAATCTATAATTATTTAGATTATAGATAATATTAAAATAACTATTATCCCATTAAGATTTCCCTACACATGTATACATATATTACTTATCTAATAATAATTTAATATGAATTGAAAAAAAAATGATAACAATGTGATTAATATGAAGTAAAATTATATAAAATAGATTTTAATATCTATTGATATTAAATTTATTTTGTTAAAAACTAACTTCAAAATTTTAGTTATAACCAATCATCAACTTATTCTTAATTTTATTTCTCCAAAAATCATGTTGCACTTAGTCAAAATTTAAAAAATTTGCAAAAAAAAATGGAGCAATATTAGTAGGATCGGTAGAATCTTACGATCCTACGATCTAGATCTTACGATCCTACCGATCTTACAAAAATGATCTCAAACATGAGACTGAGATCGTGTATCCCAGGTAGGATCGTAAGATCGTGCGATCTTACGATCAAGATCGCGATCTTGACAACTATGCTTGCCGCCATGAGAGAGGAGGAGAGAGGGGGAGAACGAGTCAGAGAGAGGGAGAGGAGAGGGGAGAACGAGGAGAGAGGAGGAAAATATAGGGAGAGCGGGGGCGCGGTTTGGAGAAGGTGGAGGGGAAAAATTGGGCGGGAAAATATTAAAATTAGTGACGGGTATATCTTTCTAAATTACCGAAGGACTTGAAATCCGTCGGTAATTCTAAAAGGTCTTACTCGTCGATAATTAAATAATATTATTCATTATTAATACTTATATACTATTATTAATGTTTAATAATAATATTATATATGTATAAATATTGATAATAAATTATACTATTTTAATTATCGAAGGGTAATGCCTTCGAAATTACCGATGGATGTAAATCCTTTAGTAATTGCGAAGGTATTTTTCTTCGGTAATTACCGATAGGTGATGTCCTTTGAAATTATCAACGGATTCCCAAATTCTTCGATAATTTCGAAGGCACTATCCTTCGGTAAATAAAATAATTATATATTATTAATGTTTATAATATAATACATATCTCTCTTCCATTTTTATAAAATATTTATAATATACATAATATTACTAATGATTGTAAATATATATATATATTAATACATATAATTAATATCAATACATATTCTATTATTAATTTTTAACAATAATATTATATATATAAATATTGATAATAAATTATACTATTTTAATTACCGAAGGATAATTCCTTCGAAATTATCGTTGGATGTAAATCCTTCGGTAATTTCGAAGGTAGTTTCTTTTAGTAATTACCGATGGGTAATGTCCTTCACAATTATCGAAGGGTAATTTCCTTCATAATTACCGATGGGTAATGTCTTTCAAAATTACCGACGGATACTAAATCTTTTAGTAATTCCGAAGGCACCATCCTTCGATAAATAAAATAGTATATTATTAAAGTGTATAATATAACACATCTCTTTATTCCATTTTTATAAAATATTTATAATATAACATAATATTACTAATGATTGTAATTATATAGAAGGATATATATAATTAATATCAATACATATACTATTACTAATGTTTAATAATATTATTATATATATTACCAAAGGATAATGCCTTCAAAATTACCGATGGATGCGAATCCTTCGGTAATTTCAAAGGAATTTTCCTTCATAATTACTGATGTATAATGTCTTTAAAGGCACCATCCTTCGGTAAATAAAATAATAATATATTATTAATGTTTATAGTATAACACATATCTCTCTTCCATTTTTATAAAATATTTATAATGTAACATAATATTACTAATGATTATAATTATATATATAATTAATATCAATACATATACTATTATTAATGTTTAAATAATAATAGTATTATATATATATATATATATATATTAATAAGAAATTATACTATTTTAATTACCGAAGGATAATGCCTTCGAAATTATCGATGGATGCAAATCCTTCGGTAATTTCGAAGGTATTTTCCTTCAGTAATTATTGACGGGTAATGTCCTTCGGTAATTTCGACGGCAATATTCTTCAGCAAATAAAATAATAATTTATAATAAAATACTGAATATATTTATATTATATTACTTATATATTGTTATAAATATAATTACTGATGAGTATTTCCTTTGAAATTATCGACGGATGTAAATACTCCGATAATTCTGAAGGCTATATCCGTCGGTAATTTATCGACGGAGGTTTTTCTTCCGTAATAACGAAGGTCATTTTTGCCTTCAATTCAGAAGGAGTTTCATATCCGTCGCAATTGCCGTCAATAAATGAGAAGAATTCATTTTCTTCGAAAAATGTCCGTCGTAAATTCGTCATTTTCTTATAGCGTCTTTCAAAGAAGTAGTAATTTTGAAATTTTGAGTGAAATAAAAAAGTAAATGATACTTTTACCATAACCTTCATGTCTTCACATTTTTAATTCCACTTGTCTTTTGCTTTACATGTGAGATACATATGAAAAATAATTATTTAACCTTTAGTATCCAAACTTCTTTGGATCCTATTTTATTAGTCAAGATTACTTTTGGAATCCATATCATCCCATGTTGAAATTATTTTCTAACTTTGCATTGATATGCATAATGACCACGAAATCCATATGCAAAATAAGTAATATGTGACTTTAAGAATTTTTCATAAGAATGTTTAGATCTCCAATAAGTATTTTCAAAATATTTCCTAGTTTTTTCATAAGAGCTAGTCTCATCATTATTTTATGTATTTTTTAAAAAAAATATTTTTCTATTTTATTTTTTTTAAAGAACATGATAGTTTTACAATTTCACATTCATGTGAATCAATTTCTTTTTTCAATCTCATTTCCCACAAAATATGTATCTTTTTCTTCTTTTATTTTTTCAAACTCATGTAGTAATTTTTCATTTTCCTCTTTAAATGAAAAATAACTTTTTATAAGAGATGAAAGTTATTTATTCACATCTAAATAAATATTATCTTCGGATTTGAATGTAAAGAATTATAAATTACCTCATCGTTGTGTACCATTAAGCAAATGTGTGTTTCATCACTAGAAGAGCTTGATGAATCATTTGTTACACTTGACTCTTCATACTTTTTTTTCCTCCTCTTTTGAAATGTCTCTTCTTTATCATTCTTGGTGAGACTTGAGTTTCTTTCTTTATATAGTCTTCTTTTTGGCTTCTCATATTTTTCTTTGAATTTTACCAACTTGATATATTTGTTAAACTTTCTTGTTTAACATGCTAATCTCTTTTCGTTTACTTCTTCTTCACTTGAATCTTCTTTCATTTCGTTTCCTTTCAAAGCTAATATTTTCTTCTTGAGGGTTTTTCTTCTTCATCTTCTTGGATTGCGATCTCATAGGTTATAATGAATCAGATCATCAAAATTCAGCTTGTTCAAATCTTTTTCTTCAATCACGGTCCTCTTTGTATGCCATTTGGAGGAGAGAGACCTAAGAAATTTTTTACTTTTTGGGGGTTAGTTCTTGGCTCGCCTAAGGAGGCTAAGCCATTTACAATATTGTTAAACAGAACAACCATATCATTAATGAATTTATTTTCTAGCATTTTGAAATAGTCATATTGATGATTTAAAATATTTAATCTTGATTCTTTAACTTCATCCGTTCTTTCATAAGTAATAATGAATTTCTTCCAAATCTCATTTGCATTTTCATAACTAGAAATTCGATGAAATTCTGTTGAAACCAAAGCACACGGCTAGGTGGAGAGTTGCAGAAGGGCCGACACATTGGAGAAGAGGAGAGCGACCAGTAGTGTGGGGTCTGCAATTGCACGTGAACAGGGTGGTGACGTTGAACGTTGAAGAAGATAGATTGGCAGGCGAAATCTAAATGATGGCACTGAGAGCATAGCGACCGGAGAAGGGAAGTGGGTGGCGACAAAGAAGAAGTAGAAGACGCGCATGAATCGATTGAAGACGCACATGAACTGATAGAGAAGAAGTAGCTGAACTGCGTCGTTATGTGTGGGTCGTTGATTCTTGACGTGAAATGGTAGGGATCCTATATGACATTTGTCGCCCCTGTTTCATCGATGCGCCGCCCCCATTCGCCAATTGCCGACGATCTGTCCAATGAGAAGGAGATATCACGACCGTACTATTGGACCCTGATGATTTCATCTAAGTCATTAGATTAAGTGTTATTCAAGAGGTGTTACACCTTCATTAATTCTTATATATATATATATATATATATATATATATATATATATATATATATATATATGAAAAGGCTGAGCACCAATCATAATAATCTTCTCCAACGATTTCTTTTTAGTTATTATTTTCTCCAACTATTCTTTTAGTTTTGAGCGTATCCGTATGCTCTTGCAAACTATATGTTTATCGGGTTGATGTCCTCTTGCAAACCATAGATGCCTTTTGGAAGAATTTTTGGGAGATATTTTTATATAAAAAATAATAATTTTCTCTCTAATATACCAATGTTTAGCGTGAACAATTTTAGAATGCTTTCGTCATCCAAAATTTCTGTGGAAAATAATTATTTTAATTTCTTTATGTATATCTTGCACAAAAATTTTATTGGGTCGTTGTGTAGAAAGCTCATTGTGGTTTAACGGAAAGTTTTTTAGATGTGCAAGAAAGCGCAAAAATTGCTATGACATATTAAATTCTTTCGGAAGAAAACAATCACAGATTTATTTACCAAATAAAAGTTAAGAGAGCCAATTGTCGTATCAAAAATTTATATTCTTCTGGTCATCATTTTAATCAAAATTTATTCATATTACTTTTATTCGAACATCAAATTAGCTGAATATTAATAATTTTGACATTGATGAATCTCGTAAAAAAAAAAACCAATCATATCAAAAAGCCCTAAGCTCATCCTCTTGGCTTGCAGGCTATACTGTTTATTTAATAGAGAAGGGTGCCTAGCATTATATATGGCCTATGTTATAATCAATAACCCAATGTGTAATCACTGTTTTTACCGTGAAATAGGATGTCACGCTTACAACCTTTAATTAGGCACCACCCTCCTCTTTTCACTTTGGACACATTATTTGCCACTTTTAAATAGCCACAAATGAGAGGGGGTTAGCGAGGAGAAAAGAATTATTTATGCTACATTACTTATTGGCCCTCTTAAATGGCATTAAAAATAATAAAAATATAACACCCCCTCCCTCCCACTAAGTAAATAGCTTATCTCCCATGTGCTTGTTCTTTCTTTTCCTTTCCTTCTTTTTGTCCTCCCATTCCTTTATTAATATTTATTAAATTAGGCTAAATGTCACTTCTTTTTAGAAAATATTACCTTCTTTTTACAAACAGCTTTTTAATGGTTTTTATAAACATAAGGGGGTAAAATTGCTAAAAAGAACAAATAGCATGAAGGTTTTAGAAATGCAGATAAGGAGATCTTTTCTTTCGTTTATTATTAATTATATTAAAATAGAGAGAAAAATGAAGGATGCGGTATATTAAGAAAAAATCCCCTGCCATCAACTTCTTTCTATATTCGACAACTCTGATCGCATCGGAGCGTCTCCGCCTGCATCGGACGGCCAGCATTCAACCTCCCACTCTAACGACTAGTTTCCCCTCTAACGGTCAAAAACAGGGGAGCCCTCGTCCTCTCCGCCAACGGCACAGACAGCCGAGGCCACGACTCCAATAACACACCACAACACCAAAATCCAAAGATTCATTTCATTTCTTTCCATTCTCCTCACAATCTGAGCAGCCAGCAGCAACAAGATGAACCTTCTGCAGCTCCCAGCCGCCGACTCAATGGACGCCCTGCAAAACCTCCAGATATGGAACAATGCTGCCTTCGTCGACGGAGACGAGTCCCTGGGAGGGCCTCTGAGAACCATCTCGGGCAACTGGTCGGCGTCTCCGGACGATGATTTGAGCAAGGAGAACCGAATGCCCGGATTCGAGAGCCCTCCCCCTTCCAAGAAAGCCCCGTCTCCGGCCCCGGCTTCGAAATCTCTCGTGGCAAAGACCTGCGCCTCCAAGAAGCCGTCGAGGGTCTCCTTCAAGGAGGAACCCGCGGCGGGGCTCATGGACGTCGAGGAACCGGGCATGGACGTCGACGAGGAGATCGAGGCGATCAAGAAGGAGATTTCCCGGCTGTCGTCCAGGCTCGAGGAGCTACGGATCAAGAAGGCGCAGAAGGATCTCAGGGCAGCCGCAGGGGCGGAGAAGCGCGGGCGGATCGTGCCGGCGAAGTTCTTGGACACGAAGCAGGCACCGGCGAAGAATCTTGCCGCGACGCCGGGGCAGAAAAGGGTCGAACAAGGGACTCCGGCGAGCGCAACGTCATTCCGCCGGCGAGGGCTGAGCCTGGGACCGTTGGAAATCTTCAGCGCCACGCCGGCGAAGGTTCTCGATCTTGGGCGAGGCTCGGCAAAGAAACCCGAACCGAAATCAGCGTCGAAGAAAACGGGGGCGACTCCGGCGAGCACGCAGTCGTCCAGCCGGAGAGGGCTGAGTCTTGGACCGCTGGAAATAGTCAATGTCGCCTCGGGGAAAGTCCTCGATCCTGCAAGAACCAAGAACAGCCTTGGCTCGATGGGCGCGAAGAAGAGCGAGGAGACTCCGGCGAGCGCCAAAACCCGGCGAAGAGGGATCAGTCTTGGGCCACTTGAGATTCATGAAACCATCAGGTCAGTTCGGCAAGAGAAGCCCAAAGGAACCCCAATCAGATCAGCTCAGAGCTGCCAGAAACCAAGCTTCAAGAAGCTCGCAGGCATCGAAGAAGACGAGAAGGAAACAGGTTCCATCACCAAGCCTCGTCCTGCAATCGAATCCTCGAGCGCAAAGACAGTTCCTCGAAGAGGCCTCGGCCTCGGGACTCCTGAGACGGTCGCCAGAGTTGGAGCTCGCAAACTAAGCAAGCTTCAGGGGATCAAGGAGGAGGAGGAGGACGAGAAGAAGTTGAAGGGGAGACGTAGTTCGAGCGCGAGTCCAAAGCCCCAGTGCCGTTCCGGCGCTAAAGCCCTCGAGCTGAGGAAAGGCTTGGCAACCGTGGGAGCAACTAAGCCGGCGCGAAGAGTGGGCGAATCACCGGCCAGCTTGAAGCCCAAAGCTCTGTTCCATGACGATGGAATCGGCAGGACAGTCGTCCCCAGCAAACGGCCATTGAAGGGGGGAAGAATCGTCGCCAGCCGCTACAGTCTGGCCACTGCACGGACACCAGTGGAGGAACCGGGCAGCAAGCGGCGCAAGTGGTCATTGCCAGAGCTGGGCAGAGAGGAGGAGGAGGAGGAGAAGACGACGACGGATGGGGCTACGAGGGAGTCATCTGAGTCTCTGCCGGAAGCCAAAGCAGCAAACGGAGGAGCAGAAATGGGCTCGGTTGCCGGGGACTTGGATGCGGAGAAGTGGGCTCGGTCGATTCTGAGGCTCGCCGGCGAGCTGCCAAAGATCAAGAATTTGAGGTGCGGCGTCGAGAGCCCCAGGGACTCTGGATGCGCAAAGAGAGTTGCTCAGCTGGTTGACAGGAAGCCCTTCTTTCCTCTGGAGGAGTCGTCCACGTGCTGCCAGGTGCTTAACTTTGAAGAAGATGAGGAGGACTAGCAAGCAGCAAGCTGTATGTAGAACAGAAAAAACGGAATGAGAGAGAGAGACATGCTACTGATCGGTGATCAGGTACCAGTCCGTTTATTTCAATGATTTGAGTTCATGTCATCTCATTGGTGGCATGGCATGGAAGTTTGCCATTGGATTTCTGTGATGAAAATGTTTTCCTACACTCGTTCTCCTCCTTCGTCTTTTTTCCTCTTTTTTAGGTGCCAAAACAAATAAAATCGCAAACTACGAACATGAAATTTTTGTCTATTGAACAAATCCGTTGATCAAACTTCCCCGTTTGGCAGCGTTGGAATAACTCAGTAATCAATTACTACGCCGTTACTTTATAGTTACGGTGTAAAACTTTTAAGAACGAGTGTTCGGATGAAGTCGTTACTACGTCGTTACTTTATAGTCTCAATGCCCTCCGATGAAGTTGAATTATTCAAGTTCTAGATGTTACACTGTGTTTATATTACTTAACTTTCTTTGATGCTAGAAGTCATAGATTGTTTACTTATTGTAATACCATTGTTATATTTAAAATTATGTTACAAAAGCATAACTTAATTTATAGTATCATTAAATGAAATTCGTTCTCATAATTGGATGAGACTTAAGCTTCGAGAATGCGAAACTCGACACGTGATGGAAGTTTTTAACGCGGACCTTAACTCCGATCCTCGTGTTGCTTGCAAAACCAAAGCTGTAAAATAATGCACATCCCCAGTGACATATCAGAAACACAGATCTCGTCGCCAGGTTGTTAACGGACAAACGCATCAATGATAGATTCGTACTTCGACAGCGCAAATCCAAGTAATCCCAACCTTTACGATCACAGAGTTAGAACAACCCGATCAACTCTGCTAGAGGCCTTGTCTATTCAACAGAAAAACTGGTACTACAGCTAGAAATCAAATATAGGACCATTATAACAATGACTATACGACATAGAAGTCAAATAAAAATATTGGTGCATAACACTTGAAGGAAATCTATTACAACATTGCTTAAACGCTCAAAAGTGCAAAATACTGTATGAGGCTAGCTAATGTATTCCACGGTTTAGAAAGCCTGCTTATAAAGTTCGAGAGCTTTAGACCAGACGCTCAAAAGTCATCGCCCCTAGAAATGACTTCTTTGCATGTAGGTCGGAGCAATATGGTGTGTTCAAATTGCGACACATAGCTTCCCTTCATATCACATAGAGGAGGATAAGGCTGCAAAGAAGAGAAATTTGATGAGATACAATATCCAGTTTTTTTGTTGCCAAGATTACTCATTTGAATTTCATCCAATGTCATCGCTAAATATTTCAGGATGTCAGATAATAATATTGATCATAAGCTACTTGCGATTTGTGTTACAACTAAACTGAGCAATATGTGAAAGATCAAATATGTTGAGAAAATCACAGGAAGGGCTCATCAATGACCATAGGGTTATGGGAATATCTAAGATATGTGAATCCATCATAAAGTATAAAACTTGACCAAGTAAAACATACTATTATGTAATAGGGTGTGAGGAGAAAGTCAATAAAGATAAGAAAATGCTCATGCACACAACATCCAACAATTTGTGTCCAGTAGAATAACTATGATAGAGCATATAAAATATAAATAATAAGATCTATAACACGAATGTGCATTGCAATGATCACACAAGTTTATTAGTGTAAAGTCACATCATATTCATACCTGCACAACACCTGTATCACACAAGTTTTTCAATCCCATAAGATACTTTGTCTCTCCAATCCGGTCCAAGTACCGCCGGCAAAATGCCAATGTTGAAAAGTTCTTGTTGATTGTAGCAAGAAGCTGCTTTGCTCTGGGCAACCTTAAAGGTATGTGCCCAACATCAAAATTTTTCATGTAATGGCTACACTCCAGGTCCTCTCTGACATAGCCCTTTCCTGTGAGATTAGGCATGCTTATTTACATATGATTTTATTTTTTTCAGTAGATGCGTGCTTATGCATGATATGATGTTTAACCAAGATACAAAGATGCCACTAGAATCAACTTGTTTAATAATCTTTTATATGCATTAGGTTTTGCTATAGCTCTAGCTTTAGCTTTTACTTGCGATTGATGCTGCCTACTTCTAAGACAGAAGACAATTTTCCATGAAAGAAACCATTGAGAAAATTAGCCATCTTAATTGTTAGAAAATAACTAGATAGAAACATATTTGTAGGCAATGACATGTGACCAAGAAGTCATGAATGCAATTTTCACTGTCACAGCATGAGATTTTCCCTACCTGTTATTTTCAATTCATCTATATGATTGGCCTTGTAACATAAAAAGAAAAACTAGATTCCTTTTGACCCAAAATGACACTCTAAAAACAAGGAATCAACCACAAAAATCCTAGTCGAACATTACCTGTTGACCCAAAAGTTTCAATTGCATAAAATTCACCTTCTTCCATCTTAGTCTGTTCACCACCTTTGACAATAGGAACAGATTTTCCAGCGTGAATTTGATATGGCCCAATGCTATGACCATTCAAATTCCTTATGCTTTTAACTGCACCAAGTGACAAATAGAATTAAACTTTAGTTAATGAAAAACGAAAATATGGATAAAATATATGCTACTTTACAGTAAAAAGGATGACTGGGCAATTATTGCAGTCATCCTCCTATATTAGAGATAAGAGAATGTAGACGACCAATATGCAATGTCCTCAAAAAGGCCAAAATTATACCTCACGCTATCTCTCCCCACTCCCTAATTAAAGTAGTGTATATAAATATTTTCCATCCAACATCTAGCTACAGCAAAATGACATTTCTCTAAAGACGACTTACATTAGAATGGACACATTATATATGCATATTAACCACATGCATTTTCACATACTTTGATCGCCTAACACACCAAATCTCAATGAGAATACCTTGGAAAGTCTTCCCATTGATTTCGACCTCATATGATTCCATAACCTCTTGAATGGCAGCACCAACATCACACAGTCGTACATCAATTCCAGCTTCCTAAACATGCAAAATGAACAAGCATGCTAGAATTTCAGTGAAAATGCAGGAATACCAATGAATGCCGAATATGAAATTGAAGGATATCTCTTTAACCGCTAACACAAGGAAAGGAACCTCCAACATCTACTTTCTAATCTACTTACAAAACTCGGTGCGTACTTTATAATTTTCCTTACACTTATCTGCTGTCTTAGTGTCTTTATAGGCTTATAGCCACACCCATAGCATCTTAAAAAGAATGTTGTTTTTTCAATAAAAAAAGGTTTTCAAATGTGAATTTACTGGAACAAAATCTTTCAAATATGATTTCGGCGAATGCCTGGAATTTTAATCCAATTGTAAACCATTATGACCCTTATATGACATAGGCGTTCAAATAATTAGGGCGGTGAAGCCGCCCGTCAGTCAAGCAGCCCGTCTCGTCCCATACATATCAAATGCATTGTGAAAGAACCAATCCCATTAATATTAAATATCACTTCATCAGCACTAAGAAAATGATCAAGGTGAAAAAAGTTGGCACTGTAATCCAATTGATATGTTCATGAAGTTGATTCCTCATGGCAAATTCCAACGTTGCTTGGACTTGCTGAACATAAACAATTGACAATACCCCCTGAGGGGTTGGGACCAAGTCAAGGTAGAGATTTGTTGATAATGCCTTGAGTTTTAACTCAATTGTAAAGTCTTTTGATTCCTACAAGATACTGCTCAAACAATTAAAGTGATAAAGTCGCCCATCCCCAAAATCTAGACAGTTTTAGAATCTGTTTTTTATTCAAAGTGATAAAGACTCTAAATAAACTCCATTTTTTCCTATTATTTGAGTTGTTCTGCATCTTGAAATGATCTTTTTTTTTCTTTTGAGGAAATAATGATCCTTATTTTCCTCCACATCAAAGAAGGAATTATAGCCATCCAAGAACTTACCCAGTTAAAGATTAACTTTGTAAATCTTTTATGTTCTTCCATGTGTACAATTTCTCTTTCTCACCCTTTCTCGTAACACAAACAAATTCAAATGTCAAACTTCTGCCTGGTCAATTTCCATCTTGACAACCATTGGAACAAAAAAAGGCATACATACATACACACATTGAGGGGGAAAAGTAACCTATCTAAAAAGTGAGGGGGACAAATACTCATTATATTGAGAAACATAGATCAAATCAAGCATACCCAAGGAACCAATATCTTTAGAGTCATATGATGGATAAAAATAAGAACAAGTTATAGCTCAAGGAGGCAGCCATGCTACATTTTTTTTTTTTTTGAGAAGTCATGCAACATGTTACATAGCCAAGAGCAGGACATTTTAACTTGCCACAAAAAATCTTGGCTACAAAGATGTCAAGTCTATAACTGAATAATTCCTTTTTTTAAGGAAAATGATGACTAGCAAGATGGCAGTCATCCAAAATATTTTATAACTAAATAGAGGAGTTTGGTAACAGCAGAAAGCGGACCATGAACAATTAGGAAAACACCAGCTTGAATCAACCTAACAAACGTATTTAAGATAATGATTGTACATACAGGTCCAGACATGCTTATCGATCTTGCAGAAGCATGGGCTTTCCCCTTTGCACTAATCTGGGCTATATGGCTACAACAGAATAAGCTGATTTTCCAGAATGATCAATGCTCTGTTGAAAATAATCTTGGTCATGCTTTGTTCTTGCATGATGAATGGCACTCTTTGTGATGTGTTCATAATCTAAACCTCTGTAACCTTTGAACTACATGCATCAATAAAGGTTTTGAATGATTAACACTCTGGTTAATCATCATTTTTCCTCCTCAAAAAAAAATAGTGAAAATGACATAGTTACACTAGGAATTATAAACATGTATTTTGACAATCAAAGTTACTGCATATTGACAACAAACAACAACAACAACAAAGCCTTATCCCACTAGGTGGGGTCGGCTACATGGATCATACGACGCCAATTCGTTGATCCATGTTCATAAGATTCAACATGATTTTATGCTGGCTGTCGGGACCTAACACAACCCTCCTCCTTTATCCGGGCTTGGGACCGGTTATAAAATATAGGCGGAGTTTACTGCATATTGACAAATGTTTCAAAAACTGCTTGTTGGGCCTGGATCACTTTCATAAACATTCTAAAATCGAAAATGGAATTAGCGTAACATTCGAGCAGTTTCACCAAAAGGCCAGATAATTTGATTCCCAAATATACATAAAAGGATCCAACAAGTAGTACCTTGACTCCAGTATTTGTAGCTTCCCTCGAAGCCTGAAGCAATGGCTCAAACATAGGATTAAATGCTACTGTAAATGCGCAGTCAACTATGCGTCCTGAGATAACAATTAAACAAGAACTACAATGTTTAGAATGTTCGAGAGATAAGGCTTTGTTGTTGTTGTACAATGTTTAGAATGTTCGAGAGATAAAAGCAATAATCACAAAGCATGTGTTTTAGTGGTACAAGATGGCATTTGTAGAAAAAAAAATGCAAGAGAAATGCAAATCTACTACAGTACCATCAATATGTGTTCCAAAATCTAGTTTCATCACATCATCATACTGGAGTACAGTATTATCACCAGAATTTGGGGTCCAATGAGCTGCAACCCTGGCATAAGCAAAATCCATTAGAAGTCTCATGTTTCAGAAAAATAAGGAAAAGGAAAAAAAGGAGAGAAAGCAAACTACATGATTGTATGAACATTTACCAATTTAAGGAGCATCCTGTCGGAAAGGCAATCCCTGCTTGGAGACCATTCTCCTTGATTAACTTCCTTACCATATTTTCTAGGGTTTCACACATGTCAATCATCAGCATTCCTGGCTTAATTATGCTCCTCATATATTTTCGCACCTAAAGCAAAATTGGACATTATGATAACGAAAGGTTGAAGAAAATTTGCTTTTCAAAAAGGTTCCCTGATCACTGATTTACATTGTTATAAGCAAGTAGTGTAAGCTCAATGTTACAAACCTAACCTGTCTATGAACTTCTGCTGCTCGGCGAACTGAATTATATATATGTTTCTCAAGCCGCTCAAGCTCTCTCTTCTCTTCGGATGTTGTCCTCCATAAGTTGCTGGTAATGAAAAGTTAGGTTATTCAGCAGGTCTGCCGTTGCTTATTTTCTAATATGCTAATAAAAGTGGAACCGATTGCATGCTCAAGAAATCGGCAAGATTCAGTCTAGTCAAGCACCCTGGACTATTTTTTTTTAGTTATGGTAAGATTCTTCTTATAGCAGCCTTGTTTCATAAATATTTGCTAATATCATATTTATCACAAGTGGATTCAGGTCTCCATCAACTTTGTGAATATCACATCAATAGAATGAATTGTTAAAGTTCTTAAGGAAACCATATGATTTTCTTTTGAGGGCAACCCTACAACTAAGAACTAGACAAGTTAAGAGAGTACTAATTTATGAGAAGAACCACCAAAAATGGAAATCTCAATAAAACAAGTAGCAACAGACATACTATGAAACTAAATTTATCAAAGAAATACCTTGAAAATTATGAAAAAGAACAAACTGACACAAAACTTTAATATCAATTTAGAACCATTCAGATTTAAATTTATTAAACTATCACCCAGTCACACAAACATGAATGCCAAGAAGATTCAATCAAAGAACAGGAAACCTTGCTTAGGACTTTCAATCCAAAATGCTTGAACGTACTTAACAAAAGCCCTGCAACTTAAAATAGCATTCCAGCATTTTATCTTCAAGATAAAATAACAAGAAAATGGAATGTTACAAATTCAAGGAACATGGTGATACATCTATAAGTTGGCTAAGATTAGATAACAAACTGAAATTAATGTGTAAATTTTGAAGCATAAATCAAAGAATTATTTGGCAACCAAAAGTATCCATACTCATCCTTGTACTGTTGGATTTCCCCTTCTGGAAACTCTCCTGAAGGAAAAAGTTCATCAACAGGAATAGACGGAGGGTCAGTCTGCTCGAGTGGTTGCTTCTTTTTCCTGTGTATATTTGCAAGATAATAACCATAAGATTGAACCATGCTACAAAATTTCCATAAGATTGATTAGAAGTACTAAAAATCTTCTTGCAATTAAACACAGGAACTTACTTTGCTTTGCTTTTCTTCTTTTTCTTCTTTGTAGATTCTGGTTACAATTTCCAAACAAACAAGTATTAGAGAAGGCATGTACCATCACCTCTTAAATGTATTTTGATTTTTTTTGTTTCAAAAAATATGCAGCTCGAAAACTGAAAAACTAAAAATGCAAGAACCACAGATTAGGAATAAAAAAGCATAATGATTGAACTAATGCATGCTATGTTCACTGATCACTGAAGCAACACCACCTGCCGATCCATCTAAGGCTGCAGCATCTGTGGGTCCTTCTTCATCATCATCTGGCAAGGAAGACAGTGCAACTTCCTTACTCTTGCTATACTTAAGGTTTGATCCTTCTTTAGTTCCCTTCTCTTCCTGTCCATGCAAAGAAAACAAAAGAGTTATATAATGCACATGAGCAAAGTACATCAAAGAGAATGAAGTGTGAAGGCAAATACCATGAATCTTTTTTCTTGAATTACAAAAACAGAAGCATGAAGTTTTGAGAGGATAAACTTTGAAGTCAAATTAACAGTTGGTTCAACATGGTGTTCATATGCTAAAACAATACAATATGTATGTGAATTATCATATAGATATTCTAGAAAGATAGAGACAACCTTTAAACTACCACATGCTAGTTAGCATCATACAAAAGCATGTTTGTCATACTTAATTAAGATGGCCAACATCGCAAAATGAATATGCAAGCTTGTATCATGCACACAGGATAATTTTCTAGTTAGCATCATACGCATGTGCGCCGCACTCGTACACAAATAATGTTTCTAGTTAGCATCATACACACGTGCACACGCCCATATTCACATAAATAAAATTTCTAGTTAGCATCATACACACATGCACATGCACACATGCACATGCACACATGCATGCATGTGTGACACACGCAACGCATGCACATGGACACACACACCCACAATCCCCCCCCCCCAACACACACACCACAAGCGCGCGTGTCACGGGGTCATTCTCGGACACAAGACCACGTGCGGCGACTAGGCGAAGGGGCACCTAGCCAAGCCTCTTTTGAGTAAGCAACGGAACTTTTATAGTCGAGACGACTATGACGAGAACAGCTCTTATAGGCTTTCTAACACGGACATGACAAGAGTGTACAATGAGTTGTCATGGGACCATGGCATTAGCACATTAACACTGTGTTTGGCAAGAGGCTCATTAAGGGGAAGGGAAGAGAATGAGAGGGAAGGAAAAATGGGGGAAGGGAAGGGAAATTTTACACCCCAATTTGGGGTTGAAACAAAATAGCACAAATGAAGGGGAAGGAAGGGGAAAAAATGAAGATTCCCCTCCATTCTCCTCCTTTAAAATTCTATCCAAACAAGGGAAAAAAAATTTCTCTTCCCCTCCCCCTCTTTACCCTCATTTCACCTCAATCCAAACAGTGTAAGGCACTAACCCAGGCGCTTGAGTCCTTAGAGGCTGTTTGGGATTCATGTCCTTGTCCCCAGGACAAAAGAAAATGTTCTCGTTGTGTTCTTGCAACAAGAACAAATCAGGGTCGCATGTGTTCTTGGCAGGAGCTGGAACATATTAGCTCTTATTTTTTCCTTGTTCCAGCATTTAATGATGTGGGGTCCATCGATGCAAAATAAGGCTGTTTGGTAGAAAAGGTGGGGTTAAGAGGCTGTTCCTATGGTTGTCCCCACACCAAACAGCCCCTTAATGACCAATGTGAGTTGTCACCCCATGGGGCATCTGAGGAACCACAGGGCACCGAGAAGAGTCACAGATGTGAGTTGTCATCCACGTTCAAGACCAGACACTAGAATTAGGAAAAGCTTGCTTATATTATATAAGAACATAAAATACATCTAAGCCTAGGAAGGCACTAGTGGACTCCTCCCTAATGTACCGTAGGTAAGAGTCTCAATACAAAAGTGGAAATGCAAAAGACTAATGCTCTATGGCAATGTTGTCAAAATCGCGTTTCAGAACGTAGAATCGTACGACTTTACGTCTCTACCCAGGAAAATCGTGCTCGATCCTACGCAGAAACGTTTTTGGCCAGCACGCGGTAGAATCGCGTGCTGGCACGTAAGATTGGTAGAGACGCACGTCTCCACCGATCCAACAATCCCTTCTTTTTACCTTTCATAACTTGTGACGGGCACTCATCAATCTTTTCCTCCTTTTGTTTCCTGTCCGCCGATGTTGCTCCGCCATCACCATCGCTGACCTGCTGCCACCGTCGCCGCTGTCCTGCTGCTGCCGCCGCTGACCTGCTGCCATCACCGCCGCTGACCTGCTGCCACCGTCGCCGCTGTCCCGCCGCCGATGCTCGTCTGCTGATGCTGCCATCACTCATCTTCTGCTGTCACTGATGTCTTTACTTCGCCGCCGCCGCCGCTCTCTGCTGCTGTCCTGATGCTGTCGCCGACCAGGTACGCCCTCTCCCTTTCTCTCTTCGCTCACCCGAGCAGGCCTTCTCTCCCTCTCCTCTCTCCCTTGCCCTTTTCTCCCTCTCCCTTCGCACACCCTAGCATTTTTTCCCTTTCTCTCTCCGCGCACGTGAGCGGCTTCTCGTTTCTTTTTTCCACTGTTCTCCATAGCGGCGACGGCATCAGCATATGACTTACAGTCGCCGCCGCGGCGCTCGTGGACGGGGGCATATTTAGTTTTTTTTAATGTTATAAATTTATAACAATTTTTATAGTGCTGCTATTGTTAATATTTGTTTAATAAAATGAGATCACCAACTACTGTTATTATTCTAAATTTATTGTTGTCTTAATTTTTTATGAATTGATCACGAATTTTTTTTATGAATTGATGTGCTAATTTTTGTTATTATTATAATTTTAATGATGTATTAGTTTTTCATGAATTAACTGTTAACATTATTTATTGATTTATCAATTGCCATTAGTCTGTTCTTATTATAATTTTTTGAGGTGTTAATTTTTCATGAACTAATATTTTAATATATAAGAAAATAGTTGTTAATGTCATGAATTGATCTTAAAATTAGAATTTTGCTTATGTAATATTGCATTTGGTACTTATAAGTTCAAAAGAATTTGCATCTCACCACTAATTACTTATATATACATACATATATTTACATGTATATATATAATATATTAAATAAAAATCCGGTAGAATCGGCCGTGTCGTGTTACGTGTTCACGATTTAACCCTCCGTGTCGAGCCCGTTTTACGTGTTTGACAACATTGCTCTACGGGTAACTTAAACCATTCATAAGGATGGCCTTTCAAGATTATGTCACAAGAGCGGATAACTTGATACTCCGCAATATTACGCAGTGCGAGGGTACTGCATGTGTTCTTTCGGACGGCACTAAGCGGCCGAAAGCTTAAGTTGAGTGGCATTGGCGCCGCGATGCTTTGCGCGTCATGTCATGAAAAAATGCCCCGTGAGGGCTTTCCCGGAACCACCGAATTATCTTACTTGTAATTTTCCTTGTTTTAACCCACTTTTGTAACTTAGTCTTATTTTCTAGTGTGATGGCAATTTTGTAATATGCACTCCAGAAAAGTGCACCCCCTAGCTTATCTTCCACATCACACGTCGCAAAGCTACCTCCCGAAGCGGTGGTATATTAGGGAAAACCCGCTAGTACTCCCCCGAAGAGAATCATGTATACTATTTATTTTTCTACAAAGATTCTAGTATGAATCAAAGATTTCTTTAGAGTAAATTGAACCAAAGATAAATGGAATTTTGTAACAGAATTAAAATTCTTGGATGTCCAGATCTTATTAAGCATAGAGGCGAAAACCCCCAAAAAGATGTGCATGCACAATAATGAAATGCAGATTTATCCCAATGGTTCAGAAAAAAAAAAAGAAGATGAGGAAATGGCCTGCAAATGTTGCAGTCCAGAAGAACTCCATAACATAAAATGCATAGTTTTAAAATGAACACCTAATCAAAAGATGCAAAAAAACAAATTAGCACACACAAGAATTCTTATGCGTATTCTGCTAAATAGTTTATCACTAACAAGATAATCATTGAAAGCATATGGCATCTCTATTAGCTGCAAATCAAGTTTTGACAATAGTAATAGATGTCAATTAATACTTTTCCAGATAACATGGGCTTTCAAGTGCAAAAGAAATCATTTTAGTATGCTGAAAAGGAAATTAAAAAGTACTTTGGCAATCGTTTAGTGGAAGCAATTTGAATTGGTGTATTTACTAACATGGGCTATTCTATTTTCCTCGATGTTCAAAGTTTTCACAGCACTTGCTGCTTCTTGAATGCCATTGTTGATAGATCCATCCATATCTTCCACTTGAAGGTTCAGATGTCAATTCTGAAAAAAAATCAAAATAAATGGTAGTAATGGTGGTCAGATATGCTATCCAGGTACATATGGCTTGCTTAAACCCATGCTTCTAAGCATGATTAGCCATTAGCGATCAAAAAGCTTCAGTATGGAAACAAATTTAAGCCAGAAAAAAGAATAAAATTTCAAATATTGCAGAGTAGTAAAATCTTGAAATATCCATATGCAATTTAGCAGTGAAGTAAGGCTCCATTTTGTAACAAAAACATAGAATAAAACAAAAAAATCACATTTCAAACAGTAATGTTAGTCTTTCATGGATTATACAGAAACACCTTATATGCATCCAAAGGGCAGAAACAGAAATGAACAAACTTTTATCCTAAAACCATATTATTTTCCGAAAAAAGAAATAGTATTGCAGGATTGCAACTGTATATCAAAGATTCTTATCACCCCCATAAAATTCCCAAAGTGCTAAATCCAGATATCCAATCGTTAATAAAGTTGATGAAAGATACAAGAAGATAAGATTTACGGATAAAGAAAGGAAACAAGTCATTTAAAATCTCTATAAAATGCATGGAACTTTGGCCACTATACAAATGATTCAAGATTGCTTGCGATCAATCAAGTTGCGTACTTGGAAATGTTCTTCTCGCTAGAGTTTTGTTCTCCTCGTGTGAGTCAAAGGAGGGGGCAGTGGCGAAAGGGTGAGTGAGTTGGCTCTTTGCTCAGCTGATTTGGATTTCAAGCCCACACGGCTCGCAGTCACCTTTAACAAATACGTGGATGTGAAGCAACGTTAATTTAAAAATCAATAAGTATAATATACAGAGTTTCGTACCTTATCTTAATTAAAAAATTTATTATAACTTAACTCTTAATCTATTACTTTCAGAAAAAGATATTCCATAACCGAAGTATGGTTGGAATAACTGGTTAGGTTAGGTTATGACCCGCCATCGAGGTAGTAGCCTCGGATTCAGTTTTTCAAACACAAGATTCGGCAGACACACAAGAATGGGAATGGAAATGATGAGAGAAAAATTCAGGGACGACAAATCCGTTTTAGATGAGTATCGAACCGCAGGGAAGCTTGGCCGGGATGTTTTGCCAATAAATCGCCACTTACATCTTAACCCTCGATTTTAGTTCCGATGGCCGCTAATGTTGGGAGCGTGCCCTGGCCAACGACCGACCTCCCGGAGGCGCGCCCCTGGCTTGGAAGGTCGGCAGGGTGCGCACCTCCGAGGTCGGTCAGGGCGCGGAGCGCCTCGCCGAGGTCCGCCAGGGCGCGCCACCTCGGCGTCGATCGCCACCAACGAAGAGGGAAGAGGAAGTAAAGAGTACAAAGAATCCGGAAGAAGCGAACTTACTAAGTGAAGACGGACGGAGGCAAAGGATGCCGTCGCTGTCACCGTAGATCGCCACCAGTTCGCCGGATCATCAACCGCCGTTCCCGGTCCCGGTCGCCGGTCGCCGCCTGTAAGAGTTTAGGGTTACTCAATCGACAGTGGTACGCAGGGACGACTCGACTTTAAATTTAGGAATCAAGATTTTTTAGTTTTTTTTTCTTTACATTTCTTTTACGAACCAAAAAAATAGAAACTTAGGCCGACCGCGTCACATGAACCCAACGGATGAAAACCGAGTTTTGACCGGCGGTTCAACTTTCTTCCATGAGAGCGAGCACGAATCCGGTAAGCAGAAGACCACCCCGATGAACCATGATATTTTTTCTTTTTCATTTTTTGTTTTTGGGTTATTATATATATTTTTTATTTATTTAAGCGTATATCATAACTCTAATGAGCCGTTTGGTTGAAGATTGTCTAATGGAATAGTTGCTTATTCGACGGAATATTATCAAACATCGGCGAAATAAGAATAAGTTCTTGGTCAAACATCGTTTTTGCCAAAATCACCTTGAAATTATAAATACCACAACTATAACCCACGAAAACAGAATCGTGATTCCTCTTAAGGGGTCGTTTGGAAATAGAATCGCGGTTCCTCCTAAGTTCTTTGTGCATAGTTGAATTGACAGATTAGTTCGGGGTGTGTTTGGTTGGAGTGGAATTTGATGATGAGGAATAAGGTGATTGATGTGATGGGAAAAGTAAATGTGATGGATGAATTTTGGGTGGGTTTTGAATTAAAAATAATTATTATAATTATGAAGTATAATTTTATTATTAATTAAAATAAAATTTTTTTATGGGAAAAAGTTTGTTAAAAATTATATTATTTAAATATAAAAATTATTTTTTAAATTAATTATATTTAATGAAATATTAAAATTTTTTAATGAAAAAATAGGTAATAAATAATATTATATTAAACACTTATTAAAATTATTTTACACCTATTAAATAATTTATTATAATGAAGATATTGTGTGAAGAGAAAAGAAAAAAAAGAAAAAAAACTTTGAAAAAAAAATAAATCTCACGTCAACACCAAAACCCAAAAAAAATGAGGCAACCTCCGGTCCGGAGTGGTGGAATCGGGGTCACGGGACCCGATTCCATCAACTTTGTTCCCGCCCCGGAATCGGATTCCGGGGTGGTGTTTGGCGGAACCGGGCGGACAAAGTCGCGGTTCCCGCTCGGTTCCGCAACCAAATGAAGCCTAATACTCTTTAAAATTTTAAATTTATAAATATTAGGTCTATATTTATATTAATTTATAATAAGGTTAATTTATTATGTAACCTACAAATTAGCAACCTATAGTATGATGGCCTACTATGTTTAATTTTATTACCAGCAGGTTGCGCAGGTCTCATAAAAGTAAAAAGAATGCCGGATAGCAAATTTCACATGATGACACATAAGTTTAAAAATATATATATTTGATAGATAATGGTATCCAAAGATTACATTTTTTTGTTTTTAACAACAAGTCTGGGAAAATTTATAGGGTAAATTGTATAAAAAAGCCTAAATTTATTTTTTTAAATCGTCTCAAAGTTTTATTTTTACGAAAAAAATCATGAATTTTGAGTTTGTACTCAAATTTAGCATAAACACCTACTTTTGCATAAAAATTTTGAACTCTAATTTAATTCTTAAATTACTTATTTTAATTTTTTTTTAATTTGGTTATAAATATAGTTTATTATTATATTTTTATTAAAAATAATAATTCAGTGATAATTGCATATACAAGTTGTAAAAATTAAAATATTTTTTTCAACTTTAATAGTAAATTAGCTTAAATTTTACCCTATCTTATAATAAGATAAAATAAGATGGTCACAATGTAAAAAATACAATGATTTAAACTAATTTACTATTAAAGTTGTAAAACATTCTAAAATTTTATCCTTTCATTTTTTATAATGTCCATGTAGTTATCGCCAAATTATTTTTTTAATAAAAATATATTAATATATTGATAATCTCTATTTATAATGAATTTTAATTTTTTTAAAAAAATAAAGGTTTGAGTTAGATTTGATAATTAAAATAAAGTTCATATTCTTTTATGTAAAAGTAAAAGTTTAGGCTAGAATTTAGAACAAATTCAAAGTTCATCACTTTTTACACAAAATAAAAAATTACATTAGATTTGAGAATAAAACCAGAAAAATTTATTGTTAAGTGTAGATGATTAAAAGAAAAAAATTAATACAAATTTATATATATGATTAAATATTCTAGAGCAATGTTATTAAATTAAAGATTTATATTATGTTAGACACACATTTGAAATTTATGACATGAGAACATATATGCACATATTAGAAAATAGATATTTATATTCAATATTTTAATAAATTTTAATGTAGTATTAAAATAATAATAATTTAAGTATTCAAAATATATAAAAATATTATTATCTAAAAAGTAATTCCAATAAGCTATTTAGATAAAGTTAATAATATGTATAAGTAAAAAAAATAGGTAGCATAAATTTTGATGGTATTAGGTAGTTAGTAGTGTGATGACCCATGCGTTACGCGAATGATGTGAAATTAGATGAATCATATATTTTAAAATAAGTGAATATTAGTATATTATTTAAAATTTATTTAAAAGAATATAGCGATTAAAATTAGAGAAATAGTTTATTAGTCTATCTAATTTTATGTGTCCCATTTATTGATTCTCTTCTTAAAAAATATTCTCATTTAAGTTAGATTATTAATCTATTAATATTATCAACCACTCCTTAGTCTATTTGATAACTATATAAATTTCATAATATATGTAATCGTATATTATATTTGTTTCTATCTCTAATTATTCGGAAACATGATGAATACTTGGCAATAATTAATGCAACCATTGAATTGTTCTTATTTTTTTATCAAATCCTTATATATTATTTTGTGTTTAATATGTCATAGATAGCTCTACATTATACACAAATCATATCTAATAAAATTTGTTCATTTTGCTTGAATTTCAAGTCATGCATACAAAAAATTTAAAAATTAAATTAGATTTAAGTATAAAACCAGAAAATTTTATTGTTTAGTGTATATGATTAAAAGAAAAAAAAGTAATTCAAATTTAGATATACGATTACATATTATAGATCAATGTTATTAAATTTAAGATCTGTATTATGCCAGACTCACATTTGAAATTTATGACATGAGAACATATATGCACATATTAGAAACTAGAGATATTTAAATAAATTCTATTGTAGTACTAAAATAATATTAATTGAAGTATTCAAAATATATAAAAACTATTATTATCTAAAAAAGTAATTCCAATATGCTATTTGGAGTAAAGTTAATAATATATTATTTTATGCTACCTATTTTTTAGTTATACTTGTTTAGTTTTTATGGTATTAGGTAGTTACTAGTGTGATGGCTCATGCCATACGCGGATGACGCGAAATTAGATGAATCATATGTTTTAAAATAAGTAAATATTAGTTTAATATTTAAAATTATTTTAAATAATATAGTGATTAAAATTAGAAAAATAATTTATTACTCTATCTATTTTTGTTGTCCCGTTTATTTACTCTTTTCTTTAAAAAAATCTCATTTAAGTTAGAGATACTAATCTATTAGTCTATTTGATATCTATATGAATTTCATGATATATATAATCATATTTTTTCGATCATTGCTCTAATTATTTGGAAATATGATAAATTTTAAAACATGATGAATACTTGGCAATAATTCGTGCAACCATTGAATTATAAATAATGTTCATAATTAGAGTTAAGAGGTGGTTAATCATCTAATCCCAAAATAAAATTTAATCCCATCTAAAACCAACTTATTTTTCCTATAAATACCCATATGCACGAACTAGCGTTCTCACATTTATAGGTCGTTTGGTTAAGAAATTTCTTTCCAAGAATAACAAATTTTATTCTAAAGAATATCATATATAATTATATTCTTATTATGCTTTCTGTTTGATTGAAAATAATAAATAAAATATTTGTATAGTAAAAATATTTTACTATAAATAGTTTATATTTATTATTTTTATAATAATACAAATTATAATATAATAATATATAGTTAAATAAATGAAAAATAAAAAATGTGAAAAAATGTAAAATAAGAAGAATATCTTTATTCTATGGTTTTGAAAAAATAAAGTTATTCTTTCTTTTGTACAAAAAATTAGTGGTTTCACATTAATCAAGGTGGTTTCCTTGAAAACAAAATTTGTTGATGTTATTCCTATTCTGCGTTGTATTTGATTGTATTCTAGCCGGAAGTCTCTCTACCATCTTGAAAATCATTTCTAAAGTTAAGGATTTCAAATAGTTCTGCTTGGAGAGGTACGTGAGATCTCGGATTCACTATTGGATATAATTTCTTAATGAAATAGATAAGATGATGGATGAATTAGATTAGTTTATGTTCTTCTACAATGCATGAATAATTCTATATAATTTCTGTGCTGAATGGAATGGTATACAGAAAGTTACATCGTGCTAAAGTTTCAGAAAAATATCACCAAAGTTTCAACAGTCGAAACCTAGCCCGTGTAAAGATGAACTCGGCCCGAGTTCAGCTATAAAGTTTAAAACCATGCGACATCTCTCCGATCCGGATTCGGAGTAAACCCAATTCAAGCTCTGGACAACCTGACCCGAGTTGTGTTCATACCCGAACCAAACAATCTTATGTCATAATCTAAAGGATGATGTTAGCAAATCCGACTCGAGCCACCCTCGGACTCGGCTCGGACAAAAGAATGATTTATTTTCATGCCGAACTCGGTCTGAGCTCGATCGAGCACAGTTCGAGCTCAATCCAAAACCAGCCCGGTTGATACATATCCAACTCAAATGTTTAACAAATTAGGATTTTTTATGTTATTTAATTGTTCTATTATGATTTTATTTATTTTTTCATGATAATTGTACTACAAAAAAGAACAATAAGGATACTAATAAGGTCAATAGATAAAAGATGTAAAATGGAGCTTATTGTTAATGAAATGTAATGGAATAGAAAAATTGAAGGCGAGTATTAATAGCCTCACCACCTTAATGGAATTAAAAAATTGAAGATGGGTATTAACTAATGTTATAAGAATCGACCTGCTCATTGACCCGAATTGAACAACGAGTTAGGTCAAACTGGATGGTTAGACCGTATAATATAAATTAATAAAATAATAAAATAATTTAAAGAGATTTTTATAATATTGTCAATATATAATATCTTATTTAAAAAAAATAAAAAAATAAAAAAGTTTAGGTTAAATGATATTATAAAGTAACATAAATTAAGTCGTCAATATAAATAAAAAATCTTGTGAGGTAGTTATAAATAAAAAATGTTGAAAAAAAATTTATATATATGACAAAAAAGATATTGAAATATAAATTTCAAACATATACGTATATGGTTCAATTTTGATGTTCTCTATGTTACCTTATTCCCTATCTTTTACCCCATCAGATCTTCATCCAATGGTTCATAATTGAATATCTCAAATAGTTTATAACAGTTGGATGAAGATCTGATGGTGAAAAAGATAGGAAACAATGTGAGGTATGGAACACCTTCATTTTATCCATATATATATATATATATACATATATATATATACATATATATATAAATATTTTAATAATTTTTTATGTTTTAATTTTTTAAAATTTTAGAAATTAATCTGATCGGACCAGTCAAACTGATCATATTGGCTGATTGAACCCAAGTATTGATCGCTTTGACCGGGTCAAAGTGGGTCAAATCTTTCAACCGCCCATGAGCCATTTTAAGCTTCGAAAACCGGTCCGACGGGTCTGACAACACTAGTATTAACAACCCTATCACCTCTGAAATTTAAATAAATGGATCTCACTCTTTTATTGAGCTCATCATTGCCCTGCTCTTGGCCTTGGTTTGATCCCTCTTGATCCCACATGAAAGTATCATAAATTTTCATAATAAAAAATATTGAGCTTGCATTAGGACAACACATAGATGCCTTACAAATTTATTAAAATAAAAGATGTAGTGAAATGATAGAAAAAAACATAATAGAAAAAATGGAATAGAATAGAATAGATAGAAAAGAAAAGAGAAAGAATAGAATGAAAGGAATAGAAAAAACTTTCCTATTTTTATTAAATCTTTTTATTCATTTATATTATTTTTATACTCATGGATATTCTATATCCCTGTGTTTGGATCCTACAGATAACTTAAACAAGCAAGGATGAAGGCGTGTGCAGTTAGAGATGCTTGTGGTGATGCAATTGCACATGAGATAGATGTTCAGTTTAGGTTATTTTATTTTAGTTGCTACTCTCATGTAAAAGAATAAATATGAGGACCATTTGGGAATGAGTGATATGTTAGCTTCTGCACTCTTATTTCATTAATTAGTTATTGATAGTTAAATGTTAGTTTATTATGTTATTTCTTTATGGATCTGTGAAAGTTCAATGGACATAAATGAATAGTAGTTAACACCGACCCAAGAGAAGCCCAATTGTCACGTGGCATGAGGGTGAATTTTTTGGAGATGTTACAATTGACCTTCTTCATCGTGCATGTATGAAGATGCAAGGGAGATGAATCTTATGAATTTTGTAATCAAGTATGTAAATAAGATAAATATATCATAAAGATCATGATAATAAATAGGAAGGTAAATCATAAGAGCATCATCATCATATAAAGAATAAAAATATGATAATAAGAGATTCATATATTAAGGTGACATCTTCTTGACATCAAAGGAACAAACGGTCAACATTGATCATAGTAAATCATCGTAAAACGATGAATATCGATCATCCTCATCATGAAATCATCATCATGCAAGAGACCGTGAAAATTATTATAAGTGGATAATCATGGTGTGAATCATTTTTTGTTAAATCATATTAATATAAGATCAGAAAGTTCATAAAGAATCATGGTAATGGAGATTTCATTATTAATATGCTTTCATACTATTCTTCATCTTATTATTCTTTTTTTACTTATCATGGGTATCTTTTAACTCGTAGGGAAGAAATGTCTCATCCCAATATCAAAACATAACTGATCGTAACTAGCCCATAACTTATCGTAGCCAACCCATTACCATAGCTAGCTTATAACTAACCCTCGTCAGTCCATAATCGATTGTAATAAGCTCATAACTGACCGTCGACAATCCATAATTGATCACCTCCATCTCCATTTAATGTTTTTGTCTTTTATCTTACAATTTTAATTTATTTTATTAGAACATAAAGGATCATGATTGTATCATCATAAGAAGAATTCAAAAGAAGATCATGATAATCAAGGGTCCTAATAGCAAATTTAATCAAGTCCATAAGATAAGATCATGGAGAGTACTCAGAGGGCATAAATCATATAACATACTAGGATTCATAGGACATGATCAGAGTAATCATTGATATTATTTGTGTCTAGATTGAATCATCATAAGGAGAGTCGTAAAATCATAGGATCATGTTAGACATCATCATTATAATCATGATGACATTAAACTTACACCTATATGGTACATGGAGAGAAATCAAAGGTGTCTAATTATAGTAATCATCCATTAAGCTTAAGGACATAAATCAGGAGCCAAATAGGCATAAAAATCATCTTAATAGAGTTGGAACCTGCGTCGAGTATACAGGCAGAGTCTAAAAGTTCATCTTCTTGATAAAATCAGTGGGAACTCAGGCCGGGTTGGAGTCATATTCGGACCCGAGTTTGCGGAGTCAAATCGATTGTGCAAAGAACACGACATTGGGCTTCACCGAGGTAGAACTCATCATCATAAGAGCTCTTTATTTAATGTTTTCGTCTTTTATCTTGCAACTTTAATTTATCTTATTAGGACATTAAGGGTCATGATCACATAATCATAAGAAGAATTCAAAAGATTTGAGATCATGATAAACAAGGGGCCTAATAGAAACATCATCATCATAATGACTTAGAACTTAATCTAAGGCCACGTGATCATGGAGAGTAATCATAGGTACATAATCATCATATAACATATTAGAATTCATAGTATATGATGAGAGTAATCATTGATATGATTGTGTCTAAATTGAATCATGAGAGTTATAATATCATAGGATCATGTTGGACGTCATCATTATAATCATATATGACATTAAACTTACACCCATATGGTACATGGAGAGAAATCAAAGGTATGTAATCGTGATAATTATCATCATAGGGTCGATCAAGCTTAAAGAAATAAATAAGGAGCCAAATAAACATAAAAAATAATCTTAACAGAGTTGGAACCCAGGTTGAGTATACATAGAACTCGAGTCTTCTTAATAAAATCAGTGGGAACCTAGGCTAGGTTAGAGTCATACCCGAATCTTAGTTTACAGAGTCAAATCCGGTTGGCGAAGAACACGACATCGAGCTTTACTGGGTAGAACTCGAGCCGGATCATCATCAATTCGAGCCTGGGTCATCCTGATGCTAAAGTTCGAAAAGCTCGACCGTGGCGGACTCAGGCCGAGTTTCAGAGAACTCGATCCGGGTAGGGGTCAATCCGGGCTGGGTTATAGAGTACTTATATCGATTGTTACATTTGAAAAATTGTGTGAATACATAGTGGATATTCTGATAATCTTTTCGGCGATTGCCAACATTGTACATCATCGTGGTTTGCGACTAGAGATTATCCATAATTTCTGACATCATGCTTCAAATCTTGAATTAAGATTCTAATTTACCCTAATTACATACCTTGTGAAGTTCATGTCGAACCTCACATTTTTTCTCTTCATTTTATTCTTTTTTTCCTCGTCCTCTTTCTATTGTCGTCTTCCCTTGTTCACGTGCATCATGCTCATCCTCTAGGTAGTCTCCTACAGGTGCGGTGCAGTATGGCCAACTTCATGGAGAGAGAGTGTGAAAGAAGGAGAGAGTGGGCACATAGGAAAATTAGGGTCGGTTGAAATTTTGGTTTTGACTCCATATTTATAAGGAGGAGATATGATTCTAGTTAGGCTCCGTTTGACATTACTAGCGGTTTGATAAGCGAATAGCGGTTCAACTAATGGATAGTGGATTGATTAGCGGATAGCGGATGATGATTAGCGGATATATGTTGTAACAAATAAGTATTTGATAAATTTAGCGGTAAAATTAGCTGATGAATATAAAATGACATAATTAGACATATGACAAATTACTTAACTTAAGCACTATATAAATTCTATTATAATACAATAAATTAAATATTTATATCTTAATCAAATAAAATAAAATTTTACAACTAATTTTTTTGTTAAAATATATAGAAATTTATATTGACAATAAATTTTATATAATGCATCGATGATACACAAACACTAATTGTGAAATTATTTTGTATTCATTGTTAACATATAAATAATTTGTAATTAATTAAACATGAATATGAAAAGAAATATAGTTAATTTATTATAAAATAAAAAGAGAAAATAATAAGATAAGTTAGAAAGAAATAATATATTTGAATAAAGGTAAAATTGGAAAAAAATTTATGAAACACTAATATCTAATCGCCAAACGCCAGTAGAAATAACTTTTCAATATTTTTGTATGAAACGTTAAACGCTATTTATTTTTATCATTTACCAAATAAAAAAATTAACGTTTGAACTGCTAAACGCTACTTGAAACGCTAATTTTTGTGTTGCTAAATAGAGCCTTAGAATCAAGTTTATTTTCCTTTTATCTCCATATTTGTTTTAATTTTTTCTATCCTCTTTTTTTTAGTCAATCATCCAATTTGATATTTTTTTTGGACAAAATGAGAATATTATTTTTCCATTGATTCCCATGCTCGGATTTCAATTTATTCAAATGAACAAATGAACGATTTGAACACGCTCAGGTCTCAGCGTTACACATTCTGCACCAACAAAATGTTTTTAAAATAAAAGAAATTCTCGTTCGAAGTACAACCAATTATCTATACTATACAAATCCTTAACTTTAGTAGTTTTTCTATTTTTATTTTAAAAATGGATGGGTAATAATAAGATATTCTGATTTTTAATTGTTTTTATGCCATAAAAAATGATATGATCAAATGCAGAAGTCACAAGAAAAATAATATACATTCAAATCTCATGTGCATGCATATGAATATGAAGGGATCAAATTAGTCTCTCCCTCGGCCTATTTCACCATGCGGTGTCATCTTGTTTGGGCTTTGGCGACGTCAACATTGCAGTGTACAGCCTCAACTTGTCCTCCCCGAGCGACGAGCAGCGCGACAGTGGCCGTCGCGGCCGTATGAACGACAGGGAGTTCATGGCCAGTCGACGCCTGCACCTCCTCCACGCGAGCTGGATGGCCACGGCCGCCCACGTCCTCCAACCGGGCGAGTAGTACCGGGCGCTCCTCTTCACCTTCTCGCTGACAAAAGTGTGCCTGAAGTGCTGCGTCACGTACTTGAGGTCGCCGGCGTCGAGCCCGAACGCCTCGGTCGTCCCCAACGTGACGAGCGTGGACGAGGACGGCGGCAGGCGCTCCACGAACGGCCGTCGGAGGCACCACGACAGGAGCTCGTCGCCGATGAAGTTGCCCGGTCCCATTGTGCAGTAGCTCCTCACGCCGTCGCGCAGGAGCTGGCTGCTCTGCAGATGTCCCCTTACCACGAAGAGCATCCTGTGCACCGAGTCGCCCTCTCTTGTGATCTGAAGCATTGCATGGTAGATCAGAGAGCAGAAAGATTAAAGATTTTGAGCTCTGAAGACTCGAGATCGTGATGCATATAGGAGCTTACTGTTTCGCCCTTGGGGAAGATGAGAGACTTGACCCTGTCACAGATGTTCTCTAGCACCAGTTCATCCATGTGCTGGAACAGAGGTACCTGCAACATGCAACGCAGTTTGATTATTCTGCTACTTTTACAGAGCTCCCCAAGTATTGACGATGAACAAAATGATACCTGTCTGACGAGATCGAGGCAGAGATGGTACTTGATGTCCTTCCTGAGAACCTCCGGGAGGTTCCTCGTCATCTGGAACTCGTCCACTCCTCTCATGGCGGCCCATTTCTGCCTCTCGTATTGCCTCACCCTCTGCCTCAGCGTCACCGGCAAGTTCCTGCGCCGCATCCACCACTCCATGTTCCTCATCCGTAGGTTTAGCGCCTGCTTCTTGGATGTTGTCGCGTGCAAGAAAACCTGCACGAAACAAATTAATGAACACCGTCTGCACTAAAGATGCGAACCTGAGCACTGAATTAAGCTTTACAGTGATGCATGTTTGAACCATGCATCCGACTGCTGAATCTCACCTTGATGTTTCCAATTAATGTAGTGACCAAAAGAAGCCCACTGGTGACGACTACTATATTAAAGAGGATCTCAAGCCACTCTGTTGTGCTCTCAATTGTTCCAAATGTGCTGAAACAAATCAACAATCGAAACAAAACTGTCATGCAACAACGTCTCCAACATTATCAACTCAAATGTGCAACATTGTGATATATGTACCATTCACTTTCTACCATAATACAAAATGGGCAGTTGGTGATTCTGTCAGAACAAGGATGGCCCAAGGTTCATTGTTCTCGCAGGTCATAAGAGGAACTCACCTTAGAGTCATCAGACCCCAGAAAATTGGAAGCAATATTTTCTCCAGACGACTAGGATTTGTGACCAGAGCCACCGTCCACTTGTAAGATCCATAGTCGTAGTTATCGCTGCTGCCGAGGCACGTAAACCTTGCACGAGAGTTACTAGCCCAAGCCAACCTCTCGTCATCTGTGATGATTCTGGTGGTTCCATAATATATGGGATCTAGACATGATACTGTTGGCAGTCTGCATCTTGCCTTTGTTGCAGTGCACTGTTCTTGGAGACACTTCGTGGCCCTCTGGATGCCCAACAGGTACCAGCAAGCCCCTGCCGCCTGTGAAGAGAGCAAATTGATTTCTAAGATAAACTTTTGTTTGCTTGAAGTACACCATTGGCATAAGTCATGCTCTGATTCTGAAAAAAAATTCGACACAAGTTGCAGGGAATATATCTTTGTGGTGATCAATGGAACTGCGTCTTCAGTGGAAACATGTTCATCACGAGAATGATTTGTTAGCAAGTGGACTCATTACTCACATGGGATGCAACAAAATAGGCTAGCAAATTCAGAGCAATGCCACCCCAAATGGTCCCAAAGATGTATCCCAAAAGGTTCTGCAATCTCCGAAGCAAGCAGGCCGAGTAATAGATCTTGGGGAGGTATTGCAAGAGGAAAAGAATCAGGAAGACGGTCATCACCGTGGTGGTCTGTCCTTTCCTTAGCAGTGCAGGAGCTACGACCCACAGAACAACCTGCAAAAGATGACAGTCGCAAATGCATTCAGTTTTCAGCATCTCAAAAGAACGTGGAAAGTTCATGAGCTTGCTTGTGATGTGATCCATGGTCAATCTAACAACTTATATCTACGATTCATTCAAGCACTGCTAATGGATTCGGGATTTCGGAAAATGCAGTCACAGTTTAACAACCACGCCTCGATGGAAATTGCACAGACACGTATACACTTTTGGATTCCTGTTACTACAAACTTTTGACAGATAAAGCTTATGGTATTACTCGTGTCACATGGAAGGCAATAAAAGTGATGTAAGATTATGTGGGCCAAAGGTGTGTTCTCATGCAAAATTCCCCATGCAAATTTCATGTGGATGTGTATGCCTGCGCATATCTGCTACACGCCAGTGAGTGCGACAAAGCGAGGACAGAAACAAGGCATCATCATAACAAACGATCTCGTCTCGTGAGGGCGTGAGGTCGAGGACAGTTAGCATCGCAAAGCTTTCAAAGAAGCATCTCTTTTTTTTTCTTTTTTTCTTCAAAGAAGCATCTTTAACATGTACTTTTTGCAAGATAACATGTTCAAAAGCTTAGTTTACAGAACGCCCTGCACCAACCTGGGGTACTGGTAGAAGAAGGAAGAGGTCGAAGACGAACTCCTTCTTCGACATGATGCAGCCCAATGACGCTTGAGCCCTGAGGTTGGCCTTCTTATTCATATGCACACTTGACCTCCGCCGATGGCCGTACGTCCCCTGCACCTGCAACCACATGTTGAACAGGTGCACCGCGTCTGCCATGCATCTCAGAACGGTCACGGCGACCGCGAACCACCCGTCGACGAAGAGGCACATGCAGGCGCCGCTGATGGAGATGGAGTAGAAGAAGAGGGGATCCACGAAGAGCCCGACGGCGCACACCAGGAGGAATACCCTGTTCCACTCCTGAAGCCACTTCGAGTTCTGGAGATGATGATCCAGCGGCCTTCCGTTCCCAAGCTCGTGGCCTCTCGAGTCCGACTCCTCGCGCACGGCCTCCTCCTGATCGTTGACGCGTGCAGGCATGAAGCTCGGGGTTCCGGCGGCCATAGTGGACGGTGGCCGTGGTACCAGTAGGAAGCTCTGGGGAGGTGGAGGAGGAGGAGGAGGAGAGCTACTGCACCCAGAGATGGTGGTGGAAGTGGACGACATCCGAGCAAAGTCCACCGGGCTTGGCTTGGCTTTGTGTCACGTACTCAAGTGTTGAGACAGGCACTGGCAAGTGTATCTTGGCACTATTCGTTGGGGGACGGCATTATTTGTTGTGATTCGAGGGCTATATCCTGTTTGTGCTGATAAGAGTGCACGGAAATATACAGAGTTTGAGATATGGGGAAGTGTACATGCATGTTTCAGAGTGCTTCTTGTTTTTCTTTTTTCTTTTTTTCCTGCATCTAGCAGTTGATGACTTGCCTTGAACTCATGTCAAGGCTTCAGGTTCCATGTGCATGCATCTTTCAAGGATTCAGGTTTCATGCACCACAATTTACTTCTGTTTAGGTTCATCAGTGAAAGCATAATGTTGTTGGTGACCTCCTCCTCGTTATTGATGTCACTCATCGAAAAGTTGACCATCAGTTCAGTTAAGGATTTCGTCAGCACAATTTAAGTTCACCACTGTGTCCTCACGTGCTATATGCAGGTAGTGTTAGAATGTGTCATGTGAATTGCTGTGTTTTAATAAATATTGAGTTGTTAATTTTCCTAATCGTGCTGCTTCAAACTTCTCGCAGAATGAAACAATCCACAGTGGTCCAAGGGGTTTTGACAAGGTGAGGTGAAGAGTATTTCCAACAAAATGGCACTGCTCTGTTGCAGCATTGCAGGTCCTCATCATCTTGTCTTCATTCTTCTCAAGCAAAAGGGATGGACCGGTGGGCCTCCAGGGCAGAATGCTTTCTCTGATATCTTCTAGCTACAAATTGGGAAATGAGTGCGAAGTAGTGGCCATTGATGAATGACCGGAATCAGAGTAATCATCTCTTTCTTGGTTCCATATTATTAATTGGAGGGGGAGAGAGAGAGAGACCACGAAAAGGAGCATTCCTTGTCCCTTTTTTTAAAATGAAGAAGGTCAAATTGGATATTTACACGAGAAAATTATATCAAGAAGAGGAGCCATCAAGCTCTACGAGACGTCAGATATGTGCTTAGACCAATCTCAACAGCCGTAGGATTTGGCAGGCCCGATTTTATATTATTATTACAATATGTAGCTCGTCGAAGTTTTACAAGCCTGAGCTGGATATTCTTGCACCAAAGAACAGTTGATATTAAGATTTAAATAAACAATAGATACAAAGTTCAACAAGAAGAACAAAAACAGACTTCCAACAATTTAAAAGAAAAAGCCTATTCAGAACTAAGACTTCACATTTTGTTGCCGGACTTATATGCGACTTGAGTCCCTTCCAAATATAAATCGTCTCGTCCAATCAGAAATTACCAGTGCCCTTGTGCGCCAGCTAAGTTGCTTGCTGAATGTGTAGATTAGAAGTATATAAGTTCCTAATGATACAAGTTAGTACACAATGTATATGTTGCGGGTATCATGGGGGGCATTCTTTACCCACCTTGATGCACACAACCCACATTATAGCTACATGAATATGTTGGAGAATAATTTGACATATTCATTACCTTCAAGGAATTTGAGATCATCCAAAGCCAAAAGGATTATATAGTTGTTACGAATGAGGCAAAGTTAATCACCATTGAAAACTAGTACTGCAACATATGTGTTAATAATGCCTTGAATCCTATTCCAATTGAAAACTCATTTAGACCCAAACTCTAAAAGAAAAAGAAACTTGTCTGACATATTTTGTATATTTTTTTATCACGAAATTGTTAAAAAATTGATTTATTTCCTTATCACAAGGTAGATATCCTATTTTGGAGATTAATATAGAGTCCCAATTGGTCTGTAATTTTTATCATATGTTAAAGGGAGTGTCTATATAAACTCTCTAAAGATCTAAAGAGAAAACAATCTGATCTTGTAATCATTTTCTGTTTCTTTCATCTAACAAAATTTTGTGTAGCCTTAAATTTCTTGAATTTTCTCGTGGTACATAATTTCTCTTGTGCAGGAGACCTAACTAGTTTCAGAGCGAAGCTTCATCGTCGATCCATCAGGCTAGAGATGGCATCGCACAACGTCAACATCGAGAAATTCACAAGCCGAAATAGTTTCAGTTTCTGGCAGATTAAGATGCAGGCACTTCTAAAACAACAAAGAATCTGGGCGTCGTTTGCGAACATTTCGAAGAACAAATTAAAGGAGGAAGACCCCAAGAGTAAAGAAAAGGAGGTCGACCTCGCAAGTTTGACGGCACAGGAAGAGAAGACGCACTCTATGATCCTATTGTGTCTAACAGATGATGTGACTATTGAAATTGCTGATCAAGAAACGACGACTGATCTGTGGTCGAAACTTGAGAGTCTCTACATAACCAAGTCTTTGACTAATAAGTTATTGTTGAAGCAACGTCTGTTCACCCTCCGCATGCAAGAATATACCTCTCTGAAAGATCATCTTGATCAGATGAATACTCTGTTGATGAAATTACAAAATATAGATGTGAAGATTGGGGATGAAGATGTTGTCATACTTCTCTTAGTGTCTTTTCCCCTGTCATATAAAAATTTTGTTCAATCTGTTATCATCGGAAGAGACACAATTATTTCGAAAGAAGTAAGATCGAGTTTACATACTCGTGAACTTCGTCATAAGGTGTCTGGAAAGGCTTTGGAAATTCAAGCCACAGGATTGGTAAGAATCGCAGAGAAGACAAACCTTAAAAAGAGTAAGTCGAAAAAGAATGTCAATCCGAGCAACTGCAAAGAATCGGGTTGCTGAAAGAAGAATTGCCCCAAGAAAAAGAAGAAGGACACAGTTGCTGTAGTAGCACACTAGAATAGCGAATCTGATGACGATTTGGCTCTCATGGATCAGAGATGTTTGAAGGAGAATTGTGTTCTCGACTCAGAATGTTCCTATCATATGATTCCGCATAGAGAATGATTCTCAACTTATCAAAATATTCATAACGAAAACATCATCATGGGCAATAACACAGCCTATAAAAATAGTTAGAATCGGCTCAATTTAAATTAGAAGTCATGACAATCGGGTGAGGACATTGACAGAGGCCGTCATGTTTCGTAACTGAAGAAAAATCTAATATCGTTAGGAGTTCTGAATTCCAAAGGATGTCAGATGAATTCTGAAGATGTTCTTACGGCACCAAGGGTGATGTTGAAATCATGAGAGAAGTCAGGCAAAAGTCCTTGCATATATTATAAGGCATAGTAATTTCTGACGTGACTACAATAGGTAGTTCATCCAAATCAGAATCAGAAGCATCCAAATTGTGGCACATGTGACTTTGACATATGAGTCAGAAAGGGATGAACACCCTCAGTGAGCGCGATTTTCTGGATGGTCAAAAGATATCTGAAATCGGATTCTGCAAGCACTATATTTTTTGCAAGCAAAAATGACATCAATACAATAAAGCCATGCACAAGATGAAGGCAACACTCGATTACATCCACGCTGACTGTTGGAGCCCCTATCATGTTTCATTTCTAAGAAGTTATAAGTACTTCCTATTTATGATAGATGATTACTCAATGATGACATGTGTATTCATGATGAAGCATAAGAGCGAGGCATTCAAAACTTTTAAATAGTGGAAGACTCTGGTGGAGAATTAGACATCGAGAAAGGTGAAACACTTTTGTACTGTTAACGGCTTGGAGTTTTGTTCGTCTGAAATCATCAGAGATACACCACAGCAGAATGATGCAATAGAATGCATGAACAAAACTTTTCTGGAGAGGGCACGGTGCATGCTCTCTAATTCTGGTATGAACAAGTCATTCTAGACTGAGGTTGTTAGCACAACATGCTATCTTGTCAATCGGAGTCCTGCAACTGCGATCGATCTGAAGACTCCTATTGAGGTACGGTCAGATAATCCTGCTGATTATACTAATCTGAAAATTTTTTATTGTCCAATATATTATCATGTCAGCGAAGGAAAGCTGAAACCAAGGATCAAAAAATGAGTCTTTGTAGAATATGGTGCAGGTGTAGAAGATTTCAAAATCTAATCTCCTTTAGAGCAAAATGTTATTCACAGTAGAAATATATTTTTTGATAAGATGTCTATGCTCAAGTAGAAATCATATGTTATTGACTCAGCAAAGGAGGGTGACCACAAACATGTGGAGTTTGAATTAACTCAAATTTAGAATGGGGCAGAAGAATCTCATCAGGTTTGAATAACCAGAGTCTGAGGAGCAAGCAAAAAAAGCAACGACAAGTCTAACTGCTAGACGTGCACACAGATAAGTAGGTCCTCCTAAGCGTTATGACTTTGAGGACATTGTTGCGTATGCATTCCAAATAGTTGAAGAGGTGGAATCGTCAGATCAAGCTACAAGGATGTTATCGCATGTGCAGAATTAAAACAGGAATTGGCGGCGACGGAGAATGTTAGATATCTGATTGGAGGATTCAATTCAAGATGGAGATTATTAATAATGCCTTAAATTCTACTCCAATTGGAAACCCATCTGGACTCAAACTTTATGTATATTTTCTTATCATGATATTGTTAAGGAATTGATTTGTTTCCTTATCATAAGGTATGTGTCCTATTTTGGAGATTAATATAAAGTTTCAGTTGGTCTGTAATTTCTCTCATCTATTAAAGGGAGTGTCTATATAAACTTCCTAGAAATTCAAAGAGAAAGCAATCTGATCTTGTAATCCTCTTCTATTTCTTCCATCTAATAAAATTCTGCATCGTCTTAAATTTCTCGGATTTTCTCGTGATGCATAATTTCTCTCGTGCAGAAATTCTAACAATATGAATAAAGAGTTTGCTCTGTATTGTGTGTCAAGATGGTTTATAAATAGGAAATAAGGAGAAAAGAAGATTTCATACCTTGCATATACAGAATACCACAGCCACTGAGTGCTGTGCCCTATTGAAACCCAATCTCCTGGAAGTTGTGCAGCTGTTTGCTCCCCACCCAACGGTGCAAATTGCCCAAAATGCTTGTACCTTTTACAGAATCAATTAAAACCATCATTAGAGTTAGATGCAGCATTATAAGATGCTTAAAACACGACCAACGTGAATTAAGATAATCAAAGGAAAGCCAGAATACTAGGTTGACAGCTGTGAACAGGATTTAGGAAGATAAATTGTTTGCTGTCTAGATGGGTTTCTCAAAGTAACAGGAATATCACCAAATAAGATAGCTATGTAGGTTGTTTATGCATGTTCAAACTTCGAAAGAAATCCAAGACTTGAGAAAAAAGAACAGTACAGGTTATCTCAGCAAATCTGCATGACATCCATTGACAAACAAAATGTATGTATCTCTAAGGGTTAAATTTAATACCAAGCTTAATCCAATATACACATAAAAACAAAGAGCTAAAAATCAGTACCTAAAAGGGTGAAATCGGTGATGCCCTGATTCTCTTATACGGATTGGACCTTCAGGTTTCTCTTCTGTCTCCTTCCTTTTGTTAAAACATTGAGCAAGGTAGTTCCCTTGTTGTGCTGCCACCTATTACAGTACTCAAATAGAAGCTGAATACGACCAACAAATAGTTCGGACCAAAAGTTGCATATGGTAGTTTGTTGATACAACAACAACAAAGTCTTATCCCATTAGGTGGGTAGTTTGTTGATAATTCAAAGAAAATTTACCTGAGCTGTAGCAGGAAGATTTTTGACCTGGGAATCCACGTCAGCAAGGGCCTTTTTGAAGTCTTCTATGTCAAGCTCAAGAGACTCTTTCTTAACATCACCTTTGGAGTCCTCTATCAGATCGACAATATTGCTCATATGTTTGCTCTTCAAATAAAGTTCAATTTGAGGATACATTTCACAAATGTCATCTAGAACATCTTGGATCTCTTTTATTGTTAAAGTTCCAGAGTTGTTCTTGTCTGCAATTCTAAATATTTCTGAGATATCTTCCTGGAAAGATATTTACATTAAATAACTCAGTTTGAACGTATTGACATCTAAATAATTGATAATATTTATGTTTAAACTTATTTAGTTAAACAAGAGGAAGCCTGGGTATTATGGTTTCCATAACGGGACTTAAGGAGTGGGATTAGTCCACTCGAATAGCAAGGAATTAAAAGCGACCAATTTTTGGAAAAATAATGCTGCATTTCTTATCGATCTTCAGTGTAATTTAGCACAAATATTATAAAAAAAATACCATGCGTGGTCATTTATATCGAAAACAAAATTTCTACAGAGGACACTAATAAAATTGATAAAATAAATGTGTCATGATAAATGAACACTTCATTGACATGTACAAAAAATTCGTGCTTTGGCTCTTCAAGTAAAATGGTCCTTATCCATGATGCCTATAAAAGATAGAGACACAACCACTAATGTTTTGTCCTTGTGCATCTCATAATGCATCACATAGTGTTATCCAATAGAATTAAGGAAACCATGAAACTTAGTTCATGCTCTCATCCAATAGTGGAAGCATACAAATGTTGAGGCATATAACACATGGTGACAGATGGACACTTTTTGTGGGACATGTTTTAGCAAATAAGAGACTAGACCACTGACAGAGTTGCACATACCATGACTTTTCTTTGTGTTATTGTAGCACAATCACCAATTGCATATACATCATGACATTCACGAACTCGCAACCACTCATCCGTTGCTAAAACGCGCCTGCTACCCTGTGGATTAGAGTAATTGGCAAAACCTCAAGAAGCAATCTTAGAATAAATCTCAAGCAGGAAAAGAATCGATATTGCAATATCTCAAACAAATTGAACCAAGAGACACTAGCATAAGAGAGAGTTAATAACCTGACCAATTAGTTTCATAAAATCCAATATGAGAAGACGTGTCCCTATACCAGCTGACCATACAGCCATTCCATATGGAACAGACGCCTCTCCAATTGATTTATTTGTCATGGTGATATCATTGCCTGACACCTTCACAACTCTAAACCCTGTTTTCAGTTCAATGCCATCTCTCTGAAATTTCTCTTCAGCAAATTTAGTGATCCTTTTATCAAACCTACAAATTGTACCAGTACCAAACAAGTCAACATAACATCACAGATCCAAGAAAGGAAAGAACTTATAGCCAGAAAAGTAGATTAGTCAAGCGAAGTGGTCACAAGTATAACCATTATCATCGATTAGAGGACTAGGCATTGAATAAAAAAACTGTCATGAGATTTCTCAGCAATGAGAAATGCAGATTGTCGGGAGACTTCCTCTCGATGGTCCCAACAAAATAGATTGGCAGGAGGCCCCCTTCTGTTGGTGCCAAGATGAAGGAGAATGGCAGAGAGTAATCGGGTGACGAATCCAGTCCCATCACAGGTTGAACCATACCACTGGACAAAAGCGGATCCAGTGCTACAGGTGCTGGCAATGGGGCCATATCCAACATGACTTCCATGATCCAATCCGGTGTTTAGTGTGTGGTGGATTGGGACACACATGTTCACGGTGCCCTCATGTGGCCAATCAGGCTTTGTCGGTGATTGTGGCTCCATGGTCCATGGCAATGCACATAAACATGGAACATCTACGCCGATGTGAGTTGCATTCCAGCCTGCAGCCTACAACAGAGATGATTTGTTCAGCGATGATGCACCACAATGGTTCAACTACATTGACCATTTCTCGGTTGTCCAGTTCCTCTGTCCTGATGTTTGGTCACCAAACAATCCGGATACACAGGTCAAGATGCACAATGAATCTCTTGAACATAGCGATGGTGGTCACCAGAACTGGAAGGCAGGATGGTGGTTCCCAATAGCATGATGACCATCAATATTGAGGCATCCCTCTTCATCTCTAGTACAAAGAAGTTCTTGATGTGTTGGTCTCCCTTTTTGCTGTGTTGCATGATCTCTCTTTCCCGACGTATGACACTGACGACATATCTTGGGTGTGTGCTATTGTGTCGATCAAGCCGAATCATTCAGTTTCAAGGAGGGTGACACTGCGGGATGGTGATTTTACTACACCATTCTTCTTTTGGCCTCTCCCCAGTCCTGGTCGGAGGTGGCAGCATGGAGACTCCAGCGCCAGCAACCAGTCAACAAATCTGGAAAGCTAAAAAATCAGGCAAAAATCTGGCGACGATTAACAGACAGGGAACTGACGCAATCTCCATCCCTATAATTCAGCAAGTGCCCGATATGCTCAAAGGAGACTGCCAGCGTGTCACTCAACAAACGTTGAAGTCATTAATCCTCTCAAAAACCTTATGCGCCATCAGAGGACTGTCGGGGATCTTTCGACATGCTGGATACATTTGCTAGGGCCCACCGATAGATGGGAGGGAGGACCACCATCACCAACTTCTAAGTTGGGGGCATCTGCAGCTCCCGGGGCTAACTCCTCTATGGATATGAATTCCACACCAGGGGAGGTGCAGGACAAGCTCAATCAAAATATTATTTACTTTGGACTTATGATTTACACGAATTTAAAACGCGTCTTGAAAGGTGAAAGAAGTAGCTACATATAAACTCATGATCACTTCATATTTTTTGTCCATGTGGGACAATTCATGAGATATCTTGATCCTTAGACCTCAGGCCATTATAATCTTCCCGTCATAAAGGACTTAACGTCCTCGTTGAGCGGGGTTCATTTTGGCTTATAGCTCGTGTTTTTTCATATAGCTCAAGTGAGCACGTGAGGTTGGCTCTGATATCATTCTGTAACACCTAAGATATTCTTCGATTCGGGCTTGTGACCCGCACGAATTTAAAACGTGTCTTGAAAAATGAAGGGAGTAGCTAAATATAAATCCATGATCACCTCCGTATTTTTTGCTCATGTGAAACAATTCATGAGACCATCTTAGTCCTTAGACCTCAGGTCATTACAAACTGCAGGATGATGAACTCCCGGAAACACGCCTTCTGCCTCAAATGGAGCGTTGCTGCTCCTGAGTCACACCGGGTCACCATGGATGGAGCAGAACCTGTCGACCAGTCCAGTCCTATGTACACTGCATTTTCCTCCCATGAATATGAGGAAGTGGCATGGCTATGGGCTCTAGGAGAGGCAAGCGGTGTACACCCCACCTTACCGGACTGTAACAACTCTCTTCTTAGGCGAAAGACATGGTGAATATATGGATGGTGACATGGAATGTCCATGGGCTTGGGGACAACACCAGGCATACATTCCTAGGAATTTACCTAGGCGAATGGCGGTTAGATATTGTGCTATTACAGAAAACGAAACTGGAGAACATTGACCAGTACACTGCAAAGCAGATTGGTGGTGCACGACTCACTCGCTAGATTCTATTGGATGATCTTTCTCTAGATTCTATTGGACGATCTGGCGGATGCCTTCTCTGTTGGAATGAAAATTTATTTGACATGGTTGACACCTGGTAGTTACACTGCATCGCTGGTCCTGTCCTGACACTCAGATGGTATGAAACTTTTGGTCTCTTGTATATATGGCCCCAGCATGCTTCCCGACGTGCATCATGTGAGACGAACACCAGACCTTGAGGCTTGAATATCCTGAAATATGTTGGTTGCTCGGTGGGGATTTCAACATCACTCTTGACTCAGAGGATTGCGCTGCCGTGAGGTGTGGAAGACAGGGGAACAAAGGCATTCAGAGATTTCATTGATGAACTGGATTTCGTTGATTCTCCGGTGGCCGATATACTTGGGGAGAGTACTGCCTCTCCTGCGAAATCAAAACTGGATGGTTCCTTGGCTCAATTGAGCTTGCTGAGCACTTTCAGCTGGCGTCTGCAACAGCCTTGGTGAGACCTTTCTCAGACCACCCTACTTTGATGTGGAATACAAATGAAAGCCATCAATGTAACACCTATTTCAAGTTTGAGAAGGCATGGTTACAAGAACCTACAACAATAACAACAACAAAGTCTTATCCCACTAGGTGGGGTCGGCTACATGGATCATACGACGTCATATATTCGTTGATCCATGTTCATAAGATTCGACAGGATTTTATGCTGGCTGTCGGGGCCTAACACAACCCTCCTCCTTTATCCGGGCTTGGGACCGGCTATAAAATATAGGCGGTTACAAGAACCTAATTTTTGAAAAATTGTGGAGGGACAATGGTGAAGTTTTCCCACAGCTTCCTCTGCAACGAGAACTATGACGGACAAATTAACTTGCCTCAGCCTCAGGGCTTTCCTACGAGATTTTAAATGGCAAACTAGAGCTGCCAATGAACACAAACTCACCAAGGCCTTGGAAGCTATTTCACAGTTGGATCGTCTGGAAGATGATCGCTACTTATCCACACCAGAACTGCTGGAGCACAGGAGGCACCAGGACATTGTGAACATTGAGGATCTAAAGCGTGAAACAGCATGGCAGCAACGATTGCGACAACTTTGTCTTCAAGAAGGGATCTCGAACATGAGGTTCTTCCATTTGCATGCTCGTGGATGACGACGTTTTAATCATATAAACAAAATAATGGTCAATGATGAGGAAGTGACAAGAAGACAGGCTGTTGGCAGGGGTGTCAGGGCAACTGGTTGTGGACCGGTGAGCATGAATCCCGTCTATCACAACTGCAGGATGATAGCTTGATCACTCCATTCACAGAGCAGATCTCTCGCGCACTCTAGGCCCCGATGGGTTTCCAGTTTCTTTTTAATGAATTCTGGGCACTCCTCCGTTCTGATACCATGGCAACTATTCAGGAGTTTTCGAATGGTGACATGGGTTTTGAATGGATAAATTGATTTTTTCAATTCCTCCTGCCTAAATATCCTGGGGCTGAAAGAGTGGAGGACTTCTGCCCTGTATCTTATCAGAGCTACTGTCTTGGCTAACAGATTGAGATCCCTTGACTCTTTGGCGAATCCAGTTCAATCAGCCTTCATTGCTCGGCAATCAATCCTTGACATGTACTCAATGGCATATGAAATGATCTCTCTCTGGCGGCGCACTGGATGAAAGGGTTTCTTGGAGGGTAGATTTCTCAAAAGCTTATGATTTTGTCACCTGGCCTTTTGTTTGGACATCATTGCACAAAAGGGGCTTTTCGTCGAAGTGGATCACTTAAATGACGCGATGTATGTGCACAGCCTCTTTCTCTCCTCTAATTAATGGGCATCCGATGTCGGCTGGATCCAACCTCGGGTTCGTCAGGCTGCCCTCTTGCTCCAATGTTATTTGTCTTGGCTTCCGACGCTTTAGCTTGTTGCTCCTTCTCAATATTGGCATCACACGATCAACACACACCAAAAGAATAGTTCCACAACTATATCCATGTATTTAGTCTGTTAGTTAAACTATATCCGATGTTAACGGACCCTATGGTTATTGATTGTACTATATAAGAATACCTTGCAGATTGAATAAATATGTGAGTAAAAACACTTTATTTTAATTTGGTATCAGAGCATTAGCAAGTGTCATGGATCCTTTCTCGTCCTCATCATCTGTTAACCAGCAGCAGAACTCTATGCCCAACCCTTCCACCCTTTAACCAGATAAACTCCTTCCTCACATTGAAATTTACCACCTCCAACTATCTCTTATGGAAAAATCAATTACAGCCCCTGCTTAGTGCCTTTGAATTAGAGGGTTTCGTAGATGGGTCATATCCTTGTCCACCCACTCACCAGGTGTCATCTGGTGCCTCCACTGAACCTTCAACTCCTCTATCTCCTGCCTCTTCAACAAAATACGTTGAATGGCGACGTAAAGATCAGCTACTCAGCTGGCTGCTTGCGTCCATCTCCGAGGAATTACTACCAATGGTAGTTGGTCTTCGATCATCTCATGAAGTTTGGATTGCTCTTCAAAAAGATTTTGGAGAACCTTCCGAAACTCATCTTTTGCAGTTGCAAATGCAACTGCACAATCTCAAGAAAGGAGATCATTCATTAACGTCTTATCTTCGTCATGCGAAATATCTCGCAGACGAACTAGCAGCCGCAGGTCACCCTCTCTCCACCTCTGGTTTCAATGCTGTCATATTCAACAACCTTGGAACTGAATATAGTGAAATTATAGCATCACTTTCAGCTCGTCCTGAACCTATTTCATTTCCTGAACTACATACTCTCCTAACCAACTACGACATGCGCCTTCAAAACCTTCGAACCTCAGAACTAGCTTCCCCACAAGCCAATATTGCTACCCAAAACTCCTCTCGTTCCTTCTACAGAAACTCTAATCACGCTGCTAGAGGAAAAGGACGTGGTCGGGGTCGATCTGCACCAAGACGCGACCCTTGCCCAGTCTGTGGAGTTCATGGTCACAGTCCATATCACTGTCAATATAGGCATCCAGGATCACGCAACCCACAAGCTTACACCGCACAACAATTACCCCCCAGTTCCTCTAACACCAATGAACTACCTGGCCTAGGACAGTACACAGAATGATTCCCTGACACAGGAGCCACACACCACACTACACCTGACCTTCAATCGCTTGAGGCTGCTGAACCATTTAATGGCCCTGAGAAAATCCAGGTTGGAAATGGTAAGTGCATACCTATTCATCATATCGGCTCGTCAACTATTTCCTCTCATTCACGTCCTCTACATTTACGCAATGTTTTACATGTGCCTTCAATTACTAAACCTTTGTTATCTGTCCGTCGATTCACAGCCGACAACAATTGCTCCTTTACGTTTTATCCTAACAAATTTCTTGTGAAGGATCTCAACACACAAGCCACTCTGCTGCAAGGCCACATCAAGGATGATCTCTACCACCTGCCATCTTCTTCAGGTTCGCCAGGTTCACCATCAGTCTTTCTCAACATTGCAACATCACCTTCCAAGTGGCACGGACGGCTTGGGCATCCCACGATGCGTATCACCTCTTCTATTCTGCATCAAAATAAACTGCCAGTCTCGCCAACAGACTCCTCCGCCAAATGTGTTGCTTGTCTGTATGGCAAATCGACCAAACGACCTCTGCCCCTCACGCAAACAACGTCAACTGCACCTCTCCAACTGGTATTTGCCGACGTATGGGGACCGGCTCCGGTACCATCCAGTGATGGACACCGCTATTTTGCTTTATTTGTTGATGATTTCTCTAAATTTTGTTGGCTTTTTCCACTTAAAAATAAATCAAATGTTGCACAACTCTTTCGTCAGTTCCATGTCTTTGTAGAACGTCAATTTAATGCTAAACTTTTATCTTTACAAACTGATCGTGGTGGAGAATTTATCTCTCACTAACTACTTAAACTTGCATGGCATTTCTCAGCGTCTCACATGTGCGCACACGCATGAGCAAAACGGGTCCGTCGAACGACGTATCAGACATGTTGTTGAAACCACCTTAACCCTCCTTGCTCACGCATCTGTTCCTCGCAAGTTTTGGCACTTTGCAGCAGAAACAACCACTTATTTAATAAATCGCATGCCCACTCCCCTCCTTCATTATAAGACACCCTATGAGAAACTCTACAGCGCCCACCTCAATATCACCTTTTAAAAATATTTGGCTGTGCAACTTTCCCACATCTTCGACCATATAACAAACACAAATTCGAATTTCGTTCCTTATCTTGTGTTTTTCTCGGATACCCCAGAAACTCGTTAGGCTATCGATGTCTTCACCTCCCCACAAATCGCATCTATATTGTACGTCATGTACAATTTGATGAAACTGTTTACCCCTTCAATATGCCACCCTTGTCACCAGACCCTCCATCTCAAGCTCCTCCCAGCCCCTGGCTTTCCATTCCCCTAACCACAGTTAGTAATCCACCCACCATGACTCCTCCCCCACCCCCTACCACTAATCCACCTACCTCCTCCCATTCACCTCTGTTCCCCTGCTCCTCTGCATCGAGTCCCTCCTCCTCCCCTCCTCGACGCATCCTACACCCACGTCGCCCAATTGACTATCGTCAGCTCGCTGGCTTAAAAATCTTACACGCTTCTGTCATTCCATCCACACCCACATGTCATACTAAAGCTTCCCTCCATCCACATTGGCGAGCCGCCATGACTGAAGAAATCAATGCCTTGCTCCGCAACTCCACCTGGCAGCTAGTCCCTCGCCAAGATCATATGAATGTTCTCGGATGTCGGTGGTTATTTCGAACCAAATACAAGCCTGATGGTTCAGTCGATCGCTACAAAGCTCGACTTGTAGCAAAGGGCTATCATCAACATGCAGGCATAGACTATAATGAAACCTTTAGTCCCGTAATTAAACCGACAACTATTCGTCTGATTCTATCCCTAGCTGTCTCCCACAATTGGACGCTTCACCAAATTGATATTGGCAATGCTTTCCTACATGGTACACTCACTGAAGAGCCTCCAGGTTTCATTGATTCATCCAGGCCACATCACGTGTGCAAACTTCAAAAGTCTATATACGGCCTCAAACAATCACCGCGTACCTGGTTCTCAACACTTGCTCAGGCTCTCCAAACTTACGGCTTCAATGGATCTACCACAGACACCTCCTTGTTTATCCATCAAACACCATCTGCCACAATTTATGTTCTTATCTATGTCGATGACTTGATTATTACAGGTTCTTCCACAATGTTGATTCATGAAGTCATTCAACATCTAAAACTACACTTTGCTGTCCGTGATCTTGGTGACCTTCATTATTTCCTTGGAGTTGAAGTACTTCGTCAACCGGATGCGATCTTCCTGTCTCAGCATAAATATATACAAGACCTTCTTCGGCGCACCAACATGTTGCAAGTCAAGCTAGTTACATCTCCACAGGCAGTCAATTCTCAACAGACAGCAACCATGGATGTTTTTCATGACCCAACACTATATCGCCAAGTTGTAGGTGCTCTCCAATATCTGCAACTTACGCGCCCTGACATTACATTCGCGGTGCGCCATGCATGTCAGTTCATGCAGTCGCCCACCCTTCATGATTGGAAACAGGTTAAAAGACTTCTTCGATATTTGCTCGCCACCAGTGAATTCAGCCTCAAGCTCACAGCCTCCCCTCAATTGCAACTCCAAGCGTTCTCTGATGCAGATTGGGCAGGATGCTCCATGGATCGAAAGTTTGTTGGCGGATTTCTTGTGTACTGTGGTCCTAATTTAATCTCCTGGTCATCTCGTAAGCAGAAAATGGTCTCACGATCATCTACGGAGTCAGAATACAAGGCTGATGTTGATGCTACTGCAGAGTTGATTTGGCTGCGCTCTCTCCTATGTGAACTTGGCATTTCACAATGGCATGCTCCATTCTTATGGTGTGATAATGGTGGAGCCACTTATTTGTCCAGCAATCCAGTTTTTCACGCCCGTACGAAACACATTGAAGTGGATTTTCACTTCGTACGTGGTGAAGTTACAAATCGACGTCTTACAGTCCAGCTTATTTCCATGCAAGATCAATTAGCTGATATACTTACCAAACCACTGGGTGGTAGACGCTTTCGTTTCATTCGTGACAAGCTCCGCCTCACTCAGCGACCTCGTCGGGCTTGTGGGGGCGTATTGGCATCACACGATCAACACACACCAAAAGAATAGTTCCACAACTATATCCATGTATTTAGTCTGTTAGTTAAACTATATCCGATGTTAACGGACCCTATGGTTATTGATTGTACTATATAAGAATACCTTGCAGATTGAATAAATATGTGAGTACAAACACTTTACTTTAATTCTCAGCTTTCTTTGCTGGACTAATTTCAGGTTTCATGGGAGCATCACACCATCAAACAATCACCCCGCTTCTTCAATGATGATACAATTTTTCAATAAAGGAACTGAAGACACTGCAAGGAAAATTTTCATCCTCGTGGAAGTGTTAGGGGAGTTTTCTAGACTGGGCATCAACAGATCTAAATCCTCTGCTTCATTTGGTTTGGTTTGACAGAACAAAAGGCCGCCGGATGCTCTGCAGCTCTCCAGACTGCAGCTTGTCAACTGCCTATATCATATATTGGCTTGCCACTTCATGACGAGGGTTTCTGTATGGGACTGGACACTCGTCATCGAAAGAACCAGGAGGAGCTCGAGACTATTGTCAAGTGGTGTTTGTTTAACACTAATTAAAACTGCGTAAACTTCTTCCCTTTCCGCGCACAATGGAATCATAGTTGGACTCTCTTCAAAGTAATTTTTTCTCTAAACATTCAGGAACCCGAGAACGTGGTGTTCATTTAGTTGCATGGAAAAATAACTGCAAGACATTTTGTCAAGGAGTGGTGTCCGGATACTTTGGACAACCAATGAAGCTTTGTTATCCAAATGGGCATGTCGTGATCTGGCTAGTGCAGAATATGTGGTGATTTGTCACTTTTTCCTGCCACGAACGTGCTCTATCATGGACGTACGGACTCTTGCAGTCAGACAGGATCGACATTCTGGAAAGGGGTAATGTCTGTTCTTCCAAAATCAGGCCTTTTCTCTCCCTGAATCTAGGAAGTGGGCGTAACATTTGTTTCTGGAAGGATCCTCGGGCTGCTGCTGAACCTCTAGCTGTCCTGTTCCCAAGACTTTTTGCACTTGCCATGGATAGAGATGCTTCCGTGGATGCCTATTGGTCACCCTCAGGCTCTCACTCTGGTGTGTGGCTTCCATCTTTTTCCACTCCATTACCACAGCTGAGAATTGATGAATTTGTCTTACTACTGGGAAGGTTAGCCGAGCTTCGACCAGATGCGTCACAGACCGATGAATGGATTTGGTCCGATGGTACATTCTCTGTCAGGGGGTGTATAATGCTTTTGCTCAGGTGGTTAACTCAGAAGATGATGACTTCATAGAGGACTGCAGAATCATTTGGCAAGCACGCATATCTGTGTGGGTTGGTATCCTGATAAACGAATATGATATTGCAATTTTTTTCCAGAATGCAAGGCTCAATGTCTGAGGGAAGAGGTGTTCAGGGCAGAACACATCTGACCGAGTCAAGTACGAGTTGAGGAAAGAACAAAACAAGTATTCAATTCCGAACATCCCCCCGAGGGGGCTTGGGGGGAAACATTCCAATTCAAATTATAGGAATAGCTATATTTGAGGTAAGAGGGGTGAACACATCTTACCGAGTCAAGTAGTAGTTCCGGAAAGAGGGGATGGAATGGCTGATTCACCAAGGCCACATTCTCTCTAGGACATATCGATTACATTGGCAACCTACGGTTGCAGTTACATGTGTCATATGTGGCGGGGCTGATAAGGACATTGACCATCTCTTCTTTGCTTGTCCGATGGCTAAGGTTGTACCGTCATCGACAGGCAATGCACATGGCTGAATCTATAGTTGGCAGAATCTTTTTGGCGATCTATTTGCAGTGATTGCAGAATTAGGGGTGAGAGCATATGCCCCGCAGACGCATCGTGTGGTCTGGGCGCAGATGCGACAATTTTCCAGGGTGAACGATGAAACTCAGACAACATCATTGTGCATGTTGAAACTCTCATGAACCTCTGGACCAGAAATGGCCTTAACTAGGCACTTCCATTTTGTATTCATTAACTCACAATCCTTTCGTAAATGTTCTCATTCATGAATAAATCTGGATGACTACATTCCCAGGTAGCCATCCTTTTCATTTTTCAAGAAAAGCAAAACCATTATCACATAATTGACAAGTGTACTCTTACTGCAAATGTGTCTCTTTTAATTGATTGCAACATAATCTTAGGGCGAAGAAGTTTAAAATTGGCCAGTAATTGTCTTAAGTACATTAGATTTACTAGAGTACTAGACCAAGGAAAAGACAGTTTTAACTTGTTAAAATGTGAATATTGAAATAAATGAAAGGAGGTTTTTTTTTTTGAAGAGTGAAAGGAGGTTATGTACATATATGCATACAACATCAGAAAGCATAAACTAGAAACACAGATAAAGAACTAAAGATACTGAACTTACGTGGTCAATAAATGTTCACCAGATCCGATAACTGATATCTTGACTAGGTCACAAACTTTAGGGTACAACTTATAAAGATCTTCAACCACAAAATCGTGTAACTCAGCGGCAAACTCAACGCCAGTAGGACCGCCACCAACAATGACAAAATGAAGAATTTCCTTCTTCGATTCTTCATCAAGGTATGGCAGACTGGCTCTTTCAAAACAGTCAACGACACTCCTGCGAATTGCTTGAGCATCCTCAACTTCCTGAAATAATGCATTGATACTAGATGAAGTTACATGGCGTAATTACAAAGTTTACATGCAGAACGTAATTACAATCATAGCTCAACTATAAACTATTTAATCATCAATGGTTTCAACATCACATGAGTATATTCTAACCCACATTCTTTGCCCAGACATGAATACTGTAATACTAATAAAGGCAACAACACTTTGTAAAACGAACATGAGATTAAAATTAGCAGTTGAGTTGCATTTATCAGTAAAATGGTAGGACCAAAATCATTTCAGAAATGTACCTTCAGAAAATGACAATGCTCCGCCACACCAGGAGTATTAAAAGTATTTGACTGTGCACCAACCGCTATCACCAGGTAATCATAATCGACGACAAACTCACCATGTCCTTCTAAATTTGTTCCGATGTCAGATCTGCAATGAAGCCTTTTGTTACCTGGGTCAATCTTGAAACATTCGGCCTCCCAGAATTTGATGTCTCCGCCTTTCTGTAAAAGAAAGATGGAAGAATTTACCGTTGCTACTCCTCTCAACAGAAAAATCAGACGTATCTTTACAGTTTATATTCCAAGGTAAGTAAGAATTTTCACTTGGTAATTTCAAGCAAATGTGGAAGAATTTATTTTCACTTGGTAATTTCAAGCAAATGTGGAAGAATTTTCACTTGTGTGCAACTATAAGTTAATTACAGTTCTGACTGTATTTCTCTTCTCTGTCGATACTCTCAAGAAGAACTCGTATTTACCTTTTTCATGATATTGCGTATCGGCTCCACAATGCTTCGAGGTTCAACTGTGCCACATGTGACGCTCGGCAGCAATGGCGTGAATGCAAAATAGTTGCGTGGCGATATCACTTGCACATCATACATAGAGCTGTCGATGTTCTTCAAGAAGGTCGTACCTGCCCATCCAGTCCCAAGCACCACAACCTTCTTCTTCGGAATGGGCTCAGAGACAGCATCCAAGCCCGAGTCGGCATATGCTACAAGACCTCCTCCACTGCGATGCAAGAAGAAGAAGCAAGCAGCATCATGCTTCCGGTTCCCATTTTGCAGGGAAACCAGTAATCAAACTAATCTTTTGCCCTTTAATCCGCATACTAATGGAATTATAGTAAGTGACAAGCTCCCAAATGCACTAATTACGATGGAGTTCGCATTTTTATATTTGCAATTTGGTATAATAATTAATGAATGCGACAATTGAACTAGTTCTCCACACCTCGCCCGTCCACACGCATACACACAAGAGATTGAAAAGCAACTTGGTTCAACGAACAAAAGTCAAAATGGACACGCAGCTCATGTAACAAGAGGCAAAAAGAAGAGCTCGAGCTCCGATACCCAGGACGGACTTCCCACCGAATCGGAGGTGAAGCGTAAACAGGAGAGCGGCTCCCCAAGAGTAAACAGAGAGCGGGAAGGGGATGGGAGAAAAGGGACCTGACGGCGAAGACGACGACGAGCTTGCCGGCGGCGGAGCTCCGGCGGAAGGCTCGGGCTGCTCCGTCGAGGAAGGAGGTGAACCCCATTGTTGACGATGACAGAATGGATCAGTGCGAGCGAGGGAAGAACAAGAGGAAAAGAGCTTGGACAGCGAACCTTCAACTGAAGGGAGAAAAAAAAGGAGCTGGAAAGCTAAACGAGAAAAGAGTTGTCCAGTCGTTAAACCGTCAAGGGCTCAACACGTCAATTGCGAGTGACCAATCACAAATTAAGTATCGTCGATGGTTCGAAATTACGTGATTTTAATTTTTTTTCCTCGTTTAAAAGGAAATTTTCATTATGTATTAAAAAGAAATGATTTAAAATAGAAGTTGGCCTTATGAAAATTCAATTTTTTGTTAAAAAAAAGTTGATAATCACTTAATCCATCCATATTCAAAACTAAAATAGCACTCCAAGAATTTAACCCAAAATTAGTAGCACCCAAATGATTTTGAGATATAATATGTTTTAATTCAAATTACTTAGTCTATCATTCTCTCTTATGAAATAAGAGTGATTATTGTGTGAGTGGATATCTGGTGCAAAATTTTTGTTTTTTTCCCTTTTGAATTAATATAATAATATGCGTATGGTGATAGAAAAAAAATGTAATAGTCATTATGATAGATTGCAGATTAAAATGTACAAATCAACTACTTTGAAGATCTTTCTTATAATTCATATTTTAAATTTTTACTAGGTTACAACGACTTTTTATTTGATGTTTGAATAGTGGAATCTGGGTTCTTCCAAATTTCACGTGAATAATTAAATTAATATATTAGTTGTGTTTGTATTTGGAACATAATGATGAGAAATTAAAAGTAATTGATATGATATAAAAAAATAGATATGATATTTGAATAAAAAATAGATATTGGAAATATATATAATTTTGTTAATTAATAAGGATAAAAGTATAAATTAATTTTTTATTAAAACATTGTGTTAAAAAAATATAGAATTTAATATAATAAATTATTTTAAAATATGTATGGTAAATAATAAATAATATTAAAATAATTATTTGTAATAAATATATTATATTTAATAAATATAATATTTTATATAAGAAAGGCAAGAGAGATATTTTTAAAAGAAAAAAAGGTTGAAAAAAAAAGAAACGTCGAATAAAAGTAAGCTAAAAAAAGCAAAATGACCTAGTTCCATAAAAAATGGTGAAATCAAGTACAATAACATTAGTTTTAGTCTCTTTTCAAATTTCTATAATACTTGTGAACTTTGAAACCTACCGTTGGAAACATTTTTGAGTTATTTCCGTTGACCCGACCTCCCCTGAATTATGATTTTTTTTCGCGTCTACGACTTTCAAATATTCTATTGACATCTCCTAAACTATGTCGCTTATATGAGACGGCCTTGTGAAATGGGGGAACAACAACAAGAAGAAGAGGACTATGGCCGGATTCTTCTCCGCGAACGACCCCTCTGCGCCGGCGACGAGATCGCGGGTCGTGGGGGAGGGAGGATGCCCCCTCTGCGATCTCATCGTCAACGAGAGAGGGGGCACTCCCGCGATCTCGTCGCCGGAGAGGGGGCGATGTCCTCTCGCGTGTCGGCGAAGCACACTTTTTTATTTTTATAATATGTTATTTTATATTTTACAATATTAGATGATTCGAGAAAAGGGTATTTCATAAATCTCAAAATTAAAAATTAATGAGAAAGTTAACGAAGGTTGACGAATGAACTTAAGTGAAAAAAGCAGCCTAGTTTAGGAATGCCAGCAGAATATTCAAGTCATTGGTAGATGCGAAAAGAGTTCATAATTCAGAGGAGGTCAACGAAAAAAATCCAACTTTTTTACACGTAGAAAGTTGTCTTGGATTGTGTCACACATAATAACATTTTAATTTTTATAATAGTAACTTTGCTATTTAGTATTACTTAAACCCTTGGCCACTATTTTTTTCATCATGACCATTGATTACCAAAATTGGAGTAATATTGAGATGAGAGTAAGAGCCCGTTTGGCTTGACTGAAATTTATTTTTAAAAATAAGTAGCTACACGTTTGGATAAAATTAATTATATTAATAACAATCAATTAGTTATGATACAATTAGCCACCTTTTTTTAGAAAAAAAATAAGCAACCCTTCCCCTTCTTATGCTTCTCAGTCATTTTTTTAAGTTATCATACAATGAGATTTTTAACTTATAAGTTGCTTATAAATTTATCCAAACAGGGCTAAAACGATAAATCCACTCGTTTGATTGAGAATGGTTTAAATCATGAATAATCAGTTAAAAATATCATTAAAAAATATCATTCATTGTTTTTATTTTTTTTCAAATGATAACTTAGCTTTCAACAGCATTATTGCAGAAAAATTAATAGAATAAAACAGCATGTTTATTCTTCAATCAAATAGAATTTAATCTTAAGACCAAGGATGTTGTGCAACGACGCATCTCTTTTTTCCAAGATTTAATGGTCTTGAGCTTGACTATTACTGTGAAAATTATGTACCCCTTATGTAAAATCTTATCTTTATTTTTTATTTTTTTTCGTCCTGGACATTGGATTTAGTAAAGAGAAAAAAAACCTAATCCTTTATTTATTTATTTTTTACCGAAGCAAAAAAGCCAAGCACAGAAAATTGTGCTTGGTTAACTTGGATTATAATAATCCTTGATATAACACCATTATCGGCTGTGGAGATGATCAAGTTATAATGAATACTACAATGGATATCAAATGATCAAGTAAGCATGGATATCAAATTGAAAGAATAATAGTCTCATAAATCCTAATGATTTAGGTTATTTTCATAAACTTCTTTTAAACTATCATGATTTTTCGTATTTAACTTCAAACTACGAATTTATTTTTTTATATCTCTAAACTATCACGACTTTTTCACTTTAATACTTTCGTCCACTTCTTTTACATTTATTTTTTTTTTCATTTATGAAAAAACTAAATTATCCATCGTCACATAATACATCAAATAAGAAATAAAAAATATTTGACTGCCAACAGGTGAATATTAATACCTCTGCTTCTTTGACTATAGTCGAACAATTTTCTTTTTTCTCTTTTCTTTTTTATATTTATTATTTGATGTAGTATGTGATGAAAGGTAATTTAGTATTTTTATAAATGGAAAAAGTAAATGTAACAGAAGTTGATAGAAGGATTAAAGTGAAAAAGTCGTAATAATTTATGGATAAAAAAATAAATATGTAGTTTGATGTTAAATGCAAAAAATCATGATAGATTAGGAGAGGTTTATGCAAATAACTCTAATGGTTTTATATATTTACTTAAATTATTTTAATACTTATTATCCTTATGCTTATTTTTAAATGTATTAAAATATTAGAAAAGACTAAGCTCAAGCTCACTAAAAAAATTAATTCGATATTTTGATCAAGATTTTAGTTATTTGTATCAAACTCTCCATCCGAAACACTGAAACACAACACAAGCACGCTCCGAAAAATGCAAATACCAATATTTTCGGAGTTCTTATCCATATCAATTAAACACACGTTGCTGAGTTGGCGTCCCATGGGTGGTAAGTTTGCAGCGTGGGCATTGCCACTTGTTTGGGTGGACAAGAAAGCAGAGGGAGAAGGATTCTTGTGGGAACCATGAGCATGAACTGGCCAATAGATAAGGTGTACTGCATATACAAGGACATTTTTCTTTTCTTTACAAGAGGTGAGAGATTACTCCTCAAAGAAATGTTGCTCTTTCCACATGTGCTTTTGGAACAATATTGCTCTAAAAAAGTTAATATAATACTTTTCAGAATGTTTTGTTTTCTATGAAATTTAGAGAGTAGAAGACACATGAATAGGGCCCGATCAACCTCATGATCCGAACAGATTAAATTGGATCCAACTAGAATGGGATGAGTGGTTGTGGTCGGGACGGATCCAACTAGACTCGACCATAACTCGATGAATAGTCGGGTCGAGTACGAATTGAAAAATTTTAATTCAAATTAATTTGACCCGACTCGACAATTTGATTTTTTTATAATTTTAAATATTTTTGTGTAACTTTAATCCTAAAATTGATGTAAAATTTAAAATATTAAAATAATAGCTAAATATTTGAAAAAATGTTTTTATACTTTAAAATAAATATTAAATAATATAGAAAAGTAAAAAATTAGAAGAATAAAGTGATAGTTGAGTAATTCAACAACCCGATCCGACCCAATTGATTGGGCTGAATTTATTGCTCATAGAAGCTTCGACCTGACCCAATTCAACCTAACTAAATATAATTGAATTGGATCACATCATATTTGTTTATGGGTTTTTGGTCGGATCGGATTGGTTTGTTTCTGAGTCGGTGCAATTTGACCTATGAACATCCCTACATCTAAAACATTCTTGATTAAGATAATAACTAGTGAATATTTTTGCCCTTTTCGCAAGTACAACTTAAGAGTTTTTTTTTAAAAATATTATAACAGAAAACAGCTTATGGAGTTTGTTCTTAGTGTGGCGGATAGGGTTTTGTTTGTATTAATTAATTAATTTTCTTGGTGACCTACATGTAATTACATAAAGAATACGAAGTGACAAGAAAATAAGAACACTAAAAGATAAATCTAACTGTTCAATTGATGATGATAATAATTAATAATACTATTTTGATAATCATCGAGCTTTTAATGTTCATGATAGTCATTTTATAAGTCTTTTGACTATATATATATATATATATATATATATATATATATATAATTCTGAGGATTGAGTGTCAGTTTTGTTAATAGTCTACATTGCTTCTTTGCTCAGCATTCATATTTATCTTTTTTCTAAAATTTTTAATATTTTCACACCTCATTTTTTTAAAAATGTTATAAATGACACGTATTAATTGTAAATGTTATAAATGGCACGTTTTAAAAATACTATACACACCTCATTCCTATTAATTGTAAATGTTATAAATGACAAGTTTTAATAATATTATAAATGTTATAAATGAAAAGTTTTAACATTAAAATATATAACATTTTTTGCATAACGCAACCCCCTTACCAATCTTCTTCTTTCTACGTTCTCTTGAAATTTTCAGTCATTTTTTGTTTCTATTTTGTTCTTATATTTCTTACCAAATGCTTAGCCGATTTATTTGGCTTTGTGTGCAAGAGAGCTTTTTGATTAAATTTTGAACTCAAGTTTGTGCTTTCTATGAGCTTTTGATTGATCAACTGCATGGATCCCATGTCTAATAAATGATATAAACTCCTTTCACCCACTATCTCATAAATTACCGTTAAGAAATTCTTTTTTCATTACTAAAACTAACTCAATCCTTTTTTTCAGTTACTAAAACTGTTCAAGGTTAATGGGACTAATTGCAATCGCTGACATTCCTGAGCTTAGGCGTTGTCTACGACGACCTGAGCACGTCGCCTAGTCTGTACATGTACAAGATTGCATTCATGGAGGACCTATAGCTCCCTCCCTAGCGGACACCTCGCAGTGAGGAGCTCTCCGCGTACAAGAAGATGAACCAACGATATGGCAGAAAGCCACCTTCTGATACACAGCAACGTGCAAGGTGAAGATGGCGTTGGAAAAAAGCACCAGGTCTACTGATTTTAGCCTTGATTAGGACGTGCATGGTCATCCACGATGGCATCCTCAGTTTAAATAAATTTTAATTAACAAATTGTTTTTCAAAGTTGTAAGATATTCAAAAATTTATTGTAATCATAATAAAAAATTTATCATTATATTTTAAAATATTTTTATCTTGCGTGAAGCGCGAGTATATTACCTAGTTGATAACAAAATTAGGGGTGTTCAACGGGTCGGACCCAAACTAATTTGGATCGGGTCGGATCGGATCAGTGGTCGGGTCAGACCCGACCCGGCCCGAACTCGACCCGGCCAAGGGTCGGATCGGGTACGGGTTGGAATTTTCCAACCCGAGTTGACCCGACCCGATCCGATTGACCCGATATTTTATTTTTTAAATTTTTTTCTTTTTTATTTAAGCTTAAGCTTATATTTGATTTAAATTTTTTTAAAATAATGAAATAAAATATTATAAGTGCAGAAATAACATTAAAGTGTTTAAAACTTTATTTTATACTTTAAAATAAATATTAAGTAATATTTTTTATATTAAATAAATATAAAAATAGTAAGAAAAAAATTAAAAAAATAGAAAATTCGATTTGCCCTCCCCCCAAAGCCCCTTGATTGGACCCGACCCATGAACACCCCTAAACAAAATACTCAAAATTAATATGTTTTCCATGTAATTAGTTATTTTAAAAAATGATTATGACTTTTTTATATTCAGACAGTGGAAGTACGATAATAAGATATGAAATTAATTATTGGATTTTCATCTTTAGAAGTAATGACAGAAGTGATTTTTTATTTTACTTTTATTTTGGATTACATGTTAAAAGATAATTAGTAAACTAATGAAAGGGAACCCAAACAGTTTAAAGAACACTATTTTTTCTTAAATGCGTAACTAAATGTCATTGGTTATCTCATTTTTTAAAACAAAAATTGGGGAAAACATAAAATTTCTAAGAAAATATCAAAGAAATGATGTCAAGTTTGAAAATAGATAATTTCCAAAACTAATTGTATGTATATGTATATGAAGAATGCCAGTTGTCTACTTTTACCCAATATGAGAACTCTAAGTTCATTAAAAGATATTATACTTAATCAACATGGGTTGAAATAATAAGGGTTCTCTAATAACCGACAATCAGAAAAGATAAAAAATAAAAAAAAATGAAATCAAATTTGAATTAGGAATGGCCGCCCAAAGAAGAGAAACAAGATTAAAAAAGAAATCAAAGCTTAATAGGAGTCCTATGCTATAAAAATAATTTAAACCCTAAACTCTTTTCTTTTTCCCTTGGGAACACACGAATTTTCCTTCTCCCTTCGGTTCATCTCTCCCGCTGGACGCTGCTGGAAGGCCGACCTTCGTCAGAGAGGCAAGTTGAGAGGACCAACGACCCTTTTCCCTTTTCTTCCTCTCACGTACACCTTTCTGTAGCAAGATTTTGTGACTGCTCTCCGTTGAACCGTGCAGGTCAGGAACAAGGGGAAGAACAGGAGAGAAACAGGGGGAATTGATCATTAGGTTTCGAGGTTCAGATCGAAGAATGGATTGATCGCGAATAGAGGTGGGTGAATCGAAATCACCTTGCATGACCTCTGAATTATCCTAACACGTGCCCTAATTGATTATGAAACGAAAAGGATCAAGAAGAAGTGTTCCTAGGGTTCTTGTTTGATTTCTGAATTATTGTTTGAATTATTTGATTTCTGATTGTTTGATTGTTTGAATTGATTCTTTCTGTTCTACGGTGTTTGATTGATTGCTAGGCGTAGAAATTAGATTAGGATGAGTTGGTGTAAGGAATTCTCAAGAGAAGTCGAATTCTACAATTTTTCTGGACGCCGACCGGTCGACCGGTCCGCAGGCATTGCCAGCAACCGGTCGATCGATAACTTACCTAGAGCCAAATCCTGCATATGTCGACCGGTCGACCGATCCCTGTCACAGATCGACCGATCCTTATCCACCGGTCGACCGTTCAACTGAACGGATCGACCGACCTATTTAGACCCGACTTGACCCACTGAGCGACCGATCTTAATAGACCGGTCGACCGATCCGCAGACCATCAGTCGATCGTTCCCCTGAATCGGTCGACCGATTCTCAGAAAACATTTCTATTAGATTTATTAATTATTTTCCTTTTTAATCCTAATATTGTGTATGTACCATTGATCATATTGTCTGACCCCACAAAGATCCCTCACTGATTTACATGATCTATTCTCTTCTTGATTTGTTTCTCATTGATCTTATCGTATACATTACACAAAGAACAAAGAGCCACAAGTTATTAAAAGCGACTAATAAGTTCAGATGAAAGATTAATAATGGGTTGCTAGTCCAAGCAAAGTGCAACAAGATAAGGGTAGCTCCCTTGGTCTTGGTTTGATCACCACCCGCACAAGGTCGTATCATTTGCTTGGCATACCCCAAGAATTAAAGGCACATAAAATCATCCTGATTTTAATAATAATCCAAGATCAAGAAGCATGTTCAAATCAAGTCAAGTATGTCATGATTTCAAGTTTACTAAACATCATTGATTCTCATAATTCATGTTCTATTCTGATTCTTATTCTTATTCCTATTATGATCCATGATACTGACATGTTATTTTTCACGTTCAAGTCAAGCATGATTATTTATTACTGATTATTATATTCATGTCATGCATTGTATATCATGTGGTTCTCCACTAGACTATAAAGTTTACGGGAGGACTTCCTCCCCTATGTTTGATTTCCACAGGACCAGGTCAGTGACGTGGTGGAATAGGTGTGTGGTGATGAAGCTCTGGCAATAGAACAACACATGAACCATAGGGTTTTTTAGAGTGTTTATTGGTTTTCATTTACCTTCCGCATTTTAAATTCATGATGTAAAACTTATTTTATTTCTTAGCAATGACTTCTGCATATTTAAGTTATCATTTTCTTTATTTCTTTCTTCTGCTGACGTGTCTCGGTTCTTGGCTGAGATATGATCAATATTATGGTCAAAATCATAACATATCATAGCGTCTCCAGGTTGGTCTTCGCCACGTAGCGGGGGTCGATTTGAGGGCGTTATAAGTTCCTCCTCGCTTAAGTAAGATCTCGAGTTCGAGTCTCTTAGAATGAGAACTTCACCTGCCACTGTCAGGTATGTGACCCCAGAAGGCTCCATGATGGACCGATCTTCTAACATATAGTATATGAAAACTTTAAACATTTTTGCATGCTAGTTAATCATAATCACATAAGTCCTATGTTTTGGAAAAAATGACATTTTCTGCTATTTAAGAGATGGTAGGTTGAATTGTGTATATATCATGATATCAAATTTATATCTCCTATGGAATCTTATGTTCATATTTTTGTTTTTCGATTCCATAAATGATGCATAACACCTCTCCATCTCATAGTCACCAAAGCTTGCATTGGGTTTCCAAACTTCCAAAACTTGTCTTTGTCAGAAATTCAAACTCTTGTACTACGTTTGGTAATTAGAATTAGGCAGAATCAGCACCTACCAATCTGTCAAATGATATGATATTTGATGGAATCAAATCAAGAATCCAATGTGGAAACTAGGGGTTGCGTGACAATTTTTCAATTTTTTTATGGGACAACACCTTTTCCAATTTTGTTTTTTTTTTCTTTTCCTTATTTTATCTCTATTATAGTTTTCTCACAAAACAAATTATTTATTAAATATAATATATTTATTATAAAAATGATTAATATAATATTATTTATTAATTATTACTTAAGTAAAAATGTTTAATATTTCATTAATTATGATTATTAAAAATGTTTTATATTAAATAATATATTTTAACAATTTTTTCAACAAAAAATTTATTTTATAGTTTTATCTTTATTAATTAATAAAATTATATTTTATATTTATAATACCTATTTTATATTCAAATATTCATTAAAATTAATCTATCATATTTACTTTTTCTTACTACATTAACTACTTGATTTCCATCATTGCATTCCACTTCATTCAAACATACTCTGAACTAATATGTCAATTCAATTATTCATGTAGAACTCGAAAGAACTACGATTTTAATGTCAAACACAGTTATGAAGTCAAGAATGAACACCAAGGACTCAGGGATAGTGAATTACAAAACGTAGATCTTTATACCACTAGCTTGTTGCGTATCTTAGATAGAATAAGCATCAAACAATAAAATAAATTTAGGTTTAATTGGATAATGAAAGGGATAAGAATACTTAAAAATTTTATTTTGCCACCATGCTTAGACATAAAAGGGATCACATAACCTCTATTGAGAATCAAAACGTTATTATCATTATGCAATACCAAGATATCGTGGATGCTTTTGTTAAGCTTCACACTAACTATTGGAATCCTTACACATGCCCTCCTATTGACCCTTCTTGTTGGACTTCCTTGAACAATTCCATACATACACACTACAAGAAAATTGTCATTTTTCGACGGACAATTTCTAACGGATAGAAATCCGTCGCAATTTGCGACGGATTTTGTGATAGAAATATTTTCGATGGATTTTTCGATAGTTACAACCGTCAGAAATAAAAATAATAAATTATGTAATTTATTATATTATTATTTTATTTTTTGATGATTAGAAACCTCAATATTTCCGACGAATATCCATCCGTCACAATTTTCGACGGATTTTCCGACGGAAATGAAAATAATAAATTATGTAATTTATTATATTATTATTTTATTTTTTAATGATTAGGAACATCGATATTTCCGACGGATATCCATCCGTCGTAATTTCCAATGGATTTTTCGATGGTCACAATCGTTGAAAATGAAAATAATAAATTATGTAATTTATTATATTATTATTTTATTTTTCGACGATTAGGAACGTCGATATTTCCGACGGATATCCATCTGTCGTAATTTTTGATGGTCGTAATCGTCGGTAAATGTATAATAATATAATATGAAGAGTATTTTATTAATATATTTAGCGACAGTTCAAACCGTCGCAATTTTCGACGGTTCCGACTGTCGATAATAATTAGCGACGGTTCAAACTATCGGTAAAAAAATATTATATATACTAAATATAGTATTTTATTTTTATAATTAAATAATTTTTGACGGTCACAACCGTCGATAACTTTAAAAATAATTAATATTTGCTTTTTCGACGGTCGGAGCCGTCGGTAATTAAAATTTCATTATCCCATTTTTTTTCATTTTCCCGCTTTCCCATCTTTCCACTTATGTATTATAATATATATCTATATATACTCCCTCTCCTCTCTCTCTCTCCCTCTATTTCTTTATTTCTTTCCCCCTCTCCTCTCTCTCTCCCTCTCCCTCTCCCTGCCGGTGAGCCTCCCGACCGGACGTCAAGCGTCGATCGCCAGCAACCCATCCCGCAGGCGTCTCTCTCTCTCTCCCCCCTCCCTAGCCCGAACCGCCAGGCGGCCGGCCAGCCTCTGACGGCCGGATCCAACCGCGAGCGGCCGGCCAGCCGCTGGACCGCTAGCGGCCGAATCTCGGCCGCTGGCTGCTGGCCTTCGGATTGGCCACCTGGTGGCCGAATCTGGCCGTCGACCGTCAGCAACCGGCTAAGTTTTTTTATATTATAAAAATTCTTTGCGACGATTTTGCTTCGGTGGTCGTCGTGCAATCGTCGAAATTTTGGGCGGTAGCAACCGTCAAAATTTTTGGCGGTAGCAACCGCCGATATTTGCTGCGGTCGACGAAACCGTCGAAAACTTCGGTGGTCGTGACTGTCGAAAATCCGTCGAAATTTCTGATGTTTCTTTCCCAACCGTTGGAAATTAATTTGCGACGATCGTTTTTCGGACGAATCGGTTCCGTCGAAAAAACCGTCGGTAATGACATTTTTGATGGTTTTCGGGGTAATTCCCTTATTTCTTGTAGTGACAATACTTGCATCTCCTATCACCAACTAGGAAATTAGAGAAATATTTTGAATAATGGCAAATAGCATGGCCTCAATGATTGAAAATCTTATCTTAGAATCTATAAGAATTATTAAGATATCATTAATTTTGATACATATTAGTGATTAAAATCTTCTTTAGCATTGTTCATCTAAATTGAAATTGAGAGGCACTACCTAGATCTTCATTCCAAATAAACAAAATCATAAAATAATATTTGATTATAGGACTGTGCCCTAATGTAATGTTATTTACATAGAAGCTGCATAAATTATTGTCAATAGGTTGAAACCCACCTTACCTCTCAAAATTGGTCAGAATAAGTGTGCATTTGGAGCTAATAAGTCATGTAGGTTAGCATCCTCTTGGCTCAGGAGATTACTCATTTACTAAATAATGGAAGAAAAAAATAAGGTTATTAAGGGAGATATGTCCTTAAAGATTTTGATAGGATTTCTGAAATGTTATTAAGTCTATCATGAAACATATGAACTATCTTGATAACTTTATTGCTTGAGTCATGGCTTATGTTGAATTCCCATGTTTTTCGTTTTATGATAATTCTATGCAATCATCCATCAATACACACAAAGTGATTAGAAAAAGTGGCCTCTTGTCCCACTACATATTCATCCTAGTCACAAATTCTCTCATCATTATTGAATTAGACAATTAACACAATGACCTTAGTTCTTTTCTCCTTAGGAATATTTTCACTCAAATAAAATATATATTACTTTGCATTGATGCCAATGTTCCTAATTGCAAGAAACTTCTAAGAGTGCTTAATATATATTATCTCCTCATGAAAATTTGACTATACTTCTCTTCGAGGATTTGTAATAGCACAAAAATGCTATTAAATGAACCTTAATGTTGAAATGGATAAGTTCCCCTTTAGTTATTATGGTAAGTTCATCTTCTATTAAGGACGCAATATGCATACTACAGTAGATATACTCAACTCTATATGGAAAGGCAAAACATTGAACCCTCTTGATAAGGCTCCTCTAATGGTTGGTTATTCACTCTTAAATCATAATTATCTTCTATATATGTATATAGTGGACTAATCTACTCCTAGAGAAGCATTCAAGAAATTTTTTGTAGTCAACAAATGGAGATTAAAATAAAAGATTTTACATCTCATCAACTAGAGTATTGTACCGCTACCATCAAGTTTCTATGATCATAGCATAAGAAATCTACATCATATCCTCACTTCATTGCTATCTAAGAAGTCCTTATTGTATTAAATAGTAATGATATCTAGATTCCTTTTGTAAAGAACAAATATAATAAGCTCCAACCACGATACCATCCTCATGATGATAACAAAAATCTTCATGGTGGCGTAGGTAACAATTGAAATTAGGTTTGACCTAAAAATCACATTACTAATAGATTTAACACTTGTGCTATGCTTGATCTAGGTAACAATTGAAATTAGGTTATTTTGCACACCTTTAAGCATGTTGCCTACATGTATAAATGCCACTGCTCCTTTTATGACTATGAATGTGTGTGATTTAATCGTTAATCGACATTGGAAAATGAATCGATTGCAAACTTATTATGATAACTCCTCAATTGCATGTATCACCTCAATTTTCTTGCCTTCTTTATGCAGTAATGATGAGTGATTATGGATGGATGCCCATAGTAATGCGAAAGTTTATGTTTCAATGTGCAACCAAGCCTCTCCTTCGCTGTTCATACTTCTTAAGGATTAAAATTTTCTTATGTAAACTTGATCACAATCAGCTTCCCACGCTAAATATGATGGATCATGAACTTTGATTCTCACATTTACTCAACTTGTCTATTATGCAGAAAGTACTTGAAAAAGACCACCACCTCTTTTTTCTTGGAGCATGTTTTCTAAAGAAAAATCAAACACCCATTAGAACTTGTTCATCTAATCAAATTTTTAAATTCCCATCATTATATTTTTCTTTCAAATACCAAAATCGTAATTTTTCTGTCTAATTGATTAGTTTTTTAGAACTAAAAAGAATTTAAGTTCTTGCATACAAACACAACCATAAGGACCACTTGGAAATTAGGGGACTGGACTATGGTGGGTTAACATTTAAATCAAGTTTCTATGCTTAAGTTTCATTCATTGTTTGCATTATGTTTGTGAGGAATGTGTAATATGAGAAATTATACTCATTTTAATCTCATGTGGGCAACCATCCGTACAGCATGGAGCATTAGGCCTCAAGGGTATGTTTGACAATCAACTAATTGAGGGGTAGGATGAGATGTTGTAGTTAGAGATAGAGTGGTAGGGTGTGGTGTGTCATTAGAAACTTTATGTTTGAATAATAAATTGTAAAAAATGATGGATTAGAGAATGAAAGTTTTATTTACTAAAAAGTCAATTTTATCCTTTATTATATATAAACTATATATAATATCTAATTAATAATAAATATTTCTTTACCACTTAATTTATTTTGTTTTGCCTATTTTTCTATTTTATTATATTCTTTATTTTTTCTCATAACTATTATATATGCAAAAACTTAGGTCGTGCATCGGCTTATCTTAGCTAACGCTTGGGGAATCTTAGAGGGAGTACACAAATGCATATAGCTAAGGCTCAAGAATGTTTGATTAGAATCACACATGACTCATCAATCCAAGAGCAAAATGTCCCTCACAACTTTAGATCATCCATGGTATTTGGCATCATATAACAAGTTATTTACTTTACACAATGTTTCCACAAAATAACTTAGTGCATACTTGTTGTCTAATTTTAGATGAGAATTACCTTATGACACTCTCATTATTCTCTTTAGTACATCCTTCAAATCTTATATTCAAGGATCCCCTGTTTGATGTTAATAAATGTTTACAAAAAAGAAAGTAAAAGATTGGAACAATATGCAATCTTGCCCTTCTATTTTTCTTGTGTCATGGGCTACTTGAGGCCCCTAATGTCCAGGACTACTAGCACCCAACTAATCCGAAGTCGAAATGATAAAATAGTAATGATTTATTTCTTAGTCAACGTGATGATTCTAGTGATAAATCCCAAGGCTATTAGCACTTTTCAACTACTTGGGACTCAACTCTTATCTATTGAGTCGACCAACACTAGTTAAATCTTGGCCTTCTACATTGGATCATTAACATTTCACATTAATATTATGTTTAATGTTATGACATTGGAGGGAAGATCGGGTGGGAGAGAAAAAAATCATATAAAATACTTTATTTTCAAAGCATCAGCTTTATATACAAATAAATGGTTAAACAAGTTTTCAATTAACACGAAATCCATCTTTTTTTATGTGGCATAAAACCATTAATTTCAAAATTAATAGTAATAGAAGAGTGTTAAGCACATTCTTATTACTAGAATTCATAATGAAGTTCAAAATGCCTAAAAAGGGTTGTCATGTGATTGATTTTTCACAAACTTTTTGGATATCATTTTCAACATCACTCTGAGTTTTCCCTTACTAATGAAAACCAAAGTTTAGCTTCTTTGTCTCATATCCATTAATGGGTATTTCTTACTTTTTATCAAATAATTAATGTATTTTTTACTTTTTATAAAATATTTGAAATGCAAAATATTTAATCTAATATAAAAACTATTAAATGGATTAGTTATTATGTTCCCATAAATATATCTCTAATGCACATAATTACACTTTATTATATATATATATATATATATATATATATATATGTACTTATGCTCATTTATGTTATTTATAATAATGGATATAAGGAGGTGTCAAGTTGTATGGAAAAAACTTACCTATCATTATTTTTAAGTTTTATGCAGCAACCAATAATTATTATATGGGTAAAATGTTTGTACAACTCGATCTTTAGTTGTAATGTATAGCTAACATCACAATCATTTGATCTGTTAATCAAGGCATTTCAAGAAAACCTAGCAGAGAGCAAATAAAATGATGTGCAAGGATGGTGGATAGGATTCTCACATGCAGACTCATACATCTTCGGTGAGTGTCAAGGAAGCGAGTTGAACTACAATGAATAGGATTCTCGAGTGCAGAGACAAGTGAGCAATATATCGAAGCATCATCAAGGAGGCGACATGCGACAACCGCAGAGGCTAGCATGAGTAGGTGAGAGGCGAGCAATCGTGGACTTCGATAAATGACATATTCTTTATGAAAGTAATATAAAAAGGAGTTAATTGGATGATAATGAAGTCTTTTGATTTGAACATTGAACTAGTTATTTAGAATTTTTACTTATTTGTTATTGAGAGAGGGTGTAGATTTGTTACAATTGTCTAGTTCTAAAGAAATTTAGGGTGAGCATGATATGAGTCGACACAATCGACTTGGACCGCACCTACACCTGGAGTAAATTTGATCCAGGATTGGGTCTAGTAACAAGGAAACTCAATGGGTTCTGGCTCATGTCAGCATCCTAAAAACATGTCCCATGACCCGATCTAGATAATACATTTTATAATATATATATATATATATATATATATATATATATATATATATAACCTATAGTTGTTAATAAATTGAACATGTGACTCGGGAGTGCTCTAAAATGTAAAATCCCTAGATGGCACTCTGCTCATTGAGTCATTGACGGCGGTTGTTGTTGGTACGCTAGTGTCCTGTGTGATCGTGCCCGACTATTCGTTGGACCACTACTTGATCCCCTCCTTTCCCTTCCCTAGTTCAATCGACGAATAGTCTAGTCGGTCAAAGAATCCACATCGGTGTAGCAGGCTCTCCTAACTTCTCACTTCTGAATCCCTAGGTACGTTGTCCACCGAACTACTGCACAATCCCCTCATCTTTCTTTGGCGTGGATTACTTCAATCTCTAGCAAAGATATCTTGTTTTCTCTCCGATTTGTGTTGTTCCTATTTTGGATTCCTTTGAACTCTTTCAAATCCCCTCCTTTGATTTTCTTTTTGGGCTTTAAGTGTGAGAACTTGGAGAGACAAGTCAAAAGGAGATTGTGTGGTATTATGCAGATTGATTTTTCATTAACTGGCATAGGCACCATCAATCTTGTGCAAAATGTCCGCTCCATGTTTTTGCTTCTTTTTTGTCATAAGCATTTCTTGTCTCCATGTATGCTATATTTGCAGCAAAAACAATTAGTATTATTGCACAAAAACAATCTTGTGCAAAAGGGTCTGCCAATCATCTGATGCTTGTCTTGGATTTTATTGCAAGATGACAATCTTGATGTCTTATTATTTGAAAACTTGATTATTATTTGAAAACTTGACTGTTATTTGAAAAATTGACAATTATTTGAAAACTTCATGTAATGTTTTAGGAACTACTTGTTTACTTATTAAAATGGTGATTATGCCCTCTTCAAATTATGCTATCACTTTTTCATGTTTTTTTTCAATAAAAAAGTCGATATCATTCCTAGTTTGTCTCCTGGTCCTGGTATTGGGTCAAATAAATTTTAACCCGACATCGAGGGACTTGATCCTAGGTTTGCCCTGTCCTAAAGAATTCTTTGCACTAACCATGTTATCTTAAAGAGGGAAAAGGATACGACAGTTTAGAGTCCATTTTTTAGGATTTTTTGTATTCGTCATTTGCTAGGAAGGAATCATCGCTAGCTCCGGAGACTGGACACTATCGAAGACGATAGTGGTTTAGGGTCAAACTTGTAGAATTTGTTCCACTCGCCACTCTACTTGGAGGAATTCACTCTTTGGGTTTGGGCGGAAGACTTAGGGGATCATTTGGTTAGGGGTTAAATGGTAGAAATAGCGATATTCCACATCATACAGCCAAACACTATATTTATTCCACAAAAAATACAAAGGGGAATGTTGTCATTTTAAAAATATATAATCCTATAAATAGTGCTTTTGCATATATAATATATTCTTTCAAAATATTAAAATACGTTATTGGTCATTCAAATAAAACAATTTGACCCATCAAATTAAATGTATTTATTCTCATCATTATATTCTCAAGCCAAACGACCCCTATATGCTAACAAGGAAAGGAATCTCTAAGTGCAAAACTAAATAATTTCGCTATACGAAATGACATTTCGTAATTTGTTCTCCAAGCATTTACTGATCTGCACTCCTATCTTGTTTCCTTAGCCATTGTTTAGTGTGTCCAAAAGCAACACCACCAACAGAGTTTTCATTGCTTAAGCAAGATCTTGAGTTTGATTCTTTATAAATGTAAAAAAGTTTTGTTGAGACCTCACTTATCACTATCACGGTACACGACACATGATGACTTCATCAAATTAGCTGAGCTGGATGGCGAATTGATCTCTCACTTATGAACAAGACAATAAGTTTTACCACGTGATTTGGGTCGTTGGTATTGTTTAATATTGTTTCCATAATCCAATGACTCCTATTTTATCTCTTGTTGTATTTTGCAGCACAAGATGTATGTTTAACACCATTGCCATTGTATTATATTTCCTTTTTATTATAAAATTGTTTCCATAATTTTTTTATAATTTATAATAGTGCCCCATTGCATCTAATTTCTTAAACGTTAACAATGTCCTTGCAAAAGTGCAAACTAATTGGTGCTAAAGCAATCTATTACTCAGAATATAATTGTAATATTATAATTTATAATAATTAACAAAACAGGTTAGCCTATTTTGAAAAGTTTAAAACTCAATTTAAACCTAAATTATTTTCTTCTTAAACAATTGATTATTGTAAAAAAGAAATAGACTTGATTTCTTATTTATAATATTGTATTTCTTTTATAAGGAAATATTAAATTTTTATTGAACTCAAATTAAATTCTTTATCTTAAATTTTTACTTTTGGAAGTAAAATAATATCCTCTAAAAAATGAAATAGTACAATATTTTATAATGTACATTTCCTTTTAGAAGGAAAATATTATTATTTTAATCATACTCAATTTGAATGTTTTTTTATTTCTGAAATAATGCATTATCTTGCAAGAAGAAAGCATTTACATTATCTTTATCTTTTAGAAAGGAAAAATTAATATTAATTTGGCCTCAAAATTTTAAATTGAATTTATTTTTTAAAGCAAAAAACAACTCTCTTTTAAAAAAAATTATATATTTTATTACACTTCTAATATAGCTTTGAGAAAGGGATGATTATTTATTTTAATCATAATCATAATTTATTTTTAAAAAGGAAACATTATTTATTTTATTATACTTGTCATAATCAAATGGAAAATTTATTTTTTTAGAAAGTGGTACAATATATTTATTTAAATCATACTAAAAAAATCTACTAATTAAATTGTGCGACAATATAAGTTAATTTTATTTTCTAAAATTATATACTTATCATCTCTAAGAAATGAAATATAAGAAAACATTAATACTAATTTTACTCAAATTGAATTCTTTATACTAAAGTATTTTGACTCAATTGAATTCATTGCTTTAAGTTTTTTTATTTAAAAAATAATACATTTATCCTTTACATATGAAATATTATTTATTTTATTACACATGTATATTGCCTTTTGGAAGGAAACATTATTTGTTAAACTAAGAAATACATTAATTTTTAGGAAAGACATATTATTTATTTTGTTATATTTTGTGCATTTAACTAATCATAATCAAATTGATAAAAAGAAAAATTATTCTTAATTTAATTCAAATTAAAAATATTTTTTTGAATTGATTTTAATTTTAAAAATAATTTTTTTCACCTGCACATTATCTTTTGTGTAAATTACACGAATGGTCTTCCAACTTTGAGTCGATTTTCAATTGGTTCCCCAACTTTAATTTATAATCAGAACGTCCCTCATCTTTTATTATTTTGCACGATTAGTCCTCTTGACCGGTGATAATGGGTTTCACGGTTGCCTTGTATATGTGACCGACACGTCAATCGTTTTTCTCTCATCCACGTTATTTAAGTCATCCACGTCATTTAACGCTCCAAATCAGGTAAATTACACGGATCGTCCCCCAATTTTGAATCGATTTCTAAATAGTCCCCCAACTTTGATTCCACTTGACCGGTAAGAAATAGTCTTCCGATTATTTTGCAACGTGGCATAATAAAATATAATAAAAAATTTTAACTAGCTAACATCACACAATAAAAAATATTATAAAAAATTAAGAATACGAACAAGCTGGCTGAGGGGGAGTGTCGGCCCCCCTCTCTAAGCTCGCCCTTTGGCGATTGGCATAGGGGGCGCCGTACCCCCCTTTCCAAGCTCGTCCACTAGCGAGCTTTACACAAGGGGCGTCAACATCCCCTCGCGAGCTCATCGACGACCCTAAACGATTTAAAGTTGAGAGACTATAAAAAATATAAATGATAAGAGCGCCGACGAACTCGCGAGGGGGCGTTAGCTCTCCTTGTGCCAAGCTCGCCAGTGGGCGAGCTTGGAGAGGGGGGCCGACGCCCCCTATGCCAGCTCGCCAAAGGGCGAGCTTGAAGAGGGAGGCCGACACCCCTCCTCTGTCAGTTCGTCCGCGTCCTAAAATTTTTATAATATTTTTTATTGTGTGATGTCAGCTAGTTAAAATTTTTTATCATATTTTATTATGCCACGTCGCAAGATAATCGGAAGACTGTTTCTTACTAATCAAGTGGATGAATCGTGTAAAATAATATCAAAGTTGGAGGATTATTTAAAAATCGATATAAAGTTAGAGGACGATCCGTGTAATTTACCTAATTTGGAGCGTTAAATAACGTGGATGACTTAAATGATGTGGATGAAAAAGAAACAACTAACGTGTCGGTCACGTATATAAAGCAACCGAAAAATCCACTATCACCAGTCAAGATGACTAATCGTACAAAACAATAAAAGATGATGGACGTACTGATTATAAATTAAAGTTGGGGGCTAATTAAAAATCAACTCAAAGTTGAGAAATCATTCGTGTAATTTACGAAAATATTATTTATTTTAATTAATTTAAGAAAAGATTAAACATTATTTATTCTAATCTTCCTAAAAAAATAATCTTAATGTCTCAAATTGAATTATTTATTTTTATATTACTTTTAATATCAAAATAACAAACTATTATAAAATTTTAATCCACCAAGTTTTAATCCAAGTTTTTAAATCCAAATAAGTAATTTCTTCTGATATACACATGCATTTCCATTTCCAATACGTGTTAAACATAGAATAAAGTACGATGAGCATTTGGCCGCACCTAATTCCCCGCAATGAAATGAATCACGATTCGACAGAACAAAAACTGAATTCAGGTCACGCAGGTGGAACGAGGCAGCAGCATGTTTCTCTTTTTTTGACTGACGTGACGGCCTTTTTATAATTTTGTTTTTCTTTTCTTATTTTCACTCACATTTATCATATAAAATAATTTATAATGTAGTTAAAATGTATATTAGGTTAAATATATATAATTTATAAATGATTCTTTATATTTAAATAGTATATTCATTAACAAAAAATTTTTCATAAAAAATGTTTCTACAATTAGGAAATAGACACCTACCAATTGAATTATAATTTAATTCAACTATTTCATCTTGAGATAAAATATCCAATTTCTCATAAAATTTAGCATTATTGGGGATGTCAATGTTCTAAAAATAAGATAAAATTTAGTACCCCATTATTCGGTATGTTCATGTTTATAAACATTTAAGTAAAAAATAATCAATTTATAAACATGGTTACGGAATAATTTAATAGATCCGTAATTAGATATTACTCAATTAAATAATTTATATTAGAAAGGGCAGTCGAAACCAGTAACATACCGACACGATCCACTTCGGTAGGTATTAGCCACGTAAACCGTGATATTAAGACATTATAATACATAAAATTTAGTATATTAAGAACGTCATATTTAACATTTGACATCGTTAATCCTCCCGGTATTCTGCATTTGAAAATTTGTAAATTACACAAAACAAGTCTATATAAAGTAGAGTGTCGTAATTTAACTTCGATCTCAATAGATAAAACAGATGGGAAGCTGATGGCGACACCAAAATCTACGAGTTCTTCAGCCCCCAAGCCCAGTATTTAATGCACAGAGCAAAGATGTTAAAAGTCGTTAAACAGCAAAACTATCATTACTGGTAATGGAAACATTACCACAACAATATAATTTGATTATGCTCCAAGCAAAACACACAAATAGCTCAAGAAATATCATGCTAACTGAATTTTGCTAGATATTGTGTTCCAGATAGTCATCTGCAAATAAGGGCAACAGGCACAAAGATTATAAAGATCTAACGCCTCAGAGAGGTCCATTGATGTCATATGAGTAAAGGCTCCAAGTAGGTTCTCCCTGAATGAACAGGGACTTGAAGTTGTCTGTACCTCCAAATAGTGGACAAACATCATAGGCAAAAATGTTAAAAGGCTTCAGTTTAATTATGTATAAGGTATACAATCCAATTAAAGATAAAGAAAATTAACAAAGAAACAATATTGGTGTGATCTAAGGCCTCAGACAGTTCCAGTAATGTCATATGAGTGTAGGCTCCAAGTAGGTTCTCCCTGAATGAACAGGGCTTGAAGTTATCTACACCTCCAGATAGCGGATACACATCATAGGCAAAGATGTAACTTTAAATCGGTTTTTAAACATACAAGTTAAGGAAAATAACAAGAACATAAGAAAAATTGTAATAATAGTTCAGAAATCTGAGGCTCAGGTTTTTATCAGCTTCCTCTATCAAGAATTTTCAGAAGCAGAACTGGCATATTGAAGCTGTTTGTTTTTTCTCATCAAAGCCCAAGTGAATTCATAAAGCAGTTCACAAAAGAATTGCAAAAAAAAAAAAACAAAAAGAGAATGAAACTGTCAGCTCATATTAAGAAATTCAACCATTTTTTACCATGATACTTCATGCTTTTAACATCAGAAGCGCGGGTAATAAGTCTAATCATCGCCAACGTTTGCGATCAAATAAAAAAAGGATCAGAAAAATTTAAAAATTGAACCGGAACAGAACAGATCAGAGATTATCCTGCTCAAACGGATAACAAAAAAAAATGTAGACATTGCTTTGACACAGATCGATCGATGAATACTGCGAACAGACCTGCAACACAGAATGGGCAATCGATCTAGCACGGGCATTGGGGCTTCCATCGTCACTGGTTAAATCGGAGTCGCCCGGGGTTGCGCCGTGCGCTCAAACGCCACCAAAGAAAAAGGAGACAAGAGCGCAGAAACCGCTAAAAATCAAAATTTCAAGCAAGAATTCACAATATTGTGATGCAAAAAAACTCATCATGGAAGACGATTTGGTGAAAGCCTTGCGTGTCCGGCAACAAAAAAAGAAATATTACATGTGGAAATCGGGAGCATTGGGGCAGCAGAAGAGATGAATGAGGCGCCCGCGACGCCGCAATTTATAGAGGAAACGAAGCAAACCCTAATTATAGAGGCAGCAAGGCAGGCGACGGCGTATTTTTGTTAGCGGTGTAACGAATAATAGTGGTGGCGGAAACGATATGAAGTTTTGGTGCCGCTGCTACGTTACGAGGCCGTGGTAAATTTCTCATGAAATTTTCTTCTTTTCCCAAATTCATTAAATAAACGACCCTTCAAACTAAAGTTTTACTTATTGAACTATTGTGATATGATCCGAGGTAAAAGTGGATGGGGTGGGTCAATTTTTCTGTTAAAAAAAATATTCGTTATTTTTCTGGTCAGATTTTTAAATTTAAAACTCATTCTAGAATTATTTTAAAAAACAAATTGACAGCGATTTTTTTAAGCCCTATTTTTATTATAATAATATTTTCATCCTAAATCATATTCAAATTCTTAATTTATTTTTATTAAAATTTTTTGAAGTTAGGTAGATCCATGGGTAAGTTTTTCTCAGGGCCCTAATTATGATGTTTAACTTTTTTCGTTATACTATGGACATAGATAACATATAAAAATTAATAAAAAAAGATAGTAGTTTGGTAAGAGATACACTTGTACTAAGTGGTGACCCCAGGAGTAGAGATGAAATTTTGTGTGAGCCGTCCGACTCGGCATGTGGCTCGTTAAGAAATTTTGTTGGGTTAGCTCGACCTAGCATGGGCACGATGGTCAGGTCGGGCTCGAGTCGACCTCGAGTCAGACTATGTTGGTCTAACAATTTGGTATGAGCTCGACCTGGTGAGCACATTTTTATTTTATTTTTTATTACATATTTAAATATTTAATCATATATTAAATTATATTAAATGTCATCAAGTTGGATTATATCAAGGGGATTGTCAAACTCGCATGCCCACATATAAACTCAGGCGACTTTACGATCTTAGCAAACAAAAACGATTTGGATTGATGTTCAACTCATTTTTCCCATCACATGATGGAGTTGCGTGTTGGATCATGAATTCGATTGACATGACGTGCAGTTGTGTCAACTATCAACCTATTTTTAAAGCTTTCTATAGGTGTGGGTCCCACGTTGTCACTATCTCTCCCCTAATTGCCTGTGTAGCCTAGATGTTATGAATTCCTCATTTCCTCCGCGCTGATGCTCACTACTGCATTCCCACAATTCGTCGGCTGTTGTTTATCGTTGCCATTGCCAATTCGTTTGTTGTTGATGTTGCTATCATTGTTTGTTACCCGTTGTTGATTGTTACTAGTACGTTTTCAACCGATGTTGCTCGATTTACTAGTTTCTCTTATTGTTGTTATTGTCATTTTATTTTCGACCATTATTGTTTGTCGACGTCATGTTTTTTGCTCCTCTCTCACTCCTTCGCCCTCTCTCCCTCTTCACTATGTCATCCTTCTCTACTTGCAAGCTAAAGAGGACGACGCTCCTTTGCTTATGAGCAGAGGAGGATCGTCCTCATTCACTATGTTGATATTACTTTGAAAACTTCATTATCTTGCCTTAGTGCATCATTAGCCATGGCTGATTTTTCGCAATGAATATATTGACTATTTAAGTGCAATAATACCCATGAACCATAGCTTAGTTTTTGCAATGAATATATTAAGGTGAAATATTTTTATCTTGTACAAATGAATACTACATATAATTCAAAATAACATTTCGGTAGAAACGTATGTGTTGTGTTTCGATCCAATGTTTATGTGTTCATTCGACCTTTTCGTGTCAACTCTGAGTTACGAGTTTGATAACATTGGTTGGATCACCTGACCACCTTTTTTTCTTGATTTTTTTCTTACTTGTCTATTTTTTAATATAAAATATTATTTCATATTTATTTAAAAAATACAAAAAAGTTTATCAATATTTAAAAATTATTTCCATACTTAAAATGATTTATTTAACATCTTTAAAAGTTTTAAACAAGTATAAAGCTAAAAAAAATAAAAATTGAGTTATTAGGTTAGTCGGGTCGACTCGAGTTGAAAATTTTCAACACGTACTCGACCCGAATTCCCATGGGTTGGGATCAAGTTTGACCTAACAAAGTACCAACAACCCCAATCCGAACTATATTAGATCATCGGTGTGAACACCTCTACTTATGACATGAATAACTCCAATACTCTTGTGTCAATTAGTGCGTTGAAGATTTGTATGTTCAACTCGACTTTTGTAAAGAGTTGAATTACCAATGGCGATCCCCTTTAAGACATTGATAGTACTAAGAATACACATCAAATTGAGATATGTCTCATCCTTTTTCGTTCGTCAGAGCAATATATAACATTGATCATCGATTCTATGAGCATTCACTTGTCCAATGAAGACCATAAATGTAGTAAAATTTTGATGATTTTTCATCCCTCTTAAATTTGTCATTGTCCCACCTCTTGTTGATGACTTTTGCCTTTATCCCGATGTTGATTGCCTTGCTTGGCACTACCTTGTGACTTTGACTTACTTTCTCCCTCCATGGTCCTTGCGCATTGGTGGTGTTTGTCGTGGATTCCTTTATGCTTATGATCATCACCTCAATTGACTAAAGTTGTGCATATAGTAGCATAATGTCATCTCACATTATGGGCTCTCGCTCATGCACTGCAAGCTAATGTTGAATCTCTCCAACATCTAGTTGGAATTGTCTAAGGCAACATCCTTCGATCGAGCATACCCTCACTCTATTTTCGGTGCAACCTATTCATGTTCCATATCTGAGTTTGACGTCATCCGCTCTTGATCGTTGATTGTGTCAAAATTGAGTAGTTGCAAAAAAGATGCTCTGATACCAACTTGTCATCATTTTCGCTTGTGACAAATTCGTATAGTGTTTAAACATTCCAATCATCTAGATAATCTTGTTTAATCTAGCATGCCAAAAGTTTTGGTTTGTGAGTTGTCAAATGCTATGATTTTTAGGGAGCTTATTTGAACGAACATTTCGACAGAATGATGAAAATGAGTGCCCAGATGAAATATTTAACCGAAAAGATCCTGAAGCATGGGGTTGCCACCACATGTTTGAGGCAAATGCATTAGGATACACAAGTTTTGAGTCTTTGATGTGAATAGAATGCCTAATTATTAGGTGTTCTTCCTTTTTATTTAGTAGATTTTGAAATTAGATGACGACTCTCCCTTTCTATTTAGTAGATTTTAAAATTGGACTAACAATGTGTGATATGAAAGATAAGTTAAGATGATACACTTTTAAAGTACAATTATTATAAGATTGTCATAATCAAATCATGCTAATTCTAATTTACAAGAGTATGCTAAAAGAGAGGGGAAAAAACAAGAAAAAGTAAATAATAAATGTGAAATATCTTAACTATCATAAAAAATATATATATAACACCTAATTTAGTATAAATAGATGCCTGTTTTGATTCAGGGTGGTGGAAATTGTCATCACATATTAATAAGTATACTTTTTTTTATTGAATGTGTTGTGATTAATTTGATTCTTAATAAGTAGCGGACATATTTATTTGTGTTTGTGATTCATTAAATTGGTTTTTATTTTTGACATCATTATTATCATTAAAAAAATGTTATTGTCACTTCCTTTTATCTCGTAAGAATAAAAATGTCACAGTGAAATATCCTTATTTTTGTATAAATTTTGAACCGAATTAGTTAAAATTTAGAAATGAATAAACTTGTGAAACCGGATCACTCGAGCAGACGGCAAGAAGCGGCTCAACTCTACTCTAACTGCAGAATTAAAAAAGTTTTTCTGGAAATTTGCGTGAGATTTGAGTTGTTATTGGTGAGCTCAAAGGTCTCTCTTTTCCTCCTCCCACCCAAAAGACAAACTCCACAGACCCCCGCCGGAGATCTCTACCGGAAGCGCTCAGATCTCCCACGATGCGTTGACGCGGGCTCCGCGCCGCGTCGGATCGGATCGGTTGCTGCTGCGGGCACTGAGACGATTTGGAGAGGTGGGGAAGGGAAGGTGGGATGAGGCGGAGGCCATTCGACCTCCGTCGGCCGTCGAGGAGGCGTTGGTTCTCGGCGGGCGTCGTGTGGGTGGTGGCCGCTGGCCTCGCGGTGCTGCTGCTGCTCGTGGTGCTCAGTCGAGACCAGCAGCCGAGATCCGTCCCGGCGGTGGCACGGCAGGTTGGATCTCTCGACTCCGCGACCTGATTGGAATTTCGTATATGTAGTACTAACTGTCTCCCTTTGTGATTCGCTATGATTTTGCGGGTAAAATTTTACGATCTGTGATCCATTTTGAGCTGCTTTTGTTGCTGAATTCCTCAAGAGCTTGTTGTGTTTCTATTGGATCCTAAAAATGGAAGCTGGTGCTTTATAACAGTGTATAGCTCAAGAAGTTACATGTAAAAGCTATGCATCTGATATAACTCTGAATGGTCATTTCAGCAAGCTATATGGAAGTTTTTACTTTTACCACTTGGCATAGAGCACATAGAAGCTTAATTCAGTCCACTGAATACAGATAAATCTTAAACACTTATAAATTGCAAAACTATGCGCAAAAATATGTATTTAGGAGGAACATTTGAAAATCTGATATTTTTAATATGAATTTTGGTAAATCAATACTGTGTAGGAGAAAGGGGCACTATCGGTGCCTGGAATATCTAGCATTCTGAATATATAGCATTCCTGACCGTATATGTTTCACATTCTGAATTAATGTATATGGAAGAGAACTGACTCCATTTGAAAAATTCTGTTTATGTTAATCTTTTTGTACTACATGAATATATTCCACTTTATTTAATTTCCTTCTACTGGGTTTGCATTGCATTCTATTTCTTGAGGCAAAATTAAAGTTATGTACGTTATTGAGCTCAGAAACAGTTTGTACCCTTCCTCCCTTGGTATACGATTTTTTTTTTTAATTTTGAAAGATTTAAATGTGCAAAGCTCCATTTTTTGTGTTTGAGATACTAATAACCAAAGCATATTTGAACACAATGGTTTTCCAACTTTGTCCCTTTTTCTTTTTGAAGACAAGGTTTTGTCTCGTACTCTCTAGATGGACAATTCCCATGGTTCATATTTCCCAAAGCATAGGTATAATGGGGGAAGGTAGTGTTTCAGGAAGCTTAACAATCTCTACCTAAATAGTTACAAATTCTGGAATAAAAAGATTCAGTGCCAAATGATGTGGACTAATTCAGCTGCTATTTGCAAATCTGTTAAAGATGTTCCGAGTTATTGGCCTGAGCATTGAATTTTGAATGCTTCTTTAGTGGCGGGGACTTATCTGCTTCGTTCAGGTAGATTAATAGAAGAATGCATATGCATCTGTGTATTTAATATTCTTCGCTTCAACTCCTGCCATTTGGAGGAGCTGTCTAAGGCTCTAAGCTTTCCTCGAAAAGTGAGCTCAAGTAAGTAGTTCTGATGAAATATTAAGTTTTGTGCCATACTGGTTTAAATAAAATTTAGCGTACACACTTTCTAGTCTCTTCATCCTTCCCCCTCTCGTGCAGATGCATATGCTCTTTCCATAATACATTTATGGAATTCAACAAAAAAAAGTAGAGATTAGGCTCATAAGGAAGGCATTTGCTTTTATAAGCTAAAAGAAATACTGAATTCCCTCTCAAAAAAGAGGAAGAAAACAACAAATACCAAATTATATTCATGGTGTCCTTGATTATTTATTTCATATTTTCCATCATGGATCAAATATTTCTCTTAGAATGAGAGTTGGAAGTCTGGTCAAATAACTTGCCACATAGCAATGCAAATGAATAGCCGACCCCACTTAGTGGGATAAGGCTTTGTTGTTGTTGTTGTTGTATAGCAATGCAAATGAATGTTTTTTTGTTGCACTGGACATACCTGTGGGGTCATCTATCTGTTGACAAGAATTTTTTGATAATTTTATGCTTGCACACCTCTTTGGAAATATATCTTTTAGAATGAGAATTGGATACTGTCTCCTATTATGATGACATATTCTCACCATTCTTTTCCGTTGATGCATATATATCAGCCATTCAACTTAAACATTTGTAACTTATCTATCTTTGTGCAGAAGTCATCTTACTTTAGCATTACTGAAGGTTCAAATGTCTCGGATGAAATGCTGAGCCCACATTCTTTCACTAGGCAATTGATAGACCAAATTTCTCTTGCAAAAGCTTTTGTAATAATCTCTAAAGAAAGCAACAACCTACAGTTCGCAGCAGAGCTTAGTGCCCAAATTCGAAACTCACAAGCTCTTCTTTCCAGTGCTGCAACAAGAGAGACTCCATTAACATCTGAAGAATGGGAAACAGCAGTACGTGACATGGCCCTCTTGCTCTACCAAGCTCAGCAACTGCATTATGATAGTGCAACCACAATTGTGAAGATGAAAGGTCAAATCCAATCTCTTGAGGAAAAGACCAAATCTGAGGCTGAGAAGAGCACAAAATATGGACAAATTGCTGCTGAAGAACTCCCTAAAGGACTTTATTGTCTTGGTATCAGGTTAACTACGGAATGGTTCAGGAATTCAAACCTTCAGAGAAAAATGTCAGAAGGGAAGTGGACCTCAGAGAAGCTTAGAGACAATAGTCTCTATCACTATTGCATATTCTCTGACAACATCCTTGCTGCAGCTGTTGTAGTGAACTCTACTTCCATGAATTCTAAGCATCCACATCTGATTGTATTCCACCTGGTCACAGATGAGGTAAACTATGCACCAATGAGAGCCTGGTTTTCATTGAACAGTTATCGAGGTGCTACTGTGGAAGTCCTGAAGGTGGAAGACTTTTCCTGGCTGAATGCTTCTTACGTCCCCGTCTTAAAGCAGCTCCAGAACTCTGACACACAAAATTTCTACTTTTCTGGAACTGGGGACAGCAAAACACCTATCAAATTTAGGAACCCGAAATACTTGTCAATGCTAAACCACCTGAGGTTCTACATCCCAGAAGTCTATCCAGAACTACAAAAGGTGGTTTTTCTAGATGATGATGTTGTAGTTCAGAAGGACCTGACTGAACTGTTTAATATTAATCTTAATGACAATGTGATGGGAGCTGTTGAAACTTGCATGGAAACATTTCACAGATTCCACAAGTACCTGAATTACTCGCATCCACTTATCCGGGCTCATTTTGATCCTGATGCATGCGGATGGGCATTTGGCATGAATGTTATTGATCTAAGAGAATGGCGGAAAAAGAATGTCACTGGCATATATCATTATTGGCAAGAGAGAAATGCTGATCACACCCTCTGGAAGCTTGGAACATTACCTCCTGGGCTGTTAGCCTTCTATGGATTAGTTGAGAAGTTGGATCCAAAGTGGCATGTGCTTGGACTAGGATATACAAATGTGGATCCATCAGTGATTAGGAATGGTGCAGTCTTGCATTACAATGGGAACATGAAACCATGGCTCAAGATTGGAATGGAGAAGTATAAGGGATTGTGGGAGAAGTATGTCGATTATTCTCACCCTTTATTGCAGCAGTGCTTCGTCCACGGGTAGAAATTTGGCTTTAGAGGGCCAAGAAGGTAATTCTCCTCTCATATGAGGTGGCACAATTTTAATTATGCAGCTAATGCTGATTGTCACATGTAAAATCCAGTTTGAGGGCATCAGATATAGAGATAATTTCCTTCAAGAGTTCCTATTTATCTAGCTAGCTCCAGAATTCAGTTCCAGGAACAATATTTATTACTGGTGGAGGCCAAATTAATTTTGTAAGGTGACCTCGTAGCTTATTTTTTGCAGCAAATCTTTGTATCAAAAGCCACCTATTCTTATATAAATTCCCATGTTATTGGGTAATCAGTTTCAAAAGCAGTTCAAATGAATAAGACTCCTGTACTTTTGATTGAGAAAGTTTTAGATAGTTCGCATATCCTTGTTGAGACTGATCTATTTGATTATTTACCAGCTCTGCCATGACAATCATTTAATTCAAGCCAGATGTTTCGTAGGATCGTAGCATTTAGTTTCCTGGCTCTTGTAATCATCTTGGATGCTACAAGCTATGGACAAAATTTTCTTATGATGCCAAGTGAAAGGATAGAAGGAAAATGTACTGCTCAAATGTTACCAAGTTAGACAAAAGCGAGACTACAAGTGCTATTGACTATATTTATCATTACCAGTCTTTCTTGTGCTAAATTTTTCATCTTGGTGTAACACCTATCGAAGGATCAAGCTGACTTATTTCTCATGTGTTTACTTTTTTTGTCTTCACTAATAGGCTTCGCTGGGTAAATGTTTCACTAATAGCTTCGCCGTTTTCAACTTTAACACGTTGATTTTTATTATTATGTTGTATGCACGCGGAAGAAACAGGTAGATGGCCTGATGCCCCTAGACTTCCCACGCGTTTCGGTTTGACATTTGTTATCCATCCATCGTTCACCACTCGGGCGGTCTGATGCCCTTGTGGTTTTGTAGTTCGGCATTTTGCAGCTGTGTAATCAGACGCTTGGACTTTAGGAGCAGAATAAAATATGGGGATTGGAGTAGACAAGTTATCTTCCCTTCTTTATTATTAGGCTCTGTGCATAACAAATAATTACTGAGCGGAGTACTTTTTTTTATAGAGAAAATAAATTTTCTTTAGTTGGCGTTTTCTTGATTACCTAATACCAACTTAAGAACACGGACTCTGATTAAGGTCCTTCTCTAATTTTTTACTCAAGCAGTTATATATTAACTTGTGAACTCCACAATAAGAAGATGGAAGGAAGGGACCGAACCAAATTGTTCAAGGTCTCCCCAAGGACACATTCATCCAGGTGGAACAAGGAGGTAAGAACAAAATTATGGATTACGAAACTTTGATCCGTGCACAGAAGTGTTGTAACCAAACAGGAGCCGCTATCGCACTAGTGGCCATATTATCCACAACAAAACAAATAACGCGGTCCGGTCCTCTTCAATCTGAAGATGTAAAGGTGCAACCGCACTTCTATTGATGTCCTAGGACTTGAACTTATCCATTCCAAGAACCGTATGGAAGTTCGCATTTCGCAAGAATAATATTTTTGCACGGGAATAATAGTTGCATTGCAGCAAATCTGCCGCTGTATGGAGAAAAGACACTAGCATTTGGCCAGAATAGATGGGAGCTGGTGAAGGAGGCTCAACCGATATGTGCTAAAAGGTAATTCTCACTAAAGCATTATGCAGAGAGAGAGAGAGAGAGAAAGAAAAGGTTCCACTTTCTCGAACGAAGAGAGTACAATTTTGCCAACCATACTTGTTAAGAGAAACAGAAACTAATAAAAAGATTCCTGGTATTTTTCAGCATCATGCATAAGCCATTCCTAGTCATCCCCAATATTCCAAACACACTGTCGGCTAGCTACGAGTTGGACGCAAGTCTGCGAATTAATACATTTTTACATGTAAAACATACAGCGACAACTTCTCAAAAAAAAAAAAAAAAACATACAGCGACAAACTTCAATTAAAGGAAACTCCAACTCCCTTTGAATTGCTAGAGAACTTAAAAAAGAACTGTCGCTGTAGCATTCTTGATTATGTATGCAAATGTTGCATAATTGTTAGGGCAAAAATCACAGAGGGCACAACAACAACAACAAAGTCTTATCCCACTAGGTGAGATCGGCTACATGGATCATACGATGCCATTCCGCTCTATTAGATATTCGTTGATCCATATTCATAAGATTCGACAAGATTTTATGCTGACTGTCGGGGCCTAATACAATCCTCCTCCTTTATCCGAGCTTAGAACCGCTATAAAATATAGGCCTAACACAACCCTCCTTATCCCACAGAGGGCACACCAATCAACAAATATATTTTCCCCACAGATGCATCAATTAGTGGAAACAGAATGAACTCATCAACTAGTGGAGCTGATGCAGTTACTCCAATAACACCTAGGCAGCAATTCACAAATAAATGTTCAAGAACATTCATATTCACAAGCCTTTAGCTGAGGTGGAAAGTAATAAACGTCTGTGCAAAAAACCACCACATGTTTCGCACGACTCCAAAAACAAAGTTATCATTCCAAAACTTGTACGTTGTATACGAGGTTGGATTGAAATTCTATCGTATGCGGCCTACAACTGTGAGACCATCACTAAAGGCGCATCTCATGCCGAACTTGCAGTTATCATGTCAAAGTTAGCGACCTCTCCGAGACTTTAATCAGCCAATTTAAAGAATGTATTGGGAGGAACTCGAGGTCATCATATTCTTTCAAGATCACCTTGGCATCTTGGGATGCCCTTTTTAAGCGGGACACCTGTATACCGAGAGATGCCTTTGACACGCTTCTGAGCCCTTGAGGGGAGACCACCTGCATTCTCTCAAGCGAACCAGCATTCCTCAACAAAAATTCAAGCAGCTTCATTTCGTTCTTGTGTCCCTTGAAGTTGCTTAACTTTATCGTTGTAAGGTTCCTAAAATCAATCTGTGGAGCCTCCTCCCCTGCAGCTGGTAAGTACTTCTGCTGCAAAGGATCTTGAATTCTGTCCGGAAGCTACAACCACAACCGACAGATAATTGAAAACATTGACACAAATGGATAATCAAATTCCGCAGATCGAGTAGACAGAACAAACCTTGACAAAGAGCTTCTTCAATTCATAACAATCACAAAGACTAAAGAATCTATAAATGTCTGAAAGATTTCTATCTGTCATCATTTCCATTATCAGCTGCAGCTCCGTCAATCTCCTAATCATCCCAATTTCAATGACACTCGCAACAGAAATCGCAATCTACTAAGATGTTATCAAAGTCAGTCAAAGAAAAGATTCAATCGAACAAGCCAACAAGAAAAGAACAAGATTAAACTACCTGAAGTGATAAGTCGCAAAGACTAAGAAACTTAACATCGGATAATTGGCCAAGATTCGACACCATATTGCCCTGCAGAAGGTCCTCTGTGCAGCCCGTGCTCATATGCACATCCTTCAGCTCGTCGGCGTCGGTAAGACGATTAGATGGGAGGAACTTGCTGTTGAAACTGAAGGAGCGCACGCCCAGCGTGCACACACTGACGACGGACACACCAGGGCCCTCCACTATCGTGAGGCTTGCGAACCGGTGAGTTTTATTGACGATCGAGATCCCCCGGAGCTTGCGGCAACTCTTCAGTTCTAGTAATCGGAGTCGGGGGCAACTGTTGATTAGATTCTTAAGAGTCGAGGAGGCAATCGGGGAGTCGTAGAGCCGGAGGACCTCTAGGGACGCGAAGCCGAAGGAACGCGGACGCTCGATTCGAATGCCGGAGATGGCAAGGTGGACCAAGTCGCGGCAGTTGCGGATGGACTGGAACTCGATGGTGGAGGCGGCGGCTGCAAGTTCCTTCCGGCGGGCGCGCTTCGAGCGGCCGCGGGAAAGCGGCGGGACCGGGGGAAAGAACCGGACGCTGAGGTCCACGACGCCACAGGCGGCGGCGTGGGCTATCCATCGGTGGAGCTCGTCGTCGTAGCGACGTCCGGGAGGGAGGGAGATCGTCAGGGCGTCGATGCGACGGTCCATGCCGCGGCCGAGGAGGGTTGAGTCCACAGAGGCGACGAAATCCGCGGGCGATTGGGCGGAGGAAGGGACGAGGCGGATGTCGCTCGGCTGCGGCCAGCGGTAGCGCCAGATGCCGCGCCACTGTGTCGAAAGCGACGAGGCGCGGATCGCCGACTTGAGCGGGAGGAGGGAAAGGATGTAGAGGCGGAGGGTGTCCGGCAGGGCGGTGAGCCGGTCATCCCCTTCGTCGCCGCCGCCGCCGCCATCGTCGAGAATTGGACTGGGATGTAGAGGCGGAGCGGAGGCGTATGCCAAGCGGGGTTTCTTGCGTTCGATCATATGCGACGCGATTGATTTAGGAATAATAATAGTGTGATTGTATTATCAATCGACGGTCTATTACGGTGTATAAAACATTGCAAAGGAGAGATTTTTTTTTTATTTTATAGATTCATGTAACGAAATAGTTGTGGCTTTCGATAAGGTAGGGAATAGGATACAATTAACATGCAAGAATCCCCAAATTCTCGTGGTGGACTTCTTCAATTTTATGCGAATTAATGAGCGACAATTTGTAATCATTCGGTTTTAACTTATAAATCATGCATATTCGATTCCCTACCTTAAACCACAACTATTTCGTTAGATAATCTTATATGTATATATAATTTATTAAGTAAATTGGCATTTGTATCCGCGTGTCATGACATTAGATAATAGCGTCATTTCTTGCTCCCCACGCAATAATAAAACCATCAATTTAATTACTTGTGGAAACTTCCAATTGGGCTTCCGTGGAACATTGATGTTTTTCGCTACTTATTATATTATACATCGTAATATTGTAATACCGCGAAAAATTCGCTGAGGGCAGTTAGAAGAATTCAACAATGTAACTTGTTTGCTGTCACATAAAGAAGTAATCTGTATAAACACAAGAAAAAAAACTATTAATTAATAAAATAAAATAAAACCATCTTTTCAGTAAAAAACTTGAATAAAAGTATTTGAAGACTAATGTCATAAAACATAATTATCTAAAACATTATTAGTTCAATAGACTCAATATTATTATGACTTTATTTTAGCGTAAGTCATATGCAACATCATGAATGTCATCCATCCTAACAAGTCAGTTACCTGCACGAATTTAAAGTGCAAAATTTTTCAGCTAGACCATGTAGTGTTACGTGATGCATCCTAAATATGATACTGCATAGCATATAGATAATTCGTGTGAAACATGCATAAATGTCATGTCCTTAACCATATGATTTACATATCCATAATTTATAAAGTAATATAATCAGACATCCATAACAATAGCATGGAAATGATATGTAATTATAGTAATCACATAACAATATGTACATCAATCATTAGTTAACTGATAAGTACAATTATTTTTCAAAGGAAATGCTAACACACAAGGAACATGTCACAGGTATTTCCCGACGGTGAGGAGAGAGGTGACAAGTAATATTATTTTTTAATTTGGTGTATTATGATTTCAATCATCAACATTTTAACATTTCTCAATCTTCATGTTTTAACTTAGCTACGAATGTGCATGCATTTTGTATAACTAAGCATCAATACATAATATAAATATATTGAAAATAGATTTAAAATAACCTAAGGGCCATTGCGGTCGCGGCCATGACTGGGTGGTCATGTCCGTGATTGAGACTATTTCTCTAAGTATCGATTACGATCATGATTGGGTGTCACAGCTGTGCCCGATCATTTTGACGGCTATGTTGGCTTGAAATACGATCGTATGCAAGCCCGAGTTTTGGACTTGTTCAACGGCCTCTCACTCACGATCGTGGCCACAATCGTGCCTGGCATGTCATGGGCGTGACAGAATCTTATTCTGTCATGGTCATGCCAATGCCTTGGCAATTGGTCGCGTTCTAGCCAATCGGCCATGGCCGTGCCGACATTCTGGATACACGACATTTGAATAAAAAAATTCATGATTTGACATCAGATTCAAGGGGAAATCATATACTTCATTATGACAACATTAGGACATAAATAATAAACATAAGAGCATGTTCCTAGCATGATTTAAACCATGTACAATCATCGACATACATGTTCTAGGGCTTTCCCTTAGAATCATAAAACATCAAATTTAGAGCATAAAACTTGGATCAAACAATAGATCTCATGGAACAATAGATGGATCTAGTTTTTAAGATCATACAACCCTCAATCAAAACCTCTATCAAGAACCAGGATGTTCTTGGATCTCTCAATCCAATACAAAGCATCATTGAAAGGAGAGAGAGGGGTCTGGATCCCCTTTACTCATAGTTGATCCTCCTTTTCTTCCTCTTCTTCCTTGTTGCTCAACTTCTCCTTCCTCAAGTCTTAGTCATCAAGAGTTTAGATGTAGAAAAGAGGTAAACATGGAAAATTGAGATCTTTATATAGAGAAGTCATCAGGGTTTGGTCCAAAACTCCAAATTACCCATGATTAAAAATATGAGGTGTTACATCCTCCACTAAAAAAAATTCGTCATCGAATTATAACTATACTTAGAACACTTATCAAATAGACTTGTGAATTATTCTTTTATTTTTTCTTCTAATTTCCATGTTATTTTAGTTCCATTGTATAAGAAAAATGATTTTTAGCGACCATAATTAACGAAGAGATTCGAATATGGTCGTTCATTATTGTTAACGACTAGAAAAAATTCTAATCATTAACAATAAGGACTAGAAAAAATTGATCTTTAATATTTTCATGACTGGTCGTTAAAAGTTATCAATAAGGGCAAAAAAAAAAACTGGTCCTTAATATTTTTATGACCAATCGTTAAAAGTTAAGTATAATAATAAGATTGGACTTGACGTTAAAAACATTTAAATTAATGACTATCATCTTGTCGTTAAAAATATTATTTAATCAAAATTGTATTGGTAATATTTAGAAGATATATTTGTTTTTTATTTTGTTTTCTTTTTTCTAATTTCTTCTATTCTCTTGTTCCTTCAATAATAATATTATTTATTATTTTAAGATTCAAAATAAAAATAAAATTTTAGTTATACTTTATGTTTTAATATTATTTTTCAAATTTTAATATCAATAATAAAATATAAACAAATATCTTAGATTTTAAGTTTTAATATTTATTTATGTTAATCATAAATAATAAAATTAATTATTTATTATTTTAATATGAAAGCTAAAATAAATTTTTTGGTTTTACCGCCATAATTACGTTAACAACAATAATAATTAGGTATACTTTTAAACTTTAACCTAATTTCTCTTCGAATTGTGTGAGCATCTTTTTCCCTCGCAGACGTCTTCTTCCCTTGCACAGCAGCTTCGGTGCTTCTTCGACAAATTTTTTCGTCCCTCGCGCACGCCAGCGATGTGCGATTTTGTCTTCCTCTTCTTCCCCCGCATACACTAGCAGCGGCAGATGGTCTTCGGCGCGATATCGACAACATGGGGCAGCCGTCAGCGTCTCCTCTGTGCGTGAGATGGCCGCCGAGAGCCGTCAGCTGTCGAGGTCGCTTCTGCGCGTGAGAACATTTGAGGTTTTCTTGTCCACATCCACAGGTGACTGCAGCTATGTTTAGCCATTTGAAGTTTTCTTCAGGTCAATTCCACTTCTCCCCATCAATCCCACTTCTCCACAGGTGTAGTGTCCATTTTTTTTCCAAGGTATGCCCCTGTTTTTTGTCTCCCTAAATTATCCATCTTAAAATTGTTTATACTTCAATATAATTGGGTCAGAGACTTCAAGGCATAAAAATGAATTGATTGGTTATATTTTTGGTAATATTTTTTGCTTTTATTTTAGTAGATTTATTTACGTAAGTCCTAAAAAAGATATGCTTATACCATATTCTCATTATTTATGTGTAGGAAAGTTTGTTAATAGTACTAATATATTTGTGTAGGAAAAATTTGAAAGCGATGTCATGGACATTCATTCTGACAATGTTTTGAGACATATGAAAGAATTATGACAAAAATGAAGAGGAAGCATGCACTTCAAATGTGTGAAAGATCAGCCATTTCAACAAGCTTTGAAGAACGTGTCAGGCGATTTGCCGCTTCCATCTCTCTAGGCTTCACACTCCCCCTATCCAATCTATGGCAATCATTCGAGTGATTTATCGGGCATCCAATGACTTAATTAGATAGGGCAGACACAACGCCGTTGTTTCCTGCTTCGCGCCAGCCCCTTTCATCATGTTTAGTCGATGGAGTGGACAAAAGAAATTAGGAATGACTTGTTAAAGAGTATTATAATAGTAAAAGTTTTAAGGAAGAGAATTATGATGGTCTCTAAAATGACCGAACATTAACATTAGACGCTAAAATCTTTTAGCGACGGGACCTATAGCGAAGAGTCGCGACCAATTTCACTACAAGAAAATTCTTATATACCGACGGATATGACCGTCTGTAAACAGACAAAAACTATGGAAAATGGGTATTTTCGATGGGTTTTTCGATGGATGACATCCGCGCGAAAGCTGAGCATCAGAAACTATTTTCGATGGTTACAGAAGGACCATTGAAACCTTCGACGATCAATTTGGCTATGTGAACCGTAGAATAATCGATGGTGCAAACCATCGAAAAGCACCGACGGCTCGAGCCGTCGAGACTTCAAACATTTTGAGCCGTCGATAAGAATCGACGATTTGAGCCATCTATAAATATCGATGATTTAAACCGTCGATACATATCGACGGTTTCAATCATCTAGAAAGTTCGATGACTTGAACCGTCGATGGTTATCGATGGCTACAACCGTCCAAATTTTCGACGGTCTAAGCCATCAGAATAATTAAAAATAAATAAAAAAATTGACAAAAATATCATTTCAAATTTTAAAAAACACTTGGAAATTTTAAATAGATTGAAATTAAATTAAATTAAATGTCATTACAACATCGTTACAAATTTATTTCACTTATCGTCGTCCTCCTCCTCGTCGAGCTCGCCACGCATCATCTGACGTATCATTTTTTTCATCTCTTTCTTTTGAGATTTGGCCATGTATCGCTCGCATAATTTGAACTCCTTTCTGAGCTCCTGAGTGACCTCTTGTCTGTGCTCCTGTCTGATCTCCTGTCGGATATTGAATAAATGTTGTTCCCACATATTGTCAAACATTCGTTGCATATCTTGACTCGGGGAATCGGATACTGATTTACAATCATATCCAATATCTGCACTACTAACAGATGATCCGAGACCGTAAATACGACCCTTCTTGATGCCGATGAGATCTGTCAAAAGTTGTCGAGGGGTCAACAGGGGTCAACAGTGTCGCCCCTCCTGCATGGCCTACATAATATGCTCGACTTCTCTTGTCTTGTAAGCCTCCTGAAAATTACAAAAAATATATCAACTATTTTCACATGACAAATTATTTTCTTACCCATGTTTCACCAGCAAACGATGAAATTCATTCTTTATTTTTTTTTCTGATGGGTTATAAGAAGTATCTCATCCTGAGTAGGTGCTCTACCCGTCTCTTTCTCCTATAGTTAAAAATTTCATATAAAGTATTCTTACACTTCAATGTAATAATTTATTAAAAAAAATTAACATTCTTTTCGCAATCGTGCTCATGGATATACATCCGCCCACACGCAAGCAGGCTCCCTGGTCGGACTCCCGATTTGTCTTTGCTTTTTCGCATTTAGATCTGTAGTTCCGGTAGACCACTTCCTTAGCAATTTGTCGTTCTCCTGCAGCTCATGCTTCCGAAAGCATCAAGGACAATCTCTTCGAGCACCGAGAATTAAAAGTCTTCCACATTCGTTCCATGTGCTCGGGATCCCACCGCACATAATTCTTCGTGTACATAAAAATAATCCAATTAATACGACGATAAATTGAAATTACCTTTCGAGGATACCTGAAATTCTCTAAATAACATCTGTCTTGTGGCATATGAAACTTCCCTCCATATAAGCCATGCTTTAGTATACCTATGGCGTAATATCTTGGTAACAACGACAGCCGCAGGTTTCGATGGTACAAATATTTTTATGAACATAAAATTATAAATTGCGTTGTGAAAAAACAAAAAATAAGAACGATGTGACACTTACCCTAAATTACCATATGACTGTACGTATGCTTTATACCCATGATTTGACGAGTGCATCTGAAGGTTCTTCTGGTAATTGTGTCTCCACATTCGCAATATCAGGAGCTCGAACGAGCTCTAGTGAATCATCGTTGGAGGAGGAAGGAGCCGACGGTATAGACTGTCGTTCAACTATGCGAATGCCCGTGGGTGGTCTTGGCATCCTGTCTGAAGAAATATCTCTAGGAACAACTTTCTCCTTTCCCTTATTTTTTCCTTTTCCAAAACAATCTACGTGAAACAAAAATTAATGCACAATAAATTTACATTTCGTACAACAATTACTATAGTTGCATCATAATAACTTGACATTCGGCTACATCTTGTGTCGTATCTTCAGGAATTGAATTGTAGGTACAACTTGAGAACCAATTCCTAATATCCGGAGGCACTTTTGAAAAATAAACAAATTAATTCACCTTTTCTTTAATTTGTAAATATGTGGTCATTATTTTAAATACTCATGAGAAGGAATAGAACATGGAAATGAATCATCCTCGTCAGGCGAGGCACTTTTGAAAAATAAACAAATTAATTCACCTTTTCTTTAATTTGTAAATATGTGGTCATTATTTTAAATACTCATGAGAAGGAATAGAACATGGAAATGAATCATCCTCGTCAGGCATTCGTCAGTCTGAATGATCGTCAGCATGCATTGCGAACTACGTTTAAATATTAAATAAAACTCTTATACAAGAATTTGAATAAAAGATAACTAAATTATAACAAAGGATTGTAATAACATCATTCATATTACAATCGATAATGGTGGATAGTAATAACATCACTCATCATCATTCGAATTACTACATGATTGACATTCATCATCATCATCCTCTGAAGACGAGATCGTTTCAAATTCATCTTCCTCTGCGCTATCATCATCATTTTGTACCTCGTCATTATCAAAGTTTTCAAATAATTGTTATGAATCTCATAGGTCTTCAATTAACTCAGTTTCAACAATTGCCGCTACTGAAGTATTCGAGCTATCTTGGTATGCAACTTGCAACGCATCATCAACTTCTATCCTACTTCTCGCTTTCGTTTTAATTACAACTTACAATTGAGCTTTGTCCCTTGTCTTCTCTGGATAGTTAACATAATATATCTACCTTGTAGACGATGGAATAATAAATGAATCAAAACATTCATAATGCCTATTGTGATGTACCTCAACTATTTTGAAATCTTTATGAACTCGTGTCCCTCTTATTTCCTTCATATCAAACCAACTACACTCAAATAATATGACTTTATTACCTCCAGTGTATTCTAACTCAATTATGTCTTTAAGAATGCCGTAACAGTCATGCTCATTTTCCAAATGCCACTGTTCACAATTTTCTTCCCTCTCGATCAACTTTCTGTATGAAACTTGTAACCGCTCACAAAATATATAGGCCAACTCCTGACTTCCCGACTCAGTCCCCATGCCAAATCATGGAAACCTAACGTAGTAGAGATTATGCTACTGAGAACCTAAAATGAAAATGTCAGGATATCATCGTCGACAATTGTTACACCAACATCGTATAAGTTACCTGATCCTTAAATCACGTCGCAAAATCATTCTCGATTCTAACTTGTATATGTTCTTTAGGTATATTATAGTACTGCAAGAAAGCACTACATACAAAATAATAGATTAATTAATTAATAGTTTTACGATATATAAACAAAAACACATTGAAGATCAACATTAAGTTTTATTTACTTAATATAGCCTTGGACCTCGTGTGTTTAGGAAGATATGATTCATGACCGACTTGAATTTCGTGTCACTCAACCATCTACATCTTGGCTTTCCATAATGTCATCCCAACTAATTGAAGATCGACAACGTTACCCTAATAGACCTCTCTTTCGAAACTTTATCATTTCTATGGACTCTAGTCCTCGCGCACTTAATATGAGATTCAAAGTAGTATGAACAAAAGTAAGAGACCTCTTGAATCCTATAAACTTCACATATGGAGCCTTTGACACGTGCTTTATTCTTAACCATCCTTTTAATTCGATTAAGATAACTTTCAAAAGGATACATCCACCTATATTGTACTAGTCCACCTACCCTTGCTTCATATGGCAGATGAATAAGTGTTTCATAGAATAAAAAAATATTGGCAAAAAATATTCGTCCTAATTTACACAAAATGATAGAAATATTACATTCCAATTGCCTCTTATTTTTGAGAGTTAATGTTGTTGAACACAAATATTTGAAGAATTGACTCAGTTCCGTGAGCTGCTTCCAAATCTTCTCCGGCAAAGATGAAAATGCAATAGGAAACAATGTTTCCATAAAAATGTGATAGTGGTGACTTTCATGCCAAATAAATGCAAGTTAGTTATATCCACACATCTTGTCAAGTTTGATGCATAACTATCGGGCACTCTAAGCTTTTGGATCCATTGACACACTTGCGTTTTCTGCTTTTTAGTGAGAACATAACTTGCCTTCGGCTTGGATATTCTACCGTTAGGTAAATTAATTAGGTGCAACTCTGGCCATCGACAATACTCCTTCAGATCTAGTCTTGCCTTGAGATTGTCTTTTGTTTTACCCTTAACGTCCATAATAGTGTTGAATACATTATCAAATATATTTTTCTCAATGTGCATGACATCCAAATTATGACGAATCAAATAGTCCTTCCACTATGATAAATCCCAAAAGATACTTCGTTTATGTCAATTATGACAAACACCATACTCAATGTATATGACATTTGGATTATCGGTAATTTTACATAGAGTACTGACAATGCAAAATAATTGAAGTCCTGACTGGAGCCATGTCGTGCATAACTTTATTCCGACGAAATGCATTTTTATTACTTCCGTAAGGATGATCTGCTGGAAGAAATTGTCTATGACAATCATACCAATTATTTTTACCGCCATTTTTCAAAGTGAATGCAGCTGAGTGTTCCATGCAATACCGACGTGCTAGTTTCCCTACATCTGCTAACCAGATAACATTCCATAGGCAGAAAAATCATTAATTGTCCACAATAATGTAGCTTTCAAGGTGAAGTTCTATTTACTTGACATGTCATTAGCTACAACACCATCCCACAACTCTTTTAACTCGTCAATCAGAAGCTGTAAATATATGTCTATCTTCTGCTTAGGACTACGAGGACCAGGAATAATACATGTCGAAAACATATGAGGTGCGTACATACAAATTCCAGGAGGCAAGTTGTATGGTGTAACAATGACCGGCCAACATGAATAAAGAAATAAAGTCTGACCGTATGGTGTAAAACCATTCACGCATAATCCGATCCTTATGTTTCTTTCATCACTTGTAAAATCTGGGTGCATACGATCAAAATGTTTCCACCCTTCACCATCCGATGGGTGAAGCATGACACCTTCAGAAGTATCATATAAAGCTGACCTTCGGGATGAGTACGGTCTTTTAAGTCTTGAAATAAGAGGCAAGTAATGCATTATCTTCACAGCTACTTGAGTCTTATTAGTCTCTCTGTATCATTCGGCCCCACAAAATTTGCATTCTTTGAGAATGACGTCGTTACCATAATATAACATACAATCATTGCGACAACAATCTATTTTGGTTGAAACTAGGCCAACTTTAGAAACAAGTCACTTTGTCCTATAATAATTTTCAAGAATGCGAGCCCCGGACGGTATGACATCTTTTAAAATATCTATAAATGCATCAAAACATTCCTGTGAAATATTATGCTCGACTTTCAGATTCAATATTCTAACAGCAACCAAAAATTTGGAATGAGTTTCACACCCGGGCCACAAGGGTTGGCTCGAAGCGTTTAGCAAATAAAAAAACTCAATTACTTCTGCATTTGGTGTCTCTTCATTCTGTTCAAATCCTATGTGCTATGTTGCAGCAGTGCCATAAACTAACTATTGGTATCACGAACTAAATCCTTCACGAGAATCGACAGAATAAAATTCCTGATTTGCTGATGGTACTCCCTCACGTAAATCATCCCAATGCCAATAATTTGGTTTGAACCCTTTCTATACACATGAACTTTAACTGTCTCTAACGATTGCAACTTTGTACTACAACATTTCAAACAAGGACACCTCCTTCCCGTTGAAATTGCAAAGATTGACAAGCCACACTTCTGTAATACTCAACATCATCTATACATTCTTGTGACAAACCTTTACGGCCGAAATTATTTCTATTGTACATCCATCGACGATCGTTTGGTGGGTACATAATTTCTACATCATTTGCAGGTTAGACTAATTAATTTTCTAAGTCTAGGAATAAGAGGCAAATCATTTTTATCGCCGTCTATGTTCATTATTTAATCCTTTCACAACACAAGTATTTGATATAGAAACAAAAAATGAACATTAACTATATGAAATATTAAAATACCAAAAGTTTATTCCAATAAGAAAATTTGGAGCCATGGAGAATGGGGATTGGTTGTAAATAATCTAAACAAATGATAACTACTGAACTTCATATCCCTGACGAACATGTATTTCAAACATCAAAGATAAACATCAAAATTAAATATCGATATCACATGTATCGCTAAGAAACTTTGTGAATGATAAATGTTCTAAATAAAATATTAAAAAATCATCTTAAACAAAAAGTAATCACATTTGCAATCTAAAAGGAGACATTGCTACTAATTAACCAAAAATTAAAATAGAGAATCTAAAGATATAAATAACAATCTAAACACAAATCATATTTTCCAACCAAATAATTAAAATAATAATTTCTCAAAAATTAATAACTTACATCTTATGGTGGGAACACACAACACTGACAGAGATAATAAGAGAATTCCAAAGCCTGCATATAAATGGAACATAAGACAAGAACAAAAAAAAATGTTCAAACTTATGTAACACCCAATTAGCATTCTTACACTTTTGAAGTTGTGGAAACGAGACAGCTCGGAATGTTTATCAAACCAGAATCCTAAATCCTGTTAGACAAATGCAAATACATTAACATACACGAGTTAAAAAAATTAAGCTGAACATGTGGCCGCCACGTCCAGAAGTGGCCGATGCGGCGGCGAGCGGCCGGATCTGTCCGCTGCGTCCGCGAATGCCAGATTTTACCACGAATGCCCCGATGCGGTCCCCGTGGTCAGATGCGGCCGACGCCGCTGGATCTATGCACGAGCGGCCGGATGCGGCCGACAACACAACCGGATCCGACTGCGAGCAGCTGGATGCGGCCGCCACGGTCGATTTTGGGCGTTGATGGCCGGATCGAACAGGGCCATGGGGAAGGGCGGAGGGGAGCAAGCGGAGGAGCGGGCGGAAGGGGGTGGTCAAAAGTACCTGCGGCTGGCAGCGGAGAGGTTGCAGCGACGGGGCGGCGGCGGAGCCGAACGATTGCAGCGACGAGGCGGCGGCGGACTGGTGCAGTTGCAGCAGCGGCAGAATGAAGTGGCTGCAGCGGCGGACCTTCGGATCAGGCGACGGCGGATGGGGGCGGCCGGCGATGTCCTTTTTTCAGGGGAGGGTGGCGGTGCACGATGCAGTTGCAGCAATAGGGCGGAACGAAAGTCGCCGACGGAGCAAACGTGGGCGGCCAGAACAGAAGTCGCAGGGGAGGAAGAAACCGAAGACGAAATGGAAGGGTCAGCTACTTATAGGGGAGAGTTTGTCTATTTTCGATTGTCAGAACCGTCGAAAAGTAAAAATAATATAAAATATCAATTCGAATTCTGACGGTTTTGGCCGTTGAAAGTTTCGATAGTTATATGAACTGTCGAAAGTTTGCCCAAACCGTCGAAACATAAGAAAAATATATATTACTAGAACTATATATTACCATTACATATATATTATAATATATGTTATGTCATGACGGTCCGAACCGTCAAAAATAAATAAATAATATTAAATGTCATTTCAAATTTCGGCGGTTCTGACCATTGAAACTTTCGACGGTTCACTGAACCCACGAAAGTTTCGGCGGGTCTAACCATCGGAAAATAAAAATTATATATATTACTACCTATATTACTGTTACATATATAATATAGTATGTCTTATGTTTCGACGGTCAAAATTGTCGAAATGTAATTAAATAATATAAAGTATCACTTCAAACTCCGACGATTTGAACTAGGGATGGCACCCGCCGCTGTTCGGGGCGGGGGACACCACCCCCGCCCCGACCCTGACGACCCGCCCCCACCCCCGACCCCGCCCCGAATCCCCGGTCTGGGGGAAATTTTATCCCCCGCCCCGATCCCCGCGGGGCCCCGAATCTCCACGGGGAATCCGATTCCCCGAATTTTTTATTAAATAATGTAAAAAAATTAGAAAATATCCAAAAAAATTGTGAAAAGGTGAATAATGTGAATTGAAATGTGAATAATTAAAAAAATTACAAAATAAAAATCAAAATTAAAAAATTTTAGTCTGCGCACAGTGCGCAGAGGCACTTCTGCGCACAGTGCGCACATGTGACACCACCACCTCTGCGCATTGTGCGCAGAGGTGTCATGCGCAGAGGTGACACCTCTGCGTGCTCGCAAACTGCGCGCAGAGGCGTTCGCCTCTGCGCGCTACCGCCGCTGTGCGCAGAGGCGTTCGCCTCTGCGCGCTGCCGCCGCTATGCGCAGCGGCGAAATCGCCGCTTTCGCCGCTGCGCGCAGCAGCGATCGCGCAGCGCGCGAGCACAACGGCGAAATCACCGCAGCGCGCGAGCGCAGTGCGACATCGCCGTAGTGGCAAAATAGGGTTTAATATTATATATATATGTAAAATGGACGGTTGAGATGTAATCGGGGATTCGGGGCCCCGATGGGGCGTGGGGAACTACCCCCGCCCCGATCCCGAAAGAGGGGGCGGGGGCAGTTTGGCCCCCATCCCCGCCCCCGCGGGGAAAAAAATCCCCGAATGCGGGGCCCCGAATGGGGAATCCCCGCGGGGCCCCGCGGGGGTGGGGAATATTGCCACCCCTAATTTGAACCCATGAAAGTTTTGATAGTTCACGGAACCCTCGAAAGTTTCGGCAGCTCAAACCATCAGAAAATTAAAAAATAATTATATTAGTAGGTATATTATAGTTATATATAATGTATATGTAATCTGACGTACCGACGACAACAAATAATATATAATATCAATTCAAATTCTGACTGTTGCAATCGTTGGAAGTTTCGACGGTTCATCGAACCCTTAAAAGTTTTGATGGCTCGAGCCGTCCGAATATAAAACTATTTTTATTTTAATAGGTATATTTTCATTACATAAAAAAATATTATCTAACATTCGAACAATGAGAATCGTCGAAACTTAAATCAATACTATAAAATATTAATTCAAATTCGAACGTTCCGGTAGGTTTCTTACGGTTGTCTTAACCCTCGAAAGTTTCGAAGGTCGTGACCGTGAGAACACCCATTCTTTATTAATTTAATAGGTATAATATATATTATTCAATATTTCGATAGTTAGAACCATTGGAAGTGAAATTACTAAATATAGTATCAACTCAATTTATTATAATATCAAGATATTTTGTTGAAATCTTAATTAATTCCACTTAGATTTTCTGGATAGTCGATAATCTTTGATGACACTTCATTGTGTAATTGAAAAGTAAGAAATATCATATCGTGATGTAACTTTTTATATACGAAAGAACTTATATATATGACAAATGCTATATGAATGGATGACTCTGTATATAATTATAAGTGAACTCTTTTATACGGATGAATCTATCATGTCTGAGGAATATATAAATTACCAATTTCTAAGTACATTTATCATCAAATTATTATAATAATGTATACATTGAACGTCGGCTACAATTTAATATATTAATGTTATCATAACATTACCGACGGTCGTAACTATCGAAAGTAGCGACGGGTACAGAATCGTCGAAAATTTGGACGGTCTGAGCCGTCGATAAGTGCCATGAAAAGAAAACATGTTCATCTATCTTATTTCGACGATTACGACCATTTGAAGTTTCGACGGTTGTTCATTCACCTAAATTTTAAACGGTATAACCATCGAAAATTTTGATGGTTAGTAAATCGTCATAAGTTTTGACGACTGCGAATGTCGAAAAGCTCTTCGTCCATAATTACCACGGATAATTTGATCCGTCGAAAATTCCTTTGGTACTTTAGAAAGAATTTCGCCCGTCAGAAAATGTGATTTTTCTTGTAGTAGTTTTTCTTGTCATTGATAAGTATTAATGTCAAGATGATAATTTTTAATGACTACATGTTTCTTCACTAATGGCCCAATTTCTTGTAGTGGTAGTGCTTCCATGCCACCTTCACAATCTTTATTGTCTTGTTCCTCAAATGGCGCTCACCGTATTCTAATATTTCTCTGGGGGTATTCTTCATATGTGAGGTTTTCCTTGATGATTAACTATTTAATTATCATCACATGTGAAATGTCATATGTGTACTTGCAAAAAAAAAACATTGTGGATTCTGGCATATGAAGGAGACAATGTCAGTTTGTATGCTCCTTCCACCATTTCCAGAATCTCAAATGGGCAATTGTATTTAGGAGTTAGTTTTCCCTTTTTGCTGAACCTCATGACTCCTTTGGTAGGAAATACTTTCAACAATACATGATCTTCAACTTGATAGATTTGTTCTCTTATTTTCTTGTCTGCATAACTTTTTTGACGACTCTAAACTGCAAACATCCTTTCTTTGATCAACGCTACCTTCTCTGCATACTTCTCTATTATCTCATGTCCTACTAGTCTCCCTTCACCAATTGTACTCTAACATGTGGGAGACCTACAAATTTCATACAATGCCTCAAACTATTATTATAGGAAAACTCAACTAGAGTGAGGTGATCGTCCCAACTGCCTTGTCAATTTATAGCACATGCTCTCTCCTCCAAAATCTAGATTGTTCTTTCACTCTACCCATCACCCTGACGGTGAGATGCTGTGATGTAGTATAATCTTGTGCCAAAAGCATGCTGTAATCCTCTCCAAAACCTCACTATAAATTTGGAATCTCTATCCAATAGAATGGAAACAAATATATCTCATTCACATACAATTTTATCATACTTGTAGCTGATTATCTCACATTATATGACAAGAAGTGAGCTGGATTGGTCAATCTATCCACGATGACTCAGATGACATCATGTTCCTTTTGTGCTTTGGGGAGACCCACAAAGAAGTTCATGGTGATCTCCTTCAATTTTCACTATGATATGGATAATGTATTCGGTAGTTTTGGTGGCTTCTTGTCCCATTGGCAGACCAAACATTTAGATACTACTTCCCTTCTCATGTCTCTCCACCAAAATATCCTTTGTAGTTCCTTGAACATCTTGATAGTTCGAGGGTGTATAACAAACTCTGACTTGTGACAATCAATTAGAATTGCTTTCTTAAGCTCCTTATCCTTAGGTACCCACGACCTTCCTTAGAACTTGATAGTCCCATCCTCATCACTCTTGTAGTTTGTGTGACCTATTTCACAAAGAGCCTTTATGTCCCTTTACTCTGACTCGTCCTTTTGTACTTGTGCAATTCTTGCCACCAAATCAAGTTATGTACTTCCTTTAATTAGAGTTTATTTATAGACCTTTAGACATGTTACTGACCCTTCCCATATCATGCTTAAGGCATCCGCTATCGAGTTAGCTTTTCTTGAATGATAGAGAATAGGGCTGGACACGAGTTAGGCCGAGCTAGGCTTTCACCTACATAGACCATGCTTGTTACAAAATAAAAAGTTTTAAACTGGACTTATAGCCTATAACAAGCCAAGAACATAAGCTTAGCTTGGCTTGTTTAATTAATTTTTAATGTCCGATCTAGCTGATTAGCCTGTCAAGCCAAATATATTTTTTTGATGGTGTACTAGATTAAATATAACAAATCTTATTTATTAAAAGTAATAAATATGAACTAAATAAAAGATGCATCACTAATTTACTTTTTTAACATATAATAAAAATAGTTGTAGTGAATTCAAATATGATGATTTAAAAGATAAAAAATATTTTTATTTTTTTAAAATTATGTATATAATATAATATATTAATAAGTCTTGTCCTAATAAGTTATAAGACTAGGTCAATTATTAAGAGGCTAAGCCTCTTTAAGAACATAGACTTTTTTATTATTTTTTAGCCGAACTTATTTTAATAATAGATCAAGCCAAATTAGGTCAAAAATAGGCCGAGCCACGAGTGACTCACGAATGGCTCGACTTATTTCCAACCCTAGAGAATATTAAACTTATAATTTTTCAAAAATTTCAGCCATCTTTTTTATCTCAATTCTTTTGAGAGAACACATACTTGAGACTCTTATAGTTAGTGTACATTTCAAATTTTTTCCCATACAGATAGTGGCAAATACCACTGTTGCCAGTTCCAGGTCATGAATAAGATAGTTCCTTTCATCTGTCTTGAGGCATATGCAATAACTCTTTCATGCTGTATCAATACACAATCCAATCCGATCCCACTAGCATCACTGTACACCATGTAGCCTCCAACTCCTGTGCGAGTTGTTAACACTAGTGCAGTAGTAAGCCTGGCTCCAAGAAGATTTCTTCATATTTTTACTCTAGTTAAACTTTTCTCCTTTCTTGGTCAGCTTGGTTATTGAAGAAGCAATCTTGGAGAAATCCTAAATGAATCTTATGTAATATTCGGCTAATCCAAGAAAACTCCCAATTTCAGTCACTATCTTTGGCCTCTCCCAATTGATGACAACTTCAACTTTTGCTAGGTTTGAGATGCCTTCCTTTGAAACAATATCTACTTGCTCCAACCATTATTCACACTTGGAGAACTTTGCATACAACTGATGTTGCCGCAAAGTCTCCAGAACAATTTGATTCATTGTCTTTCTGCTTGAAGCAAGTGATCTCATTCCTCAACTTGATGAACCGAAAAGAATCTCTTCGTAAAAGCCCGAAACAACTCATCCCGTGTATTAAATGCTCCAGAAGGTTGGGAGTCCAACCAATCTTGTGCTTCATCCCTAAGAGAGAATTGAAAAAGCTTCATCTTGATGGCACTTCTTTAACTCCATTCATCTTAATGGTGGCACACATATAGAGAAAGCGATTGATGTGTGATAATGGGTCTTCATTGCATTCTCCTATGAATTGATTCAATTGCACCATTTGGACGAGCCTTGAATTTAATTCAAAATTGTTTACAACAATCCTAAGACCCACTTTGCACGAGGTAGTGCCTCTGTAGGACCTTTTGGTTATGTCCATCATTGAAGGTTCAATTTCCTTCTGTTGTTGTTGTTGTTGGTCTTTTTCCATGTTCGACATTCTATTCTAGTTACTGTCCACTTGTTATTCTCTTCTTGCTCTTTGATTTACTCTGCATTATCTTTCAATTTTAGGAATATATGGTTCAAGTGCCCTATTTCTGCGTAGTATACAAAAAAAGAAAAGAAATTGTGTTTAGAGTAACAAATAAAATCAAAATTTTAATAGTGACGCTCTTCCCAGGCAACGACGCCAAAAACTTGACAAATCTATCGTAAGTATACGGAGTCGATGTCATAGTTTATAAAATATCATCTCATAGGAAAGAGCCCAAGTATTAGAATTATGTTATTCTAAATGATATTTAAACGGCCAGAAAAGAGAGAGATAATAATAAAAACTAAACAAAAGTGGTGTCGAAATGAGTGCAGAAAAGTTAGAATCGCAAGAAAGAATGATAATTAATTATGAGTAGAAATCAGAATAAAAGTTCTAGGGTTTTGAATCCACATGTGGTATTAATCATAAGAATATTAGAGATAATAAAATTATGAGTGCTCTACTCAATCTTCAAAGTAATGCATCTCCTTTTCAGACAAACACAATTTTAATTAAAATAATAAACACATACTTTTGTGGTCATTTAAATTATCTTAATTGCATTATAAATCAAGATTCATGAATAAAATATTCATCTTATTTCTAAAAAATAATACATTTCATGTCATTCATTTTAACTAATCTTAATGAACTACTTTCGTAATCAAGAAGATCTTAAGTCACTTAATTAGGTGGCCAATTTAATACAAGCATTTCGTCAAGCACATGAAAGACAAAGAACACATCAGATCAACTAAAAATATTCATTAATGATCAACCCTAGGTTTGTCAAATCTTAGAAAAAGTTTAGTCATGCATAGAGAAGAAAATCATCATCAAAACATAAGATTTCATTGACAGAGAATGAGATTAATGAGATTAAGTCTAAGAAAGGTACTGAAATGCAGAGAAAAATAAAAATTCACCCCAACCATCTTCTAGCCCTAGCAATGATATCCAAACCCCTTTTTCGTTCTCCCAAAGTTCCTTTTATACTCCCCTATCATTAGAGTTACAAACATGAAAACAATGCTCCTAAATCGGGCTCTGAATATGGTCAGAAAGTTCCAAAACGGGTTGATTGCAGCCGCTATGGTTTGCCAAAATGGTCACCTCTACGCTACGATTTATCATTGTGTGCTACGGTTTGGACGACTCCATTACGGTCTTACTGTAATGATCCAGCCAAAGAATGTCTTCTCTCAACCTTTTGTTATGGTTTGAACCACACCATTATAGTTTGGATGACTCCATTACGGTCTGCCTGTAATGGTCGAACCGAAGGTGTCTTTTGTCTTCCTTTCTACTACGGTTTGCATCACTCCATTATAAGGAAGAAACAGAGAGTGTCTTTCAGCTTTATTTTTTTTGTCTATTTTCCTTGTGGTTCCTGAAATTCAAGTACAAAAAATACTATAGATTTCGAACACTTCAAATAAGCTTATAAAATTGGACGAAATCAAATAATTATAACTCAACAGAATTGAGAATGCTTAAATATAATCAATAAATATACGATTATCAATAATCTATGCCATACCATATAGCAAATGGGTAAGTCCCATTCAGGTAGTCCTAAAGAAGGGAGACATGACTGTACGTCATTAAAAATGAAAAAGGTGAAAAAATGGCTACGTGAATCATCACAGGGTGGCGCATGTGCGTAGATTTCAGGAAACTAAACAAGTCGACTAGGAAAGACCATTTTCCTTTGCCTTTCATTAACTAGGTGCTAGAACACTTAGCTAAGCATTCTTACTTCTATTATTTAATGGTTTTTCGATTTCATGCAAATTCCCATTCACCCTACAACCAAGAAAAAATGACATTTACTTGCTCTTATGAAACCTTTGCTTACATACGCATGACATTCGGACTTTACAGTGTACTTGCAACTAATTTCAATTTTCTCTAGTTTTGTTGAAGATATAATGGAGGCATTCATGGATGACTTTACAATCCATGATCCTTGTTTGATTGTCGTCTAATGAATTTGTATAAGGTGTTGCAGAGATGCGAAAAATAATGCTCAACTAGGAAAAATGTCACTTCAGGGAGTAGTCCTTGGCCATGTCATATCCCAGTAAGATATTGAGGTAGATCCTATGAAGATTGAGGTCATAGAACGATTGCTGCCGCCAGTAAACGTTAAAGGAATAAGAAGTTCCTGGGACACGCAAGCTTTTATCGAAGATTCATTAAGGATTTTTCGAGAATAGCCAAACCCCAATGCTCTTCAACATGTCTACAAGCCTTTTAGCGGATCAAGAAGGCTCTGATTTCAGCCCCAATAATGCAATCTCTTGATTGGTCTTTTCCTTTTGAAGTCATGTTTTATGCAAGTGACTTCGCTATTGGAGCTGCATTGGGTCAAAAGAAAAACAAAGTGATCCATATCATCTATTATGCAAGCAAGATACTTGACCCAATCCAGCATAATTATACCACCATAGAGAAAGAACTTCTCGCTGTGGTGTATTCTATGGACATGTTCAGATCTTATTTGGTGGGATCGAAAGTCATAGTACATATAGACCACTCGGCCTTGAAACATCTATCCTCTAGAAAGGATTCAAAACCATGGCTGATCACATGAGTTCTCTCTCTTCAAGAATTTGATATGGAAATCAAGGACAAAAGTGGCTTAGAGAATCAGGTTGCAGACCACTCGTCCAGACTCGAGCACAAGAGGGAAGAAGCTGACAATGAACCACCTATCCAAGCTGCCATGCCAGATGACTCATAGTTCTCTGTATCCATTAGAAGCTGCCCCTGGCTCGTCGACATAGCAAACTATAAGGCCAGAGGCGTTCTACCAAAGGACCTGAGCCACCGGCCTTGTCCAAGGCAACAAAGTACTTTTGGGATAATTCATATCTCACTACAAGAAAATGGGCGATTAGCTATTTAATGAAGGTTACTTTTACATAAATAAAACTTATATTACCCCTCCCTTAGCTATTTGTCAAACAAACCATAAGTGATGAAACTTATTGATATTGGTTGATTTAATTAGAATAGATATCTACCAATTTGTGAATAATTCATCTTATTTAACACTTCAAATGTGGTGGGACTAAATTAAATAGTTGCATATATATTTTTTTATATCATCTCATCTATTAATATTTGAAAGCTTCGATCGTGGGACCAAAAACATATATGATAAACAAGTATGTTTAAAGTATTTATTTTATCATTCACGTTGTAATAGTCTTATAGATCAACTATCATTCATAAGGTTTTTTAAAATATTTATAATTATTTAAAATAATTTTATCTTCAAAGTCTTGAACCTTTATTGGCTCTATGGAAGAAGCCCGCTTAAAAATAAAATTTTCGATTAAATTTATTGTAAAGTTAGTAGCGTCCCTCAAGTTCAACCTTATATGATGGGTCATTACATATATATATGAAAATTTGCCGGATATCTCAAGCACTAGTCGTTTTGCCAATAGCTAGTTAACATCATGCACGTAATATATCACGTAATACATGTAAAGCTAACAAGCTGCAGCTAAACTTATTTCATTTGTTTATATTTGGGGAATCATTCGTCTAAGCAAAACACTTAATTAACTAATGGCAGCAGCAGATGCCATCCGAGGAACAGAAGGAACCATCATAATAACCGTAGGACTCGCACTCAATCTCGCACTGCCGAGGGCTGAGGCACTTATCAAGAGCACGGCTGGGGCCACAACTACCGGAATTAGCATCCACGACGGGTCTGGCCGCCGCAACCATCACGCCACCTGTAGGCCCTCCTATAAAAGAAAACTTATAAGTTATAATATTATAAACCAATATTGATCGGAGGCACGTACATAAAAATAGTTCCAGCTAAAGATGGTTATGAATACATGGATGCAAACTAAGAGAGAAAGCAGCAAATCAGATCGGAGCACATGCCTTGATGCGTTGAAGAGAGAAACAACAACAAATTGACAGCAAGAAGGACGGAAATGGATCGCTGGAACGTCATCTTACTTCCTCCAAGTGTTCTTCAATCTTCTCAGCACAAAAATCCCTGAATTCCTTGGTAATGCCATTGGTACGGCCATTATGTGTGTATATATATACACTTTCCTGGATATCTGATGATCAATGCGCATTGATTGTGCAACCATAATTGACAATATCTATATATATCTTCATGTTTATCTGATGATTAATGTGCATTGATTAGAGTCTTAATTGGAAAAATATGTGTAGAGTATACACCTTCATTGTTATCGAACATTTATTGTGCATTTATTAGATCCACAGCTGGTAATATATACCTCCATAATGAACTAACAATTAATGTGCATTGATTTGAGCCATAATTAATTATACATATATGAATATACTTATTCATAATTGTCTAATGAGTAATGTGCATTCATTTGAGCCAAAATTCATAGTAATTAGTTTGACAAGTTATTTTACAATTATAACCTCATTCCTGAGATCTTCATGCATGCATCAAATTAATTATTTATTCATGTAGATATGCAGGGACGGAGCCACCATGTAATATATATATATATATATATATATGAAATTTATAAAAAAAATATAACATATATATGTAATATTATATATTGGCCCCCCTCAAGACTCTGCTCTGATTTCGTTACTGGATATGATCCATTATAAAAAGGGAATAAAGATCATGTAGGAAAAAGTTGGCCCATATATATGTGACGTTGTTGGATCATTGTCTGATGACTCATAAATAGACACTTGCTTATAGATATCTTAAGAGTGCTTATTTGTGAATCGTTAGATGATGATCCAACAGTGGTGCATATATATGGATCACTTTTTACCTCACATAATTCTTAACCCCTTAAAAAAATGTTGAATGGAGAAAAAAATATCTATTGAAGTGAGAGAAAAAATAACAATTTTTTTCCAAACTTCCCCTTTTTTATTGAAACTTTTATCATTATAAGAAAAAACTGTTGGACTGTTAAAAATGTTGTATTCCTATATGATAAATATTTTTCAAATGTTGGACTGATAAAACTCCCAATTCAAATAGCATTAGAGTTTTGGATCTCAAATGTTAGGATGAATATTTTTCTGGTTTATTTTCAAATGCATCAAATCTATAATATCCTGTCTCATTTTGAAACGTTGATCCAAATGAATATTTTTTTGTCAATTATATTGTTTAATATAATGTGATAGGTGCTCTATTTTCTTGTGGGTTTAATATAGAGTCCTAATGGTGTTTTATTTCTTGTGAGATTAATGTTAGAGTCCTAATTAAACTGAAGTTCTTATCATTTGTAAAAAAGAGTACCTATATAAACTCCCTAGGTCAGGATAAAAAAAATTAATCTAGTTGTAATCCTTTTTATTTTCATCTAATAAATTTTATGTTGGATCTAAATTTTAATGTCTTATATAATTATATTTTAATGATGCAAACCTCGAAAAATTAAAGTTAAATGCTAAAAAAGTTTATTAAAAAAGAGACAACTTTATGCACTACACTTTGATTAAATAATTTAAGATGATCTTATTAGATTCTAGATGAATCATAAAAATTTGTAGAGAATCTGGTTAGCTATCCATAGAATCCAAGATTTTTTAATTTGGATAACTGTGCAAAAAGTTATGCTCAAAATAATGTAGGTCGGTCAACCTGCCGATCAAAGCAAAGATGACCGGTCGAGACAATACTAGTCGACCGATGAATGCATGTGCTACCCAGTTCTACGTTGAAACTATACCTATACCCGTCGACTGACCGATCGATGGTCCGGTTGACCGACCAGCTACGGTCAGCCAGCGAATAAGCGCAATGGTCATATAAACTGGTCGATCGGTCCATTAATGCGATCGACCTATCCATGGCTGAAATGAATAGTAACGAATAGTTTTGAAGGAGAAAATTGTGGAATAAATTTTGGACAAATTTTTCACATGCTGAAGCCTATAAAAGGAGTGCCAAAGTCAAAAGCAAAGTCATCCATCCAAGTTTTGAAGAAAAACTTCAAGTTATCAAAAGAAGACATTTCCCGTGAAGTTTTCATTTTAAGTTTTCTCTTCATTCTTTGTTCTTCTCTTGTGAGCTTAGCATTGTAAAAGAGAGGAAATTTTATTTAAAAAAATACTGAGAGAGTTCCGGTGTAAAAGATGTTTCAAATCTTATCTCTTGAGTGAGAGAAAAGATTGACTTCATTGGAACATGTGAGCCTTACCTCTCGAAGCGGAGAAAATACGATGGTGTAAAGGATTTTTCTTCCTTGACTCATTTAGAACAAAGGAAGAGTTTTAGTGGAATATATAGCGGTCTCGAGGTCGAGAAGTCGAAATGGGGACGTAGGTCAAGGTGTGGCCGAATCTCGTCAACAACCACCACGTGCATTGTGATTGAATTCTCTCTCTCCCTCTCATATTATGTTTATGATCTGAATTACATTATTTAAAAGGTTTTAAGAATCGATTATTGTGAAATCGACATTTTTGGATTGAACACTAATTCACCCCCCTCTTGGTGCCCTTTGGGATCCATCATTTTGTGTCTCCTTAATTTTTTTTGGTACATTCTTCAGTGCATAATTTCTCTCGTACAAAAATTTCTAACAAATTTAATTATATGATTTTGTGTGATGTATACCTTATATTATTGATACACGTTAATTGTACATACTTTTTACACTTAATGATTTAATTCGTTTAAATATGAAGAAAGAATGCATCAATTTTCTTTATTTTTAGTTAGAATTTTATTTTATATGCTATTCAGGGCGAGTTTTCTTCTTAGGCGAACAAAACAACAAGCAAGCGCCAATACTCGTTGTATTCATCTAAACCTGCGTCGATGGAAAAATAGAGCATGGAGTGCATTGCTATAACCTCTAAATAACATGAAATACATTTGACCAAAATGGCTCGTGTCTTACCAGAGTCACGAGAGGATTTCGTGATCACGAAATAGGTTGTCACTGTGATGACAAAAGATTACACGAACCATATTATTAGCAACACGGTCCATGTTATTCATTTCACTAAATTTTGTGCAGCCGAGAAAGAGGACCGTGATTAGAGTAATCAACATATGGCCCGTATCATTAATAACATGGTCCGTGTTGATTCCCTAATTTTTGGCCAGCCCTTGCCTAGAAAAAGGCTCCCATTTCATCTAATGAATGCATACAATTCCAGAGTGGAACATCCAATTCTCAAATCAAGAAAGAGTCATCTTGTGTCTACTTAGTTGGCATTCACATTTGAAGCTTTAGAGTTTTATTTTCTCCTGCATAATTTGTACTCTAGTTCTTCTTTTCATGATGTTTAGTTCTCCAACTATGGAGTAGTAGTTTCATTAGGTTTTTATTTCGTTGAACTCTACTATCACTCGAAATAAAAGATATTTTCTTATTTCTGAATATGAATGTTATGATTTTCTTAAGAATCTAATCATTTTTAGCATTTCAGTTATCTCTCCTATTTACTTAGTGAATGCTAGAGAGTTGTGGACCTAGACTCGCGCACTTGTGGAGTCTTTGAGATGAATTGAATTGTATTGTGTTTTATTAATAATTATTAGAAGAACTATTCGATTGAACTTCCTTCAAATATTTTATTGATAAAACATATAGGACATCCCGTTGGAATTCTATATCATATTTCAATTATTCCATGGGATATGATTTTATTTCTCATTTCAAATAATAGTGGAGAAATATTTAGTAAATCCTAGTTTTCTCTTATTTGGTATTTTACATCTTCTGTCATTAGATCCACTTGTAACTTTTTTTCCTATCATTTTAACTCTTAAAAATCACTTCTCTAGAATTATCATTTGATAAGAATAAGATAAGAAGTCATCATGGGATTGACATTTTTTCACTCTTATTATTTGTGCGACTAGTATACTTGCCATCCTTTCTGCCTCGTAGAAAATCGCATCAGGTTTGTTAATTACTCTAAATTATCATATGATAATTAAGTGATTAAATTTTTTATGTTATCATTATTTATGTTTTATAAAGTAATTATGCTATGCTTTTGCAATTTTATATGATCGTAAGTCATGGACAAATCAAATCATGGTTTAAAGCGGGGTCGTACCATATCTCCTAAACCTTAGGAGCATCAATCGAGCCACAATTAATTGTAAGACCATATTGAACATTTCATTTTGCAAAAGTAGGAAAAGATTAAGCAACAACCTAAGTAACAAAAGGAAAAAATTAGTCTTTTTTATTCATCATTTGGGTTAATCTTAATGGGGGCGGTGGAAATATATTTTATTCCTCTAATACAATATAGATATGAAATATGAATATTATATTTAGCTTATATATAACAAAGTGTTAGAATTTATTCAAGTTTTTTATTTGATTATGAGTTATGTGCTTCTGCCTTAACTTTTATTTATATATAATACATTATGGGCATGAAATATTTTATTTTTTTTTATCATGACAAAATAATTTTACCTATATTTATATTTCACTTTTAACTTTTTAAAATAGATGAATTACTCATTATAGATAACTCAATAATATAGTAAAATAGAAAAGTACGTAGGTGAGAGAGAAATAAATTAATTAATAAAATAACTATATGATTAACACTTGTTAATCATAAAATAGTTTAATATATAAGGGAAAATTTACTTATATTACCCCATACCACATTTTTATAATTTATTATCCATGAACTTTGTAATGACCATAATTCACCATTCTATCATTCACCACACGCGCCATGCCATCCCACCCTCGGTTAGCTATTTCACAAACACGGAATTACCGACGGGTAGTGTTCCTCGAAATTACACGGCATCATAAAATATATAATTGAAAATTTGTCGGAGATCTCAAGCACGTTGTTTTGCCAATAGCTAGTTAATTAACATCATGCGTAATATATGATGTAATACATGTAAAGCTAACAAGCTGCAGCTAAACATATTTGATTTGTTTATATCTGGGAAATCATTCATCTAAGCAAACACTTAATTAACTAATGGCAGCAGCAGATGCCATCCGAGGAACAGAAGGAACCATCATAATAACCGTAGGACTCGCACTCAATCTCGCACTGCCGCGGGCTGAGGCACTTATCAAGAGCACGGCTGGGGCCACAACCGGAATTAGCATTCACGACGGGTCTGGCCGCCGCAATCATCACGCCATCAGGTCCTCCTATAAAAGAAAACTTATAATTAAGTTATAATATTACAAATCAAATATTGATCGGATGTACGTACATGCATGCAAACTAAGAGAGAAAGCAGCAAATCGGATCGGAGCACATGCCTTGATGCGTTGAAGAGAGAAACAACAACAAACTGACAGCAAGAAGGACCGAAATGGATCGCTGGAACGTCATCTTACTTCAAGTGTTCTTCAATCTTCTCAGCACAAAAATCCCTGAATTCCTTGGTAATGCCATTGGTATGGCCAATATGTATGTATATATATATATATACATTTTCCTGGATATCTGATGATTAATGCGCATCGATTGTCCAACCATAATTGATCATATCAATATATAATATCTTCATGTTTATCTGATGATTAATGTGCATTGATTAGAGTCTTAATTGGCAAAATATGTGTAGAGTATACACCTTCATTGTTATCTAACATTGAATGTGCATTGATTAGATCCACAATTGGTAATATATACCTCCATAATTAACTAATGATTAATGTGCATTGATTTGAGCCATAATTAATTATACATATATGGATATACGTATTCATTATTGTTTAATGACAAATGTGCATTGATTTGAGCCATAATTATATATATATATATATATATATATGGATATACGTATTCATTATTGTCTAATGACAAATGTGCATTCATTTGAGCCAAAATTCATATTAATTAGTTTGACAAGTTATTGCACAATTACAACCTCATTCCTGAGATCTTCATGCATGCATCAAATTAATTATTTGTTCATGTAGATATGATCCATTCATCTGAATTGTATAAAACTTGAATAACAGGTCATTATAAAAATGTTGAATGGAGAAAAAAAAATCTATTGAAGTGAGAGAAAAAATAACAATTGTTTCCAAGCATCCCCTTTATTATTTAAACTTTTATCATTACAAGAAAAAACTGTTGGACTGTAAAAAATGTTGTATTCCTATATGATAAAGGACTTTTTTTGCATTAACCCCCAATTCAAATAGCATTACAGTTTTAGATCTCAAATGTTAGGATGAATATTTTGCTAATTTATTTTCGAATGCATCAAATCTATAATATCCTGTCTCATTTTGAAACATTGATCCAAATGAATATTTTTTTTGTTAATTATATTGTTTAATCATTGTTCAATCAGTTTCATGAAGCTAAGAAATGTAAGTTACTTTCTGAAATATTATTTTTATTTATGCCCATTGTATTGTTATAAAAGTTTATTACTATATTTTCTACTTAATATTGCATTGTAATTATTATCTCTCTTAATTGATTATGGTAATACATAAGTTAAGAGTTATCAATTTATTTAATTATTATTTTCTCACTTTGTTTTTTTAACAATTTTTTTCTTGCTAGTAGAACTTTATAGAATTATGCGAGTTGAAGACCATGTCGGAGTATAGATATCTTTTGGTGCCAAGTAAGAAGGAGCCACATGCCCCAATGCTTATTATAGATAGAAAACTTGTACTTTTCATGTCTTTCTATTGGAATGTCAAAAGAGTCTGATATGCCATATATATAAAAAGGATTTGTTGGACATCCACACCGCCCTCGAGCTTGCTCGTCATCCTCATCACCTTACTCACGTTCATGTACAATGGATGGCAATGTACGAGCTCCTATGGGCACACAAAACCTAGAGGTGAGTGAGATTGGCGATTTGGGTGATCGACGATGAGGCGGAGCACAAAATGACTAGGGCAAGGGTGGCAAGGTCGTGCGAGAGTGTTATTGATGATGAGGATGCACGGTGGCAACAATGTGAGGGGGATCAGCGGTGAATGAGTTCAAGGGCAACGAGGTCATGCCAATGATGAGATCGACGATGAGCGAAGTTGAAAGCGGCTATGGTGTCGACCGAGGGCTGTGCGAGAGATGAGATCGACGGTAAATGAACTTGAAGGCGGCCATGGAGGCACGACGATAATGGGCAAGTTCCTTTCAAAAACACAAGAATCGTGGCAGGAGGGGGAGCGGGAAGGGTGAATCGCATGTGACGATTGAACCGTCTGTTGACGTCCACTAAATGGTGATTTCTGCGCTGACCGTTAATCGAGCATCCAATGGATGTGGATGTGGGTGGGACTAGCATCACCCAATCATAATGGGGTGGACACTCATTAAATTCATATAAAAATAACTTTGTATCTTGTAAAAAAATATTGTTAACGATCCCTTGAATCCTACTCCAATTGAAAATCCTACCTTAACTGAAACCCATATGTTAGGACTTAATTTATGTCCATATGATGTGATAGGTGTTCTATTTATTGTGGGATTAATATTAGTCCTAGTGGTGTTCTATTTCTTGTGGGGTTAATGTTAGAATCCTAATTAGACAAAAAATCCTATAATATATAAAAGAGAGTTCCTATACAAACTCCCTATGGGATAAGACACAAAATCAATTTGGCTGTAACCCTCTTCTATTTTCATGTAATGAAAGTTTGTATCATCTTAAATTTTTTGTGCATTCCTTGATGCATAATTTCTCTCATACAAAATTTCTATCAAATTGGTGTTAGAGCGAGATTTCATCGACCATCCTCCATCAGGCATAGAAATGGCATCACACAATGTGAAGATCAATAAAGTCAAAGGAAAGAATAATTTCAGTCTCTGGCAGATCAAGATGCAGACATTTTTGAAATAACAAGGAGTCTGGGTGCCACTCGTGAATGTGTCGTAGAACAATTGTAAGGAGTAAGATTTGTAGGGTAAGTAAAAAGATATTGACCTCGATAATTTGGCAGCACAAGATCAGAAGATGCACTCTATGATCCTATTGTGCCTAACGAATGAGGTGATTATTGAAGTCACGGTCTGTGGTCAAAACTTGAAATTCTCTACATGACAAAGTCTAGAACCAATAAGTTGTTGTGAAGCAACGTCTGTTCTCTCTCCGCATGCGTGAATGTATCCATATGAAAGATCATCTTGATAATATAAATACTATGGTGATGAAGTTAAGAAACATAGATGTAAAAATGAGGGATGAAAATGTTGCGTTACTTCTTTTAATTTCTTTTCCTCTATCACAAGTAAATAGTGTTCAGTCTATCATCGTGAGAAGAGACACAGTAAATCTAGAAGAGTAAGATCAATTCTACACTCTCGTGAACTTTGACATAGGGCACCTGACAAAGTTATAATGGAGACTCATATTGTAGGGTTGGTGACAACCAAAGAGAAGGGACACTATTCAAATCCTGGACAAATCAAACCATGGTTTAAATCAGGGTCATAACATATCTCCTAAACCTTAGGAGAATCAATAGAGTCCCAATTAATTGTAAGACCATATTGAACATTAGCTACAACCTAACTAATGAAAGGAAAAAAAATAGTCCATTTTTATTCATAATTTGGGTTATTCTTAATGGTACAGTGAAAATATATTTTATTCTTTCTAATACAATATAGATATGAAATATGAATTTATATTTAGCTTCTATACAACAGAGTGTTAGAATTTATTCAAATTTTTTTATTTGATTATGAGTTACATGCTTCTACCTTAACTTTTATTTTTATATAATACATTATAGGCATGAAATATTTTAATTTTTTTATCATGATAAAATAATTTTACCTATATTTATACTTCACATTTAAGTTTTTAAATTGATGAATAAATCATTAATAAATAATATAATAAAAATAGAAAAAGTAGGGGAGAGAGAATAAATTAATTAATAAATAACTATATGATTAATACTTGTTAATAATAAAATAGTTTAATATATAATGATGAGCCTTGTCCCTTAAGTTGTGTGTGTTTTTCATTTTGCGAGTGCAGGACCATCCAAGGATGTCCGAAAAGGCTGCTTGGCGCTTTCGTGAATGCCGGATCCAAGGTCAACATGCTGAAGTTCTAAGCGCTGAACTTTAAGGTGTGACAACGTGGTATGAGAGCAAAGGGCAAAGGTTGTCGCAACAATGTCCGAAGAAAGAGAGGGACCTTCGACATGAGGCCGTATCACGGAGGTGGGAAATCATTTGGGAGCCGTCATAATAACCGTAGGACTCGCACACAATCTCGCACTGCCGAGGGCTGAGGCACTTATCAAGAGCACGGCTGGGGCCACAACCGGAATTAGCATCCACGATAGGTCTGGCCGCCGCAACCATCTTGCCACCTGCAGGTCCTCCTATAAAAAAATAATTTATAATATTACGTGCATTCATTAGAGTCTTAATTGGAAAAATATGTGTAGAGTATACACCTTCATTGTTATCTAACATTTATTGTGCATTTATAGATCCACAACTGGTAATATATACCTCCATAATTAACTAACAATTAATGTGCATTGATTTGAGCCATAATTAATTATACATATATGGATATACTTATTCATAATTGTCTAATGACAAACGTGCATTCATTTGAGCCAAAATTCATATTCATTAGTTTGACAAGTTATTGCACAATTATAACCTCATTCCTGAGATCTTCATGGATGCATCAAATTAATTATTTGTTCATGTAGATATGATCCATTCATCTGAATTGTATAAAACTTGAATAATAAGTCATTATAAAATGTTGAATTGAGAAAAAAATATCTATTGAAGTGAGAAAAAATAACAATTATTTCCAAACATCCCTTTTTTATTGAAACTTTTATCATTACAAGAAAAAACTGTTGGTCTGTTAAAAATGTTGTATTCCTATATGATAAAAGACATTTTTTGCATTTAAACCCCCAATTTACATAGCACTAGAGTTTTGGATCTCAAATGTTAGGATGAATATTTTGCTGGTTTATTTTCAAATGCATCAAATCTATATTAATATCCTGTCTCATTTTGAAACGTTGATCCAAATGAATATTTTTTTTGTCAATTATATTGTTTAATCGCTGTTCAATCCGTTTGAAGAAGCTAAGAAGTGGAAGTTACGTTCTAAAATTGTCAGTTATATTATTTTTATTTATTCCCATTGTATTGTTATAAAAGTTTGTTAATATATTTGCTACTTAATATCGCATTATAATGATTATCTCTCTTAATTGATTATGGTAATACATAAGTTATGAGTTATCAATTTATTTAATTATTATTTAATTGTAGGATTGGTGACAACTATAGAGAAGGGACACTATCCGAACCCTAAGAATGTCAATAATAAAGACATCTGCAAAAAGCTGGCAACTGAAAGAATGATTATCCTAAGAAGAAGAGGAAGACAATGATTGTTCTAGTAGTACACCTGTCTGAAGATGACCATTTGGCTCTCATGGTGTCTCAGATATATTTGGAGTAGAGTTAGGTTTTTGATTTAGGATGCTCTTATCATATATCATATAGCTCCACACAAAGAGTGGTCTCAACTTATTAGAAGATTGGTAGAAATTCCATGAAGGACAATTTGCAAAATAGTTGAAATGGACTCAATTCATATCAGAATCTGGTGAAGACAATAATATAGGTTCATCATGTTCTGCAATTGAAGAAAATATTGATATCATTACGAATTCTTAACTCCAAAGGACGTAGGATCAGGTGGTGTTATCACTGTCACTAAAGGTTATACTGAAGTCATAAAAGGTGTCTGGCATAAGTCATGTAGATACTACACGGCACCACAAACTTTTGTAGTTGCTAGTAATTCCAGTGTTGGGATTGGTGGCGATAGACATTATCAAACATTTGTTTGGATAATTTAATTCAAGATGGAGATTTGTTAATAATGACTCACATTCTATCCCAACTAAAAATTCTACCTCAATTGAAAACTCATTTGTTAGGAATTAATTTATTTTCATATGATGTGATAGGTGCTCTATTTTCTTGTGGGTTTAATATAGAGTCCTATGGTGTTTTATTTCTTGTGAGATTAATGTTAGAGTCCTAATTAAATTGAAATTCTTATTATTTGTAAAAAGGAGTACTTATATAAACTCCCTGGGTCAAGATAAAAAAATTAATCTAGTTGTAATCCTCTTTTATTTTCATCTAATAAATTTTGTGTCTCCTTAAATTTTTTGGTACATTCTTCGGTGCATAATTTCTCTTGTACAAAAATTTCTAACAAATTTAATTATTTGATTTTGTGTGATGTATACCTTATATCAATTGTATATACTTTTTACACCTAATGATTTAATTCGTTTAAATGCATCAGTTTTCTTTATTTTTAGTTAGAATTTTATCTTATATGCTATTCATGGCGAGTTTTCTTCTTAGGAGAACACAACAGCCCACAATCCCCAACACTCGCAGTGTTGGTCTAAACTCACGTCAATGGGAAAATAGAGCGTGGAGTGTATTGCTATAACCCCTAAATAACACGAAACACATTTGACCAAGATGGCTCGTGTCTTACCAGAGTCATGAGAAGATTTCGTGATCACAAAATAGGTCATTGCTGTGATGACAACAGACCACACGAACCATGTTATTAGAAACACGGTCAGTGTTATTCATTTCACTAAATTTTGCACAACTGGAAAAAAAGGACCGTGATTAGACTAATCAACATGGTCTGTCATTAATTAGTAACATAGTCTGTGTTGATTCCCTAATTTTTGGCCAGCCCTTGCTTATATAAAAGCTCCCATTTCATCTAATGAAGGCATACAATTCCTTAGTGGAACATCCAATTCTCAATTCAAGAAAGAGTCATCTTGTGTCTACTCAGTTGGGATTCACATTTGAAGCTTTAGAGTTTTATTTTCTACTGCATCATTTGTACTTTAGTTCTTCTTTTCATGATATTTAATTCTCCATCTATGGAGTAGTACTTTCATTAGGTTTTTTATTTTGTTGATCTCTACTATCACTTGAAATAAAAGATATTTTCTTATTTCTGAATATGAATGTTATGATTTTCTTAAGAATCCAATCATTTTTAGCATTTCAGATATCTCTCCTATCTACTTAGTGAATGCTAGAGAGCTATGGACCTAGACTCGCTCACTTGTGGAGTCTTTGAGATGAGTTTAAATTGGGTTCATAACATATCTCCTAAACCTTAGGAGCATCAATAGAGTCACAATTAATTGTAAGACCATCACTACAAGAAAATCAACGAATAGCGATCCAAATAAGGAGAGGCTATTGCGGCACTATTGAGTCTCTGGAATATATAGCGTCTCTTTAGCGGTTAAGTAGCGCCGAAAACATGCAACGCCGGTAAGGTGAAGATAAATGGTTTGTTGCTATCGAAGATATTTCCCAACAACTGGTATCAGAGCTTCAGCGAGGAGTTCGCGGGAAGTGGGAGCGATGGTGACAGATGGCGGAAAGGTGAAGATCGAGAAGTTCGATGAAAGAGACTTCGGCTTCTAAAAGATGCAGATCGAGGACTATCTGTATCAGAAGAAATTGCATGGGCCTCTCTTCGAGGAAAAGCCTGAGGGTGGACTGGGTGATTCTCGATCGGCAGGCGCTTGGTATTATCATGTTGACATTGGCATGAAACGTAGACTTTAACATCGTGAACGAGAAGACCACGACGGGTTTGACGAAGGCGTTATCAAACATGTACGACAAGCTATCTACATCAAATAGGTGTATTTGATGAGAAGGTTATTCAACCTGAAGATGTCTGAGGGAGCTTCAGTCGCGGATCATATCAACAAATTCAACATTATCATTACACAGTTGGATTCGGTAAGTACCACTTTTGATGATGAAGTGATGACTTTGATCTTGTTGTCCTCTTTGCTAGAAAATTGGAGTGCAACTGTAATGGCGGTCAGCAGTTCTTTCGATTCAACGAAGTTGAAGCTCAATGATATTCGAAATCTGATTCTAAGCAAACACGTTCACAGGAGAGAATCAAGAGAAGCCTCAAACTCGACGTTAAGTGCAGAAGGCAGGGGAAGAACACAACAGCGAGGACAAAACCATGGAAGATCAAATGCAAGGCGATGAAGTCAGTCGAGATCTGGTGAATTCACATGTTGGAATTGCGGGAAGAAATGTCACTTGAAGAAGAATTGCAGAGCATATAAAATGAAAACTAATGAGGAGTTAGTGAATGTTGCTACAAAAAAAGTTTCAGATGCAGTGATTCTTAGTGTTGATAGTCCGACAAAATCTTGGATTATAGATTTTGGAACTTCATACCATTCCACATCACAAAGGGAGTGTATGGAAGATTACACTACTGATAACTTTGGCAAGGTTTATCTGGTAGATGATAAAGCCTTAAATGTTGTGGGGAAGGAAAACGTGAAGATTGTCACTAACAATGGGACAACTTGGAAGCTGAAAGATGTTCGACATATATCGAGATTGAAGAGAAATTTGATCTCGGTTGGATAGCTTGACTTAGAAGGTTACACTATGATATTTGTAGGTAACAACTAGAAGGTCACCAAAGGAGTCATGGTGATCGCACGGGACAGTAAGCTAGGTACTTTGTACAAATCATCGAACACGAAGATTATTGCAGTGGCTGATTCGGATGATATGTCTGAAGTATGGCATTGTAGACTTGGACATATGAGTGAAAAGGGGATAAAGGTTTTGCACAAGATGTGTCGACTAGCAGGTCTGAAGTCAGTCGATGGTGGACTTTGTAAAGATTGTGTGCTGGGAAAGCAAAAGAAAGTCACCTTCAACAAAGTGCCAAGGATGCCGAAGAGTAACAAGTTATAGCTTGTGCACATGGATGTGTGGGGGCCATCTCCAGTTCCATCCCTCGGTGGGTTATTATATTATGTGACATTTATCAATGATTATTCCAAGAAGGTATAGGTTTATTTTATGAAAAATAAATCTGATGTGTTCTCTACTTTCAAAAAATGGAAGGTACATGTAGAGAATTAAACTGACATCAAGATCAGATTTTTGCGGTCTGACAATGGCTGTGAGTATGTGAATCATTAGTTTAAGGAGTTCTACGGGGAACATGGCATTGGGATGGAGATGACAGTTCTGAGGATACCATAGCAGAACGAGGTTGCTGAGCGGATGAATAGGACGCTGAATGAGCATGCTATGAGCATGAGGATCGGTGCAGGTCTACCGAAGTAATTTTGGGCATATGCAGTGAACACAACAGCATACTTGATCAACTGCAGGCCATTGTACCATTGGACAACAAACTATCAGAGGAGGTCTAGAGTGGTAAGGAGGTAGATTTTTTTGTATATGAGGATTTTCGGTTGCCTATCATATGTACATATTGATTCTGCATGTAGAGACAAATTAGATGCTAAGTCTCGGAGATATTTTTTTATTGGTTATAGTTCTGATGAGTTTGGATATCATTTCTTGGATGATGAAAATAGGAAAATTATCTGAGAAAAAAATGTGGTGTTCCATGAAAAGATCATATATAAAGACAAGTGTGTTACGAAATATGATAATGTAGGGAAAAAGGCAAAGTTCAAGTGGAACTTGAGGGTATATCAGATGAAGATGTGATTGGGTCCGAAAAGATTGTTCAGCAAAAGCATGAGGTGATACAAGATGGACCGAGTACTCCATCCCCTATCAAGAGATCAACTCGGGAGATAAGACCACCGGTAAGGTACTCTCCTCTGAATTTCATATTGCTAACTGATGCTGGTAAACCAAAGTGTTTCAGAAAATTCTTGACGGTTGGTGATTCGGTCAAGTGAGAGTTAGCAAGGCATGATGAAATTGGTTTGTTGTACAAGGATAAAACTTGGGTGCTGACAAAATTGCTTAAAGATGAAAAGGAATTGCACAAGAAGTGATTGTACAAAATCAAGGAAGAGTCATGTGGCGGTCACAGAAAGAGGTTGGGTGCAACTTCAGGTTCCCTTCAAAGTTAGTTACAGGGAGAAGCCATCTAAAGTTCGGGCACAGGTAGATGCAACTCAATCTCAAGAGAATCAGTCTCCAAGTGGGACATTGTTGGACTTAGTTAAGTGGAGCCTGATTCTGGGCCTAACTAATTTGTTGTTAATTATGATAGGGAGAATATGAGATATTGTAATTTTCTTGTAACCATAATATAGGGAGATTGAGTGGTTATCATAATTACCTCATTTGTTAGATATGGAGTTATGAAGAATATAAGATATATGGTTATCCTGAATTGTTATTCAAGGCACAAATTTCGTAGCAGTTATGCACCATATATTATGGGGATCCAGGTAATCTTTGTAACTAATAAAGTTGAGACATATGAATAGAGTGAAACTCTGTGATGGCTGTGGACGTAAGGGACAATCTTCGAACCATAAAATTTGTGTGTGATTTCTTGTTACTCGTTCACTATCTGTTCATCGATTTCTCCTTGACATCGATATCAGTAGTTTGTTGGTATCGAAGATATTCCGCAACAAAGTTTTTTTATTTGATTATGAGTTACATCCTTCTGCCTTAACTTTTATTTAGATATAATACATTATAGGCATGAAATATTTTAATTTTTTATCATGATAAAAATAATTTTACCTATATTTATATTTCACATTTAACTTTATAAATAGATGAATAAATCATTAAATATAACTAAATAATATAATAAAATAGAAAAAGTAGGTGAGAGAGAAATAAATAAATTAATAAATAACTATATGATTAACTCTTGTAGGGAAAATTTACTTTTACATAAATAAAACTTATATTACCCCATACCACACTTTTATAAGTTATCATCCATGAACTTTGTAATGATCATAATTCACCACCCTATAACTCACCACGTGCTCCATGCCATCCCACCCTCCGCTAGCTAATTGTCAAAGTGACGAAACTTATTTATATTGATTGATTTAATTCGAATAGATAACTGCTAATTTGTGAATCATTCATCTTATTTAAAACTTCAAATGTGGTGGGACTAAATTAAATAGTTTCATATGTTTTTTTATATCATCTAATCATTTAATATTTGAAAGCTTCGATCGAGGGACCAAAATCATATATGATAAAGATGTATAAACTATTTATTTTATCATTCACGTTCTAATAGTCTTATAGATTAATCATCATTCATAAGGTTTTTTTATAATATTTATAATTATTTAAAATAATTTTATCTTCAAAGTCTTGCACCTTTATTGGCTCTTTGGAATAAGCCCACTTAAAAATCAAATTTTTGGTTAAATTTATTGCAAAGTTAGTAACGTCCCTTAAGTTGAATCTTGCCTGGTGGAACATTACACACACAAACAAACACACATACATACATACATACATACATACATACATACATACATACATATATACATACATACATATATATATATATATATATATATATATACACACGAAAATTTGTCGGAGATCTCAAGCACTAGCTGTTTTGCCAACAGCTGGTTAACATCATGCGCGGACTTAGGATCCTATTGGGTATGGATGCAAACTAAAATCATTTTTTTCAACAATAAATAATAAAATAAATTGTAACTAAAAATATACAATTAAAAGATAATTTTTAAATCAATAAATTACATCATCTAAATTGAAAATGACATGACTTAGTCAATAGTTTCCATGTAATTATAAATTAGTTTCCCAATTCAGTTAATTAATTAGTTAAGGAACTATACGAGGATTCGTAAATTATAAAAAAAATAGTGCTGACTTTTGTTTCATAGCATTAACTAATAATAATGAATTTCTTAAAAATATAAATTAAAGAGGCACAGAGACTAATGGAAATAAATAAATCAGAATCGAACTAATAAGATTGTTTTAGTGAAGGATAATTTATTATCCAATAGCTCTCTTCTGCATTTAAGTTTTTTTTAATAAAAAAGAGAAATGGTTTCCAAAGGGAAAAAACTGATGCACATTGATTGTACAACCATAATTGATAATATCTATCTATATCTTCATGTTTATCTGATGATTAATGTGCATTGATTAGAGTTTTAATTGGAAAAATATGTGTAGAGTATACACCTTCATTGTTATCTAACATTTATTAGATCCACAGTTGGTAATATATACCTCCATAATTAACTAACAATTAATGTGCATTGATTTGAGCCATAATTAATTATACATATATGGATATACTTATTCATAATTGTCTAATGACAAATGTGCATTCATTTGAGCCAAAATTCATATTAATTAGTTTGACAAGCGATTGCACAATTATAACCTCATTCCTGAGATCTTCATGCATGCATCAAATTAATTATTTGTTCATGTAGATATGATCCATTCATCTGAATTGTATAAAACTTGAATAACAGGTCATTATAAAAATGTTGAATGGAGAAAAAAAAAATCTATTGAAGTGAGAGAAAAAATAACAATTGTTTCCAAGCTTCCCCTTTATTATTTAAACTTTTATCATTACAAGAAAAAACTGTTTGACTGTTAAAAATGTTGTATTCCTATATGATAAAGGACTTTTTTTTTGCATTTAAACCCCCAATTCAAATAACATTAGAGTTATAGATCTCAAATGTTAGGATGAATATTTTGCTGGTTTATTTTCAAATGCATCAAATCTGTAATATCCTGTCTCATTTTGAAACATTGATCCAAATGAATATTTTTTTGTGAATTATATTGTTTAATCACTGTTCAATCAAGCAGCTAAGAAATGGAAGTTACTTTCTGAAATATTATTTTTATTTATGCCCTTTGTATTGTTATAAAAGTTTATTACTATATTTCCTACTTAATATTGCATTATAATTATTATATCTCTTAATTGATTATGGTAATACATAAGTTACGAGTTATCAATTTATTTAATTAGTAGTATTGTTGTAGAACTTTATAGAATCGTGCGAGCTGAAGACCTTGTCGGAGTATAGATATCTTTTGGTGCCAAGCAATAAGGAGCCACATGCCCCAATGATTGTTATACATATTAATTAGTAGTATTGTTGTACTTTTCATGTCTTTCTATTGGAACGTCAAAAGAGTTTGATATGACATATACATAAAAAGGATTTAATGGACGTCCACTCCGTTAGATTAGTATTGATACTCCTGCCTATGTTGGACACCATCCGATGGGAGATCGATGGTCCGCACATATTATCCCCTTAAGTGCAGTTCAACAGGTTCAACAGCAATGGACGGTTCACTCACCCACGATACCCCCAAACCCCATGCGAGAACATTGCGGTTTGTGCCCTAGAAGGGATGACATCCGTCACCGCCCTCGAGCTTTCTCTCCATCACCCTCATCTCCTTACTCACGTTTGTGTACATCAGATGGCAATGTACGACTCCTATGGATACACAAAACATAGAGGTCGAGTGAGATTGGTGATTCAGGCGATCGACGACAAGGTGGAGCAGAAAATGACTAGGGCAAGGGCGGCAAGGTTGTGCTAGAATCATATATGAAAAAGCCCACTTAAAATCAAGTTTTCGGTTAAATTTATTGTAATGTTAGTAGCGTCTACTTTTTTAATGTATGAAAAAAATATATAATAATAAATAATTATATAGAATAGAAATGTAAAAAAGGGTGTTAGGGGAGGGGGAGGGTCACCGGCTAGAGTGTCACTCCCCGCCTTAGGCACCATCCTGGGACGCATGGCGAGGCGGATGCTCCCCATACTGGCCTGGCCATGTGCCATCCCAGGATGTTCCAAAGAGCATCCAGGAGGCTCTGGTACGATGACAAGGTGAGGAGGCCAGTCTGGAATGCAGGGACATGCAGGTGGCATGTCGCCTTCTCACTTTTGCAGAGACAGTGCGTCACGCTGGCTCCCTGCCCACTTTAGCGGGGAAGAGCAATTCCATTCCCGATCAATTAGGCCTGTCCCAAACAACATACAAAGGTGACAAGCATCGAGTGAGATAGTTGGCCACGACTAACTACTGACGGTTAGTCCGTGGGATGATCAGCTTGGCAGTTGGCAATGGATAAGATGCAGGCAGCATCTTATCAACCGAAGATCACGAAGGATCTTGGAGATGCGGCTGACCAACTAATCTCAGGAAATCAGGGTGGTTAAGAGGATCATCCTTGGCATAATCCTTGGGGAGAATCAGGGGATCTTGCGATAGAGGGGGTTTTGCAACTAATAGAGATCGAGTAGGGTCCCTATAATCATGACCAAATTTAGGAGGGTGGTTAATGTTGTAACTGACCCATTATTGTATAAATAGAACCTGTGTATCTGCCATGTAAAATCAGTGAATAAAATCTGAGCTTTCCCCCAAAGAATCCGAGTGTTCTCTAGTTCATTGTTGCGTGTGTTTTTCATTGTGCGAGTGCAGGGCCGTCCAAGGATGTCCGAGAAGGCTGCTTGGCGCTTTCGCGAATGAGGGATCCAAGGCCAGCACGCTGAAGTTTTAAGCGCTGACCTTTAAGGCATGACAATGTGGTATGAGAATGCAACAATGTCCGAAGAAAGAGAGGAACCCTCACATGTGGCTATATCACGGAGGTCGAGGCGGCCACAGGAGGTGGTAGACAAGGCGGGGGTGCGGATGGCGAGGCGGGAAGAAGGATGACTCAAGGATGATCCAAGGACCCGGCGGGCACCCTGGAGAAACACATTGAGTCATTGGGGCAGAAGCTCTAGGAGATGGACAAGGTGATCCTCAGCCTAGAGGCGGTGGTTGGACAACATGGCCTAGCCATAGAGGGGGGCATGACCGCGCTGCAGGACATGGAGGCAAGACTTCGATCATAGAAGAAGGCATGGAGACCAAAGTGAAGGCAATGGAGGTCGACCTCCCAATGATCAAGCGATATTTCCTCGATGTAGGAGGACTGCCAGTGCGGACGTCTGTCCTGAAGTTCACCAGCCCTGAACCAAAGAAGTATGATGGCGTGTGGGAGGTGACGACCATCAATGACTTCCTCTAGTGCTTGAAGAAAGGCATCAAGGTCAGCAAGATGCTGGTCGAGAAGGACCAGATCGAAATGGCCGTCCGCTACTTGGTGGCGAAGCACTCCTATGGTGGTGAAGCACTCCTATGGTGGCTAGCATGGGGGAGGAGATCACAGAAGCCAAGGTTGTCATCGACACTTGGAGCGATTTCAAGAAAGATTTGAAGAAGCAATTCTACCCCATGGGTAGTGAAATTGAGGAGTGTAGTGATAACTTGCTGAATTTTGGGTCAAAAGTGAGATTTTCAATTTTTGGTTTAACTCCTTAATTCACTCTCTACTGTAGTACACAGGTCAATTGTAGTACACCCTAAATGTCGTATCCACAGTGATTTGAAGCCAAAGACTCCTTAAAATAATCTAGACTAGCCCTAACTAAAGTGGCAAAAACATGAAATTGAAGGGAAGTAAAAATAGATTTTTAAGGAAATGCAAAATAATAACTATTTTTGGACTTTTGAAAATTTATCAAAACTGAATTATAAATGCTAAACTAAGAGCTAAAAGTGATTATCAATCAATGAGGAAGGTTCTCCTAAGAGTTGAGTTCATCTAAATTAATTATGGATGGAATGGAACAAGTTATCAATATGTATCAATTTTAACTCAACTTGAAATGACCTGTTATCACAGCACAATTAAACCAAGGCTAATTGTCATATTTTCATATGATTGATTAGCTAAGTTGAATTAGAAGAGGTCTTTACTAAAATCAAGTTAACATTAAGCTCAAGATCAAAATTCCTTGCTGATTTTTGGCAATTGCAGTGAAATCAGAAATGATAACATCCAATTGCACCTTAAACGTGAGGGAATTACTTCAATTAACTAAACAAGAATGAAATCAATCCAAAATTAGTGCCAATGCTTCTTGGTTTATCTCTAAATTACAAGAGAATTTTAAATCAACCTCTCATATGCACATGGAAATGAAATCCACATTTTCACTAATGAATTGGATAAAATCAGCACATAATTACATATGAGAACTCAACACATGCAATTACTTCTTGGTCCATCTCTGAACAGCAAGAAAATCTCAAGTACACCTCTCAGTGATTAAATGAAATTAGGGGCTTAACAATAACAAGGAAGATTCCACATATTTCAGGAAATCAGCAATGGAAATTCAGAAAATCAGCAACCAGAAAATTCAGAAATCAGCATTGAAGAGTTGCACAATTTCAGGGAATTAAACCTTGGAAGTACCATTGTCCCTTGATTCATTTCTGAACAAGGATGAAACCTTAGGCAACCTCTCAGTTATAATTTCAATTAGGGCTCCACAATGGTAGAAACAGATTTATGAATTCAGGAAATCAGAAATGGGAAATCAGAAATTAGCAATCAGAAAATCAGATTCTTAATTTGGTTTGAACCTAGAAAATGCCATTGGTTCTTGATTCATTTCCGAACAAGAATAGATCAAAAGGACAACCTCTCAGTTGTAGATACAAATAAGATCTTACAATGTCAAGAACAGATTCACGCAAACAGATTTCAGAAACAGAAATCAGAAATTGCAAAACCAAAAATCAGAACTTGATTCAGTGCAGGAAATCAGAATTGTCTTTACTCCATCCATAATTAATTAGACTACTACCCTATCCTAGGAGAAATGAGATTTAGCTCCTCATAACTACAAAGCTTGACACACAATAGGAGAAAAGATTGATACAAAACATCCTCAATTTGGAAGCTGTCGACAGGAATCAAAATTTTAGCTCCACTTCAGCTCCTTGCTCCTTCCTTCTGGTCCAGAAACCCTACAATGGCCAGCCCCCCTGATTCCAGGGTTTCCTCAACTTTTATATGTGGATTCTACACCATTTGATACTGATCAGAATGTTCCATGATGGTGTGATTGTGCCATGTGTCCTCCCTGAAATTCCAGCAGAAATCAGCAGCTTTTTGAACAGCTGTGCAGTGGTCGCCATGCAACCATCTCAGCCATCCACATGGACTTCCAGGAGCAAATCCGTGAAGAGCTAAGGCACTACTCCAGGACAGTGGAGTTTCTTTGGCTTGTCGAGGAGGGCAAGTCTCGACACTTATGGAACAAAGATGGATTGCAGTTCACGGCAGGACTCCAGCTATATGTCCCACGCTGGGAGGTCACGAAGGATTGTCATGGCTCAAAGTGGGCTGGCCATCTTGGCACATCCCGAACATTGGCGCCGGTCGAGGATGCGTTCTTCTGGCCTCAGACATGCGGACGTGCCTCAAGTGCCAACAAGATAAGGTCGAGCAGCGGAAGTTGGTAGGGCTGCTGGAGCCCCTGCCTATCTTGGAGCGACCATGGAAGATGGTGACCATGGACTTCATCTCAGCATTGCCAGGGTCAGGTGGAGCAGGGTCTATCATGGTGGTGATATGCAAATTCTCGAAGTATGCCACCTTCATCCCGGCACCCAAGCACTGTTCAACGGAAGAACATCATCAAGTATTGGGTCATGCAAGAGATTATCATTAGTGATTGAGATCCAAGGTTCATTGGTCACTTTTGGAGGGAGCTCTTCAAGCTCCTAGAGATGCAGCTGCGCTTTTCTACCGCATTCCAACTGCAAACGGATGACTATATGGAGAGATCTATGTAAGGCATTTCATGGTGGGCCAAGCTACAGGACGTGGCTCAGTTTTCCTATAACATGCAGAAGAGTGAGGCCACATAGTAGAGTGCCTTTGAAATCATCATGGGGTGTCAGTCCGTGACCTCGGCCATGCTCACGGCTAGGTACACAGGGAAGTGCCCCGCCGTGTACCAAGTGGCCCGGGGTTGGCAAGACAACTTGGAGGCGTCCAGGGCCATCCTGGACAAATCGGTGAGGAAGATGAAGAAATTTGCAGACCAGAGGAGGACGCACTTGGAGTTCCAAGTAAGGGACAAGGTCCTTGTGAAGCTAAGGACACGTCAATTCAAGGCTCTCACTAAGGATTGTTGAGGAGATATGAAGACCCCTTCACAATCACCAAGCGCGTATGCAAGGTGGCCTAAATAAATAAAAAATCTCCAATAGGTGCACCTATGTCTATTAAATTTTGAAACATAACCAAAGTATATGTCATTGTAGAATTTTCTTAGACTTATATAAGGCAATATAAATTATGAAATTAAGCATGCTCATCCTAGTTTGACTATAGTTTCTTTGAGATTTAGAGTCAGGTCAATCAGATTTATAGAGAAAATATTATGTATTCATCTTTAGAGTTTTGTCGCTCTGCCTATTGAAGTTGTTACCCGACTTTATAAATTTTCTATGAAATATAATATAGGTCATAATTATTTGATAATTTAGGGTTCCAATAATATTGATTTCAAGCTTCATATACAATTGGAATCATTTTAATAGATTATGATTAGCCAAAGTTATAAATTGTTAATTAAGCCTTAGTCAGTTTGTCAATAAGTGATTTAGAGAAGATCGTTGTACTATTTATTAAATTTATTGTGATCGTTTCATAGTGATATAGACCATAATAATTTTATGATTTATAACTTTGTAAGTATACTTTTAGAGAAAATCCAAGGTATGAAAATAGGAGTCGTTTATGAATTTATATAAATCATACAATCAAGGTCGGCCAATCTAGTAGAACATAGAATTAATAGATGTTGATTTTCGTGAGACCAACCATAAGGAAATAAAGTCTCAAACTTTTTGTTGGCTAGTCTATTGCATTCTACCTTCATATAAACTTCGATTTATGAGATTTGATTATGCATAATGAAATATAGTAGTTTGTCTTAGAAAGTATGTAATTTGTCATGATTATGTGATTCATCAATTACTTGAACTATAGGATTGAAGGCATGAATAATATATAACCTTCGTCGTCATTGTTGGCATCCACATTAAGTGTTGATAAGAATATATATTATTAATATAGGGTTAGATGAATGTTAAGAAAAAGAAATGGAGAAATACCTTGTGTGAGCTTATGTCAAGTAAGTTGGTTTCTCCCACTCTATGTATTCATCTATTTTGAATTCAGTGTGACATCAATTATTATATGTATTGAATATATTTTGGATATGTTATAAATTGATTTCAAGAAATGCAATTATGAAAAGTATATCTGAATGATTGCACATTTGAAAAGCATATGTGATATGATATGAATAAATTACGAGAAATACAATATTGTTCCGTTTAAAATTATATTTGACATGATGCATCTTTTGATATTTGAGATACAATTATTATATCATGCTCTGCATTGCATGTATGATGGTTGGAGCTAAGTGCTACATTGCTGATCTCGATGGGAGTTACCTTAGAGTCCAATCCATCGTAGTGTTCCTTAAAAATGGGATGAGATAGACTGAAGCTAAGTGTCATGCGAAGCTAAGTTCTACATCGTGAAAATCATAGTGGGAGCCACCTCTAGAATCCGTAGGACTCTAGAATCCACCTATTACTATATGATATGTTCCCTAAAGGGGATGAGGTAGAATGGAGTCACTTCTAGAGTCCACCTACAGATCACTGGCCAGTTAGTGATATGTGCATCCATATGAGAGTGTTGCATTCGCATTCATATGTTCAATATTTTTAAGTAATAATGATTAGAAATTGAGAGTGATGCTTTTGATTAGAACATTGTATATGTAATTATCAAATGTATGAAAATACTTATTTTGTTATTATAATTATTGAATGTATTTTTATGTCTCTCCGAATTGATTAGTTGGTAACACATAGACTATGAGTTATCAACTTACTGAGCTATTTTGCTCATAATGTTGTTTCTAATATTTTTTAGATCAGCATAACTTCTTGGATCATGAGAGCTCATAATCATAGCAGGGGTTAACTCTTTTGATGTAAAGATAATGAGGGGAGTGGTTACTCTCGGATCCTTTTTTTAGGATGTCGAAAGAATTAGTTGAGTTTATTATTTTTGTCAAAATAAGTTGTACCGAAAATAAAGTTATTTTGTGAAATGTAAAACTTAAGGAAGTTGGTTTGCTCTAAAATGATAATCATATATTATGTAATTTGATTAATGATATATATTTTTATTCCTTATGCTTTAAAAAAATATTTACATTACATTTCCAGGATCTTTCTCAATTTTGTATGTTTGTCCATAATGAGTCGCGAACTCCGGATTAAACTAAGATTTAATCTGGGGTCGTGACACTCCTCGTACCAGGCCAGCCATGTCCATCCCAGGATGTCCCAAAGAGCATATCGGAGGCTCTCGGATGATGACAAGGCATTTGGGACAAGCAGAATCGGCTAGAGATGCGAGGAGGCAACTTTGAGACGCAGGGAAATGCAGCCGCTGCCAAAGTGGGCAGGGAACATGCTAGCAGCATGTTCCCTGCCCACTTTGGCAGCATTGCTCCCTGCCCACTTTGGCAATGGACACTACAAGAAAATCGCGATTTTCTGACAGGCAATTTCCGAATGTTCGAAATCCGTCACAATTTATGACGGATTTTGCGACGAAAATATTTCCGACAGATTTTTCGACGGTTGCAACCGTCGAAAATGAAAATAATAAATTATGCAATTTGTTATATTATTATTTTATTTTTCGACGATTATGAACGTCGATATTTCCGATGGATATCCATCCGGCACAATTTCCGACGGATTTTCTGATTGTTTCAACCATCGAAAATGAAAATAATAAATTATGTAATTTATTATATTATTATTTTACTTTTCGACGATTTTGAACGTCAATATTTCCGACGGGTTTCCATCCGTCACGAAATTCGCCGCAATTTCAGACGGCCGTAATCCTCGGTAAATATATAATAATATAATACGAGGAGTATTTTATTAATATAATTTGCGACAGTCCAAACCATCGTAATTTTCGACGGTTCTGACCTTCGGTAATAATTAGCGATGGTTCAAACCGTCGGTATAATAAAAAAATAAATATTATATATAACTAAATATAATATTTTATTTTTACAATTAAATAATTTACGACGGTCACAACTGTCGGTAACTTTAAAAATAATTAAAATATGCTTTTTCGACGGCCAGAGTCGTTAGTAATTAAAATTTCGTTATCCCACTTTTTTTTCATTTTCTCACTTTCTCATCGTTCGAAATATATATATAAAACCCACTCCTCTCCTCTCTCCCTCTCCCTCTCCCGGACACTCTCCCTCCTCTCCTCTCTCTCTCCCTCTCCCGGCCGGCAAGCCTACCGGACGTCATCGACTCTTCCACCGGCGGTCTCCCTCTCTCTCTCTGGCCCGGACCGCCAGGCGGCCGCTGCGGGCAGCCGAATCAGACCCCCAACGACCGGATTGTCCGCCGGGCATTCGGATCCGGCCCCTAGCGGCCGGATCTGGCCGTCAGGCGTTCGGATTCGGTCCGCAGCGGCCGGATCCGGCCGCTAGGCGTTCGGATCCGGTCCCCAGCGGTCGGATCCGAACGCGGGCGGCCGGATCCGGCCAACGCGGGCGGCCAGATCCGGCCAACGCGGTCGGCCGGATCCAACCCCAGCGACCGGATCGTCCGCCGGGCGTTCGGATCCGGCAGCCCGACGTTCGGATTGGCCGCCGAGCATTCGGATCCAATCCGCCTGGGGGCCAAATCCGGCCGCTGGCCGGCTAATTTTTTTTATTATTATAAAAATTCTTTGCGACGGTTTTGACCGCCGAAACTTGGACGGTCGTGCGACGACTGCCGAAAGTTTCGGCGGTAGCAACCGCCGATATTTGTGGCGGTCAGCGAAACGGTCGAAAATTTTGACGGTCATGACCGTCGAAGTTTTCGACTGTTTGGTCGACCGCCGCAAATATTGGCGGCCGTGACTATCGATATTTGCGGTGTTTCTTTTCCAATCGTCGGAAATGATTTGCGACGAGCGATTTTTAGACGTTTCCTCTTCCGTCGAAAAAACCGTCGGAAATGGCGTTTCTGATGGTTTTAGGGGAAATTACAGACGGTCGTAACCGTCTGTAATCCCCCTATTTCTTTTAGTGGGAGGGGCAATTCCATCCCCGATCAATTCGGCCTATCCCAAGCAACATACAAAGGTGACAAGCTTCGAGCGAGATAGTTGGCCACGATGAACTACTGCCGGTTAGTCCATGGGATGATCAACTTGGCGGTTGGCAACGGATAAGATGCAGGTGGCATCTTATCAACCGAAGATCACGAAGGATCTTGGAGATGCGGCTGACCAACTAATCCCAGAAATCAGAGATGTTAAGAGGATCATCCTTGGCGTAATCCTTGGAGATAATCAGGAGATCTTGCGATAAGATTAGTGCGCCAAAAGGGGATTTTGCAACTAATAGAGATCGAGAAGGATCCCCATAATCATGGCTAGATTTGGGAAGGTGGTTAATGTTCTAACCGATCCATTATTGTACAAGTAGAACCCATGTATCTGCCATGTAATAACGAATAAAATATGAGCTTTCGCTCAAAGAATCCGAGTGTTCTCTAGTTCAATGTTGCATGTGTTTTTCGTTGTGTGAGTGCAGGGCCGTCCAAGGACATCCAAGAAGGATGCTTGGCGCTCTCGTGAAGGAGGGATCCAAGGGCAGCGCGCTGAAGTTCTAAGCGCTGAACTTTAAGGCATGACAAGAGGGTGGGACGAGCTATGACAGGGGTATGGTCATTGATGCGTTGAATTTATAACAAATAAATTTGCTAGTAAGTGCACTAGTCATATCAAATAATAAAGTAGAGAGTAGAGTGTCGAACACATGAGGAACTAATTAAATCTAATATATCTCAATAATCTATTAGAAGAAGAAAAGGGTTTTGTGTTGTAAACAAAAAATTAAAGGTGCAAAAAATAAATGATTAACAAATAAAATAAATTGGTGTTGAGCCTTGAGAATTGTGGATGATTGATGTAAAGATAAGCGTATATGATCCTCTGTAATAGTTGAGTTACAACAAAAAATAATAGCTTCGATTCTTATGATAGATTAGGAGTACCTAAAGTATTGCCCTCTCAAGATGAGTAAACCAAACTACCTTAACTTATAATAAAACTAATAACTGCAAATGACAATTATTAATTTTATAGTGAATTAAGATGCATGAGTATGTATCTCCTATGCTATTATTTACCCATATATCTGGACAGCATAATAGACCACACGAAATTCGGCACAAACGACGCGTTACCGAACACGCGTTATGTATGCTTCAACTTAAAAGTAAAATATCAATTATCAAAACAATAATAATTCCTAAAACTAATCACTCCTCATATAGGTTTGTAATCTAATCTCAGAAATAAAATTACTTATCAAAAGACAATAAACTCAACATGCATAATCAAAAGAATATGAAAAGTTTAATTAACTCAACTAATAACAAAGTTCAAACAATTTTCTTTCTTGAAAAGAATATAAAATCTCTATTACAAAAATAATAAACTATAAAAACTAGGTAAAAGAGCATCCAAATAAAAGATAGAAGAAGAATTCTCAGTCTTCAGAACCTCTAGATGTTGCACAACACAATCGACGAGTTACTGCGTAATTTTCTCCTTCGGTTGGTCTTCAAGCCTTGAAATTCATCCTCTGCAATATGGCATGGCTCCTATGTTCCAAGCACACGTTTTTTTGTCTCCTAGGGCCTTTATTTATAGCCTCCCAGGTCCCAATGGTTTTTTTTAGAGTTTTAGTTTGATTCGAAGTCTTTTCATATTAAAACAAGTAAATTTGGAATAGATTTTGATGGATCTTTATACATTTTGGGTTCGATCTGGACCTTAAATTCTCAAGAAAAGTCTAAAAAATCTAAAACTGGCCTTCGTATCAGCCTGTAAATGCTTTGTAACAACCCTAATAGTGCTTTTCACGATCCATAATGATGATTTCACGGTCCTAAGAATGTCCAAATCAGAGTAGACGTGTGGTTTTAATGCTCCGTAACTTGGATTTCACGGCCCGTAACTTGGGCAAGTTTTTTGGGTGAAAATGGGTATTTAACAGCCCTATAACGGTCCATTATATTCAATTCAGCCTTCACAATCTCCACTAATTTTAACTTTTTGGCTCCGTTTTAATTTTGATTTGAGTGCCATTTATTTTTGTGGATTTCTGACTCAATTCTCTTCCATTTTCTTCAATAAAATATATAATTTGGGTAGAATTACATTTTATAAAATTAAATCAAATAAGGTAAAAAATGATACATGCTATATGAAAATGAATAAAATGTGATTAAATGCATGACTAATTATATATTGTATTTTGCTTGTATCAATCGTCGACGTCGGAGGAGAGGATGAGCGTCGAGGGGTGGCTGGTGAAAGCTCGGGTGGGTGCCGAGCTGAGGGGTGGGGATCACATCGAGGGGCTCGTCGGGTGAAAACTCGGGCGAATTGTGTCAGGGGTTGGCTCTAGGGTATTCACGGGTCGGGTTGGACCCGACCCGTGAACAAATCCGACTCATGGGTCGGGTTGGGTAGTCGGATTGACCAGACCAACCCTTTTTTCCTTTTTTTAAGTTTTGTCTTACTTTTTATATGTATTTTAATATAAAAATTTATTTAATAATTATTATAAAATATAAAATATTTTTTCTAAATATTTGTTGCATTATTTTCATAATTAAAATGCTTTATTTTAATATTTTTCTATTTTAAATTAAGTATATGACTAACATTAAGTAAAAAATAAAAAGAAAATTAAAAAATATTAAAAAAGTTGGGTCACCGGGTCGGGTCGGTCGACTCGGGTTGAAATTTTCCGATCCGTACCTGACCCGAACCACCATCGGGTTGGGTTCGGGTCGGGTCGGGTCCGACCCGACCATGATCTGACCCGACCCAAACTAGGTCGGGTCGGATCGCCGGGTTCACTGGGTAGACTCGACCCGGTGAACACCCCTAGTTGGCTCTGCTGCTACCGTTGCTCCCCTCTGACACCAACGTGCATGATGGCTCCCCTATCGGCATTGCCCGCGCCAAAGACACCCTCACCGCCCATGGCTCCCCTACTGCTTCCCAACAATCGCATGCACAAAGGCCCCCCCGTGAGACGTCATATTTTTCTTTTTTATATTTATTATGTTATATTATTTTAAAATTTTAAATATTAAAAAAAAGAGAGAAGGGTACTTTAATAAATAAATAAAATAATATGAAAAAATTAACAGAACTAGACGGATGGATTAAAGTGGAAATCGCAGAATAATTTAGGAGCGTGCTATGGTGAGTTCATATATTAGAATTAGATGCAAAAAAAAATTACGATAGTTTATGTGAGGTCTAAGAAAATAATACCCCATCTCACATTTTTATAATTTATTATCCAAATTTGTAATGACACATCATACTTCACCACACCATGCCACTCCACCCCCCATTAGTTATTTGTCAAACAAACCTAAGTGATGAAACTTATTGATATAGATTGATTTAATTAGAATAGAAAACTAGCAAATTTGTGAACCATTCAACTTATCTAAAACTTCAAATGTGGGACATTAAATAGTTACATATGTTTTCTTTATATCATCTCATCCTTTTATATTTGAAAGCTTTGATCGTGAGACCAAAAACATATATGATAAACAAATATATATATATATATATAATATTTATTTAAATCGTTCAAGTTCCAATAGTCATATAGATCAATTATCATTCATAAGATTTTTTAAAACTATATTTATAATTATTTAAAATAATTTTATTCATATGTGGCATTATAAGAGCTTGGATAAGTAATTTTAAAATATGTATATGTAAAAATGAATTTAAGGTTAATATATATTGTTTTTTTAATATTTACTTAAAAGATATCATTTTCTACAATAATTTAATCTAATTATTATAACCATGAGAGATAAATGAGTATGAGAGAGATTATGATAAAATAACTAATATTATTTTTAACTATAACTTGATAAAAAATATTTAAATATTTAAAAGAATTAATTTTTTAATATTACTTGTTAAAGCTTCATATTTGAATTTTGTCATAAAAGATGGAGGTTCATCTAAAATTGGATAATTCATAAAACCATCACCTTACGACAACACACAAACAAAAATTTTGGATGATGATAGTGACAACTCTTTGATGAGTACCTAGGCTTTGATGTTTATTCCCTTTGATACTTTGAAATCTATGAGAATTTTATAATTTCTAACTATCAAGGAGCAAATATTGATTACAATGGAGTTATGTTTTGTAGTTTGTGAATTAATGTGTTCAGTGCTCTTCTTCTACTTTGTATCTCTTTAACAACAACTCTTATATTCTTCTAAGGCAAACATGTAAGCAGCTAGTTGTTCGATTAATTTATGCTTGTATAGCTTGCCATCCACAAATTTATTTATACAACTACTTTAATTTTCTTAACGCGAATTTGTTCGATTAACTTTTTCTATTTATATAATTGTTGTGCTATAATATTTGTCTATCTTATAATAGAGAATTTTATTGTTGTTCCGTTGCTATTCTGTGTTGCTTTCATTTACTTTTTTTCATTCTTTTCGTTTTACCTAGGAGGGAATAATGAAATGGTGTCTTAGTTACCATCATAGGCATGCATGCTTGAATTATATGTGCATAAGCACATACACTACAAGAAATATGTTGATTAGCGACACAAAACGTGCTAATGCGTGACTGAAATAATTAATGATGATTTAGGTAACATATAGTCATTAATTAGCGTCGCACAAAGGTGATGTTAGGTTGGCGTCGCTAGTCATCAACACCAAAACAGGATGACAACATCACCTCCTAAAGTAGCATCTATTTAGCATCGAAGATGTCATGATGCTAAATTAGCGACGCATGTTGTCGTCGACGTCAACACAACGCAGATGTTCAATGCCAATATCGCCTCCTAAAATGGCGTCGATTTTGCGTCACAACATATCGACGCTAACACATCGCCACAATCTATCACGCATTTTCTAATTTTTGCGCGTGATAATAGTAACTCAGTAGCATCGCAATGGCGCCGGATTTATTGCCGACCGTCTGTAACGCTAATACAACACTGCGGAGAGGCACTTAGCGTTATCTTTTTTCGACTCAAATGGGTCGTGAGTTTGGCGCTATTAGCGCCGAATTAGCATCGTGACTTATTGGGTCGCTAATATGCATCACTATTAGACAGATTTCTTATAGGGATAGTTGAAATAGGTAGCCATATAAGAGGTCATGCATACCAACCTATGTTCCTCTTTAATTCATGTCAAGTGAACACGTTTATGGAATTTGTGATCGGTTTTGCTTAAGTTTCCACTATAATAGATGAAAATCATATTTTATTGTTATTATGTGATGGCGAATGGGCTAGCACTATCGAATGACCTAATTGTCCTTGACATTTGGGGATGAAAGTTCAGGGTGTCAGAGTTTGGTATCAAAGCATGCTTAGAACTTATGCTAAGCTAAGTATGTTATAGAATTGTTAAGTGTCTAGGTACATGTACAATCATCATAAGCAGCCATCAAAGTTGAGTATGTGCGCATAACTTGGGCCAAGTCGGGGTTCAACTCTGATGTCACGGTCATGCCACCTTCTGGCACGCCCATGCCATCATTGTTCGGTCATTCTCTCTCTGGCACGTCCATGTCATCATCACGGCCGTGCCACTCTCTAGCACGCTCGTGCTGTCATCATGACTGACTCTCTCTTGGGCATGTTCGTCCATCGTCACGGCCGTGCCACTCTACAGCACGCCTATACCCTGACGACTGAGTTGAGGCGGCCATCGTTATTCATAGTCGGGCATGCCCATGCCACTCAATTGGCATAGCCGTGCCATCACGGCCAGAATAGGGCACAGTCTGTGCCCAACTTCTTCCTCTTTTCTAGCCATCCTCCGGTCATCGGATCGCGACGATCACAATACGAAAAATGTAGTTCATGATCTCTAGATCAATATGGAATCATCATACGCATCATATGATTAACGATTCATAGCTTAAGGGGATTTAACGTCTAAAGTGCCTTTTCGATCGCTTTCAGTTCATTGGCGGTTCTGTCATCACCTTCTCCGGTCCCGGTCGATCTTGGTCGGTGAGGAGGTGGGGCCGGCCTTCATGAGTGCGTCGAGGGAAGACTGCCGAGCGTTGGATGTCCGTTGGATCGCACCTGTCGCCCTGTGTCTGTCGTCTGTGTGCGTGCTGAGCGCCGGAGAGGAAGAAGAAGAAACAGAGGGAGAGGAGGAGTCGATGGGGCAGCCGATCAGAGAAGGTCCAAGGGGCGCGAGGGCTTCTCCTCGTGCTCCTTTATAGCTTCGTGCCGGCCGGATTCGAGGAGCAATTGGAGGCGGACAATCGGGGAAGAATCGGGGGAGGAAATCTCTCCCCCCGATTTCCCTATTCTTCGTTTCCTTTTTCCTTTTCCTTTTTTTTATTTGAATTCAAATCCTTTCCTTTTCGAATTCTTCCCATGTTTTGATTTTTATTTCCAATTTGATTTTTTCCATGTTTTTGTGAGTTGTTACAATTTTTACACCACCGCTGGCGGCAATTAACGAAGCCTTTGCCTTGCGAAGACCAAGCTAGCTCCCGTGAGGTCCTCCAACCCTACCACCGAGGGAGTGTTTCAAGGAAATATAGATTAGGTTACCTATGAGACGATGGCATTGGTGCTCAAATTGACTACAAGAAAGTTGTCAATTTGCGTAGGACTATTTTTTTTCGTATTTTTTGACGACATTCGTGATGGACAGGAAAAACCTTTCTAAATACCGAGGGTCAAAAAATCCTTCTAATACGAACGAAAAGTCTCCGTCGAAAATTATATTGAATATATATATATACACATGTGATATAATATAAGTATATGTTTAATATTTTATTATTAAAATTACTAACGAGTCTAATCTTCGGAATTAACGAGAGATTTATATTCGTTGATAATTTCGAAGGTTAGACTCATTGATAATTAAATTTATAATAATATACTTGTAATATAATATTAGTATATATCTAATATTTTATTATTAAACTTATCGACGAGTTTAGTCTTTGGAATTATCGAGGGATGTGAATCGAAAGCTATGTCTGTTGGTAATTAAATTTAATATTTTATTATTAATGTTTATAATATAATAAATATTTCTCTTTTTACATTGCCTTATATTCTTTTCTTGATGTGTCAATAAAATAATATAGTAAATAAGTTATCATTATTTTTCATTTTCTCTTAATTGTCTTTAATATTTTATCTTTTTACTCATTTTCATTTTAATATATGATAGATACAAATATAGATTATAAATAAATTTGTGATATAAAAAAGATAAAATTTAATAAAATAATGATTATAAAAAGTACATTTACAAAATTTTAATTATTATAATCTTAAAATTAGTATCTAGGATAAGAAGTTAACACTTTTACATCTCATATTTATAATTTAACTATAAATAGTAAAGTAATATATATTATCAATATCTTTATTTATAATAGTGTGATGACCGCACGATGCACGAAAGATACAAAATTAAATAAATATTTTGATTATAAAATAAAAATATTAATTAAAATTAAAATTTATTATTAAAAATGATAATTCAAAATATAACTTTTCTATACTATCTAATACCTTTCCCCTTAGGAATTTATATAAGTAAACATATTATAAAAAATAAATTTATTGGAAATCATTTTTAAAATGTATTGGATTTTATTTTTTTATTTTTTACTATATCTTGGCCCCTTACTTTTTTATTTATTTAACATTTATGACTTGAAGATTTTGATTTTATTGATGCTAATTTATACATGATGATATAGACTACTCTTTCTAGACTATATATCTTTCAATATATATATATATATATATATATATATGCACATATATAGTAACTGATATATACTTTATTTTTTCACAATCATATATTATAATTAAGTAAATACTATTTATTTTTATTGTTTAACAATGTCTATTACTTAGACTTTTATTTTATTTATTCATTTTCTATATGACAATGTAAAAATGTCATATTCAACATATTTTACCTTTTATAATATGGACATATAAAATAATTAGATGGGTCTTTATTTATTTTATTCTAATATGTGATTTCATTAAAATTGACATCCTATATGTATGTAAAGATATATAACATAGAAAAAATGAAGTTTTATATATATTATATATCATACTTAAACAAATGTTAAAAATATTTAAAAATTTTAAGTCAATTTCTTAATTAAATATGTTTGCTATAATAATTTATCTTAAACATATACTTAATATTTTGTAACTTTCTTTCAATAATCTACATAAACAATATTCATTTACTTTTAAATAATATCATTAGAGTGAGTATGTATGTATGTATGCATGCATGCATGCATGTATGTATGTATGTATGTATGTATGTATGTATGTATGTATGTATGTATGTATGTATGTATGTATGTATGTATGTTAAATATAAATAAAATTGAAGTTAAATATTGTATCTAAGAATATGTAGAGTAAGAAATGCAAGGTTTTTACCTCGACAATTTTTATATATACATATTAAAAGAAAAGAAGTCTTAGGACAAATAGTGTTAGGACAAAAAAAATCAACATATAACTTTGTTAAAAGAATGACCACTTTGTTATTGAATTTGTTATAATTTCATGAAACTATTTGGTATTACTATATTATTTTTAATATTGAATTCAATAATTTTTTTTTGAAATGATTCAATTTGCATCTATTACTTTTATGATATTATTTGTATTGATACGTAATATAAAAATCATTAATATTTTTATTATAATATTATGATAGTAATCATAATGAATTAATTTTCATAATTTTAATAATAATGATATAGTAAACTTAATAAGAGTATGTATGGACTTATGAGTATAAGTCGACGCGGTCAAAAATATTGTCTACCAAATAAAAATATTAAATTTTATAATTTGAAATATCGAGTTATGATACACTTGAGTCAAAGACTTTCATTTTTTTACTTTGATGATAATATTTGTTAATTATTAATATAAGTATTATCAATATTTTAACTATACTATTATGATAATAATCACAAGAAATTTATATTTAGAAAAATAATGATGCCATAAAATTAATAATATTAATGATTATCATTTCATTTTAAGCTAATTGTTTTTTAAAAAAGTTAACCAATATATAGTCCAATATCTTTATAAAAATATCAACATTAAATACACGCTTTTGGTTATTGTAAATAAATATTTCATACATAAAATATTTAACTTCAATTTTATTTATATTTAATATACATACATACATACATACATACATACATACATACTCTAATGATATTATTTTTGTTTATGTAAATTCCGTCGGTATTACCGACGGATGCACCCGTCGATAACTATTATTATAATACTATATATCTAATATAATATAAAACATATCATAAATATTATAATACATTACCAATGGAACTAGCCTTCGATATTATCGATGGTTCATACGACCGAACGATAGACCCATCAAAAACTTCAACTTTTTTCCCACCTTTGTTCCTGTCTAATTCTCTCTACCTCCCTATATCTCTGTCCCCACTCGTTACACCCTCTCTCTCCCGATATCTCTCTCTCCCATTTCTCCCTCTTTCCATCTCACCATCTCCCTTCTCTCTCCTATCTCTCTCTCCCCCTCTCCCTCTTCTCATGGCAACGATGACTCCCATAGTTCCGGCCGCCCTCCCCCTCTCCCTCTCTCGACTTCAGCCGCCGAGCGCCGGATTGACCACTAGCAGCCGGATCGCGGCTGCCATGGGCCATATCCGACTGCCAGGTGCCGGATCGGTCGGGCGCCATGGCTGCCAATTTGTCGGACGCCGGATCGTGGCAGCCTGGCGGCCGATCCGATTGCAAAGTACCAGATCATGGCAGCCAAGAGCCGGATCAGCAACCAGACGGGAAAATCCGGTTGTCAGGCGCCGTATCGTGGAACCTGGTGGCCAATCCGGCTACGAGGCACCTTGGCCGCCAGTTTGCCTGATGCTAGACTGGCCGCCTGAGGGTTGATCCGGCTGCCAGGTGTCGGATTGTCGCTACCAAGCGTCGGAACGGCCATAAGGCGGTCAAATCCGGCCGCCCAACGCTGGAAGGGCCGCCTTTGCCAGAATCGAGATCCATCGGCTAGGTGCTGGATCGTGGCCACCAAGCGCCGAAACAACCATAAGTCGTCGGAATGGCATAAGGCGGCCAGATTCGGCTGCGAAGCGCCGGAATGGTAAAGTATCTAGGATAAGAAGTTAACACTTTTACATCTCATATTTATAATTTAACTATAAATATTAAAGTAATATATATTATCAATATCTTTATTTATAACAGTGTGATGACCGCGTGATGCACGAAAGATACAAAATTAAATAAATATTTTGATTATAAAATAAAAATATTAATTAAAATTAAAATTTATTATTAAAAATGATAATTCAAAATATAACTTTTCTATACTATCTAATATCTTTCCCCTTAGAAATTTATATAAGTAAACATATTATAAAAAATTAAATTTATTGGAAATCATTTTTAAAATGTATTGGATTTTATTTTTTATTTTTTACTATATCTTGGCCCCTTACTTTTTTATTTATTTAACATTTATGGCTTGAAGATTTTGATTTTATTGATGCTAATTTATACATGATGATATAGACTACTCTTTCTAGACTATATATCTTTCAATATATATATATATATATATACATACATATATAGTAATTGATATATACTTTATTTTTTCACAATCATATATTATAATTAAGTAAATACTATTTATTTTTATTGTTTAACAATGTCTATTACTTAACTTTTATTTTATTTATTCATTTTCTATGTGACAATGTAAAAATGTCATATTCAACATATTTTACCTATTATGATAATGTGATAATATTTGTTAATTATTAATATAAGTATTATCAATATTTTAACTATACTATTATGATAATAATCACAAGAAATTTATATTTAGAAAAATAATGATGCCATAAAATTAATAATATTAATGATTATCATTTCATTTTAAGCTAATTGTTTTTTAAAAAGTTAACAAATATATAGTCTAATATCTTTATAAAAATATCAACATTAAATACACGCTTTTAGTTATTGTAAATAAATATTTCATAGATAAAATATTTAACTTCAATTTTATTTATATTTAATATACATACATACATACATACATACATACATACATACATACATACATACATACATACATACATACATACATACATACATACATACTCTAATGATATTATTTAAAAGTAAATGAATTGTTTATGTAGATTCCGTCGGTATTACTGACGGATGCACCCGTCGATAACTATTATTATAATACTATATATCTAATAGAATATAAAACATATCATAAATATTATAATACATTACCAACGGAACTAGCCTTCGATATTATCGATGGTTCATACGACCGAACGATAGACCCATCAAAAACTTCAATTTTTTTCCCGCCTTTGTTCCTGTCTAATTCTCTCTGCCTCCCTATATCTCTGTCCCCACTTGCTACACCCTTTCTCTCCCGATATCTCTCTCTCCCATTTCTCCCTCTTTCCATCTCACCATCTCCCTTCTCTCTCCTATCTCTCTCTCTCTCTCCTCTCCCTCTTCCCATGGCAATGATGACTCCCATAGTTCCGGCCGCCCTCCCCCTCTCCCTCTCTCGACTTCAGCCGCCGAGCGCCGGATCGGCCACTAGGAGCCGGATCACGGCTGCCATGGGCAAGATCCGACTGCCAGGTGCCGGATTGGCCGGGTGTCGTGGCTGCCAATTTGTCAGACGCCGGATCATGGCAGCCTGGCGGCCGATCCGATTGCAAGTACCAGATCATGGCAGCCAAGCGTCGGATCAGCAACCAGGCGGGAAAATCCGATTGTCAGGCGCCGTATCGTGGAACCTGGTGGCCAATCCGGCTACGAGGCATCTTGGCCTCCCATTTGCTTGATGCCAGATCTGGCCGCCTGAGGGCTGATCCGGCTGCCAGGTGCCAGATTGTCGCTGCCAAGCGTCGGAACGGCCATAAGGCGGCCAAATCCGGCCACCCAACGCTGGAAGGGCCGCCTTTGCCGAAATCGAGATCCGGCGACTAGGTGCCGGATCGTGGCCACCAAGCGCCGAAACAGCCATAAGGCGTCGGAATGGCATAAGGCGGCCAGATTCGGCTGCTAAGCGCCGGAATGGCCGCCTTTGCCGGAATCAATCGGATCTCACTTAGCGGCCGTTATTCGGCGCCTAGTGGCTGCGATCCAGCGCCTGACGGTGGGATCTACTGTCAGAGATTCATGGCCGGCGAACCCAGCTTCGGCCGCCACACGTCAATCTAGCTACAGGAAGCCTAGTTTCTTTAATATTTTAAAACAACTTTCTGATGGATATATCTGTTGGAATGTGATGTTCCCATGGAAATCATGTTCCTGTCAGAGATTTCCATGGGAAGAACCCGCCGGAACCTCCGACGGTGTGTCTCCCGTCGAAAGCTCCGACAATTGTGACCCTTCCAAAGTTTCGACGGGACTAGCCCCGTCGGAGTTTTCCATGGATTAGACCCATCGAAACGTTCGACGAATGAGAACCTTCGACAAGAATGCTCCCGTAACTACGCGTGTTCTCCCGAGGGGCATTTTCGATGTGAAAAATTTTAGCTATGAGGACATTTCTGACCTTTCGCTTTTTGTCAAAAAATCCGCCGAAAAGTTCATTTTTCGATGGATTTGGCCGTCGAAAATCACTAAAATTCTTGTAGTGAATGCTCCCAAATCGACCTCCGTCACTTGACGAAGACCAACTTGGAGATGCTACAAACATTATGGCATTGACCATATAGGAATATGCGGAAGGAATATTTGACTGCGGAAGATGAAGAGATACTACATGGAAAGAGGAAAGATAAATATCTAATTCCTTCTGCTAATGTGCTATATCGTCGTTTGAGCATTATCGCAGCACACCAACTCAACATCATTATTGACGTGACAATGTGGAAATCAAACATAGTGGAGATAATTCTCTCGTAAGTTTTACAACATAGTGGAGAATTAATGATAGTATACAATGAATACTCCAAGTAAAATAAATTAGTAAAGAGTGATAGGATCATACCTTTGCTAGAGAAATAATCAATAAATCGGTAAAGAGTGATTGGATCATACCTTTCATAGAGAAATAATGATGAGAGTCATTGAAAATATATCGTGAGCAAAGAAAAATCAATAGCTAACAACTGAACAATGTAATCTCATGAACACGATGATCTTAAAGTTAATAACTTGCTTGATAATCATAACATTTTTTATATGGGTAACATGCTTGATAATTATGATAACATGCGATATTGGTAACTCGATTTGATATTCATAGTTCTTTGTTTGACAATGCTTCATTATCTTATAACATGTTTAACAATCAGGTGACTTTGAAGAGCCTTTAAATCCCTCATTCTTTATTTATCATAGGATGGGTTCTTATTCACTTATGGGATGTGCCAAGCGATACAGCCACGTGCGGGTCGGTTGTTTAAGCCATGACTAAAGGAGCTGACTCTTATCATAAAGGCACTTGGCTTAGGCCGGTGATCAAGCAATTATCTTTCATCTTATATTATTAGCCACTTTAGAATTTTATGTTTCGGTTTTCCACGTGAATCCTGAGTCAATGATTCGATGATAGAGATAATTATACGATGATAACATGAAGATTCTTATCTTAAATTAGTATAAAATCAGATGTCCATAATTAGGTAAAAGTCATATTAGGACTTTGACAAGATCGAGAAAGTTCTAGGTCGGAATCATAATCAAAAGAAGGAATAAAATAATGTATAACCCGAGCTAGGACGGGTTTATGGAAGGAACTCAGGTCGAGTACACGGGCTGGACTCGGAGGAAGTCTTCACACAATGTCGGGTCAACCTGCTACGAACCTGAGCAGGGTCCGTTTGAACCCGGGTCGGGTGGAGAAAACATTGAGAGTTCGGCCAATGCTTCGTCCACTAACCAGGCTGAGTTCAGGGTGAATCAGGCTAGGTTCCACGAACACAAAACAAGTAGTAGATTTACCCGGTCTGATTTAGAATGAACTCGAGCCAGATTCATAGCAATCTGGGCTGGGTTTACATATTATTCAGAAAGTCAAGAGTTTATACAATGATTTTTGTCGAGATAATTTATGTTCTACATGGCATGAACACAACAAGGAACATAGCAATTAATCAGATCATACTATCATGCATTACAAAATCTAGGTTGGGTATTACAATGCAAATCAGCAAGCATACAAGGCAGACAGGAGTTACAACAGGATACACAACTTAATCCTACCAGGAATCTAATCATAGTAGTTTAAGAAAAGAATCAAGTAGATTACAATAACATATTTTTGCATTCTTGATGTTCTAAGGGATGATTTACATCATGCATAGCAGATATGGATAGAAATCAATGGAGATAACCATATATATTTTAAAAGGAGTAGATCAAGGTGATTTCTGGATCACCCACCTTGTAATGCCTAGCTACTCCTTTAGGCACCACAAGGGGGTGAAACCGTAAAATAAAATGCTTAAATTCAAATTCAAATCTTCAACGAAAAAAGGCAGCGTTCGAAATAAACTATCTAAAAATTTCTAAAAATTTCAGCATGATGTATGCGTAAATTCGTCCATACGTCATATACAACATTTCATATGATTCATCACAAGCATTTCAATTTCAAAAGTTTAACCATCACAGGCAATTATAAGATCATTTCTGACAATTTATAGTAGAAATCAAAAGGTGGGACTCAAGTCCAAATCAGTGAGTCACACGCTCACTCTCAAATCAAAACTATGAGTCTGATGCTCGTAAATCATATATCATGAGCTTACTCTACTCTACTAATTCAACAACTCTAAACCATTCACAACATTCTTCTAGTTAATAATTCATATAAGAAGCGAATGAAATACAAAAGTAACCAAAAATCACGATCACGACTCTCACACATGGTCAATCCCTAGCCCCCTTACATTTCTTATTTCATGTTTCATAAATCTTAAAAACTCAGAAAATAACTTCTTGCGAGAATCAATATAACTCAAACAAAAATGATCCACATGCATGTCATGTATGCAAGAAAGTTTATTTTTATGTTCCACCGTCTTACACGGTCATAATCCATGGGATCATGCACGCGTACTCGCTCCCAGGCCCTATTCCATGTCTAGAGCTATGAAATTTACTCCTCAGACCCTATTTCATGCCAAGAGTTAAATGTTACTATCTTCCCTCCAGACCCTAATTCATGCCAAGGGATTTTTTTTATTAAGTTGCCTACCGACTAATAATATCGCTCCTCAGGTTCTATTTCATGCTAAGAGCTATAATATCTGCTCGGGCCCTATTTCATGCCAAGAGCATTACCGACCCCAAACGATCATCTTGGTGTTGATCAGACATCCGAGGTAAGTAATGCAAAAATAGTTTTGGCATGCAATGCATGAATGCAATTCAACACATATTTAAGTGCACCATAATTAGTGACATTTTCAATACGTCAAAAATCTTGCTCATAAAACCAACATCATAAACCCATACCATTAACAATTCATCGTCGTACATAAAAGCATTACACACATCAAATTGAATAAAGTCCATTCCATATCAACATGGAAAAGAAACATGTAATTTCTCGAAGGCCATCGTCACTATCTTATGGATAAACCTACTCACTTTGGATTACATCGAGTCTCAACTACCTCCCATCCGAATCCAATCAAAGAAAGAAATAACTATTACATTTATTTAAACTTTATTTAAGAACATAAGCTTATCATTTAGAACATTTTTCACTCGTAGGTATCATTTATCTTTTAACTCATTAATTACCTCATAATAATCTTTTTAATGACATCTTGGTACTTAGCATGGTTGTCAAGATCCCAATCCGGATATTAAGCTCTTACAATATTACGATACTCCGGACAGAAAATGATCCCGATCCTACCCGGATGATCTTAAATATAAGATCTATACCGAATCTATAGTCGGGTTTCAGCATCCGTAGGATCTTACCATCTTAAGGATCCTACGATATTGGTACAAATTTATTTATTCAAATAAAAAGTAAACATATAAGTGTCCTCGAGAAAATTTGATTTTACTATTTTATTTTATATATTGTATAGTCACATTTTCATGAATTTTAATATCTTCTAATAATTTAATGTTATGTTATGAATCTAATATTATCTTATCTTACATCAAACTTATTTTTTATTATTGCACATATACTAAGAATTATATTGCATTTTAATAAATATTATAGTTCTTTAAGATCAAATATTATATATTAATATTTTAGTGTTTTTAAGAATATATCATATTGTCTTTCACATGATATAAAAAAATATCTATTAGACATGAAAATATGAATAAAGTATTAATGGTCAATGTTTAATTAACTTATATATAAACATAACATTTATGAAAAATAAATTACTTTAATTATTTTATATTAAAAATATTTTTTTATTCATGGATTAGGATCTTACGATCTTCGATCCGATCCTATGATCCTCGATCCTTGAAGCCTCTTATGATCCTACCTCAGAAAGCGATCCTAACAACCTTGGTAGTTCGAATTAGAATTTATAAATATTTTACCTAAGTTCATAATGAACACATTATAACACACATATAAACTAATTTCATAAATTGATCAACACTATGGGCTTTTAGTATGCTTATCAATAGGGGAAAGAAATCGCCAACTAATAGCAATCGACTCAAACCCCCAACGGGCATCTACCTATCATATCCAATTAACCATATAATAATTTGAATTTAACACTATGACATTCTTATCAATTTATAAAGTTGTCTTATGAATAGTTTTGGCCACCAATCATATCCTTACCACAATAAATGAAGCCACCATTTTTGGAACCGAAATCAGCACTCTCAGAACCAAGATCAGACCCGTCGAAATGTCGAAAAGCTACTGAACGCCTTTTTCATCCATAATAAGATAAAGTTACTTTATGTTTGTTCACATAACTGAAATCCAATCTCATGTATATTTCCATTCACTTACTCGCTGCGCTATGAGGATGAGTCGCCGGAAAGGCCGCCTCACATCGATCTAAATTCGAAACCCATGAACCTAAAAGGGATTAGCAGTTGATTATTATATGGACATCAATATGATCTATTTCTGCCTCGCGTGTGCACCTACCCGAATGTGGTGATGAGCTCGGCCGGAGCTTTCCGTCGGACTCTCGTCGGATGGGTCACCCTCGGCCACCTACATGATTGGGAACAATAACACGTTTAAAACTCTTTGAAATGATCCTAATCGACCTGAGGATGATGTTCAACTCACCAAGAGAAAGATAAGCGCGTCATAGCCAGAAAATGTCGTCGACGAACTTCTCCCCTTTCTCGTGTTTGGTACTTACTGCATCGTCTACAATGGATCGATCTTCGTTTACCCCATGTCAAAATATCATTTCGTCATCCTCTTTCCAATGACACCTCACACGAGAAAGGAGTGACCGGATGATGGAGAACATGTGGCCGAAAGTAGGGGCGGCTCGTGTACGACACTGTAGCAATTTGGGGGGAGGAAGAAGACAATACTTCTTCTTTTTTATATACACATCATTTTCATGTTTTTTACTTTTTTTTTGTTGTTCAATACTGCACAAAGACCAAAAAGCCCCTCATTTTAAAAAAATTCCATTTTCTTTTCTTCAAAATGTGCAGGACTTTACACGCCGATTCTTGCAGCTTTCTCCTCCTTGATCAGGCTAAATCACATATAGTTGCATCCTCCTCGTTGTCCCTGCACCTGTGATGCTTCCCCTGGCTTCGCTCTACCACCTCGCAACCCGATGGATGCAACTACTGCTACCCTGGCAACCTTAGAAGATGAATCAGTGGATGCAGATCTCATTCCAACCCTACGGGCAGGGAAAAAGGCGTCTCCATGTAGAAGAAGGGTGGCAGCATCTACTCCGGACCTGCAGCTTCGCCCCAGCAAAAACATTGGAAAAGGAACAACAAAAGGTAAGCGTAAATCTGCCAAGTCAAACGAAAACTTACATAATACCGTGTCTGTGCAAGATCTGACCCTTGCGCAACCTTCTTGAACTGAATGAAGATTATATGTTGGAACTGTCGGGGAGCCGGACGTAGCAAGGTCAGGGACCGGCTTGCTGACTTGATAAAACACAATAAACCTGACATTATCATGCTGGTAGAATCACACACTGATGAAGATAATTCAAGGCGAGTCATCGGGCGACTTGGACATCAGTGGCACGGCCACTTCCATGCTGGAAGCGGCGCCTCTGGCGGTATCTTGGTTGCTTCGACAGGTCATGACATCCAGGTGACACCGATCCATGATAATGAGCAAACCCTGCACCTAGTAATATCTTATTTAGATTTTTCATTTTTATTGACATGTGTCTATGCTAGTAGCACTCCTCTTCTGAGAACGAATCTATGGAACGATCTTTCCTCCTTAAACACGCGTGACTTCCCCTAGGCAATTGTAGGTGATTTCAACTCTATCCTAACTCATGAAGATAAAAAAGGAGGAGCCCCTTTAAACTGACCAAATCAATACAAGCATTTAGATCCATGTCTGCCCTGAAAACTCACGTTTCACATGGTGCAATAACAGATCCGATAATGCTAGAATCATGTGTAGGTTAGATCATGTTTTATTAAATCACAATTGGATACAGAAATTCTCAAATATGAAATTAATCACCATCACTCGCTCGGCTTCAGATCACTCCCCGCTCCTACTCACAACTGCCCATAAACAGTTTAGATCTAAGACCTTTAAATACGAGCACTCTTGATTTGAACATAAAGAACCTAGAGACTGTAAAAAATGAATGGAACTCTCACAACAATCTTGACCAAAACTTAAACAATATAAAAAGGAAAACTCTATGCTAGAACAAAAATGACCTTGGTAGGCTAGAAGTGAAGGCCCAAGAGGCTCAGGAACTTATCCAGCAGTGAGAACATAATGATAGTATTTCTGGCCTATCTGATATGGAATTTCTTACCCTAGGGGTCACATACAACAAGCACCTAGCATACCTTAGACAAATAAGCATTAAATGACGGAGTAAGTCTAAATCCAATTGGGCTCATCAAGGGGATAAAAATACAAAAATTTTCACATCTCTATTATTATCAGATCCAAATCTAATTATATCTCATCCATTACTGACAATGATAATCAAACAATCACTGATGAAAAACTAATTAGGAATGCTTTCAGACAGCATTGCATTGACCTGTGGGGATCTGAAAACACACCAAACTATCCTAGCTTGCCCAATTTGCCTAAGCTTCAGCACTGCTGGAGGTCACAGTTGGTGGCCCCCATCATGGATAATGAGATCAAGGACAGCCTATGGGGGCTGGGCTTGGGTAAGGCCCCTGGGCCTGATGGCTTTACAATAGAATTTTATAAAAACTATTGGGATATTGTGGAAAATGACATATGTAGACATATTAAAACTGCTTTCACATGCGAAACATTGCCCACTAGCTTGTCTTTGACATCCATCATTTTCATTCCCAAGAAGGAACACCCAACAAAGGTAAATGATTATAGGCCAATATCATTATGCAATGTACTATATCGTGTGGTTGCTAGAATCCTTCCTCAAAGACTTAAGCCTACCCTTGATCAGCTCGTTAATCCTGTGCAATCTGCTTTCCCTACAAATAGATCAATACATGACAATGTCATGCTGGCACAGGAACTTGCACACACTATTTCCAAAGGTAGGAAAAAATTCTTGATGCTTAAAATAGACATGGAGAAAACTTTCGATAGAGTATCTTGGTTTGGTCTGCAATTGAAAACATCCTAACTGTTATGGACTTCCCCTAGGAATTCATTGATTGGATCTTAATGTGTATCAAATCACCCATTTTCTCATGTCATATTAATGGAACTGGATCACAAGTCTTTACCACTCACAGAGGCATTAGGCAAGGGGATCCTATCTTCCCCTATCTCTTTATCTTAGTTTCTCAAGTCCTAACTTCCTTGATAAACAAGCATGTCAATAATGATACACTTATCCCTTACTCTTTAAATGACTTCACTATCGGCGATCTTATGTATGCAAATGATTTACTCTTATGCATAGCTGCTACCAAATCAAATTGTATCATGTTGAACAAAATTTTTAAAGAATATGAGGGTTTAACTAACCAAAGGATCAATTACTCTAAATCTGAAATCTTCTTCCCGCCTAAGCTAGCACATAACAGGAAACATAGTATCAAGAATATCTTAAAATTCAATGTTGGGAACTACCCTTTTTCATACCTTGAGGTGCAAATCTCCTACAAGTACATACCCAAAACACATCAATTTAAATTAATGGAGAAAGTTACTAAAGGGGTTGCTGGTTGGAAACAACAATTGTTAAACCAAGCTGGGAAATCTATATTAATTAACTCAGTCCTCACTTCATTACCTGTCTACACTCTAAGTGCCTCTTATATCTCTGCTGGAGTAATAGATGCGATAGAAAGACATAGTCGGACATTCTTTCGAGATCCAGGTGGAGGCAAAAGAGGCACACATTTGATAAATTGGGAGTTAGTTCAACTGCCAAAAATTCACAGGGGAATGGGAATTAAAAATTTCAAGCTCATTAGACACTCCTTACTTGCGAAAAAGAATCCTAGATCTATTAAATAAAAAAGATTCTCCTTGGGTCAAATTGGTTACTCACAAGTATGGTTCAATTCATCCATGGGCCTCTCTTCAAATTAAAAACACACATCTGCATGGAGTTGGAAAATTATCCTCCTCTCCCTTCCAGAAGAATATTGGAAATGACAATTCTATTTATGTCTTTTCTGATCCATGGGTGTTTACTGTGCCTCTTGCTTGGAAACCAACATATACTAACATGGACTTGTATTCTGATTCCTTAATGGTTTGCAACTTGATATCTAATAACAAATGGAATATTACTCTGTTGTATGATCTTTTTAGCCCAATGCTTGTTGACTGTATTTTGGCAATTTATTTACCTTTGGCCGTCAATGATGATACATGGCTTTGGAGCTTGGACACTAATGGGTGTGCCAGTGCTAGATCTGTCTACAGGCATATTGCCAGCAACTCTTTACCGCCTCCTGTGCATGGACGGCCCCCTTGGTTCAGATTATGGTTAGTTAATTATCCCCCCAAAGTTAGAGTTTTTCTATGGAAACTATTATACAAGAAACTTCCTACTGACCCCTCTATTGATACTTCATGTAAACTGTGTGGGCATAGTAATGAATCTGTTGATCACTTATTCTTCTCTTATACTCTAGTCCATGGCTCAAACTGATCTTAACTTTCATTTTGCATTTCATTTATCTTGTCATGAGGGATCTTGGTTATTTGAGGACCAGAATCTTATATCTAGCTCAAACTCAAAGCTAATATCCATTATTGCTATGTGTTTTTGGGGAATTTGGTGTGCCCGAAACAATGCTTTCTTCAAATTCAGGGTGGCAACCGCTAGAATGGCCTAGCAGAGAGTGTTGGCAGATGTCCAGGAATGTGATAACAGCCATATTTCTGAGGCAACAAACCACCACGACCGTCTTCGGGGCCGGTGGGAGCCCCCGGCTGCGGGGTGGATTAAACTTAACACCGATGGATCCTATGTGGCCGGACATGACACCGGGGGAACAGGGTTTGTCATTCGCGCTAACTACTCATCTTTTTTGGGTGCAGGTGCGATCAGAAGGCATGGACGCTTGGCATTAGATAAGGAAGCTTGGCGAACTTTTGAAGGAATTAAGAGATGCATCGAAAGAGGTTACAGACGCTTATCTATCGAGACGAATTCCTAAATTCTTGTGCAAATCATCAATGACAATGCGAGACATCATTGGCAAATTGGCGGCCTTACTGAAGACATTCAATATTTGCTTTCTACTTCCCTTGATTGGGAATTGAAACATTGTAATCGTAATATCAATTAAGTGGCAGATTTTTTTGCTTTTTGGGCACGTCGTGTAGATCACAACATTTTTTGGGAGAATCCATTGGAGGTCCTTCATTTACTATACTCGGACAACTCCGGTTGCTATTTGAATATGCAATCAAAAGTCATTTTCATTAAAAAAAGTGAGAGATTAGAGATGAGCAGTAGATTCAAAGGAAACTAAGGTAAGTTAGGAGGGTTGTTCAGATCCCAATCTTGCATATTTTTCATGGCCGAATTAGGGGAGATCGTGTGTGATTATGGGGCATTAACTTCCCTAATTCGTGTCTAGATTAAAGAGAATCATGGTGCATTTATGTGGCATTAATTCCCCTAATTATGTGGCCAGGTGTATGAATTTGATTTTTCAAATCTTTAGTTTTTATTGGGATCTTATCTTAAGAGGGCATTTTCTTACGAGTTAAAGTTAAATTACCTTGTTTATTTTATTTTAATTTGCAAGTAATCTAGATTGTCTATCAATATGAATTTCTTATGAAATGACAATCCACATTTATTAGGAGGTTGTTCAGATTCTCCTCCAAGACAACTACTGTTATAATTTATTTATTTATTTATTATGGTTGTTTTTATTTTTTCCTGCCACATTCCCCTAATATTTGACGTAGAGATGTATGCTCCATTGCCAGAGCTACAAAAGATAAATATGGTTAGGAACTTTTTGGATGACTTTGTAGAAGACATTCTTGGGCTACTCTTAATGGTTTGAGATGATAGAGTTGAAGAATTAAATTCAAGAGTTATTGAACAAAAGGTTAAATTTCATAGCATTATGAGGGAAAAGAAATGATGATGGAGTTCTCATAGTGTGGGCTGACTTTATAGAAGGGAGATGAGTTTTCTTTAAGAGGACTAGGGTTCACAATTGAGAGGGACGAGAGAGGAGAGATGATGATGATGTGGCTCTGAATTTTGATGGTGTGGGCTGGCTTTATAGAAGTGGGGGGGGGGGGGGGGGGGGGGGGGGGGGGGTTACAATGGAGAGAGCATTTTAGAGAGAGACAAAGAAGAGACGGTGAAGGTGTGGTTTCTAATTCTGATGGTGTGGGCTATGTTTATAGAAGGGAGAAGTGGAATTAACAAAATATTTTTATTCATTTATCGTTTCATGATTTTACAGAGAATTGGAAATTATAGTTAAGTGTCTTTCATGAGTTCAGCATGACATAATAAATCACTTTTAAGATTTATCTTACTATGATTTCTGAAAGTCCAGATTATACAATGTAATCAGTTATGATGTTGATTGCTAATAATTGTATTATCTATATTATTTAACTTTTATTTTATTAATTTTTTTGTAATTATGTAAAATATTTATAAATTTTAATTAAGTGTATTTGATGTGTATCACATTGTCTCAAGATTAATTCTAAATATTTAAAATAAAAAATACCAAATGTTTAAGATTGATTGTAGCTTCTTAAAATTATAATAAAAGCATATGTACCAGAAGACATTTCATAAAACATTTGACAAAACACAACATCGAGGCATCCACTATAAACACAAATTCTTCTGATCACTTATGAGTATTCTTATACGATCTCGTCTTATATAGGTGAAAAATAATTTTTCATCCTACAAAGTTATAAATGTCATTGTAAAAGTTAACATAAATGCATGATGGATTTATTTTAAACATAAAAATATTGAAATGGCAAAATTATGAGAATATGTTATAACTTATTAAATAAATATTATAAAATTAATTGTTAAAGTTATGATAAAAAATAATAAAAAATGAAAATAGCATAAAAGAGATTTATAATTTGTTAAAATTATGATAAAACATTAATAAAAATATGAAAATATCACAAAAAGGATAAATAATACTTTTGACGAGTTACTTACAATTAACTTTAATAGTTAATGAATTAATTTTATAGATAGAAACAGTGATACAATCAAATAATGAACGTATGTTATGAGTCATTATATAAAGATAATCACATAAAAAATAAGAAGAATATGAGGAAAGAATACTTTATACCCAGAATAGTAGGTATATTAGGGTGCGCGCATACACACATCTATATATGCACCCTACAATTCAGCACCATAATCGTCCCATATGGATGTATGGTCATTATTTAATGACTTCAAAAGGCACAGTTTAGTGCATTGGTTCAGCCACTTCGCAATCATTCCAGTTGGGATCATTGGCTCAATCCAAAAATATAGATCACGAACCCATCCCCAAACCAAATGTGTCGAGGGGATGGACGACACATTTATTTTTTTTGTGTTTAAACATAGTCTCTATTTACATACACTCGAATGAACTCTCCTCGAATGTACATAACCCTATTCCGGTCTAGTCCGGTATGGAATGAACTTATAATCATATGATCGAGTCGATTCCAACGTGGAATAAAAAGGATTGATATTGGTGCGATCTAATCTATTATGGGGAATCAATTTTGTCCTTGCCCCATTATACCTTTTTCCAATATACGAAATTGCAGACTTAAAATTCAATTCTTATGAAATCGCGAATCAAATCATTTGCTCTTACCTCAACAAAAGAAGCATGAACCTCTTCTTTAGAACCATTTTGTTCGTGGTTCCAATTCAATATCAATACCTCGCACTTCTTTTATTTTTATCTCTTTTTTTATTCAAAGATAGTAACCGATCCAATAAATCTATGGAGTCCAAGAAAAATTGACTGATCTTATTATTCTTAATCATAATCAATGATTTCTTATATAGCTAGAACGACCCTCACAAATGGCGGATACTAATTTGTTAAGAACCAATCGGATTGAAGCTATAGCATCATCATTGGTTGGAATCGAAATATCGATCTGGGTCACAATTTGTATCGATTAAACAAATCGTTGGGATCCCCAAAATTATACATTCTCGAAGAGCCGCATATTCTTCTTGCTGATCAACGATGATCACAATATCAGGCAACCCCGTCATATATTTGATCCCGCCAAGATATGTTTGTAAGGTAGATAATTTTCTCTTCAACATTGCTGCATCTCTTTTTGGGAGACGATTGAGTTTCCCCATCTTTTGTTCTGCTCTTAAGTCCTTGAATTTTTTAAGTCTCATTTCTGTAGTGGACCAAAACGTTAACATACCGCCAAGCCATTTTTTATTAACATAGTGACACCGAGCCCTTATTGCATATGCTACTAAATCCACTGCTTTATTTTTGGTACCAACAATTAAAAGGTTTTTTCCTCTACTTGCTGCATCAAAAACTAAATCGCATGCTTTTGATAAAAAATGAGCAATTCTAGTGAGATTTGTAATATGAATACCTTTACGCTTTGCAGAGATGTAATGGGCCACTTTTGGATTCCATTTCTTAGTACCACGACCAAAATGAACTCCTGCTTCCATCATCTCTTCCAAATTGATGTTCCAATATCTTCTTGTCATTTTTCCCCACACTTCCTTTTTGTTTTTTCTTTTTAGTAACACGAGGGTTGCTCTCGTTGCGGGACTTAACCCAACACCTTACGACACGAGCTGACGACAGCCATGAACCACCTGTGTCCACGTTCCCGAAGGCACCCCTCTCCTTCAAGAGGGGGGAGGATGGACGACACACCTATTTCCGGATAGATAGGAAGAAGACGTAGCATGAAATATTTTTTTACAATTACGTAAATATTGTTTCAATATCATTAATATGCTTAAACTATTGTTGATCCATTTATCCATTAGTTGAGTATTCACGTATTGAACTGTGAAACTCATAAGGTATTGTTCCTCCTATATTGATCGTGGAGTTAATCAGCAAATAAAGGATGATGAAAAGTATTTATTGCTATTTGTGATGATGATGTGCACTAGGAGTGATACTAAGTTGTCAAGTAGTTTTTATTATCATATTATTTTCTTCTGCAAAATCGAGTTGTTGTAAAATTTGTAACACCTCTTAAACTTCTCTAATTTTCATATGTTTATTTCATAATTATATTGGGCATCTGTTGATTTAATATTTCTATATTTTTTAAGTCTTCCGCATTTTTTGGCTTTTTGGTCAAAGCCCCACTTAAGTCAAGTTAGTAGCGTCTCTCAGATTATATATATATATATATATATATATATATATATATATATATATATATATATATATATAACGAAAATTTGAAGGAGATCTCAAGCACTAGATGTTTTGCCAATAGCTAGTTAATTAACATCATGCACGTAATATATGATGTAAGACATGTAAAGCTAACAAGCTGCAGCTAAACTTATTTGATTTGTTTATATTTGGGAAATCATTGGTCTAAGCAAAACAGTTAATTGACTAATGGCAGCAGCAGATGCCATCCGACGAACAGAAGGAACCATCATAATAACCGTAGGCCTCGCACTCGTGCTCGCACTGCTCAGGGCTGATGCACTTATCAAGAGCACGGCTGGGGCCACAACCGGAATTAGCATCCACGACGGGTCTGGCCGCCGCAACCATCACGCCACCTGCAGGTCCTCCTATAAAAGAAAACTTATAAGTCATAATATTATAAATCAAATATTGATCGGAGGCACGTACATAAAAATAGTTCCAGCTAAAGATGGATATGAATACATGGATGCAAACTAAGAGAGAAAGCAGCAAATCAGATCGGAGCACATGCCTTGATGCGTTGAAGAGAGAAACAACAACAAACTGACAGCAAGAAGGACGGAAATGGATCGCTGGAACGTCATCTTACTTCCTCCAAGTGTTCTTCAATCTTCTCAGCAAAAAAATCCCTGAATTCCTTGGTACTGCCAGTATGTATTTATATATATACACTTTCCTGGATATCTGATGATCAATGCACATTGATTTGTACAAACATAATTGATAATATGTGATTATATGTGCATTCATTAGAGCCTTAATTGGTGAAATATGTGTAGCGTACACACCTTCATTACATTTAATGTGCATTGATTGGATCCACAAATGGCAATATATATTTCCACAATTAACTAATGTTTAATTTGCATTGATTTGGGCCATAATTTTATATGTATATTAGTGTTAAATCAGAAATTTTAATTTCACCCTCGAATCAGTGAATCTCGATCGTTATAATCATACATCAACGCTCCACATTTCATGAGACTAAATAAGAGTTTGAACCTGATTTTTTTATCATTTAAATCCGGTTCAATTAAGATATTTTAATCTTCACGATTTTGACCGTTGTTGCATGATTATAACGATCGAGATTTATTGATTTGACGGTAAGATCAAGATCTTTGATCTAACACTAATTTTTATCATATATATATATATATATATAAAATATACGTATTCATAATTGTCTAATGGCTAATGTGAATTTTGAGCCAACATCATATTAATTAGTTTCACATGTTATTGCACAATTATAACCTCATCCCAGAGATCTTCATGCATGCATCAAATGAATTATTTGTTCATGTGGATATGATCCGTTCATCTGAATTGCATTATGTAAAATGATTGTAAAGCATGTGCAAATGATGCTATTAATAATAATCTTATCATCATCATTATACATGAAAAAAAATTATTTAGGAATTGTTCATATGAGATTCGCATGCGTCACAATTTCATAGGCATTATTAATCCTTTTTTTGAAAGTCAGAAAAAAAAACGTTGAATATTTAGGAATTTAATTACACTACTTGAATTTGTCTCTCCCCACCCCTACCCCTTTTTATGCTTATACTAGACCCGTGTAGGTCTTTGTCACAGCCAAAAACTTATTATTATTATTATTATTATTATTATTATTATTATTATTATTATTATTATTATTATTATTATTATTATTATTATTATTATTATTATTATTATTATTATTATCCTTTGAAATCACTTTCCAAGTTTTTTGCTAGGTAATTTCATCTTTCCATAGTTTCTTGTATACTACCATTATACTAATTTTTACTTTAGGTGACATTTAAAGTTAATGCAAACGTCATCTAATATTAGAATTTTTTGTGACATATAACAAATGTCACTAGCTAAAACATATCAGTTATGTTTATGAAAAGATAAACAATTACAAAATAGTTAAAACATTTTAACCCTTAGATTAAATTTTAAAATGCAAAAAAATATTTGAGCCCTTGGATCAAATCCACGAACAAATTTTTGGTGACATTTAATTTTTTTGTGACGTCTAATTAACATGCGTCATAAATATTTTCTATGACTCAGTTACGTCGACGTCAAGTCAATGTTTAATAAACATCATAAAAGATTTTTAGTGACGTTTAATTCAATTTGAGCAACATTTGTTAGACGTCACCAAAGTAAAAAAAATTTGTAGTGTACGTAGTGATTCCTTCCATTTACTAATGCACTCTTTATTTTTGTATGGATTGATTTTGTTTATTTTTTCAAATGTTCGCTCGTTTAATTTGGGCTTTCTCTATGTCCATTTTAGTGAAATTAAGAAGTAAACCAGATTGCCCTTGGGTCCAAGCTTCGACTTAACCACGTGTTATGATTTAGCTTTAAAAATTGAGCCTAGCTATACTAGGGAAGATGATACAAAAGAAGGCTTAACATATAAAAGTGTGACCATAAATGTAAGTAATTAATTTCTTTGGTCTTTTAGAATGTTCATACATACATACATACATATATATATATATATATATATATATATATAATATAGGGATTAATGGGGTGTAACCCCTTACATGTAACCTTGTGTAGACCCTAATTTAATGGTTCAGATCAAATCCGGTAGGTGTAATCGAACGATTCTCAAACTCTCTCTTCACTCACGCCCGCTCTCTCTTCATTCGTGTGATGTCGCCGTCCTCCCCTCCGGTCGACGTCACCAATCGTTCTCCTCCTCTCCAGTCGACGTCACCAATCGTCCTCCTTCTCGCCAGTCGACGTCATCAATCGTCATCCTCCTCTCCAGTCGACCTTGCTCGTCGATCGCCCTCCTCTTCACTCATCGAGTCGCAGATCGCCCTCCTCTGAGAGCTGTTGGCCAATGCAACTTTCATCCTCAACAGACAACGTGCTGGCACCCCCCTCTCGCTTGCTATCGTCATCCCGATCGACCTCCTCTCCTCTTCCCCTCCATCATCGTCGAGCATCTTGCTTCTATGCGCCTCCTCTCCAGATCTACACAGCCATCCTTGATCCGCCTTCCGCTGTCCCCGATCTACGGTCCTCTCTAGATCTAAGCTATCGTCGTCCCCGATCCGCGCTGCTGCCCCTTGCAAGTCGCTGTAGTCGGCACCCCGATTGAGCCCTCCTGCAAGCACAAGAGCCCCGGAGTCCACCCCTCTCTCCCACACCCTCCAACCATCGTCGCCTCACATCCTCGACGGCTGCAAGCGCCGTCGACTGCCACCAATCCTCTCTACCCCGCTCGATTGTTGATGGCTGCGAGCGAGGGAGAGATTGTAGAGTGTGACGTGAGATCGCAGAGAGAGCGCGTGAGAGTAGAGAGAAAGGGAAAAAATTGTGAAATAATATGGACCGTTGATCTAAAATGGACGGTCCAGATTTGGTTAGGGTTACACCTCCATTAATCCCATATATATATATATATATATCACTGTCCTATGAAAAGGGCTCCAAATTATGAAAAATAAAGCTTGAAAGTTCTTATAACTGAGGTCAAACTCACTACAAGAAAAATGTGCATTTCCGACGGACAAGGATCATTCGTACTTTCTGATGGCATTGATAGAAAAAATCCTTCCAAGATATTGATAGGCAAAATGTTCGTCGTTAGTACCGACAACAAAATTCGTTGATAATTTTTCATTAGTGCTTTTAGAATTACTGACGAATTTTTTATCCATCGATGATTTTAAGGTTTAAGTTCTTCGATAATTATATTTATAATAATATATATATAACAATATAAATATATGTTTAGTATTTTAATATTAAACTTTTCGATGAATTTAGCCTTCGTAAGTACCCGGTGGATTTCTATCCGTCCATAATTTCCAAGGCTAAAATCATGGGTAATTATATTTATAACAAAAATATATAATATAAATATATATTTAATATTTTAATATTGAACTTTTCGATGGGTTTAATCTTCGGAAGGACCGACAGATTTCTATCCGTCAGTAATTCTGAAGGCTAGACCCATCGGTAATTATATTTAAAATCAAAATATATAATATAATAATAAGTATATGTTTAATACTTTAATATTAAACTTTTTTTACGAGTTTAGCCTTTGAAAGTATCGACGGATTTCTATCTATCAATCATTTCAAAGATTAGACCCGTCAGAAAGTTTAATTTCTCTCACCCAATGTTTCAGTCCAATTTTCCCTCTCACTCTCTCTTCCACACCCTCTATGCATACTTCTCTCTCTCTCCATCTCTTGCTGGCACTATCCCTCTCCTCTCTCTCTCTCTCTTTTGGCTTCAGCGACAACCAGCGGCGGCAGCTCCAATGGCTCTGACGACTACCTCTCCCTCTCTCGGTGACCACCCATCGGGCTCCAACGACTCCACCTCCAGCCTCCATCTCCCTCTTCCTCTCTCTCTCTCTCGACTCCGGCTGCCTGGCGACCAGAGGTGGCCGAATTAGTAGCCTGCAGGCCATTCTCTTTCCACTTTTGTTTCATCTCAACCCAAAAGCTAATGAGTTCCTGGCCAAAACGCCGACTCTTTCAACCGCTCAGACATCCATCCCTTCGCGCTTCGCCCGCCTTATCTATCTGCGCGCTGGCATATGGCCACCTATGGTCGGATCCGTCCAACAAGGCGAATCTAGCCGCTTGCAGACCAGATCTGCAACGGCCGGTCCTGGTTGCCAGCAGCCTATTTTTTTATATTTTAAAAAAGTTTCTGACAAATTCATTCGTCAAAAACGTAGAATCCCTTCGGAGGTCCCGACGAACACTACCCATCGGAACCTCCGATGGTGGTCCATCCGTCCGAACCTCCGACGGTTTACTTTCCATCGGAACTTCCAAAGGTGGCTCCTTTAGACATATCGACAATTTCATGCATCTGTCGAAAAACTATTATTAATGAGGGTTATTCTGACAAATGTCTTTTCGTCCAAAAATCTATCAAAAAATGGATTTTTCGATGGGTTTCATGAGATTTTTGATCAATTTTTCTGTCGGAAATTATTGAAAATGTAGTAGTGACTATCCATATGGACAAGGTAAATTTTACTTGCACTAGATTGTATAAAACTTGAATAACAAGTCATTATAAAAAATGCTGAATTGAGAAAAACATATATCTATTGAAGTGAGAGAAAAAAAATTTGTTTCCAAACTTCCCCTTTTTTATTTTAACATTTATCATTACAATTGTTAAAAATGTTGTATTTCTATACGATAAAAGACTCTTTTTTTTGCATTTAAACCCCCAACTCACATTGCATTAGAGTTTTGGATCTCAAATGTTAGGATGAACATTTTGGTGGTTTATTTTCAAATGCATCAAATCTATAATATCCTGCCTCATTTTGAAACATTGATGCAAATCGAAATTTTTGTCAATTATATTGTTTAATCAATCTTCAATCCATTTCGAGCAACTTAGAAATTGAAGTTACTTTCTAAATTTGTCAACTATATTGTTTTTATTTTTTCCCATTGTATTGTTATAAAAGTTTATTATTATATGTGCTACTTAATATTGGATGATAATTATTTATCAATTTATTTAATTATTATTTGCTCACTTTGCTGTTTCACTTTTTTTTCATGTTAGTAATAAAGTCCAGCGACTTGATGACCTTGTTGGAGATATAGATAATCTTTGGTGCCAAGTAGTAAGGAGCCACATGCCCCAATACTTGTTATAGATAGAAAACTTGTACTTTTGGTGTCTTTTCTATTGGAATGTCAAAAGAGTTTGATATGTGATATAATATATATATATATATATATATATATAATTTAATGGGCATCCACCCTATTAAATTAAGGTGGATGCTCCTGCCTATGTTGAACACCATCCACTGGGAGATCAATGGCCCACACAGATAATCTCCTTAAGCGTGATTCAATAGGGGGCGTAGAAGGCGATTCAGCAACAATGTGTTTTGTTCCCTAGGAGGGATGAGAGTTGTCGTTGCACTCGACCTCGCCCCCAGTCACGACCTTCGCCTTTCGTCCGCCATTGTCATCACCTTACTCACGTCTACATCCATCGAATGGCTACGTATGAGCTCCTATCCTCAGGCACGCAAAATGTAGAGGGCGAGTGAGATTGACCCCTAGGGAGATCGACAACGACGTGGAGCGCAAGGGCGATGAGGACATGCGAGAGTGTCAATGATGGCAAGGATGCAAGGCGGCGACGGCAAGAGGGGGTGATTAGCGGTGGACGAAGTCAATGGAGGCGATGCCGTGTGAAAGAGGAGATCAATAGAGAGCGAAGTTGAAGGCAACTACGGTGGCGACCAAGGTCATGCCAGAGGTGAGATCGACAGTTAGCAAGATTAAAGACATCTACGACGGTGCAATGACAGTGGGTGAGCTCCTTTCCAAAACACAGGAATCACGACGGGAGCGGGGAGTGGGAAGGGTAAATCACGTGTCGTGGTTGAACCGTTTGTTGAATTGTCCACTGAACCATGATTTCTTCATTGATCGTTGATCGAGCATCGAATGAATGCGGACGTCGGTGGAAAGATCAACCCATTATAATGGGGTGGACGCCCATTAAATTCATATAAAAACAACTTTGTATCTTGTAAAAAATTATTGTTAGCAATTCCTTGAATTCTACTCCAACTGAAAATCCTACCTTAAATGGAAACCCATATGTTAGGAATTAATTTATTTCCACATGATGTGATAGGTGTTCCATTTCTTGTGGGATTAATATTAGTGTCCTGATGGTGTTCTATTTCTTGTGGGGTTAATGTTATAATACTAGGTAGACAGAATTCCTATTGGATGAACATGAGAGGGAAAGGTGGTTGCAAAGGAGAGGCATAGCTCCGACGAACGTGAGAGAGAGGTGTAGGGAGTTTGGCAAACTTGATGTTAAGAACACCTAACTAATGTGAGAGGGAGAAGAGTTGAGGAAGCGAGGAGGTTTAGGGTGTCCAACAAACTTGAGATCGAGATGACTTGAGGCCAGGACAGAGCGACCTTCGTGCCCTATGCGCAGAGAAACGAAAGAGGCTGAGGGTGTTCAACGAATTTGAGATTGAGAACACCGAATGTGAACATGAGAGGGAGAGGAGTTGAGAAGGCAAGAGGGAGGTTTAGGGTGTTCAATGAACCAAAGATGGAGAGGAGTTGAGATCAACCGTCATGCCCTAGGTGCAAAGAAGCAAATGGGGCGGCTGAGGGCATTCGTCGAACGTTGCCGATGAAGATAGGCAATGAGATCGCGTAGAGGAATCTTTGTGCTCTACAAGCATATAGAGGAAACGGAGGAACTTTCATCTACAAGCGTAGAGAACGTGGATTGTGCCCTAGAGATCGTTCGGGTTCTTTCCCTTTCGAATCACGCGACTTCTACCCTTTCGAATCATGGACCAGTGATTCCACACACACACACAAACGATAATTTAGATAATTTTTGAATAAATTACATTAAATATCCTTCAACTTTGGACACTTTCCCAGCACTATTCACAAACTTCACATTGTAACAAGACTACCCTCTATCTTAATTTAACTTGTTTCACCAACTGCCTTGAAAACCTATTATCGGCGATTTTTGGTTGCCACTTGACATGGTGTCCACACGGTAATTTTTTCTCTCCTCCACACAAGCCAATAGTCCGACGTGACATTATTAAAAAAATAAAAATAAAAAATTTAAGCATCCTCGCATCAAGCACGCCCCCTCCCCATGACCTCCGACACTGCCTCGTCGGTGCTGGACTCGTAGGGGGTGATGCCCCGTCCCCTAAACCTTTAGTGTTGCCTCGTCAATGTCGGATGCGCAAAGGAGGGGGGGCGATGCCCTCCTTTTGTGTTGGGGGTGTGGCCGGTGCAAGCAGGCAAAAAGGGGGGTGTCGCCCCTCCTCCGAGCCCGAGGGGGGCGACACCCATCCCCTTTTGCATTGCGCGCATCTCTGACAGGTGCAGGGGGGGACGCACCCCCCCACCCTTTTCTTGCATCACAACCTACGTGAGTTGGCGATGCACACAGCACAGAAGGGGGACGACCCCCCCGTCGTCCTTGCCTGCATGTGCCAGCCATGCCCCCAATGCAAAAGGGGGGCGTCCCCCCCCCCACATCCGGTGCCGATGAGGCAGCGCATCAACAAGAGACTAGGAAAACGTCGATAATAGGTGAAAAGGGTAGTTGGTGAAATAAGTTAAAAGATGAAGGGTAGTCTTGTTACAAAGTGAAGTTTGAGGATAGCGCTGGGAAGGTATTTTGTGTAATTTATTCGATTATTTTATTTTTGAACCCATAAGAACATAGGAAGTTTATATAGGAACTCCTTTTATAGATGATATGAATTATAAATCGACTAGGACTTTGAATTGAAGTCATTTTTTCTTGCCAAAGACAGTGATTGCAAAACTCGATTTCTGATATCTTCTGATCTCTCATAAGATTGCACTTGCTAAAGATATCCATCACTTTTTTACTCATATGTTCAAGTAGCATGTGTCACAATTTGGATGCTTCTGATTCTGATTTGAATGAACTACCTACTGTAGGCATGCCAGAAATTACTATGCCTTGTAGTATGTACAAGGGCTTCTGTCTGACTCCTTTCATCACTTCAACATCAGCCTTGATGATCATAAGAATGTAAGCAAATATGAAATCAAGATTATAATAATATTAGTAAAGATTCGATCCGTTACCTCGTAACGCTATCCAACGGAGAGAAAGTTCGCCGGAGAGGATCGCAAGTGCTATCCCTCTAACGGTATCCACGCCAAGACATCGAGAAGATTTGTACACATCTTTTGCACCACAACCATTGTGGAGAAGAATATGAGGAGTTGAGAGGGAGAATGGAAGAGAGAAAGCCACACCCATATAATGACTAATACATTATTATATAATGAATGGAGAGAAGAATTGTTTAACTTCTTCTCCATCATAATCTCCTCATTCATGAAGGAGGAGAGTAGGTTACAAATAGGGGACAAAACCATTATGTTCCCTATCTAAGCCTATTATCATATAATAATATGAATATCCAATGGTCTATATTTGTCTGATCATTATCGTACGATCTAGTAGATCGATCAACACATTCGATCGAGACCGTTCGATTGAGTTTAAGGCATACAATTATTCACATTGTCTAACAGCTCCCACTTGCATTAAACTCAATACACTTTCAGTGCATATACTTTTTGTCTTCTTAAGATGAAATAGTGATTTAGTTAGTGCATATCATACGTATTAACTTTTAATACACATTTACTTTTATTGATCTAATCAATCGATCTTCCACTATTAGTGTGCAACATGATCAAGTTAGCCATTGCTAAACATATGATAACTTTGATCAATTTGGAATCAATTAACCCAAAATCTTCTTAATTAATCTTGTTTGCGTGTGACCTATTAGGTTCATATTACTATAGCCATAAGTGTTCAATATGAATCAAATTCATCACACAATATTTGATAATACAATTTATCAATATTCCCAAACAAATTGTGTGAACTCTTATAGACCAAGAGTGACACCTAGCAGTATGTCTTGGCCCCTATAGTAGTACGAATATCAACGAACCTATAATATGATATACATATATGTATAGTCCTTCTACGTTTTCTATGTCCTAATTGAGATTAATAGGACATGGTGAAATATTAGATCCCTAATATCAATACATACTTATATTGATAAACATTTTGTTCAAAAATATTGAGAACTCATTCTCGTATTGCTGTGGCCACAGATTTTGTTTATCAATCTTATTTATTACATTGGATATTTCTCTTTGTAAGAGTCGTAGATTCCATTTTGAATACTCATATATCATCATGTATTTTGAATATACTCAATAAATGTCATTAGATATTCATTTTTCAATGATCATTTTAACATTATCAAAGAATATTCATAAACATATAAGATATCAATGGTATCTCAGGTCAAAGGACCACGCGTACAATCGTATTAATGAAAAAACTTGCTAACAGTCTAACCAACAAGTTTTTCATGCGGGTCAGTTCAGTGAACTTGTTCTCTAACAAGCACATGTGTATTCGTTATGATGCGTAATGAGAACTAGTATCATGAAACCTTTTGATCAACGAACTACACAATCACATAATTGGATTGAAGCTGTCCTATCATCAATCCTTCATGTGACGAACAAACTTTTGAAATAGACATAATGTGTCTCATGTTATGATCATATCATATCACATTTGTCATATTGCTACTTCATGGACAATGACATGAATTTAATATTTTGACATATTATGGGAATAATGCCAATAATTATATAAACTTGATAATTTTAAATTTTTGTTATGATCATATCATAAAATAGGATGAATTTAGATTCATCAAAGCATAACTTTTCTAATGATCATATCATATTACTCATTATTTTGATATAACTTCGAGTATTTGATTATGTTTAGGGCATATACGTCCCATAAATCTTATATAGATATCTAATATCTAATAAGTTTCAAATACACTTATTATGATAAATTTCAAATACTACCACATATTCTCCCACTTGCACTAAATATAATCTTTCATAGTTTCAAAAAATTCATCTTCTAAAGATGTATTTTAAATGAAAGTTTAGTGCTAGAATCTGCTTTGAGCGACAATTGCCTGGAATATTTTACATGTCGTTAGTGTCAAAATACCTCAATGTTCTTAAGTGAAGTGGCATTAGTATATACAATACTCATGGTCATAAGTTATATATTTAAAATCCATAATGTAATTTCCTAACCAGATCTTAGCTGAACATTCAAGCTTTCTAATGGGCCGTTATCGATATAATGACTTATGGATTCTAATACAACATACCATGTTATTAAAAAAAATGACTCCACTATGAAGGATGAATGTGTTGTCATACTTGAATTTGAGATAAAAATTTATATCTCATCATTTGAAATCTAATTTTTAGTAAACTATTTACTAATATTGAACTTGTCAATAATGTGTCATCATATACTAAACGACTTTAGTAATGAGTTGTACATTTATTAAGAGAATATATCGAATATCAAAACCTATCACCATAGATGTTGATGTTCAATTAAATGTCTCTTATATTTAGAGTAGAGGATTTATATATGTATGACATTCATACTTTAATTGATTGAATCATTTATGTATTGTTTCATAAACAACGTTAAGAACTATTTTTCTCCCACTGAAATTGTGTATTATCTTAAGAAGAATCAACTACACAAAATAAATAGTGGTGTTTGCATCTTTTATGCTTAAAAATAAAATAAAATTAATGATCATACATTAATTTTATAATTCAAATAATTGAATTTATGCCAAACAATAAGATCTTGTTATGAACGTTTCAAACAATTGAATCGAGATATATTATCACTACCATAGTGATTTGAAATTTAACTTGTAATTTTCATCAATGTATGCTCCCACTATCCTCTTGCATTATAAATAATTGCTTAAGTATAGAAGACATTATTCTTATACATCAATATTTATTGCATTAGAATACTATTAAATTTGATTTTGGTATTTCACAAGATAACTTTATATACTTCAATTTTTTGTTTCAATTTTTTTAAAAAAAATTGAACATCTTAACATAATTAAGAATAATGTCACATTTGTTTCATATCTGATATATTTTAATGCGACAAGAATGAAATTCTTAAAATATGTTCTCACATGATAAAAGAATATTAGTATAGTCTTTGAATGTCAAGTCTAACTTAATAAATAATCAACCATTATTATCAAATATACGAAATGAATTAACAACTATTCAAATAGAAAAGTCATAAATTTGACTTCATTATTTTTTGTATCTTTGAACATTTCAAAAATTTTAAATAAGAAGCAAAATTTGCATTCTTAACATCTGTATATCTGACGATGTCTCTATGTAATCATATTCACAAAATGATTATAATTGACATGAAATATTATAATAATATTTTACTAATTATCATAAATTAATGTCAATATTTTTATAATACTATCTAATATTCTCCCACTAGCCTTTATAATTCTTCTCAAAATCAATAACATCACATGACATTAGCAATAATATCATTGTTCTTTCAAAATGAACTCATATTCAATTTGAAAGAATAATATGTTCTAAACATATGTTATTGATTTACTATTTTTATTTAAGAATAAGTTGTGATGACTTCATCATCTCATATGAAGTCATACGCAGTGAAAATTAAAACTATATAATTTATTATATTTAAATAACTTATTAATGCAACATTTTACATAAATTTATTACAAATCTAATACTCAAAATAGTATGTTAAGAAGAGTCAACTATTTTGACGATATTAATGCAATTTTGAACACATAATTTAATATTCGAATATTAATTATGCATATGCAATTGCTTTTATGAAGATCATCATCTTCATTGATTATATCTCTTTTGTAAATGAAAATCAATAATTTTCATTTTGACATCTCAACTTTCACGAAGTCATTCTTTTTTACATAAGGCTTTTGAATTATTTTTCATAAAATGATGTTTTTCTATTCTCGACATATTGAGAATATTGTGAATATGAAAAATATAACAATTATATATTTTTTTCCAAAATAATTTAATAATTCAATCAAATGAATTATGTTATTTCAAATGTATTTTATCTAAAAATAAGATTTTTGCACTACAACTTTTGTAAATGCATAATGATGATATCAAAATAAGATCAATGGATCGATGATCTTATTTTAGATCATATATAAAGCTTTTTATCCTCGTTCTCAAAATCCATTTGACATGTACATAATTCTATTGATCACATTAAAATAAATTTCAAAAATTAAATTTTTTATATCTCCTATCAACACCAAATGTTTTGATTCAATCAACTATTCATCAAGTAATAACATATTATGACAAAGCACATATAAAGAAGTTATAATAATTCAAATTAAATACAATCATGTTTATATTAAATCACCATTAAACTTTGGTCTTTTATTTAATGGTGTCTCCCACTAATTTAATACTTTTCTAATTTTCTAAAAAACAAAGTGATGAAAGACTTTCTTTCTTAGTGAGAATTAAGATTCCTTTTAGCCATTTATCGCTCCCTAATAGGATCTAATTAAGTACATGACCTCAAGGGTAGGGGATACATTTACTTTCCAATCATAACTATTTAAGATTCCTAATCATACTTTAGCCTTCGACGTATATCTCGCACTCTAACAGGATCTAAGGATATAAATCATTTGAGTTGCACCCATCAATCTAACACATTGACCATCAATAATATGAGCAAAGCCACATGTGATATATTCACATCAAATGTTTTAGAAGAAAAGATTTATAATTTTCAATAAAATGATGATTTTTCAAACATGAAAAATATCACAATTATTTAAAAATTTAATCATTTCATATTGATGGTAGTATATTCTTTTAGGATTCATATCCTATTTGATTCATAACTCAAAATCAAAAGGAAATTGATTTTGATCTCATCGATAACAAAAGTATCTAATTTTATACTACACATCATATCAATAATAATAAAAACATCTAATTTATGCTACACATCATATGCATATATATGAAATTGCATAAATCATAAATAAGATAAAAGCAATAATAAACAAATTGGTATTTGGACTTAGGGTTTACATCACATGCAACTTTAACATTTCGAAACCATCTTCATGTCCTCCTCGCTCCATGTGCAAATTATACTAAAATTACATTAATGATGAAGCATGCAGGCTTCTTATACATTTAACAAAATTAAATAAATGAATAGAGAGCATGCAAGCTCATTTTTAATTTTACAACATATCATAGCACATTACATACCTTTGTCCAAATACCAATATTATGCATAAATGAATCATATTCATCTAATAATTTTAAACAATTCATAAATTGACATAAATTTATCTAAATAAATATGAAAAATTTTAAACCATTTAAAATCATTAATAATTCTGAAATAAATTTCTAAAATTATCATCTAAGAATAAAATTTTGAACTATTCAAAAGTGTCAGTAAATTTATTTAGAATAGTTTTTAAACTATTTAAAAAATTATAAATAATTCTGTTAAATCATAATTTGGACTTTCCAAATTATTATTTAATTTAGAACATTTAACTAATTCAAAATTATTAATAAATATCCAAATTAAAATGAATAATTTTAAACAATTTAAATTATTCATAAGTATTGTTAATCTGTTATAAAAAATATTCATTTCAGACTTTCTGAAATAATTATTTCAAAAATAAATAAATAAATAAAAATGCTGGTAAAAAACAGCACAAAAAAATGATAGAACCATTCTAAATGGATTTACTGCTCGGCCCACCTAATGGGCCCACAATGAGATCCCATTTTGTTTTTTATTTTTTTTTTAAATGACGTCCGGTTCGGTACCGAAATAGGGTTCGGTCTGACCGAACCGGAACGACCGGCTTAGGGCAACAAATATGTTGCCCTATGTCCGGTTCATCTGGCCGCACGAGGCCCGCGGCGTCCCTACGCCGCGACGCCCGCAGCCGCCGTCGCGCGCACGACGATCGCCCGTCGACGGCGATCAGCTCATCGTCTGTGGTCGCCCGTCAGCGGCGTTCGGCTTCGAGTGCGATGATCGCCGTTCGTCGACAGTCGCCGGCCAACATCGAGCGGGAGGGCGGCTCCCCTCTTCCAGTAACGGCGGCTGCCGATGAATAGGCGTGCTGCGGCGGCGAAGGTCGCCGTCGATAAATCGACCGGAAGATCCGGCCGTTCGACGACGGTGGGACGATCGCGCTTCGATCGTCGTTCGGCGGCGGCCCCCGACTGCGAGCGCGACGATCGCGCTTCGACATCCACGGCAAGGTCCGTGCGAGGCGACGACGGTCGTCCATGGCGACGATGGTCCGTGCGAGGCGACCAGCATGCCCACGGCGACGATCGCGAAGGGCGTCTGCGGCGACTGTTGTGTGGAACGGTGGTGGCGTCCATCGCCTGGTCGTGCGTCCTCCGTCGAGATCCGACAGCCACGGCTGCGCGGCCATCTCTCGGCGGCGGTGTCTGCGAGCGTGACGATCGCGCTTCGACGACAGTGGCCGGCCTACGGCGCAAGGCGACACCGGCACGATCTTTGTGTGACAGCAGCAAGATCACCCGGCGTCCCATTACGGCCGCGACCTCCCCGACCTGCGCGATCTTCGCGCATCGGTGCCGACTTAGTTCGGCGTCCCACGCCGGAGGCCCCCGGATCTTCCTTGCCTGCACCGCCCGCCTGCTACTTTCGCGCAGCGACGGCACTGTCCGGCGGGCCACGTGTCATGGGACGTTTTCCGTGACACGAAGCATGAAGCCTCACGGCACCAGTGTCGCTCAACTTATAGCCCTCGGTCGCTTAGCGCCGAAAGCATGGAACACATGCAGCCGCCCCGCACTGCGTAATATTGCGGAATACTAAGTTATCCGTCCTTAGGGTATTTATCTTGTAAGACCATCCTTATGAATGGTCAAGTAGGTGACGTTCTCGTAGGGTACGTCTTTTGCATCTTCAATATATAACAAGACTCTTATACCTACGGTACACTGGGAGGAGTTCACTAGTGCCTTCCGAGGCCCAATTGTATGTTATGTTTCATCATATTTAATACAAGTAAGCTTTCTTTTAATTCTAGTGTCATGGTCTTGAGCGTGGGGTGGCAATCCATATCGGTGTCCCTTCGTGGCGTCTCGTGTTCCCTTCGTCGCCCCTTCGGACTTTAAGCGTCCAAGCGCCTACATTAGTGCCGCAACGCGCTAATGCCACGGTCTCGTGACGAGTAGTCCAACACTTTAGTCATGTCCGTGATTGAATATCTATAAGAGCGACTCTCGGCAAAGTCGTCTCGACCATAAAACTTTCGCTGCAAACTCAAAACAGGCTTGGCTAGGTGCCTATCCGCCTAGTCGCCGCACGTGGTCTAGTGTCCGAGAATGACCCCGTGACAAGTGGTATCAGAGCAGTTCTTCCTGCTCGGATTACCCAGCGACGATGACTCGCTTGTGTCATCGTAACGTGCCCTGGCGTAGAAAATGTGCTTTCGCTCAAATACTCCATCACGCCCAGGTGCACTGGTACCATGGTCTTTGATCATAGACGTCAACGAGGAATGCATGGCAAGCCTCCTCGCCGCACGCCCAGTCGTGCCCCGCAGCATGTTCCTCATACACCCGTGTCGTGTCAAGGAACGTCCGCCATACATCATGATGGCGGATTGATCGCCCCGCCTAATCGGGACGGTCATGCGTCGCTCACTCGAGCAGATCAACCACCCCAGGTATACAGTCGGGAATCCTGAAGTGTCGCGCTGTGTCAGAGAGTGGCCATATGCTCCGCATGATGGTCTTGCGCTACTCATATCATGAGATCGCTTACACGAGCGTCGTGTAACTCAGAGGACCCGTGTCACATTCAGGGACTATCGGTTATGCACTATCATGACGATCTAGCGCTGCTCGGTATTTCGTGACGTCGCATCGTATGCCCAGTCATGCAACGTGAAGTGCACAACCGCTTCACGGGAGAAGTTGGCTTAAAGACAAATATCAAGGTTCATGGTCCCCTTTCGGCCAAAGAATATCATCCTTTCGGTCAAGGAGCATCAATCACAAGCATCTTGTCGTGTCGCAGCATTGCTTGCCACGCCACGATGACTTTTAGGAATGGAGCAAAGCGTTGATTACTTGCAAACACTCACGGACGAGCTGTCAGCATTGCCTGCCTCGTCAAGTGTCACCCTGCAAGCGGCGTGATGTCATCCATCGAGGAGTGAGACGAACCTGATACATGCCAACGCAAATCGACGCCTCAACTCAGCGACCAATTTGGCGAATGGTCTGAGCGTCGAGCATCGGCGAACCTTGGCATGCTGCTGTCAAGAGTTCTGCCGCCAACCGAAGGAAGGAGTGTCATTTCCTTTCGGACATCGCCTCGAGTAATCGAAGCGGCCTCTAAAGATCGCAATGCGAAGGTTTTGAAGGACACATTGGCGATGTCGTCCCTTCGAATGGAGATGGAGGTAATGTTGGGAGCTCATGCCACGAGTTCACCAACCGCAGTCCGCTTATCTAAGCAGAGCGTCTTCATAAGCATCCGCACGGATTGAAGGTCCGGAACAACTACTCTTTCGCAAGGGTCAAGCCGTCCGGTGGACGAGTATGTCAAAGGTGTATGATCTAGGATGACAAGCACAGTGACATTACTTTGTCTAAGGTGCGGACGAACGAGTATCTGAGGTGCATCCTCTTCGTGAACGAGCACAACGATCTCGCTCCGTCCATACCCCAAAGGGATTGTCAAAGTTTCAAAGGAGGTCCCAGGATCGGAAGAAGGCATATCCCAAGAACCCTGCAAGATGTGGCAAACTCAGGATGGCGTTGCCATCGCGACAACGTAGAATGTGACAAACATGCATCCTAGACATGGGGCAGAAGAGGTGGCAGTTCATCAATTATGCAAGTCCTAACAAATTGGGACTGGAGGTCAAGATCGCATTATTCAACATCGACTAGATGAGCATGTTGAAGGAGGAAGTGAAAGGAATCACCGAGCTCCGCCTACAGTGTTCCCAGGAGGATGAAGACCCAGTGTTGGTGCTCTTCAAGCAGAGGAGTTAGAAGTTTTGAACTAGGAAGGAGTTGGAACGACCGGATCGTCCAATCTCCGCTCACTAGTCGATGCTGCCAAGTCAATCGGGACAAGTGCCATACCACCAAAGCCCTTGGGCAAGGGCAATGGTGGGGGAGAGAAGCTCAAGTCGCAAGGAGGAAGCTACTTATGCCAAAAATAAAGATCGTCCATCGAAGCAGAAGAAGAGAGTCGAACCACAGGCACATGTGGGGAGACCCTCATCGTCGCTCACTATAGCGACTGGGAGTGGACAAGGTGTGGAATGTTATACCAAAGAACCTTGCTCCACCTCAAACCGTCGAGATATCTCTTGTCCACCAAGGGGAAGGTGGAGCTATTCTCAAGGCTCGACGGATGAAGGACTCAACGTTGCAGTAATCTGCAACTTGGAGATAGCGAGTTGAACCACAAGGGAACGTGGGAAGACTCTCGTCGCCCACTATGGCGACTTGGATGGACAAGGCATGGAATGTCAGATCAAAGAACCTTGTCCCGCCTCAAGACTGTCGAAACATCATATGATCACCAAGGAGGTGGTTCTGCGCTTTTCGTTCAGCAGAGGTATGGAAGACTCTATGTTGCAATCATTTGCAATATAGAAACGTTGAGTCAAGCCCACAAAGAGACCTGAAGCGTCCCAAAGTATACGTGGGAAGACTCTCGTCGTTCATCATAGCGACCCCAGGCACTCGAAGCAGACAAGCTACAAGCATCGACATCGGAGAGCTTGTGTTGTTTCAAGCCGTCGAAATTCAAGAATGATCATCGAAGGTGAGATGGTCCCGTACTTCGTATTCGACGGAAGGGAGACCTTATGTTGCGGCCATCCGCAACATGAAGGCATCGAGTCAAGTCATGCAGGTCGAATGACGAGACTCTTCATCGTGTTCTACACGATCCTGAGACAACTCTTCTCCGCGCTATTCCTGAAGGCATACAAGAGTTGTTTCACCCCCAAAGAAGCCAAACCACATAAGTTGACGCTGCGCAAGTCGAAGAGAAGTGAAGCCAACAGAGACTTGATGGACGGATAGTTGCTTGATGAAGTCAGACCGCACATGACGGACTCCACTGGCGCTGCACAAGTGATGACCCCGGATTGGACGAAGGATCAGAGAGCAAAGCAGGTCTGAGGGAGGAGTCCTCAGCGAGACCCCAAGGAGCGGGCATTCCTGGCGTTGCGTGATGCTGGTGAAGTTGAAGTCAAGGCAAAGAAGGCAGAATTGAATGAGACAAGCGAAGTCAAGACTCAAGACGAAGGCCCCGAGGAAGCTCGGACAGCGGCGTCGGGGGCGTCGCCGACTTTGGTGGGGGAGAATGTCACGGGCGTTTTCCGTGACACGAAGCATGAAGCCTCGCGGCACTAGTGCCGCTCAACTTATAGCCATCGGCCGCTTAGCGCCGAAAACATGGAACACATGCAGCCGCCCCGCACTGCGTAATATTACGGAGTACCAAGTTATCCGCCCTTAGGGCATTTATCTTGTAAGGCCGTCCTTATGAATGGCAAGTAGGTGACGTTCCCGTAGGGTACGTCTTTTGCATCTTCAATATGTAACAAGACTCCTATACCTACGTACACTGGGAGGAGTTCACTAGTGTCTTCCGAGGCTCAATTGTATGTTATGTTTCATCATATTTAATACAAGTAAGCTTTCCTTTAATTCTAGTGTCATGGCCTTGAGCGTGGGGTGGCAACCCACATCGGTGTCCCTTCGTGGCGTCCCGTGGTCCCTTCGTCGCCCCTTCGGACTTTAAGCGTCCAAGTGTCTACATTAGTGCCGCAACGCGCTAATGCCACGGTCTCGTGACGAGTAGTCCAACACTCTAGTCATGTCCGTGATTGAATGCCTATAAGAGCGACTCTCGGCAAAGTCGTCTCGACCATAAAACTTCCGCTGCAAACTCAAAATAGGCTTGGCTAGGTGCCTATCCGCCTAGTCGCCGCACGTGGTCTAGTGTCCGAGAATGACCCCGTGACACACGCAGGCCGTGGCCTCGTCCAAATATTTATTTTTATTTTTTTATTTTTTACAGATTAACAATATATATATCACTATATATATCATATTACTATTTTTAATCTATGTTGAATATTTTAAAAAAAATTGACAGCATCTATTTTAATCAGATTAAAATAGAAAAAAATATTAAAATCTTATTTTAATCTAATTTTGATTAATAATTATATTCTTTCTTTCAAGTAAGCAAATACGAAATCAAGATTATAATAATATTAGTAAAAATTTGATCCGTTACTTCGTAGCGCTATCCAACGGAGAGAAAGTTCGTCAGAGAGGATCGCAAGTACTATCTCTCTAATGATATTTACGTCAAGACATTAAGAAGATTTGCACACATCTTTTGCACCACAACCATTGTGGAGAAGAATACAAGGAGTTGAGAGGGAGAATGGAAGAGAGAGCCACACCTATATAATGACTAATACATTATTATATAATGAATGCGGAGAAAAATTGTGTAATTTCTTTCCCTCATAATCTTCTCATTCACGAAGGAGGAGAGTATGTTACAAATAGAGGACAAAACCATTATGTTCCCTATCTAAGTTTATTATCATATAATAATATGAAATTCAATGATCTAGATTTGTCCGATTATTATCGTACGATCTAGTCGATCGAGCAACACATTCGATCGAGACTGTTCAATTGAGTTTAGAGCATACGATTATTCACATTGTTTAACAAAGAACACCTCATGCAGCATCAATTTGACATTCTTTGAAGTTCAGAACTCATAATGATATTAAATTTTTCTTTAGTTTCAGAGCAAACTTCTATCAATGTCCTCACCCAATTCTCATGAGAATTAAATCGATTCCAACTATTTTGCATATTGCATCATTATCTATGATGACGTTTCCACCATCGATCTTTTGATAAGTCGAGAATCACTCTCTGTGCAGAGTAAGCGCATCCTAAATCCAAAACCTAGCTTTCCTCCAAGCATCTCTATCAGATATCACAAGAGTCAAATCATCATCTTCTCATTTGCCATTCTAGTGTACCACTACGGCAACCATATTCTTCTTTTTCTTGTGGCAATCTTTCTTCCAATGACCAAGTTTTTTACAATAGTTGCAAATGTCAGTTTCCCCTTCTTCATATTTGGGTGATGTCCCTTCTCTATGATTGTCACCAACCCTATAGCTTGAGTCTCCATAGTCTTGCCAGATGTCTTATGTCGAAGTTCACAAGTGTAGATTCGATCTTACTTCTTTCAAGGTACAAAAAATAACATATTGAACAAAGTTTTCGTATGACAGAGAAAGAGACATCAACATAAATAAGGCAATATTTTTATATTCAATTTTCACATCTATGTTTTGTAACTCCATCAAGTTAACATAGTATTCATCTAATTAAGATGATCAGAGTGGTACCTTCTTGCATGTGGAGGACGAACAGACATTGCTTCAATAACAACTTATTGGTCAAAGACTTTATCACGTAGAGACACTCAAGTTTCGACCACAGACCAATCATAGACCAGCCGTTGTTTATTTATCGGCGATTTCAATAATCACTTCATCCGTCAGATACTACAGGATCATAGAGTGCGCTTTCTCCTTTTGTGCTGCTAAATCATCGAAGTCCTCTATGTTACCAAATCATCGAAGTCGATCTATTTTCTTTTGTCCTTTGAGTCTTCCTCCTTTGATTTGCTCTTCGACACGTTCGCGAGAAACGCATAAACTCCTTATTGTTTAAGAAGTGTCCGCATGTTGATCTGCCAGAGACTGAAACTATCACATCTTGTGAATTTCTCAATCTTCATATTGTGCGATGCCATCTCTACATCTATTGGAGGATCGACGACGAAACATCGCTCTGATATCAATTTGTTAGGATTCTTTTACGAGAGAGACTATGCAACAAAGAACAAATCAAGAATTTAATATGACACATAATTTTATTAGATGAGAACAGAAGAATATTACAATTCAAATTATTTTTTGTTCGGACCTCTAGCGAGATCCTCTAATGGGAGGACGTTTTTTTTTTACTTCTGAGTGTCTTAAGGACTAAATGAATTTTCAAATGGTGGTAAAATTCAAGGCATTATTAACAATAAGTTCTTCCCACATCTAACTTTAAATTTTAAGAATTTAATTATGATACCATTCCATTATGTAATCAAGACATGCTATCATTCACTTGACATTTTTAACAATTATCCCCAATCAAATTCTAATGTAATTGATGAATAGCAGACCCTCTTAGGAAAAGGAAAAGGCACCGAGATTGACGGAGAGTTTTATAGGCGAGAATGGTTCAAATATTTGATTGATTGTTTCTAAAGTTGATTAGTCACGCGTACAAATTTTATCTCTTGAACTGGTTTATCATTAAAGAATTAAATCAAATATTTCTGTGTTTGCGAGAGCAGTACACACAACATTTTTGGGAATTGAAGCTGGAACACTTATCCAATTAATGTCTACGAGTCAAAATCTCAGGAAATATCTTCTATATTTTAACTATCTCCATGTCAAAGAATCAAGTCCGATTATCTTTTATGACTCATTTATTTTGTCGTTTAATTCTTAGTTTCCTAAGGACCGAATTTTCCATGTCTAACTAAATAAAGTAGAATTCTGTTGATTTTTCCACGTCTTGCTGACTAAAATAGAACATGTGTTTTAGATTGTGCATTGAATTTTGACTTTAGAACTTTATGTGCATGTATGGGCGAAAGCTCTTCGAGCCAGATGATTATTTCTTTTTACCAAAAAAAAAGTCTATAAAATTCAACTTAGGTGGTGCAAGTTTTTATAGGATTGAGGTCATAGTTTCAAATAATAATTCTTCTTTTAAAAAAACTTTGAACATTAAATAAATCTAAATAAATGTTTAAAACTAAAAAACTATAATCTTGCTTTCCCGTTTAACTATATCCAAACATATTGTCACGTTCAACTATACGACAATAGTTTAAGTCAATAATATTACTTAATATGACGATGTGTATAAGAGAAAAAGTGAAATCATACAACATTTATTTGAAAGTGAAAATAATATTTTTAATCATTATATATATATTGGGTTTTTCAATATTTTTTTATTAGGATTCTAATTTAAACGGATGACTGCAATCGAATTTTAGTTCGGTCCAATTTTGTTTGTCTTTTTGAATTGATTTTTTCTAGCTGGTTTTTTTAGGGTTGAATAGGCTTATGAGTGAATATATTTTTACTACACTATATGTCATGCGTCTCACAAGTATACAATAAGTTCTACTAAATTTTGCTTTGGGTAAAGCAAACCTATGAAGTTGCTGAAGGTGCTGAAGGCCTCCAAATTAAATTTAAATCCTTATCTATGTATCGTCGAAAGTTAAAAAGAGAGAAAAAAAAAATTATCGAGGAACTGGAAAAATAATTCTGGTATTTATAAGCAAAAAGATTACACGTGTCAATCCAGTGTAAAATAAGAGATCGATCTTCATGTATTTGTATGCTTCTTAATTGACCTCATGAAATGTGTATCACCTTCACATTTATTCCCATTTCTATTACAAACAACATCCATAAGCTTAGTAAAACGAGAACATATAATAGAAAACAAAAAAAATTGTTAATGAGAGCTCTTGATTCAATTTGCTTTCAATCCACGAGCGGCGACATTTTTCATAATTTAATGTCATAGGATCCTTTTGTGTTTTATAAATATTACTAAAGGATACCACTGTCATCCAAAGTTTCGGATAGGAAGATAACTATTCTTAAACAATTAAGGAGAGCTCATTTCACTTCAGGATACCAAAATTAGCTAAGGAAAAAAAAAACATTAATTGGGATGAACCGGAAACTTCTGCCTCAATGAATTCATTGGAATTATCTCAGTCTTCCCACAACTATTCCAAAACGACACGAGTTGGCAGAGCAAAAAAATTATATGCAAGCATGCAAATTAATAAAACCTAAAGAATATGTAGTGGCAGAACTATTACAAGAATAAACGAAACTTCTACTCAAATCGATTGATTCCAATGGAATTGCCAGACTACATAATAAGATTAACGGACCAGCTAAGTACACATATCAACAGTGTCTTGAAAGGAACACCGTTGTAACGATCTTAACAATGCACACAAATGTTACATACTTGTTATCTACTGAAAAACATGTCCACTTATGCAAGGTTCAGATATAAGTCGACAAAAGAGACCAATCGGAACATGGGATTAATCATGTGTTATATGTTGAAAGAAAAGCAGTTTACAGTAAAATTTCAAATAAGAACTGCATCTAATTCATATAGACAAGCCTTTTGCTAAGACGAAAGCTTGTATACATTTGTAAAAGAAAGAAAAAGCATGATATCATCTTTTGCATGCAACTTAAAAATCAAAAGTGTCGTTCCAAAATATGTGCATTGTATATGCAGTTGGATCAAAATTCCCCTGGAACTGTGTAACTATCAGTAAAGGCCATGTAGTTATCATGTCCAAATAGAAATCAATGAACCCAGAAGACTTTATCCTACCAGACTTCAGACTTCAGAATGTATTGGGAGGAACTTGAGGTCATCATATTCTTTCAAGATCACCTTGGCATGCTGTGATGCCTTTTTGAAGAGGGTCAACTCCAGACCGAAAGATTGCAACAAGAGAGAACTACCATCGGCTACATTTTGATAGCGCCCCCCCATTCTGAATTCTGGAGGGGAGATTACTAAAAGAATCTCAAGTAATCCAGCATTCATCAGTAAAAGTTCAAGCAGCTTCATTTCAGTTTTGTGCCCCTTGAAGTTGCTTACCTTTATCATTTTAAGGTTTGCAAAATCAACCTGTGGAGCCTCCTCCTCTGCTGTCGGTAAGTACTTCTGCAGAAAAAGATCCTGCATGCTCGTCGGAAGCTACAATGTAGATGATTGAAAAGATTAAAAACAAAACACAATCAGATTCCACAGCTCGAATAGACAGACAAACCTGGATGAAGAGTTTCTCCAATCCATGGCAATAAAGAAGTCTAAAGAAGCTATAAATGTCTGAAAGGTTGCTTTCTGTCATCGTTCTCATAATCAGCTGCAGCTCTGTCAATCTCTTGACCCCCCTGAGTGCACTAGCAGTTGTGGGCGAAATCACAATTTGCTAAAATGTTAAAAGAAACAAAGAGTTAATAACAAAAATAACCCATCTTTGTTCTCGATTGCGGTGAGAGAATTCAAACACCATGTCACAAAAAGGACCAGATTAAACTACCTGAATTGAGACGTTGCAGAGACTAAGAACCTTAACATCCGAAAACCTGCCAAGTCTGGAGATAAATTTTCCCTGAGGAAGTTCTGCTGCGCATCCCGCGCTCATATACACATCGTTTAGCCCGTCGACGTGGTCAAGACGATAAGATGGAAGGAAATTCCCGCTGAACCTGAAACGGCGAAGGCCGGGCGCGCGCACAGAGACGGCAGTCACCTGTTGGCAGTCAACTATCGTGAGGCTTGCCAATCGGTGGCGTGTATCGACGATTGAGATCTCCCGGAGCTTGCGGCATCTCTTCAGTTCCAGCGACCGGAGTCGGTAGCAAAAGGTGACCAGCCTATTAAGGACCGAGGAGGCAATCTGAGTGTCGTGGAGGATGAGGATCTCTAGCGACGCAACGCTGATGGAGCGCGGGCCTTGAATTCGGACGCCAGAGATGGCAAGGCGGACCAACTCGCCGCAATCGCAGATGGATTGGAACGCGACGGAGGAGGAGGCGGCGTTTTCCACCCGGCGGGCACGCCGGACCCGAGGAAGCGGCGCCACGGGGGCATAGAGCTCGATGCTGAGGTTCGCCACGCCGCAGGCGGCGGCGCGGCCGAGCCATCGCTTGAGTTCGTCGTTGTATCGGCGCCCGGGAGGGAGGGAGATCGCGAGGGCGTCGAGGCGGCGGCCGAGGAGGGCAGCGTCCGCAAAGGCGACGAAGTCCGCGGGCGAGTAGGAGGAGGGGGAAGGGGCGAGGCGGATGTCGCTCAACTGCGGCCAGCGGTAGCGCCAGAGGCCGCGCCACTGCGACGACAGCGACGAGACGCGGATCGCCGACTTGAGCGGGATGAGGGAGAGGATATGGAGGCGGAGGGTGTCCGGCAGGGCGGTCAGCCGGTCTTCCCCCACTTCGCCACCCCCGCCGCCGCCGCCGCCGTCGTCGAGAATTGGTTGACGGCACGAGGTGGAGGAGGAGTCCACGCGGGGCCTCTTGCGATCGACCATATGCCTCAACGAGCGTCGGCGTTCGACCAGAAGGTAATACTTGGAGCCCAAGTAATGAACACCTCGCGGGAGAAGCGCAAGCAAAGGGGACGACGAGCAGCCGCTTCTTCAGCCCCCTTTTTCTTAGTGCTGCGTTGTTTCCTTTCCTTGTGTTTTAATTTTGAAAAAAATAATACGTGGACCCAAAATAAATGTATGAATTTATTTTTGATTAATAAATTAATGATGATCTTTCATAAATATTTTTTTGACTGAATTTAACATGAATTTAATACTATCTGTAAATGAATGGTAACCTATACATGTGGATTCATCTTGAGTCCACACAATCCTCAATCCTTTAATTTTTTATTGTATTTTGTTTATTTATTTATCATTCAACAAGACTTTTTGTCGCAGTGACATATAAATTATTATTATATTATTACTGTAAAAGGTTATATTTATGTTGAAAATATAATTATGCTTTGTTTATAAGGTATGGCATCCAATAATATAATTAGATGCGAGAATCCAGGAAAAGATGCAGCGTCAATTTAATTACTTTGGAAACTTTGGACCGCTTCCAGACAATATATATTATGTAACTTTTTATTTTTTATATTATAAAACAAAACTCATATATGTAATAAGTCTAATATTGAAATATAAGAACAAAATAGTAGTGAAAATTGAATTCGAGTTCATTCCTTTGGAAAACGTATATATTTTTAATTTTTTAGTAGTCACACGTATTCCAATGCGGAGCACTTGTTGTTGTCCGACGCGCATACTTTGACCTTTCTTTCCTATGCACATCACACGTATTTGATGATTATTGCAGGTCTATAACACACACAAACACGGGTTCAAGTGATCGAGTCATGTAGTTCTTTTTTTCTCACTAGAAAAATCAATTTATGAATTTTGGATTATTTTTTTAAAGTAGAAACTATTACCTTAAAATTATCTATAGGTAATGTTTGAATAGAAATTGTTTACGAGAATTTCGCATAATTTCACCAAATAATTGATGAACTTGAGTTTCAGTCAACGTGCGAATTTTAACAAAAAAAAAATTATCATTAACAAGAACTCGATTAGTATTGCTTCTGCCAAAAATTGACCACTTTTTTTATTTTATCATATAAACTAATCTTATTTAATAATATATTATTAGTTAAATATTATATAATATATGGTATATATTATTAGTATTCAAATTAGTTTAAATCTTATTGTATTCAAATAAATTTTACTAATTAAAATCTTATTGCTTACGTCTTCATTCCGACTTCTCAACCATAAAATCATCGGAGATTCCATTAACACCCATCCTTTTGAAAATGGGATAAGCAAGAAAATCTTTATAACTTTTGTCTTTTCTCCTTTTCAAGAGGTAAAGCACACGAGTAAATTTTCTCTCATCTTTTCTTTGCTCAAGAGGTAGGATACAATATCTTTTCACTCATTAGCTAAACAACTATTACAATATCAAAATAATATTCTCCAATCTCTCTTTCACAATTTGAAACCTCGCACAAAAGTAAAAAAGAAAGAAATCAAATATTTGTAACTTGGAGCTCAAATGAACTTCTCAAATGTTCTTTCCACTTGTTTTTATACTTTTACTTGAAAGTCTTGATCGTTCCTACACTTTTGGGTCCTCTTTTATAACATTCTTAACTCCATTTAGACATTGGAACTTGTTTCTTAATTTTGAGATCAAGATATGATCGTTATAGTGCATTCTGCGCACTGATCGGTCGATCGTTCTGCACTATTTTAAACATAACTTTTTGCATCATCATCCAAATGAGATATTTTTTTATTCTATGAAAATCTAACATAATTATCTAAAAAATTTGATCTCATCATTCATCCAAAATATACTAAGATCATAGTTAAATATTGATACAAAGTTTAGTATACAAAATTGTCCATTTCAAATAAAATATTTTAGACTTTTACTCTTTTATATATAACTTTTTGTACCAGTATCCAAATGAGATGATATTTGACTTTATGAAAAGTTAAGAATATTATATATAACTTTTATATCACTCTCTTTATTCAAATCTCATGATAGAATTCTCAACTATAAAGTGCAAGTTTAGCACATAAAATAAACTTCAAATTTAATTTTTCGAGCTTTATTTAAACATAACTTTTTTATGAAGTTATTCAAATGATGTGATTCTTGATTATCTACAAATATAAGAAAATTATTTATAATTATTATATTCACCCATTAATGTAAATCTCATAAAAATATAAAAAATATTAATTGTAAATTTAATGCATGAAGCAACTCATTTCTATTTAAACTTTTTCGACATTTTAAATATAACTCTAATCTTTCGATGTTTGTATCATTAAAACGTAATTATATAGGGCGTAAAAATTTTGCTCCAACAAATACTTCATATAGAAATTTGATAAAAATTAAGATCATAATACCAAAAGTTAAAAATTAAACTAAACAAAATATTTTTCTTTTGCACTATATGGAAATGTGAATTAACATGCAAATCAGAATTATCTTTTTGATGACATCTCAAATATGTAAATGAATAGAATAAACATAAGTTTATATTTGTAATTTTTCAATATAGAGAATTAGGGGAATCAAAGCCATTGGATCAATAATCATGTGATCTCCCTTAAGTATAAAATTATTTGATAACATAACGCTAAAAATGATTAAGTCTTAAATATAGGAACAACTTTGTTCTTCTATCAATTGCTGAATTACAAGGCCACGGTAGGAAGGATGGTGAATTAATATTAAAAAACTAAAATGGATTTATCAAGTTAAAAGTGAAATCATAAAGTCGAATCCATTACAAAGTTCAAATTTGAAAATTTAATCAAGAAAAACCACAATTTTTTATCATGCTTTGATGTATTCTTCGCTCTAATTTTTGGGCCTCAAATTCGTAAAAAAAATTATTAACACCTCCTTTTTCAAATGGCTAAGAAATTTCTTTACATAACTTTCTTCTTCACTTCGAGATACAAGGAAAAGTCTTCACCTAGAAAACTTTTAATATTTTTTCCACTCAAAAAATAAGACTCAACTTTCTATCACTCAAAAGCTCAAACACTAAATACAAGAATTTATCTACTTACAGTCAAAGCATCATACAAGAGAGTAAAATAAAAAGAAATAATGAATTTGCAATCTTAAACTCAAAGCAACCTATTGAATGCACAAATGTGCTTACTATTTGTAGAATAAATTTTCTTTCGAAGTCACATCGTGTTTGATCTATCTTTGACCTAACTGGTTGATGCCCTTCTAAAATAGTCATTATGTGTGAGTAACAAACTTTTGAATGTCCAAACTTTTTTTTCTAAATGTTCAAATTGACTAATTGTTAATATATTCTATGCATCTAAGTAAGTTCGAATGTCCTAAATTTTACACCAAATGTTCAAAAACTTGAGCCATGTGTTCAAATTTGACTTTCTAAAAAATTTTCTTCAAACTTTTCATATCAAACATTTAAACTTTCTTTTCCAAACTCTTCTTTGTCCTATAGGATCGGGTGTCCAAAATTTTAGATCAAATATACAACCTCGCACTGATAATTTGAGGTCATTTGCAACTTGTTTTGTTTTCGTTTGCTTTACAATGTTCAGACATTTAAAATTCTATCGAATGTTCGAACATAAGTTGATGACTTCCTTATCCTTTTTGTCACTTCTTTAGACTTTACAATTTGATGCATGAAAAGTCATGCATGACTTTATTATTATTTGAGAGTAATTTCGGGGTTATTTTGATTTAACTTTAAATTTATTTGATTACATTTTGTAGTTTATCTTATGCTACCTAGGTTTATTTTGATCTGACTTAGGAAAATAAAAAAGATAGAGTTTCAAGACAAAAAAGAAGTTTCAATCCAACTAAAACTAAGTTTATGATGAATTCCAAAGATTAATATTTGAAAATATCTCATGGGTGTAACGACTCGGACCCTCGAGCTAGCGGAAGCATTTTTTTCTATTTTACTCGAGCATTTGAGCGCTACTTTTATCATCTTGTCATAAATAGAACTCATATAGAATAAAAAATTTCTTTGTATTATTCACATAAAGAAACTTTAATATTCATATATCAAATACTGACATCTTTAAATATTATTACAAGGTAATGTACTCGAAGAAAAATCCTTCAACATTCAGTTTCATGTGTCATCAATCGTTATGAGCATCGACCACCCGCGTCTTTGACCTATAAGATCGAAGTATAGAAAAATATGTGCATATATATTGTACATAAATGTACATATATATGCATAATCTCCATGAGAAAAAGCTCATATGTAGGGTCAAAATAGTATTTCTTAAAAGACTTTAAGTTATAATTTATTCAAAACATGAAGCATTTAAATGATCAAGAACGAAAAATGTTCATACACATGTTCATTGTTGTGAAAAATTCTAAAGATTCATACATATTTATCATTGTTGTAAAAACATGGGTTATCCTAACCTATCTTATCAAAGCACATAATTCATGCACTTAAGCCATTTCGAACAAACATGAGTTATCACTCCATGTCATAATAAAATCATATCGTCTCATATCAAAATCCTTGTTCATATATATAATCATTATCATACAAACATTATTACCACATCATTCACATCAAAGCATGTCATATAAATATACAATATCACAATCAATAATGCATTAGACGCCATGCGCTTTAAAGTGGAATGTATGCAAGAAAAATGATACATGCACATATCATATTGTCAACTGGACAAAGGCATCCCTTTCGAGATATCTATCGACCTTGTCGAGGAGGATGATGGATTCTAGAGATGTCCCCTGTGAATTCAAATGTAGCTCACACTGATTCCACAATATGGTTCACATGGCACTTAGTTCCAAACAGCCTAAAATTCCATTCGGGATATCTGTCATCCCTATAAAGTCTTTCAACTGTATAGGAGTAAGTTGTCAGCTTTACATAATTTTTCAATCATGCAAGGGTAAATTATTGATCTTATAATTTTTTTCAACCATGTCAGAGTAAACTATTGATCTTACAAGATTTTTCAGCCATGCAAGGGTAAACTGTCAACCTTGCAAATCTTTCAACTATACAAGGGTAAACTGTCAATGGCAGGGATAATGTACATGCATGATAATAAGATATAATGCATGTGCATAACTCAAGCATATCATATCATATTGTGTCATCTTGTAACATGTCATGTCGTATCATTTTCTATCATATCTTGTCATGTCATGACATATATAGCTTTCTTAATGGTAATAATCATATAATGATGTTGTTACGAATAACAACGACATTTCAGGAACACATATAAAAACTTATTCATATCAATATAATATTAGTTTATTTATCATACATTCTTTTTACATCCATATAATAATATCTTAATTATCATATGAGACAAAATATAGCATAACATTTGTGCAAGTTTTCATTTAATAATTTGTTATGGATCCACAATGATGCATAAAATTTCATGTTGTATATATCATAACCAAATGCTTATAACAATGAATGCAATAAAAGCACATGGATCCACCCTACATACCTCTTATTTAGTTTGCTCCCTCTACATTCTTACACCTTAGACCAATGGATTATCTTCCATTTTTACTTATCTTAGAATTCTTTCCCATAACGATAGTATATATTCATAATATTATTATGACATGAAATCATCATAAATATCTATCACATGGTACTAGGTGAACCGTATATTTTCCTTAAATGATATTACTACTTTTATGCAATTCCTATAACATAGACCTATTTAGTATAAACATCTTTGCTTTGTGAAACAAAATTAATATATTCTATTATACATATCAAATCTCATGAATCCAATTTTATATGAACATAGACTTGTATAACATTTCCCATTAAAAGTTTGAGGTATTCTTTCCTTGTGATTTATTGTTCCAATCCTATGGTGTTCTTATCAATACTACGGTGTGCATACCAACATGTTTTACAGGGACACAATAATAATCATTACTATATAACCCTCACGCCTTTAGTCCTATAACTTAATTAATTGATCAATCATAAGGGTTCAATCTTATAACTTGGCATATTGCATACTTTATGACGTAAAATTCATATCTCTTAATATCAATAATAAATTTTAGTCATTCCAATTTTATTTAACTCCATATTACAAAACCCTTAATCTATAAAAGTTTTTATTTCATTATAGTTGGTTCTTAGGAAAATCAACATTTAGTCTAACTTTCATGTTGTTTATGTTTTGATAGGCTGAGTGACCTTATGTTTATAATTTATGTAAAATAAAAAACATCACTTTTTCTGTAATTTTAATTTTATCTAAACTTATAACTCATAAGGTGAAATCATAAAATTTCTAACTTTTATATCTGTCTTAACTAAACATAATAAATTTAACAATTACTAGCCTAATCTGCCTTAAGTTCCATTCTGACAGGTTTGGTTAACTATTTATCAATTTCACTAGACATATCCTTTTCAAGTTATTCCAACTGTAAATTAAACCTAACACCTGAATATCATTGGGCATAAATTATCAATTAATTTCATGACATATTGCAATTACTACATAATTTACAAAATCGAGTAACAGTTTCGATGGACAGACTAATAACATCTTAAAGACAAGAACATAACCTTTTTTATGGACATCAGATTAAGTTGATTCCAAACCTAAATAAAAGTATACTTATAGAGGAGAAATCAAACTAAATTGCTTAATTTTTGAATAAGAATTGTTTCGAAGGAACACTTCAAGAAGAAAGCTATTAGCCTAGGGTTAGATTTATCACATTGTCTAGTTGTCCTTGTCGAATTTCTTTAAAATTCCAGAGAAGGATTCATTCTCTGCAAACTTTTATGGGCTTCGTAGAGAGAAAGATTAAACCTAACGAATTTTTCCATATTTTTATCACTAGAGAAAGTCGATTGGAAAAATAGCCCAAGCTGCTTGCTTTGGTGGCATGAGTTAGAATTCTTGTCCACCAAAATTTGACAAATCATTAATTTCATTCCTGATTAATGTGGATTAATTATTATTAAATATAAATTAGTGTAATATAATTCATGTAATTTATTCGCATATGTTATATATTAATTATGGGGAAAGGGAGTATGTAGTGCATCTCTGCACAACTTATATGCTTTGCACTCTTGACTGTTAGATCAAAATTGACGGTACTTAAAAATCTAACTCTTTTTAAACATGGAAGGAAACTAGACTACATTTATTTTTAAATTTTAACTCAAAAGTTAACACAATCATGTTTTGTCGTACCTCCTCCACCTCTTTCTCCATCTTCCCCTTCCCTCCTTCCCTCTCTCTCATCTTTGGTTCTCTCTCTATATATAAGATTTACCAACCAACACCTAGTGGATTTGTCGATTGTTGGATCTCCTTAATTAGATCTGCAAGTTTGTCCACTGAGATGCATGGGATCAGCGCCATTGTTGGATCTGCAGCTTGTCGAACAACAAGATTATCGAGCTCCACGAGTTTGTCGTCGCCTACGCCGGAGACTAGATCTAGTAGTTCTTTGGCCCTAATAGGCGAACAATGCCATCACCAATTGGATCTTCCCTGAGCTACCTCCATGAGATTAGTACAAATTAGTGACAATGTTGATAGTGGATCGATTAGATCTACTTTGCCAGTTCTTTGGCACTAGCATTGATTAGATCTTAGAGCTTTCGAGTAATTCTTTTGCTTTTCACTAATAGATGTAAATTGATGCTGTTCACTTCAATTTCTCAAGTTCCAAATGATTTCCTGCATTAATTATAGAAAAAGTATTGGCAATGCCACTTTTCTCTTTAAAAAATCAAGAGAATTGCAAATGGGATCAAAGATGATCTTGGATGCACACATTTAGTCATAGTCATTGAGCAAAAGGTTCAATGACAACATCGATCCATCGAATGGTACCCGCCTTGCAAATTTAGTTAGCATCATGTGAAAAGAAAGTGTAAGAGAGAGATCTATTCAAGCCTAAACTGAGGGAGGGAGGGAGGGAGGAGAGGAGAAAGAAGAGGTGGACTGGGAAGAAGGTGCATATGTGGGTTATCCCTTAGTTAAAGTGGAGTCATGGTTGACTATAAAAAAAATTTGAACCATTCATACTTTCATCCTATGGTTGAAATGAAGTCAAACTTTTATATAATCTCAAGACACATTCTCATCTCGACGGTCAGGATAATGCACAACATATATATTATGCATAGGTGCACTGCATACTCCCTTTTCCCATTAATTATTGTTACACATATATTTTACATATGACACTTGGTGACATTTGATTGATCCATTAGACTTAAATCTAATGTTAACAAATCACATGCATAGTTAACCATAAGAGGATATGCTTTATCATAATATGATTATTAATCATACTTGGTGCTTTAATTAAATTTTATAAATTCTTATTATATCAATATGTGACATTACAACCTATACTACAACACATATATTCAATTTATTATAGCCATAATATAGAATCCAGTATGGATTAGATCATAGATATTACAATGGGTGTGAGTGAGACATTAAAAATCGATCGAGAGATGATTCATGATCTTGAAATGTCATTCAAAGTCGTTAATACAACATTTTGAACATATAAAAAATTTCATGTGTTTGAAAATCTAGTTCACGAGTGTGAACAAAAAACTATCATGATTGCAAATCCCATTTTCACATTCATGAATTACGTCAAAACTTACTAAGAAATGAAATTTGATTCAAATCTAGTTGAAATTCAATTTTTATTTTTTTATACTATCAAAAGTTATAAAGGAACTCAGAGTGTTATTTAAAAACCAAGAAGAGAGAAATTTGAGAAGCTCTATTATTTGAGAGAGGACATTACCAACTTTTGTTATTTTTATTCTTCTTTTGCTAAATATTGCTATTAGATTTGATGTTGCTCTTAGTCATTATGGAATAGTTCATTATTAGTGTACTCCTAGTTGAACTCTACTTAGAGGAGCAACCTGCTATGGGGGAGGGATCCTCCTCTTGTCTTTATCGTCCCACTCAATGGGAATGACTTTCTAAGGATACCCATCTCTCATAGCAAACTTTGAATTTTTTGTGCATCACGCCTACTCGTTTTGAGGTCACGACAACAATGATCGTGTAGACCTTCATTATTGCTCTTTTCTCTCATGAGACTAAGGTTGTCAATATCAAGAGTCTAACTAAAATCATTTTATGCCTCGTAAACTCGTATTGTAAAGTCGCATCGTAAAATATTGCAAATAACATTACTACATTTACACTTATATTACATAATAGTTGGTCATGGATCCATGGTGAGTATGTTAAGTTTATTTGTTAAAAAAAACTTATAGCATATGGTATTGTTCAAGTAGATGATAGTGATTACATAACAAAAAAATGGCAAACAATAAATTTTGACAACTTCAGTTATATGATTTATTATAAAATATATGATTTTTGTGAAATAAATGATAATAATTGTCGTTTTAAAATAAAAATTATTTGAGCTAGCAAATAAAGTATGAAAAAAAAAAGAATTAATATATTAAGTTTTGGCTCTATCTCACCCAAAAAAAAACTTCTTAATAAGTTGGATTCCGGGACAATTTTAAAGGCAACTTCAGTAAATGCAAAAGAATTATTAGTCATATTAGCCAAAGTGGGATTCATAAATCCAACCATGAGGTTATCTTTAATTCATGTGCATTCAAGCTTTCAAACTTTCATATTTTGATAATATGCTTAATCTATATGCATGTATTTCTCGGCATGATATCATCTTATACTTGCACATAATTTGAGTTGTGTAGCATTTTGATTTATCTCTTATTTCTTTAAATTTCATTTGAAAAATTGATGCTTGATGTTCATATTATCAGCATCCAAATCAAGTAGAAAAGACAAACATTCGTGCTGATAAATGATGAGAGGATTATAGAATTGCAAGCCGCCAAAGAAGGGATGAGAGGACATGTGGCACTTGAATAAGGAATGGAAGCTTTAGATCAAAGGGGTGATGATAATACCATATAAAAGTGAGATATTCAGGAGCAATGGGGGTTCTAGAGGTTGCACCTTGGAGAAGAGACGGAAGGGAAATCAGAGGAGAAGGAGTAATGACACTTCGAGCTAATTCTTATTAGCTTTTATATTTAAAAATATTTTTTATTATGTTACTCATTTGTTTTGTAATAAATTTGATATGAGGAGCTAAATCTTAACTCTTTTAGGAAAGAGTAGTAGTCTAATTGTGTTTATGAATGGATGATAAAATAACATTATTGTTATTGATAACATTAGTGTAATCTTTAAATGTTTTGAAACGTATTTTTGTTAACGTGCCATGAGGTTATCTTTAATTCATGTGCATTCAAGCTTTCAAACTTTCATATTTTGATAATTATGCTTAATCTATATGCATGTATTTCTCGGCATGATATCATCTTATACTTGCACATAATTTGAGTTGTGTAGCATTTTGATTTATCTCTTATTTCTTTAAATTTCATTTGAAAAATTGATGCTTGATGTTCATATTATCAGCATTCAAATCAAATAGAAAAGACAAACATTCGTGCTGATAAATGATGAGAGGATTATAGAATTGCAAGCCGCCAAAGAAGGGATGAGAGGACATGTGGCACTTGAATAAGGAATGGAAGCTTTAGATCAAAGGGGTGATGATAATACCATATAAAAGTGAGATATTCAAGAGCAATGGGGGTTCTAGAGGTTGCACCTTGGAGAAGAGACGGAAGGGAAATCAGAGGAGAAGGAGTAATGACACTTCGAGCTAATTCTTATTAGCTTTTATATTTAAAAATATTTTTTATTATGTTACTCATTTGTTTTGTAATAAATTTGATATGAGGAGCTAAATCTTAACTCTTTTAGGAAAGAGTAGTAGTCTAATTGTGTTTATGGATGGATGATAAAATAACATTATTGTTATTGGTAACATTAGTGTAATCTTTAAATGTTTTGAAACTTATTTTTGTTAACGTGGATCCTTTGCTAGAATGACAATTGAGATGTTGATGTTTAATTCTTTTTTTTCTTAGAAATGAGTCAAGAATATTAACACTAGTTTTTTTGTTCTAATTATCCATATTGAGATATGATGTATCCATTTAACTTTCTTGTTGATGTGAATTTCATATTGAAATGGCAGCCATGATGTTAATTTTAGATTTTCTTCTTGTTCATAAATGAAATAAGAGCATTAGCCCTAGTTTCTAGATTTGATTTCTATATGCAATGAGATGAATTGCACATTTTATTTTTGCAACTATTTCGTACTTATGACAATAATAATTGTTACTTATAATTTTTGAATTCTTCTTGTTATGCTTGCATCGGAGAGAAATGTTAGCATACTAGTAGATAAATCATAAGTTCTATAATCTTCTAATATTAGTTGAACTCATTTTGAATCAACCTAACTAATGTTGATGTGAAAATATGATACTTAGCCCTAAGCCTAATGAATTTGGTATGATTATTATTGTTAACTTGTTCTAATTCATCTATATCAGAATATGAGATGAACTCCATTCCTAAGAGAACCTATGATTGATTATTAATCCACCTTAAGCCTTTCAGTCAAGTAATTAGTTATCACTTTCTATCGATCATCTTGAACACCAAAAAGAGTCAACTAGTTAGTTTAATTCCATTGTTTTAGCCTCATTCTACCGTTAGTTTTCCCCTTTTGTTTAGCTGTTAATCTAGCATTTTTAGTCAAGAATTAATCTAAATTAGTTAGTGAATCTTAAATTTCAAATCACTATAGACTGGACTTAGATTTACTACTCCGATCTGTACACTTGTAGTTGAGTGAAGTGGAGAGTTTAGGTCACATATTTGGCGTTTCTAGTTGAATTAAGTAGATTTTAGGTTTAGTTTGATTTTAGTCATAATTAGCCAATTAATTACTCTCACGACCTCATCAAGTTTTTTGATGTCATTGCCAAGTATTTGAAGCTAGTTAGATTCACTTTTCATATATAGTTTAGGTTAGTTTTAGACTTGTTTTGTTATTACATTTTTCAGCTTTGATAACTCACTTTCTTTCTTTTGTAGTTTATTTCGTTTATCTTGTAGTGCTTTTGTTTAGTTAGTCTGTCTATTTATTTCTCAACTGAACTTAATTGGTTTTCATTAGTTTTTTGCTTTTAGAATTAGATTTTTCTATTTGAATTTGATACTCCTAATTTTATCTTATGCATGATTTAGATAGTTAAAAAATTTATTTCAATCTGAACTTGAACCTAGGAGACGAATCAATAAAAGACGACGATTGCAAAGAGAGACAAAAAGAAGAAGTCCTTCGGAGTAGAGAGAAACAAATAGAATAATAAAAATAATCAAATTATGGCTGCTGCAAGAATATTGAATGATTGTTATTCACCTAATAATATTAGAAGAAAATTGGATAATGGAATCATTGTACCTATTGTCACATTTGAGTTGAATCTAGCTTTAATTACTATAATTAAGCAATACCAATTTGCAGGATTATGTACTGAAGATTCAACTTTGCATGTGGATAATTTTAAGGAGATCTATAATACTGTTTATTTTCACAACAATCCTCTCAGGGGTTGTTTGGTGAAGGAACTAAAAAATTTTGATTATGCATGAGAACAAATAACATCTTTCAATAGTATATTTTGATCTTGCTATCATTAAGAATAATTTCTTTTTATTTTTTTGAATTTTTGATATAGCAAACAAGATTTGTTCATGTTTTTTTATTATTCTTAACCGGATAAACTACCAAGAATAACTCATTTGTTCCTGTTATATTCTGATACCAAACACCTCCCGAATGTTTTTTATTTGAGATTGTTCATATTTTCACTCAAAGATAGAGCTGAGATTTTGTACAAGTCCTTCACTCCATAAAAAGATACAACTTGAAATTCAATTGTGCAACTATTTCTAATTGAATTTTCTCCTCCTAGCAAGACTAAATAACTATAGAGATCAAATTACTATATTTTATTAATTAGATTAGAAAAAAAATATTTGTAAAGACCGAGAACACGTTGACATCATGAATTTGAAAAATAATAATTTATGAAGTATTTTCACAAAGAATTAAATTATTCTTCTACGTAAAGTACTAAGTGAAATTTCTGCTTTTAAGAATATTGATAAGACATATATGAGAGAAGTTGAAACAAGTAAAGAGGCCCTACCCTACGAGATAAGAGGGGATGACGAGTTCGTGTGAGCTGGAGACGTTCCAAATCTTCCCAAGTTATACCATTGGCTCAAACCGAAACTCATAGATCTCCGAACACTCCAAGCCATAAGCTCCGCGGTGCCATGTCCTCCTTAATATATCTCCAAGCTACCTTCACTACCACTGCAACGCAGAGAAACAGCACTGAGTGCCCACCTTCGCGCCAACATGGCCTCCACAGTAATGGCAGCCTCCGCCGGCACCGCCGCTGCCGTCAAGACGACCCCATTTCTCGGACAAGGCAGAGGCGCGAACCCTCTGAAGAACACCGTCGCTCTGGGCAATGGGAAGTTCACCATGGTACGTAATTAATCTTCAAAGGTGTACATTATGTAGCTCGCTCGATTCGGAACAGGGCTGATATATTACTGTGAATATTATGCGAAAACCCCCTCAGGGCAACGAGCTGTGGTACGGCCCGGACCGCGTCAAGTACCTGGGACCATTCTCGGCTCAGACTCCGACGTACCTCAACGGAGAGTTCCCCGGCGACTACGGCTGGGACACCGCGGGTCTCTCCGCTGACCCGGAAGCGTTCGCCAGGAACCGAGCCCTCGAGGTAAACGCATACCGAGTGTTCTTGTCTCCTTGTTGCAAACCTTTCTGTAGACAAATTTAACGAAGACCGGAAAACATGTCTCAGGTGATTCATGGCCGGTGGGCGATGCTCGGAGCCTTCGGCTGCATCACGCCGGAGGTGCTGGAGAAGTGGTTGAAGGTGGACTTCAAGGAGCCGGTGTGGTTCAAGGCCGGCGCGCAGATCTTCTCGGAGGGCGGACTGGATTACTTGGGCAACCCGAACCTGGTGCACGCCCAGAGCATCCTGGCCGTCCTCGGGTTCCAGGTCCTGCTCATGGGCCTCGTCGAGGGGTACCGCATCAACGGCCTGCCGGGAGTCGGCGAGGGCAACGACCTCTACCCCGGCGGCACCTACTTCGACCCGCTCGGCCTCGCCGACGACCCCGTCACCTTCGCGGAGCTCAAGGTGAAGGAGATCAAGAACGGGAGGCTGGCGATGTTCTCCATGTTCGGCTTCTTCGTTCAGGCCATCGTCACCGGCAAGGGACCGCTGGAGAACCTCTTGGACCACCTGGACAACCCTGTCGCCAACAATGCCTGGGTTTACGCCACCAAGTTCGCGCCAGGATCCTGAGACCTGAGCCTTTTCTTTTGGCCCCTCTCGGCTGCTGTAGATTTCCCAAAACATTGGATTGATTAATGCTATGTGAAAATCATGGTGTGCAACAAATTATATTCTCTTCATCCCCTCAAAAAATGCTCCTCGATCGTCTGCTTCTCATGCATGTGTGATATTGATAACATATACGAGTATATTTTTGTGGATGACGCTATAAGTATATGATTAGTAGATTAAATCATGGAAACCTACAAGCTGCACTGCCACACTGACACTAGAAATAATAAAAGATGCATGTTGGCATGTTGCTTTTCTGCACGGGGATATTAAGTTAAGTCACTTCTGTGCCCGATCGATGTGCATTTTGTGTGCGAGTTTACTATTTTGAGAAGTAGCACGTTGCTTTTCCCGAAGGTCTCAGTAACCTTAATGATAAGTAATGTTAAATAACCATCGTCTCATCAATATAATCAAAATATTACGGTGTATCTGCTTTGTTACCGCTCAGCCTTTGTCGAACAATCAACATCACATAATACAATCTATTCACAATATATGTGAACTCTAATATTGATCCTTTGATTTTCATTCATTGTTGATTATACTCAATTCCAATTAGTATGGAAAACCATCAAATTTCCAATTTTCAACTTTCCTTCAACGAAGAATTCCTTACACCGGATGGTTGGAAGATTAACACTGCGATTTCCCTTATTAATTATGATTAACATGGGTTCCCCTAATTATTATGCACAAATAATTTATTTAACAATTCAAATGATCATGTTTACTTATAAGAGGGGCGGATGCAAGATTAAAAATTGAGGTGACAAAAAACAAGTCCATACCACTTGTTGCTTATGGGATAGAATAATTTACACGAAATACCCTCCAACTTTGGGCACTTTTCTAACATCTATTCTCAAACGTTACTTTGTAACAAGACTATCTTTCATCATTTAACTTATTTTACTAACTACTCTTTTCACCTATTATCCATACGCCAATTTTCTCTCTCATTCATATAAGCAATAGTCTGACGTGGCTGAAAAAAATAAAAAAATTGAAGCATCCACACGGACGCCCCTCCCCTCAACCTCCAGCACCGGCGAGGCTGCACAAGGGACGGTGCCCTCCCCTACGCTACCTTGCTGGCACCGGACGCACGGGGCGCAATGCTCCCTCCCCTGTGTTGCCTCATCGGCGTCGAACAGAGGGGGCGCAAGGGAGCCCCCTCTCTCCCACTGTTGCCCCCACCACGACCCTTTCTACGTGTCCGGCACTGACGAGGCAGTGCAAGGGAGGGGGGGTGGCCTCCCCTTCCCCTGCGGGGGGAGGGGCTCCGTCCACCTCCCCCGCTGCTCTCTTATCGTCAGTGAGGAGAGGGGTGGGGGCGGCCGCCCCCTCCTCTTCTCCCTCCGGTCGCTAGCGCTCAAGCGACCCCATTTTTTGTCGACGAGGACGCCAAAGAGAGAGAAAGGAGGGAGCACTCCTTCTTTTTTTAATTTTTTATTATTATAATTTTATTTTATTATTTTGTATTTATTTTATTATTTTAATAATTTGCTTACATGGAGAATAGTTTAGATGACGGTGCCACGTCAGATGTTTGCCTAGGTGGCGGAGAGAGTCTCCACATCAACGGAGCAACCGGAGAAGGAGCGATCAACAGTGTAAAGGGTATTCGATGCAACGAGTTAAAAGATGGAGAACATTCGTATTACAAATTAAAGTTGAAGAGTATCGCTAAGTAAACGTCAAAGTTGAAGAGTGACATACAAGTTCTGGTGGGTAATCCAGCAAAATCAATGTGATGCCAACTTCTGCTCCTATTTTATTTTATTTTTTGTTCCCACATTTAATGATGTGGGGCAAAATGGGAAATAAAGTCAAAGTTAAGATCTTATTCCTCAACTAAATGGTACCTAAGGTTTGATCCCACAACATGTGGAATGATCACAAGGCAATGCAATCAAGAAAAAAAGTACATGTCACGACTAAATATATTTAATGGGTCAACTTAATTGTCAATCATAAAATTTATATATCGACATATAAGATTACCAATATTTAAAAAATTGAGTTGGAGAGGAGGCAGGATCTGCCCTTACTTGTAAGTAGCAATGAGTACAACCATATTTGATTTGAGAATGAGGTTCTTCTAATTTTGACCCGATTTTTATCAGAAAATAAAACATTAGATCCTACTTCAATCAAATTTCAATCATGATAAGGATCCAACATCCCACTTTTTTTTCCTTACAATTATTTAAAAAATATTTTGAAATGTAAAATGATATATTAGCATGCTCAATTTATACATGTGTAACTACATTACCAAATGCAATAAATTGACATTACCCTAGGTCCCTAATCAAATAATCGAATATGCAATATGATTTTTTTTTCATTTTTATCACGCTATAATACCGGGCCAGTTGAGTATCTGATATATTAATCCAGTCCTAAATCAAACTGTGCACACAGTTATTTGGACCTTGAAATAATTTCAATCCGGAAAAATAATCTGAAAAAAAAAATCCAAAAAGCTGCATTGGTCCATATTGGGACATTTGGCTCATCAGGAACTCTGCTCATCCCTACAAGAGATTATCATGTAATATACATTATTTTATTAATAATAACAAATGGTAAACGAGAACGCAACTTAAAAATAATATATTAGATAAATGCAATTATTATTATTTCAAGAGAAATAATGATAATATTATGTATGAATCTATGATAATAAACATAAATAAAAAAATTTAATGTGTTAAATAGTGCAGATGCCACCGAAAATAGATACAATCTATCCCTAAAAAGAAAACTCAAATACTTAAATGAAACTCTTTTCCAATTATTTCTTTTTTGGATGGAGATATCAATGCAAGTATGTCAGTTTTGCTTTATTTAAAAAAATTCATCTTCAAATTAAATCGAATTTTCTAAATTTAAAACATAACTTTTTGAGTGGTATAAATTTTGTGCGTTTGCCAGCCTTTTCGCACACAATGGTTATGATCCAATCACATTGTAATGTTTCGGCAAAGACATATTTGATTGCTAGAAATGATAATCAATTGATTTATCTTTTTGACAATTCATAAGTTAATGATGCAAGTGACGTCAATGCTAATCTTTTATTAGGATCAGGTATTTACATTTATCTTTTTGGATATAAAATAGTAATAAAAATAATCATTTTTGTAATTATAAAAAATATAGTTAACAGATAATTGTTAAGTGTCGGTAGTTCTAAGTTTGATTCCACTAGCTCTAAATATCGATGAGTAACATATAATTAAAGATGGTTGATTTTTTTTTTCATCTGAATATGTTGCGATATGAAATAATAATACAAATAAAATGTTTAAAAAATAAGAAAAGAGTGATTTTTAGGGTGCATCCTAATTTGAATATTTTTTATTTATTAAAAATATAACCTAAATCCTAATTTATTAAAAGCAAAGAGGCCCTACAACAGTGTCTAGAAGATAAGAAGGGATGATGAGTTCGTGTGAGCTGGAGACGTCCCAAATCTTTACGAGTTATCCCATTGGCTCAAACTGAAACCCATAGATCTCCAAACTCTCCAAGCCACACGCTTCGCCGTGCCATCTCCTCCTTAAGATCTCCTCCTCCGCTCCCTTCAACTCCAAAAACTCTCTCTGTCTCTCCAAGCTACCTTTCATTTCCACCGCAGAGAAACAGCAGCCAGTGCCCACCTTCGCGCTAACATGTCGTCCACCGTAATGGCAGCCTCCGCCGGCACCGCCGCTGCCGTCAAGACCACCCCATTTCTCGGACAAAGCAAGGGCGCGAACCCCCTGAGGAACACCGTCGCACTGGGCAATGGCAAATTCACCATGGTACGTCCGTAAGCTGCAAACCCCCCTTCTGTTCAAGTCCCCGGAGAGGGGCACGTTATGTAGCTCGCTCGATCGGTACAGGACTGATGTGAATATTCTGCATAAAAACATGCAGGGCAACGAGCTGTGGTACGGACCGGACCGCGTCAAGTACTTGGGACCGTTCTCGGCTCAGACTCCGTCGTACCTCACCGGAGAGTTCCCCGGTGACTACGGCTGGGACACCGCGGGGCTCTCGGCTGATCCGGAAGCGTTCGCCAGAAACCGAGCCCTCGAGGTACACGCATACGTATTCTTGTCTCCTTGTTGCATACCTGTAAAGTAATTCAATTTCTAAGGTCAGCTGATGGGTTTCCCTGCTGAATCAGGTGATCCATGGACGGTGGGCGATGCTGGGAGCTTTCGGCTGCATCACGCCGGAGGTCCTGGAGAAGTGGGTGAAGGTGGACTTCAAGGAGCCGGTGTGGTTCAAGGCCGGCGCACAGATCTTCTCGGAGGGCGGGCTGGACTACTTGGGCAACCCGAACCTGGTGCACGCCCAGAGCATCCTGGCCGTCCTCGGATTCCAGGTCCTGCTCATGGGCCTCGTCGAGGGATACCGCATCAACGGCCTGCCGGGAGTCGGCGAGGGCAACGACCTCTACCCCGGCGGCACCTACTTCGACCCTCTCGGCCTTGCAGATGATCCTGTTACCTTCGCTGAGCTCAAAGTTAAGGAGATCAAGAATGGAAGGCTTGCGATGTTCTCCATGTTTGGCTTCTTCGTTCAGGCCATTGTCACTGGCAAGGGACCGCTCGAGAACCTGTTGGATCACCTTGACAACCCTGTGGCTAACAATGCCTGGGTTTACGCCACCAAGTTCGCACCGGGCTCTTAAGCCACTTCTTGGAATCTTTTGTTGATGAGCTGCTTTAAATTCTCAACAATGGAACGCTGTGTAAAATCCACATTGTGCAACAAAGTTCTGTATTTTTAAGCTTGGATGGTTGGCAAAATGATTAGTACAATGTAATTTTAGCTGCAATATGCCTTCACAAAACGCATGATGTCAGTACTCGAGAAAATAGATAAAATCTCCACAACTATGTTTGAAGTGCTTGAAAGGAAACAGAGGAATTGACGACTCCATAAGAAACAGATGAGCCACAAGAACAAAACATGTACAATCTCCATGAAAGAATAATTCACTGCAACTCAATAGTGTAATCTATTATGGATCGAAAGTCAGGGATCATTATTCATAACATGTTTTACTTCAGTTCCAAGTATTCGTATCACTCAATGATGTCCATATGTATATATCAGGGTCAAGGTTTGTTAATTGTTGGTACCCAAATAAAAGGGTGTTGAATATAAATCAACTAGTTCAGAAATGATTTTATAAATTCATATACTAAAGCATATCAAAACTAATATGTATTCCTGGTGCGGTTAATGTAATGCCCAGAACTTAAAAAAACAAAGAAAAGAAAAGATAAAAGAAGGATAAACCGAATAAGAGGAAGATACAAGTAAATCAGAGTTAGATTTGATCTCTCTCCTATATATATGGAATCAAAATGAACAAATCAGCCCCCTTTTCTTCTTAGAATCCGCCTTAGGTCTTCTCCTCTATTTTCATGCGCCCTGCTCTTGTTCTCTCGTCCCTACGACCGCCAACAAGGGACACACCTCCGTGCGCCTGAATCGAGAGGAGCGGGTAGAGGAAGAGGAAAAGGAAGAGGAAGAAGAAGACTGCAGTAATAATTTCTTGAGCAGAAACTTCAAAGTATGAAACTATGATAGATTCTTCCTAGAATCATAATCTTATACTCGAAGCATGTCCTAGTTGATGCCCGGTTATAGTAGAATATTGTATAACGATGATTTGTGCCGACCATCGCAAGAAAACGATGATCGAAATGCGAACTGCGCGTCTGCGTAGTTTCTGCATAAGAGAAACCCAGCTTGGGTTCACCATGACCCACCCAGGCAGGCCATATGAGCCTCGTGATGCTAACTGTCAACAACAACCTCAGCATCAAGTAAAGATGATGAATATGAAGTTAAGATGCTTATGATGAAGTAAGTTAAATGATCCTTTTGTAGCCCTCCCCAATGTCATAGCCCTAGCAGTAGGCACACTGCAGGAGATTCCATATTGGGGAATGCAGGATGAAGGCATGACTCTGCTTGCACCGTGGCCAGCAAGGATATTTCATTCGTGATTGTCCCACCAAGAATAAGAATGATCCCGCCCCACGTGGCACAAGAGGTGAGAACAATATGGTACATGGAAGAGTCTTCCACCTAGAAGAAGACGCAGTGCCGACTGACACCGAGGTCATTAGAGGTACACTATCCATAGCCGGTCACCCCACTACTGTCCTATTTGATTCGGGTGCATTGCACTTTTTAATATTTAGAGATTGTACCATTACTTTAAGTTTACCTCTACATGATATAAGTCATCATATGGAGATAATCATTCTTACGGGAATGCTCCACGCCACGAAGTACCTTCCCGAGATACCAGTGGATATACAAGGCAAGAACTTCTATGCAAATTTGATAATAATTCCAATGACGGACTATGATGTGATTTTTGGTATAGATTAGCTATCCTACTATAATGTAGTCGTTCTATGTAAACAAAAGAATGTAATGATCGATACCCAAGGCGAGCGCAAAGCTACAGTTCGAGGTACCATATGCAAAAAAGGAAAAGTTATCATAATTGCTATGAAGGCATGAAAGATGATACAGAAAGGATGCAGAGATTTTCTTGCAAGTGTGGTGAAGACGGATGGCTTAGCAACCCAACTACAATAGTTGGATGTAGTTCGGAAATTCCCAAATGTCTTTCCACAAGACATCTCCGGATTACCACCACAACGAGAGATTGATTTCCGGGTAGATCTCCTTTCAGGCACTGCCCCAATCTCAAAGGCCCCTTACGGGATGGCTCCAGCCGAGATGCATGAACTGAAGAAGCAAATTCAAGAATTTTTAGACAACGAGTTTATCAGGCCAAGTGTATTTTCTTGGGGTGCTCCAGTGCTATTTGTCAAAAAGAGGGATGGCTCTCTAAGACTACGCATTGACTATCGAATATTGAATAAAGTCATAGTCAAGAACAAGTACCTTCTACCGCGGATCGACGACCTTTTCGATCAGCTATCAAATGCTGCGGTATTTTCCAAGATCGATTTACAAAGTGGGTACCATCAGCTTAGAGTCGCCGATGAAGATTTTCAAAAGATAGCCTTCCGATCAAGGTATGGTCACTATAAATTTTTAGTGATGTTTTTAGGACTGACAAATGCCCCAGCAGCCTTCATGGATCTCATGAATTGGGTGTTCAGACCGTACTTGGACCAGTTTATCATCGTCTTCGTGATATATTCGAAGAATTCAGAACAACACAAGGAAAATCTGAAGATCATTTTGAAAATATTAAGACAACACAAACTATATGGCAAGCTATCAAAGTGTGAGTTCTGGCTTGATCGGATTATGTTTCTTAGACACATACTCTCAAAGAAGGGCATTTCTATGGATACTAGGTAGAAGCGATATCTCACTGGCTAGACCAAAACATGCCACTGAAATTCGAAGTTTCCTCGAATTTGTAGGTTATTACCACAGGTTCATCAAGGACTTTTCAAAGATTGCATCTTCCTTGATGAACCTAACGAAAAAGGGTGTAAAGTACATATCGCAAAGAAATGCGAGGATAGTTTTCATGAACTGAAGGCCATGTTGACCACTGCACCCATTCTTACCATTCCGAATGGTACTAATGGACATGTGATGCTTGTGGTATTAGATTGGGATGTGTGCTCATGTAACATGACAAGATAGTCGCATATGCATCCAGACAGCTGAAGAAGCATGATGTGAACTACTCAACTCATGATCTTAAATTGATAGCAATAGTCTTCACATTGAAGATTTGGCGACGCTATTTTTATGGAATTCATTTTGGGGTATTCACCGATCATAAAAGTCTCAAGTATGTCTTCTCTCAGCGAGATCTTAATATGCGGCAATGAAAATGGATGGAATTCCTGAAGGATTACGAGTTCTCTATTAATTACCACCCTAGTAAGGTAAACTCAGTTGCAGACGCACTCAGTCACAAATGGGAAGGCTTACTAGCCCGCATGATGATGGGTATGTATAAGATGACGAATGAATTGAGCATGTGGAACCCAAGATCTGGGAGGAACGGAGCAATACTGATGATGTACCAAATATAGCTGAACCTAGTGGACAGACTTATTAAGGCTCAGGCTCTAAGATCCTGAGTGTGCAAAGATGTTAGAAAGAAGAAGAAGATTTTAAACTCTTAACAAATGGTGGGATCCGATACATAAATCATCTATGGGTCCCAAGTGATGAAACTCTAAAAAGAGAAGTGATGGATGAATGTCATAAGTCTAAATTTACGATTCATCTGGGCAACACTAAGATATACAAAGATGTTCGAAGGACCTTCTGGTGGAATGCTATGAAGCGAGAGATTGCTGAGTATGTCTCAAAGTGCCTAATCTGTCAACAGGTAAAAGTTGAACATCAGAAGCCTCATGGGAAGATCACTTCTCTCGCCATTCTACAGTGGAAGTGGGAAGATATTTCCATGACATTTTTTACCCATTAAGTCCAAACAGTCAATACAGAGACTCATGAATTTATATGTTCATGAGATCATCAGACTTCATGGGATCCCCACCTCCATCATATCACATAGGGATCCAAGTTTAATTTATAGTCAGATTCTGGAGGAGCCTACAAGACTCTTTTGGAACGAGGCTGAATTTTAGTATGACATTTCATTCACAAACGGACGATTAGACTAAGAGGACCATCCAAACAGTTGTGGATATGTTAAGAGCTTGTGCCCTTGACTGACGGGGCAATTGGAATGATCACCTATTGAGTTTGTCTATTGATGCATGTATTTTACAACATTTACTTTCAGTTGCATTTAGATTTATTTTCATAATTTTCTCATGGCATACATCAATTTTATTTTATTTATTACAATTATTTTTTTGTACTCTCCAACTACCTAGGTGTGTGTGATTTTTATAGGAATATCTCTGATTTCGATGGAAAGTATCAAAAAAAATTATCCAAAGACAAAAGAATGAAGAAATCAACTTTAGAAGCATAAAATAGGCTATCTCACGGGCCATGATGGGTATACAACACCCCTTCAGTTAATTCTCACAGTCCTCAAGTCTCAGCTCACGGTCCTTACAGAAAGAATACTAGACGCTCTCTATTTCATCACCGGCCATAAAGCATAGTTTAATGCCTCTCCAGATTGAAGACACGGACGGACAATTCATGAATATTATAAAGAGCTACTCATCCCTCATGAGATCATTACGGGTCGTCATGAAGTCTTCACGGTACAAACAGAAATGTCATTTATCAAAGACACATCTTATGATGGTCCATAACTCATTTGTAACAATTCTCAAGATCTCTGCAGAATAAAATTTAACGGGTCGTCATCCAAAATTTCAAACCGTATCCAACTTCCACCCCCTTCTTTACTGGCCGTAACATTTATCTAATGGCCCACACAGAATCAAATGGAAATTTGGCATACTTATATTACGGGGCGTAACGGAGTCATGACGATGCATACAGAAGGGTGTAAACTCTTGTCAAAAATAATAGCGGGTCGTAAGAGACATCTAATGACCTGTCCGTTACATCAGCTATTGCAAATTATGCCCGCAAAAGAACAAGTCGAAGTCATTACGGGTCGTAATACAAAGATCATGGATCTAACTTATGTGTCGTAATATGATAATTATGGCACATACAGAAGCCGAACACAGAGTTGCCCGAGTTACAGACCGTTACATCTTTGTTACAAGTCATAACATATATGTGAAAACTTTGAATTGAAGTTGAAATAGGCCGTGAACATCTTATCATGGGCTGTTAGAAGTGCTGATTTTTTTCTGAACGTCGATTTTCCGAATGGATTTTGATCAAATCAAGATGCCAGAATAGGTGTCCATCCTTCTAGAAGACATGTTTGATGATAAGAGCTCTGAATTGAAGATAAATCATGAGACTTTTGGTCTAAGAGGAGTTTAAACTATAGATTATTCTTTGGACAAATTTTGGACTCCCAACTTATTAGAACTTATCGGGAACCTTGGAGCTATAAGTAGAAGACCTCAGAAGACTTGAGAATTCATGCTTGAGCCAAAGGGAAGTTGTGCCCTATTGCATAAAAGAAGATTTGAAGCCAGAAGGTCACCGAAGGAGAAGGATTGCACAGCAACACGTCGGTTAGTGCTGCGCGATCGTCCATAAGTTCTGGAGGCTGCAAACCTCTCTTTTTTCATATGCATAGATGCTCTTTTACCTTATTTTTCACATTCCATTAGTTCTGTAATGGAGATTTCTTATTTGTTTTAGAAAGATAGATTATTTGGATCTCATTCTTATTCAAGTTAATTTATTAAGTCAACTTCTTTTGATTATATGTGTTAAGTTTAATGTTTTTTTATGAGTAAAGCGATTTCTGGAATTAGATCACAAACTTGTACAAGGAGTGATTAATTCCAAAAGTTATTATTCTTCTAATAATTGATCTTTTAATTTTAAGTTAAGGTATAGATAACACATATTCAGTAATTCATCGTATATGCTGAATAATGTGCGGTTTGTTATTCTGTTTAGAAGTATGGGTGGATAATAATTTAAGAGTTATATTTTCTTACATCATGATTCTCTGTAAAATCAGTAACCAACTCGTCGTATGCGGTTATTGATCTTATTTGGAATTAGGATAGTTTGATTTACTCGTATCGAGAAGTCAATATTTTAGGTGCAATTAATCCGTCTCAAGAATCGACCAGAGTGTTTCTATCATGGTTTGATTACTTTAGAAGCTCATATATATCTAACTTTACTTTAATCATCCATAATTTCCATATATCATCACCACTTTATCTTTACGCATTAATTATCTATTTTATGTAATTTTTATATTTCTGTTTTACACATACAAAATCTTTTCTTCTCTTAATAGATTTTTAGGATAGGATCAATTTAAATAGTTCCTCGTGGGATCGACAACTCTACTCTTCACTCTATTACTTGATACGACTAGTGCACTTCCTAGCTATTACATTATTACATATTTTTCGCATCACATATAATAACAACTATCATTCGACCATTGGCATGGCTTCCTTTGCAGCTCTGTATGGGAGACCCTGCCGCTCACCTGCATGTTGGAATGAGGTAGGTGAAATGAAGTTTTAAGATGCTAAAGAGCTAAAGCAAATAGAAGAATACTCAGCAAGAGTCAAGTTAATACAATAGAGGATGAAGGCAACTCAAGCTCGACAAAAGTTTTATGCTGATAAAGGACGACGTGAGCAAAATTTTCAGACAAGTGATCAAGTACTCTTGAAGGTTTCTCCAACCAAAAGAGTGATGAGGTTCAGTAAAAGATGAAAGCTCAGCCCAAGATATGTGGGTCCTTTTGAGGTGCTCGAGCTGGTTGGAGAGGGTGCTTGCAGTACCTCCATCATATGGGCAAGTTCATAATGTGTTCCACATCTCGATACTCCGATAGTATAAACATGATGATGCAAATGTTATAAGGTATGAAGAACCAAACCTTAAAAGATGACCTGACCTATGAGGAGCAACCAATCCAGATTGTAGAAACTAAGGTTCAACATCATAACAATAAAGATGCACCACTCAGTGGCTTGGAGCCATCATCAAGGTGACGAAGCAATTTGGGAACTCGAGTCCGAGATGCGAAGAGAATTCCCCACACTATTTGGTAAGTCCTGACTTCTGACTAAATTCGATGACGAATTTTATTTTAAGGGGTTTAGATGTAATGCCCAGAACTTAAAAGAAAAGAAAAGATTAAAGAAGAAGGATAAACCGAATAAGAGGAAGATAAAAGTAAATTAGAGTTAGATTTGATCCTCCAACTACCACATGAATTCATATCTCTCTCCTATATATATGGAATGAAAATGAAAAAATCAGCACCCTTTTCTCCTTAGAATCTGTTCTAGGTCTTCTCCTCTATTTTCGTATGCCCTGCTCTTGTTCTCTCGTCCCTGATCAACTGCCGCCAATAGGAGACACACCGGAGGATGCGGAGGATGCTGGACGTGCGCATGAACCGAGAGGAGAGGAAGAGGAAGAAGAAGACTATAGTAATAGTTTCTTGGACAGAAACTTCAAGGTAAGGAACTAGGGTAGATTCTTCCTCATTGATGCTTGGTTATAGTAGAATATTGTATGATGATGATTTGTGCCGACCATCGTCGAAAAATGACGATCGGAACGTGAATTGCACGTCCGCGTAGCTTTTGCGTAAGAGAAAATAGGCACGGGTTCACCATGACCCGGCCCAAGCAGGTCCATGCTTGGACCGAGTTCGACGAAACTCGACCGAGTCCGCCATTGTCGAGAGCACGGAGCTCTGCGATGAAGAAGAACCCAGCCCGGGTTGAGGATGATCCGGTCTGGGCAATTGCATGATGTCGTCATATTCGACCGCGACCTTTGCCATACGGTTGACCGATCTATCGAATCGGCTGACCGATCTGTCGAGCATGAACTCGGCCCGGGTATGATCTAAACTCGGCCCGGGCTATGTTTTGATTCTTTGAGTTAATGCCCTTACGAACTCGGGCCGGGTTCCGACACTGATTAAGTTTATTTTATGGTCTTTAAGTCTCTAATTTACGTATGTATTTCAGATCTTAATGATGATGATTATTATGATGTTTATACCCCTGATTTACTCTCCATATCCTATCCTGTCATTTCGGTTATGTCTTAATAATGAATAATTAAAAGCTGTAAATAAAAGACAAAAATCGTTAAATAGAGAGCTCTTTTATGATGGACAGGTGATGACCAGATTATGGGCCGACTTCGGTCAATTATGGGCTGACTACAGTCAGTTATGGGTTGGCTCTGTCAGTTATGATGATGACGACAGACAGGTTGATGCAGGCTTCCTGTGGTTTGAATATACCCCAAAATAAGTCAAAGATGAATAATAAGAAGATGAACACATATCAATAAAGAATCTTTCTTATGATGTTCAATTTTTTTGCCATTTTTATAATGATTTATTTATGATCTCTTATTCATACGTCACTTACATGATTGTTATGATGATCATGATTACTTTCCTCTTATATGATGAAATTCTTTATGATTTCGATCTAGTATTATGATCTTATGACCGTCTTATCTTATTTTCATACTGATTTGTAAAACTCATAGGGAGGTTCTCCCCTGCATGTTCTTAAATGCAGATCAAGGTCAGAATGATGAAGGTGGCCAACGGTGAAAGATCGAGTCCGTAGGTGGCTGCACATGGGTATCTTGAGTCCTTTAGATGATGGAATAATTTTTTCTTTTTCTCATATTAGTTTGATGTATTAGCTTTCCTTTGAACTCATATGAAGTTCTTTATCAGTCTTCCGCATATTATGATGTCACACTCTTTTTTTTAATTAATGATGATTAGTCCTCCGCCTATATTGTTATGTGTTGACCAGTCAAAGTCTTCTTTTTGGTCAATATGATGTACACGTATACACATAAGGATGACATGTACCATCCTCGAAGTGTATTTTTCCATGTGGCGGGATACGATTTGGGGGAGTTATAGTTAATGTGTGAAATTAGGACATATTCCACTCAAAGTAATGATAATCAATATTTTGAGAATTAAACCCTTGTGTTAATGCTGAAAAGCCATAATCACTGAGTGATTGGTTTGGAATAGTTGAACAGAACGGAGATACAGATAAACTGCCAGATCCACCTATGAGTACTTCGTTAGAAGGCGCAGCTGATGCAAGAGAAGGTATGCTTCAAAGATCAATGATAGAGTTCAAATAGGAAAGTGCTTTCAAACTAGAAACACTGGAAAAGAAATGTTAGTCAAGGCAATCGAAAAGAAAATCTAGCAAGGATAAAGTTGATGGAAACATGGAAAGTGTTTAGATATCCTTAGTATGCATATTCTAGTATAAGGAAAAAAAATAACTACAGGATTCCACTCAAATTATTAATCTGAAACTACTTATGATGTAGCATGATGTGGCAAGTGGAGATAACAATATCATCTTAGAGTCATACGTTTAGCTTCTTGTTTATCTGATCAGGAATTAGATATTGTTAGGCTAATGTTAGTTTTCTTTATTTATGTTATTATCAAAAGTTAGATTGTTGTTAGGAGTAAAACGTATAAATGTCCTACCCTAATAGAGGGAGGGGCATATCTTTTATCTGAAGATTTGTGAGTTTTATTATTAGTTGCGTTTCGAGAGGTTTAAAACAGAGTTTAGGAATGTTACTTCTCGAGACCTAAGTGCAACAATTCTCTCAAGATGGTATTGCTTCGAAATATCAATCTCTCTTTTGTCATTTTTGCACTAATCGATTATGCCATTGCATCAAGTGGTATCAAGCATGAAGGTGCCAACTGCGAACACTATGACATGGCTAATCACCACTGCATAGCGAGATTGAAACTTTGAAAGCAGAGGTAGGAGAAATCAATGCTTCGATCCAACATCTCATAGTTGTGATGGATTAGCTTTTACGAGAACCCAAGGTAGCAGACCCAGTCAAGGGAAACGCTGATGGAAAATAACCACTGCATAAATTGATTGATGAGGAAAGTGCTAATGAAGTCTCATTAGCCCCAATGTCCCTGCCATAGTCGGGATTCAAGATGAAAATGGACTTGCCATCTTTCAGTGGAAAACTTCAAATAGAAGATTTCCTTAATTGGTTGGCTGAAGTGGAAAGGTTTTTTGAATACATGAAGGTCCCTGTTGTTGTTTCACTCAATTTCGACACACTCCCAATCATGATTCTGCGATGATTTTGCAGAATTATCATACTCAAATTGTTTGTGTTTGAATAAATGAAAGAGTAGAACACAGGAGAAAAGAATGGGGCAACACACATTTTCTGACATTTCATTAGACATTAAATACAAAGGTCAAAATAATTGACTACTAACTCAAACTGACTCAAACTCTAACTGGCCAGTAATAAAAGATAGTAATCGCTGCTTCTGAGACAAAGCTTTAACAAATAATAAAATAAATTTGAACACTCGTAAACATATAACAATAGGTTCTAATACATCATCTAACATTTCTCCTCCTTGGATTAGAGACCTGGACAAATTCTAATTTCATTATTCAACTGACTAAACTAACGAACAGCAAGAGGCTTGGTGAAGACAGCAGCTATTTGAAGACATCAGCAAGATAGTGCCACCTCCTTTTCCTTGTTTAGTCCTGCCATAAAAAAACTGGATTCTGAGCAATCACAATTGCAGCTTGATTGTTCACATATATCACAGTTGGACCATTCTCTTGCAATCCCAAATCATATAATATCTTTCTAAGCCATACTGCATGCTTGGCAACTTCATTTGCAGTAACAAATTCAGCTTTTGATAGTGCCACTATATTTTGCTTGTTTGAGCTCCATGAGAAGCAACCTGATCCAAGTGAAAAATAGAAACCTGTTGTGCTTCTCATGCTTTCCACTGAACCCCTCCAATCACTATCCACAAAGCCAACTAACTTCATCTCAGGGACCCCTTTAAATTTTATACCATAACTCTGAGTCCCTCTAAGGTATTTGAACACCTTTTTGCTACTCAGCTACATAATTAAGGAATCTTGAGTGGTTGTTAGATACATTAAACAACATACTATCCTTTTGTATTCAAACTCATGCTCAAAATCTTGCACATAACTCTTGCGTAACTTCTCTTTCTAATTAACAGGAGTAGTGAGTATCTTGCATTCTTCCATTTTAAACTTATTCCCTCATATATACTTCCTCTGACAAATAAATATTTCATCATCTTTTTTATGAATCTCCATGCCTAGAAAGTAAGACATTTTTCTCAAATCTATCATTTCAAATTTCTTCGTGAGTCTTGCCTTAAGCTTCAATATCTTATTCTCCTCAATAATCAGCAAATCATCAACATAAATAGACATCACTACTAGACCATTTTCACTTTGTTTGTAGTATAAAGTGACTTCACTTAGACTCTTCTGGAACTCAAGCTGACTAAGATAGCAATCAATTTTGTTGTACTAAGCTCTAGGAGCTTGCTTCAGCAGCACTTTCTTCAATTTATAAACTTTATATTCATATCCTTTGATTTCAAATCCTTCTGGTTGATCTACATAAATGTCTTTAGATAGATCACTATTTAGAAAAAGCTGATTTCATATATAGGTGATAGATGATCCACCTTTTTTTAGGAGCACCAGCTATTAGCAATCTGATGGTGTCCATGCGAGCAACAGTGTAGTCCACTCCACTAACTTAAGCGTATCCCTTCACAACTAATTTGGCTTTATACTTGTTCACTGTGCTTAGTCTTCTTCTAATCAGGCTTAAGCACAAGTTGTCATGTAACGACCTCAATTTTCGTTAAATAATTTTATTGATTTATAGGATCTAGAAAATTATTATTTAATATTCTTGAATCATTTAATTTCAAAATATGGGATAAGTGTAAAGATAAGATGGAGTTTGAAAAGATATGGAATTGTGATGGAGATAATTATGGGATTATTAAGTAAATTCAGATTTAATTAAATCTGAATCATTATGGAGTGATTAATTAATGATGGATGGCTAAGATTGGCTCTAATAGAAGCGAAAACCCAAGCCCACATCTATAAATAGGCATTGAAGGGTGGTTGGAAACCCCCTTTCAACCAAACAAAATTTTAGCCTCATGATATTGAATCGAAAATTATTAAATTGGATAGTGTCATAGTGATTATGCATAATTGATTATCATTAATTGTTAATTGATATTTATTAGTCTTTTGACCTCTTTCTTGATCCTCTTAATTGATTTATGGCTATATTGATTTATTGATTTATCGATTATTGAGTCCTATCCTATTGATCCATCCAGTGCTCTATTGATTATTGTATTACATTGTTATCTATTTTAATGAGCATTGTTGCATTATTGTTATAGTTGGACCCTACGTACTGAGTATTCTTATACTCATGGGTTTTTCCCTACATATGAATTCATGCAGATGATAGAAGATGGTGATGTTGATGCAAGAGGTCAAGCTCAGTGATAGAGATGTTGCACATGGTATAAGATTATGTCCTACTAGATTCATATATTAGTTATTACTTTTCCGCACCTTTAGTATTGTGGATTTATGGACATTCCAACTCCTTTAACATTATGAATTTTTAGATGTTCTTATTATATTTCTGCAAAATATTTTATATATCTGGGACAACTCTGAGCACGTGAAAGTCGTCTCAGGGCGTTACATGCCATGTGTTATTCTTGTTGATCATGCTCCATTCTTCTCTCATTGCAGATATCCACTCAGCATTTTCTTTTGCTTCCTCCACATTTTCTGGTTCTAACAAAGTCACATTACATCTAGCACAGACCTCTCCTAGTGATCTGGTACCTTACACAAGTAAATGATTTACTAGTTCATCTTCAATCAACTCAAACTCATTCTGCAGAAACTCATTCTATAGATCTGCTTCAACCACAATGCTTTTATTGTCAATATTTTTCTCTTCACATGGTATACTAACCCATCTTTTATCTTCACAAAAGATTACATCTCTACTCACAATAATCTTTTGCGCATTTGGACAATACACTCTATAGGCTTTAGACTGAGAACTATACCCCACAAAGATAGCAGTTTCACCTCTATGATCAAGTTTATCTCCACTGATTGAAGAAGTCAAGTAATAACATAAACAGCCAAAAATATTCAGTCCACTAACCTTTGGTTTGAAGCCATATCATGCCTCAAATGATGTCAGCTTGTTGAGAGCCCTAGTTGGTATCCTATTCAATAAGAAGACAACAGTATTCATTGCCTCTGCCTAAAAACTTTTGAATAGTTGCTTGCCTGCATCTTGCCATCTCCATAATGCTTCAATTTTTTCTTTCACTCACCCCATTCTGCTGAGGAGTATAAGGAACTGTGAACTGATGCTTTATGCCTGAATTTTCATAGATGGTTTTGAACCCTTTTGAGATATACTCACCACCATTATCAGTCTTTATTATATTGATTTTATAGTTTGCTTCATTTTCCACCTTCTGTTTGAACCTTAGAAATACTTCATGAACTTCATATTTCTGTTTAAGGAAAAAAACCCAGCAAAACCTTGTCCAATCATCAATAAAGTTTACGAAGTACGTGCTTTTATTCAAAGACTCTTTTGGCATTGGTCCACAAACATCTGAGTGCAAAAGTTACAGTTTCTCCTTAGCCCTCCATGTTGTTTTCTAGAATGATTTCTTTACTACCTTTCCTTGCAAGCATGCTTCACAATGAGAGACTTCACTACCCAACTGAGGCAAGTCTTCAACTAAGCTGTGCTTTTGCATAAACTGCAACCCCTTCTGTGAAAATATCCCAGCCTCTTGTGCCATAACTCCTCTTGACTTTGCACACATGTCATAGCCATGCTTTCTTCACTTGCAGGATCAAAGGCAAATGTTTTATTTTTCATAGGAATTATGAAGAGAGGTTTTCCCTATTCATCAGCAATAGCACACTCATTCCTTTCAAATATAATCTTCATACCTTTTTCAACTAGCTGTCCCACACTTAGAAGATTCAGATCTATCTTGGGAACATAATAGACATTTAACATCAGCCTCACTCCTCCAGTGCTTTCAAGTAACACATTGCCTCTTCCTTCAACTTGTAAGAGGTCACCATTGTCAATCCTCACTTTGGTACTGAATGATCTATCATTATCAGTGAAAATTGTATCATTTCTATACATATGATTGGAACATCCACTGTCTACAAGCCATCCATCACATGAGACCTGAGACACAAAACTTGAAGCAACAAACAATTGCTCCACTTCTCCTGTAATAGCCTCTCCTTGTTGAGAACTCTTTCCTTTGCGTATCCTCTCCACATGTCCATCTTCCACACTTCCTACACTTCACATTTGGTCTTCTCCAACACCTAAAGAAAAGATGACCCTTCTTTCCACAATGCTTGCAAGCTTCGTCACTTCCCTTCTTTTCTTGTGCATCAATTGCACTGATGATTACCAGATTGGTTTTTGTGCTTCTTCTCACCACTTCCATATTTCAATCTAGCCTGCATTGCACCTTCAATAAGCTCATCGCCTCTCCTTAATACCCTCCTTTGTTCTTGTGTTTGAATATCACTCACTACTTTAGCAAATTGCAACTATGATATTTCTTTTGTGTTCTCAAGAGACGCCACAATAGCTTCAAAATTTTCAGGCATAGAACATAAAAGCTTCTCAACAAGTCTTTCCTCTCCAATATCAATGCCCAACAATGCTAATTTGTTGCTAAATGTAATAGTTTAGTAGCTCACTTTCCTTCATCTACACCCTTTCTAGCTCCCTTTTAAGGTTGATAGCCTTCATTCCCTTTATCTTCTTATTGCCCTTATAAGCCTTTTTGCATATAGTCCCAAATTTCTTTTGTAGAGTTCAGATGCATAATCCTGTTAAAAATTACAGGAGTAACATCAGCATAAAAAGATGCTCTTGCCTTAGCCTTTCTGGTTGTGTGCTCTTTGTAAATCTTGATCTGATTGAGAGTTGGATTTTGTTCCAATGGTTGCACTTCAGACTCTTCTTCCACTACCTCCTATAGATGATCAGCTCCTTCAAGGAATGCTTTCATCCTCACTTTCCAGACTTGTTAATTGCTGCCATCAAGGATTGGAGGAGCAATGCTTGATAGTCTAGTAATTATCGATGTAGCCTCCATCACCATAGCCCTTAAGATGTTAACAATACCTTGTTTGTTTCACTCAATTCTGACACACTCCCACTCATGATTCTGCAAGCCCTTAAGATGTTAACAATACCTTGTTGTTTCGCTCAATTCTGACACACTCCCACTCATGATTTTGCAATGATTTTGCAGAATTCTCACGCTCAAACTATTTGTGTTTGAATAAACAAGAGAGTAGAACACAAGAGAAAAGAATGACATTTTCGGACATTTCATTAGACATTAAATACAAAGGTTAAAATAACTGACCACTTACTCTAACTAACTCAAACTCTAACTGACCACTAATAAAAGATATTAAATGCTGCTTCTGAGACAAAGCTTTAAGAAATAATTAAATAAAACTGAACACACATAAATATACAACATGTTCTAATACATCATCTAACAGTCCCTGCTCACAAACAAGTTCATTTCGTAGCCTATCTGACTGAAAGGAGGAGCATCCACATGGTGGGAGTGCCTCCAAGCCAGAAGACATCATCAAGAGAAGAACCTTGTTCAATCCTGGGTGAAGATGAAACAACTTCTCAGAGATAGGTTCCTTCCACCTGGCTTTGAACAAACTCTATACCAACAGTGGCAAGATTGCAACAGCGAAGTGGTTATGTTCTCTTATACACCACAAAATACCATAGGCTATCTTCACGAATTGACTTGGAGCAATCTCAAGCCCAACAAATTGCTCACTATGTAGGAGGTCTTCGACCCAGCATTTGAGATCATGTGGAAATGAATTCTACATACTCATTATATGAGGCTATTACCTTGGCGAAAAGAACTAAGCAACATAGGGCATTTTTTGTTTAGGAGAAAAAGTTTTAAGCCTTTAATTTTTTTACTTCCAAATAGTAGAACCACCCAAGCACCGACACCACCAACCTACAAGGTAAACACGGCCAAACAAGCATTGCAAGACCATCAACTACTATGGCTGGAAGGACTTCCAATCCTTATGGGCGTCCTAATCCACCCATCTGTTATAGATGTTGACAACTTGGTCATCGCTCTAATGAATGCCCGCAAGGCGCACTTGTCAACTTCACTAGCTGTGAAGATGCACCTTCTGAAGAGTCTCAGGAAATTGAAAATGGGGACAACATTGAAATTGATGAGATACCCGCTGACGAAGAAGGAGAGCACCTGTCCTATATCATCCAAAAAAATCCTCCTCACCCCAAGAAGCGAATCATCCTCCTAATGACATCAGATATTCCGTACACGATGTATTGTTCATGGTAAACTTTGTGATGTAATCATTGATGGAGTAGCTCTGAAAATATAGTATCAAAAATTGTGGTTGACAAGTTGAAGCTGCTAACAGAATTGCATTCTGCACCATATAGTGTTGGATGGATCATGAAAGGCAATGATATAAAGGTGTCAGAATGATGTAGATTTCCTTTGGCTATTGGGAGGAGCTATAGAGATGTACTTTTGTGATGTCCTCGAAATGGATGCATGTCACCTTATTTTGGGAAGACCATGGCAGTTCAATGTATGCACGCAACACGATGGGCATGCAAACACTTACACCATAGAGGTTAATGGGCACCGTATCAAATTGCTTCCTTGTCAAGTGAAGCTGACAAGAAGATGTCTCCACAGCTACAGAACCTCCTAATTGTGAACTCTAGCGAGTTATCTGTTGCGGTCAAGGAAGAAAAGGTATTACTAGCTTTAGTGATGCGAGGAGAAATCACAACGCTCCAATCTAACGATCCACGAATATATCAGCTGCAACATGAGTTTGCTGATATTTTTAGTGAAAATCAACCCTTGGCTTACCACCACAATGAGACATTGATCATCAAATTGATTTGATACCCGGAGCCAGCTTGTTGAATCTTGCACATTATCGCATGAGTCCTCATGAACATGAGATTCTACAAGCTCGAGTTGAAGATTTATTGCAAAAGGGTCCCATAAGAGAGAGTCTCAATCCCTGTGCAATACCAGCCCTCTTGGTGCCAAAGAAAGATGATAAATGTCGAATGTGTGTAGATAGATAGTTGTGCAATTAATAAAATCACAATTAAGTATCATTTTGCAATAATCCCTCGATTGGACGACATGCTTGACATGTTGAGCTAGGGCAAAGGATTTCTCCCAACTGGATCTACGAAGTGGGTATCATCAAATCAGGATTGCCCTTTGAGATGAGTGGAAGACAACCTTCGAGACTAAAGAAGACTTATATGAATGGTTAGTGATGTCTTTTCGGTTATCTAATGCACCTAGTACGTTTATGCGTCTAATGAACCAGACATTGGAGTCATTCATTGGACAATTTGTCATTGTTTACTTCGATGACACCCTCACTTATAGCCTCAATGAAGATTATCACCTCCGCCACTTATGAGAAGTCCTTAATACATTGAGACACCATACATTGTATGTGAACTCGAAAAAGTATAAGTTCATGACGGACCATCTTTTATTCCTTGGCTATATCATTAGTGCAATAGGCATCCGGGTGGACAATGAGAAAGTCAATGTCATCTGCTCCTGGCCAACACCCAAAGGCATCCATGAAGTCGGAAGCTTTCTTGGGCTAGCCTCCTTCTATCGCAGGTTTATACATAACTTCAGCACGATTGTTGCACCTTTGATAGACTGCATTAAGAAAGGCCAACTCCATTGGACAAAGGCCACTGATGCAAGCTTTATTGAACTTAAGTGTCAACTCACTTCAGCCCCAATGCACGTGCTCCATTGGAATTCCAAACTTTGACAAAATCTTCATAGTTGAGTGTGATGCCTCAACGATTAGTATTGGTGGGGTTCTATTACAAGAGGGGTATCATGTTGCCTATCACAGTGAAAAGCTAAATGTGGCAACGGTGGATGACATATGAGCAAGAGTTCTATTCAGTAGTACAATCCCTCAAGCATCGGGAACATTACCTCATTTACAAAGAATTTGTTATGTTCACTGAACATGAGGCCCTCAAGCATTTGCAGAACTAGTCACAAATTAATCAAATGCATGGAAAGTGGGTGATATTTTTTGAACAAGTTTACATATGTGCTAAAGCACAAATCTGGAACATAAAATTGTGATGCTAATGCCTTAAGCTGAAGATCCAATTTACTTGTTGTGCTACACTCTGAGATCCTCAGCTTCAATAAGCTCAAAAACTTGTATGCTAATGATGCATATTTTAGAGAACTTTGGGAGCATTGCCTACTACGACAACCAGCAAAGGGCCTACACATTCAAGATGGATTTCTATTTGCAAGTAACAAGCTCAGCATTCATTCCCAGGACATCACCTTGGGAGTTGATTTTACGTGACTTACACGACGGCGGGCTTAGAGGATGCTTTGGCAAGGATAAATGATAGCGATGATTGAGGCTTGTTATTACTGGCCACAACTGAACAAAGATGCTACAAATTTTGTATGTTGATGTCAAGTCTGCCAGATCGCTAAGGGGCATATCCAAAATGTAGGATTATACCAACCCTTTCCTATTCCTCATGGCCCATGATTGGACATTTCAATGGATTTTGTTCTAGGTTTTCCACGTACTTGATGCATGATATTTTTTACATATTTATTTCATATCATTCAATCTATTTTTCATAATTTTATTCTAACATATATAAACTTGTCCTCACTTTTAATTAATTTTTTCAAGGAATGGTACCTAAATTCTTATTTTTTATTTCTGCAGCAGCCCACATGGCCTGCGTCATTCCAACACAATCTGTGTTATCCATCTAACACGGCCCACGTTGTTCAAACACAGTCCACGTTTTCCAACAACATAACCCACGTTTCTTTCAAACATGGTCCATGTTAGTCAGCAATCACCATATTTTCAAAATCTGAAAGATTGGACGAAAATCATTCTAACAATATATAAAATAATTCGTGTTATTAATTTCACCATATTTCCTTAGTCAAATAATTATATTCTGATTAATGCAGCATTGATGACACCATCCGTGTTGATTCTAAGGGCAGATGCATTTTTTACTATAAAAGGTGTACATATCACCTGCCTTAATCATCCAAGTCTAGAATTCAAAATTCATAGCAAAAGCAGAAAAAGAGAGCCTATGGTCATCTACTCGGCGGAGATTCTTCTAGAGGAGTTTAAATATTTTTTTAAGAGATTATTTCTCCTTTTTTATCTTTTAATCTCTTGTTTTATCTCTTTACCGCAGTCTTAATAATTTCTCAATCTATGTAATAGAGTTCTAATTAGAATTCATTTATGTTGGACTTTGTTAGATCATTGAATAAGATTTACTTTTCTGAATTTTCTTAATATGTATGCTGATTTTAATACTCTCGAGTATTCGATTTTAACTCGTTGGTATTATCAAAATTTGTTCTTTTGACCTCTCTCAGTTTATTGATCTTTCGCTCTTTTCGATAAACATTTCATATTCCATCCCTATTTGGTCGGTTGAGATTTGGATATTTGTGGACCATTAACTCACTCGGTTGAGGTGTTTTTGAGATAGGATTGCATCGCTAAAGCATCTTGTCAAAAATTAGTTAAAGATTGATTCAATTGAACTTTCTCTCTCTAATATTAAGAGAAGATACTTAGGTCATCTAGTTTGAGTCCTTTACGTTTTAGCATCCTTCCCATCAGATAATTCAAAATTATTTTAGATCTTACATTCAAGGATATTGGTACTCTCATCTTATATGAACATCTCTAACATATATATATTGGGACTTTAGACTGAATCCATTTTAATTCTCTTTGTTTTATTTCTTTTGAATAAAATACTATCGATTTTTCTCATCTAACTGAATTAAGAAAAAAGATAAAGATAGACTAATCTTTGTGGGTTCGACACTCTTCTCACTCTTCTCACTAGTATTTACGCTATATACAAAAATTCGCATCAAGTTTTTGACATCGTTGTCGGAGACTTTTCTATTTTTTTACTTACTTGATTGAGTTTTGAATATTCTTATTTCTTTTCTTTCCATACGGCTCAGTAGAAAATGGGCCATGATACGTGCTTCTTTCATCATTTCCATTTTTCACTTGTGAAATGGACTATTTTTTGGAAGACGACCTGTGTCAATGTTTCTAAAAATGATCCACGTTGTCTTCAAACGGCCCACATTTTCTTCCATTGTTTCCTCTTCCCTTCTCTCACTTTTGTTGCGCTAAAGTTAACACGGTCCGTGTTTACCTATACACGGTCCATGTTGCTCTCAATTTTTTGTCCTTAGTAGAATGGACTGCTATTCGGAACACAACCTATGTCGGCATTTCTAAAAATGGTCCATAGTTTTTTAATATAGTTTGTGTGGTCTTCCACTATTCCCTTTCCCCCTTTTTCTCTTACATGATGTGCGGGGCGTTCAATAGTACATGGTTGGTGTTCCACCTTCTCTTTTCAACCTCCTCACACAAACTGTGATCTGGGAAATGACCTATGTCGACTTTTGTAAAATGCTCCGTGTTTGGTCAAAACGATCTTTCTTTTTTCCCTATTCATTTTTTTGGCTCTCTATTGTTCAGGTCACTTTCTAGAACCTTTGAGTGACACAACACTACAAGTTTTAAGGATTCACTTCTTTTTTATCTTGAGATAGAAAAATTTGTTCAATTTTCAATAACGCAAAAAACAAATCTAATAAACAACCCGTCATCTGAAAACATCAACAAAATAATTATGGAGAAAAAAAACACAACTTGGAGACCCTTCAATATCAGAAATTATCCAACTTGGTGTTAATCTACCTAATACAAGTTACAACAAGGAGGCTCAATAATTTTAAGATATTTCAGCTGACCCATTATCCTTGCTTACACATATGATAAGCATGCTGATGAACAAATTTTCTATGCAAGAAGAGTAGAACATGGAGAATCAAATTACTCAACTCACACAACGACAAATGTTGCTATCAACTCATCAACTGAATCAAGGACCAAATTAGAGGACATGTTTAAGCAATTCATATCTGCAATTGATAAAAGATTTTTGTTGTAGGACCAACTCATTCATAATTTGGAGATTCACTCGATGCAACTGAAATACAAGGTTCACGATGAGAGCTATGAGATTAAACAAAGGTTTGATGATATGCAGGCCAAATTTCAACTACTGAAGAAGGAAGTATCTTTAATTTATCTTCTCATTTGGCCCAATCTCATAAGGCAAACATTTTAGGTGGACCACCAATCTTCATGTATCCTTGTCATCATCGAGAACCATATCAAAGACGATGGAAACCACGAAGATATTATTAACAAAAAACATGGGCTACTCAGTGGAGGATTAAGGCCAAGTTCGTACATAATCGAAAATGGACAAGCCCGAAGAAGGAGCTCAACTTTAGAAGTACCATCTACCGTCATCATTGCATCTTCAAATCCATCACCACAAAAGGAGGTGACCGCAACACCGTCATTCATCATCAACAACAACAACAACATCACGAGCACCAACGTCATTGAAAGTATGGCAACCAAAGAGCCCAATAGTAAAAATTGCAAAATCTCAAATCAAGGATAAGGCAAAAATTATAAAAATGGCTTACCAAAACTTGGTGATGGTTGGATGTGTGTTCACTCATATTCATTGATTCTCACCATGATAAACACATCATGATCACATAATTCAGGTGAGATTGTTTTTAATTGCAAAAGTTTTCATGATTGCTAATTCTTTTATTATGGAACTTTTTTTAATTTTATTTCAAGTCAATTTAGTTTTTTATCTTAAAATAATTTTAGTTGTTAAATTTTTGCTAGGCACTCATTTCGTAAATAGAGAATTTTGAAAAACAATTACCTATGTGCATTTTGATATGGCATGTGTTTTCATCATGGACTAACCACTCGACTCATTTTTGCATAAAGTTCTTTTTCAACATTAAGAATGATCCATGTGCTTCATGATTCATTATAAAAAAAATTTCCAAAAATTGTGTCAACAGCCACATTCCACTATTATAACACAGCTCGGGCGGTCATTATAGAGTTGGTCGTATTGCAGCTGACAACATTTTTCGGCAACTCCAGAACAATTAACATCTTTACTCCACCACTGATCAACAACTTGACATCGTCGCTTTTAAAATAATAGGTTGTATCTTTCTTTGTCTTCTTTCTTTCTTCATTGTTCAATGACGGAAACTCTATTCGACTAGGCTAGCACTGAGGACAATGCTTAGGTTAAGTTTGGGAGAGTTGTATTCATGCATTTCTCATGTTTGCTACATTCATAAGTTTGCTTAGTAATTTTATTTTCTTTATCTACATATCACCTAAAATCCACAAAAAATTTTGAAAATGTTGAAAATGAAAGTAAAATTCATCATCAATTTTAAAAACATCTTATGACTTATGAAATTTTACGTTGAAGTTTCTATCATCTCATTGCCATAGTATTGGGTTAGTGGAAAAGTAGAATGATGCCAAATAGAACTATGATACGTGGACTATAATTCTTTATTCAACTTGTTTTTATTTTAATTAGTTCGGATTGGAGTAGTCTTTTATTGAATGCTTTAAGTACTTGTTGAGCTTTTGGAAAAAAAAGAAAGTGTGAAAAAATGATATGACTAAGTCATGAATGTTTCTTAAGTGTGTTTGAGCAATTAGATCCGTAGGGGATTCTTGCCTGATGATTTAAGGCCAACTGGTCTAGAAATCATCGATCGAAAACTTGCTACATATACCACTTTGCGCAATATAGAGAAGCACATGAATGTTTGAATTGTTATAATATCAAAAAAATTAAGCTCAACTTGTACTTATGTTTTCAATATTAAGATTATTATATGATAATCTATACTTTTTATCAAGCTAAAACTAGAAATGTTTAAATATGTTTAAGTGTCAGATAGAATAATTCTATGAGGCAAGGACAAATGACAAGAGGAGAGATGTTTGATAATGAACGTGCGAAATAGTAGTGTTAGAAAAGTATTAGTCATGAGGTGAAATTTATGATGGAACCATTTTCACTCAGTTCTTACTTTGAAACTTGCTTCAAGACAAGCAATAGTTCAAGTTTGGAAGATTTGATGCATAATATTTTATACATATTTATTTCATATCACTTAGTCTATTTTTCATAATTTTATTCTAACATATATAAACTTTTCTTCATTTTTAATTAAAATTTTCAAAGAATTAACTAGTACCTATTTTTTTATTTTTTTATTTCTGCAGCAACCAACACAGTCCGTGTCATTCCGACACAATCCGCATTATCCATATAACACAACTTGCGTTACTCAAACATAGTCCCGCGTTTGCTAGCAACACAACCAATGTTTCTTTCGAACATGGTCTATGTAGCCAACAATAACCATATTTTCAAAATATGAGAGGTTGGGCAAAAATAACAATATATAAAACAATCTATGTTATTAATTTCGCCAGATTTCAAATAATTATATTTTGATTAATGCGACATTAATGACACAATCAATGTTGATTCTCATAGGGCAGATGCTTTTTCGACTATAAAAAGGGGTCCATATCACATAACTTAATCATCTAAGCGTAGGATTCAAAATTCATCGCAAATGAAGAAAAAGAGAGCCTCTGGTTGTCTACTCGGCGAAGATTCTTCCTGAGGAGTTAAATATTTTTTGAGAGATTATTTCTCATTTTTTATCTTTTAATCTTTTGTTTTATCTCTTTACTGCAATCATAATAATTTCTCTATCTATGTAATAGAGTTCTAATTAGGATTCATTTATGTTGGACTTTGTTAGATCATTGAATAAGATTTACTATTTTGAATTTTTTGAATATATGTTGATTTTAATGTTATCTTCTGAGTACTCGATTTTAACCCGTTGGTATTATTCAGATTTGTTCTTTTGACCTCCCAAAGTTGTGAGATTTGGAGTTTTTTGGACCAAGTTGAGGTGTTTTTTAATAAGATTGCATCGCTAAAGCATCTTATCAAAAGTTAGTTAAATATTGATTTGATTGAAGTTTGTCTCTCTAATAATAAGATAAGATAGTTAGGTCATTTGGTTTGAATCCTTTATGTTTTGGCATCCTTCCCATGAAATAATTTGGATTTGTTTTAGATCTTACATTTAAGGATATTATTACTCTCATCTTATCGGAACATCTCTAACGTATATATTTTGGGACTTTAGCCTGGATCAATTTTACTTTTCTTTGTTTTATTTCTTTTGAACCAAATATTATCGATTTTCCTTATCTAACTAAATTATAAAAAAAGATAAAAATAGACTAGTCCTCGTGAGTTCAACACTCTTCTCACTCTTTACTATTTGATTTGACCTAGTTGTCTTGCTACTATTTGCGGTATATACAAAAATTCGCATCAATACTCAAAGAGGCAATAATTCAGTGTTTGTCATTGTAGACAGATTCTCCAAGATGTCATATTTCATACCTTGTAAAAAGACATCAAACGCTAGCCATGTCGCATTTTTATTCTTCAGAAATGGTTCGATACATGGTATTCCCTGCACTTATTTCTAATAAAGACTCCAATTTTCTATCCCATTTTTTTTGTCAGTTATGGACATGGCTAGACACATCACTGAAGTTCAGTAGTACATGCCATAATAAAAAATATATATTAAACATAATAAATATATTTTTTAATAAATTTACGTCATTTAAATATTAAATTACACCTCATTAAATCATTTTTATCGATTCTTAAGAAAAATTATATCAAAACATATTAAAAATAAAGAAAATTTATTAAACTTCATCTAAATTAATCTTTATTTATCATAAATATATTTTGTTATTATTATTTAAATGATTATATTAATCATATGAGATCATATAAGATTAGATAAAATCGTAAGATCACGAGATCAAAATTAAGATCGTATTAAGATCTTACACATAAGATAAGATATAAATCGATAAGGATAGTAAGATCGTAAAATCGTAAGATCTTAATATCTAAATTGATATCTTGACTTACTTGAATGCCACTCGCATATGGATGGCCAAATTGAAGTCATGAACCGCTCTTTGGGTAACTTACTCCGGTGAGAAGCCTAAGTAGTGGGACCTTGTTCTTCCTCAAGCAGAATTTACCTACAACAGTATGCCAAATAGATCTATAGAGAAAGCTCCTTTTGTGATCATTTATGGCTGCACGCCACGACAAGAAATCGACTTAATCGATGTTCATATTCGTAGTACTAAATCCACTACTTTTGATTCTATGATTGAACAGACAGTTTAGTTGCATAATAATGTTAAGAAGCACTTTGAAGATTCAAATTTGGTTTATAAGCTTGTGGCCGACAAGAAGAAGCGCAAATGACTTTTCCAGGAAGGCGACATTGTAATGGTGTATCTCCGCAAAGAACGCTTTCTAGCAGGCTCATATAATATGCTAATTTGCAAGAAGTTTGTCCCCTGTCGAGTTCTTTGACTAATTAATGACAATGCTTATAAAGTTGAGCTTCCCGACTACATGGGCATCTCCTCAACCTTCAATGTTGCATACCTTCAGAGTATTTCCCTCCTCTTCCTCGAGCTCGAGGATGAGCTCTTTCTGCGACGGAGGGAGAGGGACTAATGTTACAGAAGTCATCATGAAAGATGATGTGGCAAGTGGAGATAATAATATCATCTCAGAGTCAAAAATTTAGTTTCTTGTTTATCTTATCAGCAGTTAGATATTGTTAGGCTAATGTTAGTTTTCTTTATTTCCATTAGTATCAGAAGTTAGATTCTTAGGAGAAAAGGTACAAATGACCTACCTTATAGAGGGAGGGGCAATGGAATATTATGAGTATGATAATACTATAAATTTAAAAAAACTGTGTACACGAAACATAATTAATCCTTGTACGAATAAAATTCTTGACCACAATGTGGGGCAGTTGTTCAGCTTCCCAATAACTAACACATAGTAAGGACACAGAGTGAGATGACAGGAAGCAAAACTTTGAACGTCATTTGCATAAATACAACCTTCTCAGGAAGCCATGTGTCCAAGTGTTGAAGTCCTTACCTGCATAAAAAGTTTTTTCATCAGATGGAAAATACTCCTCTATGATCCCAAACATCCATGCACCTTAAATTGAATTATTTTTATTCCAAATGTGTAACAAAGAAAGCACCTTAACTAACTTTGATTTGCTTGATCAGGGCTAGAAAGAAATTAGCAATCATCCTTCCAACGTTGGCTCAAAACGAAGAGGATGCCATTTTCATGTATCTCATGACTTTAAGTACGCAACAAAAATTTAGCATAGTTGGCATGCTAAATTTTGACATCGAAGTCTCAGTGCATAAGAAATAAATATCACGTCTTTCGTATTTCTAATGACTAATGCTGGCTTCTATATAAAAAAGAGAAAAGATCAAGAAAAAGGAAATAATAAGCTTTACCAATAAATTGTCAATGAGATAAATGAAAAAAAAAGCTCGCATGAATGACTTATTTCTATTAATACAGCATGATGACTACAGAAACACCGTACCAAAGCAAAAAAAAAGCAACGGGAAAAAGAACAAAGGTCTTAATTTTAGGTCTCAATAGTATTTAGTTTAGGGCGTATGCAATTATTGTCTTTGGGCTTTTTCTAGATAGTTTTATAAAAATGCGCTTTTCTACAATGACTCACCTCAATATTCGTTAGGATACTGTCCACTTTACCCCACCGGCTTACGATTTTTTAATGCGTCATCCGATAATAACTCATCTCTATACTACACTTATTCATGATTTTTAACTTGTCACATCTGCTTAAGACTATATTCTCGTATATATTCAACATATGAACATGATTTATGGATATGAGATTAATTCAATGCATGGTTCTTGCATCCATTCTCTTTTTAAGAAAATGTAGGGACGCCAGGCACATTAAGTACAAGTGCTATTGTCACAGGCAGAATTATCTCATCTGTAAGGTCCTTCATTATGAATAGTACGACATACAATACCATTGCAAGACAAATTTGGAATGAAAAGAGCATCTGACTTTTTCAAATTAAAAAAGTTAATTATCGTAATTAAAATAAATCTAAAATTTAAGATTTCTTTAAAAAAGATAAAGTTTGAAAAGAAATAAAAGTATAGTTAAAGAAAGGATAAAAGAAGAGGAAAAGATAAGATAAGAAAAGTCTCTACGAAAATAAAAATGTTATTAGATAAGAGATAGAAAAAGATAATTCATAATTAGATTATGAGTTGAAATTATGAAAAGATTAGAAATTCCAAATTGAATTTGAATCTAATTAGAAGTTTATGGTATAAAGGACTTCTAATGAGAGATAAAATTAAAATTTTATGTAAAGAATATTTAGAATATAAAATAATATTATTTTATTAGTTTATTCCAAAAATTAAAATCTAATAATAATATTTATTTATTTAATTCCTAAAATTATGAAATAATTATGTTTAGGAGAGATAGATTAAAGAAAAGATAGTTAGGAAGGATTAGGGATAAAGTTTGTTGAAGAATTGAATTAAGACTCCTAAGTAAGTTGAAATCAAGAGTTTTAAAGATAAAAATATTCAAAAAATAGAATAATATTAAATTTGAAAATAAATAAATAGTAATATTAAGTATTTTTTAATTTAAAAATTTGTAAAAAATAAAAGATGAATTATGGATAAGAAGTACGATTAAAAATTCTAATTAGCTTAAAACTTGGGAAAACTTTTTTCTATAAATAGGACCCCAAGTGGGTCTCTTCCAAATTTTCTTTCTCCCCTTCTCCACTTGAGTTTCCCTCCATCTTTGGGATATATTTTCTCTCTCCTCGGTGCACGTGTATCTTTGAAACTTTCCGTCATTTCTTTGTAACACATGCCTTTATCAAATGACACTGAAGGCATCATCAAAAGTGGAGCACGATCGCCGAAAGTCATCCAAAGTCTCATGTTTCAGGTAATCTAAAATGGTTTTGGATTCACTTTAACTTGAATACGATTTCTTAATGGAATAGTTAAGATGATGGATAATGTAGGATCAATATATGTTCTACTTTATCCAATGAATAGTTTCATATAGTTTTTATGCTGAAAGAGATATTATACCGAAAATTATGATAGGTCAAAGTCTTGGCAAACCGCCATCGAAGTTTTAGCAGCCAGAACCTGACACGAGTAGTGATGAAACCGCCCCAAGTTCATCTATAAAATTGAAACCCGACCTCGATTTGAAAGGAACCTAGTCCAAATTTATGATAGTTTGGCTCGAGCTGTGATTGAGATCGGGCATCGGATCCTCTTCGCGATGACCCGGTCTACGTTGGGTTCATACTCGGCCCGGGTAATCGAACGTCATCTTGTATGATGTTGAGGTAAGCAAACCCGACTCGAGTCACCTCGGACCCGACCCGAGTTCTGCCAGAAGTAGAATAGATGATCATCCATTGAATGCGGCTCGAGTTCAATCGAACATGGTCCAAGTTCAGTATCAACCCGACTTGGATAGATGTTTTATTTTGTTTTTAATTGTTATGATGTGCAATGACTATCATCACCGAATTGAATCGAAGTGCATAGAAAAAGTGTCATGAATGTCCATAATAAAATAAGTCGAGCTCGCACTATGACAATACATATAGATGTCTTAAGTATTGTTTAAAGTAAAAGATGCAGTAGAATAACAGAAAAAATAAAGAGAACCAAATGGAACTGAACTGAGTTGAAAAGAGAAAACAACCGAAAAGAATAGAAAGAACCGAACTGAACTGATAGAATTATTTTATCATACTGAAAACTTTCCTAATTGTATCTAGTCTTCTTATCCATTTATATTATCTTATGTACTAAGTATTTTTATACTCACAAAAATTTTATTTTCCTATATTTAAATACCACATGTAGTTGAACCAAAAAGTAAGAATGGAGACGTGGGCAACAACGATGTTCATGACGATGTAAAATGCACATGGTTATTGAGTCACATTAAAGCTCTTCATCGTAAAAGGATTAGAAAGGTAGTTAGTTTTTGAAGGACTATTACAAAAAATAGTTAAAAAGTAAAAGTCGCTTCCTCACTCTATTAAAGAAAGATGAATAATTATTCCATAAAAAATAATTATTTCACTTTGCATTCCATGTAAAGAAAGGCTCAAGAAGAAAAAAATGTAGGTAATGTTGTAACGCCCGAGGGATTTTAAAAGAAAAAAAAAAGATAAGAGAGGAAAGGATAAAATCTGAATAGGAGGAGATAAAGAAAGGAGAAATATAAAACCAAATCAAAAGATAAGATGGAAACAAATCAGGGGAAATATACTCCAAAAACAACTCAGATTTTCCTCTCCTATAAATATGAGGCCAAGCCAACGAACCAGCCCCTATTTTTCCTACAGGCCGGCCCTAATTTCTCTCCCGCTCGTGTGTCTTTTCCGTTCCTTCTCGTCCCTGATCCGCCGCCGCCAACAAGGGACTCGCCGGAGGGATTTAGACATCAGCACACGTGGACGACGAGCCTGGACAGAGGGGAACGGTAGGAATAAAGAAGAAGAGGAAGAGGAAGAATACAAAGAAGAAGTGAAAGGATGGGAAACTTCACAAGGTATGGAACTAGGGAGATTCTTCCTAGAATCATGATTTTAGACTCGAAGCATATTCTAGTTTATGCCTAGAATTAGTCATTTGATTTATGATGACTCTGGATACCTGCCATCGTCGGAAAAGTCGAACGGAACGCGAATCGCGCGCCTGCGCAGTTCTGCATAAGAGGAACTCGGCCCGGGCAGGTCCATACTCGGACCGAGTTTGATGGAACTCGGCCAAGTCCGCCATTGTCGCGAGCAAGCTCTGCAATGAAGAAGAACCCAGCCCGGATTGATAATGACCCGCCCCGGGCAGTTCCACGATGAAGTCGCGCTCGACCGCGACTTCTGTCGAGCTCGGCCGTGACTTCTGTCGAGCGATCGACCGATTCGTCGAATCGGCCGACGGAGCTACTAAGTATGAACCCGGCGCGGGTATGACCTACACCTGGCCCGTGCCATGTCTTGATTTTCCTCCGATGATGCCTTTACGAACTCTGCCCGGGTTTCACCCAACTCGGCCCAGGTTCCAAGTGATTAAGTTGATTTTATAATCCTTTGATCCCTGATTACGTACTTAATTCAAATCTTGATGATGATTATTATGCTATTAAGGCTCCTGATTCATGTACGTAATCCTAATCTATGTCATGATGATGATTATGCTTATTATCACTTTATGATGATCTAATTTAGATCCAATCATATCTATGACGACATTGATCCTTATCCATCGATTTTGATCTATCTTATGATAATGATGATTATGATGTTCATATATTCTGATATCTCTCTATGATCCTATCTTGTAGCACTGATTAATTTTTATATAATTATGATATTGATTATGACCATTGATCTGTATGATTCGTTGATTTTTATTATGATGATCAAATCTTAATCATGATCCTTATGTCCTAATGAAAGATAAATTAAAAGCTACAAGATAAAAGATGAAAAATGTTAAATGAAGAGCTCTTTTTATGATGGACTGGTGATGATCAGTTATGGGCTAACTATGGTCAGTTATGGGCTGACTACAGTCAGTTATGGGCTGGCTCTGCCAGTTATGATGATGATGGACGGGTTGAGGCAGGCGTCCCCGTGGGTTGAAACATATCCCACTATAAGTCAAAGATGAATAATAAGATGATGAAGAAGATGAAGCATATTAATAATGAAATCTCTTCATGATGATTAGTGGCACTTGTCATTCCTATGATTATTTTTCCATGATCTATTGATCTATTATTAATATGATCTATAGAAGATGATACAATTCATGATTTTCTATCTTCATACAATTATCTCTCATGAATCTTTATATGATGATGACCTTATAATCATGATGATCAAAGCTTGTCATTCTATGATGATTTATTATGATCTATCCTTATCGTTTGATCTTATGATCCCAAGAATATGACATCTTGATCTATGAATTTCTTATGATCTTAGTGATCTCCTATCCATATGACACGTTACAAGAATCCTTTTTATTTATATCATGATGATGTCTATTTTGTTTCTATATGATGATGATGATGTCTTTATGATTCTTGTCTAGTATCATGATCTTATGATTATTTCTATCTTACTTTCATACTGAGTTGCAAAACTCATAGGGAGGCTGCATGTTCTTAAATGCAAGACCAAATCTTAATGATGAAGGTGACCAACAGTGACAAATCGAGCTCGTAGGTGGTTGCACATGGTATCTTGAGTCCTTTAGTTTGATGTACTAGTTTTTCTTTGGACTCATATAAAGTTCTTTATCAGTCTTCCGCATACCAAGATGTCACACTCTTTTATTATTTAATGATGATTAAGTCTTTCATTTTTATTGATACTGAGTTGGCCAATCAAAGTCATATTTTTTGTCAATATGATGTACACGTAAGGATGACCCATCGCATCTTTGAAGCGTATTCTGTCACGTGACGGGATGCGATTTGGGGGCGTTACAATTAGGTATCAGAGCCTAAAGTTAGGGCATTCTCATGTCCTAATGTATGATGTCATGGTCCATGTGCAAGTGCCACGAGCAGTCACCGCGCCACCTGATGTAAATCCAAGTAAGTTATGTCTTCCACTCAGAAGCTAAATGATTATGTTGACGACTATTATGCTTATATAGGATCTTGATTATCCTTTGGATTCTTTTCTACATGATCTAAATTCACGATGATTAATGATGAAGTACTCTATGAATATCGAATGATTTTAGGATGTGACAATTGACATGCCTCATATGGCTTCTTCATGTCTTTTTCATTTCACTCTTACATTGTCCATCCTACCAAGATGATGAAGTACTAATCCAATGATTTGATCAAATACATATTTTTGATCTCATGTGTGATCCCTTTTTATATCATTGATCTGATTATCAATCAAAGAAGTATTCTCTTTATGATAATGTCTAGGGAAGGGTCACATCAAACATAGGTCATAGTGAAAGTTATTTTATAAAGACGATGATTGGCATGATTTGATCGAATCATATATTGTCATTATCTTCGATGATGAACAACACTCTTAGTGAGTCTATTGATCCTTGTATGACATAAGTTATTTTTAAGGATGATGACTCTATGAAAATAATTTCATACCATAAAGTATGTTCCAGTGGTACAAATGACGATGGAAGATAAGATCATTTCTTCACATCGATTAGGAATTCTTAGGAGAATTACGATGGAATTCTTAGTGTCAATTGATTTACTTCCTAAGATGTATAAGTATTATGCAAGAAGAAGAAGATAGATATCAGTACACAAGTGAACTAAAAGTTTTAGTTAGAAGTTGAACATCATATCGACCTCCTTTCAAGCATGACTCTAATTCCGAAGGCCCCATGAAAAACATAAACTGAAGAGACAAATTTAGTAATTTTAAGACAAAGGATTTATGAGATCGAGGGTCTCATTTTTAGATGTTTCACTTATTTTGTAAAGAAGAATGATGACTCTATGAATCTAGAGATAGATTAACAAATTATTAAATAAAAATAACCATCAAGACATAAGTGTTTGTTACCATGCAAAGATGACATATCTAAGGTTAGGTGTTCTCAAGATCGATCTATGGAGTGAGTACCAGCAGCTTCAAGTTGCTGTAGAAGATGTAATGAAGATAATTTTCGTGGCAATGAATGATCACTATAAATTGGGTGATGCCATTGGACTAAAGAACACTCCTCAAACTTTTAGGCCCTCATGAACATTGTGTTCAACCTATGCCTAAATTTATGTAGAAAAGGATTGAAGTGTTCATCAATCTTAAGTATGCTTCCTTTTAGTAGTACCCTAATATGTGATAATGAAGGTGACATGAAGTTTTTTAAAGATTCCGAATTCTCCATAAATTACCACCATGGTAAGATGAATTATATTCCATATGCACTCACACACAAGAAGGAAGGCTCGTCAAACTTCAATGAGACCTCGTGAATATGAAATGATGAAGGAATTAAGCATGTGGAACCCGAATGACAAAGCCCTAAAAGAGGAAGTATTAGATAAATGTTCTAAGCTTGGGTTGTGATTCATTTGGGATTATACTTTATAAAGAAAAGGTACTAAAGGAATATTATAAGCCTGGGTTACGATCCATTTGAAAAGTACAAGAAGTATAAGGATGTAACTATAAGTCTGGGTTACGATTCATTTGGTAAGTACACAGATGCATGAGGATGAACAAATAGCAATGACATGAAACATGGAGATACAAAAGTATGTTCTAAGGACCAGCATGTCAATGTGCAAAAAAAAGTAGAGCATAAGAAATTTTATGAAAAGATGATGCATAACGTTAAAATTTTAAATAAAAATGACCTTACCTAGGATGACAATTTTATCTATTGATGTCAATGCTAATCCTAATGATCTTTATGATCATATACAATTATTATATGATTTATAGTCAATTGTGTCCATTAAGATGATGACTCCTAATGATGATGGGTTATGTGCAATGACACATTGTGATGATTATCGATCTAGTAAATCAATGTACTTGATTTTTAATGACCCTTATGATAATTTTCTCCCACCATGTTAGGCTATGTCATTGTTGATCTTAATGATCCACACGATGATCATCCTATAATAAAGAAATGATCCTATGATGATGATGTATCTTTTGACGTCAAATAATCAATCTTCTTGATTTTCTCATGATGTCCCATGGTTGTATAATGCTACCTTGATGGCCCTTAGTATTAGGATCAGCGATGATCATGCCATATGCTTATAAGTATGATGACCATTTTTACGAAATTAATCATGAGATAAGGTTTTATTTTCCACCAATCGATGCTTATCGATCATATGTCATTATTCATAATGACTTCTATTGTAAAGGAGGATTATATCATTGGCAGGATGTCCTTCGCAATTTTGTATAAGATACCATATTGCTTACCTACATGTAGGAATGATGAAGGTGAAAAGAAATTTCTAAATGCCAAAGAACTGAGATAGACAAAATGAGCAAGCCAAGAAAGTTGAATTGATATAAAGAGGATGAAGACAGCTCAGGCATGATAAAATTTTATGCCAAGAAAGACTGATGTAGATGGATTTTTAAACCTAATGATAAAATTGTACGAATGGTATCTCCAACCAAGTTCCTCCTACTAAGAAAATGTTTGACACATATCACTCATTTGATCGGAAATTGAAATATGTCCAAATAATATCATGTCAGGACATCCTCAAGTTTCTCATGATGATTGAAGCTGGTTTTGCTTCTAAAAGTATTAATTGGTCCCTTGTGACTAAAAGTTAGGATGTTAGGTTAAGAAAGGATGAAAGAAAATGTTATATGATGAAAGGATCTTTGCACTAACGTATGTTATGGTAAAAGGACCCATTGTCCTAATGCATATGATTACGGAAGGACTATGTCCTTAAGATGATGAAGATGGAACGATAATGAACAAATGTTTTTCTAAGTGTAAGATGGACTATCACATAAATGACTTATGAAGTTTCTTTTGTTAGTAAGCACCTATCCGATGACTAAATTCGAGGACGAATTTTATTTTAAGGGGTTTATGATGTAACACCCGAGGGATTTTAAAAGAAAAAAAAGATAAAAGATGAAAGGATAAAATCTGAATATGAGGAGATAAAGAAAGGAGAAATATAAAACCAAATCAAAAGATAAGATGGAAATAAATCAGGGGAAATATATTCCAATAACAACTCAGATTTTCCTCTCCTATAAATATGAGGCCAAGCCAACGAAACAGCCCATATTTTTCCTACAGGCTGGCCCTAATTTCTCTCCCGCTCGTGCGTCTTTTCCGTTCCTTCTCGTCCTTGATCCGCTGCCGCCAACAGGGGAATCGCCGGAGGGATTTGGACATCGACGCACGTGAATGATGAGCCTAAACAAAGGGGAACGGTCATAATAAAGAAGAAGAGGAAGCACTAGAAGAAAAAGTCGTATTTCCGACAGTTCATTTTTTACGGTCCGACATCCGTCTGAAATATCGACGGTTTTTTCGACGGATCTTCCAAACCGTCAAAATTTTCGTCGGATAATTTTTGACGATTTTAGCCGTCTAAACTTTCGACGGTTCCTAATTCGTCGAAAGGTTCCGTCGAAAATATTGGCACTTCGACTGTTCTGACCGTCGAAAATTTTGGCGGTTTACCTAACCGTCGAAACTTCCAGTGGTCTGAACCGTCCAATATTTCAACGTTGGTTCCGTACAATTATTGAACTTATCGACGGTTTTGACCGTCGAAATTTGCGACGTTCGAAGCAACCGTCGATATTTCGGCGGTCATACCCGTCAAAACGTTATTAAATAAAATATTATAGCTTAATTGTTTTCGACGATCTCAATCGTCGAAAATGAAAATTTATAATTTTCACAAATTATAGATCTATTGATCTCTTGAAAATTTATTATTATGAGAATCGACGGCTAAAACCGTCGATATTTCGACGGTTTGAAGAACCGTTGAAACTATCGATGGTTTTTCCAGCGGATTCGAGCCGTCGAAATACGAATTAATATAATATTATATTTACCTATGTTGCGGCAGTTTCGACCGTTGAAAAGTGGTTATATAAATACCCGACCCCACTCTTACTTTGATCATTTTGAACGTTCGTCCGGCCGTCGTTTCATCCGCAATTCGTTCGGTCGTCGACCACCTCCCGCGTTCGCTGTCGCCTGAAGCTTCCGCCGCCGACTGGAATCTCCGGCACAGGTAGGTCCGATACCTGCCCTCCTTGCATATATATTGCTCTCTCCAGCGGCCAGATCCGTCCGCCCTCCGTGCGGCGGCCAGATTCGGCCGCCATTCGCGCGCGTCGGCCAGATCCGGCCGCTCTCCGCGCACAGCGGCCAGATCTGGCCGCCCTCCGCGCGCGGCGGCCAGATTCGGCCACCCTCCGTGCGGCGGCCAGATCCGGCCGGCCGCCGCCGCGCAAGGGCGGCCGGATATGGCCGCCGCGCGCTGAGGGCGGCCGGATCCGGACGCCCTCCGCGCGGCGGCGGTCAGATCCGGCCGTGGACTAATGCTAATAAATTACTCTTTTTATTTCCATTTGACTGAACCAACCATGGTTTAGCCATCTTTGTTAAAATACTAATTGACATCTGAGTGCAGCCATGACTAATGCAGCCAACCAAGCTCAATGCCATTGAAACAAGTGCAACTGTAGTTTCATTAGTAAAATTCACAATAAAAGTGCCCTTCAGTAACACCTTGTTTTAGTATAGTGGACATAAGAAAACAAAAAGATAAAATTCAGAAGGACGCCCATAAAATACGTGCAATCTCTACCTTAAATTGAGATGACAACCGAAACAGCAATAAGTCCATTGATTACATAGAGTAAATGTACATGTGTATATGTGTATGCTATCTCTATACCTGGCAATATGATTAGTAAACATTAGTAAACAATCTGTTCTTCCTCAGTTGTTTCATAAACTTTTTTTCTTTCCTTATACAATTTTGTATCACTGAAATTTTTTATGATTTGCAAATAATGCAGTCATTATGTCATACTTGAACGATCGTCGATGGATGTACAAAAGAAATAATCCTGATCGTAGAGGCTTGACACAAGAATTTATAAATGGCGTTGACTATTATGTTCCTGTGGCTTGTCAATCTTTACAATATCAGCAGGAGGGAACAATTAGGTGTCCTTGTTTGAAATGTGCTAGCACAAAGTTACAGACGATAGAGACTATCAAAATTCACTTATATAGAAAGGGTTTCAAACCCAATTATTGGCAATGGGATGATTTAGGCGAAGGAGCGCCTTCGACAAGCGTCCCAAATCCAGGTCTTCATTTTGTGAATCCTGAACCAACATTTGCTTCGCGATATGAACAGTTAGTTTATGACGCAGCTGCAACTGAGTATGGCAATATTAGATTTGAGCAGAATGAAGAGGCACCAAATCCAGAAGTAAGAGATTTTTATGACTTACTAAACGCATCGAGCCAACCCTTATGGCCTGGGTGTGAAAGTCATTCGGAACTATCACTTGCTGTTAGATTGTTGAATCTGAAAGCCTCAGAAAAAATGTGGAAGGCTTTTAACTCTCAGTGCTCGAAGAGATTGTCCGCGATGCTTTTTGAAGCTCGAGCTGACGGAGAACGACCCAATTGGATCCCCGAGGCCGTTTGGATCGATTTGCTAGGAAAGTGGTCCACCGAGGAGTACAAATTGAAATGCGAAAAAGCAAAAATCAGTCGAGAGTCCGACTAGGGAGCGTGCTTGCATTCGGGCGGATGTGTATCCACGAGCACGATTGCTAAGAAAAAGGGTAAGGTCTTTCTCCGAACTCAGGATGAAATATTATACTTTAAGAAAATGGTAAGTGTCGAGAGAATATTATACTTTAAGTTGCAAATTTTAAAATATTATCTCATTGTAGGAGAAAGAGACGGGTAGACCACCTACTCAGGACGAAACATTTCTCTGAACCCATCAGAAGAAGAACAAAGAATGGATTTCGGGTTATGCCCGGGAGACATATGTATGTAAATTTTTGTGCCTTTATTTTTTTTCTAAATTGCAAGTTAATAGTTAATTAACAAAACTTTGAAGTCGATCACCTAGTCGTCGTTTGTAGTTAATTATTTTTGCCACCTCTTTGTATTTTCTTTATATTTCAAGAGTCTTATAAAACAAAAGAAGTTGATCATATTACGCAAGCCACGCAGGAGGGGACCACACCGTTGACCCCAAGACAACTTTGGACGGACCACGTCGGCGTGAAGAAGGGTCGCATTTATGGTCTCGAATCTTCTGTAAGTGACACATATATTGGATATGGTCGACGAACTACTTCAGGTTCATCTCCTTCTGGTATGCAAGAAATTATCGATCAGGTGACCATGAAGATTAGGGAAGAGGTCAAAAAGGAATTCGAAGAACGTGAATGCCGTAACAGGCTTGAAATGAAGAAAATGATGCGTGCCTTCATGCGTGGCGAATTGAACGACGACGACGCCGAGGTAGATTCATAATACATAATTATTTTTGGAATTTGCTTTAATCTGTAGGTTCATTGTACTCATTAGATTCATATGCACTTTGACATCAACATGGGTACTAACTTAGATTTTACTCTTCATCACTTTCAGTTAAATCTGTAGACTTTCAAAGTTTTCATCGAAAATGGAGTGTAGACAGCTGGATCATGTAAATGTCAGTACTTAGTATTCTTAAATATACTTGTAGTTTATGTTTCCTATTTTTTCCTGATTGGCCATGAACTTCAACATACTTCCTGATCACCGCATGAAATCATAGGAAAAAAACTTAGCAACCTTATTTTAATGATAACTTTGGCATTTTGGATTTAAATGTTAATGATGATTAAAACTCATATGCCTCTTTCTATTATTTTGGATGATTATGTTCGATTTTGCTTCAATTTTGAGATTCGGCGTTAGCTTATTAGTTTACGCATCTTTTATTGAATTTATCAAATTATGTTGATGTTAGATTCAAATTATGTTTTTATATTTTAGATTTTAGATTCAAATTAGTGCGCACTTCAGATTTTGCTCTTCAACACTTAAGAGGAAGAATACGAAGAAGAAGAGAAAGGATGTGAAGTTTCAACGGAAACTTCGCAAGGTATGGAACTATGGTAGATTCTTCCTACAATCATGATTTTAGACTCGAAGCATGTCCTAGTTTATGCCTAGTATTAGTCCTTTGATTTATGATGACTCTGGATACCGGCCGTCGCCGAAAAAGTCGAATGGAACGCGAATCGCGCGCCTGCGCAATTCTGCATAAGAGGAACCCGGCCCGAGCAGGTCCATACACGGGCTGAGTTTGATGGAACTCGTCCAAGTCCGCCATTGTCGTGAGCACGAAGCTCTACAATGAAGAAGAACTCGGCCCGGATTGATGATGACCCGGCCCAGGCAGTTCCACGACGAAGCCGCGCTCGGCCGCGACTTCTGTCGAGCGATCGATCGATTCGTCGAATCAACTGACGGAGCTACTAGGTATGAACCTGGCCCGGGCCATGTCTTGATTTTCCTCCGATGATGCCTTTACGAACTCGGCCCGGGTTTCACCCAACTCGGCCCGGGTTTCACCCAACTCGGCCCGGGTTTCAAAGTGATTAAGTTGATTTTATAATCCTTTGATCCCTGATTACGTACCTAATTCAAATCTTGATGATGATTATTATGCTATTAAGGCTCCTGATTCATGTACGTAATCATAATCTATGTCATGATGATGATTATGCTTATTATCACTTTATGATGATCTAATTTAGATCCAATCATATCTATGACGACATTGATCCATATCCATCGATTTTGATCTATTTTATGATAATGATGATTATGATGTTCATATATTATGATTTCTCTCTATGATCCTATAGCACTGATTAATTTTTATATAATTATGATAATGATTAGGACCCTTGATCCGTATGATTCGTTGATTCTTATTATGATGACCAAATCTTAATCATGATCCTTATGTCCTAATGAAAGATAAATTAAAAGCTGCAAGATAAAAGATGAAAAATTTTAAATGGAGAGCTCTTTTTATGATGGATTGGTGACGATCAGTTATGGGCTGACTTCGATCAATGATGGGCTGACTACAGTCAATTATGGACTGACGTTGCCAGTTATGATGATGATGGACGGGTTGAGGCAGGCCTCCCCATGGGTTGAAACATACTCCACTATAAGCCAGAGATGAATAATAAGATGATGAAGAAGATGAAACATATTAATAATGAAATCCCTTCATGATGATTAGTGGCTCTTGTCATTCCTATGATGATCTTTTCATGATCTCTTGATCTATTATTAATATGATTTAATAGAAGATGATACAATTCATGATTTTTTATCTTCATACAATTATCTCTTTTGAATCTTTATATGATGATGACCTTATAATCATGATGATCGACGCTTGTCATTCTATGATGATTTATTATGATTTATCATGATTGATCTTATGATCCTAAGAATATGACATCTTGATCTATGAAATTCTTATGATCTTAGTGATCTCCTATCCATATGACACGTTACAAGAATCCTTTTTATTTATATCATGATGATGTCTATTTTGTTTCTATATGATGATGATGATGATGTCTTTATGATTCTTGTCTAGTATCATAATTTTATGATCATTTCTATGTTACTTTGATACTGAGTTGCAAAACTCATAGGGAGGTTTCTCCCCTGCATGTTCTTAAATGCAGGACCAGATCTTAATGATGAAGGTGACCAACGGTGATAAATCGAGCTCGTAGGTGGCTGCACATGGTATTTTGAGTCATTTAGTTTGATGTACTAGCTTTTCTTTGGACTCATATGAAATTCTTTTTCAGTCTTTCGCATACCAAGATGTCACACTCTTTTATTATTTAATGATGTTTAAGTCTTCCATTTTTATTGATATTGAGTTGACTAGTCATAGTCATATTTTTTGTCAATATGATGTACACGTAAGGATGATCCGTAGCGTCTTTGAAGCGTATTCTGCCACGTGATGAGATGTGATTTGAGAGCGTTACAAATGTGGCACAAAATAAGTCCAAATACGACGTGGTAAGAGCGTGAAATTTCGAGGCGTTACCTACAATACCATTGCAATACAAACTTGGAATGAAAAGAGCAAGTGCAGAAAGGAAATGCTATTTATTATATAGCATAATGCATCTAATAACCATGTTACATGGAGGATTCTATTTGCAATGTTTGGCGTGAGTGTTTAGTTCAAGAACTTTTTCTACTCAACATTAAAAAAAATGTCCACGACTTTTCTGTTCGAAAGGCAAGTGAGTTGAAATTTGGATAGTTTAGTTCTTTGCAGAAAGCAAGAACGAGCTAAATAATTTAATTTTATAGGCCTACTTTTAGGTCTATGTATATTTATTTATTACATTATATAGTTATACAATTTTTTTTAGTTTTAATAATAAATAAATATCAATAATTAAATGGATTTTATTTATTAGAAATAAATAACTTAATTGTATTTATTACTGATTATAGTCTAATTAGTATTAGTAAAATAAATTCGATTAATAATTAAATGGAACTAACAACAACTTAAAAATCAGAACTATACATAATAATTATATTTACCATATTACAATAGAATTGCTAATTATGATAAATATTATTTAATATTGAATCTTATTATGATATTAATTAATATTGTGTGCCACAAAAAAATTTTAATGCTAACAGATTTTTTTAATTAAATTTAAAATATTTTCTTTCATTACATTATTTGGTATCAATAACAGTATAATTATTGTACATGAGACTTTATGAATAAAGATAATTTGATATTATTCATTAACTATTTTATTAATCTAAGTATATCATTATATAATACTTTTTATTCAAATATATATTTTACATACATTATAATATTAATTATATATTAGTAATAATAAATGATATTTTTAGTTCTTACTTTTCATCCAAACAATCATTAAAATTTTAATTTCTTGCATTCAAATAGTACCATTAGAAATTACAACTTATGTGGGCCCAGCATATACAATGGTATTAAAATGGTATAATAGCATAAATTATTATTAATGTATATCAAGGAAACAGCTATGTAATTCCAGTGTCTTCAGCATTAGAGAAAGGTAGACCTTTGATACATGGATGAATTGTCCGTCAATTTTCGGTGCAATAATTAGACGGTCATTTAACTTCGATTTGTAATTAAATTATTCTTTTTTTTTGCACGCGTTATCCTCTCGCTGCAAGAAAAGGTAATAAATATATAAAATAATAAAAAAGATAAGGCTGCCGCCTCTCGTCAAAGCTAGAGTAGGGGGTCGCCCCCCTTCCCCTCTCTTTTTTGACGCTGGAGAGAAGGGAAGGGGCATCGGTCCCCCTCTATGCGAGCTCGCACAAAGGAGGGACAACGCACTCATTTTCCTCTCTCGCGTGCTCGCCAACGCACGAAAGAGGAAAAGGGAGACGTCGACGAGCTCGTATAGAGGGGCGACATCCTTTTTGCTCTCTCAAGTGCTTTACCGGAGAGAGGATGTCGGGCCCCTTTATGCGACACGGCTATTACTTTTTTATTTTTTATTAATTTTTAATATTATTTTATTATATATATTTATATTAATTTGTTTTTTACGTCACAATAACAGCGTAATTGGGGAACTAATTTTGGCGGTCAGGAGAACGATGCGGACAAGAAAAATAAAATTCGAGAATAATCTAATTATAAACTAAAATTTATCGACCCTAATGCGCCCACAACATCATCGCTTCATATATATCTATATATATATATATATATATATACATATATATAAGTTAAAATCTACTAATTAAAGAATACTACAACATAATGTTTTAGTATTATAATAAATGAATAATAATTTTAAAAATAAATTATTTAACTATTTAAATAACTTTATATCATTTTAAGGATTGGATCCCAATGGACCTTATATTGTCAGCATGACTTTATATTGTCACCTTCTCCGAATAGATCTTGGTGATGCTTGTAGCTTAATTTTTTTAGAAAAGAAATATGAACTAGAATATATTATTCTTATTTATTTCAATAATAAATTATTCTTTTGATTTTTATTGTGTTTTGGATTGAAAATGAACATTTGATCCATGGGTCGCGGGGTAGAAAAGCTCCCTTGGTCTAACCAGCTTTGGGACGAGTTGGTTCGGCTGCTCACCGGTTCATCGGTTGCTGGCTCGATTTATTTATTTGCTCAAGCTCAACGTCTCCGTCTTCCCCTACCATTTCTCTTGTCATAATTAAAACAAGTTCTCGAACCCTCGAGTCGCCACTGTTCGCCACCGCTTTCCTTCCGGTAACGATGGCGGCTCGGGCGGCACTCACGGCCGCGGCTTCCACCTTCTCCCGCTCCACCGCTGCGTCTCCGGCGTCTAGACTCATCTCTCGGCGTGGTCTTGCTGGCGGCGGAGGTCCGTTTCCAAATCTGATTCCCCCCTTTTTGATGTATTTGATGTCCGTTTCCGAACTTCTATCTTGGGGATCTCGATGCGTTCGCGCCCCTTCCTCCCTGCTCTCGATTGTATCTGTTGTCGCCGCTTGCTGTATGTGGACCTTATGTTTCCCCATGATCAGCTACTGTGACGTTGTTCGATTTTTCTACGTATTCGCTGTGGATTTTTCCATTTCGAGGAATATCAACTATTTCCTGTGATGTCATGTTGTCATTACCCTGGAATTTCTGTAAAGATTTGATATTGCTATTAAGATCTTGAAAAATTGTGTGGATTCATTCCCCGTATGGATCAACATGTGATCTCACACTGTTAAATATATAGATGCTGATGTATCTATGTCCGTAAATTCAATGCTCATTGAAAAACTTTTGTTTGGTTGGAGATGTGGTCTGTTTGGTTGAAAACTTGAAATAGTAGTACCGGAAAGGAATCTAATAGAAGGGAAGGGAAACAGAGACAAGGGTGAAAGTATTCACCCTGTCTGAATGAAGCATGGAGGGGAGGGAATAAGAGTTAAGTAATAATTTTCTTTGGATAAACATGTTTTTCATATATGTATTTATAATTTAGCTAGATATGGTTAAAACAGGAAATATGCAGTTATTAGTTTTTTTTTCCTCATTTCCTTCACATTTTGGGGTTGAAAAGAAATGGAGTGTTGGACGGGAATGGGGGAGACTTTCCTCTCGGGAAATGAGTTCTCCTCTCTTTCCTTTCCTGTCATTTGCCCTCCTTTCACCCCAACCAAACGGACCTTAATGTTAAAGAAAGGGAAGGGAAAGAGGGATGGAAATGAGAGAGGACGAAGGTGAAATGACATGACTATATGGAAGGAAATGGAATAAAAGTTTAACTGATAAATTTATTTAGATAATTATATTTGTATTTGTATATAGTTTATAATGTTAGAGATGGAAATTTGTGTCAATTAAATCTTCAGAGTTGAAACTTGAAAGAAAAATGGAATGATTTTTTTAGTATGAAGGATGAGAGCCAAAGGCCCCATCCATGTTTCTTTTTTTATTTATTAAGTCATATGTTACAGTAGAGATTACAATGATAGCATGAAACCGATGCTCACTCACTCAATAGCTGGTATGCATCCGCTGTAATGTTATCCACATAGCAGTGTTTGCCCCGAAAGATACAATTATTGTGTTGGTACCGGATGGACCACATGAAGGTTAGTGGCGCAGTGCACCAATATTGTGAGATGTAGCAGGTGTAGACTTACCCTTCTCTGGATCAGAAAACTGGAATGTTGGACGAGAATGGAGGGAAAAGGATTCCCCAATATTACAAATTCAACCACAGAGTTGAACTTTTTTCTCTTCCCCATCCTTTAACTTCCTTTCACCCCCAACCAAACAGGACAAATGAAAAAGTTGAAAAAGAGAGCGATGGAGGGGAGTTGGCTAAGCTGCTTAAAAGGTTTTGCTCGATAATTACACAGAACAACAAAAAGAGAAGTCGTATTAAGTGGATATAATTTATAGGCTGGAACTTCACTGGGGATAGCATGGTTTCTGTGCATTTGGATTTCCAAACTACAAATTTCAACTGTTCTTTATGTTGAAACCTCCAGTTGACTACAAGTCAAAGAAAGGAATAAGCGTAGAAAGCTAAACCACAAATCACAGGCCAAATATGAATATCAACTATGTAGCCACTTAGAATATTTTTTTTTTTTGAGAGGTAAAAAGGATGATTAACAACTTGTTAATCATCCATGCTCTATTTCAACTGATAATCGAGAAAGCTACATCATTTGTGATGCTACACACACGCAGCACAAAGGTATACATAACACCAGAAGAGCAACAACAACAACAACAACAACAAAGCCTTATCCCACTAGGTGGGGTCGGCTACATGGATCATACGACGAATTCGTTGTTCCATGTTCATGAGATTCGACAGGGTTTTACGCTGGCTGTCGGGGCCTAACACAACCCTCCTCCTTTATCCGGGCTTGGGACCGGCTATAAAACATAAGCGGAATTTTATAACAAAATTTACATCAGGACAAATAATTATAACAACTCGGTGCATAGATATCATAAACTAGAGTCTGGCATTACAAATTCACGTGCTAACTGTGGGTTGGACAGAGAAGAAGTTAAGTAAAATCCCCAAAAGTACAATTTTCTATGTTCTACTTGATTGTGGCCAAAGATTCAGTTCAAATAGAGCCTGAAAAGAAGAATAAAATAACCTGGAGACCCGATGTTCAAGACTATATGTGAGTATCTGTGAACACACACACTTAGCCTAATAGTCATGGATCACAAAATAATAGAGAAACATGAAGTTAATAAGAAGATTGTTACGAAGACAGCCTCACGGACATCAAAAAGCCAAGTCATGGACCAGTGCATAAAGGATCACAGATTCCTTACTAGTTAAGTATCATATATCTGAATTGTTAAAAAAAATGTAATTAATATACTCTATTTGTCTTACTACTATCTTTGTGCAGCCTAATTCCATTCTGATGCTAATCAAATCAGTCAAAGAATTTCAAAGGCACCTATGTGACTTTTTTAGAACGGAGTAAAAAAGGAGTTGTTTAGTAAACATCATTATCAAGTAGTAAATTGAGATACAACACATCAAGAAGCAGCATCTCATCTCAAAGTAAATATATACTGAGAGGTGAAGATGAATAGAACATTTCTAGGGAAATTAAAACCATTGCCTTTTGCCAAAGTTAATTGACATAACAGAAAATTATCCTGCCCCCTCAAAATTGCACTAAATCTGGTACAAACCTCATGTACCAGTAAGGAAGGATCATATCATATACATGTGAAACTAACGGAACCATTAAGCATTGAATGAGAGTATTCAACTTTTTGATGTATACAAACATATGATATGATTTATGATACAGAAAGATGAAATGCGAAGGGGCACCACCTACTTCTTATAATGAGGGGCATCTCGATCTAGGCGAGCAAGTGTTCCTGCTAATATGGAGACCTTTTCACCTACCAGAAGAGCAAAAAGATGTAAAACTGTAAAAGGCCGCAGCCCAGACTAACAATTAATAAAAGCGGCTCCAGTCCTGACTAGAATGTTTGTATGGGATGCAATATTTTCCGGGTAGCTCGGGGCTCCATTGAAAACAACTGCATTCTACTGCAACCAGATTGCCATTGTTGCAAAAATTTTCTCCATATCCCTTCGAGATCTTTATGTAGGCGTCTCAGAACGTCCACCTCTCCTGAAGATAGCTAAAATTCAAACTCAGTGGTTGCCGTGATGCACGAGATACCAAGCCCCTTCCAAACTGTGCTGTCTTACACCCAAAGAAAAGATGCTGCACATTTTCCACCGCCTCATGGCAAGTATTACATGTCGGAGAACCCAGTAATAAGACCAGACGGATAAGCCGCAGTGAGAACCCTGCCTCTTCTAACTTGCCACATGAAGATCTTGATCTTAAGGGGACCCTTTGCCGCCCAGATCTGCCTGCAATCCTTCTGGAAATCCTCATCAATATTGTCCCCCTGTCCCATAAGAAGCTGATAAACCGATCAGACCGAGAAAATATCACCTAGCCAAACCCCTTGTTCTTGACTTGTTGAGTTGAAGATGAGAAATCTATCGCAGAAGCTCGAGAAACTCAGAAGTTCTCTGATCAGAGAGGGCAGAGGTGAAACAGGGCACCCAGCAACCCTGGCCAGCATCCCTGGAGCATGTCCAGATTTCGCCCAGAATGGCATTGTTGTCATGGGCAATAGCAAAAATTCTAGGAAAACGATTGGACAATACTCCGGAAGGCTGCCAACTGTCCCTCCAGAATAAGTTGAGCCCGAACCAAATTGTGGCTTAAAAAGTGAACGATTCTTGAGTAAGACTATCAAGACACCCCTCCAGAAAGTAGACACCCCACTGGACTGTGGAAAGCCTGAATCCTAGTTCTGCCTTGTACCATGATAAGCACTGATAACTTCGGATAAGAGGCCACCACCATTCCCCATTATCTGGCAGCCCATCTTGCACAACAGCACCTCATTGAAATTTCGAAGGTCAAGAACACCCAGTCCTCCTTCCCCCTTTGGCTGACAGACGCTCTGCCAGTCCACCATGTGGATTGAGCGGCCACTATCATTTGATCCCTTCCAAAAGAAACTTCTGATGCTGTCTACCTGTCTCTGGACGTTCCGGGGCAGTAGCAAGTCAGACAAAAAAAAGGTGGGAAGAGCCGTGAGCACAGAGTTAAGCAGCACAACACGCCCAGCCATAGATAGCAGCCTTGCCTGCCAGCCCGCCAGTCTAGCCTCCATCCTGATAATGACTCGGTTCCAACCCTCGATTCTGATCAGCCCATCAGAGAGTGGGAAGCCAAGGTAGTTGATCGGCAGCGTTCCCACTGGAGTCGCAAGCTCAACAGAAATCCTGGCAGATTCCTCATTCGACATACCAGAAGGAAAGAATAAGGACTTTGAGTAGTTGACAGCCAAACAGGATAATCTTCAAAGATTTTGAGCATAATGGCCAACTTCCTCGCCTCGCTAATTGAACCTTCGACAAAAAAGACAGTGTCGTCCACGTATTTGTTGGCTGTATGGTTTCATTGTTGGCTGTAGATGTGAAACATGAAATGAGATCTGTCTTGACCAGGTCATATGTAATGCATGCCAAGGAATCCACAGAAATAACGAATAGGAGGGAGCCAAGGGGCAGCCCTGACGCACTCCCCTTTGAGGTTGAATCCAGCCCTCAGTGACCCTTCCATTCAGGAGGATAGAAAGGGATAAGGTAGTGATACATCTCTTCATCCACCTGACCCGTAATTCTGAGAATCCTCTTCTACGCAAAGACAGCCAAAGGAAATCCCAGTCAAGGGAGTAATAGGCCTTCTCAAAATCGACCTTCCACATGAAACCCTTGTGCCCGTCTCAAAACTGATTGGACCAGCAGAATTAAACCATCTAAAACCTTGGCGATGAGAAGGTAAATTGCGTTTGAGAGTGTAATAGGGCGGTAATCCCTCAACTCCTCCGGCAAAGAATGCTTCGGAATGAGGAACATCAAGAAGCGGTTGAAAACCATAACTTCTTTGTACTTTGTGTTTAACCATGACTCTGAATACTTTTATCCTTTACAATGCTATACAATGATGTTATCTGTATTCTGATTATATTAATCTCTTTTTTTTGTAGATCATCATGGACCTCCAAAAGTGAACTTCTGGCAAGACCCACTTAGTCCATCCAAATGGAAGGAAGAACATGTAAGTCACATACTTGAAGAATGACACAATTTCTTTCTATAACTCTTTGAGTTTTCAGGAATAAAGAAGCACACCTCAAAATAATTTCCTTTTGCTAGTTTTAACTTGATTTGGTAATTGGTTTACAAATATGTCATCCCAATGCTTCATTTTAACGTTTCTTTGGCAATATGAAGTTTGATACTTCTTTTTTGAAAAAGTAATCAGATCCAGCTTTTCCTGCCCTCTATGTTTCTTTTTTCATCATTTTTCAGTTCTAATCCTTTATGTTACAATTTCTCTGTCTTTCTTGATTATTTGATGTTTTTGGTTTATTCATTCATAATGGAAATGTATCTTTTAATATCAGCCATTTGTTTTCCTATGAGGCTATGATCCATGATCCTTTCTTGTTGACATTTTTATATATTTTCTCGACTTAGCTGTGGTTACTTCCATATGTTAGTGCCAAGAATCTTGATTTGCCATTGTGGTGTCCTGTAGTTTGTGCTTGTCAGTCTCGCTGGTTGGGGTCTCCTTATTTATGGAGGATTGAAAGCTTTTGGTGGAAAGAAGGAAAAAAAAGAAGAGGTATTTTTAACAATCTCAGTTGTGATGAGATTTGTCTATCATTTTATGTGATATATATAAGATTAGTTTGGAATGGAGGAGCTGTTGATCTGTTGTCTTTTCTTCTTTTGACTACATTAATGATGCCCTCTAATGCTGATGGTCCTGCCAGAGGCAGTTGAATTATATCATAAGAACTGTTGTTAATTCTACTGTTCATGCGGAGTTTGAAGCCAGAAACTAACCCTTCTTGCCTTATTTTCATTTATCTTTTGGGTTACAGGTTGGAGAAAAATCAGCACACTAGATTAGCTTTGTGGACTTTTGCTGGTTTCTTCAATTAATGACGCATGTTAATAAAGTCTTTGGAGGTTGCCGTTAGAAGGTTTTTGGTAGAATAGACCATGAAACTCTGAAGATCTCTTGTAATTGCTATGATGTACAAGAGCAGACTATTCTCTGATTTGATAACACGAGTTGCTGCCGCACTTGGTTGTTCAGCAGAGCCCAATCCTTTGTCAGAAATGATATGGGAACTCATTTGTTTCGTCATTGTTGTTCAAAGTGCCCTCCTTCAATGAGTTGCATATTCTTCACATTAAAACTGCTTATGGTAAGGGTAATGTTTTATAGTACTCTTCAAAGCGACCTAATACTTGTTAGACGGAATAACAAAGAAATTTTGTCGCTCTGACTTCTCAAAAAAAAATCTTTCTGGATTATGAAGAATTGTCTCAATTTAAATGATGAGACAAGAAAAAGTTTTCTTTCTTTCTTGTTTTGCCTTTTTATTCTGAATTTGCAAAGGGACAAGGGGAAGCGTCCGTAAATTTTAGAAAATTGAATGATTAATAATTTTGAAAAGTTGAATGACTAAGTTTTAATTTGAGAGAAAGTGAAACATTTCTAAAATTGAATGATCAATTAGTTCGGTTAGTTCAAGCGATCGTGAATCGATAAGAAATTTAGTATGATTCATCGGTAAAATTGAAAATGATAAAAGATCAGGTTCGATCGAAAAAAATTGTAAAAATTGGGTTGAAAATGATAAAGGATTGAGTTGGTTCGAAAAAAAATTGTAAAAAATGGATTGAATTGGTGAATCCGGTTGAACTTGGTTTTCGATTGTTTTTTAAAAAAATATTATATATAGAAATAATCTATTATGGGATATTAAAGTTTAAACTTACCAAATTATTTTAAATAAAATTGGAAGGTTATGAATATTGAGGAAGAAACATAAGGAAAGAGTTTAAAATAAGAAAAATAAAAGGAAAGATGTTAGTTGGAGAGAATGAATAAAAATGAAAAATAGTATTAAGAGAATAATAAAATAAAATAAATTATAGATGGAAAGAGAATAAAATATAATTATGATTTTAGAAAATAAGTTTAGACTATTATATTAGTAATTATTATATCAAATAAAATAAAATTACTATTTAAACTGATATCTAGTGATAAATAATAATTATTAAATTGGTTTAGACATTTTTGTAGTAATTTATATATTATATTACTATAAAAAATTATCAATAATATATTATCGATCTAATTTCTGATTTTATTATAAAGTTATTTAAACATTTAAACCTTGACTATTGGCGAACTTTCATTTTCCCATTTTCGATCTTGACTCAGTTGAAAAAAGTTAAAATATGAAAAGCTTTTATTAGGGGATATAAATGTTTATGTGAAAGGAGGAAAAAAAGGAAAAAATCAAATTTAAAGTAAAAAATAAAAGGAAAGATCTTGAATCCTTGATGAGAAGAAATTAATCAAAATAGAAACAGAATATTAATCAAATTAAATAACAAGAGAGATATATGTCCAAAGAGAATAAAATATGGTAATAATATATTAGAAATAATTTTAGATTGAAATTAAAGTTAGATTATTATAGTAGAAATAATAAAAAGAAAACTACTAAAATAGAAATATATTATTAATCAAATAAAATAAAAGAGAATAAAATCCGGTAATAATATATTAGTAATAAATTTAGATTAAAATTAAATTTATACTATTATATTTCTAATAATAAAAAGAAATCTATTATTTAAACTAACATTCGGTAAAAAATAATTATTATTTAATTAGTTTAATCATTTTTATAATATTTTATATATTAAATTACTCTTAAATAATTATAAATAATATTATTATAAAAACCGGTTCAATCGATTGAATCCTGTTCGAACCAATCGAACCTTGGCTTGGTTGGCTTGTCGATCCCATCTCAAATTCGATTTTGAAAACATTGATTGTAATCATATTACCCTCTAATTAAATTGGAAGAACACAGCTGAAAATTGATTCCATTGTTTAACTACAAAGTTGCCGTAAAGAACGGTCAGATTTAGTATCTGCAAACTTCAAATCAGTAACCATTTATAATCTTCAAACTTCTTCCATGGATATCAACTATCAAGTCATAGATAAATAAAAGAAACAAGAAAGAGTAGTAATAAGATTCAATAGATTCCTCCATTATGTTTGATCTCAATTATTTGCCCAAATATAAAGTTCTGGCAACATTGTGCATATCTCTTGCTGCCGCCTTTTTTTTTTTCTTTTTTTACTTCATCAAGCGCCTTTGTAACGTCTTTAGCCTTTTGCAAACGTGATTCTACTGCAATGGATGATGCTGCAGAGACTAATTACTACCTTCGCTCTGAGCTCGTTGTGGTGCTCATGGAGTCCTTGATGGCTCCGTCATCCACCTCAGATGCAGTGGTTTCTCTGAGTACAGAACTATCAGTGTGTGTTTCCTTTAACGTTTCTGATTTCTCATCTGCAGACGCTGCGATCTTTTCTTGTTCCTGCTGCTCATCAGTCTCTCTTCTGCGCCCTTCCGTGCCATCTTCCACCTGAGTTCCTTCTCTTCCATCCTTTCTCGTCTCCACGCCCTCTTCGCCGTGCTGCTTCTCATTAGCAGGAGGGCTGTTGCCATTTCCACCATCCGTGGTGGTCAACGCGCTTGATGTGGTTGCATCGTCTGCATTCGGATGCATCATCTTCTGTCCATCACCTGATACTGCTGCTGCTCCTCCAAGCTCTGCATCTTGCCTTCTGCTCCTCGTCTTGTTCTTCCTCTTCTTCCCGCGTTTGGTTCTCAACTTATTCTGGTCGTGCTTTTCCGAATCTTCACCTCCCTCCTTCCTTTCGTTGTCTGACTGAGATCCATCCGATCTTTCTGTCTCTTTACCATTGGCAACCTCTTGTTCCTTTCTGGCATTGCCATCGCCATTGGTCTCATCATTTCCCTCTTCACGTCGAGGAGACTCCTCATGCTCTTCAGGCACCTGCACTGCGCTGCTCTCCAAGCCGGTTTCTTCTTTTTTACCGGAGGATTCACCTTCTTCGGAAATCTCTATTTTTTCCAGATGATTACCCTCAGAAGCTTTTGATTCATCTCCATTATTTTCTCCCATGGTCTCAGATTTGGAATCATCTTCTTCGACTTCAGTCCTTAGCTGCACCCAAGTTCCTTCCTTGGAAGGTTGTTCTTGTTCAATTGTTTTCTGAGTCGCATCGCCAACATCAGCTGAACTTTTCTCATCACCTTGATCATGTGTAACCTTTTTTTCTGCTCCACCACCTTGAGGATTCTCTTCTTCTTTGCTTGCAGAGCTCAATGAAGTGTCACTTCCTGAACTGCTGTTTTCTGCCGGAGCACTGTCTTTTTTATTCAGGCGTCGCTTCATTTCTTCGATTTCGGCTTCTTTCTGTTTCAATTGTTCTTCAAGGCTTATCACTCGGAGTTTGGTGGTCATGGATTCCGCTGCCTTCTCCTCGACTCTGTTGATCTGATTCTGTTTCTCCTGGAGGGCCTCCTCCATCTCCCTTTGCATCCTTCTGAGATTGGCGACATCGGTTTCTGCTTCCATGAGCTTATTATTCAGCTCGCTCTTTTGGTTGATCAGGGAGATTGTCTTGGCTTTCAGGTCTTCCAATCTGTTTCTCACCTCTTTGGACTCATCTCGTTCTTTCTATTCATCATAAATGAGAGTCGATCAGTGCATTATATCCACAATTATGTTTGATCTATAAGCTAATATCATGTTTATTTGTGCTTAAAATGAAATATAACCTGAACTATCACGTGAAGCAAAATACTGTCAACTCGGACATTTTGTTTAGCTTTTAAAAATTCCATGTTGGAGTCCGATTAAAAGAGGGAGAGGGAGAGGAAGATCAGGCGGACACTTGGCGAACTAATAGAACAAAATCTATTGGTGAATAATATATCGAAAGATTTGATTACTAATAGAACGGAATGACGTCGTATGATCCATGTAGTCGATCACACCTAGTAGGATAAGATTTTGTTGTTTGTCGTTGCTTTAAAAATTCCATGTACATTTGAAAGACTTTTAAAATACGATCTGCTCAGATCTAAAAATTCACGACTTTCTTCGTATTCAATGTTCTTTCTAGTATATGATGAGCTAACTGAAGTCAAAACATCAGAAGCTGAACAAAACACTCATGAGACAGCAGATGCCACTTCAAGTTTCAGATAACACACACAAATCTATTTCACATAGACTCATTTATCTTGGTTTGCACTGCTACAATACAAACCAGGAAAAAAAATTAAGAATTTATTCTGGTCAAGTCAAGGTTACCTGTAAGAGGAGCTGCAGGGCGAACAGCTGCTCTTCTTGCTCATGGAAGAGGCCCGCCACACGCCTTTCCCTCAGCTTGTGCAGCAATGCGACGCCCAGCAACGCGGCGCCCAGCGCCAGCAGCAGCAGAAGCGCGTAATTCCTCTTCCTGCTGTTCCCTGCCATCATCGCCCCCCTCTGCGTGGACCTCGACTCCGATCTCATGTCTCCCGCCCCTGCCCACCTCCCCCTCCTCTATATAAAATTGACAAGGAGGAGATGGACACCACTACTCACTTGCACCGATGGCAATCTCTTGCTTGCTTCGAAGGCGTGGATGGAGAGAGAGAGAGAGCACGCAAATGCATGCGAAGTGCTTTGGAGCGCGCGCTCTGGGATTCTGCGTTATTGCATATATTTATATTTGTGTGGTAAACTATAATTAGTGAAGTCAACATGTCGTAGGACTTTAATTTAGTGGAAAAAGAAAGAAAAAAATCTGTAAAGCAGTTTTGGTTTGAATCTGAAAAGAGTGCGTGACTTTTGCATGTGCAACAATTTTCTTTTATTGAATCGCACAGAGTTAGTAAACAAAGCAAAGAACTAACATACTAAAATATAAAGCTTATGAGTGCAAAACATGCACGAGGTTTTTTATGCTGCACCGCGCTACATTTGCGACATTGCTTCAGGATGTTCCAGAAGCTAAAATGAAGGGAACGGCAATCTGAGTCGTCGGCGATTTCGCCGCCGGTAAGGCAGTATATATAGTGGCCGGCCGGTGTAGCATCAAAATGATGTATATATATATATGAACCTACTCAATTAGTGATGGCAGTTGCTCATCTTCAAGTCATCGGATCGGGTCAAGTATAGATGAGCTAAAGCACAACAAGGATAGCTTTAGATCTATATATATGTGCACATTTTCATTTGCAACTTCCTTGTTCATCTCCTCCGTCACCGGTTCATGATGAGGCGAGAAATTTGTGCACCTCTTCCTCCTGCCTCCATCTTTCAGTCTTGTTTCTACAGCGAAAACCACCATTATATTGAAGGAAAAAAGATGGTGATGTATGTAATATATGTATACTCAGTTGCCAATTCTAATGCTGAAAATTGTTAGGGATGACAAACGAATTGAAAATAGTCAAACAAATCTTTAAAATTAAGATTTGATTATAAGAAAGAAAGCACTACATATTATACCATGTAATTCATATAATTACTAATGCATCGCACCATCACTTTAGACCATTAAACTGCGGTTAATCTTATAATTAAAAAGAGAAACTTCTGAATGCATGCTCATGCCTTTTGCATGCGTTACTTGCTTGTTTTCACTTAAAGGTCATGCATTAGTTGATGGAAATACAAGATTAATTAATTTATTCTATTAAGGATCATGGTGTAAAGAGCATGAACAAACGGAAAAAATAATACATAAAAACGGTGTACTGCCGCGACGAAACGAAAATCATCTGTAACGTGCGTCCTTCAGTTTATTGGATGTGGTAAAGGGGATGAAAATTAGGATTATAAAAATCAGTTAAATCTTGATCTGCATCTTTCTTAATTAGATGCAGTACGTAGATTCATGAAAAATAACGAGTTCCGCGTGATCAAATTAATTAAAACTTGTTTAGAAACTTAGTAGATCGTTATAAGTTGGAAAGGGAAGAATGATATAATTAACTCAAATATCGCATCGATACATTATACGCATGACCGGGCGGAGAAGCTGAAAGTTAAATTTATGGATCTCGGCGTGCCTGTTTTCCATTTTTTTTAATGTGATTTATGCATACCGATGTAAATGTATATAAATGCCATCCACCTAGATCAAATATGTATATGTAGATGCCATCCACCTAAATCAGATAAGTAAGTGAGATTTCGAACGAAAATATTTTGCTTACGATAAATATTAAACTTGAGATATTCTTAAATGAAGACAAGTTGCTTACCATTCGATCCTAACATAATCCATCGGTGATAAAGATAATGTAACGCCAGACAATTTTGAAAATGAAAAATAAAAAAAAATTCTGTTAGGACTTTTTCTTGTAACCATCACCACATTTCTCTCATAAATTAACCCTACGTGAGTTGAGGGCCAACCAGATCTTCCTATGCGCATGACGGCAGGAGAGGAGGAAGGAGAACGTGATCGCACGGGGAGAGGTCATCGACGGAAGGGACGCCGCGGACACAAAACGTGACCAGATCAATTTTTCAAAGTCTAAGAGGTACTATTTTCTGTGGACATATGAAAATGCACCTCTGCATAATGGCTGAAGCATTCTATCATTCTGTCGATTTTACATGAATGGCTATGCACTGTCGATTGATCTCATATTTCTTCTATCATTTTATTTCCGGATAAGTGAATTAGTGTTATTCAGATATTCTGATCGAATACCAATCTAATAGTAGTGTATCCTTTCATTCAATTATCATGGTGACCTGCATGCTTGGTAGAAAAACACATCGTCCGGATGCTAAGCACAAAACACCCTGGTCACTTTCCAATTTTTATCACAGGAAAAATAATTCAACAAATGCAATCCTGATTGGTGTTTCTATAGTACGACGATTCGACTATTCTAAGTACATGCTTCTGTGATTTAATCAGATGCGACACCTATTATGGATTTAGTATAAGATTAAGGATGGCATTGGATTTTCTTTTGCGTCGTATCTTTCTTTTAGGGCCGAACAATGTAATTGATCTCTGATATGTGATTTCATGATAGATCCCACATATTATTTCACCTTTTTAACCACGTCGATGTCCATTGGCGCCCTACTCGAATCATGGGCAACATAAGTTCCTCTTTCTGCACTTTTATAATTTGATTGATATAATTAAGGGTGACGTGAAACCTTCATTAGCGCCTGTTGCATATTTTAGTGGTTGCCGTATCCTTGATCTCAGCCAAAAGGATTTAATAATAGATCTTTCTATGATATTTAATTGCATAAGAGGAACCACCGTTCTGAAAAGCTGGGTTGCACTATTTCTGACATTAAATGCACCTTCATCAATTTATGCTTACAGTAATTACTTACTTGGCAAAGGACATCATGTCATACATTTAGTGCCAGATAATGATCTGCATTTTTATTCCCATAACTACAATACTTTGCGCCTGCAACAGTAATCCAGATGTGCATGTAATTATAGTACTTTGCCTTGGACATAGTATATGGCTACAACATTAATGTGGTATTATGCCTTCTATAGTACCACATGTTTAACCATTATGTCCAGAGCATTCACTACTTACCTTAATCATTACCAAACTCCATGCCTTCCGCACTTTGGCAAGGTGATACATCCCTGTAGCATTATACACATAGTTATATATTATTCTAATTTGTCTGAATGATAATCATTTGTACCACATTTTTACCTATCATGCTCTTTGGTTAATACAAAGTAGTACTTATGTTACTATATAGGCACTCTCACGAATCCAGCATGATTTCTATCTTAATTTCCATAATCACAATCTTGTTACTCTGGTTCGTGATCCTTGAATTCTAAATACAATTAAATAATGAACAAGATAAAAAACGAAAAATACAAATGGAAGAACTCTTCTTATGTTTGGTTGACGACGGTCAACCTGACCAAAAGGGAGTCGAAAGATACTCCACCGGCCCGTATTAGGCGTTGAGATGCTCCGCCCTGGCCAAAAGGGAGTCGAAAGATACTCCACCGGCTTTATTTTAGGAAGTTGAAAAACACTCCAAAATAAGTGTAACATAATGAAAAATGTAAAGATGACAATAATTATGATGATGGGTAATGCCCGATGATATTATGATCTTTTAATGATGATCATGTTATTCTCGTTACACTTATCATATTGTCATCACTAATGCCACTCTAGTTCATGCCTCTTGATCATGATGTTATTGTATCAATCATATCTACATGACTCTATCAATTATGATTATGTTCATCTGATTATCTTTATGATGTCATTATTACTTATATGTCATATCATTATTATGTACTGGGCGTCAAAGCTCACAGGGAGGTTCACCTCCCCTGTGTATTCAATGTCACAGGTAATAACATGTCCCAGTAAAAAGGATGATGGCGCAGGCGACAGATCGAGCTCGTGATGATCTTTGCACATGAAATCGAGTCTCTTCAGCTTCCTTTTTATTTTCATCGAGTTGTATTTATTTATGCAAACTATCATATTTAGATTATGTGAGACTTAGTTGTGTTATCTTGTTAAGACTTCCGCATTCATTTTAATTATGCCTCTTTTTAAACGAATAATAGCTATGTTTCCTTCCGTAATTATTCCTTTATTATGTTGACCGGTCAAAGTCTTATTTTGGTCAAATTATTGTACACGTAAGCCAAGTCCCGTAACGTTCCCGGAGTGTATTCGTCCACGTGGCAGGGTGCATTTCGGGGGCGTTACAGATAATATGTTGAACTGATTCACATTCTTGAGGTTTAGGGTTAATTGAACCTTTTGGGCTTTCCAAGAATCAGAAGGAGATTGCCAGCTGACATATATATATATATATATATATATATATATATATATATATATATATATATGCAACGCGACATGGAACCGGTTGTGGTGGGCATCTCAGATCCTTGCATTAATTTATGGATGTGCAAGTGCTCCTTAGAGGCAAAGTCATATGTTTAGAAGTTAGTGCTTGTAAGGTCCTAACATAAATAAGTAAGAATTCCATGGTCTCAACAATTAAATGTATGCTTGCAACAATCGCAAGGACCTATGGTGTTGGAGTTCACCCACAACTTGAACCATCTCCTTTTTCCCCCTTATTTTAGCTATTTTTTTAAAGTTTTTTAGGCATAGCATATAATCGATTGAACTGATAGAAACGCTAGAGGAAAAATGCAGTGTTAAAAAGACTGATTAGAAGACAGTTTACTCGTATAACTCGGACAAATTACTGGTGAAATGCTTGTTTCCAGAAACTTAAAGAGGAAATGACTGCAGGGATTTGTTTCAAATGAACAAACAATGGTACAAGTAGTCATTCGAATATTCAAATATTTATTTCTTTTTGTCATGAAGCATTCAGTGAACCTTGCACGCACTGCGTTGGTGCATGCACAGTTTATTTTCTCAATCAACAGTGCACTCAAGTATTTGCAGGTAATTCGGCTCTGTGTTACAACTTACAAGAATCGTCTTGCAGGCATTTCTTTTTTTTTTTCTAATTGCCACCCGAGTTTTCGAAAAATGACACTGATAAATAAAATGTATTCAGGAACCGTTAAAATCGCAATTCACTCAAATTTGACCAATTCCGTAGGTTAATTAATTGATTTTAAAAATAAGTAATAACATGTTTGATAATAAAAAAATTTATACGTTATTATTTTAATCATTAAAAAGTTCTTAAAAGAACTACGTGAAATATGTATATTTTAAAAATAAAATATTATATTCATTAGCTTTTTCTTCCCCGTAAAATAAGCTGAGTAGCTCTCTTTTTAACTTATGCTAAAGACCCCCCTAAATATGACAAATAAAATTCATAGCCAAGATCGAGCGCACGTGAAGTGAAATGCGCAGCTTCATCTGTCTTGTATTATCAAAGACAAAAATAACACAATACATCAATAACAAAACCTTATCCTAATCCTACTAAGTGGAATCGGCTACATGAATTATACGACACTTCGTTGACCCATGTTCATGAGATTCGACAAAATTTTACGCGAGCTGTCGAAACTTAACACAACCCTCCTCCTTTATCCGGACTTGAGACCGACTATAAAACATAGGCGGAGTTACAAAAATAACACAATAGTCGGAAAAAAAAACTCACCATCATAAGTTCCATGCAAACAAAGAAACCAATGCAAAACAAAAAGGTAAAGGGATCCCCTTTGTGAAAAGTGACAACATGTTGAAATTTGAAACCCACGTTTCATTTCGAAACGCAACATTTGCTAAAACTTTTTCCCCTGTAAATGAAGGATTAGATAGCTCAAAATCTCACCCTCGTTACATGATGTGTAAGTAGCTGTGTCAAGATTCATGCAACATCCAAATGGAATATCATGCAACGATGAAGAATAAACACCATGTAATTAAATGAACTCCTCTGTGGGTATCTCAAGCTTGCTCAAGTTCATCAACCAACCATGTAAACTGATATCAGAAGACTGCTTCTCCTAAATATATTTGACTTGTATAGTTCTTGGTAATAAAATTTCAATTGAGATCTGCTGAAAAAAAAGGCTTTTTACCAATCTGGAAAAATGTTTGACTATCAGCTGCTCAAAATATGCAGCATTCACTGCTAACATGACGTATAAGGGTGAAAGAGTATGTGGGTGTTTCTCTTCTTGTAAGAGATGCAATGAACCGCCATGTTAATCAAGGAATGATCCAATCTCTTTTAGTCTGATCATAATGTAATGATGAACAACTTCCATTACGGAAAGTTTGGGACATAAGCTTATTCATCAGCCCTTGAAACCTTACAGCACCTTTGCCTGGAAAAAACATGGAATCATCACCCTTTGAGGTACAGAAATCTGTCCCATTCTCTGAAGCTACAATGCACCATCCGCCAGGAGTAAACTGTCCCTTGGTTCGACCCAGTAGCTCGCGATCAATCTTATCCAAGACTGGATCATTCCTAGCAAATTTTCGAGCAAAGGGGGCACCACTTTTGACCATTTTATTGAAGTCCTTAGAGGTGAGGGATAGTGGATGCTGCTTCGGAGGATTGTCCCATGCAATATAATGCAGATCATGGCTTATGGAAGTGTTTTTAAATTTGTCTGAGTTGCAGATGACAGTGTGGAAGTACCCTTCCGGTGAAGAGACGAAGTTTACATAGTACATCAGAATGGTTCGAGGGAGGTTCTCCCAGCCCCATATAGAATACTCCAGGAAGTTGCGGCTCAGCATTACCCATGCAGACCCTGTGAATTAAATCAACATGAGAATGTCTAGAATTTTAAAGGTATTCATACAGCATCTATGATTTACCAAGAGAATCAAACTAAATTGTGAGAATTCTATCCACAATAAGTTATCCTAAATCCAAGAAAGCATTTCATTGTCAATTCATCTCATGTCAGTACCATTTCACTTTCATGCTAGACTAATTAAATTAATTGATATACAGCTTTACACTGCACATAGTACATATCATTTATTAAGAACTATATGAATCTTTCATCTTTTTAACATCTAAATTGACCTATGCACCTACCAACAATTGGTTGGTTTAACCAGTTTTAAGAAAAGGTCACCAGATTGGACTCTGGTGGCACCAGTGTTGAACCTTTAATGCTCCTGCCTCATGCTTGAATACTGGAGGTCTAATATGCTAGGGTTTAGGGTTAATAGGAGCTGACCTATGTAGTTCCATTTTTTTTTTAGGAGAATGTAGTTCCAGTTTGGCATGACAGGTCTCTCCACAACAATGCAAAATAAAACACAAAAGAAAGAACCAACGAGATGATGCTTGAGGTTTATTCATCTTGAATGCTAGTTAGGGTCATCAATTTGCATATTTTTCTTATTAACAATTATGTTATTCCCAAACAGGTCACCTAAGCTTTGAAAGTGCCCACCTACAATATTGCAGACAAAATATTGTTTTTATGACAAGCTAGAAATTGTTGTTTTGTATGTCTATTGTCAAAATTTTTACACTTTGGAAAAAATTCATGCAGTGGGATAAAAGGAGTCAGATATGCCAACAGAGGCCAAATAAAAGTTGAATATTATATTCCACCTTTGATGAGCAATGTATCAAAACAAACATCTGCTTTTGGATGTCTCATGATTTTGGTGCACAAGTTAAATTATCTCATACTTTTATGGACACTCCAAACACTTTTATCGTAAAGAAACGAATAAACCATGATCATGCATCAAACTAAAAAAAATGTAGGCGAAACAAAGCACAGGAGTACAGGACAGCATACCAGTGTACAACTTGAAGGATGTTGGTAGCTCACGACGTTCAGTGGTCACAACAACATCAAATTTCTTTGACAAATAAAGTCCTGGATCAACAATGATTGGTTTTGCCCTCTGGTTCCTGCAGTTTGTGATGTGGAAATGAATGTTATATATACATATCATCTTTGTGTATGTAAGAAAGGAAGACAAACAAAAGATGCGTGTTGTGCCTACAATTTCCAGCCAGCAAGAGGTGTATGCTCAATAAAATTGAGATTTCTAGGCACACTGGAGACCACATGAAGTATATCTGCATCATATCACAAGGCAAAAATAATATAAAACAAGAAATAATAAGAAAGCTACCTGAAAATGGATTACATAGGCTAAGAAAAAAAGGAGATGCTCTTTCCTTACAATTAAAACAGGGAGTTCAGTTTGACAGTAGAAAGCAAATATGTGAAGCAATTAGCTGACTTATTCTAGGCCCCTACACTAACAACTTATATATCTCTATTCAAAAAGCAGATGCATAATTTGATGTTCGAAAGTAAGATTCAACACTAGTTTAAGGGCGCTCTCAGAAAAAAATTACTTAAAGGGGAAAATATTTAGTTTTAATGCATACAGCTTTGGAGAAGTCTGGAAATAAATACAATTGAAGAGTAGAAATGTTGAAACAATTATGACAAATGTGAAACTATTTTTTCCAGTTGCCATAATCAATTCTGAGTTTTTTTTTTGAACAAGAAAGGACAACTAGCAAGCTAGTAGTCGTCCAAAAGTTTCATTGATGAAATTCTTAGTTATTTCTTTAACCTACATTCCTTTTCCTGGAATATTGATTCCATGAAAGATTATGAAGAAATATAACTTTTTATCCTTTATCCAATTAACTCAGAACTATTTTGCTGCTTGAACATACCAAAGCAACCAGAACGCAATAGCAAACTTATTCAAACTATCAACTCGTAGATTGAAATACCAATCCCACATGGAATGAAGGAATTAATTTATTAAAAATGAGAATAGGAGTCAAGACTGTACAATATCACTCGAATGGATAAATAGAAAAAAAGAAAGAATAGAAGCTTGAGATGGATAAAAGCCATGTTATGTACCAGCACTGACCATCTTGTGTCATAAGAGGATAATCCGATGCGCTCAGGTTTATGAACCAATCCCATCTCAAGCCTTCTTTCAATAAAATTGCGATTGCATGGAGAGTGCATGCTACCATTGTCGGACCTTTGTAAGTCACCAGGTTGCCTTTCGGAATTACACGAACATTCTCAACCTCACTGAAGAGTGGATCGCTCTTGACATACATGGCCAAGTCTATTCTTTCCCTAGGAGGTGCTTCCAGATCTAAGTGAAGAATGTACTGGTTTCTGGGGTGATATATGGCCTGTAAAGTTCTTCTCATCCTTTGACTGTCACCCTTGGTACCGGTTATGAGGTATGCTATTCTTGGTGCTTCTAGTTCAACATCTTCATTTAGGTCCATTGGCTTCTTAGCACTTGGTTCCACAAAGTAACTGTCAGAAACATCCAAGTTGGCAAAAGAAACAATTCCAAGGGGCGACGAATCACTACCCATTTGAGAAGAAAATAACCCCAAAACTGCAGCCAGGAAAAGGGTAAAAGAAACCAGCAAACTTGCAAGAAATGGAAGAATCCACCTCCTATCACCGAATGCCCTCCCAGAATGATGACTCCCATTTTTCCTCATTATTGTCTTAACAGTCTTAATGTAACAATATTAATACAATTATCAGTGTCCAAACGCCACTAAATCCTCGCTCTACCCAAAGAGGAGCTCCCAGCTCTCCAACAGGACCTCAAGGAAGAGATCACGAGCAAGGAGGATCAATCTTCAGTAACAGAACTAGAAATCCCCCCTTTTTAAGAAGAATATGTAGCATATGATCAACAGCTTAGGTTTTCTTTACGTTACCCTTCTTCTCACAAGATAATACTCCGACCTTCTATTGATTGAAAGCTCCGACCAGGGTCGACTATTCGGCTGGGGGGAAAACTGATATTTCCCAATTAAACTCATACAAGTAGCTTAAATCCAAGTTCGCCAATCTGTTCACAAAAATAAACACATTTCTTTTCTGGGCCAGAACAATATCCCAAATCACCTCAGATGGCTCCAGAAGAAGCGATTAGGGCAAACTCTGCAGCCAGCTCCTCGATCTATATCTGCCCATAAGAAGAAACCAATTAGTAAACTTCTCAAACATCTCGAAAGAACACAGAAACCTCCACACAAGGAAATAAAAACGACTTCTTTCCTTCTTTACCATCTACTCTGTGCTCCAAGATTCTATCAGAAACCCTCACTAACAAGCAGAACAGGGAAAAAGAACAAAAAGTTGTATCTTTGTATCGCAAAATTGATGCGGGAAGCAAAAGAACCGGCGCAAAGCGGAAGAAAATCGGAGAGAATACTCACCGGAGAACAAAACACCCTCCTGTAGAGCATCCTGAAACAGCAAGTTTGGGTTCAGAAGACCGAGAACTCCTCAGAGTCGCCGGAGAGAGGAGAGGGGGACGGAAGCAAAAGCCAAAGCGTCTGAGACGTACGGATTTGGTAGTTCTCTTCGGCTCCTTGCTTGCTTTTCTTTTGTGTTTAATTCCGTGTCAAAAGTAATAAATGCGGGATTTTGTCTGTTTGCGTTAATCCGCGGAGAACAACACCACACCCGCACCCGGCGTTGGAGTTGTCAAGCTTCTTCTTATGGTGGAAGTGGTTCACTGCTCCGTCTTAGTCAGCTTACGGCTTTATGATGCCATTTATTTTATTTTATTTGTTATCTTAACAAGAATTATGTTTCGATACATTAAAACTTGAATGTTTTTTGTTTGTATAATTACACAAAGAAACTTATTTATTATGTGTAACTTAAGCTATAAAAGGTGCCCACGAGCTGCTTCAGTTTTGTTTTCTTCGCCACTTCCACTTAATCTTAAGGACTTTTGGCAGCAATAAATAAATAAGAATCTTAAAAAACGCGTTTCAAACTCTAGCGCATTTAGATATTTAGGTGTGAAAAATCTGAGTTACTCTTTGTGGTGCAAGAGAAAGAAAGAAAGGTGGTGATTTGATTGCTCTCTCAGACAAGATTATTATTATGGATCATTAGGTCGACGTGTACTTTGCAGATGACATGCTTAAAAAACTATCACAAGTTTTGAGTGCTTAGTTGGTCTTGTTACGCGTCACTAACCTCCTCTACCAACTTTTAATGGAGGTGGTCTCAACACTCAATTCTTAGATCCACCGACATCATCATCACCTTCACTGCACCATTCCTCTCGCTTTCCAAAGTTCCAAATGGGTGCAACGCCTACAAAAATCCATTTCAATTCCAAGGGCTGTTGCACACTACACGGCAGAGCTGTTTGATAGCACAACAAGATTCAGAATAAACATCTTATCTCTTTTTATCATTGTTATTTATTTCATCAAAGTGAACGATGGAAAATTGAGAAATATTCTGCAATAGTCGCTTAATTCTGATTCCAATGAAACTAATAATTCTTCTGGAATGACCACACCTTATATGACAGACTAAAAGCAAAAAATTAGACTTTATTCCGGACCTTAACTAAACAGGGGAAAAGCCATTGGTCAGTCTCCGTCGAATTAGGAGAAACATCAAGGTTCTGACAAAGACTGGGCTTTTGGTTGATAAGCAGTGCACATTTTCTAAGCCAAGTGAGGTCGTTGAGAGGATTACAGCAGACACTGCCAGATTGTGGAATCAGGTCCAACTCCTCTTCCTTCACCATCTCCCTCCCCCTTTCGTAGTTCGCTTGCTGCACCTGCCAAGATCAATTCTTTATGAACATGTAGAGATAGGCAACTAATGTACAGCACCGTCGAAAACAATGCGAGGTTGAGTTGTGCGGGCGGCGCCGATCCCAGCTGACATTTCCAAATTCCAACCAACGAACAACGAGAACCAGAAGCTCGTGCTGATCGATGACAGCTACAGGGAGGTTAAAGTAATGTTGATCGATACAACTCAATAAGGACTCGTGCTCCAGATAGGCTTCGGAGAATTGCTGTCTTTTGTTTAATGGGTCATCTAACTCAGTGGGGGCATCCTTGAAAGGGGACAAAGAGGCAATTCATTCAAAAAAAATATAACAGAAATGAGATATAAAAGTCTCTTTGTCAATTGTTTTACCATATGGGCATCCAATGTATACTTCCAAATTCCAAGATGTTCTGATTTCCTCACAAGCAGCTTAGTCCCTCAATAAATATATAGTTGACCAATCACTGCACATACAAGCAAGCTTATCACAATACAATCCAAGATGAGCTGTAGTACAAGCTATCACAAATAAGACTGTCACAAAATAATACGGAGTCTCCTAACATTTATGAAGCGTTTGGTAGCATTTCAAATCTGCACCTGTCGACAGTAAAAACTGCAAAGCACATGCTGCTGTTGCTTCACAAATGCAACAAATATCGGTCACAAGGTTTCTCCCGGATATGGAATTTCCAAGTCACTCTCCTGTACTAGATGAACATCGCATAATTCTGCTGTGTCTGAAATGGGAATTTTGAAAAAAAATTAGTTTTCGAGAACTAATCGATTTGATAGAAAAGTTTGAATTGATGTTTAGATGAAAAAGTGTAACAATGATGATTTAAAAAGTTGATTTGATGAATAAGTTTTAGGAGGTGTTTGAATAAAAAATAAGAACTAAGAATATAATTTATTATTTTATGAAGTATAAAATTATAGTAAAAAATAATATATTTTTAATATTATAATTTACGTAAATCAGTATATTATTAATATTATTTTTTATTTATTTTGATTAAATCTTTTAAATATTATTAATATTATAATTTACATAAATCATTATATTATTAATATTATTTTCATTTATTTTGATTAAATCTTTAATTTAAAATATTATTAATATTTTAATTTACGTACATCTTAGATCCAAATATAATATTTTTTTAAAAAAATTGAATAGTTTAATTAATAAAATATTTATTAATTATTAGAACTAAATATTTTATAATTTTTTATTAATAACATTTAATAAATTATTTTATAATATGATTAATAATGTATTAATAAATAACTAAATAATATATACTTATATTATTATATAATTGTAACTTACTTAGAATACCATAATTAATCATTTAATTATATTATACTAATATCATACTAGTTAATTTTTATTATGATATATGATAAGTAAAATAAATAAAAATATTTACGTTAACATTTAAACAAGAAAATATATTTTTCATAATAAATAATAATGGAAAATTATATTTTATTATAACACTGAGTAAATTTTAATAAATAATAAATGTACTTCTTTTATTATTATACCTAAATAAATTATAAATTTATGATAATATAATATAATATATATTATAAGTATACAATATATATGTATATAATATAATACATACATATAACAATATTATTAAAATAATAAATTATAGGTCTAAAAGTAGCAACTACTTTTAGACTTATAACAAAAAAAAATAAATAAAAAATAGAGTGTTCTTGCTATTAGCAAGAACTTTACGATTGGAACGTTTGGTAAAATGTTCCAGCCGTACACGTGTCAAATGATGTGCTTAACTTAAATTTTAGAATTTGGACAAAATTTTAGCTCAAGTTCTAAAATCAAACTCAGCTTAAACAAAAAAGAAAAGGAAAACGAGAATAACTGATTATATATAGTATGAATGTTTGTCAAGAGGAATGCAGCCATATGAAACTTCTCTCACTGTTTTAATCGGATGAATAATAACTTTGCTAATTGGGTCATATATTTATATTGCTTTTGAAACTTCTCCCATGACGAGTGCCAAGTGTGTCCAATGTGTTTCCTCCCTGTATTAAATGATGCAGCAACACTTCCGTACTAAAATTGCATTCACAAGATTTTAATGACTACTAGTCCATATTACCTGACAAAATACCGTGTAAAGCTCTCTTATGACATGACAGTTCACTCATACTGCCATCTATAAATGGTCCATGAGCAAAAATTACCTGTTTCACAGTATATGCATCGTTAAGGTAGATCTGAGTTTTTATCAAAGCAACTTTGTCAAACAAAAGATAGCAATGTGGATACGAAGTTAAAGCAAGAAGCAGCAGCATAAAAGAGAATTCACGAAAATCTTCTCCGTGAATTTGAGATGTATAATTGACAAATATGACTACCCCACAATTATTTAAATCCAAATGCAATGAGAGCATTTCTAAAGAATTTACATTTTCATCTTTAAAACACAAGAGCTAGTCCTTCATAAAAAATGTTACGAAAGGAGGGAGAGAAAAATTGCACGAACATAAAAATTTATGAGTTTCACCTTAAATCGGATTACGTCTTCGGAAGCGACGACTTTTTTTATTATGGAATAGTAATTATTACAAGGGTGAGTCTCTGTTTGAACCCTTAGGAAATTTATATAAGCATTCTCTTTTACAGATGATAGGAATCACATACTAACTATGACTCTGAATTAATCTCTCAAAATATGACACATATTTTGTGATAAAAAAATAAATCAATTCTGAATCACATACAGAATACCTCTAAAAATTTTCGATTCGCCCCCTTGCAATCCCCGCAGGGGATCCCCTGGATTTTCCCTTAACCTTCTAAGGCTCATTGATCAAACAACGAGATCCTCGTAGGAGAAATTTATTGAAGCGTTTAACTACATAGGGGGACCACAAACGAGTTACAATTAGGTTCAGATTCAATGCATTATCAACAAATCTCTACCTTGAGTTAAATCATCTTCAGGGCACAAAAAAACGTCAATATCATGCCACGCCACCGCCAATCCCACCTTGGGGCTATTACAAAGTATTGATGTTAAGAAAGTCCAAACAGTGTTGTAACTTGTTACGAGGAATAGATTTGGTGAACATATTAGTTATATTATCTTTAGTATCAATCTTCTTCACATTTATCCTCTTTTTAGTGCGGATGAAGTGATAACTGACATCAATGTGTTTGATTTTTCATGATGCACTTGATCATTGGTTAAACATATTGCACTTAGACTGTCACAATGCACTATAGTTTGTTCTTAATGTAATCCGAGATTTCCAACTAGGCTTTTTAACCAAATGTCTTCCTTGATAGCTTCTGTCAGTGTTATATATTCAGCCTATGCGGTAGATAATATAACTAATGACTGAAATGTAACCTTTCAATTAATAACTGAACTGCTCAAAGTAAAGACATAGCCTGTCATATATCATCTTCTATCAACATCTCCAGCATAGTCTGAATCTGAGTACCTTACAATCAAACACTCTTTATCATTTCTGTAGATGAAGTCAATATCTGATGTTCCTATCATATATCGAAAGATTCGTTTCACTACTTGTCAGTGCTCTTTTCCTAGATCGCTCATGAATATGTTGACAACACTGACTGCATGAGCAATGTCTGGTCTTTTGCAAACCATGACATACATCAAACTTCCAACTGCACTAGCATACGGAACCCGAGACATGTACTCATTTTCTGTTTTTTATTTTGGTGCGAAAGTAATAGAGATGAACATTTGCAACTGATGGAGTATTCAATGGCTTCGTTTCAGACATTCCAAACCTGGATAAAATCTTCTTAATATAACTTTTTTGAGATAAGAAGATTCCTTAGAATTTTTTTCCCCAAAATATTCTGTGTTGTACTAAGCTCTTTTATATCAAATTCTGCACTGAAAAGCTTCTTCAAATTTTGAATGTCTGTCGTGTTTCTAGCAATAATGAGCATATCATCAACATATAAGAGCAGATAAATAATAGAGTCATCCTTCACCTTTTTGTAATATACACAATAATCATAAGGACTTTGACTGAATTCCTTACTGATCAAATTGTCAAACCTCTTATACCATTATTAGGGAGACTGCTTCAAACCACACAAAGATTTCTTCAGTTTACAAATTTGATTCTCATTTCCTGAAATGAAGAATCCCTCCAATTGGCTTATAAGAACATCTTCTTCAAGTTCTTCGTGGAGGAAAATAGTTTTCACATCTAGTTATTTAAGTTCTAGATTTTGATGTGCTACAAGAGCAAGCAGCACTCGATATAGAAGTATGTCTGACAACAGGTGATAATATCTCATTATAATTCAAACATTCTTTCTGATTATAACCTTTAGCAATCTTGCTTTGTATCTTGTGCCTTCAACTCTTGGAATTTTAATTTTTTTTTTGAAGATTCATTTACAATCAACGACCTTTTCACCTTTAGGCAACTTGATCAGCTCCCAAATTTGATTCTTGTGAGGAAATTCCATCTCCTCACTCATAGCAGTGATTCATTGTGATTTGATATATATGATAACATCCCTGTAAGAGGATGACTCAAGAGACTCCACCTCTTCAACTGTCTACAGTGCATAAGTAATTATGTCTTCGAAGTCATATCGTTTAGGAGGACTCATTTCTGTGCGATGACATTTGGCAGCAATTAACTTCTCTTCAGATTATTCATTATATTCTGATTTTACTTCTTAATATGATTCTTCAACATCATTTTGAATTGGAGTGATTTTAATATGTTTATCGCCACTCATTTCAACTTCCATCTTTAACTGAAGGGAGAGAGAGAGAAAGCAACAAAGAAAGAGCTATAGAGTGGGATGTGAGTGGATTTCCTGATGCTGTTGCTGTAAGATTTGAGTGAGAGAGGAAGGGTGAGGGACGTGGGGGAAGGAATGGAGAGAGAGAAGAGCTGTGAGGGTGAGGCCAAATGGGGAGTTCGGCTGGTTGTTAGGAGAGAGAATTTAAATGATTTTAAAATTTATTTATTTATTTATTTTTCTTTTCTTTTTATTATTTTTTAAGATATTACACGATAGGATAAAAACGTTCTGGACTGTCCCATCGTCGGACAAGGGGCCAAGGTCAGCGTTGGCTTTGGAACCATACTTGTGATGGCGGGAATTGGGGAGAAGAGTATAATGGGACAAATAAGAAGCCCATAAAAGAGTAATGGGCTTAGATCCAGTTATAAAAATGTATGTGTTATTAATTCTTTTTCATTTCTTTTTCTAAACCATCTCTTTCGTCAACCACTGCATCCAATTGGTCGTCTTCGGAGCATGCACAAAATAATTCGATTTCCTCATAAAAAAAATATCATCTAACGCTATCGTGGACCATGATTATTGAATTAATCATATATTTTAAATTTACTTTCAATATGATCATGATATTAATCATGATCAAGTTCACCATCTAACTAATATAATAAATTAATATATAATTATTTTATTAATTTAATGAGAAAAATTCTTATTCTTCTTATTTTATATTCAACAGTTTTCTCCTTCATGTACTATCAAAATGGTATATATAAAAAATATTTTGGGCTATCTTTTTTAACACCCATGAACTCTAACTATTTTTCGTATGTAATTCTAAACCATAAAGCTTATAAATTTTAGTTCTTGAATTTATTTTGTTTTAATCATAAGTTTTCCTGTTAAATTTCATCTAAAATATTATTGAAATATTGTTAACTTATTTTTTTATTATTTGATCCTAAGTTATTTAATTTCAGAAAAAAACATTAAAAGAAAAAACTAATAGCATGAACATAATATTACATAAAAGATTATTATTAAATAATATCTTTACAATTATGAATATTTTTTTCTAAAATATTTTTTATTGTAATAAAAAATTAAGTGTAAAAATTATACATCATGGTTATTAAATGAGTTAACAAAATTTTGGAGATAATTTCTCCAAAGAAAGACACAATTGGATAAGTTTAAGGATTAAAATTTCAAGGGGTGATACGTCTATCCATTGTCATTGAATTTATAATGGATGGTAAATCTATTAATTGAATATCTTTTATTCAATCATCCAACGAACATCTAATTTATAAATGATCTTTTAATCTAAAAATTGGAGTTCGATTAACGGAGGATTTTTTATCCATTCTCGATGAAATTTCATACAATAATTCTTAAAAGTCTTTCCATTAATTTCTCTTATTCTGATGAAATCATATCATCTTTTTCAAGAAATATGAGAATATTATTACTGTATTCTTCTGTGTGTTTCAAAGAAAAAACTTTATAGTATATTAAAATTCTCTCTCTCTCTCTCTCTCTCTCTCTCTCTCTCTCTTTTCCTCTCACATTGAGGAATGTTCCTCATAATTTGTTGTGTTACTAGTCTAATTTATTTTTTTATATTATTGTCATCTTTCCATTTTAATTTGTGGAATTAAAAAATAATTATGTGAATATCAGTTTAGTTATTTTTCCATCATTTTATTGATGTGATAGAAAATAAATTAATCAAATTAAAAATTCTTAAATTAAGCATCATTTATGAATTTTTAATTCAATGATTGAAAGATTAAAAGATATAGTGTCCTTGTCTTAAAAGAGGAAAACTTCAATTTACTTATGTTTGTTATAATGGGCGTACTACGCTCTCAATGCGTAGCATCGTCCGACGCATCTCTCCTGATGGTCCGATCGCGCATCGATGCTCCACGATGAAAGGCACCCAACAACGAGACGAACAGGAGGCCGGATCACCTACCAAAGCTATCCTCTAAGGCCACTATCGCTGCTTGTAGGGACGAAGCCATCATCATCCTATGACCTTGTTGCTGGAAATCGTAGTCATTGAATGAACCTATTGCTCATCTAATTCATCGTCGCCATATCACATTCTCCTCTTCTTCACATGGCATTTATGCCTCGCTGTTGCAAGCTCGACCTCAATGTCAACAACCTCGTCACTTGGCCTCGACGGAACCTCGTCACCAATTGCCTGATCTCATGCAACCAGAGAGAAGACAATCAAGCTCTCTATTGTTGCTCGCTCAGTGGACAGCAGCATCGGTGAGAGGACAATGGAGGTCGAAATGCGACGAGGTTGTTCGGGCGACGGCAATTTCGGCTACTTGATCTCACACAACCAAAGAGAAGCCAATTGAGCACTGTTGTTGCTTGTTCGGTGGACAGCAGCGTCATTGAGAGAACAATGGAGGTCGAAATACGACGAGATTGTTCGGGGGCAGCGATTTCGGCGTTGGCTCTGGATGATGCACAAAGGAGCAGTCTTTCTTCATGTGTGAGGAGGAGGTTGACGTTGAAGAAGAGACGAGGACGACACGATGGAGATGCATGAAAAAATGCTGCAGAGGGAACTCGACAGATGTGGAAGCATTGAAGGTGGTCTTACATGGGAAGATGAGGCAAGAGAGGAAGAAGGAGACAGGTACGCGGAGAGGCTGTTAAGTTGGAATCAGACGATGTTGACGTGCAGACCTTTCGTTCTTTCGCTATTAGGCGCTTTTCATGTGGAGCGTCGATGCACGATCGGACGGTCAGGACCGATGCGTCGGACGATGCTACGCATTGAAGGCGTAGTACGTCCATTATATCCTCGTTAATAATCTATCTTATTTACTCTTAAATTATTTTCATTAATGTGGATAAAACTTGCGGTGCCGAACAGGAAGAGTTTATTTGTTGAAAGTCTTTTCCTCCTAATGGAAAAGCAACAAACTTAATAGTAACGTGATTTTATAGTTAAAATTATTATATATATTAAAAAATATGTATTTTTATTGGTAAAAGCTATTTTATTTTTTATAACTAAAATGTTAAATTTGAGTTATATATATTTTTCACTTAATCTTCTACGGTAATTTGTATAGTTATTTTATTAATATGCTAAACAGATATTATTATTTGTCAAAAACAATATCGATATTTTTTTTACTTAGTTTTTTTATGGCAATGTATACTGCTTATTTTATTAATTTTATTTTAGTTTTATAAATTTGTTATTGTCTAATTCAATCATCCAGTTCAACCGGTTTGATCTCACCGTATTCCTGATCCAAGTTTGGCAACATCATTTTTTGTATCTTTTATTTTTAGTTCTTTATCTGCTCCAAGATTTTTTATCCGGAAGTGACATTTTGAAGTCAAAATTTTTAAATGGAAAAGAGTTATCATAGGATGAAAGGTTTAGAAAGAATGAGTTAGGTTTAATGTGGTGGGTTTAAAATTTTTACACTATATTTGATACATCTTTTATTAATTTAATTAAAGATGAGTTGAGCCTCATAAGTCCATCATTTAATTTAAAATTAAACTCATCAAATTGATGAATTTAAAAAGGTTAAAAATAGTTATATTCACTTTACCTTTATTTCTTCTGTATAAAATAAATAAAATATTTTTTCTTAAAAAAACATCTATCAAACTTAATCTTCCCTATTAATTTATATCCAAATAAATAGCAAATTAAACTAACTCAACTCATCCCATTAATTTATATTCAAACGTGATTTTTATAAACTCCCACCACACTAAAATTCACCAACTTATACTCCACTATCATAATCCACCCCTCCATCATTAAAACACCAAACAAACCATTAGTCTGGTAATTTAAGTTAAGAGGTGTGAATTAGGGTGATAAAGTAATGGATGGTGAGATTGAGTGTGGTAAAGGTTTATATAAATCATGTTTGGATATTAGTTAACATAATGGAGTGAATTAATTTAATCCATTATTTGTTTGGATACAAATTTTAATGCACGTATTAGAGAAGATTAAAATAGTTAAATGTCTTTATTATTCTTAATAAGATTTTATTTATTTTTAATTTGAATGAGATGAAAAAGGTATAATGGGAATAAAAGATTTTAACCCCTCAAAAACTACCAATTTAGTGGCTTTAGTTTTAAGTCATATAATAAGCTAATGAACACCAACCTAACCTTAATTAAAATTTTAAAAATCATATCCATACAAGGTTTAAGAATTTTAAATTCACCTCACCCAATTGAACCCAACCTATCCCTACTTAACCCTCCATCCAAGCAACACCCTTATTATAGAAAATGGAACCTTTTTTATGAGCTTTGAAAGGAGGTTCCTTCACAATGACACGGATCATCAAACTAGATTTTTCATGATAACCAATTATCTTTTTAGCTCTAAACTCACTGATGTTCGGAGGAGAACGAAATGATAAATGATCAAGTTTTCATTTTATCTTCTATTTCCAGTATTTTGGATCGCAGATTGTCAAGAATCAAGATCGAATCCGACGATCCCTGAGGATCAAGAATCAAGAATCAAGTCTCCAAGCGACCCTTTCCTTATTAATGTAATGAATTTAATGTGATCATTTCGAAGTTTGATGCATGTTATAAATCGCCCACACAAAATTCTGCCAAGATTTTGTCATTTTGCTCAAGTTGAGGTCATGAAGTTTCTTTCTTTCGCCAATATGCTACTGATGCTAAGCCTATAAACATCAGCTGCTAACGAAAAGATTATATATTTCAATCATTAGTTAAAAAGTGTATTAAATTGCTAACAGAAAAGTATATATTTAAAGAAAAAAACTAAATGACTCGAATTAGAATAATCATAAAGATTAAATCACCAGAAGCTAATCAAGTTTCGAGAGGTAAGCTAATTCAAGTTGGCCTTCTGAACGGGAAGATTCTTTCATATGTATTACCAAACATGACCATAAAAGTATGCTGTCCATGGCATAGAAGATGAAAGGTATGATATTTGAGCGACTGTATTACGATTATTGCATATTATGCTACACAGAATTTCCTATTGATATTCGTCCATCTTCAAGACTCCAACACCAGCAAATTCAGTGATATCCTATTACTTCCCAGCTGAGAATTATGTCAGAGGCGTTTAGGCAGGCTAATAGATGTCTTCCTTCCTTTCTGTCCGGCCTAACAGAACTGACTGATGCCTTGAGTCATGGAATTAGTAATATCTTCCCGACATGATCACTGCTTTCCATCATCCTGTGAGCCTCTGCAGCTTGAGACAGGTGGAAGGACTCGTAAACCACAGGTTTCACTTTTCCTGCTGCGATTGCTGGCCAGACATGCTTCTCCACCTCTCCAATGATTGTGGCTTTGTTTTCAGGGCTCCTGTTCCGCAGTCCAGCAGCTAAATGCAAGTGATTAAAGACGAGAACTAGTTAGGTCTTAGCATGCTTAGAATTGAAATATTAACTAAATATAGGACAACAACAAAGAGCGGCTCAAGTTATTTATGCATTGGAAGTGTATGCAACCGCTCAAGTGGATAAGAGGAACTAAGAAGCTACAACTTTATTGCAAGGGTTGGTAGTATATGAGTTTACTACTATGTGTAAAGGTAATCCCAGCTGGACAGTCTTCTTAAATATAAATACACACTACTTTGAAGTGCATGAATCAAAGTTGACACAAGTAACTTTGGTTTAGTCAAATGCTGAATTAGTAGGATTTCATGCACCACAAAGATAGTGTTATCCTCTTTAACAAAGTAAGAGATGTTCAAGCATTTATCCAGTCCCGAAGAACGTAGATATTAGGCATCTCAACATTTGCAATTCAGGAAAAGGAGGAACACCAAAAGAATGTTCATAATAAGAGGACATGAATTGTCGATTGTGCAACATTCTCAACAGGAGAAACAGTGATGAGAAGACATTGCAAGCAAAACAAAATGATGGAGACTTGAGCCAACTTAAGGACAACCTAGGTGTTTTCTATCGTGTTGAACATTGTGCCAGTAATGCTTTGCAGAACTGTGGTTTGGCAAAATAAACACAATGCTTGTTGTTAAAATTTGATGTGCTAACCAATCGTCCTAAAAGCTTAAGCTATTAGGAAGAACAAAATCAATGATTTTTATATTCTTAACACTCCTCATGCGTAGGGTAGCAACTTTTGATCTAATCCAGCCCACCACATGGACAACTGGAGGAAAATATTTTTTTAATAAAAGATTAATGAGATTTGAACTATTGACCCCTAGCTCTAACATCATGTTAAAATTTGATGTGTTAATTAATCTTCCTAAAAGTTTAAGCTGTTAGGAAGATCAACATCAATGATTTTATATTCTTAACACTCGTCCAACATATTATATTGATCAAAATAATTTTATAACTTATCTAGCCAATCATGGAATGTTGTAGGACCAAGTGTATCATCAAAGGATGATGTCTCCATCACTTGACGAGAAATATCAACTTGTGATGGATGATGAGCATGTAAAGGGGAACCATGTTAAGGTAAATCATGACGAGGAAGGTAAGGCAGAGAATCATATTCTGAAGGTTGAGCAAAAGAATCAACATTGAAGGAAGGATCACACTAATGATGTGCTTCGGAGTCGACACGGAAAGCCTGGGTAAACACGTAAAATGTGAGATCGTAGCATGACTCGTCCGATTCTACCGAAATCATATTTTCAATTAAATTTCTGCTTAGAACCTAATTTACCTATAAATTAATTATTCAATATGATTTAGAAAATCTAATAATAATTAATGATTAAGCATCTATGATTTAATAGGTTATAATAATTCATTTAAAAAGTTATAATAATTCATTTAAAAAGTTATAATAATTGATAAATTAGCAATACATTACATGAAAGAGCAGAAAAAAAAAGCATGGAAAAATATGAACCAAAAATAAAATAAAGAGACTGCATTCTCTCTCCTCCATGAGATTACACGAGTCTTTTATTGCTGTCAAATCAGAAAAAAAAAGGGACTGTATCCTCCCTCTCTCCCACTGAGTCTTCTGGAAACCCAAAAATTAAAAGATTAAAATTAAAAGACTATAGAGCAGAGTAGACAGGAAAAAAGGAAAAAGATTGCATTTCTGGCACAAACCCAAAAATACTGGACAAAAAAAAGGACTGCAGGAGAAGAGAGGACGAGTCATTTTTCTGTCTCGTCCTCCTGCTCGAGCGGTGGTTCTCCTTGTGAGCAGAAGAGGAGAGGGAAGATGGAGAGAGGAGGGAGAAGGGGCGAGAGAGGGGCGAACAAATGCTGGCGCTGGCGAGCTGCGGCATGCGCCAAACAGCGACGGCGAGCAGCAGCGTCGAACAGCACTGGCAGCAACCAGCAGCAGCAATGGCGGCAAACAGCACCGGCATCGCACAGCAGCAGCGACGAACAGCAGGCAGCAAACAGTGGCGGCGAACAGCAGGAGATGGTTTTGGGACTTAACTGATTAGGGCATCGGGTGAGTCACAAACTCATGTAACAGAAAAAAAAATGTTTCAAGTGGACTCGGCAGGACGCCGATTCTACCGATTTTACGAGCCAGCATGCGATTCTATTCCGTGCTGGATGAAAACGATTTTGGTACCGAGTCAACTCATTTTTCTTGGGTGACATCGTAAAATCGTCCGATTCCACGAGTCAAATCGTGATTTTGACAACATTGAATAGAGCAACACATGTAGAACATGTACTAGATCAGAAATGGTGACTTGGATGTCCTAGACCCTTAAGTGTGTGAGAAGATGTACAATCATAAAAATGAGGATAGGTCTGTGGAGGTGTGTCATGAAAGGGCAACTAAAAATTGTAATTCGGGTGTGATGGTTTGGTGGTTTCATTATAATTGATAGGTGGATTGTGCGAGAATCCAAGGGCATCACACTGATGGGATAAAAAAGAAGCGAGTTGGGAAAGAGACTGACAACTATTACCAAGTTGAGGATTATGAAGAACATGAGAATTAGAACTATTGCTCGACATACTTTATAGCAGTACAAGAGATGCAAGACAAAAATTAACACTAACTAATAATTAAAAAACGCGAACCAAATAGTTGCAGTTATGGTGGGTGTTAGAGGGCAGCCTTTGTGGCGACAGCGGCTGCTCAACCATGTAAAAAGAAACGACAGCAGAAGGAGGTGGCAGTGAGCTTCAGCAGCAGAGGGTATGTATGATGACTCACGAACAGGGGCATGATGCTGGAAATCGAGGTGACTTGCAAAATACCTGCAGGTTGACTAACAGATCTGCAAACACTTGCAGGTTGACAAACAGATCTGGTTGCTGCTTGGTGTGTGACAACTTGCAGGTCGACGCCGAAGCCTTTGAACACTTCACCTGCTGAACATCTCTGCTGCTTCTGCTTCTTCCATGCGACTGCTGATCAAGATTTTCCATGCCCCGGCCACCATCATCCAGCAGCATCCGCGCCTGCTTCGGTTGTGCTACCTCCACACCAACCACCTTCGCCACTGCTGCAACATCACATGTTGAACACAGTCACCGGAACCTCCACAACAGCAGCTACAACATTACCGTTTGCCATTGTCCAGCAACACTACCACCCTGCTTCGGTTGCTCCACCTCCACGTCAAACCGCCATTGTCACCGCTACCTCCTGTCACAACATTGTAGATGCCACTGCAAGCTGCCATCTTTGCACGAACAACTTGCGACAGTGAACTGAAGGAGCCAAAGAGGTGAAGACTGCAGCTGAGAAGGCGATGGCATGTGTTGCGGGGTTGCGGGCACCGCCAAGCCGCCACCGCAAATGTCAACCCTACTTTGGAGGGTAGGCAACAAACACATCTTTTTTCTTTTTTTAGATGTTAGATGTCAGATGATGATCTAATGGCTGTGACAGCTTAGCGTTGTGTTTTAGGAGTGCAGGATACAACCATTTGATTACAAAATCTAAGGGTTTATTTGATCTGATACCAATTGATGGAGACTTGAATCCACTAAGGGATAAATATGTTAATAAGAAATATTCATTAATCTATATTCCAAACGAACCAAACAAGAGTATTTATAGGTCGTCACACCCTATGCCAAATAACTAGGAAACCAACTAAGAAAACAAACTATGTAAAAGAAGATCTAATATAAAGAAAACTATACGAATAGACTATATACTAAAGGACCTAAGGCAGAGTATTCTTGTCCTATTAAGGCAGTGCAGGAAACATAAATCTGCATAAGAAGATATTACCTACCTTGCACTGTAAGGCGTTTTGCGAGCACAGTGGCAAGATTTAGTTCTCCCTTACTTCCTCCCAAGAATCCAATTATAAAAAGTCTTCCATCCACGGCTAAGCAGTCAAGATTACGTTGCAAGTATGACCCACCAACACTATCTAGTATAACATCAATGCCTGATTCAAAAAGAACATATTGTTTATGATGCACAAATTCCAGTTTAAGCATAAAGAACACCAGCAGCATACCCTTTCCTCCTGTTTCTTCCTTCACACGTGCAACAAAATCTTCGGTCTTATAATTGATGCAGACGTCAGCACCAAGTTGCTTACAGGCAGCCAATTTTTCTTCACTTCCTGATGTTTGAGATCAAAGATATAATGAATCTAACTGCAATATAAGACTTCAAAAATCTAAATTTTCTTAATATAGTAATAAAACCTGCTGTGACAAAGACCTTGATACCAATATGTTTAGCAATCTGGATGGCGAATGTGCCAATTCCACTAGATCCTCCATGAATCTACAAGGCCAAGATATTCAATTAATAGCTAAAATATATTTGTTTGTATGTGAAAAATGGTACAATTCATCAGTCTACCTTAAGACGATTAAAAAAAATTTGTGACCCTATTTAACTCTATCATGTAGCACGGTTGATTAATTGCCATAAAAGAGAGAATAAATACATAAGAGATCGGGCGTAAAAAATTACGAGAAAGGATTCACCAGTGGACAGATGGCTTGTCATAAAAACCGTCGACCACACTGTACATGCAACTTCTGGGAAGCTTGCAGCATCTATCAAAGATACACCTTCAGGAACAGGAAGGACTTGTCCGGCTGGCACTGCCACCTTCTCTGCATATCCTCCTCCATTCAGAAGAGCACAAACCTGCATCAATTGAAAATAAGAAAAATCAGGATCAACAGTTAAATTAGATACATAAAAAGGAAATTGAACTCCTATCTTATGCCCTAGTTTTCAAAAACAAACTGATCTCCACTAATCACTAAATTTCATATTCATGCTGTTCTAAAAAAATTCCATGGTCATGCATCATTGCATCAGTGTTGGTAGAGAACCAAACGTGGTTGGACGTGACACGAGTAATTTTATGTTAACATTGGTATCTTTCACAAAAATAGGTTGGCAGTTGATAACTTTGCCTTCCAAATCGCAGATCCTATGCAGCAATCTTAGTACTTGTAAAACTCAGAGGACACAAGGCAAAGAACAACTTCAACATAAACCATAATTAACAAGAAAAGGTTACTTTTATTGGATTGCTCAATATGAGACATAAGTTAGTTAATCATCAAATAGACTGGTAGTTGATAACTTTGCCTTCCTAGTGACTAAGTGACATATCCAACATACCAATATCAGCACTTTTAAACTCAAAAAGACTTGTATTTGTGTGACGATATAGAGAACGCAAAGCAGAGTTAGCATTAATGGAGAAAACTACTGCAACGAATGACTATTGGACTGAAACCGTAGATTTCTACACTACAATTGTCATCCTTTGCAATTACTCAAGCTTTTCTTGCATTAGAAGAAACTATGGAATCAATATTCCCAACTTAAGTTTTTTACAAGAATCATATCACCACAAATAAAGGCGCCAACCTTCCAAGGAAATCATACTTATTAACCCTAATTCTTCAGAAACATACGATTTTTGTACAACTCAGATATAGTACTGCTGAGTGGGAAGGGGCATTCGACGTATGTACCTGGTCACCGGGCTTCCAGCGGGTGACTGAGCTGCCGACAGCAAGGACGGTGCCGGAGCACTCGAGGCCAGGGAGAGGGCTGGCTCCGGGCGGTGGGGGATGGGAGCCCTTCCGCTGGATGGTGTCGGCCCGGTTGAGGGCGGTGGCTGCTACCTCGATGAGCACGTCGCCATCTCCGATCGCCGGCTCCTCCACCTCCCGGAGCTGGAGCACCTCCGGGCCGCCGGGGCTCGTGATTACCACCCCCTTCATCTTTCTCCCTCCGGCTATCCAATTCCAAAGGCTCTGGAAACAACAACGCTCTGTGTGCAAAAATGGAGCCCTATAGTTGCGTGCTTAATTCATATTCTTCTCCATTTATTTTTCTTTTTACTTTTCATTTTCTTTCCTCCTGTAGTGAGAGTGCGACGTATCTTCTTGTTTTCATTTTCATCAAATGAAAAAAAGTAAGAAAGAATGTCTACAAACAAATAATGCAATAGCCTAATTTATTATTTAAACTTATGATATCGTCTATAATAATTCAGTTCTTTCAATTTAATATCCAGGAGTATGTTAATGCATCATATGCCATTGAATGAAATTATAATATCGTCTATAATAATTTAAGCCGTTCAATTTAAGAAGTGTTTCGGTAAGCTTATAATAAGTTTTAAAATTTTCTTTATGTTTGATAGAGAAAAAAAAGTTGGATAAAGACTTGTAAATAAAAAAGTAAGTTGAGAGACAACTTATTAAAATTGATGAGTTTGATTAATAAATATATCATTTTGTCTTTATAATATACATACTTTTTTTTCCAAATATTTGTTATTATAATATTAAGAAATTTTTATCATTTGACTAAAATAATAATTTATAAGTTTTTATTATTACTAAACACATTTACTTTAAGATATCGGCTATTAACTATTTATCAACTATTCTCTGAGCTTATTTGCGTTTGAAAATATTTTTTGGAGAGCTTAATTTTTAAAAGAGAATCACACGTGAGTCCACGAGTGTTTTGGTGAAAACTCTTTCAATAACTTTTATTTTTTTTATGCAAAATAGTTGTCTTATCTATTGTTTTGTTAAAAGCTCACAAATATTTTTTTTTGCCGCGTTTGGCAAAGGGATCGAAATGGAACTAGGGCTAATTTCATTTGGTTCCGCCAAATGCTAATGCAGAGGCGGAACTAAATGTTGGAATCGTCATGTGAGCCTCCGATTTTACGAAAATACTAGAACCAGCCAGTTCTCAACGAGTGGGTTCCAATTTTTTTCCTTTTGTTGCCCTTTCACTATTGCACTCGCCCCCACCCCCACTTTTCGCTCGCCGCCCTCTTTCCTTCTTGCGCACTGCCTTCTTCTTCGTGAGCTTGCCTTCGGCCTTTGCTTCCATTTGTGAAAGAGCAGTGTCGATCTAGCTGCAGATCACCCTTTGCTTCCGCTTACCGGTGTCCATGTCCCTGCACATGGAACTAAGGCCAAGAAAGTGTTCCGTCACACCGTTGCTCATTGATGTCCTCCTCTAGTCACTTCTAGGTAATGTTCTCCCCTCCTAAAGATTGATGCTTCTTGCGATGTCGTCCTTCTGACTACATGTCGCATGATTTTTTCTCCTTGTTTAGGGTTTCGATCGATGCTCGGATCTGTCGAGTACTTTCACGAGATCTCCACCATAGTCAGATGAGGTAACTATTAGTTGTGTGTATTATGTTTTGAAGTCGTTCTTCGATATGTAACACACCCCTCCCTTCTGCCAAGCAAGGTGTTGTTGATGACAATAAGATTGACCGATCCTAAGTAGGTTGGCCTTCTTCCACACATTGTCAAACTTAAATGCATGAACCCTGAATTGATTTTAGCGCTTGCATGTGTAATAATTCGTTGGCGTTAAATTTTCTCGTCACACATACTTGATTCCAACAACATTTGTTACGAAATAGTTACAGATGCATGCTTTCTTTGTTTCGTTTACCAATTTTATGACATAATAAAAAAATATAAATGTAAACTAAGAAATAAATATCTTTTCTTCCAATATAAGTTAAGATCATATATTGTTTGCTCGGCTAATATCACATTACATATGATCTTGCTCTCGAGTGATGTGTGGACTTAAGAGGATGATGACAGTTTCATCTCCATGCTTTTTTCTGACGATACACACATGGAGAGTTCCATTTTTCATTATTTGTGATTTTCTAAATTGCTATGTAGCAAGGTGTTGGTAATGTTGATAGGGGCAGAGAAATTTTATGCTTGAATGAATGATCCGATACTAGGAAAATTATTCTCATATGCAACTCATATTTCTCCCTTTCTTCTAATGTAAAAACAGAAGACATATTATGAACTTTAAGTGTCGCTTAATGATCTTCAGACATGAAGTCATTCAAATGCATGCATGATTTCATAGGTATCATCTTTGTACAAAGGAAACAAGATGGTTATGTAGACACATGAGCCACATTATTGTCGTAGATTATTTGTGATATTTGGAAAGTGAAATGATGATTTTTCTACAATTATTTTCAAAGAACTTTATCATCTCTAATTTATCATAGTTTTATGTGCACTCTATTATGTAAACCTTATTTCGTTAGTACATTATTGCATTATCATTTCACATTGACTTAGGATTTGATATTGTCATTCCCGTTTCATTTAACTAGCTTTTCAGCCTTAAATGGTTGTCGATGCTATAAAATTTGGATTAGCACATGATAACGTTATGATTTTGTTGCCATGCATGCTACATATTTGTCTCGTCACTGTCCGGACGGAGATATAAGTAGATGATTAGAAAATTAACCATATGAATAAAGCACACTAGGAATTGTTATTGTGATATTGTGTTAGATCACTTATTGCACTATGAAAATTTATTATGCAGAGTTAGGGAGGATTGCACCGCCACAAGACATGGATAAAGATAAGGGCAAGGCAATCACAACATCCTCTAAGGGACGTCAAAAAAGGTGTGCAAACCGTTTGCCCGGGTCGGACTTGTGGAGTATTACAATGTCAAACACTTTTGTCGGCTTAATGATGCAAGAACACGTTAATGATTGCATACTTAATGGGACGTTTTTCTTAGAGTCGTGGACTAGGATGAAGATAAATTTCAACAATATGATCGAGAAGGAAATGGAAATTTAGTACTTGAACAATCATTTGAAAGTTTTGAGAAGAAACTATAACCTGATTCGAATATTGGGGGACAAGAGTGGATGGGGCTAGGATGACATGAAGAATGTGTCATTGCCACCTGACCCATGAGGTTATTTCAGTGAGTTACTATTATTATTAATAATAGGATAATAATAATGGGATAATAATAATAATAATGGTGTTGTTGATGACAATAAGATTGACCGATCCTAAGTAGGTTGGCCTTCTTCCACACATTATCAAGCATAGTTGCATGAACCCAAATTGATTTTAGTTCTTGCATGCGTAATACTTTGTTGGCATTAAATTTTCTCGTCACACATACTTGATTCCAACAACATTTGTTACAAATTAGTTACGGATGCATGCTTTCTTTGTTTTCTTTATTTCGTTTACCAATTTTATGACGTGATAAAAAAAATATAAATACAAACTAAGAAATAAATACCTTTTCTTGCAACATAAGTTAAGATCATTGATTGTTTGCTCAACTAATATCCAGTACACGCTCGAGTGATGTGTGGACTTAAGAGGGTGATGACAGTTTCATCTCCATGTTGTTTCTGATGACACATACATAAAGAGTTCCATTTTTCATTGTTTGTTATTTCTAAATTGCTATGTAGCAAGGATTTGGTAATGTTCATAAGGGCAGAGAAATTTAATGCTTGAATGAATGATCCGATACTAGGAAAACTATTCTCATGTGCAACTCATGTTCCTCCCTTTCTTCTAATGTAAACAGAAGAAATATTATGAACTTTATGTGACACTTAATGGTCTTCAGACATGAAGTCGTTCAAATGTCTGCATGATTTCATAGGTATTGACCTTGTAGAAAGGAAACAAGATGGTTATGTCGACACATGAGCCACATTATTGTCATAGATTATTTGTGATATTTGGAAAGTGAAATGACGATTTAATTTTCTACAATTATTTTCAAAGAACTTTAACTTATCATAGTTTATGTGCACTCTATGATGCAAACCTTGTTTTGTTAGTAGATTATTGAATTATCAGTTCACATTGATTTAGGATTTGATATTGTCATTCCCGTTTTCATTTAACTAGATTTTCAACCTTAAATGGTTGTCGATGCTATAAAATTTGGATTAGCACATGATAACATTATGATTTTGTTTCCATGCATGCTACATTTTTGTCTTGTTATTGTCCGGATTGATATATAAGTAGATGATTAGAAAATTAACCATATGAATAAAGCACATTAGGAATTGTTATTGTGATATTGCGTTAGATCACTTATTGCACTATGCAAATTTATGATGCAGAGTTAGGGAGGATTGCACTCTCGCCTCAGGACATGAATAAAGGAAAGGGCAAGGCAATCACAACATCCTCTAAGGGACGTCAGAAAAGTTGTGCCAACCATTTGCCTCGGTCAGACTTGTGGAGTATTACAATGTCAAACACTTTTGTCGGCATAATGATGCAAGAACACGTTAATGATTGCATACTTAATGGGATGTTTTCCTTAGAGCCGTGGACTAGGATGAAGATAACTTTTAACAATATGATCGAGAAGGAAATGAAAATTCAGTACTTGAAGAATCGTTTGAAAGTTTTGAGAAGAAACTACAACATGATCAAAATATTCGTGGACAAGAGTGGATGGGGTTGGGATGGCATGAAGAATGTGTCATTGCCACTTGACCCATGAGGTTATTTCGGTGAGTTACTATTTTCAAGATAAATATTTCATATGAAGCCTTAACAATATGACATCATCCACTAACAATATGTCATCATCTTCTTATGCCAATGCTAACTTTGCGAAGATCAAAGACAAGCAATTCTCTTACTATGAGACCTTTGATTACTTGTTCGCCAATACAATTCCAACTGGAAAGAGAGCATACCATTCAAAGAATCCATTACAGGAGGGATCGAGTAGCTCTAATGATGACATAATAGACATGACTATCGGTGTGCATGCGATTCAAAATTGCCTCAAACGGGCTAGGATGACATGAAGAATGTGTCATTGCCACCTAACCCATGAGGTTATTTCGGTGAGTTACTATTTTCAAGACGAATGTTTCATATGAAGCCTTAACAATATTCATCTTACACTAACAATATGTCATCATCTTCATATGCCAATGCTGACTTTGCGAAGATCAAAGCAAGCAATTCTCTTGCTATGAGACATTTTATTACTTTTTCACCAACACAATTCCAACGGAAAGAGAGCATGTCATTCAAAGAATCCATTACAAGAGGGATCGAGTAGCTCTAATGATGACATAATAGACATGACTATCGGTGTGCATGCGATTCAGAATTGCTTCAAAGTGTCGTTGGATGAAGGCATACAAAATATTGACCTCAGCGAAGGCACCCAAAGTCCTCCTACTAATACCCTTACATCTCAAGCACATCGAACTATGTCAATCGGTAAGAGAACACGTTCAAGATCAATGCCATCCAGTGCAAGAATGAAAAAGGAAAAAGGTCGATGACTACTTTGTGGAGATGATCGTCACTTCTAGGGACAAGCTACAATTATGAAAAGCCAAGTTGAGCGTCAAGAAACAAAACGATTGCGAAGTTATATCAAATGCATCTACCTACATGGCGAAGCTAGACCAATGGGTTACAAACATTATGGGGGACGCACAACTGGAATGCACAATGACACTACTGAATCCCTATAAGTAATTTGTGGTTATGCAGTGTCATGATGATGTGTCATTGTGTTCATGAATTTCAAGGGCAATTGTAGAATTTAATATGGCAAGTGCCGCACTTGGAGGCCCAACTAGTGTTACTGGATTCTCTCTTGACACAAGTAGTCTTCCTAGTAGTATGTTCACTTAGCAATGTCAAAAAACGACTTTGGTAGCGGTTCTAGATTGCACACTCCTCCCCTTTTTTATACCAGTGGAGGAACGTTCGGAAATGGCTTCAAAGGTGTCTCTGGCTTCCCCACTACATAGTACCCAAATCAATCTATGTCGGGTAGTAGCCATCCTCCCATGGGACCGTATCTTATCCTGCGATCGCGACCAAAGAGTCCTTAAGGCGACGCCACGTAGAATTATGACTAGAATCCGAATACATAGTACCTTGTCACTTCATGTTGTAGTTTATTATATATGGAGTTGTAAGACTATGAGCTTATCTACTTTGTGATGTATGGAGACTACTTGTCCATCTCATGTCTTATTCTAACATTGTGGAAACTCATGGAAACTTTACTCTTTTTCTCTCTACTATATGTTGTTCCTACTATAATAAATGTTGTGATTTCATGAGATTGTGTCTCCATAGTCCTCTTTACTTGTGATCTCCTTGATGTGTGTCTGCATATTATTTGTGATGTATCATGTTACTCGTGTCTACATGATCTTCATATTCCACCTATTGCTGGGATACTTCAATTATCGAATATAGTTGAAAATTTGTATATGAACTATTTAGTCTTATTTGCTGTAGTGAGCATTGAGTTAACATCACATTATCATAAAAAACCATTTATTTATATTATCATAAGATTTAAAGTAGTATATTATTATGAATTAGACATTATTAAGAAGGAAACAGAGAGCATTTCAATTTTGTTAAACCCCTTAATTAGTGTTATTAGTTAATATTATTCATAATTAAATATTAATTTTCTCCAATACAAACGCTATTTTTAGGCACTGTTTGACATGTAAAAAAGTAGAGTATTTAGTAGCGGATATCATTTTGTTAGAGTCAAAACATTACTATAAACATTTGGTAAATATTTTTTTAGTAGTGTTTAAAAATTTGAACACAAAACGCTATAAGCTACTCCAACTAACTTATAGAGTATAGATGTAGTATTTTCATATTTTCTTCCTATTATATCTTCATTTTTAAAAATAAAAATAATTTAATTATTAAACATCATATATTATTTTTATTTTATATACCACATTTACAACCCAAATAAAATTTTTATTTTGAAGTAATCAATATTTTTATATTTAAATAATATTCTAAAAATATTAATATTCAAAATAAATATTTTAAATTAAATTTTATGAATATGATGCATATAAAAATGATCATGTCTATTTTTGTCATTTTATATAATAGTTAATTTAACCGTTATGTTTACCAATTAATTTTTATTAAATTTATAAATAAATAGTTATCCGCTATCCGTTAATAATTAATCGTTATAATCTAGTCAAATCATTATCCTTCAATCGAATCGTTATTTTTTAATAAAATCGCTAGCTGGACAAATTAACTCGTGAACCGGGCATTCTCCTAATTCTTCGAGATGGAATTGCACGAGAATACTTCTATTTTGAATTCTCACCGCACTAAGAAATAAGAATCACTGTGCTCGTCCGATAGAAAGTAGAAATTGAATCTGGCCAAAAACCCACAGCCAGCAAGCTGCTGCTGCTGCGACAGTGATTTACAAAGTTTTTTTTTGGGGCATTGATCTGAAAACAAATGTACCCATAGATGAAATTTCTCCGAGCTCACATTTTCAATCCAGAGACATGATGAAAGCAGTGACGGAACTACATAATAATTAGGGGGGACCTTGGCCCCCCCTAATTTTTTGTATTATATTATATATGTAATGATATATTATATATAATCTTTTAAAATAACTATCATTGGCCCCTCCTAACTTTTTTAGACATACTATATATAATAATATATCAAATTTTCCTTAAAAATATATATTAATAACCCTTCTAATTTTAAGATATCTATAGAAAGATAGTGTATTATTATATTATGAATATGTATATATATGAAAATATTTATAGTGTAATATGTGATTTCTTTTTATAACAAATCAAATTATTTAGTTAACTACTAAAAAATTAATTACATATATCTTCATCTAATTATTTGAAGTTAATTACTTCATATATATATATATATATTATGTGAAATATAATTACATTATTTTATCTTAAAATTCAACTTGCAAGATAAACATGATAAATTTAAAAAAAGGCATGATGAATAATATATATATATCAATTAAAATAAATAAAATTTATAATTATAAGTTATTTTTAATATACATTATTTCTAGAGTAATTTTTTACTTTTTAAATTTGATTAAATTTTTTATAACTATACATTTATACATGCAATATGTCATTTTTTTATTTGCATCCTTCATATATCCGTGCCTGGATGAAAGTGAAAGCCCGCTGGTCATCATATGGTGATCAATGACCTAACACCATAAAATTGATGAGAATATAGCAATATCAAATAGCTGGAAAAAAATTGATGAGAAAAAGAATATAAAAGTGATAGGGAACCCGAATATATAAATTAAATAAAATATATATAAAGCCGATGACCGAAAGAAAGCAGAAAAAAGAGCCTGATCTTGAAAAGAGAAAAAAGCGCAACGCGAGCGAAACGTCTAATTAGGGATGGCACCCGCCGCTGTTCGGGACGGAGGACACCACCCCTGCCCGGACCCCGACGACTCGCCCCCGCCCCCGATCCCGTCCCGAATTCTCGATTCGGGGAAAATTTTATCTCTCGCCCCGATCCCCGCGGGGAATCCGATTCTCCGAATTTTTTATTAAATAAAGTGAAAAAATTAGAAAATAGCCAACTATTATAAAGTATTCATGCACACAATTATAAATCTATCACTATTATAAATTCTACAACATAAAATTTAAATTTTGACACAAATTTTATGACAACATAATTTTCAAATTCTATCACAACACAAACTTTAAATTTGATACAAGTTTCATAACATAAAATTTAAATTACAATACCAAATTTTTTAACAACATTTGTAAAATATCAATAAGAGGACATTCATCATTACATTTCATCCTTCACCCATTTGCTCCTACAAGTTAACAAAAAAAATGATTAGTAGAATAAATCTAAATTGAATAAAATTAAAAAAAAATTATTAAAATGTGAGTAATTAAAAAAATAAAAAAAATCACAAAAAAAATTTTGTGAGTCACCTCTGCGCGTAGTGCGCGAGGTGATCATGGTCACCTCGTGCACTGCGCTTAGAGGCGAAATCGCCTATGCGCGCAGTGGCAATTTCGCGAAGAGGCGAAATCGCCGCTGCGCAGAGGCAATTTCGCCTCTAAGCGCAGCGGCGATTTCGCGCAGAGGCAAAATCGGTCGCTGCGCGCAGCGGCGATTTCGAAATCGTCGCCGCGCAGAGGCGATTTTGCCTCTGCGCGAAATCGCCGCTACGCGCAGTGGCCGATTTCGCGCAGAGGCGAAATCGCCTCTGTGCACAACGGCGAGGCGAAAGGAGCGGCGGCGAAAGGAGCGGCGGCGATGGCGACGGCGAAAGGAGCGGCGGCCACAACGAAAGGAGCGAAATCGGTCAAAAGGGGCGGCGGCCGAAATCGTCTGCACGGACAATTTCGGCCGCCGCCCCTTTCGCCCACGATGACACCGCCGCCCCTTTCGGCGGCCGCCCATGACGACGACGGTGATCCCCTCGACGATGACCCACCATCGATTATGATGACCCGCCCTCGACGACGACGCCCTCGACCACGATGACGCCACCGCCCACGACGACCACACGACGAAGACGGCGATCCCTTCGACGATGACGTTGAAAATGATTACCTTGTGAAGATGGAATCATCGACGGAGACGACATTGAACACCAACGAATGGAAACTGGCGGTCGGCAGTTGGTGGTCGGCGGTTTCGGGCCTTTCGGCGGCCGACTGGTCTTGTAAATGTAGGTTTTGAGATTTTGAGATTTGAGAGAAAAGGGAGAAAGAAGAGGGATGTTAGGGTTTATGTTATATATATATATATATATATATATATATATATATATATATATAATGGACGATTTAGATGTAATCTAATAAATATAATTATAATAATTATTAATTATAAATAATTTATCGAGGATTCGGAGCCCGACGGGGCGAGGGAAGTTCCCCCGCCTCGATCTCCGAAAGAGGGACGGGACAGTTTGGCCCCATCCCCGCCCCCGCGGGGAATAAAATCCCCGAATGCGAGGACCCGAATGGGGAATCCCCGCGGGGGTGGGGAATACTGCCACCCCTACGTCTAATCGTCGGATTTTATAAAGGAAAGGCTAATTTTACTTTGGAAAATAATTATTTCCTATTAACTAGATAAAAAACACTATAAAGTGATAATAAAATAATATTTTATTATTTTTATTCTAAAAAATATTTTGTCATTAATATTATTATACTTAATAATTCCGAAAATAAAAGAAAATTGGGAAGGAGTTGGATTGGTGATGGAATTAATTAATTAAATTTCAAATTTTGTTTATTTTATTTATTAGAATAAATTAGAATTAATTAAAAGTTATTAATTAAAAACTAAATTTGATTAAGATTGAAAGATATAAATGAATTGAAAATAAAAAACCTTTAGAGTCGATCATCTATTTCTTTCTTCTTGATTCTTAAGGTAAATTTGGGGACGGAAGGCGCAACACAAGTTGGTTCGGCGACGTGCAAAACGTGAGAACAAGATAAGTAAGGGGATCCATAGATCTATCCCGACGTATGATTTTTACGGCGCATTATTTTTGTGAACAATTGATCCGCATAGTCGATGATGATAAGAATTGAGGTGCCACAGATTTCTTAGCGTTTAGCTCCTTTTAATTTTCTCGACGAGAGAGAGAAAAGTAAGAAAGAGAGCGTGCGCCATCACATCCTTCTTGTCGAAGGAGAAAAGAAGAAAAAGAAAATAATACATCGGATGAAAGGCGAAAGGTGCAACGTGAAGGCTCAGATAAGGTAGAGAGAGAAGGATAAAAAAAAGGGAGAAAATGTAACTGAAAACGTAAAAGGACCTTCGGTGAGGTTGACGTAGAGAGAGAAGGTGGGAGAGAATGAGAGGATATCAAAGAAAAAAAAGTTACACCGAAATCAGGGAGAGAGAGAAAGGGATGTGACAAAAAGAAAAAAAAGGGCGTTAGCTGTAGAGATGAAATTTTGGACGGGTAGCACGGCTCGGCACATCGTCGGTTCATCCAAAAGTCGTGTTGGATCAAACCTAGTACAGCTACGGTCTGCGCATGAAAAAATAGGTCGTATCGGGTCGATCATCCGCACTATTGGCACGATCCGGTCCGAACACAATGAACACGAAATCGACACAACACGATTCATTTTGGCACGAATTTTTTTCAATGCACAAACATGGATGGTGCAATACTAACATGGTTTGCGCCACGACGACGGGACACATCAGACGATATATCTAAAATTAATATGGACCGTGTGAAACCTAACACGGTCCGCATTTAGAAGACGACAACAGCTTGCGCAGTCATTTGAAACTTCAACACGCCCGCATTGATCAAACACGGCCCATTTTTTCATTTTTAAACGAGATTCATGATTTGCACGGATGCAATCAAAGGGTACAACACGGACAGTTTAAAATAACGCGAGCCATGTCGAAGGCATTCTGCCGCCTATAAAAGCACGACCGACCGTTCTTCAATCTTCATTCAACAAGGTCCCAAAGTGCGCTCTCTCTCTCTCTTTACCTCTCTCGCACTCTGTCTCTTCGAATTTTTCTTCTCTCCATTCGTGCTTTTCTCTCAAACTCTCTCACTCTTAATTATGTATACATTGTTATATTTATTCAATAGTATTTTTATATTATTATTATTATTTACATTATCTCATTCTTAATTTCTTATATATAACTGCATAATGGACCCGCTAGATCTCTTTTCTATATGGTGATTTTGCTGCTTATTCACCTTATGGACCACTACCTACATATTCATATGGTACACCATATAATATTAATAGTAGTGGTGATTCTAATTCTTTATCAGCACAGCTAAGTGGAGATTCCTCGGGTTATATGGAAACTACGCCAGCAGCCAAGTAACTGCCCAATTACTCCAACTACACATGTCAATCTTCCTATCATTCCTAATCTTAATATTACTTCAAGTTCTACAAGTTCCGAAGGAGATTGTGCAACTGCAACTGCGACACAAGCTCATATGCTCCCGTGCAAGATGAGATAATAGGTAAAAAAAGAAGAACATCAAAGTTAACTAGTGAATTTTAGAATTATTTTGAAAAAAATTATAGATGAAAATGATCCAAAAAAATATAAAGTTACTTGTAAAATTTGCAATGCTAGTTATGTTGTCGCATCTTCTTCCGACGCAGGTAGTTTAAACCAACATTTGGAATCACATCATATAACAACTATGGAATAATTTTTAGTAGATCAATTATCGCAACAAACTCAACTAGTTGCACCTGATCGTGGTACCACTTGGAGCTCTTTATTTGCTTATAATAAAAAAAACATGCGTGAAGGTTTAGCAAGATATGTTATACATGCATAAATGTTTTACACATTTGTTGAAGATGAAAATTTTTAGATTATCAATAAAATTATGTATAAGGTGCCTTTAGAAATGTTAATAGAAAAACTGTTAAAGAAGATTCGACTAAATTATATCGTAAGAAAAAAATGAACAATTAATTATTTTTTAGATTCTAAATTCATTTATAGTTTTATTAGTGACATATGGACTTCTTTAAATAGTGATGGTTTCTTATATATGTGTTACACTTCATTGGACTGATACAAATTGTGTAGTGCAAAAAAGAATTATTGTATTTAAAGAAATTGAACATCCTCATAATGGTTTGCAAATTGCCAACACGATAGAAAAAGTAATAAGGAATATGGTCTAAAAGATAAAATTATATGTTTTACTCTTGATAATGCAAATGTCAATAATTCTACTGCATAATTTTAATTCAAAAATTAAACCCTCCTTTAAATGAAATTCTTTTTCATCAAAGATGTGCATGTCATATTATTAATTTATGTGTTAAAAAAGGATTAAAAGTAATTGTTAGAGCACTTGAAACTCTTAGATCAGTAATTGTCAATTTACGTCACTCTGAAACTAGGAGACAAACATTTAAAGAAAATTTTCATCGTTATAATATTTCTTATAGAAAATGAAACACTGATGTGTCTACAAGATTGAATAGTACTTATGATCTGCTTAAATTATGTATTCCATTTAGACATGCACCCGATAATTATATTTTAACTATGATGCAATGTCCATCAGCTGGAATTACTGATTCAGAATGAGATGTTGCTAACGCAATTATGAAATTGTTACAAATTTTTTATAATGCTACTTTAGAGTTATCTGGCATTTATTTTCCTACTTCACATTTAATAATTAATCAACCTCATAAAATGACAATCTCATTTAATGAAAAACATGAATCATCAATTGAATTTTCTGAAATAATTTATTTGATGGAATCAAAACTTTTAGAATATCAGAATAATTAGTCTCTCATAGGAATTTTAACAATGATGATGGATCCTAAATTTAAGGGATCCGGTCGTAAATGGTACACGAGAGAAATTAAGAATTATTTTTTTGAACAATATATAAGAAGTCATTCAAAATTGTAAAATGTCAGTTTTATTAATCCAAATTATGATTATGAAAATAATAAATAACTTATATAATATTTATGAAGTAAAATTTGATGTACTTAGAAAGAAAGCATTTTTATCATGTCCACCATTACCACCCAGACTTTTCAATAATAAATTACTTTCTAAATTCATATCTTCTATTAGAGGGGGCACATCAAGAGGCTCGGATGAAGATTCATCCAATTCAGATGTCCCTTTGTATAATGAACTGCAAGATTACTTATCACGTCCAAATGAATATGATAGTGGAGGATTCGAACCAACTCTTCCTTCCGCGCAAATCGATGTCTTGACTTGGTGGAGATTAAATTGTTGTATGTATTTGTTACGAAAAGAGGGAGAGAGATTGCAAGAACACAGAAGAACACGAAGATTTACGAAGTTCATCCTAAATCGGATTACGTCCTCGGGAAGTGGTGACTCTCTTTATTATGGAATAAAGATGATTACAATGATGAATCTCTGTCTAGACCCTTCTGGGGAGTGATATGAATTACATACGAACTGTGACTCTAAATAAATCCTCTGAAAATAGGACAAATATCTCATGTTAAGAAAATAAATCAAATCTGAATCACATACAGAATACCCCTAAAAAATTTCGCTCAGGGGGATCCGCCCCCTTGCAACTCCCGCAGGGGGGATCCCCCCTTTGACCCCCCACAGGCTCGCGAGACCCTCGTAGGAAAATTCTGCTGAAGCGCCTGACTATACAGAGGGACCAATTGGGTTCAGATTCAAAGCATTATTAATAGTATCCAATTCTCTTGTCTTAGCTCTAGATCTTTTACTATTTTGATGTCTACAATGGCATCAAAATAATGTTTTTCTACAGGTTCCAGAATTTTGGACGAGAGAATAAATAGAATGAGCTCTAAGTCGATGGAGGTTTACATATTACTAAAGATTGATTTGATGCAGATACTCAAACACAAGATCAGAAATCCATATTACCATACATGGAAGATGACGATGAAATGGATGTCTCCTCCGCCTATAATTCTTCATAAAACAATTATTGTAGAAGATATAATTTTAAATTTTCTTGTAAATTTGCATTTATTGATTAATTCACAATAATCAATAATAATAAAACATTAAAACTCATGTGGACGTAGGCTAAAATAGTCGAACCATGTTAATCTCGATGTTCGTTACTATTTTTACTATATGATAAATTAGTACTTAACTATCTATACTACCTAAGTACCTATACTACTTATGCATTATACAATAAATTATATATAATGTAGTACTATATATTATATTATCTCTTTCTTTCTTTGTCTCAATCTCTCACTCTCTTTTAGTCTCTTCTCTCGTAGTTTTATTCTTATATATAATTGCACAATATCAAAGATACAGTCTTTTCACTTGAAATGGATCTAAAAGCTATTATGAGAATACTATCATGAAATGTACGAACATGTGATTTTGGACGAACGCGTGTTTAAAAATGTTCATGCATTTCATTATAGAATCTTATAATTTGGTTTGAAGCATATACTCAAAGTCTCCAGGTCAGTAATTCATCTTATAACTTAGTGTATATATAGTAAATTTATTTTCTTAAGCCTTAATAATTATGAATTAATGATTTAATGTATTTGAAATTTTAACTATAGATAATTAAAGTAGATACTAAAATCATATAATTAGTTATAACTTAGTATATAGTAAATTAGTACTTAACTCTCTATACTAGTATAATACAAATATATATTTATTAAATACTTACCAATTAATTTTATGTATAAGGTTATAACTTATTAGTTATTACTCAATTATTAATTTTACAAATTTATTTACTTAATAATTATGAACTAATGACTTAGTGTATTTAGAAGTTTAACTATATAATAATTATAAGTCATATAGTAATGTTATAGAATAAATAATAATATTAATTATATTATATAATAATTAAATAAGTAAATTAAAAAAATGGGCCGCCCAATCTAGTACGACTCGACCCATCCGGTCCGATCAGACCGGGTCCAAATCGTGTCGGAGTAAAAAGTTATCTTTTTAGCATGACACGGCCCACAACATGGTCAAATATGATTTGACCAACACAGACATGGCATGACACTGTCGTTTTTTTATCTCTAGTTATGTGATGGCATAAAGTGAATAGGAGAGAGGAAAAATAAAATGAGAAGAAGAATTGAAAGCTAGTAGAGAAAGAAAGTAGAATAAAATAGAATAAAAATATGGAAAAGAAAGTTCAGGTGTCATAAAGTGTTAGGCTTCGATTTTTTGAGGAAGAAGAAAATTTTTATTGAATTTCTTGACCAGTCAAAACATTGAATATAAGAGAAAAAAAATATAGAGAAAGTCTCACGGTTACTTATTAGCACTTTTTAATTATTAGAATTTTTTTAATTATCTTGCTATTATTATTATTATTATTATTATTATTATTATTATTATTATTATTTGAACATGATATATTTGATTGTATTATTATTGATTATCCTAATAGCATGATTATCATTTTTCATTATATTATTATCATATCTAATCATACATATTGTCATCGTATCTCATCATATCTTTTTATCATATCTGATATTATTATTGATTACTGATTGAATCTTGTTTTACCTAAATTAGATTGTTAAAAGATGGACATCTTAAGTAAACAAGATAAAAATTGAAAACTACTAGGTCTTTGATTGTCTTCAAATTCCTGGACCATATTGTTATTGAATTGATGCGGCAGATAGCATACCTAAAAGTTTGAGACGTCATTTTTTTAGAGAAGTTTATAGTTGTCACGTGTTTGATCATGGCCCCCCATTCACGAACCATTATTAGCGTTATTATTTTTGGATGACTTACCGTGTGTTGATCCCCATTGGTCTGTATGAAAGAGTCATGGAGTTTTCCTTAATTGATTGAGTTTTTCTCATTGAATTGGATAACTTCGAACATTGTAAATTGAATTGAAATGAATCAAATCGAATTGAATAGATCATCATCATTTGGATATATTGACACTGAATTGGCAATTATTTTGCCCTATTGAATCAAATTGTTATTGGTCATAACTATTGATTTATCGAATTAAAATTTGTTAATTAAACATTGATTATTGATTAGATAATTATTAATTAGAAATTATTATTGATTTATATTAGTCTTTTGACCTCTATTTGATATTTTGCTCATATTGATAAATTATTATATTATTAATTAATTAATGTATAATAATATAATATGAGGAGTATTTTATTAATATAATTAGCGACAGTTCAAACCGTCGCAATTTTTTACGATTTCGACCATCGGTAATAATTAGCGACAGTTCAAACCGTCGATAAAATAAAAAATAAATATTATATATAACTAAATATAGTATTTTATTTTTATAATTAAATAATTTTCAACGGTCACAACCATCGGTAATTTTAAAAATAATTAATATTTATTTTTCTGACGGTTAGAACTGTTGGTAATTAAAATTTTATTATCCCGTTTTTTTTCTATTTTCCTGCTTTCCCATCTTTCCACCTATATATTATATAATATATATATCTATATATACCCAACCCTAAACCCTTTATTTCTTTCCCCCACTCGTCTCTCTCTCTCTCTCTCCCTCTCCCTCTCCCTCTCTCCCTGTCGGCGAGCCTCCCGGACGTCAAGCGTCAACCGTCGACGACCGATCCCGCCGGCGTCCCTCTCCCCTTCTCTATCTCTCTCTCCGGCTGTGGGTGGCCGGATTCGGCTACGGGCGGCCGAAACCAGCCATGGGCGGTCGGATCCAGCCTCCGGCGGCCGGCCGGCCGGCCGGCCAACTACTTGGCCGGCTGGCGGCCGAATCCGACCTCGGCTGATCGAGCGGCTGGATCTCGGCCGTTGGCCGCCTGGCGGCTTGAATCTGGTCGTTGGCCGTCGGCCGTGGCCGGCTAATTTTTTTTATATGATAAAAATTCTTTGCGAAAATTTTGACCGTCGAAAGTTTTGACGATCGTCGCATGACCGCCAAAATTTTCGGCGGTTGGTACCGCCGAAATTTGCGGCGGTCGTCGCAACCATCGAAAGTTTCGGCGGTCGAGACCGTCGAAGTTTTGATGGTTTCGTCGACCGCCCCAAATATCGGCGGTCGTGACCGTCGGTTTTTCCTCGAAATTTTTGACATTTTTTCCCAACCGTCGGAAATTGATTTGTGACAACCATTTTTCGAACGAATTGATTCCGTCGAAAAAATCATCTAAAATGACGTTTCCGATGATTTTCGAGAAAATTACAGACGATCGAAATCGTCTGTAATTCCCATATTTCTTGTAGTGATCAAAGTTAACTAGTGAAGTTTGGAATCATTTTGAAAAAATTATAGATGAAAATGATCCAAAAAAATATAAAGCTACTTGTAAAATTTGCAAATCTAGTTATGATGTCGTCTCTTCTTCGGGCACAGATAGTTTAAAATAACATTTAGAATCGCATCCTATAAAGACTATGGAATAATTTTTAGCAGGTCAATTACCGCAACAAACTCAACTAGTTGCACCTGATGTGGTACTACTGGGAGCTCTTTATTTGCTTATAATCAAGTAAACATGCGTGAAGGTTATCAATAAGAATTTTAAATTATCAATAAAATTATGTATAAGGTGCCTTTAGAAATGTTAGTAAAAAACTATTAAAGAAGATTCGATTAAATTATATCGTAAGAAAAAATGAATTAATTAATTATTTTTTAGATTCTAAATTCATGTACAGTTTGATTAGTGACATATGAACTTCCTTAAATAGTGATGGTTTCTTATATATGTGTTACACTTCATTGGACTGATACAAATTGTGTAGTGCTAAAAAGAATTATTGCATTTAAAAAAATTAAATATCCTCATAATGGTTTGCAAATTGCCAACACGATAGAAAAAGTAATTAAGGAATATGGTCTTAAAGATAAAATTATATGCCTTACTCTTGATAATGCAAATGTCAATAATTCTGCTGCATTATTTTTAATTCAAAAATTAAACCCTCCTTTAAATGAAATTCTTTTTCATCAAAGATGTGCATGTCATATTATTAATTTGTGTGTTAGAAAAGGATTAAAAGTAGTTGTTAGAGTACTTGAAACTCTTAGATCAGTAATTGTCAACTTACTTCAAGGAGACAAACATTTAAAGAAAATTTTCATCGTTATAATATTTCTTACAGAAAATGAAACACTGATGTGTCTACAAGATTGAATAGTATTTATGGCATGCTTAAATTATGTATTCCAGTTAGACATGCACTCGATAATTATATTTTAACTATGATGCAATGTCCAACGGCTCGAATTACTGATTCAGAATGGGATGTTGCTAACGCAGTTATCGAATTGTTACAAGTTTTTTATAATGCTACTTTAGAGTTATATGTCATTTATTCTCCTACTTCACATTTCATAATTAATCAACTTCATGAAATGACAAAGCTCATTTTAGTGAAAAACATGAATTATCAAATGAATTTTTTGAAATAATTTATTTGATGGAATCAAAATTTGTAGAATATTAAAATAATTGATCTCTCATAGGAATTTTAACAATGATGATGGATCCTAAATTTAAGGGATCTTGTCCTAAATGGTACACGAGAGAAATTAAGAATTATTTTTCCAAACAATATATAAGAAGTCATTCAAAATTGTAAAATGTCAGTTTTATTAATCGAAATTATGATTATGAAAATATAATAAATAACTTATATAATATTTATGAAGTAAAATTTGATGTACGTAGAAAGCAAACATCTTCATCATGTCCACCGTTAGCATCCAGTCCTTCCAATAATAGTTCATTTTCTAAATTCATGTCTTCTATTTGAGGGGGCATATCAAGAGGCTCGGATGAAGGTTCATCCAATTCAGCTGTCCCTTTGTATAATGAACTACAAGATTACTTGTCACGTCCAAATAAATATGATAGCGAGGGATTCGAACCCAACTCTTCCTTCCGCGCAAATCGATGTCTTGACTTGGTGGAGATTAAATTGTCGTATGTATCCAATTCTCTTCGTCTTAGCTCGAGATCTTTTAACTATTTTGATGTCTACAATGGCATCATAATAATGTTTTTTCTGTAGGTTCCATGATTTTGGACGAGAGAAGAAATAGAATGAGCTCTAAGTCGATGGAGTTTACATATTACTAAAGATTAATTTGATGCAGATACTCAAACACAAGGTCAGGAATCCATATTATCATATATGGAAGATGACGATGAAATGGATGTCTCCTCCGCCTATAATTTTTCATAAAATAATTATTGTAGAAGATGTAATTTTTAATTTTCTTGTACATTTGCATTTATTGATTATTTTACAATAATCAATAATAATAAAACATTAAAACTCATGTGGACGTAGGCTAAAAGAGCCGAACCATGTTAATCTCTATGTTCGTTACTATTTTTACTATATAACAAATTAGTACTTAACTATCTGTACTACCTAAGTACCTAATTGCCTATACTACTTATACATTATACAATAAATTATATATAATGTAGTACTATATATTATATTATCTCTTTCTTTCTTTCTCTCAATCTCTCACTCTCTCTTTTCGTCTCTTCTCTCGTAGTTTCATTCTTATATATAATTGCACAATATCAAAGATACAGTCTTTTCACTCGAAATGAATCTAAACAATGGCTATTATGAGAATACTATCATGAAATGTACGAATATGTGGTTTTGGACGAATGCACGTTTAAAAACATTCATGCATTTCATTATAGAATCTTATAATTTGGTTTGAAGCATATACTCAAAGTCTCCAGGTCATAATTCATCTTATAATTTAGTGTATATATAGTAAATTTATTTTCTTAAGTCTTAATAATTATGAACTAATGACTTAGTGTATTTAAAATTTTAACTATATAATTATTATAAGTTATATATTAATATTATAGAATAATTAATAATATTAATTATATTATATAATAATTAAAATAAGTAAATTAAAGAAAAAAATGGGCCATCGATCCAGCACGACTCGGCCCGATCAGGCTAGGTCCAAATCGTGTCGGAGTAAAAAATTGTCTGTTTAGCACGACACGCCTCACAACATGGTCAAACATGATTTGACCAACACAGACACGGCATGACACGGCCCGTTTTTTTATCTTTTGTTAAGTGATGACAAAAAGTGAATAGGAGAGAGGAAAAATAAAATGAGAAGAAAAATTGAAGGCCAGCAGAGAAAGCAAGTAGAAAAAAAATAAAATAAAAATATGGAAAAGAAAGTTTAGGTGTCATAAAGTGTTGGGCTTCGATTTTTTCTGAGGAAGAAGAATTTTTTTTATTGAATTTCTTGACCAGTCAAAACATTGAATATAAGAGAAAAAAAATATAGAGAACGTCTCACGGTTACTTATTAGCACTTTTTAATTATTAGAATTTTTAATTATCTTGCTATTATTATTATTATTATTATTATTATTATTTGAACATGATATATTTGATTGTATTATTATTGATTATCCTGATGGCTTGATTATCATTTTTATTATATTATTATCATATCTAATTATACATATTGTCATCATATCTCATTATATTATTATTGATTACTGATTGAGTCTTAGTTTCACCTAAATTAGATTATTAAAAGATGGACATCTTAAGTAAATAAGATAAAAATTAAAAACTACTGAGTCTTTGATTACCTTCAAGTTCCTGGACCATATTATTATTGAATTGAATGTAACAGATAGTATACTTAAAAATTTGAGACGTCACTTTTTTAAAGAAGTTTATAATTGTCATGTATTTGATCATGGTCCCCCATTCACGAACCATTATCAGCGTTATTATTATTGAATGACTTACCATGTGTTGATCCCCATTGGTCTGTATGAAAGAGTCACGGAGTTTTCCTTAATTGATCGAGTTTTCCTCATTGAATTGGATAACTCCGAACATTATAAATTGAATTGAAGCGAATCAGATCGAATTGAATAGATCATCATCATTTGAATATATTGACACTGAATTGGCAATTATTTTACCATATTGAATCGAATTGTTATTGGTCATAACTATTGATTATCGAATTAAAATTTGTTAATTAAACATTGATTATTGATTAGACAATTATTAATTAGAAATTATTATTGATTTATATTAGTCTTTTGACCTCTGTTTGATATTTTGCTCATATTGACAAATTATTATATTATTAAGTAATTATTTTATTGCTTGCTCAATTGAATAATCATTCATCGTACCTTATTTTCGATTAAACACATTAATTGTCTATTATACCCTACGTACTAAGTATTTGTATTCTCACAGATTATTTTTCTTATGCCTAGATCCGTGCAGATGAGAGAGATTTGATTTTATACCCAGGAATTGACAAATGTTGGTTATCATTTTGTACTAAATTGTTTAATTTTATTATTTTCACATTTTTATAATTAAAAAATTTATTAATATTTTGATTATCATAAATTATTAGCTATTATTATTAAATTATTTCCACACTTCATAAATTTTATTTCAATTTTTTTTATAAAAAATTGTATAAATGGAACGATTCTAAACAGATAAAAATCACATAGATCTCGAAACTTTACAACCAAGAAGAAGAACTTAACCCTATCCAATCGCAACAAGTTAATGATATTATTATTTATCACGGTGCGGTGCCACAGCGACTTGGGCGATGGAGCAGTAGCAAAGGGAATCGTTCCTGTTCCTTGGGAGTGACATCTCATGGCCACGACCTACCAACCGCACTTGGATCTATCTTTACCGAATCTTTTCGAAATGATGGAGAAAGAATGCAAGCAATATTAATTATTAAACGAACGAAAAAAAACACACGTGATTCTCGTGAGGAATAGCACGTGCTACTCGAATCCAACATGCTTCATGACGTTAGATCGCGTGCAGCGCAACATTAGCGCCCCGCCCCCACTAAACAAATGCCTCGCGGTATGCCACCGCCAGCACGATGCACTTGGAGCTATTTGAAGCAATGCTTCAGCGGTCCGCTCCTCTATATATTCCCGTCTTCCTCTCCAAGCTTGACTCCAAGTCCACCCACCGCCTTTTCCCTAAACTCCACCATTACCACCAATCAATTCCGGAATCTTAAAGGCAAGGGGAAGATAACCGAGATGCAGCAGAGGAGGAGAGTGATGGCCGGAACCTGCAAGAGTTACGGTGGCTGCGGCAGCGGTCGCATGATCCCGAGGCGCGGACAGGTGAAGGCCTCCATCGCGATGGGGATCGCCTCCTCCCTCATCGCCTTCTTCTCGCTCGCTCGCCGGCCGCTGTCGCGCGTCTAGAGACCCTCGCTGATCCCCTGGCGCCATCTTTTTTTTTTTTTCTCCTCTTCCTTTTTGTTTTAGTTGTGCGTTTAGGCCGCGCGCCGGAACCAAAAGTTTTGTGACTGGTTCATGTTTGTAAAATTGCTACTGTGAATACAACGAGGAAAGGCTGCAAAAACTTTTGTTTCTTTGATAACAACTCTAACTCTCTCTCTCTTAGGCTCTTAAGGGTGTTCACCGGTCGTCGACTCGTGAATCCGATGACTCGACCCAACTCGAACCGGTTGTCGGATCGTGATCGGGTCGGACCCGACCCGAACTCGACCCGATCGTCGGGTACGGGTTGGATTTTTCCAACCCGATTTGACCCGACTCAATCCGATTGATCCGATTTTTTATTTATTTTAATTTTTTTCTTTTTTTATTTAAACTTAAGGCTTCTATTTAATTTAAAAATTTTAAAAAATTAAAATAAAATATTTTAAATGCAGATATAATATTAAATAATTAGAAAACATATTTTATACTTTTAAAATAATATTAAACAATATTTTTTATATTAAATAAAATAATAAAAAAATAAAAAGAATTGGATGATCGAATAATCCAACCACCCGATCCGAATCGGGTCGGGTTGAATCGGATTCAGTCACCTAGACCCGACCCGACGGATCGGATTTGGAACACTCTTACTCTCTAAGCAGTTTCTCTCTCTCTCTTTCTCTCACACACACGCAGTTTCTCTCTCTCACGCGCGCGCTCAGTTTTTTGTTTGAACTTTGATAGGAAAAGAGTGCATGACGAGATTTAATAACATCTTCTCGACGATCTTTTAATATTCTGATTTAAAAATTATATGATCCTTGCTTACGGAGTGGCGATCTACTTCCGACATTTGCTCTTTAAAATTTTACACAACTAAATCATAATATATAATAAAATATTTTATTTCATGTTAATGCTATTATTATTATCCCATTATTATTAATCATAATCATAATTTTAGTGATAGATCTTTTATTTTTTGTATTAACTGTATTAGTATGATATTCATTAATTTATTAATACATTATAAATAGTATATTTTTTGGGTCGCACGCCGGTATTTACTATTTTGGAGTATTAATATTTTAAAAAAATCACCACAATTTTTTGGTTGCATTTTTAAACTTTTAAAAATTTTATCGATTTTTTGAGTAATTCTATCGATGCTCTAGATTTTTTTATAAAAAATATTAATAGCTAAGAGATGTTTTATTTCATAAATTAATGTCATTCACATATTATATATTGTAGTAGTACTAGTTATATTATATAATGAGATAAATACTATGTTTATTAAGTAATTATATATAGTACACTTATTTTAAATATAACAATAATATATATTTCAAATATTTTTAATTATCTAAGTCTTTCATCGAGCTCCTTGAGTGGTTTTTCTTTTGTAAACTTAAAACCCACTTAGCTTTTTTCGGATCTTTTGTAAACTTAACACCCGCTTAGCTTTTTTCGAATCTAGAAAGTCCTAAAAATTTTATATCAGGTCGGGTCGATATTTTAGATTTTCGTTTTTTAAGTTTTTTTACTTGCACCCCTAATACAAACCAAATAATAAGATTTTCTTATTAATTCTTGTGCAGCAACAATTTAAATAATATTAATTGATACATATGTTATCATATTTTTTAAGAATATACTAAATGCTTTACAAATATGATTTCTTTAAGTTTGAAATATATGTTTACGATTTAAGCTTATGAGCTTAAAAATAAATTATATAAAAGAAATTAAATTAACATATTTAGTTCAAAATATTTTAATTAAAGATGCACATTAATTAGTAAATATAAAGTTTCAAATAAATTACTTATTGAAATATTAATTTATTATTAATAATTTTATAAATGATAATTTTTAGAGTGAATCTAAATTGTTAAATAATACTAATAATGAGAGGATTAATTATAATATTTTTAAATGTTTCCATAAACAAAGTCGTGAAGGATAAGATCTCCGTGTCATCTCGACCTAAAAAAATGTTATGTTCTGCCATTTTTAGTGCGTGGTTGAAAGTCATAATTAGCTTGTTGATTTACATGAGGAATTTTAATATTTCAGCTAGTAGGAGAGGGTAGAATAAAAATCTAAGATCCAAATAGTTAAAAGTTCATTTACTTCAAATCGGATTTGCGCTAGGGTGACAAGAGAGAAATCAATAATAATTATTAGTTAGGGTCTAACCTCATGTCCTTCTGTTATATCTCAATTAATCAATAAATTAAAAATAGACTTCTAGTGAAAAATAATTGTGCATAAATATTGGTCTAAAAAACTTGAGAATCAAAGTATTATAAGAAAAGCACAATTAAAGCTGTTAAAAACTCAATCAACTATAATTTTACTTAATCAAAATGCATTAAGATGCAACTAATAATTATAGCAGTAAAAAACTTGAGGAATTAATTATCTCAAATAAAGATGTCATTACAGCATGCTCAAAACTCAATCTAGTATAACTTAATCTTAAGTGAGATGCTTTGCGCACAAAGGAGGATTGTTAAAATAAAGGACTCAAAATCTTCAGGACTTAATTATTCTAAATTAAATTAAGCCCACACAATTTTAGACTCAATCAAATTGAACATAATCAAATTTAAAATGCTTCGTGTTCTTGTGTTCCGGACGCCTCACATCTCTGAAATAATGGTTCTGTATAAAAAACAGACCAAAAGTGGGGTATCTTTTGACTCAAAAAATTTTATAGAATAAATAAGAAATAAATGCATGAAATGATAAAAACTATTAAAAATAATCTAAATGATGCATGTAAAATATGTATAAAAATACATGCATCAATATCGCAAGACAATATGCAATCAACACCAAATTTCAGGAAACTTATATAGGGATGAGAATATCAATTGACTTCAATTAGATCTTAACTTAGATTTATTTTAGGAAGATATGAGATTTTACACTAACTATTTCATGATGTTGATATCCAATTGTTGTGACTAAATAGCCTTTTGGATTTGACTTTGAACATTAGTCTACTTATAAAAAAAGAGAGCTCAATCTTGAGCTAAGATAAGATTTGATCTAGATGTTCATTGATTCAGACACATACACACCACCATTTATTTTTGTGAAGTATAGAACAAGGCTCATATTTCTTATTCTTTAGTTTGTTATATGACTAAGTGAGAATCTTTTCTTTCGTGGATAAAGCAGGGCTAAATCTCCTTCCTAAAGAACATTTTTTTCTCTCTCTTTGAATTAGCAACAACCTTTTAAGCTGAATTGGAATCTTCTAAATGTTGTTTCACCTCAACATGAAATGAATAATTCGGATATAACGATTGAAATTTGACCATTGCCATGTGGTGAAACCTCCTCTCACATGCGCTATGTGAAGATACATTTTGAACCTTTTGTTGGCCAAAGATGGTTAAGAAGTGTGATGCATTCGTGGAAAAAAATATAAAATATATGACTTAATTGACATGAAAAAAAGCTAAAAATAAACATTACATTAATGCGCAAGCTCAATAGTCATATAATATAAATTACATCAATATACCCAGGTACATTATTTGTTACTTAACATCTATAGTTCGAGACTTTAATACAACATAACACAAACATAAAAATACCAATTAACAAATAATAAAAGACATTGTCCATGTGATCCTATCATTTGAGCAATGTCATTGTAACGCTCAAGATTTTTAGAAAATAAATAAAACAATATTTTATTTACTAAATAGTGCTGGAAATTATTATTCTATCTATTTGAATTAAATAATTTCAAAAATAAAAAGGGGAAGTTAAATTGGGATAGGATTTATTATGGAATTATTAAAAAAGGGGAAGTTAAATTGGGATAGGATTTATTATGGAATTATTTAAATAATTTTGGAATTATTTAATTTAGAATGATTTTAAATTAGTTAAAGAGATTAATTGAAAGATTAAATTTGATTTAAATTAGAAAAGATTATTAGAGTTTAATTGAGAATTTATAAACTTTATAAAAGAGAGATTAGGCCGGCCATCCTCGTTGATAAGAAAATTATTTTTCTTCTCGGTGCGTGGAGTTCCTCAGCGGTAGGGGCGTGATATCTACATGACAACAAGGCATGATTCGGCGTCGAACGATTAAGCGTGAAACGAGATACATATGGGGAATCCGTAGGTTTATTATTTTTAACAATTATTTTATTGAACGATTGATTTTGGTTCGGTTGCGCCAATTTATTGGACAAAGAAAAAGGGTAAGGTTTCTCCCGATCCTACATAGAGAAGTAAAAAAAAGTTCGAAAGAGGAAATTGAGAAGAAAAAAGAGATGATGAATCGAGCCATGCAGCTTTTGGCGTCGAAGGAGAAGGGGAGAAAAAATGATATCAAATAGGATGAGAGGCGCAACATGTGGTGACGCTAAATAATTTGGAGAGAGAGAGGAAAGGGATTACGAGTGAGAGATTAAAGCGTGTCTTTAAATAAAGCACGCCTTTATTTCATTGTCTGCCATTTATCTTATGTAACTTTATACTATTGCATCTATTTAGTATTTTCATTATATTAATATTGTATGATCATGTGGTCGCAGGATGAGAGAGGCATAATTTCAAACCACTATAGATGATGCATAAAATTTGTGGGGAAAGATAAAATGTAAGTTATTGAATGAAGATTGTTTGCAATTGAATTACACCGGTCTTGATTTAGAAGAATTTTTTTTTTCTAGAAAGTTTGATTGTATAGTTGGAACATATGTATTGAGGACTTGGATAGTTGGATGTCAGGGACAATAAGAAGAACGCGAAGGAGAAAGCAAAAATTTTGAAGTCGAAGAAGAGGAAGAGAGAGAAAGAGAATGGAGATTCGGTGCAGTGTGATTCTCCCCTAGTTGACGACATGGGGGATGGAAAAGAGGAAGCCGAAAAAGAGCAAGAGCAAAAGAAATCAAAGAAAAAGAGAAATAATAGTAGGAATAAGAAGAAGAAGGATATGAAGGAAACTAATGAGGAAGGCAATGAGAATGATAGGGAGATTAAGGGAGAGCCTGCTGTGGTGGATGACAACGATGAAGGTAATATTGGTTCATCTTTGCATTGTAATGCCTGAAGCGTCACTTTAGCAGCTACATTCCCTTAATTAGGGACATCTATAAATCATTTGTCATAGGTAGAATAGTTTTTTTTTCTGATTTGCTCAAATCATGCAGGGGTTTGGATTGTGAAATGCAGACATATTTTATCCATCATTTCGATAAAACGGGTCCATAAAGTGTTACTATGTATCAAATGATTACTGAACATTCTATATATTTGGAGTGGCAAAGTTGAAACCCTAGTATTAACTTAAGTCATCATGCTGTAGTGATTAAGATGAATTAAAAGATAGATTGGATTACTTGTAAAAATGTTATTTCAAGGGCTTATGTTTATTTCTATTAGATGAAATCGAGAAGCCTAAATTTGTTCGCTTTCATGAATAAATTTGCTATTTGTTTATAAGTTTCACTTTCTTTTTACCTCCTCCCCTCAATTCACCTTTCTTGCTTTTTCTTGTGTATTTATCGAATGAGATTATCAATTGAATTCAACATTTGACAGATACACTTGATGGAGCTGTCGATATTACTGAGAACCTGATTCTTGAGGAGGATGATATTCATGCTTGGAATGAGTTGAGGCTCCATCCATGTCTTCTCAAGTCAATACGCAGACTTGGATTCAAAGAACCTACTCCCATTCAGAAAGTTTGCATCCCTGCTGCTGCTCATCAAGGAAAGGTTGGTGGTTTCATGCAGAAGATCAATATGTCATGAACAACCTTGTTAAAACTTGGTCACATTTTCCATTTAGCATGATAATAACTTTGTCTTCCATTTGTCATCTATGTTATTCTTATCCTTTAACAGTACATGACTGTTTTGCCTTCTATATCTGATATCTTTCCTTTCTGAGTCCCAACTTCTTTATTCTGTATCCCAGTTGACTTCTTTACAACAGTTAGCTTGTGACTTAGTTCTTATCATCGTTATGTTATTGCTTTTCTTCCAATTATATGTGTTGATATATTCTAATCGAATGAGCTGATTGTGAGAGGAAAAGCTTCGATTATTGGTACCTGATATTTGAAGAAATATAAAACATAACTTTGCTAAAGAGGTGATGATAGTTTTACTTTCAGCATGCAGTAGCAGTTATCTTTTTTCTTTTAGCTATTAGATTTCTAGGCGTAAAAATTTCACCGGACACAGTTAACAAGGAAAATGGATGAATTATTACTGATTATGAACAGGATGTCATAGGTGCTGCTGAAACAGGATCAGGAAAAACTCTAGCATTCGGCCTTCCTATTCTTCAACGTTTCCTTGAAGAGCGTGAAAAAGATGCCAGGTTGCATCAAGAAGATGAAAGTTCGTCTGGCAAAGTTTCCAGACAAGGTTTCCTTAGAGCTCTTATCGTGACTCCTACTAGAGAGCTTGCATTGCAGGTACGAGCAGTTTTTCTGACACTTGACTCCTTTGTTCTTATCAAAACTTTTGAACTCAATATGGCTGCATTATATTTCTTGACCTGCTTCATTGATGATGTTAGGTCATGTTCTTTTTGTTGCTCTCTTTGAGAGCTTACACTTGTACATTCATTCCACAACTATATATATAGATGGATGACAATCACAACACTGGTGATCATCCGTTTTTTCCTAAAAAAATGCTAGGGTGTGTTCTTTGTTATTCTAGTCACTTCAAGCCTTTCTTTTTTTTTTTTGAAATGGACTTCAAGCCTTTCTACTTGGTCTTTTGTGCACATTTGAAGAGTTCCTCCATCAGTTCAAACTATTGGAGGTGCATGAAGGCCACTTATCCTTCTCATTTCCGACAGAGAGCGTCGGCTACTGAGTTTGCCTTACTAGAATGGTAACTAATGACAAACTCGTAGTCTTTTAGAAACTCCATCCATCGCATATTGAGGCCCTTCTGAGTAAAAACGTACTTTATGTTTTTGTGGTCTGTGTAGATCACGAACTCTTCTCCGTATAGATAATGACGCCAAAGCTTGAGGGCAAATACCACTACTGCAAGCTCGAGGTCATGGGTAGGATAATTGACCTCACACTTTTTTAGTTGCCTTGATGCATACGCAACCACTTTCCCGTGTTGCATCAATATATATCCGAGACCTGTGCCACTGACATCGTTGTAGATCACATACTCACCATTGTTCGATGGTAAGATACGGATGAACGCCAAAGTTAGTCGCTTATTCAACTATTGAAAACTTGCTTCACACTCGGGGACCAAATAAATTTCTCTCATTTCCTTGTAAGCTTGGTCAATAGTAGCGTCAGTCTGGAGAAGTGTTTGATGAAGCGTCTGTAATCTCAGACACATTCTTCGGTTGCGTCCAATTTGATACCGCTTCAACATTTGCTGGATTGACTGAAATCCCATCATTGGAGACAATATGGCCAAGGAACATCATTTCCTCCAACCAGAATTCACGTTTAGAAAACTTTGCATAAAATTTCTTGTCGCAAAGTTTCTAAAACAATCCTCAAATGTTCCTTATGTTGCTCTATACTTGACGAGTAGATGAGAATGTTGTCGACAAAGACAATCACGAATTTGACAAGGTGCTCGTTGAAAGTTCGATTCATGAGATCCATAAATATTGTTGGGGCATTGGTTAACTCAAACAGCATAACAAGAAACTCATAATGCCCATATCGTGACATGAAGGCGGTCTTGGGAATGTCCTCTTTTGCTACCCTGAGTTGGTGGTACTCGTTCTGCATATCAATTTTGGAGAAAAATCTTGCTTGGGACAACTGATCAAACAAATCATCGATGTGGAACAATGGGTACTTGTTCTTCATCATGACTTTATTAAGCATCCGATAATTTATGCAAAGCTTTAATGAGCCATCTTTCTTGACGAAGAGGATCGGAGCGCCCCAAGTTGAGACGCTGGGTCTAATGAAACTTTTGTCTAATAACTCCTGAATCTAAGTCTTTAACTCGTTCATCTCTGCTGGAGCCATGCAGTATGGGGCTTTGGAAATTGGGATTGTACAAGGGTACCAACTTAATATGAAAATCTATCTCCCTCTTGGGTGGTAGTCCACTAATGTCTTTTAGAAAACCTCAGAAAATTCTCTCACGACTTCTATATCTTGCGGGGTCTGGGTAGGTGCTTCGACTTTGATCACGCTTGCCAGATACCCCTTGCATCCTTGTCGAAGAATTTTGTGCACCTTGATAGTGGACACCATGATCTTTGGTTCTTTCCGAGCTATGCTTCTGATAATGACTTTGTCTTTATCATGCATTCCTATGATAATTTTCTTTTGCTTGCACATTATAAAACATCATGAACAATTAACCAGTCCATGCCCAATATTACATCATAATCTCTCGTAGGTATTATAATTAAATTTGCAGAGAGTTTCTCTTTCCCTATCTCTATGGGGACATCAGGTAGGTACCTAGGGGTGTGTAGAGTTCCTTATGGTGTAAGTATAGTCATGTTGTGGTCTAAGTTCATGGCAATTAGTCCTAAGGTAATAGCATACTCTTCTTATATAAAGGAGTGAGTGGCACCATAATCAAATAAAACGATAGTGGGCTGCTCAATTACAATGAATGTACCTCGAATGACTTCAGTGTCATTCCGTGGTGCATCTTCTTCCAAGTTGGAAAGCCTTCCTTGCACCAGTTTTTCTCTTTGTTGCTGCCTATTAAGGATATTGATGATATGGCCAGGGCTAGTTATTCCGTCGTTGGTCCCATCGCTATCACCGACGGTCGTTCTTATAGAAAGGTTGTTGCTGTGAGCCTTGCCCCACTTCCTGTTTTCCTCTCTTTTTCCTTTTCTACTCTTTATGGTCTCTTTCTATCAAAATGGCCAAGCGAACTGGTTGGTTTAAAATTTGATAGTTGCCGAGTCATATTGTGGTTCTCAAGCTTGGGTTCAGCCCTTTATTGATCAAAGCCCATTGGGCAATAATATCCACCATGATCATACCAAAACTCATCACTATAATAGATAAGGTCTTTATTGCAGATAGTAAACACCCGACTAAGACCAAGACTAGATGATTTTAACATTTATGACTCTGAGGCATCGTGCGCCACCTATTCGCGCCGAGAAATTTTTCCAATATCCTTCCTTGAGGTGTCCTTGTGCTCGTCAGAATTCGGGCACTGCGAGAAAAATGTTTGATCTGTTTACAATCGGTACAATAACTAGGCTCTTCTATGAATAGGCAACGACGATGGTGTTTGCAAGGAGGTGAACTCCCTAGTTCTAAATTGAGTCACATTTTCGCATATCCTTGAACGATATCTTCAGGAGGTTCTGTTGGCAGTGGACGCATCATTGGTTGATTACTATCAACACTCTCCTGATCAGAGTACTCATGTTCCTCCTATATTGTGGGAGGTGGAACATTATGTCCATGACCTCGACCACGCCTTTGGCCGAGCCCTTGCTTTTGTTCCTGCTCTAGGGCCAGAGTTTTCATTTCCATCACATAAAAGATTTTCCTTCATCCTCGGATGACTTGCATCGTAATACGTCGAAGATATAGATTTAACACCACTAAATAGAATAAATATCTATGTGGGGAATTTATTCAGTGCTTACTTGAGGAGTGGAGTCATAGCTACTCAGGATGCTTGCACATGACTTTACTATGACCATGGGACACTATGAATAATAAATGACAATGCATTGACCTATACTTTACTATGACCAATGGGGAGCCAAGAACTTAGGCTTTGATACCAAACTGTAACACCCCCAAAATCAGCCCTCCCACCATGTAAGCAGTTGGGTTGACCCCAAGGACGCTACACTGCCTGCTACACTCTTGATCATTCTATGACTTTGACCATTCAACAATATGCAATACGTGGCAATGAATAAAATAACAATAAGCTAAATAAGAACTTTATTGCAGAAAAAAGAACCACTAGAATGTCAAAGACACCACACCTAATGCTATTCATAATGGGAAAGGAAATGATAGTAATATCCAGTGGATCTAAACAAATGACCTCATATGTAGTTTCAAGAGAAAAGACCAAATTATCCACCTAATGCAAAAACAAATTATTCCACTAATGCGAATAAAAGAAAAAGGACATTAATGAGTCATGTGATGTGATCCTTGAGCTCTGCGTCCTCCATCACTCATCTCTAATAGGGTCCTCATATGCAAAATCCTAAATGCAGAGGCATGAAATATCCATGAGCGAAAATGTCCAGTACAATAGAATCATATGCTATAAATTTATAATCAGATTATGCTGTGATAAATGCTGAATAAGCAATAAAATAACATATTTTAAATGGGCGATTTAGACTTTTGTTGCAATATACAGTGAATCATATTTTACCATGTTTGCACTTTGCTCTATTCTTTACTATGCCCATACTCTGTCTTGACTATGTTTGTACTTTACCATGTTAGGCTTTGCTATACTTTACTTTATCATGTTCTCTACTACATCTTTTACTTTAACTATATAATTCTTGAAATTCGTTGTCCTATGCGAGCTCGATTTTATTAGATTGGAAAGTCAAAGGTGCCTCTATGCATCTGTGAAGTCAGTGATGCCCACTTTGGAAAAGGTGTAGTGCCAATACATACTCTTTTCGAGATACAAGTGGGAGATGACATGTACCCTAAGAATAATGGTCGTTAAGAACTTGTAGGTACGCTGTCTCCTCAGTTGAGCTACCTGTCCCTCTGACGCTATAATATGTAATTCATATGTTACCTTTTTTGGGCAATGCATCACCCTTTTTGGAATACAGGTGGGAGAGGACCTGTATCCTAAGAGCAGTGGTCGTTAAGGACATATAGGTTCACTGTCTCCTCAGCTCAACTACATGCCTCTCCTCTTACTATACCATAACCTTTACTCTATACTTTTGACGGCACATAACAATCCCGTAGTTTCATCTTTGCGTTACTTATCTTGTTTATCATCTGTGGAATTTAGAATCATAAATCAGAGAAATGGTAGAGTCAGATCCTTTTTCCTGAGATAATAAAATTAGGTACTATTTCTTTACTCTTTATGCCTAGCCCCAACCCGTCTTTTCGGATGGGAAGGGCCCATTAGGATCTATACAATATTGGACATGGTCTCAAGTGGACATGTCAAAAGTGGAGCCCAATTATGGAGGATCGGGCCTAAACGAAAAAGGTAGTTACGTCTATATGACAGAACCCGGGCAGGGTAAGGAAAAACCCGGATCGAGTCTTCTTTTGAGGGTCCATGCACATGACTTATGCTGAGTCGGGGTTCGACTCGGATCGGATGTGTGCGAAATTGGTCAAGAACCCCTTTGTCACGGTCGTGCCATCCTCTGGCATGTCTGTGCCAGAGTGGTTCGACCATGGCGTGTGCCGTTGTCACGGCCGTGCCACTTTATGGCACGCCCGTTCCATCGGTACGGCTCTGGTACGATCATGTCCTTCTTTGGGCACGCCCATGCCAAGATCGAGATCTGCCTAACATCCGAAACGGTCGACCATTCCCATCGAATCAGTCGATCGCTCTCCTAACAGGGCATGCCCGTGCCACCTATTGAGAACGGTCGTGCCGTGACTCGGCCGTCATCTTCATAATTGGGCACACCCGTGCCACTTAGTTGGCACGGCCGTGCCGTCGCGATCAGAAATAGGGCGCGACCAGCACTCTTCTTCTTCCTCATTTTCGATCATCCTCCAGCCGTCGGGTCGTGGCGACGATAATACGAAAGATGTAGATTACGATCTCTAGATCAATATAATATCATCACACGCATCATATGATGAACTATTTATAACCTAAGGGGATTTAACATCTAAGGTACCTTTTTTATCGCTTTCCTTCTCTAGCGATTCTTGCGTTGATTTCTCCGATTCCGATCGATCCTGGCCGACGAGGAGGGTGCGGCTGGTCTTCACAAATGCCGAAGGAGGAGTCACTATTCCCTGAACGTCCGTTGGTCACGCCCAAGGCTCGGTCGCCTGCGTGCGCAGTTCGCTGGAGCAGGGGGAGGAGAACAAAAAAAGAGGAGGTGGTGGCGGCGGTTGTTCGGAGGGTTCGTGCCTTCTTATAGCCTCAGGCCGCCGAATTCAAGGAGGGATTGAGGGAGTCCGAATCGGAGAAGAAAATCTCATTCGATTTGGAGTTCGTTTCCTTTTTTTTATTTTGATTTGAATCCAATTGCTTTCCTTTTCTTCCTTCTTCCATGTTTTTTATCTTTGTTTCCATGTTTAAATTTTGCAATTGTTACATTTTCAATTTCACTTTTTGTATTTGTTCTTTATATTCTTATTTAAATAAATTATAAAATATATTGAATAAATTATAATAATAATTAAATAAATTACAAAATTAATCAAATAAATATTAGTTAATTATTATGAATCTATTATTATCATAGTTTTAAAAATAGATTAATTATTTTATAAATTTTAATTTTATGTGTGAGAATATATATTTGTAATTTAAGTTTAGAAAGTTAAAAATAATTTAATTTTGTGGACGAGAATATATATATCTAAACATAATTCTTTTGATTAGGGGTATATTGATAAAAATGATATATTAACTTATAAATTTTTATTTTTTTATAAATAACTAATATGCATTGTCAGATATATTATTTATGCATACTAAATAAGGTAATGTACATTGCCGTTAATAAATGTCAATCTTTCTTAAAAATAATCTACATTGCTAAATAATGTTGAATGATAATACAGTGAACACATCCTAAAATCAGAAAGAAATTTGGATCTATTTTACCTAAGATTAGATTTAATTTTCTCTTGTTCTCTTTCTTTATTATGTTTCTTTTCTTCTTCTTGATCCTCCTAGTTCAAGATAGTTGTCACGTTCTTAGGTGAAAAAAAAAAGAAAAAAAAAAGCGATGTTGAGGCACACGAGGGTTTCTGGTCAAAAGATCGTGATGCCTTTGATTTAATTTAGAATGTTACAATTCAACAGAATTTCAAGTATATGTAGTGTAGAGAGTTCGACTGACTGCACCTTATTGCTTGTGACTCGTACTTTAACTTTTAATATATTTATTATAAGTAGAGTGTCCACAAAAAATTGACTTGGATTATGTGATCCCATATGATATACGAGTATGAGAAAATTCAAGCATCTTAAAAAATCAAACTTAGAAAAGAAAATGTCAAATTAAAATTCAGGAATTTTTCGCTAAATTAAAATCGACCCTCCCATCTATAAATATTCATTTATACTATTAACTAATCATTATTGTTGTATAAAATAGTCTTTGTTGATTTAATATTTTTCTACTATATTTAAGGAGCACTTAGTTGATATATTTCAAAGTTTAGTACTAATTTTATATTTTACTTATAATAATAAACACATTCATATTATATTTCATTTTATCATTTGAATTTTAAAAGTATTATTATATTAAAATACGAGTTCAAAAAGATCATAAAAAGGTCTTGTTTGAAAGTAGTTTTTATTTTTCTAGTAACGATTTTAGGATGATGCTTTGATTTTTCTAAACTAACTGAAATGTCAATGTTTTTTTTTAGGATGAAAAAATATTAATTTCATCCTAACCACTTTTTTTTGTCTAGTTTAATTAAATTAAACTAAATTGCTTATTTCCATCCTTTATAATTTTTCTAGGTAATTTTTGAGGATATGACGGTAAACTTGAACCGGTTCGACATTGAAAGGAATATCATTTTGATAAGAGTCCGACAAACAATGAAAGCAATATTCTGATCATCTGGGCACATGGTGTTGACATCACTGCATGAAAATTGTAAAGCCATTTGATTTCATATCAAAATAAGAAGAAAATAATATTCAAGTTTCAAATTCTTCTCTATTAATTGAGAACAGATATAACTGACATGGTGCAATAAAATTAAAAAAAAAACTACATTTGGACTCTAACAATAAAGTTCCGTGATCATCTTCCAGTGATGATATGCGTAACTACGCTATACCCTTCTTCATATATGATCATTGTGTCCCACCGATGCCGCGATAAGTTTAGACCTTGTGATCCACCGGACACGAACACTACAAGAAAATTACCATTTTTCGACAGACAATTTTCGACGGATAGAAATCCGTCGCAATTTGCGACAGATTTCGCGACGATTTCATTTTCGACGGATTTTTCGACGGTTTCAACCGTCGAAAATGAAAATAATAGATTATGTAATTTATTATATTATTATTTTATTTTCCACATTTAGGAACGTCGATATTTCCGACGGATATCCATCCGTCGCAATTTCCGACGGATATCCATCCGCAATTTTCGACGGATTTTTCGACTGTTACGACCGTCGGAAATGGAAATATAATATATTATTATTTTATTTTTCGACGATTAGGAACGTCGATATTTCTGACGGATATGCATCGTCGCAATTTTTGACGAATTTTCTGATGGTTATGACCATCAGAAATGAAAATAATAAATTATATAATTTATTATATTATTATTTTATTTTTTGACGATTAGGAACGTCAATATTTTTTACGGATGAATATCCATCGCAAAATCCACCGTAATTTTCAACGGTCGTAACCATCGATAAATTTATAATAATATAATATGAGGAGTATTTTATTAATATAATTTGTGACAGTCCAAACCGTCGTAATTTTCGACGGTTCCGACCGTTGATAATAATTAGCGACTGTTCAAACCGTCGATAAAATAAAAAATAAATATTATATATAATTAAATATAGTATTTTATTTTTACAATTAAATAATTTTCGACGATCACAGCTATCGGTATTTTTAAAAATAATTAATATTTATTTTTTCGACGGCCAGAGTCGTCGGTAATTAAAATTTCGTTATCCCGCTTTTTTTTCGTTTTCCCCTTTCTCAACTTTCCATATATATATATATATATATATATATATATATATATATATATATATATACCCCTCCATCCTCTCCCCTCTCTCTCTCCCTCCCTCTCCCTCTCCCGGCCGGCGAGCCTTTGATCGGACGTCGTCGTCGACCGCCCTCTTCCGTCGGCGTCTCTCTCTCTCCCTCCGGCCCGGACCGCTAGGCGGTCGGATCTGGCCCCCAGCTACCGGATCTCACCTCTGGCGGTCGGATCTGCCTTTGGCCGGCCTCTAGCGGTCGCCTAGCGGCCGATATCGGTCGGATCCAGCCGCGGGCGACGGGCCAACCGCTCGGCCGCTGGCGGTCGGATCTCGGCCGCTGGCCTTCGGATTGCCCGCTGGCGGGCGAATCTGGCCGTCGGCCGGCTAATTTTTTTATATTATAAAAAAATTTTGCGACGGTTTCGATCGCCGAAACTTCGGCGATCGTCGGGCGACCGTCGAAATTTTCGACGAGAGCAACCATCGATATTTGTGACGGTCGACGAAATCATCGAAAACTTCGGCGGTCCGGCGGTCACGACCGCCGAATTTTCGACGGTTTCGTCGATCGCCGCAAATATCGGCGGTCGTGACCGTCGGAAATCCGTCGAAATTTTTGACAGTTCTTTTCCAACCGTCGGAAATTGATTTGCAACGACCCTTTTTCGGGCGAATGCGATTCCGTCGAAAAAACCGTCAGAAACGATATTTCCGACGATTTTTGAGAAAATTACAAACGGTTCGGACCGTCTGTAATATGCATTTTTCTTGTAGTGGAAGTGATTAATGTACCTTTAAAATATTTTTGCTTTGAAAGAACACATTTTAATTGTTGATTTTTTTTATCAACAGTTTAAGTTAAGAAAAAGTAAATTTCATCACTTAACTACATCACTCGTCTAAATTATTGATAAATGAATTAATGATTAGAATGCGCTCTACATTCCTTCAAATACATTAAATACAATTGTCTTGAGCTTAAATAATAAATTTGGTCCCCATCAACATTAATCTAAAACTATCAAATTACATAATACTTACCAAATTATCTATTTAATACGTATTCCTTTGTATGTAAATATTTCTAAGTTTAATTAAGAGTTTGTCACTTTTAAATTAAGGAGAAATTGATAAGTTAAAAATTTATATTTATTATTATTTTTTATGTTTGGTCCTTCTTAGATATTCTTCATTATGGTTCTTTCCTGATCTTTTCATTTTATCTGATGGATATAATTACTTTAACAATGATGATAATATTAATGTCAATAATAACAGTAACCAATTTATTTTCATTATCTTTCTTTTCTGTATATTTTTTTAAATCTTTTTCTGTATTTTGGCTTATGTACAAGTGATGTATTGAAGTACACTTAAATAGTTGAATACGACACCCTGTAAATTTTAAAAGGATACGGTGGTATACGAAAGTATAAGTTTTGTTTGGATAATAATTTTAAATTAGTTATGAGAGGTGGAGTAGAGTAGTTAAGCCTTCCTAATAACATATTTTTATGGACTGAGAAAAGATTAATAATTTTAGACTAAATTAATTATTCATCTTCCTTCTTTCTTTTTTTGTCCTTCTCCATTTCTCCTCTCATCAATCTCTCCCCTCTCATACTAGTAGACAAATATAGGATGAAATAAACTTTTATCTATATTTATTTTTAATCTATATTTATTTTTATTTTTAACATTTTAAAATAGATGCATGAATGAAAAATTTATATAAAATAAATAATATAATAAAATAGAAAAATGTGCCAAACAAAAAATAAAAAAATAAAATTAATTAATAAAAAATATGATAAAAAGATTTGTTAATCGTTAATCATTATAAATATTTTAAATATATGATAAAAAATAAAATTAACTTTTACACGTCACTATTCCATCACTCACCGTGCCGCCTATCCCATTCCTCCGCTAATTATTTCTCACACAAATCGAAGTGTCGTTTGATATTAATTATGGGATATAATGGGTATCCCCAAGTTGGGGATACACCACCCATTTAAAGGCGCCCGTCCGATGGACATCGGATGGGCGCCGATGAAATTACGATTTTTCAGGCGGTCGACAGCGGTTCACCAGAAAAAAATGCGATCGACAGCAGTCCGGTTTGATTCCATTGTACAAAAGGCGCCGTGTAAAAAGTTTCTCCCCTTTTACTTTTACTCTCTCTCACCTCTTTCACTCTTGCGCAACGGACGCCATCGGAGATCGGCCCGCCGCCGACTGATCTGCAAGCATTTCCCCCCTTTCACCTCTCTCTCTCTTTTTCTCTCTCTCTTCTCTCTCTTTTCTCTCTCTCTACGTCTCCGAGACCGGCGTTTCTCCTTTCCTCTCCACGCGGTTGTGCGACGTCGACGAGCACCGCCGCGATCCTGAGAACTCCCGACAGCGTCCGCGCGAAATTAATATTTAAGTTGGGGGATACCCATTATATCCTTAATTATGTTGTACACTTTAGTTATGCATGATCGAATTAATATTTTATATAAATATAAATTTTTCTTTATTGATTCTCTCATGAGAGAAAAAAACACACAACTTTCACGCCAATTCATTTTGATTGAACTAGTCGATTTTTTTTTCTTGAAAGAGATGGCACAAAATATGATCATATATCCATCCTCTCGTTCATTCATCCAATTAGCACTAGCTTCCAAATGACCAACCCCTACATGATGCCAATCCAAGGCATTCACTTTTCTTGACACCTCTCTCTCTCTCTCTCTTTGAGTCTGTTAACCCTCCAGCTGCGGCCAGCAGCGCTTGCTCCCATGGCTGCTGCCAGCGCCACTCGTCTCTGTCACATTACCACCATCCTTCCCAATATGGCAGGAGCAGCAGCGGCTGGTAAACAAAAGCCCACGCACCCATCAGCCGCCACAGCAACAATCACACCATCAACCGCCTTCTTTGCGCCGTCCAAATCTCTGGCCTTTATTAACCGCCATCGTCGCCATCGTGATGCAGTGATGCAAAGCGCAAACTTCCTCCTTTCTCCCCCTTCCCCTTCCCCTTCCCCTTCGCCTTCCCCTCTCCCTCTGTGTTCTCCTCTCAGGGCCTTTGCTTCCCGTAGCGGCGTGGAAATCTCGGAGGAAAGCGCCTCCTTTTCCCTGGCTCCGGCGCCGGTGGTCCTTGGATTCCAAGCGATGGAGGACCCCGAGTCGAACAGGTGGGCGAGGGAGCTCGATGTGGCGGTGAGGGTGGTGCAGATGGCCTGTTCCCTCTGCCAGAAGGTTCAAAGCGAGCTCCTTGGCAGGAACAGGGAGCAGATCAAGTCGAAGGATGACGATTCCCCGGTCACGGTTGCAGGTTCTTGCTTTACGGTTTCCCTTTTCGCCTCCATGTGTTGTTCCTTTTTTTTCTAGAATTTGGGTACGTTTTACGTGCGACATCCGATTGAATGAAGAAAGACTCGATCTTTTTAGGAAAGATTGATTATTCGCAATTGCATCAATGAGATATCTATTTGTGAATCCCCAGTTGGTTCATTGCTTCTCAACCCTTTCATCTGCTGTTGTCTTAATATTCTTTTGCAGATTTCTTTCTTTTTTTTCCCTAATACGATGGCTAATTTTTGGAACTTTTTATTTCGCCTTCTATGGCAAACTTGGCCGAATAGATGTGCAAATCTTGTAGAGAAAATAATATCACGATAAGGTCTCCTACCGTACCAAGCCTAATGAATAGGGTTTGCAAGCAAGAATACTTTCATGTTAAGAGGATTTGTTCTTAAATATATTGGATAAACTACGTTATATTGTTTTCATTCAGGTGAAAACATATTTCTTAGCTAGATGTCTACATGCTGGTTGATGTCGAATTTATTGGTCCCATCATTATGCATTCTCAGTGAACACTGAGGCACCAAATACATGATTGCAGAATATGATGAAGAAAAATAAATTCAATGGATTAGGCACACACAGCATGAGAACACAAAGGCTCTTCTATACATTGGCTATCATGATCTTTGTTTTCTGATGAAGACACTCTTCAAGTAGACAAAGAAATCTCCTTTTGTTCCTAAATTTGATAAGGGAAAGAAAGAGCTGTTGCAAAAATCACTCGTTAGCTATGGTAACCTCCTAGTAGAAATCCAGCATTGTGATGATTGAACCTTAAGAGTTAGTTTAAGACTATTTAGTTTGGTTTGACTGTTCGTGAGGCTCATCTTTTAATCTGCAATGGATGGGTAAGGGCAGAGATGGAGATTTAGTTCAACCAAACTGTCAAGATGACAATCCATAAATGTGCTAATCTTTTCTATTTGTAGTTTTGATCATTTAGCCAAATGGTTACAGATTGCCAAACTATATTTAATGCTAAACATTATTTATATCCAAATCCAACGACTCTTCATAAATCATTCATAGTTTAATGCGATGAGACTAAAACATGCGTTAAAACTGAATGTCCCTACAAGTTGCACACGAAATGGCTAATACTGATCCAATTAATCCTTGTGATTAATTGTTATGTTGATATTCTTGCCTGTGTGAGTTGTTGAAAATATCAGGCTTGAGATTTGTACAAATTCTATCAATAAACTTGAGAAAAATCCTCAAGGTTATAGTCTCGGTGCACAGTATAGAACAATATCCATTGTTAGGTTTATTCTATATTCATGTTGAAAAAGAGAGGCACAATAGACTTGAGGCTAAGCACAAGTATTTATCTGTGTTCTTCTGTACAATAGACTTGTCTAGGTTTTATATATCTTGAATATTATTGATGTTATACCATGTAAACGTACTGTAGGATAGCATCAATTTATGTCTCTAGATGTTAAAATTTATGGTTTTACTTGCTGAACAGATTGGGGTGTCCAAGCTATGGTTAACTGGATACTCTCAGATTGTTTTGGTGCTGAAAATGCATCAATTGTAGCTGAAGAAGATGTAGAAGCTCTTTCACGAACGGACGCCACAATATTACTGGAATCTGTGGTCAGTGCTGTAAATGAATGCCTTCTTGAAGCTCCGAAATATGGACTAAAAGGCCCTGCACAAGCTCTTGGAACAAAAGATGTCCTTGAAGCTATTCGCAGATGTAATTCGACTGGAGGTCCCAAAGGAAGATTTTGGGTCCTTGATCCTGTGGATGGAACTTTGGGATTTGTACGTGGGGATCAGTATGCTATTGCCCTTGCACTAATAGAGGATGGTGATGTAGTCCTTGGCGTTCTCGGGTGCCCTAACTATCCTATGCAGAAGGAGTGGCTCAATTATCATCAACGCTACTACAGACTGATGACCACTTTGTCTCCTCCAACAGCTGGATCCTGGCATAAAGGTTGTGTAATGTATGCTCATAAGGGTAGTGGTGAGGCTTGGATGCAACCGTTAGTGCACGATTTTGAAGAGCTTGATGTCCACAGTACCAGGAGACAAATTCGAGTATCATCCATCAGCGATCCTGCATTTGCAACTTTTTGTGAACCTGTAGAGAAGGCTAACTCAAGTCACTCTTTTACAGCTGGTCTGGCACATAGCGTAGGCATGAGGTAATACTTCAAGAAGAGTAACCTTGCTTTGCCTATCCATAACAAAGTTGCTGCTGCTTTCATCTTCTAAACCTCAGGTTCTTTGCTTTATGAACATCGTATTTTACAACTGAACAAATTGACACAAAATGAAGCTTAAATGCTCTTAAATAGACAAAAAAACTATGCTATTACATGAACAGAATCTAGCTAATATTTTCTAAGAAGTTAATGCTCTCATTGCAATATTTTGTTGGAAATTTCCAAATCACCTCTTAATTGTCCCTTTTGGTTTAATTGTTCTGCTTGCAGAAATCAGCCATTGCGAGTATATAGCATGGTAAAGTATGCTGCAATAGCCCGTGGTGATGCAGAGATCTTTATGAAATTTGCAAGGGCTGGTTACAAGGAAAAGATTTGGGACCATGCTGCAGGAGTGGTAATCATACAGGAGGCTGGGGGAGTAGTCACAGATGCTGGGGATCGTCCACTGGACTTCTCCAAAGGCGTGTACTTGGAAGATCTAGATCGGGGCATAATTGCTTGTTCTGGTGCTTTGCTGCATGATAAAATTATCCAAGCGGTTGACGCGAGCTGGGACTCATCTAATTTATGAAGTTTTCTCAGTGTTGCTTTGGCCAAACGGAATGTTCGCCGTGTCAACAATGTAAGTACTAGCTGTAAATATATTTTTAGTGACAAAATATGTATCGCCATTGGCCTTTCGCTGGTACTTGGTAGGATATCCTTTGTCCTTTTTGACAACTGGTTTGCAGGGTTGGCCAAGAGGTTGACGACAGATGACAGAACTGACTCACCTTGGACGAAATTCATCCCCGCTTTGAATTTCGATAATAACCAAGCTAAATAAGAAGTTGGAGGTAACTACCAACAAAATACAATAGCATTGAAAAGAAAACAGATAATATGCCAGTTCGTGGGAAAGAACCTGGCATCTGATATACAGTGGGAAATGTCAATCCGATCATGTCTGTGTGCATTGTGTTTTGCACATGATTGACCTCTGTATTTTCTTTTGTGTTGAATGATATAGGTGACATAAGCTGCTGCATATGCATGATATTGCTTGGAGAAATTTGCCTTTCTTGGAACTCTCATGAGGTATTAGGTAATATAAGCCTCGTGCTGCAACATTCAATTGCAAAATAAATAAGAGAAATGGCAGCTCAATCATACAAATTTAGAAAGTGAATGTTACCAATACCAACCTGGTTTGCAACAAAGTATATCAATCAACAAGCCGTATTTCGTGAATTGCTTTCTTTGGATTTGGCATGGGTGCTTTTCTTGACAGTACAGTATCTCATCGATTTGGTTGCCCTTAACGTTTACCAAATTTCCTTCATGCCAAACTTTTGCTGAGATGTCTACTAGACTCGATGAGAAACAGTTCTCAATTCCCATTTCTTCCCGTGTATATGTCCTCCTAAGGTCAGGTTTAGAAAAAAATGTTGAGAAGGATCAAGGATTTTATTTAGCTGTCTTGGTCCAAACAAATAATGCCTTGGACGCTTTATTTTTTTCCAGTGCCAATACTTTCATTATATCTGTCTAAAAAAATCTGAAGCAAATGGGGATAAATAAAAGGGGGGCGAGCAGTTTTTTTTGGTTGTCATCCAGTGTCCTGTGCGGCTCCGCAGTTAAGAGTTATGTGCACTACACAGTTTCGACTTATCATCGAGTTCGACTATCAACCTCGACTAGTTTGATTTTCAATGAAAGTTTTTTGCATTCGTAAAAGTTCGAATTTGAGACTTGCATAATCGATGGGTGCTATTATTGTTATAGTGTGATCGTATTGGTCACGGGCGGTTGTCGAAGCAACCACCGATGAAGCGGTGGCCGCTCGCGGTCATGAATGATTGCCGGAAAAGGCAACATCGGCGAAGCGGTGCGTCCATTTGTCGGACAGCGGCGCGGTTGAAGGGGGTGGATTAGACGGTGCATGCGCCTATAAATAGAGGAAGAGACCATCCAGGGAGCTCCAATCAGTTGATCTAAACATTACATTGGTATCAAAGCAAGTGATCTTCCTGTGCGAACGTAGTTTTCTTCTTTCGACGAACCACACGAGCGTTTGAGTTTAAAAAGTCTTTTATCGTCTCCTCCAGCATTTTTGTCTTCATCCAGTGAATTTTTCCCAACAACAAGAAACAACTATTTCTTCCAGTTTCTTGTTGGGAAAAATTCGACGGATGAAGACAAAAGTATTGGAGGAGACGACAAAAGATTTTCTACTGTTGTCCAAGGAAGGAGGGCAACAATAGCACTTGTGCACTTATAGGATCAAGTTTCTCCAACTCCTTTGGCGAAAAGAAGGCAAATAAGATAATATCTCATACTTAGAGAAAATTTTTAATGTTCAATGCTCCAAGAAATACTCATGTTCTTATGATTTCTCTTCTCTCAAGGCATGCCGAAAATGCCTTAACACCAGAGGGTAGTTTGCCCAACTTCCCAAGTAGATAACCACATCCCTTTAAGTCAATTCGAGATTTGGGCTTTAGTCAACCATACTTGGCCCTTAGTTCCTTCTTCCTTATTGGCTTCTCATAGGTTGCATTTTTTTTATAGTTTTGGCATCCCTTGGTGTTACACCTTTTCATGAAAGGTGTCAGGTGCGTGAACACACCAATTCATTCACACCCTTTGGACAATGTATCCTTTGAGTAATGCACCCCTTTAGTCCACTTCGAGTTGGTTGCCATCCCACATGAAAACACCCATCGACCAAGTTCCTCTTCTTCCAATATGTGCACTATGTTTCGGGACATGACCGCTCGATAGTTATAATAATCGCCGCTCACATTTGCCAACGTACACTCGTATTGTCCTAGAAGATGGTGCACCTAAGTTTGCTTTAATGCTGGACTTCCAGACTCCTCCTCTATATGTCCTTAATGTCTTAATTGGTCTTCCCAATTTCTTCTCCACTTCCGTTTTATATCTCTTGAATGTCTCAAAAACATTCGACTTCTTGTCCAAAAGATAGACATAGGAGAACCTTGAAAAATAATAAATGAATATATTATGTACAAGTGCGAGACTTTGTGTTACTTCGTGGATGTAGATATAGAGATTGTATAGATCTTATTTCATACAATGAAGCAATGACTTCGGTTGAGTCAGAATCATGGACGATCGTCATGAGAGATGAAATTGACTTTATTAATTAGAACAGAGTATGAGAACTATACGATTTTCTAAAATGTCGACAATGCATATGGTGCAAATGGGTATTCAAGAAAAAGTATTGAGCGAATGGTATTATTGAGAAGCACAAAGCCAGATTAGTTATCAAGGATTACACTCAGCAAAACGGTATAGACTTCTAGAAAATATATTCTCCGGTAGCTAAATTTGCATCTATCAGATCATCTTAGCAATAATGACATATGGATCTGAAATTCTTCTAGATGGATGTTAAGATTGTCTTCCTCAACGGAGAGTTGAGTCAAGACATATATATATATATATATATATATATATATATATGACAACTTGATGTTTTCAAGTGGAAAGTCAGAAGAATATGATTTATAAGTAGAAAAAGTCACTGCATGGCTTGAAACAATTATCTCGTCAATGGTACCGAAAGTTCCATATAACAGTCATTTAAATTTGTTTCGTCGCAAACAAGTTAAATAATTATGTGTATATCAAGAATAGTGGTCGAGCAAGTTTATTATAATGTCATTATATGTCAATGACATTTTGCTCACCGAAAATGATGTCTCAATGCTTAACAAAGTAAAAGAAAAGTTAAGCAAGGAATTTGAAATGAATGACATGGGGGAAGCTTCATATGTCCTTGGAATTCAAATTACTCGAGACAGAAGCTCAAGGACATTGAGCTTGAATCAAGAACATATTTGAACAAGACACTGAAGGGATTTGGAATGCAGAATAGCAATCCAGCACCAACACTTCTCGTTGTTGGAAAAAAGACTCAGCAAAAGTCAATGTCCTAATTCAGGACAAAAACCTTTAGAGGTCCCATATGCGCAAGTTGTGGGGAGCTTGATGTATGCAATGACGTGTACAAGGCCTCATTTGGCTTATCCAATAAGACTAGTTAGTAGATTTTAAAATAATTTCGAGACGACACATTGAGAAGCCATAAAGAGGATTATGCGATAACTGAAAGGCACTACACAATTGAAACTAAACACTTGAGGTTATAGGTTATTCGGATGCGGATTTCAGTGGAGATATTAATGATAAAAAATCCACATTGTGTCATTTATTTATGTTAGAAGGTACAACTATTTCTTGGAGTAGCACGAAACAAGGATGGCCAGACACACAAGAAGCTGAATATATAGCCTGCAGTATGACAACCACTTATGCGGAATGGATCAAACGTTTCCTTACGAAATTTTGTCTCAATCTATGCAGTGGACCAGTGCCGATGTACTATGATAATCAAGCTGTAATAAACTTGATATATAGTGGAGCAAATAATCTCAAAGGAAAACATATTGAAATCGAATATCATTATATACAAGATATAGTAGAAAGAATGAAGTGATCATAACATATTTGCCTACTAGTGACATATTAGTTGATTTTCTTATCAAGAGAATTGAACATGTTAGTTTAATGAGACTTAGGAATATTTGAGTCAGAATGAAGTTTCATAAATAATGAACTTCGAGATATCATCTCCATACTCCACGAATAGTGGAAGTATCAAAGTCGGAAATTACACCACACGAATAGTAGGAATGTCAAAATTACATGACTAGAACGGTCAAGTGGGAGATGTTATAGTGTGCCCATGATGGTCACGGGCGGTTGCCAGAGAAACAGTCGACAAAGTGGTGCAGCCACTCGCGGTCACGAACGATTGCCAAAGAAGGTACTGCATCAAAGCGGTGCGTTCGTTCATCGGAAAGGAGTGCGGTTCAAGGGGTGGAGTGGACGGTGCATGCACCTATAAATAGAGGAAGAGGATGCCCAGGGAGCTCCAATCAGTTGATCCAAACATTATAGTTATTCACTCCTATCTCTCGTTGCTGGAGGCCATGAGTTTTCTTTTGGCAGAAAACACTTTGTACTATCAATGTCACCTCGTTGCTGACGATGAGTTTTCTATTGGGAGGAAACACTTTGTACTGTCAACATCACCTCGTTGCTAGAGGCGATGAGTTTTCTATTGGGAGGAAACACTTTGTACTATCAAAGTTACCTCTGTTGTCGGGAGAAAATATTTACAAAGGGAACTCGGCGAGAACAAAAATGATCATGTCGCGAGAGAAAATATGACACCCACATTTTTTTGAACCGATGCTTCATATTGGTTGAAATGGATTTTGATTGTAGCTAGACCAATTTGTTTTCCTACCGTCGAACCAAGCATGATGGGATCAGCTCCGAGACCTAACAAATATTTGAGTTAATAGGATAAAAGATAAAAATTGAGGGATGTCAAGACATATGCAGAATTATTATTGTTTATCGATAAAAGTTTTCACCTAAAGTGAGAGATTTACTCTTATCCAAAGATAAGAAAATTGTTGTGACCTAATCGACAATCGACCGACGTCACAAGACTGAAGTATTTGTATGATGTATCTTATAAACAATTTTTCCAATAATAATGGAAATATAAGAAGTTGAAGGACAACTTGCATTGATCAAAATAATAACTTAAACATTGATTGATTCTATATATGTATATTATCACTGAACAACTTACTGATATAAATGGCATTAAATATTGATTGATTATTTTATTATCGAACATCTCATCGAATATCATAAATAACATTCGACATCAATTCAATTGCTTAGTATATTATTGAACGCAACATTGATATCACAATATTGAACCACATATGAATTTAACAAATCTTATTGAACTATTCGTTATACGAAGAAATTACTAGAAACTAATTATAGAATATTGCCTTAGGTTTATTTTAATAAAGGTCTCATCAATTTTCGTTCGCCTTTAGAAATATTGTGCTTACTTTATATAAATTAGCAATTTCATTGTTATTATTTCCTCATGTATGATTGTGAAATAGATGGGAGAATTACCTCTCTGAATTTGTTTTATGTAAGATCAAGATAATAATATGTAGACTATTGGTGTGCAACATAGTGCTCATTGAAACTTATGTAGCCACCGAGCTTAATGTTTTCATATGAATATTAAGTTGTAACAAAGGGCGTAAATCTTTTATTAATTTTATTATTATCTCAAGTTTTCATACTTTGGCATTTAATACAATTTTTTTTTCTTCGTTTCTCATTTAGTGTCTTTTGCTGATGTGTCATTAAAATGGTCAAAGTCGAGCATTCTTTAGGATCTCTCTTAATAGATTTTTCTCAAAGTGGATTTTAGGGTGTTACATTGGGACTAGACAAGATTAAAAAACAAGGACCGATTATATTATATTATATTATATTATACTTATATTATATTAATTTTTAAATTAGCTTAAATTGTCTTATTAATATTATATATTGAGACATTATTATCATCATCATTATAATCAACTCTTAAATTTTCTTATAATTAAATGTTTTATTTTAAAATAAATTATAAGTTTGTCTTAAGTGAAATTGACTGTCCAAATATTAATCGCAATAAAATTAGAAATGACCTTTAGAAACTCGTATTAAGTGCTAGTAGTCACATGTTCGAGTCTTGGAGCCATCACCTTAGTTAGAAAATAAATCATTATTGCTCTATCTTCTTGGCTCCAAATTAGTCTAGTGCTAGTAGTCTTAAACACCGAAGACCTCCTGTAGATTTGGATAAAAAAAACTCATATTGACCACCCTTAGGGGTGGCCCACCTAGCTAAGCCAAATGGATGAATCACAATCTTGAACCCATATTGACCACCTTAAGGGTGTCCTGACCAAAGTCGGTTCAGAATATGAAATGCCCACTGTTGGAAACATGAGCTTTGATGATTCTCGCCTGAGATTGATCGAAACGTCATTGCCGGAAGAGAAGAGGAAAACAAGAAGTTGCAGAAGGAAATTTTTATATTCAAAAGTAAAAGTGGATTACAGCACATTGGGCACCAAACTAGAAATCTAACATCCCATTTATACTAATGACTAACCCATATACCCCAATATACAAACACTACACTAAAGTCACAAAGTATAAGAGTAAAATATCGACAACACAACTACTCGGTCCGAAGCCCACTGCTAGACTCGGTGATGTGCAAAACCTTTGAATCTGCGAAGAAGACAAACATATGCTGGCCAGTAGACGAACTGAAAGTGATGATGAAGATGCCAACACTGATGCCACAAACATTGACTTGAAGAGAGCTTGCATAACAAAAGAAGATGAAAACAAGAAGAAGAACAAAGAAGGCAGAACAGAGAGATGTTATCACAGTTCCGATCGGAGATGTAGATGATGAAGATTTTGTTGCTGCCAACAACAAAAATAGTAAATCAACAAACACTGAAACACTCGGTGATCTTGAAGCCAAAAATTCGAAAGACATCAGAGGATGATCGGAGATAAGACAAACTCCCGATCTCGATAACCCAGAGAAGAATAAATAAGAAGAAATTGAAACATTGATACGACGTCGGCGACAAGAACATGCCAACAACACTAGTAATAGAGGAGACAAGCTCCAAAAAATGGACAAACGATCGTCGACAATCGACGTCAATCACCACCATAAAAATGAGAGGAGGCGAGGCTCCAACAATCGATGAGAACAACTCGATCAACGAACAAAATGGAGACAAAATGCCAAAATCCGGACAAAGATGCTGAAAACAATGTCGAATTATGATCAATAACAAAAATGACACCTAAAAAACAAATGAGATGGAACTTCGATGAAACGAACCTAAGCTCAAGAAGAAATCGGCCACATGACTGAGAATCATAATGGAAGAGACAATATGTGATTGTTGGCCAGAAGGGAAAATTGCAAAGAAGAAAGAAGAAACAGGGAAAGACATAGAGAGAAAACTACTATCAACAAAAATTGTAGAGAAAAATGAATGGAAGAAATTGGAAGAAACGAGAAACATAGTAATTGCTGGCGAGAATTGACGAGAAAGAATCAAGCAACACAGAGAAGAACGAGAGATGATACACTGAAGAACAAACTAGAGAATCGACGACGTTCGTCTTTGAAGATCTCAGCGTTATCGACAAATCGAGTAGATCGACGACGATCAACTAAATCGATGATCACTGGTGTGGCCTAGGCTTACGGTAATTAACAACAATGGTAAATTATTATTATTGTGATTAATAATAAAGTTAATATGTTAATTTAATAAAGATATAATATGTTATTTGTACTCACCAACAACGTGAGTACAAATAAGAGTTTATTTAACAACAATGATAAAATTATTATTATTGTGATTAATAATAAAGATGTAATATTGCTAGTAATATTTATTATACTAGATAATTGCATTACTTTTTGTAAAACCCACACAAGTCGGATAGACAAAAATGCCCTTACAATGAGGGACAAATTGAGTCTTTTAGCAAAAGAGAAAATAAAGTATAAAGCAAAAAATCAAGATTAATAGATGGACTAAAATATCCTTAAAAGAAAAAGCATCTTATGGATATTATTATCTTTTTGCAAAAAGTAAATCCGTGGATCAAAATACCCTTTAAAGTAAAGGTGATTGGAGGGTCATTATGTAATTCGAAATGAGACAAAATAATTAATCCTAAAACCTTGCTCCCTCCCACTTAACCTCTCTCATTCCCCCCCCCCCCCCCCCCCCCCCCCCCCCCAAACATCCCAGCTCTCCGTCAAGGCAATAAATATCCATCTTCCTTTCCTTCCCTCACAACAACTTTTTCCCTCTCCAAACCCTTCACCATCGTTGTCTTTGGAGCTCAAAAAGGAGGAGAAGAAGAGCAAGAGGGAAGGACTGAAAATTCAACTATTAGAAGAAGAAGAGATCAAGAGAAGAAGAAGAAAGATTAGATTCAAAAGGGATTTTGGACAAAAGCCCTAAGTATGTAAGGGTGAACCCTTCTAACCCATTTAACCCATGGATTAAGAGTATTGGCTTATGGTTTTGATTAACATTGCATCAAGAGATGAATTATTGGATTCATAGTCTTCATGAACATTTCTGCTCTAAATGTCATTGAACATGTGTCATGTGAATGTGTAATGAGAATTATGTGCTCTAAGAACTAGAACCATGTCCCTATATAACATGTCAAGATTTGGTAAGTCCTATTGCAATACATTTTTTAGTATGCTATTGTTGTCCAAAAATCATGTATAATATATGATTGGATCTCGGAGTCTAGTTTCTAAAGGTTTTAATTTCATCTCGTTTGGAGCTGTGTACTGAGAGTTATGATCGAAAGGGTGGAGCACTACAAATTGCCTCAAGAAATTCACCAAAATTAATGTTTATCTAATCTGAGAGATTAGGAAAAAACTTATGAGGTAGATAGATGATTGTGTCATCTTTGAACTTGGATTCAACTAAAAAGAAGATGTTTATAAGGAGATATTAATGGTTTAGTGCTTAGTATCAAATTGGGTAATGTGGTAACCATATAATCGTTGTGAGAATTTATGAGGGTAAGCGGTAAAGGAATAAAATATAAGAAAATTATATGTTCTTGCCTAGGGGTCTAATGTGAAAATAAATTAGAATCGGTCAATCTAGTGACTTATGGAGTGAGTTATGGGAACGAACAAGGCGTCAAATCTATCCGCCTTGAAAAATCATAATTCTTTCTCTAGACTCTATAGTTGTGTATAGATGTTTAACATATGAAACATGTTAAGTTGGGCATAGAGTGCCGGTAGGTGTGAATGTGTTTATGGATGATGAATTTAAATAGTCAATTTCATATTTTACGACAATAATTGATCGAGCAGTCAGTCGATTGGTCCGTAGGCTTCAATTCGTAGAATCGCCGTTTAAATCGGTCAACCGGTCCATGAGCGGTTGATTGGTCTATGAGTTTTCATATGTGTTGACACACTGTTCAAATCAGATGATGCATCGGATCGACCGATCACGAGGTCGGAATGCTTCTATTTAAATCGATCAACTGATCCAAAAGTGGTCGACCGGTCCATGAGTTTTTACATACGTGAACACCACTATTCTAACCGGACGAAGTATCGAGCGACCGACCATAAGGTTCAGGAGTCTCTGTTTGAATCCACCGGTCAGGGGAGCGGTCAACTGCTCTAATGGGTGAAATAGTGGTCGATAGCCATTGTTTTGATTGATCATAGGTCGATCAACCGATTGAAATTTATGACATTGAAGATTGAACTCTCGATTCTCTTACCAATTATTCACAAGTTGCATCATGCTATGTTATGCCAATTGTCATGCTTTTATTGATATGAATATTTTGACTCACTTAGAATTCGACTTGCATGCCAAGCCGATTAAAATGAACCATTGTATTGAAATGACACTTGTGGTTAAACACTTGGCCCATGTTGAATGGATATATGAATCGAAACGGAAATGACACGATTTCAGGGTCAGGGCTTGGCCAGCCTATGGAAGCAAGAACAACCAAGTACTTCAGACTCACTAAAGATTGCTTGATAACTAATCAAGATAATTTATTAAGAACGTATGAATAATGTTATAAATTGGGCATTTCAAAAAGTAAATACGATGAAATGTTCTTAGCTACTAAGAATATGGATAATTGGGCATTAAATAATATTAATGCAATGGATATATGGAATTGGAATGTGAAATGAATAGTTGGCTTTTATGATCCTATTTTAAGGTCCATTGTTCATTGATTATCATTTTAATTGAGATATTTTATGGATTATTGAATTGTTTATTTGAATGGTCCTCACATACAACTAATGGGAGGTGGACCTCTCCTGCATCCAGGTTCGTGTAGGTATGAAAGAGTATGATGAAGTCAGTGGTGAGCTCATGACGGTAGTTAGCACATGGTGCCAGCCTTATGTTGGCCTTAGCATGTTATGAATTATGTTGTCATTGGAGTCTCTTAAGCCCAGTTTGGAAGATGAATATATTTTAGAGAATAAAAAAATTTATTCAAAAGAATATAATATTCTTCTCATATTATTATTTTGTTCTCTGTTTGGTTCAACAAGAAAAAAATTTAATAATATAACATTTTATAACTAAAATATTTTATTACTAATAGTTGATATTTATTATTACTTTTGAAAATAATAAATAATAATATAATAATACCTGAATAAATAATAAAAATAAATTACGATTGAAAAAAAGGAGAATAGAGATATTCATCTATTTTGAAAGAATAGATTCTCAATTTTTGATTAAAATCAACGGTTTCATCATTTTCAAGATGGTTTGACTGCTTTATTCTTAATCCTCTCGATGTTTCGCTAATCTCGAACCAAACAATGCCTTATGTATCTGGGTTATCCGTCATGGTATATTTGACGTCATTGGACTTGGTGTCATATGGTCCATTATGTTTTATCATTTTCGTTATATTTTCGAGTAGAATAGTTTAAAGGTTTATCGTCTTTCGCTGTTTGATAAAGTTATGTTTCATTGTCTTTGGGTCAATTATCGTATTGTGCACCTTATAACGTGCTCCGAAATCCGCTCACGATACGAGAACTGATTTTGGGGGCGTTACACTTTTTGTTAAATATTTAAAATTTATTTAATGTTTAAGAAATGATATTATCACATTTTCGAATTGCTTCGGCAAATCAAACTTCGTAGAGCGAATTAATTTTAAATCACATTGTACACTTTCTCTTTGCGCATGTACCTGTCCCAATCTGAAGGGCTAGTTTTAGAAAGAGTATTGACTCTGGAACCTCAACCTCTGTTCTGCTTGACCCTTGGATCTCTACCATCCCACTCATACGCCTTCCCACATACATTAACATGGACTTCAATCTCGATAACAAAACGGTAGATCACTTTATCTCCGACGGTTCTTGGAACAATTCTATGCTTGCGGATGCTTTTGGGCCTGACTTAAGTTTTCAAATTAAACGCATATATATCTCCACTTCTGCCAATGATGATGTGTGAGTTTGGATTAGTGATACCTACGGATGCGCAAATACTAAGTCAGTTTATCACCATATTAGTCGCCGCCCTATGCCGCCTTCTCCCACTGGTGCGTTTGGAAGATTTCGGTTCCTCCCAAAATCCATATCTTTCTTTGAAAATTACTGCATAACAAACTACCAACATTAGATACTATCCTTTTGTTTGATAACACTATTGATCCAGCTTGCTCCCTCTTTGGTCTTCATCTTGAAACCAATACTCATTTATTTTTTTAGTGCTCCTTGTCGCTTAACCTTTGGCACTTTTTTCAATGCAAAATGCATTATGCCTTCCTGCATGCTGCCTCCTAGCACCTCGACTCCTGGATCCATGAAGGAGTCAACTTAGATCAATAGTCCCGAAAAACCTTTTTGTCCCTTTTTGCCTATTATCTATGGGAGCTTTGGAATCTTCATAATAACGTGCATTTTCGAGCCCGGCGTGCAACCGTGAAGTTAGTTTGGGAAAGGACTTTGGCTGGCTATCATAATTTTGCTGGCGCCCACGCACCTGAGGCCCTTGCCCTCACGATTCGCCTTCGCGAATCCGATGGGAGCCCCCTTCCTAGCATTGAGCTATCATGAGCTCAGACGGCTCTCTTGGACCAGCCGGGGAAGGAGGTATTGGCTATCTTACCTTGGCTTACGATGAAACTTTTCTTTTTGCAGGCACTAACAAGGCTATGGTGGACTCCGTTCTAGAAATTGAGGCATGGGCTATGCTTTCTGGCCTCTGAGGTGCAAGGAGCTCGGCATGACGCACATCCAAGTCTATTCTGATTCTGAGACGCTCGTGAAGATCATCAATAAGTAGTTGTGATGCCCTTGGCAAATTCGTGGAATCATCGATGACATCCTTGCCAATAGCCTTATGACCGGCCCAACCATTGTATCCCACCGTAACAGAGGTGCTAACGGTGCTGCAGACTATCTAGCATATTTTGCTCGCACCCAGTTGCATATCGATAATTTTTGACTGAACAGACCTCCTCCGGATCTTGTTCAATTTTTGTACTCTAATTCGAATCGAGCTACTACTTAATTCAATGAAATTTCTTTTTTAAAAAACATATATTAGTATTTTATTTAGTGATCAAATCTAAAAGAAATCGAACCGGTATCTATTCTGTTGAGGGAGATGCTATATCCTTTTAAATTAGGAGGATTATCCCCTCCTAACTCACTCACAATGATATTGCATTTTATCGAGTATTACTCTCGATAAAAATCTAAATCCACACGTCACTCGACCGCCCAATTCAATCCCAGACCTATAAAAGGACAACGGTGATTGCCTGACGAAACCCGTCGTCCAGTTACATGAGGCCTTCCTGGAAGCGCCACTATACTCGTTTTCCTTCGTCGTCGTCGTCGTCGTCGTCGTCGTCGTCGTCTCCTCCTCCCCACCATTCCGAATCCCTCCAGCTTTGTGCCTCCGGCTCACTCCGACAAGCTCTATGCCTCTTGCTCAACTCCGCCGATGACCCCCGGCGAAGCGGCTGTCTTCCCCCGAAGCCCCTCCGCTACGCCTCCCTCCTCCACGCCTCCGCCCAGTGCCGCTCCTTCTCCCTCGGCCTCCAGCTCCACTCGCACCTTGTCAAGTCTGGACTCGACTCGGACCGCTACGTCGGCAACAGCCTCCTCTCCCTCTACTTCAAGCTCTGCCCCGACTTCTCCGTCACCCGCCGAGTGTTCGACGCTTTGCCGGTCAAAGATGTCATTTCTTGGACCTCCATGGTCTCCGGCTACGTCCGCACGGGGCGGCCCCGCGACTCGCTGCGCGCGTTCGTTGACATGTCTGTTCTCGGCGGGGTCGAGCCGAACGCCTTTACTTTGTCTGCGGCGGTTAAAGCGTGCTCTGAACTTATGGACGCGAGGCTCGGCAGATGCTTCCATGCGATGGTTCTCGTGCGCGGCTTCGAAAGGAATCACGTCATTGCTAGTGCGCTGGTTGATATGTACGGACGGAGCCTTGCAGTGGCGGACGCGACGCAGTTATTTGCGGAAATGCATGAACCTGATGCAATCTGCTGGACATCCGTCATCTCAGCTTTAACGAGAAATGATCAATTCCAGGAAGCACTAAACTTGTTCTACTCAATGATGAGAAATAAGGATCTCAATATGATCCCAGATGAGTTTACCTTCGGCACCCTCATGACTACGTTGGGTAACTTGGGTAGGGCAAGGCAAGCTAAGGAAGCTCACGCTAAGATCCTTACAAGCGGGCTGGGTGGAAATGTGGTCGTAGAGAGCAGCACCGTTGATATGTATGCAAAATGCGGGCTTGTAAAAGAGTCACAGAAGGTATTTGATCGAATGTCAACAAAAAATGAAGTGTCTTGGTGTGCCTTGCTTGGAGGTTACTGTCAGAGTGGGAAATACGATGCTGTTCTCGATATATTCCGAAAGATGGACAAAGAAGATGATCGTTACAGTCTGGGTACCATCCTTCGGGCTTGTGCTGGCCTTGCTGCTGTGAGGCAAGGGAAGGAGGTGCATTGCCGGTATCTGAGAACTGGTGGCTACAGGGATGTGATTGTGGAGTCCGCATTGATCGATCTGTATGCAAAATGTGGCCTTGTTGATTATGCACATTGTATCTTTTCTAACATGCCTGTCAGAAACTTGATAACTTGGAATGCTTTGATCTGTGGTTCTGCACAGAATGGGAGAGGTGACCAAGCCATTAGGATATTTGAAGATATGATTAGCAAAGGGGTTAGGCCAGATTACATTAGTTTCATAGGAGTGATGTTTGCATGCAGCCATGGAGGTTTGGTGGAACGAGGAAAGAACTACTTTAAATTGATGAAGGAAGACTATGGCATTATACCTGGGATTGAACACTACAGTTGCATTGTTGATCTCCTCAGCAGGGCTGGGCTACTGGAAGAAGCAGAAGATTTGATAAACAATGCAACTTGTAGGGGTGATTATTCACTGTGGGCTTCTCTTTTAGGTGCTTGTGCTACCCATTCAAACATGAAAGTGGCAGAGCGTGTGGCAAAGAAAATGATCGAGTTAGAACCACAGTATCATTTGAGCTATGTTCTCATTGCAAATGTCTACAAGAAAGCTGGTCGGTGGAATGAAGCCTTGGAAATGTGGAAGTTGATGAAAGAGAGAGGCGTGAGAAAAGATCCTGGTAAAAGCTGGATGGGAGCAAATCAAACAACCTCCTCCTACTTTGCGAGTGCCTATTTATGCAACACTGAGTCTGAAGATAATAGAAATAGTTTATCAGATATGGAAAGTACACATTATTTGTAGTGCTGAAAACTTGGGGCTTACGGAGGGAACATTACTGGCATGGATTAAGGTTATGCGAAACTATTCTTTTTTCCTCTTATTTTATTCATAAGATTTTTAGAGAATATTTGATGGACATATTTATGACATTCAATTATATTCTTCCATTAAAAGGTGATTTTTTGACACACAAAGAATATTAGTGCACAACCTATGCTCTTATAGTTTCTTACTGATGCATACTTATTTTGTGTGGTACCCCTCTTTAGAGGGGCTGACCCAATAACAAGAAATCTCTCGCTAAAATCTTTTGGTTTCCCTCAAAAAGTAGAGCAAGTGCTTTAGCATAACAAGGCATCTGAGACATCCATAATATAGCGCGTCAACTGAAAGCCTAGAAGTAATCTGGAGGCATGCTGGAGGCCCCAGCAATCTTTCTTTACTTATTGTGCTCCCTCCTAACCTTGGTCAGGAGTGATTAGCACAGGGTTATGGTTGCACTACACTTTTGCAGCGACTGTTGGCTCTTCATGTAGTTACATATTGTAGATAGTTTTAGTGATAAATGGATGACAAAAGAACAAAGGAACTATAGAAGGTAACCATATAAAAACTCCAAAGGAATGTGTCTTTTCAAAACATCAAGCTAATTATTTCTTCCACCTCAAGATCACAAAGATTTAGCCAGCAATGTTTGATTACCTGTTTCAAGTTTACTAAAATTAGAGTAGAACTCTTCAGAATTTTCGCAGCACCCAGAAGATGCAGTGAACCACAGTTGTCTTCATCAAGGTCAAGCCAGATCATCCAACACCTCAGCAATTTTAAGAGAGTTGAATACATTGTGCAGGAGGATAATGGAATTTTTTACTAGAGGATGAACAACTAAGAATGAACATTTAGTTCCTTCAAAAAAATAATAATGAATATTTAGGTCGGACACTTGCTAATTTAAATCTTATGTTTCCACAAATTCTTACAATGAAAAAAACATGTTGGAACTGCAAACAAAAAAAAAGAGAAAAGTAACAAGCAGGAAAGTTAATGGATTACAAAAACTGTAGACACTTCATTGCCACACCCTAATGCTCTCTAGGTCTTTCTAATTACACAAAATGCTAGAGCTAAAGAATATATATAAGCATGCCCCATGCAAGCTGATGTTATGTCTTCAAATGTGATATTTGTATATGCCTTTGTTGTGAATTATCATCTTCGCCCATTGGTACCACGTGCGGCAGCGGCTCTCTGCGCAATTTCTCCATTTCCTCGGAAGTACATGTATACTTGCTGCAGTAGCATAGCAAAACAAGATAATGTTAATCCACACAGAATAACTGACATTGATGTTACTTGTCATTGGGATTAATCTGGATTTGATAATCCTTGGGGTAAATCACTGTGGTGTCAGTAAACTTTTTACGTTCTAGTTCTTTTCACGTGTGTAATACTCTTATAAAGCATATGAGTTACGAGTTAATGTTTCCTATTTCAAATTCATTTCTTTCCTTTTGTTTCCTTTTTCTGAGAAGACTTTTTCTGTTTCATAGATCTAGCCAAGCTAGAATAATTGGTGGAATACTGCTTCAGACATCTTTCAGAACAGATGTCACATATCTGCAACTTCAGTCACGAACATAACTCTGTGTTCAAGCCAGGAATAACCCCATTGTAGTTGTGAGTGGTAATTTCTTTTATTTAATCATAAATTTTAGTAGCAGTCAACATTTTGTCAGGATTTTTTAAAACCTGATATTTATCTTCAACACTAATTTTGTTTGAAAGGATATTCAACACTATTTATAGAGTGAGGCTGGAAAGAATATGACCTGAATGACCCAGAAGCTGACAAGTATCTCGAGGCAGAAGAAACCAAAGCCAATGAAGTAGATGATCTGCAAACAAATCATGTCATGCAAACTCATCAGGCAAGCTTTGTTAATAAAACCATTAAATTTACCCCTCAGAAAATATTTAACATTATGTACTAATTAGAGACAAAAAATTATTCTTCTTTGGGAAAAAAAAGTAAGAGATTGTTAATCATCCAGAGAGTTCTTTGATAGAGATGTTAAAATCAGATATACAAAAAAGTACAGAAGGGGATACTCCGTCCTTAAGACATCTAGAGTCAGAAATTATGCCTCGATATAATATAGGAGTAAGACTGATTGTTATATAACATTTTTTTTACTGAATAAACTTTTATATGATAGCTAAGATTCTTCTGCGATAGAAAAAAAATATCTTAAAAGCTCTTACGATGAGATATATTTTTCAGCTAGTTATTTTGTATATCATGTCATTAATCATACTTCATTGTATACTTACCCCAACTATAACACTGTCTCCTATAACATCTATAGCTGACAGAATTCCACTGCACCAGAAGACACAAAAAGGAATGTTGTTAGAGCTCATTTGATATTGAGACAATTGAATGCAATAAATTAAGGTACATCATGGAACTATAAAGAAGAAATGAGCGGTCTTATAATCTTTATAAGCGCCATAAACAAATCTGTATACACATAACAAATCAATCTACTGCCCTCTGATCAAGGTCGTAATTGAATGCTCCTGGACATGACTAGAATATGCTTTATTATCCTAAGATTGTGGGCTGAAGATGATAAATTTACAGTTCAGAAGATGATCCATGTTTTACAAAAAAAATTATAAATCTTTTAGAAATTCACTTTTAAGAACAGATAAGAATCATACGTGAAAGATTTCCCTTTGAAAAAGATTGGAGGAGCAATGGCTGCTACGATGCAGAAACCTATGTGAACCTGTCAATTAAAAGAAAGAATAATTTATAATAACTCACTACATTTTTTCCCTTTCAGTATCTCTTTCATATCAATCAACCCTTTTTGTACCAGATAAAATAGGAAAAACCATCCAAATTTGAAAGCGCTTTCAGTCCTGAAACATATGTGAAAATCTTGATAAGCAAACATTTATAAGCCTGGACAAGTAATTCTGCATCATATCATGTGTGACTGCATATGAGAATAAGAATAAAAGATTACCTCATAGCACGGTAAAGAGGGCGATACCATAATACATAAGCTCCTGGGACACCAGCAACAAAATAGATAATTGCGAGAAACCATATCTTTACACCTGCAAGATGGATTGGTGGTAGAGGATTTTATTAATCTTTACTAGAAATCATAATATATTGAAGGGGGCAATTATTAATTTTTGAAATTAGCTTACTTTCCCCTTTGATCCAAGCTGCTAAGGTTGCAATAAAATTCCAAAACAGGCACGCAGTCAAGCCTGCAAAATAACCAGTGTGTAAACTACTAAATAAAAAAAAAATCAATTTTATGTCATACATTCTCAGGAAAGTTAAGGTAATATATACTGATACCTACCCGAAAAATGTACAATTTCTATCATCCTAATTTTATCTCTAAAGAGTTGAGTTTGATGTGTAATTTAGACATGTTTAATTGAATAATGCTTGAGTTGTAGTATTTTTGAGCAGCCATACCTAGAAGAGATGCAAATGCAACGTACTGAAGCCTTTGCAAGTAAATGGGTATTTCATTTGCGATGTCCTGGTGAATGATGGGGAAAAAAGAAGGCCAGTTTTTCTCTTCTATAACAATTCCAGCTGCACAAAGGTCAAACAAAAGCAAATTAGGTTTGCAAAACAAAAGCAAATTAGGTTTGCAGGTGCATGAAAGTGATGCTTCAACCACTTCATAACTTCAATGATAGAAAAAGTCCAAAGAGATAGTACCCCTTTCTACCGCTGCTTCCCTCCGTCTAATTGCCTGCGGAAGCAATACAAGGTTAAATACTTGCATAACTTTTTCAAATATTAGCAAATCTGATAGAAGATAAAAGAAATGCATTAGTTCTTCTTCTCAGTTTACCATTTCTTTTCGTCATGCAGTCATAAATTTCAGCGTAGCACAGTGCAACAAAATGGCCCAAAAATTGTATCAAACATGCATATTAAACTGGTGCCACAACTACTGAAGGAAAAAGAACTACAGGAAAAATCCTTTGGGTCACTCAACGGGTATTTTCTACTCGTATTCTTGTACCAAATGAAGTTACTATAAACAACACGGTGATGATAATGCATCCACATGAAGTGCAACACTGATACGCCAAGTTCGGTTCATGTGGATGTAAATTTACCTCTTCTCTTTTCCTCAGTTCATTTTCTCTGGCTTGGAGCTCCAATTCCTTCCTTCTCTGATTCTGATATGAAACTCAAAGAGTAAGTGCCAGTCTTGCATATATGAAATTTAAACAGCAGGTTTCACAACCCAAGTAGCCAAATGGTGCCGGATGGCCTGCTAATGACAACATCTGCCATTACCTGTTCTGAGTCAAGAGGAACATCTACTACTGGACTCGTATCATTGAAGAAATCAGCTCGTTCCGGAGGAAGAGGCGAGAGTCTGGAATTGTTAGAGACAGGTCCAGGGCGCTGCCATATCCAAAGAAGCGCACACAGGTGAACACAAGAACTAGGACAAAAAAGGTAACATTCTACCAAAATAATGACAAACAATACAAATACTTCGAATTAGAGCTGCAGAGAGAAGTTTTAATTTGGAGTAAAATGAACTTTTGTAAGATGCCCAAATTAGCTTACCGTTAACTTATATTATGATTTCAAATTCTCTCGTCAACGACTTAAAAATCATATAATTCAACTTAAAAAAATCATATAATTCAATATTGGTCTCCATAATTGATCTGCTGCCCTTCCTTTTTCTAAAGAATTGATATGTCATTAAATCTTGGAGGGTCTAAAAAAAAGCTGATTACTGCATGAATTGGCCTTATATATTCCATACTTTTATATATTAATCTTCTACTCAATTAGAGTAATTCCTTGTTATAAATTAGTGAGAACCCCATTCCAAGAAAAGCTAAAAAATAAAGGCAGCAGTGAATGATCTACATACTCCCCATGCAGTAAATAACAGAAATTTATTTTCCGTTCTTTCTCTATCTGGGAAAGAAAAGATGCAAGACAAGCTCCGCCTTGAAGAATTCTTCCAATCTTTCCTCTTTTTTTCTTTGCAAAAATATGGATATCATACGAGTTCGTATACAGCTTCATAGATGCCAAAATATAGCTACTATATCAAAACGAAGTTACATGAAGCAAAGAAAGCAGAACCATGGCACAACTGACGAACTCACAGCGAAAGGATTGACGTCTTCCTCGTCGAAGGGATTGGGGTCGTACCTCCTCGCCATTAGAGATCACTCACAGGTCAACTGCGTCACAGGGAGGAGGAGGAGGAGACTTGCTATGAAGGGAAGGAAGAGACGAGATGGGAGTTCTTTTTTCTTTTCTTATTCTTGTCAAGTTTTAATATTAATTTCTTCAATTCTTTCCTCGTGTTCTTTCTCATTATTCACGCGAGGGGGGGAGAGAGAGAAACCAACCGCCTCTTGTTTTCTTCCTTTTTTGTTTCGGTGTTCTTTTTTATTTTTTTTTTCACCCTTTGAATGTGGACGTCACGAATGAAATCTCAGACACGCAACACAGAGAGCACGGTAGCCGTTCGATGGACGAGGAAGCCTAATGTTTGTACGGTATCTGATCTCTCTCTCTCTCTCTCTCTCTCTCTCTCTCGTTCGTTTGGTTCAGTAGGCAGGTGATGGCTTCTCTCCCCGATGGTCAAATTGACCTATGGAAGGTTCCATTTCCATCTCCGGAAGGGTCAACATGTTTGATCGACAAAATGTTTCAATGCGCTGTTCAAAGCTGTTCTTCTTTCTAGAGATGTTTGACACGATTTTGATCTCCAAAAACTTTAATCCCAGTGCCTTTTCGGCAAATCAAAACGAGCAAAAAAAAATTGAGGCCATTGATCATAATTCAATATTTGAACTCACAAATTATTATTTAGTTATTGATAATATCAATTTTTATCGTAAGCTCTTATCAAATTATTTCATTCTTTTGTTACAATGTTTAAACAAACTCGAATTCCATTTTCGAAAATAAGGAAAATGTAAAAATTAGCAACAGGTAGATGCGTTTGTATGTGTAGAATAGTTATGCCAACTCAACGATATACCAAACTAATAAAAATAAGAAGTTAAAAATGAATTCTAAAATTAATCAAATTTAATACTAAAAAAAATGGGAAAATGTTTTTATTTGCATGACAAAGTTCGCTTCTATTTGACACCATTGGTAATTAGAGATACATATATTGCAAGAAAAATGAGAAGAATTATAGACTAGAAAGAATTTTCAAACTATGGCAGGCAACAATATTTAGAATTGTTTTATTTACTAGAGTTACATGATATTATTATTAAATAATTAATAAGTTTTAGGCTAATAGAGAGATATTATTTCTTATGCAATAAAAGAAAATTTTGAGCAAAAGTAAATACTGAATTAAAAGAAGAGAATAGAATGAGCAAAGAAGAATAAAAATGGAAAAAATAAAGGGATAAATTTCACTAAATATCCTTCAATTTTTATGCTTTTTCATCCTATCCTTCAACTTCAACCATACTATTCTTCATCTTTTAACTTATTTCACTAAATACCTTTTCGATTGATAATAGCTAGTTTTTAGTCATTTTGCAGACTTGGTATCCTATTTTAAAATAAAAAAAATTAGGATTATTTTCTTAAACCTCCTATAAACTATCACGATTTTTGCATGTAATCCTAATATATAAATTCACCATAGCGCCTCCCTAAATCATTCCGTGATTTTAGTCCATCCGTTTAGTTTTGTTAACTTTTCGTCATTTTTTATTTTTTTATTTATGAAATCACTAAACTACTTTTCTCTCATCTCTTCTAATATTTTGAAGTTTAAAATAATACAATATAATAAATATAAAAAATGTGATGTCACTGATGCGGTCAAAATGATAATAAACAGTAGCAAGTATACTAGTTGATCAAGTAATAAAGGGATAAGTAAAGATAACATTCTCGCGAGAATGGTTAATAATTTAGATATTAGTTTAACTTTGTTAATTGAAAAAAATAATAAAAGTTTGTTTTCAAATGTAAATAAAATAAAGGACAAAAATAAATATAATGATCACCCGAAGAAATAATGATTGGATGATTAAGACATCTAATTATCATCACTAAAATGTAATGAATTTTTCTCAACTTAGAATTAATTGAATCAATAATAAAGTTGAATTCCCAAAATTAGTTAACCAAAATTTCAGGCTTTAACTACTATATCAAAAATAATTAAAATAAATTAATCCTTTCAGGTTAACTTATTTAATTAATCAAAAGTTGTATTTAAATGGAATTAAGATTAAGGGTTTTCTCAAGTCACCTTAATAACTTCACAAATTAGGCCTCTTTCGATTTTCCTAATTGTGTCATGCAATAAATAAATTCAATCATATAAACTATTATGAAAATAACTACATCTTCTCATATAGCAATGAAATCATAAATCATGGAATCAAAGAAAAGCATTAAACACAAAATTGCAATGCTATTAAAGATTCAAACAAAACTAATATCAAGAGAAACTCCAATACAAAAATATGGTTCAACTAAGATGATAAATAAATAAATCTAATAAGAATAACATTAAATCTAATATAAAAATTTAGAAAAAGAAAACAAAAAACTTTAGCAGTCGCTGTGCACGTCCTTTCTCGAGTTTCCAACAGAGCTTCACTATTCTTCGTCCACTTCTCTTCTTTCTAGGCTTCAAACTAATGTTCTAGGGATGATCTTCAAGGTATTTGACCTATCCCTTTTATAGATTTTTCATTCCCCAAAGAAAGAAACCAAAATTTTACCAAAAAATGGGATAAGAACTAATTTGAAACCACCTAATTGTCCGTCGTCAAGACCGTGAAATTCTCAGTCACAATCGTGATCAGGATGTTTGGCTTCAACTCGCGCTCATGGCCGTGACAGGCTATCCCTCTTGTTTTTAGCCATTTTAATGTAAATTTGATTTCTTGTAACAAAATTACACACACTTAGGTAGAAATCAAATTTAAAAGAAAGTTTATAGAAATAATTCAATTCTCCCCTTTCTTGAACACAAAAGACTTAAAAAATGCAAATTAAATGACCTAAAATAATGCATAATTTTTCGTACATCAAATTTTGCCAGCGCGCGCACGGAGGGAGAGGAGCAACACACTTTTTTAGTTTTTTTTCTATATAATTATTTATTATTATATATGTTTTCAAACATTTAAAAAGTAGAATGGTAGTTTAGTCATTTAATAAATAAAAAATGACGAAAAACTTAACAGAATTAGATGGATGGACTAAAATGGAAATCACTGAATAATTTAGGGAGGCGCTATGATGAGTTTATATATTAGGGTTAGATGCGAAAAATCACGATAGTTTATGAGAGGTCTAAGTAAATAATCCTAAAAAATATAAAAAAAATATTAAAATAATATAAAAGTTTCTAAAAAAATGAGGGGGCGCACCCCCTCTTCTTCTCCCTCTGGCTGCCGCCGGTCGACGCTTAGGCACTAGAGAGGAGAGGGTACGACGCCCCTGCGCGCAAAGGAGTGGTTGGGGCACCACCCCTCTCTCTTCTTCGACGGAGAAGAGAGGGAGGGGGGAGGTGCGTTGCCCCCTCCCAAGCCGCTGAACGAGGTCCTCCCCCATCAATGCGAGGACGTTGTGAACTCCATGGCCTACGAGGCCAAGGCTCGGGTGAAGAACCCCATCTACAGCTGGCGCCATCTCCGTCCGGTCTCCTACCGCCATGTCTGATCATTTGGTACGCCGCCATGGGGGTTTGCGCTGCCATGGCAGGCATAAGCCCTTCTTTCCTTTTTAATTTTTTTATTATTTTAATATTATTTTAATGTTTAATATAACATTTATTTCAATAGCGAAATGATCGGAATTTTGACTATTCCCAGTTGAAAGAGCATTGATAAAATATGGAGGACAGTTTAGTTACAAAGTGAAGTTGGAGGGTAATGATGGAAAAACGGATACAGTTGGAGGGCATTTAGTGAAATTTATCCAAAAATAAAATGAGCACAAACAAAGAACTAGCCTAATGTGCCTGGATGCTACAAGTATAATTAACTACATATGAGTTATAACTTTTTAGCAATTTATACTGATGACCAACATTCAATTATAATTTCTTTCAATCATAAAAGGCACAAAAAGATTTCACAATGAGATTTGAATCGAATCAAATCCTGAGAAGATTGTGTGACAACTCAAGTGCACACAATAATGTTATTTGTTACATATACATTATTCTACTTATGAATTCACAAGGTTGATTGAAATTTATCTCAGTAACATAATCCTATTGATGCTTTCACCAAAGAATATATATCTTTGTTCTAAGTGATTCATCGTTCCATAACATTTTTGCTTTCAAACACAAATGTAGGCTTCTATTGATTCAACAATAGGTATGTGAAGTAAAATATCTTGTTCAATCAAGAACAACCCAAAAACTACTCCTACGACTAGTGAAAGCACATGAATACACCAAATAGATTAGAAAAGAGTTCTTAGCTACACCAAGTTGGAGAGCACTACTCTTACTGAAATTGTAGTACAACAAACATTTCGAGCACCAAGAACCATGACAATGGAAAGAACTGAAAGGAAAAGAAAATAAAAGAAGAAAGGGGCAAAGAAGAATGACGCAGCCACAAAGTGCTTGGCAAGGTAACTCAGATTGATAGTCAACAAGATGAGGACAAGATGTATATTTGTTGGAAGCAAAGATAAGTAGCGAATGACTTCGAACTGCATGTTAGAAAGTATGAATTTACATAAACTTCTCCATCTTATATAAGTGTTATCTATTCCAAAATATGAGCTAAGGCCTTGAACAACTTCAGACATTGATGGGCTGAACTCTCGTATCAACTACATAAAAAAACTCAATGTTTAATTGGACCACCTTCCTAGAGCATTTTTTATATTTCTACAACATATTTAAAAATTTTTGCAGCATTTTTGTGTTTTAAAGATCTTGATAATGTATTCTTCATCTTCATGGATTCAATTATATCATAGACATTCAAATTTATTTACTCAAAAGGTTCTAAAAATATTTCATACTTGCTAATTATACAATAATGTTAAAGCAACCTGGTTGCATAAATCTAGACAATTAAAAAACTAAGTGATTATGTTTTGATATAAAAACCCCAATTCTTCCTTTTATTCAATTTTTTGTTAATGATTGATCTTTGCTCTCAACAAATGCTAGAACAAAGTCCAGAATGTTTAGATAACAAATATATTGATGGATGGATATTAGAATTTTACTGTTGCTTGAATACGATAATTCAAGCATGTGTAGGTAAGGATAAAATGTACAAGATGAAAACAGATTGGATGCACTCCTTTACTGAATAAAGTTTGTGTGTCCTCTTCTACAAAGTGGTTTCCAAATCCTTGACACTAATTACTCCCAATTATGCATTGAAACTTTTATGAGTATATATAGACCTTCAACAATTAGATTTAACATTTTTATAACTTTAAAACTTAAGCTAGCTGACCTTTTAAATGTACCATAAATCAAATGTGTTTAGAATCCGCCACAATAAGTGGTTAATCAAGGAAATACCTATATCAAAGGTTCAACAATACATGCATAGACCGTTCAACATGATGAAAAATTGTGAGTATCAGAATTGTAGACTACAATTACTGATCTGTTTTGATACTTTTAAGAAATGACATAGCTATATGTGTTTGATTTTGGAAGGCTAAGAAACAACAACTAGTACTTGAATACAACGGTTGATCATTATCAACAAACCTTGAGAGTGATTTGACAGGATACAATCTTGGTGTAGCCCACTTTGCAAGATGTTGTTCTCGAGGTAAGGAGCTACAAAGCTTATGATGCTCGAAAAATATCCAATATAACTTTTATAACAACAATAAGAAACTAATGTGTCATTAGGTGTTTGTCTAATAAGAAGTTCTAACATGACAATTCCAAAGCTATAAACAACACTTTGGTTGCAATAGAACCTAGTGTCTAAGTTTATGTGTAACTATCATAAGCAGTCATGAAGTCAGAGTATGTAAAGTTAATGTTCTTTTATGTATGTTTTGAATTAATTGTCTAATGTTTGGTTGATTCCTATTTTAGTAAGGATGAAAGAAGGAGGAACTTCTAGAAGTTGTTTTAGGAGGAAAATGGACTTGATCCAAAGCATGAATCATACGGCTCTTGCTATGCAAAGGAACTGGACTTAAGACACTCAAATTTTTCTAGCTCCTTAATTAAAGTTTATGAAGATCCATCCCCCAACATTCAATGGGAATAATGATCGAGACAAGGTAAAAGCTTAACTAGAAATCATCATAGATAATTTTCAAGCTATGAACTTCACGAATAAGCATAAGGTCAATATGCCTACTCTTCGATTGACGTAACTGGTGGAGGTCCGTAACTAAGACACAATTTGATGAAGATGAAGAAGTCACTTAGAGGAACTTCAAGAAGGTTTTCATGGATCACTACATCCCTTTGCATGTCTAAAATCAAAAGTAGGCTAAATTTATGAACTTGCGATAGGAAATCATAATAGTTGAGGACCTCAATAAGTTCTTGAAACTTGAGAAATATAGCCCTCTAAAAAACATTAGAAGTTAAGGATCAACAAGTTCATCCAGGGTGTGAACCCAATCTTGATGATGAAAGTCATCAGACCATGACAAAGGCAATTTCTTTATCCTCCAAACTTTCCAAACAACAAGATGAATAGAAGAAGCTCAACCAAGAAAAGAATAGAGAAAAGACAGTCAAGAAGACCAAAGATTCCAAGCCATATTTCAAGTACAAGGGTTTCATATGAGTGAATGTAGGATGAAATATGAAGCATGTTTGCAGTATGACAAGATGGGCCACAACATCATGGATTATTTAGTGAAGAAGTCTGAGCAACAAAATAAGGACAAGGGCAAACAATTTGAAAAATCGTAGAGAGCACCAAGAAGGGTCTACACCATGTAAGTGGAAGGGGCTCAAAAGTCCAATGGGGTTGATCCAAGATAATCTCCTTTATATAACTCATCATTGTGCAAAGAATTATTTGATTTCGGTGCAACTCATTCCTTTATATCATTTACATTTGCTAACCTATTGGGTGTTATGTTGGAATGCATGAAGTGATAAATTTGATATCACAACGCCACTGGAAAGTGTACCTCCCAGACATGCCAATTATCATTAAAAGAGAGAATTACTTAGTAGACCTCATAGTATTACTATGATATCATTTTAGATATGGATTGATTATCATGATGTCTATATAAATTGCTAGGGCAAGAAGATTAAGATTAAGAAGAATGATGATACTTTAGTTATATTTCATAAAACATCATCCAAAGAGAGGAAGATACTGATTTCATTAACAAAGGTCACTTCAATATTGAGCAAAAAATGTTGATATTTTCTTGCTACTATGATCAAGGATGATTTTCAACCCAAACCATTACAAAAACTTGAAGTGGTTTGGAACTTTTGCTTTACATGTTTTCAAATGAGCTCTCATGATTAGATTTAGTTAACTTTTGCGTTAAGCTAGTACCAAGAATGACCCCAATTACTAAACCTCCATATAAGATGTCGTTAGTAGAGATGAAGAAATTGAAAATACAAACGCAGAAGTTGATAGACATATGATTTCTTCATTTGATGCACATGTAATGTTTGTGAAGAAGGATGAATCACTAAGATTGTGCATTGATTAAAAGATATTCAACAAGGTGATCATAAAAAATAAGTACCCTCTTCCTTGCAGAGATGACCTATTTGATCAAATGTCTTAAGCGTCAGGCTTTTCAAAAATTGACCTAATAAGTAAATACCATCAATTTAGGATGGATGATGAAGACATTGTTAAAAAAACCTTTATATCAAGGTATAGCCATTATCGAAATTTTTATGTCATTTGGACTAGCAAATGTTCTTGCAAAATTTGTGGATTTGATGAATAAGATATTCAAGTCTCATATCAACAAGTTTGTCATTGTATTTGTTGATGATATCTTTTTCTACTCATCAAGTCTTAAAGAACATCAAAAAGATAATTCTAAAGACATTGCGATAACTTTAAAGTATACAAATTTCACCAAATGTGAATTTTGATTAGAACAAATTATATTTTTGGGGCACATTACATCAAAGGATGACATTTCTGTGGACCAAAAAGTGGCCAAATATAGTAACAAAGTTATGAGGTTTTTTTGAACTAGCTGGATATTATAAAGGTTTATCCAAGATTTTTCCAAACTTGTTGGTATAATAAAGTTGATAAAAAAAGAAGAGAGGTTCAACTAGATACAAAGATGTCAAGACACTTTTCAAAAACTAAAGAAATGTCTCACAGATACACCGGTGCTAACAATTTTTTACAAGAGTTGGATGCTACAAAAAACTTGTGGGTTGGATCAAGGCAACATGAGAAGAACTATTCCACTCATGACTTAGAGCAAACAATTGTAGTGTTTGGTCTAAATACGATGATACTACTTATAGGAAGAAGAATTTGATGTGTACATAGACATTAAGAGTTTGAACTATGTATTCTCCCAAAAGGAACCCAACATGTGACAAAAGAAGTGGTTAAAATCTATGAAGGAAGAGTTTGATATTCTCTATTACCTAGGTAATAGCAAATACTCTAAATAAAAGTGAGAAGGGTTGGTGGCATGTCTTAGGGTTTTCAAGTGGAGCCTAGAAAAAGGAAGCACATAAATAACTATGATGATGAATTGTGTGATCCAATAGGATCTGGTGGACATGATATTACAAGACAGAAGAAAAATCCTAAATATAAGAACATGATAACGATATGTGAACAAAGGCCCTTAGACCACAATTGTGATGAAGATAGGGCTATCATATTCCAAGACAAGTTATGGAAACTAGAAGATAAAAAAATTAAAGAAAAAATTCTGACTGTAGGCTACAAGTCAAAATTTCTCATACGTCCTAGAATCATTAAGATGTTGAAAAACATGTAAAGGGCATTTTGGTGGAAAGACATGAGAAGGCAAATTGCAAAATTTGTGATATGATAAATAATTATGTCTTAAGTGATCAAAATAATATATGATAATCAAGAAGAATGAGATCAAAATGAATTTTAAGTAGCGAAATATCAATCTCAAGATTACCAATGAATCAAGCAATTAATATCATCAATTGATGGACATAATCTTAAGTTTACTTTGTAATAATAGTAAAAAGCTCACGAACAATGATTGTAAGAGTTCCCTCACAACAAAGGCAATTAAGCCAAAATTCAATAGATTCAATAATTTCTAAAACAATAATAAGTACTAGTATTTATAGGTCCTAGAAATCAAATTTTTTTGTGGAGGAAAAGACCCTAAGTTAACCTACAAGTAAGTTAACTAACTTTCTAAAGTAATCCACTCAATTTTTCTTACAACTCTCAATAGGATATTCCCTATTTAATTAATTCTAAAAATTCCAAATAAACCATAATTTCCTTAGGCCCAATTATGTTAACTCTTCGTGTGGCCAATTTAAAACTCATTGAGGAGTTGAATCTCTTATCATCGATTTCAATTATCAAAACTTTCAAGTTCATATCATTCCCTCATCTTCAAAAGAATTTGTCCTTAAAAGAATTCGTCCTCAAATCTACATCCACGATAAGAAGAATGCAACAGATAATATATCAAAATTTCTTAAACAATATCATACACGCATAATAAATATATTGATACTTTCCTTTCATGAACCAAATGATTTGCATGATACATCTAAATCCAAGTTGCTAGTATGACTTCTCATTTATACCATCCTGATTAAAACTTGTAGGTGTAGAGAAAGAAACAATACAAATGTAACTTTCATGCTCACCTGAATCAAATATCTTGTATAGTAATATGATGCAACTATATTTTAAGAGACAAATTATGAAACTTAGGGGACCTTGCTTTGCGCATAAGGATCCTGCCATATAAGGTGTACAATGTATTCCACATATCTAGAGATTTAACATGGAGATTGCCAAGAGGTTTTAAAATAAGAATATCATCTTCCTAAAAAAATGGATCTTTAAAATCTACAAGTGAAATATCATAGGATTCGCAACCCAACAAACATATATCAAGCAAGTCCTTGCAACAACTCAAAACATCACCAAAATTATCAAGAAAATTATTGCTATTAGTTAAAATATATACAAAGAAAGTAATCTCAAACCTTACATGAAAAATACACAGAATACCAATTAATACAATTGCTACAAATTTTATGATTATGATGTAAAACTATATGAAAGATTGCAACAATCGATTATCTTAGTAAAGTACAGGGTTGATTTAAGAAAACGAATAAAAACTCATCAAAAAGTCTAAAATCAAAATTAGTCAATAAAAAAATGTTTGGCATTAGAAAATATCCAATACAAAATTTTAACAGATTACTCACATAAGATATATTAGTGGCCAATAAATAAGAAAGTGGAATAGAGAATTGGGATCTAATGTTTAGATGACATTAAACACCTCTCTCAGTTAAACCCTACAAATTTGTCTCATCAAACAAATATAAAGTTTCAAAGGTAAGAGATGGACTTTTAAAATATGTTGTCATAAACTCAACACAAGATCTTTTAACTTCTTGCATGAATCTAGATGTAGGAGAAAACTCATGAGTATAAAAATACTCAATATTTAGGGTCTAACCATAACGATAATCAATAATCAACAACGCTCGATAAATAACAATATGGAACAATAATCAATAGAGCACTGGATATGACGAGATGATAAGAGCACAATATTCAATAAACAATATAGCCATGAATTAATAAAGAGGAACAATAAAGGAGGTCAATAGACCGATCAATATCAATGAACAATTAACAATAATCAATTATGTTTTGTTACTATGACACTATCCAATTTAATAATTTTCAATTCGATTTCAATATCAATGGTCATCGATCAATAATAATTTTCATTCGATTCAATGAGCGGAGGCAATGACAGTCAACGCCAAAATCCGAATGACCATGATTCAATTCAATTCAATTCGGTTCAATTCAATTTCAATTCAATCTTTGGAGTTATCCAATTCAATAGGGAGCGCTAGGTCGATTAAGAAAAACTTCATGTCTCTTTCATTTAACCCAGTGAGGGATCAAACCACGACAAGCCGTCCTCTAATAATAGCGCTAAATAATAATTTGTGATGGTAGGAGACCATGACCATCATAGGACAATCACTAAAGGATGACGTCTCAAATCTCTAGGTACACTATCTGCCCCATACAATACGATAACAATTATGGCTCAGGGGGCTTAGGGACAATCAGAGAGTATGGAGACCCAACAATTTTTATCCTTTATCTTGTTTTACTCTAAAGACCTATATTTAACAATTCAATTTATGATAAAGAAGGACTCAATCAGGGAAAAACTACTGGATTAGTATTATAATAGATAACATGATCCGGTGGAATAATAATAATAATAATAATAATAATAATAATAATAATAATAATAATAATAATAATAATAATAATAATAATAATAATAATCAAATCTAATAGATATAATGAGGTCAGATCTGTTAACAATATGATTAGGATGATTAAGAATAATAAACCATAATAACTATTCAATTTTCCATAACAATATGTTCAAAAAGGGTTTTCTGCCCCCAGAACCCAACTCGCGCTGGGTGGAACCCGGGCCATGTTCGGAGACGCTCAAAATCACCTCGGCAAGGGTAAACTCGGGCCGAGTCGATCGGTTCACCTTTAATCATGCCGCACCCCCGCCGCGCCGAAGCACAACCCGAGCTAAGCCAATGGAAACCCGAGCCAGGTTTGACAATTCGATCCGGTTCCATTTCTAACTTGGTCCGAATTCTATGAAATCCGAGCCGGCGTGGAGAAACACATTCCGACGTGACTTTCCGAACATCATAACCATGCCATATGATATAAACTATGCATAACATATATCAATAGATTCTCGGTACAAAGGAGAAGAGAATAGGGTTCTATGTCACGGAAAACCCTCGACATAGAGATTCCCCCTACATACCCAAAGTTGGCTGAAAAACCAACTAGATCCCTCTGCCTGCGCAAGTTGTCCAGATGCCGACTTTGGCCGGCGATAACTCTCTGTCCACGTCCCGAAACCCACGGCCACCACTTGGAAAATTTTCTCCTATATGCCCACTTCGAAACCAATCGTCGCGTGCTCTCAGGGTGTCTCAGTTCACGTGAAAATAAGGGGGAAAAGAGGGGCTCGTGGAACTGAAATTCTGGCCAAAGGGGGTTCCTAGTCACCCCTTTGATGCATGATTGTCAGACCCGGCCCGGCCCGGCCGATCGGACCGGTCGGACCGGTGTTCAGGGCCTAAAATGGCCCACGGGTTGGTTGAAGTCCGGGGAAGGGTTTGACCTGCTTTGACCCGGTCAAAATCCGGGTTCAATCGGTCGACCCGGTGAGTTTAACCGACCCGGCCGGGTCAATTGTTAAAATGAAAAAAAATGAAACATAAACAAAATTATTAAAACATTTAGACATATTATATATATATATATATATATATATCTTGAAATTTATATTTTAATGTCCTCTTGTCACATTTATAATTTTTTCACTATTTTTTAATTTATAATTACCTCACAATAATTTTTTATTTATGTTGATGACTTAATTTATGTTACTTTATTATATTATTTAATCTGAATTATTTTATTTTACTTTATTATACTATAATTTATTTTTTGTTAAATAAGATATTATATATTAATAAGATTATAACAATCTCTTTAACTTATTTTATTATTTTATTAATTTTTATTATTCGGTCCGACCATCCGGTTCGATCCGGTCCAACCGGTCCGATCTGACCCGTCGATCAATCCGGATCGACGACCGAGTCGGGTCTTATAACATTGCTTTGATGCCTATTTATAGTGTATGCTAGGATTTTCAATTCCATTGGACCTTGGACTCTTTTAAAATTAATCTTAACCATCCATTAATAATTAATCACTCCATAACTTCTCAAATTTATTTAAATCCAAATTTACTTAATAATCCCATATTTATTTCCATAGCAATTCTATCTCTTTTTTAATTTCATATTTTCTTTCCAACTTATCCCATAATTTCCATCAATTTAGGAATTAGTTAATTCCAAGATATTATGATAGGGATTTTCAGGTCCATTAAATTAAAATAAATATCTTTTATTTATTTCCTGAAAATCCAAGTCGTTACATTTATCCACTAAAAGTCGTATGGTTTGGCGAGTTTTAAGGTTGGTAGTCTCAATTTCTCCACCATGTAATAGCTAGCAAGATTGACGCAACTTCCACTATCAATTATCAGTTCACAAGTTCTATCCATAACATGACAATGTGACTCTATTGTGACTCTATTCCAAGAGAATTGTGTTGCACATGTGGAGCATGCAAAAATACTAAGAAACAAGAAATATCAACATAATCTTCCACATCAATTTCTATATTTGCAATCCTGCACATAATGTTAAAAAGTAAGGAAGCCTCACAGTATTCTCACGTGGTGACACCTAGTGGTGACTCGTATTTGACTTTTTCATTCAATTCTTCTCACTTCCTCTATGGAACACTCCAACAAGTTAATTCTAAAGGAACTAATGAAAGTCAACACAAGATAATGAGTAGTTAAATCAATCTAATTTATTAATATGATTGCAAGATCAAAAGTAAAAAGTTGAAGTTGAATTTGAAATAGAACTCAGAAAAAGGTTGTGAAATAAGAATAGATATCAAAAGATAAAAATTTGAATAAAATCAAATATCATCTATTCCTTAAATTAATCTATTTTGTAAAATTTCTTTTGCACTTTCCTCTAAAAGATAACTTTTCTTTTTTCTCTACATTCCTTTTCCTTTTGAACCCTTTCTTTCAGATTTTTTTTTCTACATTCTCTGTTCTTTCCTCTTTTTTCAATTTCTCAAAATTTCTTTTGCTTCCCTTTTCTTCTTTCTTGTACTTTTCTTTTCAGTTTTTTTAGAATTTTTTCTCATCCCTTTTTTAAATTGCAAAAGTTTGAGAAGAACTATCAAACCAAAAGTCAAAATGATGATTAGAATTAATAGTATTGGTGGAGTTAAGGAATAAATGGGAAAAAAATCAAGATAGAAAATAAAGAAGAAGACTAGGGTTTGAAGAAAAGAAAATTAAGAGTTATTTTCAGATATTTTTACTCTTTTTTCAAAAACTAAAATAGTGACAAACCAAATAATGAAAGATAAGTACAAATCGAAATAGGGCTATGATACTGATATTATACTCGAGAATTATGTCTTGAGTGACCAAAATAATATATGATAATGAATAGGAATGTGATCAAAACAAATTTTAGGCAACGAAATATCAACCACAATGAATCAAGCAATCGATATTTTAAATTGATGGACTTAATCGCAAGTTTACCTTGTAATTATCGGCAAAAGTTCATGAATAGCGGATTGCAGGAGTTCCCTTATAGTAAAAGCAATTAAGTCAAATTCAATAAATTCAATAATGATCAGTATTTATATGCCATATAAATCAAAATTTGTGGTGGAGTAAAAAAACCCAGTTTAGCTGACAAGTAAGCTAACTAACCTTCTAAAATAACAGACTCAATATCTTTTACAACTCACAACAACATATTCCCTATTTAATTAATTCTGAAAATTATAAATAAACCATAAATTATTTAAGGACTCTTCATGTGGCTCAATTAGTAACACATTCAGAAGTTGAATCTTTTATTATTGGTTGCAACTATAAAAACTTCCAAGTTCATATCAATTTGTGTCTAAATGCTTGGTCTGCCAATAAATCAAGATTAAACACCAAAAGTCATCAGGGTTATTGCATCCATTGCCCATATCACATTGAAAGTGGGAGGAGATAATAATGAACTTCATTGTTGATCTTTCAAGAATACAGAAGGAATATAATGTCATCTAGGTCACAAAATCAGCTTACTTCTTATCATTTTATATAAGATACCCTATTGCTAGCATGGTGGAGTTCTATGTTGAAAATATTATCCGATACTTGGTATTCCTATTTTCATTATATCACATAGGTACTCCAGGTTTACAGTCAAATTCTAAAAAGGATTACAAAATGTACAAGATTGAACTATAGCACCACACATTTTTGTAATACCCCAAAGTTTTAATAGGGTTATTATGGTTTTTTTGATATGGAAGCCCTTATAATCTCTCTATAAAAGGTCCAAATCTCTTTTTCCTAAACTTGTGGCTGCTAGAGTTTAAAGAAGGAGAAAGAGAACAAAGATTAAAAGGAAGGAGATGAAGAAAAAGAAGTGTGTGAGATTGATAATGTATGTAAAAAAGATCCAAGTCCTCTTCCTCAATGATTTTTCTATAATGGATTGTAAGGCATGATGATACCTTGTCTTCATCTTGGATTTTGATTGAGGGTTGCATCAATCACATGTTTAGATCTATAAGTTTTATACTCATATCTATATATTTTATGGATCTCGAAAAGTTCCCTTCATTTGATGATGTTTCATGCCCTAAATTAAGTTAATGTTATGATTACTATGCTCTTTCTTATGATTATGCCATGTTTATAAATCATTACATATATTATTCTCGATGTTCTTGATGCTTTATTTAAAGATTGTATACCAGAATTTGTAAATTTCGAGTTTGGATCGTGAATTGGATGTTGTCATGGGCGTGAAGAGTCTAGTAGTAATGGTAGTGAAATAAATTTTCAAGATAAAAATTGTCATAAGATAAAATATAATTAGAAGTAAGCTTAACTTTAAATGTCTTATCTCAAAGAAAGGAAGTCAAGATGATGACAAAGATTGCAATGTCTAACGAGTTATAAAAAACCATGTGGAACCATAATGAAAAGATGAAGGTAAATACATGATAAGTACTTAATATTTACTCATGTTCTTATGATGATTGATGAAATGATGTATGTTCCATGCTACAGGTATATGATGATGTATGATGTATCTACATTCATGTTCATGATATTCATGATGAAGTGTGATATGATAACTTATGATTGGCATATATAGGATCATCGTTAGATCCTGACATTCTTGTATTATATATATATATATATATATATATATATATATATATATATATATATATATATGAAAATGTATATGCAAGTCCTATAAATGGATATTTAAGATCATAGTATTTTTTATGCATGATCTTTACATACTCTAATAAAAAAAATCATACATCCTAAATCCATCTAAGTAACTAAGAATGGATAGCAGCTCAGTCGTGACAAGAGGTTGTAAATGACTTAGGATTAAATAAAGTGATGTTGTCATAGATATGTTGAATCTATTGATTACTGATGATGAAGATGTTTCATGAACTTGAGTTATTAGTAATTCCCTCTGTAATGTATGCCATTTATTGTAATGTGCACATCCGATAACAAACGGGTAGCAAACCAAAATTTCCTTAATTGCTCTTAATTTTTAAATTGGATTTTTAGGGTGTTACAACTAAAGGATAAGATGACCGGACTGATAGATTGACCTCTTAATAAGCTAATGAAATTGATATTTGTAATCAATTTTATCCTTTGCAAGGGAACAAGTGTACCTTAGCTTCTAATTTATGCTAAATATGCTAAGAAATTATTTAGGTGTTGTGTCTGAAATAATGTATCTATGCTTTGCATGAAGATCCATTATATACCAATATATTGTAGTTCGTATGTTTGCAGTTATTTTTTGATAAAAATTGTCATATTTCTCGAGCTCACAAAAGTTTTTTCCCTATATTTAATAAACCATCCTAGAAGTCATCATGTGATTTTGATGGGGTTCCTTTATTTTAGGGACATTCACATGATGAATATATATATATATATATATATATATACATATTCATTAGACCAATATATCATTAATAAACCAATTTTTTCCCCAAGATATGAGAAATATTAGGGTGCATATATGAAAAGTGCATACAGTATGCACCCTATGATCACAACTGGGACTGTCCGATCAGCACCAATACGGTTCAACAAATGAGATCAAATCTTGTTAGACCTGATTCGCTTGCAGTTTCATAATAAAAGTCTAGCAGATGAATGACAAAATCAGTTCATCAAATCTTGCTTCTCATGCTCTATCATCATAGCTACTCTCTCACATGCCCTCTCCTCTTGCCTTCTCAATCTATTATGATCTTCACTTCCCACTTATCCTATGCATGAAGGACACCGCAGTACTTTCCCCTTTCCCCTCTGATGCTACTCCTCCATCCATGTTCTTATTGTTTGATACACTAAATTTTCAACAGCTTATTGTTCGATGTGTTATAAAATAATAGAAGCTAGTTGTATTAATAAAATGAGTCATACCCAGATTGAAATAATTGTACACTAAAAGTTCCCAGCTGAGTTATACTGAATGTGAACTTTGTTTTTCATGAGTCATTGCCATTGTTTGATATTATATTCCTTGAGAAAAAAAGAAGTATGATGATGGAGAAGTTGAACAAAAGGGCTTCAAAACTTGAATGTGTGTGTATAGGTAGGTAGAAAAATGAATTCTTATTGCACTATGTTTGATAACAATTGCCAAAATATAAAATTCACATCTGTCATTCAGAATCTTTATAGTCAACATGAATTTATTTTGGATTTTCTTTGTAAAAATTAGTTGACAAATTATGATTGCCTTGTTCTACAATTTTCTCATCATCATGCAATTTCTCAAGAAGACTTTGCATTGATCATGAGAGGTAAGAGGGGAAATTTTTAGTTGTATGAATGTGGGAGAGGGAGAGGCATAGCTCGAGAGCAAAGAGGGGAAACTCCGGCGGTCTCGATGGGGGTCTAAGGGGAGATCCATGGAGAGCCACCTACGGGGGCTTGGGGGCGGAGCCCTCGAAACCTAAATAGTTTTAGGATTTCTATTTCCTATTATGTATTGGAGCCTCAATATAAACTCTATACATCTGGATTATTTTTCATCCTTGTAATCATCAATTTTCCAAAACTAAAGAGAGACACCGCCGTCCGAGGATGTAGCCTAGTTTAGGATGAATCTCGTAAATCTCATGTGTTCTTCTGTGTAATTACTCTCTCTGTCCCTTTTTCATAATAAATTGGCATCAGAGCCTTATGATTTGTCATTGGTTTCCGATCAGGCAAAGAGATGGCAACGAACAATGAAGGTGGAGAATTCACTGACAGAAATAGTTCTAGAATGTGACAAATCAAGATGCGGGTGCTCTGGACACCTATCGCGATGGCCAAATTAAAGGAGATCGATATGAAGGGAAAAGGCAAGGAGATCAAATCCGAGGAATTGGCATCGCGGGAGGAGATAGTTGATGATTATTGTGCGTGATGGATGAGGTGATAATCGAGGCCGCTGATGAAAAAAATGATGGTCGGTCTATGGTTTGAGACTCGAGAGTCTATATGTGACAAACTCTCTCACTAACAAATTGTTATTCACCCTCTGCATGAAAGAAGATACTCCTCTGAGGAACATCTTGATTAGTTGAATTATTTGTTGATGGAATTGAGAAATATTGTTGTAAAAATTGAGGATGAAGATGTTGCCCTTAGTTTGGCTTCATCCATCGTATGAGAATGTTATTTAGTCTATGATTATCATGAAGGAAACTATGTCTGAAAGACGTAAATTGAGCCTCCATGCTCATGAGCTTCAGTATAGGGCGTAAAAAAATTCTATACAGACTCAAGCCGTGGGAATAATGTTGACCGTAAAAAAGGGACATGCCTTGGACTCAAAGAAATCTAAGTAAAAAAAAGAAGAAGATTACTACCATGGGCATCTGTAATTATCGTAAGGAATCAGGAAGAAAGATTGCCTAAAGAAAAAGAAGGCCCCCGTTGTTGCATAGCAAATGAAATTGAAGATTCAGAAGATGCAAGGATGCCTCGAGGATGGCTAGATTCTTGATTCAGAGTGTTCCTATCATATGGCTTCGAATAAAGAATGGTTCTCATCTTATTAGAAGATTGTCAATGGAAATATCATCATGCGCAATAGAACATCATGTTAGATAGTTGGGATCAATTCTATTTAAATTAAAACTCATGACAATCTCGTGAGGATTTTGATATATGTCTATCATGTTCCGCAACTGAAGAAGAATTTAATATCATTTGAAGTCTTGGACTCTAAGAGATGTTATATTAATGTTGCTGGAGGCATCCTCATGGCCATGAAGGGTGATACTATAGTTCTAAAATGGATAAGGCAAAAGCTCTTATACATATTACAAGGCAAGACAGTCTCTCGAGTTGGTTCACCAGAGTTAGAAAAGACCAAGTTGTGACACGTGCAACATGGACATATTGATGCATACAATTTGCAACATATAATTAGACTTCATTTAGGCTTATTTTGTGTAATTTACTCGTAGCATGCATCTATTTCTATGTTTATTTCTTTAAATTCTTGAAGTAGCCATCTACCTCAAGTTGGTGTATTTTGCAGGAATTATTGATGAAAAATAGCGAAGGAAGGGAATAAAAGAAGAATCACATGAAATAGAATCAAATCAGCTTCCAAAATACAAGATTAGCATCTCAAGGATCATTACAATTGTCTCACGGCTGTGAAAGTGTGATCTCATGCCCCAGCACCTGGCAATCACGACACTCATAGAACCACCTCACACAGAGAAATGCTTTTCATGGGCTGTTAAACATGTATCACGACCGTGAAAATGGAGTTTAACGCACTAGCTTCACCCTTTCATGGATCAAGAAATCTCTACTTTTCGATTGAGCAACTTACGGGCCATTATGCATGACTCGCAATTGTTACAGCCGGTCTTCACGGATCGCGTAGGTTCATGGGTCCTCAGCAAACGTTTTCATGGGCCATGATACATTCTAACGGGTCGTTACATGTCGAAACGTTTTCAAGACAAATCTCTAATGGGCCGCCACAAAGCTTTTACGGGTATCATAGAACAATTACACTTTCGAAATTGAGTTTCACAAGCCATTAACATTGTGTTACGGGCCGTGAAATCACTTAAGTCACGTGACTGGATAAAAAAGTGCCTGAATCAAGACCGTGAAGATATTTTTCATGCCTCGTGACGACTGCAGCCAACTGACGGTATATTCGTGAAAAATACTTTCAAATTATTATTATGTTAAGATAATTGATTTACTAGTTAGGAAGATCATATTTTTGGTGTCCTTAATCCATTTAAATACTAAATCCGAACTTCATGTTTATGCTTGGTTTTACAGACATTACAGATTGTTCGAATCATTGTAGATTATCCTACGGACCTGCACATCGGTAGTTCTATATTTTTATCTTTCTGTAATTTTATTTTATGCAACTCTTTTATCCAATTCTATATTGTCTCCTATTAGCCTCTGAAATTAGTTTAGCCAAGTAAGTTAATTTCTCGTGGGCTTGACACTCTATTGTTAAACTTTATTACTTGAGCAACTAGTGCACTTGATAGTATTTAATTGTTATCAATTCTCACATCAAGTTTTTTGTGTCGTTGTAGGGAAATTATTCTTTGCTTATTACTCGTATTTTATGTTACTTTGAGACTTTATTTTTTTTACTTTCACTTGTTCTTTTAGTAGTGTAAAGTTTTCGGGTTTACATTTTTCATACACGACTCGACTATCATGCTCATATTAATACATCCTCAATAGGAAAGAAGAAAACGTTCACTAATCATCAAATTGAGGAAGATAACATTATTGTCCGACAACATAAAGTTCACAATGAGGCAACAACAAGTCATAACAACATGAAGATGGCTCAACAAATTGATTATAAAGACTATTTCACCATCACAAGCAAGTTGAATTTCCTATTGAAACAACTCTCCAAGCAATCATATCAAATAAAAAATCTGAAGAGTCAACTTTCAAACTTGCAACATTGAAGCAATGAGACCAAGGATGTCATCACATCACTTCTAAGTCAAAACCTTCAGCTGAGCCAAAAGTTGACCTTGAAGGGATGATGGGTCAACTTATTACAACAATTGAAAGAAAGCTGCAAGCGCAAGATCAACATATTCAATATTTGGGGGCTCAATTAACATAAATTCATAAGCAAATCGAAGAAGATGATACAATTTGACTTTTCGACACGGAGCTGAAGTTTGATGTGCCAAAAGCAAAGTTTCATGCATCAAAGAGTCAAATCGTGCAATCGCCTTTTCTAAATTCATAATATCCAAAGCACATCAATGAGAACCCAACCATCATCGTGTGCCCATGTCATCATCAACATTCATATCAAAGAAAAGGGCATCCAAGAACAAAGTCTTCAGCAAGGACAACAACTATGCAATGGCATAGTAAGGAGACAAGTTTGTAAATCATGGAGGAGGGATAAGTTCGGAGGAGCTCACCTGCAGAGGTCCCCATTATTCAAACTTCATCTCCAACACCAATTTCATTACCATCAACATCAACAACCACAACTATGCAAATTCAGAAATCACCAAGGAGAGAAAGAACATCACCGACATAAATAGAGACCTCTCCGACTAATACACAATAGTGGAAAATTAATGGAAAACAAAGAAGCACATCACCGACCTCAAACACACCAACTATATTAGTTCAATAGAGACCTACAGACCATTCGAGAGTTCATGATACTCAGTAGCACAACGTCCAAGTTTAACTTAAGAAAGTTGTTGTACTTGAAGAACCTCCACCATCGAACAATGGCATAATGGTGGAGACGTTGGGCGTCATCCGCATTTGCTGAGTTTCACCACTAGAAGCATTCATGATCACATCCGATAACCCTGGTGAGATTGTTCATTAATTGCATATTTATTTATATTATCTTAATCGATCATCGTATGTTAATCTCAACATATGCATATTCAAACTAATCACTCTAAATTAGAACAATTCTCTCACATTATCTCTTAGTTTGGATTTTATTTTTCCTTTACTTAGATTAGTTTTTCTTTTTCATAATTTAGCGTCTTAGTTGTTTTATTTTTATTTTTATTACATTTATTTATCCTCCTTTGCAGGTCCAATTTTAAAAAAAAGAAAGAAATATCACGAGTCGTTACTAGTATTTCATGGGCGTTATCTTCAAGCTCACGGGTCGTGCTTGACAATTCACGAACATAGCAGTCACTTCTTTTTAATTTTTCGGTCATCATGGGTCATGAGTTGGTTTTCACGGGCCTCGCATAATGTTCAATCACCATGCCCGACCAGTCATGTACGTTAGAGTATTTTCACGAGTCTTACAGACATATCCACCTACTCCACTGGTCACGGGTCGTTAGGGTTTTCTCATGGGCCTTAGAGTAGGTTTAGGTTCTCACCTTACAAGTTTCACGGGCCGTTAGACAAGAATCATGGCCCGTAAGTGAATTACCTAGTCTTTGCGCCGTGCATTTTGCCCGACTCACGACTCTGTGGATTTCTTATGAATCATTATACCTTTTCACGTGTCGTGAGAAAACCTTCACAAGCCATGAAGAACTTGAGCCATCTTCCATAGCATACGTGGCAACCTCTAATTGGTTGTCGCTTAGTCCACCGGATCGAGCCACTTGTCAGTGTCCACACCGGTCAAATGCACTATTCACGCCTCGTGAAATGAAACGGCAGCCCCATTATGGGTTCCCTCATTCAGTGCGCAACTCCTGCATTTATTTATCACGGCCTGTTAATTTGGTTTCACGGTCCCCTTTGCATTTTCTATTTATATGCAAGTCTATGAAATCCCCATTTCACGCCCCATTGCCCAACGAGCACCACCACACTGCCTTTCTTCTCCGACCTTTGACGACGGGTTGCGCAACGTCCACCACTAGCAGTTACTCCGGCGACCTCCATGCGTCAGCCTACTTGACGCAAGAAGATAGCCATCGTCGAGCCACCTCAATCTTGTTTCGCACTGCCAGCAAATCCATCACCGTGCCAGCTCCTCTCACCAATGAGGCATCGACCATTTCAGTGTTCATCTAGTGACTTGTACCATCATCTGCAATCTTGTTGTCCTCGACGGCAATCTCCCAGCACCAATCATCTACCTTCGACACGACCCTTCGGTCAGTGATCTTTGCGGACCTCTCTAACATTCTAGGAGGCAAGACGACCACACCAGACTTGGCTTCACCGACGATCTCTTGCACCTTCGATGAATTTCACCGTCGCACTTCTCTCCGACATGACCGACAGCTTCAGCAGTGCCACCCATTTTTTCTCTGTAGGACGGCTGTGATGCTCTCAGGCACACCTAATTGATGATCGACAGACGCATCTCAACTACACCTTCATCAACAAGTTTCATCTCGAGTTGTTCCGCAACTCCGACGACCAGTGAAGCATAAGCAGAGGCTATGACGATGACTTCAGGGGCCGTGACTTCAAGACCACCGACCGTTAAGTTTATTGTTGATCATTCTGTAAGGGCTGTGAGAAAATATAAATGGCTTGTTATTCTCCTGTTCCACTTTTTGTTAGGGCTATTACTCAGATATCACAGCCCATTAGTTTTCTGTTTCACATTCTGTAAGGGCCGTTACAGAGGTATCACAGTTGTGACATTCTATTCATCGGTCATTATCTCCTCTTCATGGTCGTGACCAGCCTGCTTCACATGGGGCCACGAATGAAATTCTGGTTCGCCGCCATCATCACATAGACCTCCAATGCCGGAGAGGACTCCACCTCACGGATTCTTCGTCCTCCTAATAAGGAATGGCTCTCCATCGAAGCACGCATCCGCGAGCAAACTCTGAACTTTCTGCACGTCATGCCCACTCGTTTTGTGGATCCAGCTGCCATGACATCATAGAACCTCTGTGCTTTTATTCTCATCTTATTTTCTAACATTGGCATGAGCTATTTTAAGCAGCAGTGGTAGCCCACTTACGAGGAGATTACTATGGAATTTCTATGCCCTCTTAAGGTGGAGCACCTCGAGGCCACGGACGTCGACATGCCTCCATCTCATTCTAGCTATACAATAGAGAGTTTAGTGCCATATTTTAGTTCCCAAATGAAGGTCACTTGCACATCTCGAAGGAATTCAATGCTTTGGCATTCTAGACACAAATTACAAGAGAAGGACACTTGGACTATCTGAGGGCTAAGTCCACCTATATCCAGAATCCAGCTCTTAGACATGCTCACAAGATCCTCTCCAACACTTTGTTTGGACGTGGAGATAGCAACAGAGTAGTCAATGCATAAGAGCTCTTTATACTATATGGCATGACATCCTCCACTCCAGTTAATGTGGGCACTTTTTTGGCTGGCACACTTCTGAAGGCTACCAATAAAGACAAGGGCCTTATCGTCGTTGAAGGCCTGATTACTCCTATCGCCATCCACTTGGGACTCGACGTGGACGAGCTTCAAGAGATGTGAGGATTCTTCGCTGGACGACTCTATCATTCGGTCTATTGAGTTGGGGGAGGCACTCCTGTTGAATGATGCTACTTTCGGCTCAACAATTCTGATATGCACATTCCTTGCACTGGAGCGGAGCACTTTAACACATCCATTGAGGCAAATTGGCTTTATCTCCTAGCTGGATGCCCATAGATTCCATGATGACGCTGACAGCAGGACCCTAGGCCATCTCAAGAGCCCACTAATGAGATGCACGTTGATCCTCTTGCCTCAAGCTTCACCGACTTCTCAGCCATGCATCAGTTATTGATCCCGATGCATGCCGAAACAACATGACATTCGTACAGAGCAGCTATGCCAAGCCGATGAGCTTCGTTAGATTCGGATCGATGTTCATACTTTGACTGAGAGGCATGAGCGGACTGATGCTATGGTATGACGCATGCACGACTACCACATAGGCCAGAGACATTTTAGGGCTTTCTTCGTCGCCGCCACAACCACCTATAGAGTAGACAGTTGTTTCTTTCATTTTCTTTATGTTTTGTCCTTTCTTTCGACCATGCTTGTATCGCTTTTATGAATCCGACCTTAAACACTGAGGGTAGTATTGAGTTCAGGCTTGGGAGAGTTGCATTTTCATGCATCATATTTGCTTTTCCAATTTGCATTTTTTTCCCCTTCATGCAGTTTTTATTTAGTCTGCATATTGCATCCAAAAAAAAATTCCAAAAATACCAAATTTCCTCTTGTCTTAATAGTTGCTTATTTTCAAACTTTATTCAAAGACATCATGTTCATCAATGAAATTTGAAGTACCTTATGTTTATCATTTATCGCCTTAGTGTAGGGTTTACTGGTTTGAAGACCGATGCTGAGTAAAACTATGAATATTTTGATGACTACTTCTTGTTCAATTTTTTTTATTTTATATATATGTATTCCATTTTGATAACAATTATATCCTTATTGAATATTCAACTGTCGGTCGAGCTTAAAATAAAGAAATCAAACAAAAGAGGGTTAGTTGAACCCCAAAAAGTTATAAGAGGGTATAAAGATGTTATCTAGAACCTTAGTGTGCTTGAGTGATTAGATTCATATGGGATTCTTGCTTGGCGACCTAAGAGCAAATGCTCTGAGATCCGTCGATCGAAAGTCTGTTACATGGACCACCTTGCGCAATATGAAGAAGCACAGGAGTACCAAATAAAAAAATATGTTATCCGGAACCTTAGTGTGTTTAGGTGATTAGACCCGTAGAGGATCCTTGTGTGGCGACCTAAGGGCAATTGCCCTGGGATCCGTTGGTCGAAAGCCCATTACATGGACCACTTTGTACAATATGGAGAAGCATAAAATCACTAACTCATGGAAAAGAAAGAGAAAAGAAAAACAAATAAATGAAAGCTCATCCCACACTTGTCTATTCAACATTGATATTTTTATTGTCAAGGCTTATTTTCTTACTACGTAAAATTGCACTTGGAGGAGTATGAAAATGTCTTATATTCAGACCTTTTACAAAGATGGGATATTTTGAAATGTGGTGAGGAGGCATGGTGGAAACGATGATTAGATGATCATTGCATGAGTTTTGCCTTGAACATTGCTTGAGGACAAGCAAATATCTAAGCTTGAAGGAGTTTGATGCATGCATTTTACAACACACTTGCATTTAGGATTATAATTTGCTCATAGCATGCATCTATTTTTATGTTTATTTCTTTAAATTCTTTGAAGTAGCCATCTACCTTTAGTTGGTGTATTTTGTAGGAATTATTGGTGAAAAATGAAGGAGGATAGGAATAAAAGAAGAATCACATGAAACAGTGTCGAATCAGCTTCCTAAATTCAAGATTATCATCTCACGGGCCGTTACAATTTGTCTTGTGACTGTGAAAGTGTGATCTCACGCCCCAGCACCTGACGGTCATGGTGCTCACAGAACATGTATCATGACCGTGAAAATGGAGTTTCACGCACCATCTTCACCCTTTCACGGACCGAGAAATCTCTACTTTTCAATTGAGCAACTTACGAGCCGTTAGACATGACTCGCGACCGTTACAACTAGTCTTCACGTATCGCGCAGGTTCACGGGTTTTCAGCAAACATTTTCACGGGGCGTGATACATTCTAACATGACGTTACATGTTGAAGCATTTTCAAGACGAATCTCTAACGGGCCGCTACGAAGCTTTCACGGATATCATAGAACAATTACACCTTCGAAATTGAGTTTTATGGACTGTTAACATTGTGTTACGAGTTGTGAAATCACTTAATTCACACGACTGGATAGAAAAGTGCCTGAGTCACGACCATGAAGATATTTTTCATGCCCCGTTCCGACTATAGCCAGCTCCGACTATGCCACTAATTGAGCCTTTAAATCATATTCAGGGGGTGTGACGGACATGGATTTCAACATTTAACGTATTTTTGAAGAATTCTCAATGCACAAGGAATCCAACTCTTACCATATGTTTCACGCATCAATTGGAAATTTTAGAGTTTTTCGAGGCAAAACTTTCAGAATCAATAGGACTCCGAATTTACCTTATTTTACAAGGAAAATATTTACGTTTATTCTCAAACTACAGGGAAATTTGAGCCTCTATAAAAAGGGACGTCTGACAACCAAAAATAATCATGCTAGGGCTACAACCGAAGCTTTCAAGTCAAGATCGAAGGAGAACTTATGAAAGACAAACGAGAAACCTTTTGCACGATAGACTCAGGCGAGGATTGCGCAGTAGTTCATCGTTGTTTCTGAATAATACTCTTTATTATACATATTGTTGGGATAATATTTTAGATTTCATGTTTTATCTATCTATCTTAGCACTCTAAATTATTAGTTTTCATTTTATTGTTTAGTTTTAATCACAAGAGTTTTAGTGCACGAACAATTTTTGACTTATGATTAATAAAATAATAGTTAGTTTAGTTTTTATGAACACGGTTGCTATGTTCAATGCTTTCCTCCAGCTTTTAATGATTTCTAGGTTGATTATTAACTGGTTAGTGTAATCAATTCTTGATTCATAATTTTTTGTTCGAATTGATTCTTAACTTTTATGTTGAAGCAATGCATGTCATAATCTAATAGAGTCGTATAGAATATTAGATTGTGCGGTTTGCATAATTGACTCGTGCGGATGATTAAGTAGTTTAAGTATTACAACATATTGCATCTTGAGTTTAATATAACTGAGGGTATATCCGTGCGGAATACTTTTAATTATTATTGTCTTAAGATGGTTGATTTACCCGGTTAGAGAGATCATATTTTTGGTTTTCTAATCCGTCTAAAAATTAAATTTAAATTTCATGTTTATGCTTTATTTTACAGTATTACAAATCGTTCGAATCATTGTAGATTATTCTAAGGACCTACACATCGTTAGTTTTAGATTTTTATCTTTCTGTAATTTTATTTTCTATAACTCTTTTATCCAAATCTATGTCGTCTCATATTAGCTTCTGAAATTAGTTTAGCTAAGTAAGTTAATTGCTCGTGGGTTCGATACTCTACTGTTATGCTTTATTACTTGAGTGACTAGTGCACTTGCTAGCATTTAATTTTTATCAATTCTCGCATGACATATGAGTCAGAACAGGATGAACGTCCTAAGCAAAAGAGGTCTTCTGGGAGATCAAAATATATCTGAATCAACTTCTATAAGAATTGTGTATTTGACAAACAATAAAGGCTTCAGTTTGGAAAGATAGTGCACAGGACAAAGGTGACACTTAACTACATTCATATTTATTGTTGGGATCTCCCTCGTATTTCATCATTGGGAGGTGCTAGATACTTCATGTCCATGATTGATGACTGGCTCGAGGATGAGTTGGGTATTCTTAATGAAGAATAAGAGTGAGTTCTTCAAAGTCTCCAAGTAGGTTTTGATGGAGAATTAGGCATTGAAGAAAGTAAAGTGCTTCTGCACTAGCAATGGTTTAGAGTTCTGTTCTTCTAAATTTGATTAGTTTTGCAAAGATGAAGACATTGCTAGGCATCACACTATCAGAGATACTTCCCAGCAAAATGGAATGAATGAGCAGAATGCTTCTGGAGAGAGTTAGGTGCATACTCTCTAATGCTGGCATGAATAGAACGTTTTGGACTGAAGCTGTTAACACAACGAGCTACTTAGTGAATTGAAGTCCGACGACTACAGTTGATCTTAAGACTTCTAATATGATTAGAAAATCCTATCAATTATACTAATATGAGAGTTTTTTGTTGTCTAACATACTATCATGTTAGCGAAGGAAAGTTGGAGCCAAGAGTAAAAGAAGTGTTCGTGAGATATGATGCAGTAGTGAAAAACTGTAGGATCTAGTCTCCTTCAGAATATAAAGTTATCCACAACATAGATGTGACCTTTCATGAAGCATGCTTTTGTTGAAGATGGAGACTATTGACACAACATAAAAGAGTGCGAACAAATAGGTAGAGATTGTAGTAATTCGAGCTGAGGATGATGTAGAGATCACATGTAGCAGAGCACGAAAAACCTGATGAGAAAATAGAAGAGGAGTCCATTGCTGCTAGACGTCCTCACAAGCAAGTGGGTCCTCCTAAGTGATATAATTTTGAGGACATAGTTGCTTATACTTTGCAAGTAATTGAAGAGGTAGAGTCCCTAAAGCCGTCTTCTTATAGGGATGCCATCATATGTGTCAAATCTGAACAATGGATTGTTGCTATGAGTAAGGAGATGAAATCACTTCATAGGAATCAAACATGGGAGCTAGTCAAATTGTCTAAAGATAAAAAGGTTTTAGCTACAAGTGGATCTTCAAGAAGAAGGTTGGAATTCTAAGAGTTGAAAGTACGAGATACAAAGTACAACTATTTGGTAAAATCTATAGTCAGAAAGAATGAGTGGACTACAATGAGATATTGTCATATGTTGTCAAATATGCTTATATCAAGTTGTTATTTGCTCTCGTATCACATCAGAATCTAAAGTTCAGAATCTAAGGTTTTTGTGAAGATTGTCTTTTTTCATGGAGAACTTGAAGAAGACATTCTTATGAGTCAGTCGGAGGATTCTCCATTCCAGGCAAGGATGATCAAGTTTGCAAACTTAAAAAAAATTATATGGCTAAAGCAATCTCCCAAACAATGGTCAAGAGGTTCTATAGCTTCATGATCAATAAGGAATTCAATATAAGTCCTTATGATTATTGTGTATATCACAAGAAGGTGTAGGACGATTCTATCATCTATCAACTCTTATATGATTATATGCTCATTGCTGATAGGGACTTGTTAGGCATTCAGAATATGGTGAAACTCATCAGTGTCGAATTTGACATAAAGTACTTTGGTGCTGAACAAAAATTTTTGGAGATGGAGATACTAAGATTGCACACATGGTAATCCCTTCTTACCTCAGAAAAGCTATATTTAGAAGATTTTATCCAAATTTAGAATGTTTGGAATGAAGCCCTTGAATACTCCATCAGTTGCAAACATTCATCTCACCGTTGCCTTTGCACCAAAACTAGAAGCAAAGTTGGAGTACATGTCTTCGGTTCCTTATGTGAGTGCAGTTGGAAGTATGATGTATAACGTTGTTCATGCAATTAGTGTTGTGTTCATGAGCAATATAGAAAAAGAGCATTGACAAGCATTGATATATCTGAGAGGAACATCTAATATTGGCATCATCTACAGAAGTGATAAAAAGTATTTGGTTACAGGTTACCCAAATTGAGACTATGCTACAAATGTTGATGGAAGATGATCTATGATAGGTTAGTCTTCATTTTGGATAATTCTGTCATTAGTTGAAAGACTACACTTCAGTCATCCGTTAAATTATCTATCGTAGAGACAGAGTACATGGCACTAAGAGAAGCCGCTAAGAAAAGCATTTGGTTGAAAGGTCTAATTAGAGACCTTTGATTGCATCAGGAATACAGCTTGAGTGCAATATGCTTAGCCAAAGATTAAGTACATCCTAAAAGAACCAAACACATTGATGTCATATATCACTTCATTTGTACTGAGAAAAGGATTAGGGCGAAGAAGATTGTACTATATATTATAGACAATCCAACTGATATGTTCATCAAGTCAAATTCCTCGTAGCAAGTTCCAACATTGTTTGGACTTACTAAATATCAACACCTAATAACAGTCCCAAAGGGGATGACAGCAACATGACATTGAAGATATTTGTGCTTTAAAAATGATTCAAGTCAAGGTGGAGATTTGTTGATAATGCATTGAATCCTAACCTAGTTGTAAACCTATATAGTCATTATGTAATTCAAACGCCTAAACAAAGGGACAACGAAGTCGTCCGTCCCTTATGGGAGTCTCAACTGAGTTAATAAAATGTTAGAAATCTTAGGAAAGAAATAATGGAGGAAGCTCATTGTTCACCCTATATTATACATCTAGGAAGCACTAAAATGTATAGAGATTTGAGGAGAAATTTTTGGTGGCACGGTATGAAGAAAGGTATAATAGAATATATCTTTCGATGTTTAATATGTCAACAAGTAAAAGCATATCACAAAGCTCCATCTGAAATTCTTCAATCAATTTCGATACCCAAATGCAAGTGGAATGAAATCACTATGGATTTTGTGAAGGAATTTTCAAGAACCAAAGGAAATCACGACACTATTTAGGTAATTGTTGATCGTCTTACCAAGTTTGCACATTTCATACAAGTTCGAAAGGATGGCTCTTTAAATATCTTAGCCAAGTTATACATTGATGAAATTGTAAGACTACATGGTATTCCAACATCTATCACTTCGGATAGAGATCCTCGGTTTACCTCTCGACTCTAGCATAGTTTATAGAATGCCTTAGGTGCAAAATTAAAGTTTAGTACTTCATTCCATCCTCAAACATATATGGTCAATAAGAGAGAACAATTCAATCACTTGAAAAAATGCTCAGTGCTTGTATTCTAGAATTTAAGGGATCTTGGGTTGAACACTTACCATTACCAGAGTTTGCCTATAATAATAGATTTCATTCAAGTATCAAGATGACTCCTTTTAAAGCATTATATAATAGAAAATGTAGGACGCTGAAATGTTGGGATGAAGAAGGTGCAAGAGTCCTTTTGGGACCACAAAAAGTGTAAGAGACTGTCGACAACCTGAAAATCATTAAACAAAAGTTAAAGACAACACAAGATCGACAAAAGAGTTATGTAGATCAAAACCATCGAGAAATGGAGTATGACGTGGGAAGTAAAGTCTTCTTAAAAGTTTCACATTGAAAATGTGTTATACGATTTAGGAATAAAGGAAAGTTAAGTCCGAGATATGTAGTACCATATAAAATTTTGGAGCATATTAGACCAGCTGCATCTCGATTAGAGCTACCACCGGAGCTATCACGTATTTATGATGTCTTTCATGTCTCTATGCTTTGACGATACTGATCAGATCCTTCTCATGTATTGGAGCCTCCATCTATCCAAATTATTGGAAGAAAGGAAAAAGAACTACGGAATCGAAAGATTCCATTAGTTTTGGTGCTTTGGAGAATTCATTCAAGAGAAGAGGCAACTTGGGAGCGAGAGGATCAAATAAGAAAGAAGTATATGTTCTTATTCCTTGAAACAGGTAACCAAATTTCGGGGACGAATTTTTTTTAGTGGAGAATTGTCACGGACGTACTCTATAAATTCATATTTGCATAATAATGCATTTAATTAACATTTTGAGTTAGTTTGTATGTCCATTTAGTGATATTTGTATATAGTAATTAATATACCAATTAGAGCATAATGATTACTTAATAATTGACAAACTTTACAAAGTAATTATTAAAGTTATTAGAAATAAATTATAAAATTTATAAATATTATAATATATATGTTTAAATATGATTAAGTAAGCGTAATTAGAGTTAAAACACTTCGTTATGACAAAAAATGCGATTGACCATCACTTAAGTTCCAAGCAGCTGAAGCAGACAAGTGATGCTTAAAAGGATATTTTTCCAAACCGCCATATAACGTCAGAAAATTTTGAAAACAATATATAAGAAATTAACTTTATCCTTTCATGGCCAAAAAATTACCAAAGTTAAAACTCGAGCGAAACAGACTGGAGAAGTTCGGAAACATCGGTTGTTCAAAGCAGGGACGGAGCCAGCCCTAGTTTTGGGGGGGGGGGGGGGGGGGGGGGGGGGCCTTCATATAATCATCCTACCTTCGTTACTTGTTCAAAGTGAGTTCTTGATCTGAAAATTGTTCTTCTGATTGAGAGTATCATTCCTTTGCGGATAACCGACCATAAATTATGAAATTTTGTATGATGATTCAGACATTCGAATTAGCTTTTCTATGACCCTGGAATCACCTAAAAAGGATTTTTATGGAGAAAGTTATGAACTTAACTTCGTTTGTCACTCATCATGTCCTATACAGGTTCAATTTGTAAATTAGGGCACCATTAAAATAGAGTGAATTATGTTTTGAAATTTGTATATGATTCATTAGACATTCCAAGGATTCGGCTAGAGGTGGAATATGGACATGTATCTTGGGATAAATGAATTTTTCATTTCATAGTGATTCTTCTATTAAATTCCAAGACATTGACATATCACGATCAGAATTGACTATTTTTGTTATAAAATTATACAAGAAGTTAAATTCTATAATTTTTATGACAAAATAATAAGGAAGTATAGTTTTCATTAAAAATATGATCTCGTTAAATTGGCAAGTACGAAGAAACATATAAATTAATATGTCAGTGACACATAGCCTGCCATGATACAAACCCTAAGTCAGATTGTCTGGGATGTTATGAATTATTCACTTGAACTTAGTTAATGATATTTGGGAATTGGAAACCTTAGTATGTCTAGTTTTTAATTAATCCATAATCATAAGATTTGCCCATGTAGTTAAGAAGTTATGAATTATTAATTGACAGACATTTCGTCTGAAATTCTGAGACGACATCTAATTAAACTTTGGATGATTGAAAAGTCTCAAATGTAAAATAGCCTATGAATATAAATATTTAAAGTTAGATATTAGTATTATAAGTTATTATATACATTTTAAGGTGCATAAACATTCATGCTTTATTAGTGATTGAAAAGTAAAAAGACATTATTACTTGTAGGAAAATATCAAGATACAAATGAAAGAGAGAAAATCTAATAAACCTCCTTGTAAGGATAAAGTATCAAGGTGAGTGGGTAAATTTACAATGTAGCAAAATGATATATGTTAGTTCTTTTATTTATGATATTATTTCAAACAATTATTATTATTATTATTATTATTATTATTATTATTATTATTATTATTATTATTATTATTATTATTATTATTATTATTATTATTATTGAAACATATCTTAAGTTATGAAAAGTATTTATAATATGTTTCAAGGATTTCATATGAGATGGAGGAAACTTTTACATTAAAATATTTTAGGGAACAATGCTTGTGAACTTAAAATAAGTTTACTTGATATTGATATGTGATTGTGATATATTATTTTGGTATTATAAAATTTCACGTGTACATTGATCATGCTGAATGAAAAAGGTCTTTGAGATCGCATTCGATACACGTGAAGCTTTTGAAGTGTATTTCGAGTGTCTTTGCTCTTTGGGGACTGCTCAAACCAAAAAGAGACTCATCATTAGGGAATTATAGGTGCGTTGTGTATCTGAGAGTCATGATTGCGAAGTTTTGCTTGTATGATACACAATCATGAAGGGATACGTATTGACTCATGTTATGCTTTACGTATCTGAGAGTCATGATTGTAAAACTCTATTGGTATGATACACAATCATTAAGGGATATGTATTGACCAAGTTATGCTTTACGTATCTGAGAGCTATGATTGTGAAGCTATGCTTAACTATATGTCACACTTAAACTATTTTAAACTTAAATAATTTAAACTTAACCTCCAATTAATCTATTTTATAATTTTCAACTTCATCTCCTACATCATCGAGCTTCAATACGTTTACCATCAGAAATCGTCTCGTATCCAGTAATCTGCCACCACTACCTGGATCTACAAATTTAGGATATGCCAAGGGAAATAAAATCTTCTAGTGGGCATGCATGACATGACCCATTAGAAAAGGCCACCCAAAGGCTATGTTTGGATTGGGGATTTTAAGTTCCGTAAGTTCTCGAGAACTAATCGATTTAATAGAAAAGTTTGAGTTGGTGTTTGGATGAAAAAATGTAATGATGGGGATTTAAAAAGTTAATTTGATAGATAAGTTTTAGTAGGTGTTTGGATAAAAAGTAAGAAATAGTAATATAATTTATTATTTTATGAGATATAAAATTATAGTAAATAAAAATATGTTATTAATATTATAATGTACATAAATTATTATAATATTATTATTTTATTTATTTATTTGATTAAATATTTTAAATATTATTAATATTATAATTTACGTACATTTTAAGATCCAAATATAATATATTTTTTTAAAAAAACTAATTGAATAGTTTAATTAATAAAATATTTATAATTAGCAAATCAGATAGAAGAAAAAAATTTAAGATAAACTAATTAATAACTAAAACATGAAATATAAAAGATAATTTAACATCATATTCATATAAAATAATTATAACTTATTTTGAATACCATAATTAATAATTATACTAATATCATGCTAGTTAATTTTTATTATGATATATTATAAGTAAAATAAATAAAAATATATGATAAATTATACCTAAATAAATTATAAATTTATGATAATGTATAAATAATAAATAAATATAATATATATAATATAATATATATAATATAATATATAAGAATATAATATATACATATAATAATATGTTATAGGTCTAAAAGTAGCTCCACTACTTATGAAAAAAATAAAAAAATATATGGTTATTTTTGCAATTAGTAAGAATTTTTCTGAGTTCTTGCTAATTGTAAAAACTTATGGCGAAAACTTTTGGCCAAAAATCTTCGTTGTACCTTATGTGCCGAGAACTTTGCAAATTCCAATCGTATGAGGTATTTGGCAGAAGATTGTTCTACCTTTGTTCTGCTATCAAAGACAGTCAAATAGCACCAAAACTTTTCAAGGGCACCAAATTTGAAAAAGAGTTAATCCTAACAACAAAAAAGCCTAACACAAGATGATCCGGCCAGAACAGATCAGAAGATTATCTTTTTCTCGTGCCTTTTAGCCAATATCAAAAGAGAACACAAAAGAAACTGAAAGAAAAAAGAAAATATGAAAGCAATTTCCTCCACACTTAGTACCTCCATCCAACCAATTCAACTTTGGCCACTGCACCCCCCTTGTCACCTCTCTCTCTCCTCCCCCTCCTCCTCCAGGAAGTATATCCAATCCATTTCTCTCAGGGGTGACATCCATAAAAGGTGGGGTTTTTTTATTCTATATAATATAATGCTGCTCCCATATCCAATTTTTCTTTCCATTTGTCAACTACCATACATCTCTCAACCCTCCAAAAAGACCCGATTCCATCACCTTTTGCCTCCCCTGTGCCTGACACATAGCAACATGCCAACCATCTCGTCTCAATGACCACTTTGATGCAATCAAACTTCGTCAATTACTGCGCGCTATCAGCGTTTGGTGTGTCACGGTCCCTGCGCCTGGAAACTCGCATGCCGCTTCGCTGCGCAAGCTCAGTCCCAGAGGATCCAACGCGTCGACCACCGCGGACGCCAGCGCGTCGTGATCACCGGGGCCGTCGGCCATGCAGAATGATACGGAGACGGAGCCTGGTCGGAAGAGAGCAATAGCTTTTTTTACGTGTTCTATTATCTCACTTCTGGCGCCGCTCCAGTGGCCGTCGCACTCAAAGCTGGCGTAGCTGTGGCCGTCCTCCGGGGTGACGTGTATGGTGGAGTAGCGGTCGCGGTCGAGGCCGTTCATCGAGTACCCGCACGGATCGAACGCAAAGCCGCACACGAGCGCGCGCGGGTTGATGTCGCGGATCCCCGCAAGCTCCGTCATGTCCTTCCCGGCGTTGTCGCCCGACCGATCGTCGCCTTTCTCCCTGAAGAACCGACGAGCCATTTGGCGATCGAGCTCCGTCATGCACACCTCGACGGTGACGGCGAAAGCATCGGAGGAGCATCCGTCGGCGCGAGGCGCATCCGGCGCTACTTCGGCGGCGGAGAAGACGTGCCAGGCGCTGGAATGTGAAGCGTCCTGTGGCATCACACACGCCTTTCGGTGGCAGAGGGTGACCGGGAGGCGCTCCTCTAAGTAGAGGACTTCTTCGGCGAAGCTGGTGTGGGGGAAGGGCTGGGCCTCCGGAAAGATGAAGCTGCCGCGGGAGTAGCGGCAGCCGCGGAGGCGGAGTCCGAGGACGGAGGTGTGTCGGAGGAGGCAGGGGACGGAGCGCAGCAGCTGCGTGGTGCCGCAGGTCTTGATGATGAGCTTGTAAGGGTAGACAAAGAGGCTGGACTCAGAGAGGATGTACGCGTCGAAGTATTGGTTGCCGGCGGCGGAAACTATCGTGCACTGCACTTCATCGAGCACCTGCTGCAGCGCGTCGACTTCCAGCCTCCGGAGGCCGATCGGATCGTCGCCGGAGAACTGGAGCTCGAGCCGCTTCTCAAAGCCTTCAAACCCTGATAGAGCCATCACAAGCAGTTTTATATGTATAATATATAGCAGTAACCAACACTAAATAGACTAATAGTGTTATATATAACAGATAGCTAGACGTCTATGGTCAACTGCTGAAACACGATAGTAGCAAAGTGGTAAAAGGAGAAGGATCGCTATGAGTCAGTCTTGCTGTAAGCCAAGGAAAGATGTTGAGGAAGTGGGAGGTGGGGAAGTGTCAGGAACTGGTGGAATTTATAGTCACAGAAAAGATGATCAGGGGCAGGGGGGGAAGAGAGAGAGAGAGAGAGAGTTCAGGTTGCAAGTAAATGCAAGAAAGGATGTAGCATGCGTACGAGGCAACCAAGGGTAATCATTGTGGGCATAATGAGGCAAAATGGAGAGGAAAATATGGGAATTTTGGTAATGTGGGTGTGGTGGAAAACCTCCACGAGAGAGAGAGAGAGAGAGAGGAGAGAAGTAATGGGAATTAATGGGCATTCTGCGCACGAGTAAGGTGCGCAATGGTAGTGGAGGGAGCTCAAACTCAACGAAAGATTGTGATGCTCTTTTATTATTTCGTTTGTCCAACAAACGGAAGAGGGTATTGGTCGAATTAGAAGATCAAAGGATTTAATTGTCTAACTGATGGAGTTGGATTCTATGCTGCTCCCCATTAATTCTAACCATCGGGCACAAAGATACGTCATGGTATTATTCTGCATGCCTATTGCAGTGCAACCGATCAATCAATGTGGCACCAGAGATTTCATCATCTCATTTGTGGAGCTTGAACATTAACACTGTTCCTTTTCTTTTACTTCTTGAGCATGATGGCCGATGAGTTCCTACCACATCGAGTTAGGATTAATTCACACTTTTTCACAGCTCATGTATTGGCCAAGTGCATTGGAAAAGAAGAGCACACTGTTCAGATTTCCTGCCATTTCTTGTAGGATTGCAAGGTTCTGATCACGCGACCGTCCTGTAACTCCTGTAGCATTTGGTTGCTCGAAGCTGCTCGCACAACATGCATGAGCACTCATGACTCCGGACACCATCTAGAAAGCATTGAGACATGCGCCTCGCCTCCTCATCAAAAATCCAAAAGGCAGCAAGTGGCATCAACCTGTGCATATACTTGGCTGTTGTGGCCTCTCAACTCTCATCATTTCTTTCCTTTCTTTTTAGATTTTTTTTCCCACAATTTTACTGTTGAGTTCTGCTGCAGTAACCCAAATGCATGCATTGTTTCCAACCAGTTAGTGGAGCTCTCTACTGTTCTGCATCATTCTCCGCATTGCCACTTGCTGGCTGTAATCACTTGTTGCCCTGCTGCTGCTGCTTGGAAGGGGGTTGCCGTGATGTGATCCTGTTACTGACACCACCAAAAGAGCAACAAGTGTATGGATCGTGCGATTGTATTCTCTGTTTCTGCTCTGAACTTTTCTTGGTGGCGACCACCAAAAAGGATTTGAGCTGCATCTGGCGCTGCAGTACCTGTTAGGACGGATCTGATCCGAAAACATCACATGACCTCAATGCTGATACTGGAAAATTTGTATGGTTTTAAGGTGTCACTCCTCTGAGTCTGGTCGGTTGTGGATTGCAACAGAGGGGGAGGGCAGACTGGGAGAGACATCTGGAGATCAAACAGGTCGAACTGTGTCAGCTTTTCTTTTACTTTTGCCTCCTGTGTCACTCTGGCAAGTGGCAATTAATCAGAAAAAAAGTTGTAGTGGGGGCTAATATTGTCTTGTTTGCTCCACAAAGAGCTTTTACTACCACTATTCCATGGCATCCCGTAGTTGAAAAAAGTCTGATAGATAGCTGGCTGGCTGGTTGGTACATTTATAGCTCTGCTAAATATCTTCAGCTAGCATTAGTCTATCTTATCATTAGTCTCATGTTACAGAGTGAAGGATGATATATCTGATAAAGAAACAGAAGCCAAATTTTCTACCAGAGCTCACAGAAAAAAACATGTATTCACATGAATTCAGCAAGTGCAAGCTTTCTCTCTATGTGATATTTAGATTTTTGTTTAAAATAGCATCAAGATTTTATGGTTTGGACAAGAACTTGGGTAAGATACCCGTGAAGTTTTAGATTCTTTCTGGGCAAATTTGATTTTGTTGGTGAAACACAAGAGGCATATTATATATACGACAGTATATCATGGAAAGTAAAACCATCATTAAGATTACTGTCCCAAGAAAACCAAGAGAATAAAATCATCATCAAGACAGAGTTTTGGTCCCCTGGACAAAATTATCTTTGTAACGTGGTTTCAAATGATTGTGCTCGATCTAAATTAATCCATACCTAATCCTATAAATAGAACTGTTTTTTTCCACATGCAATAACAGTATCTTTTTTAGTATGATGTTAGTATTTTTTTTTACACATTTTCTACTTATATACAAGGGTGAAAATAGTTCAAGTTGGGTTACTTTTTCAATCTAAAAAAATTACTCAGTGTTCTTTGGATTGGTTTACAAAAAATATAAAAACTTCCTAAAGTTATTTATAAAAATAAAAAATCACTATTTAACAGATCAATTTTTGGATAACTTTTTTGGGACCCTACTTTAATACAATAATATTTTTTTATAAAAATCAAGTAATAAAAAGTAATATAAATTAATTTAATATTATTAATAAAATGCGCAACTTAAGATTAAACTTTGAAATATATCAAACGCAAAATTATTATCTGTATAAATAGAAAATGATGAATGGCAATTGATTTCATAAAAAAACTTTCATAAGTGAAACAAATTTATAACCTTATAGCATTTCTAAAGCACCGTAGCCAACTAAACGAGTTCTTATTTGTGTCAATATACTATACAACATTTATTTAAGTAAGTCAGAATTGATTTTTATTCTGAAATTAATATAAATCTATATACATAATTGATAAAATTTTCAAAAATTGTAGCCCTTTCCATGCACTCTGAAATCTAAATGATAGAGTTCCTAATTTTAATTTTTTTATTCAAAATTTTCTAGTATGGCCAAATTTTTATGGCACTCATATTTGAACTTTTATTCTTTGGTTTCTTATTTTATTTTATCGTTGAGAAGATGGAGAAGATAAACTTGGATTTATATCAGATAAAGCAATGAAATTCATGAGTAGTGGGTGAGAGGAGTTTTTATGAGTATTGTGTCATTTAATATGCAGAGAGTGGGGTGAAAAAAATTTTAAAACTTGTGATAAAATTTAAAATTCTAGAAAAAAGATAAATATGTATGGTGAAAGGAAAAGCAATGTAACATATTTAGCAATGCTTTAGAATTATATATATATATATATATATATATATATATATATATATGGTGAAATAGCTTTGCTTCACACCCAGTGAAGCACAATCTTAACCTTGGATCGCCAACCTCCCCCGATCGATCGTCGACAGCTTTCATTACAAGAAAATTGGCAATTAGCGACTCAAGGTTGGAGACGCTAGGGAGGCACTATTACGTCTCTGTTGTGAAGAGTGTCTCATAAGCGTCTAACTAGCGCCACAAAATTGAGACGCTGGTAATCGGTGGCTATTGGCGTCGCACTAGAGTCAAAGATAATGAGACGCAACTAGCGTCACATGTTGACGCTATATCGACGTTATCAAAATGCGATGTTTGCAGCTGTGCGAAGCAGGACCGTGTCGCTAAGTCGACGTGCAAGGGGCGGTAGACATGAGATGCTATTCCGGCGCCCACATGTGGTTAATGTAGGCGCTATATTGACGCAAATATGATCGTGCTTGTGTCGCCAATGAGACGCTAAGATAGCGCTAAGTGCGATATATTTAAATTAGCATCGACATGCATTAAGAAACTAATGAGACACTATGGTGTCGCTACTTGCACACTTTTTTTACCCGCCCCAGCCTCATTTTTTCCCTTCCCACACCATACAATTTATAATGCATCTCAAAATGGATTGATATTCATCACAGGCAATATAAAATCATCACAGACAATATAAAGCCATCACAGGCAATATAAAGCCATCACATGCATAATATATAACATAAGAATACGAAAACTACTAAACCGAACTAACAAACTATATGTATGTTTAAGTCTATAAGTAACAAATGCATAGTTTATTTTCTATCCTAGGTTTGGGAGTTATTGTTATCATTCCGGACGTTCGACCCAGACGTGCTCGGTCCATGGCCTCGCAGGAATGGATTCTGCGTCGGGTTCAATCCCTGAATTGCCTGCAATAGAGGACCCAACTGCTGCGACATCTGCTATGACACTTGCTACGATATCTGCGCCGATAACTGCTGTGATAGTTATTGTGATAGCTGCGTCAGATCAGGTGCAGCGGATGAGCTCGGAGCATATGCACCTCCTGCATATCCTCCGATCCTCTTAGGTATCTGAGCGGCTGTGCCGAGGCCACGCAAGTATCCCCCTCGTTTCATGCCGGACACCTCCTCCCAAACAGCGGGGTCTTCTACAAAATAGAAAAATTATACAATCATATAATATATAAATTATATATCAAGAAACATGTAAATTAAAAACATGACTAAACCAACGAAGAAGCATTACCTGGTGGCTGAGTACTCGGATCATCTCCATACTTTTCAGTCATTTTTGCATTATACTCATCCTATAAAATTTAAACATTATGTATTTCAAAAATAGTGCACCAACGGCAACAACCAAATGACCATATCATGAGACTTACCAGAAGCCTACGAGCAGTGGGCGTGACTAAGTCGTTTGTCTTCTGGCTCTTATGCGTGGCCTCATAGACCACACGAAAGTCTACGGGACCGCCTTCTTTCTCCTCTTACAATAAAGTTTCAAATTTGATAATAAGTATAAGTCAAAAGTTTGATTAATTGAATTTATATGTAAATTACCATGTGTCGTCGATGCTCGTGAAATCGCATCGATCCCCCTATGTGGATGTGGGCCTCGGGCTTCGAAAGATGGTTAACTCTTGCCTTTTCCGACTTCCTTTGTCATCGTTCATCCGTCCTTTGTGAACATCAAATACTTACACTTTCAAAAAACTATAATTTTCATAAAAATAATGTAAAAGTATATGTACCACTTCCTACAAAGGGACTCCCAAACCGAGCGCCTAATATGTCTTGGACATCTTTGTATGCCCTGCTCCAAAGTGAAGCCGGCGGATGTGACGACCTTGCGAAACTTGTATAATCGATTTCGGAGGCGTTTCATAACGACCTCCTCAAAAGCTCTCTGGATCGTCCCTAAACTAAGATCCGGATGAAACTAATTTGTCTCCTACAAATAGAACGTTAAAACTTAGTAATTTTAAAATAAATATAAATCAAATTATGTAACCCAAATAGAAGATCGTACCGTAAAGGCTCGAAAGATGTCATCTCGCACTTGAATTGAGACATCTTTCCAGGATCCTGCCCCTTCCGGCAAGTGGGAAAAAATGAGAGCACTGACATCCCGCACGGTACTAGCGGGTAAGAAAGTGGTCCTGCCAATTACAAAAAAGAATTAATTTTCAATGATAATCAAAACTATAACAAAATTTGTACAACTTATTTAACTTACGGTCAAGCAATATTATTCACAGTGACCACCCCATTATCGTGTAACCCTTCTTCATCACTCGAAGAGGAATCATCATCCGGTACAGCTAGGGTAGGCTGTGAAGGTCCGACATCAGCTACGGGCCCTAATACATAATAAATCATTAGTGTCATACCAAATTAAAATTGTGATAATTGATAGATGTACAGTAATGTTCTCACCTCGATTGATGTGTACCGCATGATCAGTAGCAGTCCGCTCGTCTGAATGAATTGAGTCAGGTGCTTGTGCTATCGGCGGCGTAGCAATTGACATTATTAAAAAATAATTAATATAATTAATTGAGAAATGTCAATAACAATAAATATATCACCTGACGTAAGATTTCGCTCGCCAACGTTAGATTGTGGTGAAACGTCTGGTATTCTCGGCGGTGGCGATGGGGTAGCAACTGCCATCACAAGAAAATACATAAAATTTGGCTCCTACATAAAATTAAGTAATATACAAAAAATAACCTGGTGTGACATGACGATCGTGGTCGTGCGATCGAGATGTACCAACTATGTTCCCCATCGACGGTGGAGCAACTGTTACAAAAGCAAAATATTTAAAAAACTCTATCCCCTACTGTATATTGTCTACAATGTGTCACGTACCTGGAGTGATACGCTCAGCAGACCCACCAATGGATCGCCTACTATGTGACGATCCGGCTACGTACCCCGTCGGCGACGGAGGAATTGATATTATTAAAAAAGGAATTTAACTATTATAATCAACTATAAATAAGTAGCTCACAATAAATATATTACCTGGTGGTTGTGATGGCTGACTCATCTGGAGTGAACGTTTGGAAGAGCGAGATGACTCAGATGCTCGACCCCTAGTAATCATGACTGAAAAAAAGAAAGAAACTTCTCTTATTATCGGTAACCATATATAACTTTAAAAAAAAAGTAAAAAGCTTATGTCATTAGAATAACTACGGGATTCATTCGCTTGTTTCGTATTTTGATTCATTTTCATCATCTTTATCATCGTCGCTATAATCTTGGTTCAAGTCATCATTAATGAAATTATCGAAGTTCACATCCAAGAGGTCATTTGAATTGAACTCTTCCATTGGCTCAGCGTCATCGACCAATTGAAAATTCTCAACTCCATCGGCCACATCAAACGTCTCATTCACTCTATCTTCTTGATAGTAATCATCCATGGGCACATCGTTGTGTACGGATGATGTTTCATTCTCATCTACCATTGTTTCTGCTAAGAATAGTCTACTCCTCACCTTGCATGACGCCTATCATTCATCCTTGGTTCTTTTCGATGGATACTTAGTGTAGTACACTTGTTGTGCTTGTTCCACCAATACGAATGGATCGTATGACTGAAGTCTCGATCGAGGGTTAATATCCACCAATTTAAACTTTTGATTGATCTGAACTCCTTTCTCTGGATCGAACCAATGACATTTTAGCACCACGCCTTTGTTAGATTTTCCCAAATAAAATAATTCTAGGATGTCATCTATAACACCGTAGTAATCAAATTTGTCGTCCCCGTACATGCTTCCTAGAACACATATTTCACTATTAATAGTTGAACGTTGTCGGCTATATTCTTCTGTATGGAACCGATATCCATTGACTATGACGCCGCAGTAGCTAAGAACTTATTTCTTCGGGCCATGATCGAGATCTCGTATTTTGTTCTCTATGACTGAGCCATTAATAACTTACAAAAAAATAACTAAAAAATTTATTAAAAGTTATGAACTTATAACAATTAAGAACAAGCAGAAAGATTTCTCACTTCACATCTCAACCAATCGGCAAAATGTTTGTCTTGTAGTTTCAATAACTCATCGTTTCAAACTAACGGATAGATTTCTCGTTGTAATTCTTCGAATTTCCTGAATTCATAGTTTTCAATTAATACGATCATATAGCAACAATTACCTTTAAACTATATAACAAATTAGAACAAATTGCCTTACTCGAGATATGGCGTCACTTCGCTACAATTTGCAAGAACATAATTCTCAACGGCAGTGAGATCTCTATCATTCAAGAGAACTTTGCGTCCTGCACCAAGAAGTCGACATGGGTACTTGAAGATGGATATAATATTCATGTCAACTTCTCCTTCACCACCATCATCGTTTCTTGGAACTTGGGTGTGTCGTGATTGTATGTGCGGCTCAAAGTATTTTGAACTTTGGTCTTTTGCATATTAATTTCATGACTTCGCGAGCCTGTATGCTATCTTTTGTTCTTCCTTTAATATCCATAATAGTGTTGAAGATGTTGTCAAATACGTTCTTCTCCTGCATGCATGACGTACCAAGTTTGAAGACCAATAAGGCAACTCCCAAAAAATACTTCTTTTCTCTCAATTATGTTCACTTCCAAACCCAATTTGCTTATAACTAGTGGCCTTCAGTTCGAATGAGACTTCACTAAGCTTATTTACTTGCTCTAGCAATTCTTTTCCTGTCAAATGAGTTGGACACAAAGTGTTCTCGGATGTATTCTTTTTAAATGAGTTTCGATCACGACGCATCGAATTCTCCAATGGCAGAAACATCCTATGACAATCAAATCAGCAAACTTTCCTACAATTTTTCAAATAAAAGGATTTTGTATTCTTTCCACATATGGGACAAGTAAGTTTTCCTTTTGTACTCCAACCACTCAACATTTCATATGCCGAAAAATCACTTATGGTCCACATTAATGCGGCTCTCATAATGAAATTTTGCTTTTTAGATTTGTCATAGGTAACCACGCCATCCTCCCACAACATCTTGAGTTCGTCAATCAAAGGTCTTAAGTAAACATCTAAACTTTTACCAGGAGATCGAGGACCCTGGGTGTGTTCGTCAATCATGTCAACTTCTCCTTCACCACCATCATCGTTTCTTGGAACTTGGGTGTGTCGTGATTGTATGTGCGGCTCAAAGTATTTTGAACTTTGGTCTTTTGCATATTAATTTCATGACTTCGCGAGCCTGTATGCTATCTTTTGTTCTTCCTTTAATATCCATAATAGTGTTGAAGATGTTGTCAAATACGTTCTTCTCCTGCATGCATGACGTACCAAGTTTGAAGACCAATAAGGCAACTCCCAAAAAATACTTCTTTTCTCTCAATTATGTTCACTTCCAAACCCAATTTGCTTATAACTAGTGGCCTTCAGTTCGAATGAGACTTCACTAAGCTTATTTACTTGCTCTAGCAATTCTTTTCCTGTCAAATGAGTTGGACACAAAGTGTTCTCGGATGTATTCTTTTTAAATGAGTTTCGATCACGACGCATCGAATTCTCCAATGGCAGAAACATCCTATGACAATCAAATCAGCAAACTTTCCTACAATTTTTCAAATAAAAGGATTTTGTATTCTTTCCACATATGGGACAAGTAAGTTTTCCTTTTGTACTCCAACCACTCAACATTTCATATGCCGAAAAATCACTTATGGTCCACATTAATGCGGCTCTCATAATGAAATTTTGCTTTTTAGATTTGTCATAGGTAACCACGCCATCCTCCCACAACATCTTGAGTTCGTCAATCAAAGGTCTTAAGTAAACATCTAAACTTTTACCAGGAGATCGAGGACCCGGGATGATACAAGTAAGCAATATATTCTCTCGTCTCATACACTTGCTTGGAGGCAAATTATACGGTGTCACAAAAATAGGCCAACATGAATAAGCAGTACTCGATGAGCCAAATGAGTTGAAGCCATCGGTGCAAAGTCCTAATCTAACATTGCGTGATTCTGCAGAAAAATCCGGATGAAGTGCATCAAATCGTCTCCATGCCTTTGCATCCGAAGGATGTGTAATTGAATTTGGATCTTCACGTGCCCCTTCTCTGTGCCACCTCATAAATGATACAGTTTTTTCAGAAAGAAATAGTCGTTGTAATCTTGGAACAATCGGAAAGTATCTAAATATTGCATTTGCCACATTTTTTTCGAACTTTGAGTATTCTTTTTCGGCTTGAATCTGGGCTCGCCACAAATAGAACAACTCATAAGTGAGTTATTTTCCTTGTAGTACAACAAGTAATGATTGCAGCATGCATCAATCTTCTGATATTCCAACCCTAAATCTCTCATCAACCGTTTGCACTTGTAAAAATTTCCCGGTAATTTCTCAGAAACTGGAAGTATACTCTTAATAATGGCAAGCATCCGGTCAAAACAACTTTCGCTCATATTAAATTCTGATTTTAAGTTCATTAGTTGTGCCACTGCAGAAAGTGTAGTTTGCTTCACGCATCCATCCCGTAAAGGTTCATTTGCCTCTTCGAGAAGATTATAAAACTTAGAAGCCGAAGGATTAGGGTCTTCTTCAATCGATGTTTCGTCAACATTTTCTCCTAACATTGCATCTCGTATCATGTCCCTGTACGGATTGCTCGAGTCGCCCACAACGGTATCTACATTACTTATTTCTTTAGCCCATCTTTCTTCGCCATGAAAGAACCAATTGGTGTATGTAAGTAAGAAACCGTTGCAATATAAATCCTTCTGCACATCATATATTACTTTCCATTGATAACATTTGCACTTCCGGCATGGACATAAGATTTCGCCATATGAAGAAGCAACACCTTCATTTTGATATGCCACATTAATGAATTCATCAACACCATCCTTATATTCTTCAGTTATGATGCCATGTTTATCCTTCCAACGACGAATCCAACTACGATCTAGCTTTATCATTTCTGTAACGGAGAACATTAAACCAAGTAAGAAAATTCGTGTACTTGAAACGTGTGATTTTGAACTTACGAATTAAGTCCAAAATCACATGTTTCAAGTACTTCATCGTCGAATCATAATCTCATTTTATCACCAAGAATGTGAAAGTACATGAATTAGTTCATAAGTTAACTTAACAATTAACATAAGTTAACTTAACTTAAGTAATACTTAACTTAAGTACTACTTAAGTTAATTCATAACATGAATAAGTAATACTTAACTTAAGTAATACTTAACTTAATTCCTAAGAGATGACACTTAATATTATACTTAATAAGTAATACTAATTAACTTTATCCAAAGAGATGATAATTAATTAAGTATTACTTAACTTAATTCATAACATGAATAAGTAATACTTAACTTAAGTAATACTTAACTTAATTCCTAAGAGATGATACTTAATATTATACTTAATAAGTAATACTAACTTGATCCAAAGAGATGATAATTAACTTAAGTACTACTTAATTTAACATGCTAATAACATTAATAAGTAATACTTAACTTAACATGAATAATTAATTAATTTAAATTCATGCATTAATAATTAACTTAATTTACATGGTGGCGGGATAGTACCTTCTTAACCGGAGGACGGCGGAGGGTGGAGGGCGGCCGAGACGGCGGTGGAGGCGGTGGGCAGTGACGGCGGAGGAGGACGTCGGTGGCGGTGGAGGGAGGACGCGGCGGAGGGCGGACGAGGCGGCGGTGGACGCGACGGGCAGCGGTGGAGGCGGAGGGCGGCGGAGGCGAAGAGCGGAGGGCAGCCGAGACGGCGGTGGAGGCAAATCGCGGCGGAGGCGAACCGCGACGGAGGCACCCTGCGGCGGCGACAGCGGAGGGCGGGCGTCGGGCGAAGGGCGGCGGTCGAATGCGGAGGGCGGCGGAGGCGAAGGGCGGCGGCGGCGGTGGAGGGCGGTCGTCGGGCGTCGGACGTCGGGCGAAGGGTGGAGGCGGCAGTGGAGGGCGTCGGAGGTTGGGCGTCGGGCGACGGGCGTTGGAGGTTGGGCGTCGGGGCGCGTCGGGCGGGACGAAGGGACGATGGTAAATAGTAGCGACAGTAAAAGTGAAAACGAAGAAGAGTGGTTAGGGATTTAAGTAATTTTTTAGAGTCACAAGGAAACGAGACGCTATGTAGACGCCATGTAGGCGCCGACACTGTCATAATTCGGCTACAGCGACGCTATAGAGAAGTTAATGGGTCGCTAAGATAATGTAGCGACACCATAGCGTCGTCGGGGCGTCTTCATTGTGCAGCGTCTCAACATCGTGACGCCATTGAAACGCTGATTAAAAGTTTTTTTCAAATTTTTTTAGTATGTATGAAATTTTATTTATCACTGTACCGTCTCATCGCATTATGCCCCGTTCCAATTATTTTATTTTCTTCCGATAATCTATCATGTATGTATATAAAATTATAAATATGTATGTATATGTGTATATAACACAATTGTGTGTGTATATATATACATATGTAATATATGTGTACGTATATATATGTCTACGTGTGAGAGATTAAGTTACAACAATGTGTTTCGTCTATATGTATTATAAATATATATGTGTATGTATATGTCTATACATGTTCGAGTCATATATATATAGATAACATGTATATGTATACGTATTCGAAGTGAAAATATATATATGTGTATTTGTTTATATGTGTCAGATTAGGTTATAATAATATGTATATATGCACTTATTATATATAGGTATCAGCATATACGCGTATTTATTTGTCTATATATGTGCCCGATTGAGCGAGGGGTAAAAAGTCGGCTTAGGAGGCGCAATACAGACGCCATTGAGTCGCTAGATTCATTTAGCGACACCGTAGCGCCGAACTAGCGTCTAAAATAATATGGCGTCTCGAGCATGCGACGCTAGAGAGACGCCCATAGTGTCATCATAGCGTCGACACCGGCTGCGGCGCTCGTTAAACGCTAGGTGGACGCTATTGTGTGTCTACTGTGACACTAACATATCACTCACTTAATCAACCATCGTAATCCCATGATTAAGTATATAATAATAATATATGCATAATTAAAATATTATATATATTATATGTATAGATAACATAAATAATATAGGTAAAAAATTATATATTTAGGAACACTCTTATCATGTAAAAATACATATATATATATAATCATGTAATTAATACATATATATATATGTTGATATTATGCTATTGATAATATGTTTATAATCGTGTAATTAATACTACTATAATATTTAATGAATTTATTGATTGACATATAGTATATATAATATAGTGTTTAAATATATACAGTAGCGTCTCATTAGCGTCTCCTTTGATTGAGACACCATATAGCGTCGCTTTAGAGTCTTCAGACGTGAGATGCTAGTTTCGCGTCTAAAGTGGTCGATGCCAGAACGGCGCTAGGTGCTGCCGCGCATTTGCAGTTCGTGGCGCGAAATAATAGCGTCTACGTAGCGTCTCGATTGCGCTAGAGAGTTAACGTCAAACCGTTGAATAGCTAAGAAGACACATAATTAAGATATATGCATAATTAAGATATTATATATATTATATGTATAGATAACATAAATAATATAGGTAAAAAATTATATATTTAGGAACACTCTTATCATGTAAAAATACATATATATATATATAATCCTGTAATTAATACATATATATATGTTGATATTATGCTATTGATAATATGTTGATAATCGTGTAATTAATACTAATATAATATTTAATAAATTTATTGATTGACATATAGTATATATAATATAGTGTTTAAATATATACAGTAACGTCTCATTAGCGTCTCCTTTGATTGAGACGTCATATAGCGTCGCTTTAGAGTCTTCAAACGTGAGACGCTAGTTTCGCGTCTAAAGTGTTCAACGCCAGAACGTCGCTAGATGATGCTGCGCACTTGCAGTTCGTGGCGCGAAATAATAGCGTCTACGTAGCGTCTTGATTGCGCTACTTTTAACGTCAACTCTCTGAGTAGCTAAGAAGACGCTAATGAGACGCTATCGAGAGGCAAGTGGCGTTTGATTCTCGTGACGCTAAGTAGACGCAATGAATGCGCTAGTGGCGTCTTTATAGCGTCACAGATTTTTGAGGCGCTACATGGCGTCGCTAATCACTAATTTTCTTGTAGTGTCCCCTCTCTCTTTTTCCATATCGTCTCTCTTTTGCGCACGATCCAAAACCTCAAATCTACACTATGACCTCGTCCTCGTCGTCGACTGCCCTCGTGCTTTAGCCGCTCCCCCTCCCTCTTTGCCCAGATCACACTAGTAGCTGCGACGACACGAGAGTAGATCGATGTCGGTTGTGGATCGTCGGTCATGGAAGAAGTGATTAATGCAGGCCGGAAAAAGTTCGAGAGAAGGATGGGGAGGGGGAGATCGAGAGAGAGAGAGAGAGAGGGAGAAGGGTGCCTTGGATCGCCGGCCTTGGAGCTCTCGCTTGGATCGCTGATGTAATGAAATTCTCGCGAGATGAAATATCAGCCATGGGATTTGATCTGAATATATTTTAGTAGTTTTACTTATTTTTTTAATCTAAACCGGTCATAATTTGGTCAGAATTCTTTTCACAATTTCCATAGCACGAAAAGTTAAAAGGTCATTTATCTTTGACACCAAGCATAAATTCCGGGTTCTAGATCTCTATATAATTAACTGTAGATATGCACTAGCTCTAATTGCCAATTTTATTAAAAGAAATTAGCTTTCGTGTTACAAAAGGCCAATGAAATAGAACTGAAAGTCTAAAACTGAGTTCCTCGTTCCAGCAACTGACACGCAGAAGAATACATGACTTGAACGAAAAATTTCTTGCACAGGCCCACGTGAGATATCCTAAGTGGGTTATAAAAAAAAATCACCATTTAACCTGCTAATTTTTTTTGGATGATTTTTCGTGCTCATATTTTAATGAAATAGTATTTTCAAAAAATATATCATAAATTAAAAGTAATATTGGTATATTTAATTTTATAACTAAATATAGGATATAATATTAGAACTATTAATAATGTGATATTAACATATGAAGCTATATAAAAAAACTATTATATCAATAATAAAAAATAATTACTTATAATTGAATAATATAAATAAAAAATTAATAAATAAAAATAAGTTTCACATGTCCTTACGATTATTTGGGTTAGCCTTAATTCAAGCAGGTCGATTTTGAGCTATTAAAAAATCGTTCCAAATCATTAGTTCTCTAATTTTTTTTTCAGATTGAGTGAGTTTTTCGGATCGGTCCGGCCGTGAACAGGAATCTCAACCTTAATTTTGTTTGGTTATTTGTTATAAGAGAGAAATGAGGATAAACGAGGCCAAATATCTAAAATGGACAATAATACTCGTATTTACGAAGAGGTCATGGTGTATATATGTAGTGGACAAATAAGAAATTTTATTTTTTAAACAAAATTAGCATTCCTGTCTTCTCCATCTTTCGGGCTGAAGGAAATTTGTTATTCTCATCTACCAAAGAACCATCCGAATGAGCCGTCCCCTCTCACTTTTCTTTTTCTTCGGTTCCAATATCCGGCTCAAGACAATTGGAGGCTTAAAAAATATTACAAAAATTGTATTTAATATAATATAATATTTACATTTTATTTCTTTATTTTTAATACAAATAATTATCTAATGTTTCATCATTTTAATCGATAGTTAAATTATTTCTTGAATCACTAATGGTCTTAAATAACATTTAATTAATTTAAAGTAGCAATTATTGAGATGGTTAATATTATGTAATAAGTAATATATGCATTTGGACAAATATCAAATACTTCTTACAATTCATTGTATACATAAGGGTATATTTTATTTGTATGACTGCCCTCATAATTACCAAAAAAATATCAACACTAAAATTATAATATTGTAAAGATTTTCATGGTCAAGAAAATATTTTTTAAAACAAATCTCGTTATCTAATTATGAATAAGATTAGTTAAGGTATTATTTTTTCTTAAAATAAATAGAATTATTGGAAGAAATGATAAAGTGAAGGTATTGTGAATATTATCTAATTATGGTTAGATATGTAGTGAATGAGAAATGAAAATAACATTTATTTAAAAATGAACATACTCATAATTATTTGTTTATTAATAAATGATACGAACAACTAATACGATACTTAAGAATGATACCTTAGTGATTCACAAAATATTTTTTTCTTAACCTTCACTCACTCCAGCTACAACACTCTTTTTTATCTTTCCTAACTTTCTTCTCATTTCCTCTTATCATGCCTACTTTTACTTTATCATTGTTTTCACTCATGCTTTCAACGCTATTTTCTTGTTCTCTCACCATGTCCACTTTTATATTATTACTTTTTCCACTCTAATTTTCATCTATACTCTCATTCTCTTTTTGTGTTTGTTGCACTTGAATAATGTTTTGAGCAATGTTATTAAAACCAGACCGGCCATCCGACCGGATGACCAACTGGGTTGTGGTTGGACCGGTTTGATCGGATTCAATCAAATTTTATTAAATTAATAATTTTTAAAATAATTATATATATAATAAATATTGCATAATGCTTATAATTCATAATAAAATGTAATAAACAAAATATTTAATTAAATATTAATATTCATAAAAAGAGTTTGATTTTTTATTATTAATAGAGTATATTAATTCTTTTATTTTATTCTTCAATACTATTTTAAGGTGATAATATATTAATTAATTTTGACATATATCACTCTCGTGTTTATTTTATTTCTTTACTTTCATTTTAATATTTTTTATTTCCATTAATTTCTCTCTCCCCATTAATTCCCATATTTATTTACTTTTTTAATAATAAAAAGATATTAGAAATTTTAATATTCATAAAAAAATTTAAATTATTATTGATATACTATATTAATTCTTTTATTTTATTCTTTGATACTATTTTGTGATGGTAATAAATTAATTTAATTTAAGTTTTCATACATCACACTTACTTTTATTTTCTTCTCTATTTTCATTTTAATACTTTCCTTTTTTATTTCCATTAATTCCTCTCCCATACTGATTTTCCCACATTTATTTCCTTTTTAATTTTTACCAAGTCTAATTCAAATGCTTTCTCATTTTTACTTTCCTTTCTAACTTTTTATTTCCTATTTTTTCACTTTAAATGTTAAACTGGGTTTTTCCGGTTTAGTGGTTGAACCGGTTTCTACCGGTTGAATCGGTTTTTTGCCAGTTCAACTTCAACTCCATTTTTTATATTAATTCCGATCGGACCAGCAGCCGGTTCGTGGTTGAACCGGTCAGTTCGGTCCGATTTTAATAACCATGGTTTTGAGGTTCTTTGTAATAAGTGGCGATGAACTCTTTATTTGCAATTGTTCCTCAAATACTTGTGTGGCACTAATGTTACAAGTGTTATATGATGCTTATCCTTGTGAAATCTATAGTGATTCGTATAGTTGTCATGTGTAGCATGTCCATCATATTGTCAGGATCTCCTAAGTAAAATGTGGAATGTTTGCATAGGTACAACATTGCACAATACCTCATCAGCATGCTTTCTAATGGAAAATGATATCAATACCTATTTAGTAAATTTAAGCACTCCATTTGCATTTAACAATTAAATTCTATAAGATTTGAGATGCTTTAGAGTGTGTAGGACAAACTTGTCCGCATTAATACAAATCCAACTATCAATTCACAAGTTCGGTCTTGTACGCGACATCGAGTATAAAATATATTCTTTCTCTATAGTTTTTTAGTGTTTCCTTGGATATTTATATGTAATGTTCTTAGAATTACTAGACTTTTCTTACTTTTTCAATTTCTTTTCCATTTTCTTCTCCCGAGGATATGTTGCACTCTCTTGGGATAACTCTTCTTCAGATGCAATCTCACTATTGTCCATCATGATCATATTACATTTATTTGGACATTATGAAGCAATATGACCTAAACAAGATAACGAAAGCATTTAGCATTTCAGTCCTTTATAAGTTATTAAAGGACATAATTTATCTTTTGAGTTGGAATTTTCAGCCTTGTTTTCTCCCTTCAATTTTTTAGTTGACTTGAAATTTGCACGACATTTTTATTTCCAAGCAGAATTTGAACTTTTTGATTTGATAATTGGACGAATATATTTCTTCAATTGCTTCTCAACCTTTATAGCCTTATGTAGAACTCCATCCAACTTCAATTACTCTTGCAATTTTAAAACTCTAGAAATCTCTTATTCTACCCACATATGAATCTTGCAATTATGTCTTCAGGATCCTCATTTATGTTGGCGCAGATGAATGTCATTTTCCATCTCCTTATAATACTAAATAGTCTTTGATCCTTGTTTCATAATCTACAATTTCATACGTAAGCCACGATAATATGATGGAGGAATAAATCTTCTCCTTAATATAGTTTTCATCTCATCCCAATTTTCAATTTGAGGTTCTTAATTTCTACGTGCATTAATGATTAATTGATTCAATCACTACAAGAAAATTGTCAATTTGCGGCGGAACATTTTCGACGGACAAGAATTCTTCGCATTTTTCGATAGTATTGTGACGGATAGAAAAAACCTTCCAAAATATCGAGGGTCAAAATCTCCTTCGGAATTACCGATGGATTCAAATCCATTTATAATTTCGAAGGCCAAACCCATCGGTAAATATATTTATAATAATATATGTAATATAATATAAGTATACATTTAATATTTTATAATTAAAATTACTAACGGATTTAGCCTTCGAAATTATCGAAGGATATTGATCCGTCGGTAATTTCGAAGCCATGGCCGTCGGTAATTAATTTTAATAATAATATATATGTAATATATTTTTAAAGAGTCATATTGTGATTAATATTATAAATAATCATTACGTTTATAATATAATACATATCTCTTACATTTACTTAAAGTATTCATAAATATAATATGATATTATTAATGTTAATAATAAGATTTCATATATAAGTATTTATAATGAATAATATTATTTCAATTACCGACGGGTAGTGTCCTTCTCAATTACCGACGGAGTTAAACCCTTCGGTAATTCTGAAGGAATTTTCCTTTGGTAATTAAAATAATAATATATTATTATTGTTTATAATATAATACATATCTCTTACATTTACTTAAAATATTCATAAATATAATATGATATTAGTAATGTTAATAATAAGATTTTATATATAAGAATTCATAATGAATAATATTATTTCAATTACTGACGGGTATTGTCCTTCGAAATTACCGACGGATTATAAATCCTTCATTGATGGATTATAAATCCTTCGGTAATTTCGAAGGAATTTTTCTTCGATAATTAAAGTAATAAAATTTCTTATATAAACATTGATGAAAAAATATTATTATTTTATTTATCGACCCGTCGCTAACTCTAATATTTTTCCACGCACTTTCCATCCTTCTCCTTCGCTTCCAGTGCCCTATATTTACCCCTATCCCTCTATTTCTCTCTACTTCCCTTTATTTATCTCTCTCCTCTCTCTCTCTCCCCCTCATGGCAACGGCGGCGGCGACTCACTCCGGCGTGACTTCGGCGATCCCGCCTGCTCTCCCCCTCTTCCTCTTGTCGACTCCGGCAACTACGGCCACATCCGGCGGTAGGCGGCCGATCCGGACGCGGGCCGAATCAGGCGCACACATGGTCGGATCCGGGTCGGATCTGGCCGTAGGGCGTCGGATCCGGCCGCATGTGCGCCGAATCAGCCGACTGCGGGCGGATCCAACTGCAGGCGGTAGATCCGGCGCATAGGCGGCCAAATCCGACCGCAGGCGCCAGATCCGATCCACAGGCGACCGGATCCGACCGCAGGCGGCGAAGCACGTAATGGGGTTCATTGGCGGCCATTCCATCGTACAGTCGGCGGATGGGGCGAACACGACCGATCCGTAGTTCACGGCCGGACGGGCACCTCTCCATCCCCCTCTCCCTCTCTCTCTTTCTCTATTTCGATCGTCTGTGCCGGATCAGCTGCCACGCTGGCAGCCGATCCGGTATCAAACGGCCTATTTTTTATTATTTTAAAAAAAATTACGGATGTTGCCGTCGCACTTCATCGGTACCTACGACGGGCGTTTCTCATCAAAGGCTTTGATAGGTTGCTAGTCCGCCAAAGGTTTCGATGGGTCGACGGCCTGCCAAAGGTTTCAGTGGGTCGAACCCGTCGAAGGCTTAGACGGGTCGCCGACTCGCCGAAGGTTTCGGTGGGTCCGACCTGTCGAAACCTTCGACGGGAGGTCTCCCGTCGATACTACCGACGGAATATTTCGTCGAAGCCATCGGAATCTGCGAAAGGCCATCGTTGTCTATTTCTAGCCCGGTATCGTGATTAGTATTTTCTGACGGTAAAATCCGTCGAAAATTTTGAAGGATGACCTTCCCTTTGAAACTTTGGACGGATATCATCCGTTGAAAATTTTGAAGGTGAGTTATCCGTCGCAAACATCAGTCAAAACTTTCGAAGGGGCATTTGAGGACCGTCGGTAATTTTTTGCGATGACAAAATTTCCAACTAACGATATCCGTCGAAAAATTTGTCGCAAAGGCATATTTGCGACGGATTTCAAAGATTTTGCGACGGATAAATCCGTCTCAAATTAGCAATATTCTTGTAATGAATCAAATAATAACATAATCATCAAAAGATACAAACGACGAGTTTAATCTTTTTCCATCATAGTAATTATGACAATCACATATACTTTCTACTCTTGATTCCCACTCAATATAGCACCAAGATCACTTTTACCTTGGAATATACAAACAGATAATTTAATTGAACCCGTGTCATGATCAGTAGCATCTCTATCTGATTATCTTTCTCCTTCATTTCTTCTTTCTCCAATCTGAACACTCCTATATATTCTCCAATTTATAATAGATGTTTCATCATCTACAGTGTCTTTTGGGATCTCTCTTTTTTATTTGGTTGTATAACTTATTATAATTGTGCAATTTGATCCTTTTTCATATCTATCTAATCATGAAGTTCATAAATCATATTTTTTAAATGTGAAAAATATTGTGTCGTGACTTCCATCATTCTTGTCTAATCAATTGCTTCATTTAATTGTATGACTAAGCTCTTTGTCCTCTTCATTTATATGACTTCCATCATCCTGATGACATGATAAGAAATTTCTACAACAAAAGTTAGTGATAAAAGTGACTTCACTACCTCACATGGTGACACTCGTATTGTACTTCAATTGATTTTTTTTCCTTCAATTATTCTTCACCGCTTAGTCTTTTTCCCCTCTTTGAATGCTCCCACAAGTTCTAAGATAACTAATGTAAGTCTAACACAAAGACAATGCGTGATTAAACCAATCTAATTTATCAATATGATTGCAAGATCAAAAGAAAAATTAATGTTGAATTTGGAATAGATGTCATAACAATAAACCAAAGGTCCAAAATTTGAATAAATCAATATCACAAATTCCTCAAGCTAGATCAATCTATTCTAAAATTTTCTTTTGTAGTTTTCTCCAAAAAATTTCTTTTTTTCTTCCTTTCGATACCTTGCTTTCAACTATTTGTTCAGATTTTTTTCCATATAATTTTTTGTTCTTCCCTTTTTCTCCATTCTCTGACCTTTCCTTTCAGTTTTATTTTGAAAAAAAATTTTCTGAAATTATTTTCCCAAAACTACAAAAGATTTTGATCAAACCAATAGTTAAAATAGCAATAAAAATAAATAAAGTGTTCGTAGATTTAAGGAAGAACAAAACTAAAATGAACTAGAGATAAGAGCAAAAAGGGAAGACGGTTAAGGTTTGAATAACTGAAAAAATAACTTTTTTTCATATTTTTTACTCACTTTTTTAAATTGAAATAAGGGACAAACTGAATAGTGGAAGATAACTAGAAAATCGAATCGAAACGTTGTTCTAGTACCTACTCATATAATACTCAAGAACGATGTATTGAATGACCAGAACAATATACGATAATAAAAAAAATTAGATCAAAATGAATTTTAGGCCATGGAATATCAACCACAAGATTATCAATGAATCAATATTATAAATTGGTAGATTTAATCACAAGATTACCTTTAATTAATAAGAACAAATAATAGGTTGCATGAATTTCCTCACAACACATGTATTTAAGATAAGGAATTCAATAGATTCAAGTATTGTATAAAATAATAAGTACTAGTATGTATATGCCCTACAAATCAAAATTTGTTGTGGAAAAAATATTCTAACTTATCTTACAAGTAATTTAACTAACTTTCTAAAATAACAAACTCAAATTTTATTACAATTCTCAATAGCATGTGTCTTATTTAATTAATTTAGAAATTTTCAAATATACCAAATTATTTAGCTCCAATTATATTGACTCTTAATGCAGTCCAATTTGTAATACATTGAGGAGTTTGATATGATCCACGGTTGTACATTTATTTTTTAAATAATTTTCTATTGGAACTTGAAATTAATTTGTCTAGGATATTATAATTGGACCAATTGTAAATCAGAAATATTTTTAATTATCTTTAGTTTTTTATTTTTGAGCTCCATAACAGTATCTTAACCATCCAACTTTGTAGGCAGTTTTTTTTTATCTTCAATTGCAATTCTAAAAGCTTCCAAGTTCCCATCAGTAAACTAATAATATTAACTCTATATAATACATAGAGTGTGAGCCTTAAGTGGGGTTCTCAAGTCAGTGTTTGTGTAGCGTGGGTCTTTGAGCCGGCCTTGGGAATATGTCGCACATATTATTGTAATTACTTGATAACATATTTCTACATCTGTTATATGTAACCAAGTTCTAAATCACGTCGTATATTTATTTTTACATCACTATAATTTTGACTTCTCAAATTCATAATGCGTGTGCGACCAACGCACTGTAAACTGAACAATATATTGCATAATAAAATTAATTTTTATAGCGCAAAAAAAGCTGCAAGCCTCTTTTACTCGTTATATATATATATCCAAATTCTTCTCACAAACGTAAATGATGGAAAATAATAAATTTTGACGAAATGAAAAAAAGGGATTTATGCTAATTTATAAATAGGAATATTATCCGGCTGGTGATACTACCGACAACTGCCCGGGCGTCGCGGGCTGTGCCGCCCAAACGTGGAGACAACTCGACCACAAGTCTCCGGGATCCCTAATCAGGTGGGCCCATGGCAATCCAGTGGATCATCCCTGATTGGCCAAAATCTGTAAGATGTCATGTCACCCTCCTTCGTCCCGCCCTTTTAGCAGCCGCCATAGCAACAGGCAACAGCGGCAACAAAGGTAAAATAAAATAAATTAATCTGCATGCGCGCGCTAATTCTTTCCGCACACGCTGCCGTGCCCCACCGTGGGGCAGGCGTACGACGGCTGTACGCCATTGGCCGATGAACCTTTTAGATTCGGTGCCGGGTTTTCGTGACCGCAGTTTTGTGACGCGTGCCCGCGTACTCTCTCTCTCCCCGTTTACAGTTTTGCAGAAAAATCTCCCAACTTTTCCCTCGGTTAAATATTTTGGCCTTTCTTTTAAATTCAAATTTCACAAGCATTTGTGCTATAATTACACAAAAATAACCCTTTTCAACAAAAGTTTATATATAATATTATAATTTTAGACACTTTTTTATTATATCTCTATGATATCAAGTTAAATAAAATATAAATCGATGAAAAGAGCAATGTTTCTATATTAATTTTAATAGTCTCTTTCATTTACGAGTCATTAATAATTTTGTGACTTTGTTCGGATCATGCTAAACTAAGGGGTCATTTGGACGACGAATAAAGGATGGAATTATATTATTATTTAAAGAATTTAATCAGACATCAAGATTAAATTAGACAAACTTCATTTTCAAGAAAATCACTTTGAAAATGTAATACCACTATTTTAACTTAGAGAATATTTATATTATTTCAAAACGAAACAATAACTTTATTTTCATTGTTTCCACCTTTTTAATTATTTATTTTATTTTATTATGATTTAACCATATATTATTACAATATTATTTTTGTAATGTTAGTATTATTATTATTATTATTAAATGTCAAGTATTTATAATAAAAGATTTTAATAGAAAAATATTATATTTTTAAATTATGATATTCTCGATCCAATCACAAGTAAGAATAAGAATGTGTTTATTTTTTTAAGAATATGATATTCTGTTAATTTATTCTAGTTATACATATTCTCCAACCAAACGTCAGTTTAAATATGTAGCTAGTAATTCTAACGTTGTTTGGTTGCTAGGTAAGGAACATTAGAATAAGTGAAAATATTCACATGAATAGAGGTTATCTATGTCATTGCGATATTATTAAGTAAAGTCTTATTCCGTCATAGCATTTGGGAGATCACACGTGAATAACACCTTGCAAAATGACTGTCAGACTCTTCTGCTCGAAAAGAGAAAAAACAAAATGCCCAGACTGTAGAGAAGGATATAAACAATAAAATTATATTCCTATCATCACTTACATCGAAGAATAAGTTGTATTCCATCGTTTTAGAAGAATACCGTAATATAAAAAAAATAAACTCCCGATAAGATTAAACATGCTTCGAAGTATGCGTTGCCCTTGTCATCCATTACCCCTATTCTGACATGTGTTTGACATTATTCGATATTCTACCTCGAAACAAATGGCAAGTTTAACCATATACAAAGAACAAGGATCTCCATAGAAAGTTCAAAAGTACAAAAGTATTTTGCACTAAATATACTGCTATTTAAAGTGCATGCGAGCACTATGATATGAATTAATTGTAGCACACGTCTCTAATTATGTATGGCGTGCAAGTAATTGACAAGGTGTGATTTTATCCCTTTTTGTTGTTTGTTTGTTTTTTTTTTATTTCTTTCTTTATTTCCCCTTGCTCCCTTATGATGAACCCTGCGGTGGCACGTCTTATGATGTAGTCATTCTTCTGAATTTTGATTCATTGTTGCCGGTTTTCTTTTTTTAAATATAAGGGAGGATTATGTGCTTTGGGGGTAGGTGTCATGCCAATCTAATTCTATTTAATTACAGGCAAGCTGTGCAGCGATTGAATGATGCATACTTTGTTGCCTAGTAAGTGGTGCAGTGAATCGGATCGTTTCATGCGCAATCACGTCGCACAATCCCCCCTCCCCCTCGCTCGCTAGCTATAATTTTGAGGGGACCATCAATTTCTAGAACACGTACACCCCCGAGATTTCGCAGTCTTTAGTGGAATTTTGTAGTTGAACACTTTGCTAATGGATTGGTTTGATTCGCATCTTGCTTCCGTTACCATAGTGGTCATTGTTAATTGGCAACATCCAGTGATGAATCGAGACCCAATAGGGTCAATCTCTCTCATTATTTTATTAATCTTATTGCCGTTTCTCTCATTATTTTATTTATTTTATTTTATTAATCTTATTGCCGTTCGCTATTTTAAATCGGTTCAAAACCGATCCAAATGAAAATTTGTGACTTGTATTTAGTAAACAAGGGACGTTTTTTTATAGATAATTTTTGTACATTATTAGATAATATTGTGTTAAATTATCTGAGTCAATCACATTACCCTATTTACTTATGATAAGTGATGAGTAATTTGAATTGCGTAGGCAATCCACATTACCTATGAAGTGACAATGTAGATTGCTTACGGAAGGAAAGATAATTCAGATTATCATCTGAGTTGTAATCTTTTTAATTCCAATTTTCAAATTTGTTCTTTATAGTTTTATTTAAATAAATTATAAAACTCATTAAATAAATTATAAAAGTAATTAAATAAATTATAAATAAATCAAATAAATATTAGTTAATTATTATGAATATAGTATTATCACATTTTAATAAATATATTAATTATTTTATAATTTTTAATTTTTTAGGTGAGAATATATATTTGTGATTTAAGTTTACGAAGTTAAAAATAATTTATATATGTAAACATGATTCTTTTGATTAGGGTATATCGGTAAAAATTATATATTAACTTATAAATTTTTATTTATTAATAAGTAATTAATATGGATTGGTAGATAAATTACTTATGCATACTAAACAAGGTAATATACATTATTAATAATTTAATAAGTGATAATATTTCTGAAAGGCAATTTACATTGGCAGATAACGTTGAATGGAAATATAGTGAACAACACTCTAAAAACTTGACCCTAATGACTTCAAATTACAATATAGATAAAATACATACTTAAACTAATAGTAAAATTACTACTTTTTTAAATAGATTTTAAGTATTTTTTTCATTGACTTTTATCACTATTATTATTATTATTATTATTATTATTATTATTATTATTATTATTATTATTATTATTATTATTATTATTATTATATGATAGGTACAAGTAAAACAATTCTATATCATGATGTGACCCAACCTGACTAATATATATTGCGGATTAGAACGGATTGGTTCAAATTTAATTTTCTTTTGCAATCGACAAACTATTAATATTTTATATAACTGGTGTAGTGATAAACTTCTAGTTTTACGAATTTGAAGGCTCTAAATTTGGTTTTCTATTTGTATTTTATTCTTTTGTTATAATATTATTATCATAATTTTATAATCGAGAAAAAATATCAAGATATACATTTTGATCAATTTAAAAATCTTAGATGCTTAATACATACAGAAATAAGAATTAAAAGAATATCACGGCGGTATCTTAATCAAATTACCAAAAAACCTATCTATGAACATGGTGATACCAAATCTTTTCTTCTTTTTCAAAAGAAGATCATTTAACCATTGATATGGCAGCGCGAGTTGTCAAAATACAAAAATTGGAGGGCCTTCGAAGGGGGATGGTCGTCCCAAAAGATGTCGTGTGACCGATGACGAGCATAGCTACAGAGTTTGCTTTCCTATTAGTGAGATCTTATAGGGCTGAGCAAACTCGAGATCGGGTCCGAGTCTCAGCGGATCCGGTCCCGACCCGAACTTGGCCAAATCCGGTTCCGGGACAAACCCGGCAATCAGGAAAAGTCATCGGGTTTGCGACCGAGAATGACTAGGGTCAAAAAACATGGAAGGCCGGATCAACCACTAGTGGCCAGATCCGACGCTTGGCGCCCCGGCCGCCAGTGGCCAAATCCGGTGCCTGGCGGCCGGATCGCTCGCTAGTGTGCAGATCCGGCCGGATCGGACGCCAATGGATAGATCCGGCCGGATCGGGCGCCTGGCGGCCAGATCGATCGCCAGCGGCCAAATTCGACGCCTGTCAGTCGGATCCGATGCCTGGCAGCTGGATTGGCCGTCAGTGGTTAGATCCAGCCGCCAGGCGGTCGGAGTAGAGAGAGAGAGGGAGTCAAGAGAGGGAGAGGGCGGCCGGAGTCGAGAGGGTCGTCGGGGTCGCCGCCGCCGTCGTGAGAGAGAGGGAGAGGGCGTCGGGCGAGACTGCGATGCATGAGAGAGAAAGAGAGGTGTGAAATGAAAGGAAAGAGTGGGAATGGAGTTTATATAGTAAATAATAAATCGGATCGGGTCCGGGTCGGGTATCTACAATACCGCAGACCCGGTCCTGACCCAAAATCCAGTGAATTTTTCACCCATTAGATTCGATCCCGATCCAAATCTTATCCGGGCCGAGTTTTTTACCCAATTTTCCGGGTCAATATGGTCCGGGTCGACCCGGACCGTGCTCAACCCTAAGATCTTATATTGTGCAAAAAATAGAAGTAAGCTTTTAATGTCCCTGGAGATGTGTAGAATGGTCTAGGGCACCTGTTGGTGCTGTTAATGGCGCTTACAAGGATTTGCGAGTTGAACTCAATGTGTATGGCCGGGATACCCATACAAATGCAGCATTTGATTCATTCCAGTATAGTCCAAGCCTCGGCCTCGAGCGCAATCCAACATCTTCTAACGATGGCACCTGTAACCATAAAAGAGAAATTGTGAGAGTGACATATAAAACCTATACCACCAAGCTCGCCACAACCCGTGAAAGCACCATCAGTGTTTAGTTTAGTCCACCCCACAACTAGAGGCTCCCATTGGGCCAAGGAGGGGCCATGGGGGAGAAGTGTCTCAGAACCTAACAACTGAGATAATCGTCGTTTATGGATAGAACTCTCCGCCAAAACGGACTCTGTAGTTGCCATCTTGGAATTAAAAACAGTTGCATTCCTTGCACACCACAAGCCCTAGAGACACACAGCAATAAAAGATCTCAACTTTAGTTTTGAACTAGGAATCAAAGTAGACCCCTCAATTAACCAGGAGCCATCAGACCAATGAGAAAATAGTTCAAAGTTAATTTTGAGTTCAATTTGGACAATGGATAAAAAACGAACGGAGGGAGGGCAAGTAAGAAATAAATGATCAACAGTTTCAGCATGTGTTCCATGCAACTTGCGATACCAAATCTCATTCATATACATTTTGTTGATGTTTTCTAAGAGAAAATTCTCATACCTTTTTTTTAGATCAAAGGTCGGTGGCCCATCTGTGTTTGGAATTATTGACATATATAACGCACCATGTTTTTAAAAAAAAAATTGAAGAAGAGGAGATGAAGGGAGATCGACCTCTTCCTCTCCTCCCTTCATTGCACAAGTAATGACAAATTCCATTCATGAAATGGGAGGCAAAGGGTCAAATCTATTACCTTAAAACCCCATCACCGCTCTCCTTTCCCCTTTTGACTCCGTCTTCGTTTCATGTTATCATTTGCTCCATTCTACGTGTGGTGAGTTGTTTGTCACGGCCAAAGGACGAGAGGATGACACCGGCAACATCCAATGACACCAACAACATCCAACGGTGCAGGCGACGTAGCAGGACACGGGCGGAGCTGAAACACCGAAGTAAGACTAAAAAAAATGCAAGCTTAAAAGTGTGATTTCAAGATCTATCTCGTAGATTAATTCCCAGACGAAGGATGCATGCTTTAAGGATCTATGCAAAAGTAGAATCCATGCTAGGATGAGTAGAACTCGTAGCTTATGATTTCATGAAGTTATAATTTTGATTCTGGAACATGACCGATCATTTTCATGCCTATTGAAATTTGTTTATATGATGGATGTTTAGATCTACTTATATATGTTTTAGATAGTTGAATGGTGTATCAGTTCATGCTTGAAATTCTATGATCCTTGATGTGTTACATCGACGATCGTCGGAAAGACGAACATTTAATTTATTTTTGCATGATAGAATTCAGCTCGGGTTCACTGAAACTCGGCCCGAATTATGTTCAACCCGGACTGAGTTCCATTGAACTCGGCCCGAATCTGCCATGGCCGCGAACTTGGTAGTTCTAAAACTGACACGACCTGGTCCAGGTTTAGCATGACCAGCTCGATCCGATCGCATCCCAACTCGAGTTCCTTCGGTTGGGCGAGTTTGTGGAAGATGAATGGGCGAAATGACCAGCTCGATCCGATCGCATCCCAATTCGACCTGAGTATACACTATACTTGGCTCGAGTTCTGCTCAAATTTTTTCCAGTTGGATTCCTTCGGAACTTGGCCTGACTTCTACCTGCAGTTGGCTCAGGTTTTGACTAATACTTATATCAAATCTGATTTAAATGATAGTTTGTGTCTACTTATGCCTCTAATTTATTCCCCATGACCACATCTGTAGCTCCCCATGACCAATGGTGCTTGGAATCACCCTCTCGTTGAATCCATCTTCGGTCTGATCCTATGTTCAAGTATTGTATCAATTTATCTTTCTATTACCGTCGATGATGATGCGTGGGTCTGGGCGAATGATACTTACGGCTGTGCAAATGCTAAGTCAGTCTACCGTCATGTTAGTCGCCGCTCTACGCCGCCATGGAAGCTTGTTTGGAAGATTCCAGCTCCCCCTAAGATTCACATATTTCTTTGAAAACTTCTCCACCTCAAACTTCCAACCCTTGATACTATACTACTCTTTGACAACACTATTGATCCAACTTGTCCCCTCTATGGACTTCATCCCGAAACAAATATTCATCTTTTCTTCCAGTGCTCTGTTGCTATGCAATTATGGGATATTTTTCAAACTAATCTAAACATCCTATTCCGGAATTTCTCCTCTTGGCATCTTGTCTTTTGAGTCCATGAGGGGGCCAATTTGGATCATCAATCAAAAAACACTTTCTTATCACTTTTTGCCCATTGCCTTTGGGGGATCTAGAATCTTCGTAACGAGATACACTTCAAATCACGGCGTGTAACTGTAGGTACGGTCTGGGAAATGGCTTTAGCGGGCTTCCATGATTTTGTTGACGCCCACGCTCCTGAGGCTCACTGCCCCCAAAATTCGCACGCGCGAATTCAGTGGGGGACCCCCCCTCCTCCTCCGAGCTGGATTATCTTCAGCTCGGATGGCTCTCTTGGGCCAACCGGGGTGGGGGGTATTGGTTACCTTTTGCTTTCTCACACTAGCTCGTTCATTTTTGCAGGTTCTAGATCCAAGACCGCGTCCTCTGTGCTCGAGATCGAGGCGTTTTCTCTACTCACTGGACTCCGAAAGTGTGCGCTTATCGGCAAGTCGTATATTCAAATCTACTCGGACTCTGAATCCTTAGTCCATATCGTCAACAATGCGCGGCAATGCCCCTGGCGGCTTAAAGGTATCATTGCGAATATCAGAAACACCTTAATGACTATCTGCCCTACTACTGTATCTTTTTGGCCTCGTGTCAACAATCGTGCTGCTGATTATCTTGCAAAATTTGGTCGCACGAATTGGAGCGACAACTTTTGGCTGGACAGACCACCCCCGGGTCTGACTCCATTTTTGTACTCCAACTCCTTGCGAGTTAACTAATATCAATAAGATCTTATCTTTTAAAAAAAATATCTGGTCTAACTAGTGCAATTTATTTATGCATTTATTTTATCACATTATTATAAGTAATAATTCAACGGAAAAGTATTAATTAAAAGTTTATAGTTTTTTACCAATAAAAAGAAATTGGTCAAACTTTTTTTTTAAAAGGAAGGTCATTTAATTATTGATGTAGCAATGAGAGTTGTCGAAATACAAAAATTGATGAACCTTCGAAGAGGGATGGCCCTTCCAATAGACGTCGTGCGATAAACGACGAGCGTATTGAAAAAAAAATCAACTACTGAGTTTACTTTCCTATTACAGTGTGATATCTTATAATTGGCAAAGGAAGGAAATATATAATTAAACTTGATGTTTGAGATTTGCAATAATCAAAAGTTCATACATGAGCACTGGAACCTATTGTTTCATTTGGGACGTCCATATGTAAAACAATTAACAGCGTTTAACGAGGTTTTATTTTATCAAGTTATATCGTTTTTTTTTTTCAAATGGTGGATTAGATGTGAAAATATATATTTTAAATTTTAAAAATTAAACAACCATATAAAATAAAGGTATATTTATGTCAAAATGAAAATATACAGAAATAGGAACTCAAGTATTAAGAATATTAATTGTTATATGAAGCATGCATCTCTCTGTACGTCTCTCGTGATATTAGTGCTCGCGGATAGAGGGTCTCAAATCTCAATTAAGGGGGTGTTTTCCTACAAGTAAAATTAAATTATCTGAGCTGATCATATTATCTTATTTATTTAATTTTAATTTATAAGTAATCTATATTGTCTAATAATGAAAATTATTTATAAAGTGATAATTCACATTAATTGAAAAGGAGCGTCCATCCATATTGCCACCTAAGTGACGATTTTTTTTACTTTCTTTTCATTCCTATCCTTTTAAATCTTAGATAAATAAATTATAAAAATAATATAAAAATTTATATAACAATAACAAATAATATTATTGTCATCATAATTAATAATATTAATTTATGTTAAATTTATTTTAATTTTGTTATTCACATGAATTGTATATAATTATTTAATTATTATTTTAAAAATTATATACATTACCATTATTTTCATTTAAAAAAGATATGAAATATTTATAGTTATATTTATTTAATTTATTAATTTTATTTGAGTTTTTAGTTGGATTATATAATATTTAACTTAATATTAATGATAAAAGGTATTTTATTAAAAATTGTATATATCATTTAAATTGTTGGAAACATTACTTCTATGTACATTACTGATAATTTAATAAATTATAATATTTTTATTAGACAGTGCAGATTGCTAATTAGGTTTTTCGCGGTTCAAGGGGTAGAAAGGCGCGGTTCAAGGGGTAGAGAGGCGGTTCAGGGTCGCTCGCACTGAAAAAATCACTCGCTCGCGATGAAAAAAAACCAAAGATCGCAGCCGCCCATCTGCTATGATCTGTGGGTTGCCTCTCAAGGCGATTGTAGACGGCGGGAGACGACGACGGCGGTGCGGTGGTCTGGCGGGGCGATCGTCCGGTCTCGCAGCGTCTGGTCTCGCGGTGGGGCGAGCTCGCGGCGAAAACCTCGGGACGGTCTCACGATCGGCGGGGACGACAAGGGCAGTCCGATCTCGCACAGCGCTCGGGGAAGAAAACTACGACAGAAAATAGGTCGTGGCGATGTCGACCTTCCAGGGCCCTAGTGTCGTCGCGCCCCGCATTCCGCCTTCTTCGACGTGAGATCACAACCGCCGAGCTCGCCGCCCACAAATCGTCGTGCCCTAGTGTCGACCATGCCCTAGCTCTTCCTTCTTCGACGTCCCCCGTGCCCTGACATCGCCGTCCATAGATCGCCGCGAGTCTTCCTTCTCAAGGTCATCATCATTGCGCTGCGAGGTTGTCGTCACCGTTGCCGCCGTGCCATGAGGTCGTCGCCGCCTCTGAACCGGCCTGAACCGATCTTGGCATTCTTTGAACCCCGAAAAAAAAGCGTGCGTCGAATCTTTCATCCGATGGGCACGAATGAAGGAGGGGGAGGACCCCATTAAATCCTGCTAATTAATGTGAAAAGGTAATGGAGGATGGAGGTGAAGGTGGTGGTGGTGCCAAGTCTCCGAGGCAAGTTCTTAACACCTTGGAGAGGGTCATATTTGGCACTCATGATCACTTAAACTACAACTCTATAGGCATGATTGCAAGTTTATCATTTGTACTAACCTCTCTAATTTAAAATATCGTCATGGGTTACTTTCTTTTTGTTTTCTTCAATTCAATTATTTCATGATTTTATATGATCATGGAACATTTTGCATCATGCAAGATTCATTCTATTATAACTTTCATGTTCATTATTATTGTTTTCTTTTGAGGTATAAACTAATAAAAGCTCATACGAGAATTGTATTCTTTGTACTCGGGAATCGGGATTCTACTGGTAATTGATCTTATTATGTTATAATGGTGGCATCGCGACGATCGATGTTTACAAAGACGTTGGATTGCATATGAGTTCGTAAGTATCATTCATAGTAGAGTTATCTTAATAGTCACATCATCTAGTTTTGAAAAACTTATATAATGTATTTTTGCATTTATAAGCGTTTAATTTTCTTTGTATGTTTATTACTATGGTCAAAGTCCAAATAGTAATTATATTGGCATTCCATGTGAAAAAAATATCTAAAGGTAAGTAGAAAGAGAATATTTTTTAAGGCTTGCAATCTTTTCTCTTAATTGCTCAAAATAGTAAAGAAAGATAATATAGGTAGAAAAGACCTACTTGTGTAGTCATATAGATAACATTACCGAAGATATGGGTGAAACATAGTAATTATCACAAAGTCCATATATAATGTTCCAAGAGAATATTTCATTATTAATCAACAAAATAACTACATGCATATTTGTAGTGAAATTATTAATCACGGTTACAAGAATCGAAATAGTGGATCCAATTGTCTTAACCCGGGGAGTGAATTGTGCCATCGGTTCATCAAAGTTCGAAGTCCATGGCTTTTTGTTGTTACCTTCTTAAATCAGTAGTGTTTTATTATTCAGCTATTCGGAGGTAAAATGATGGTTGCATGTCTGAACAGTTACCCAAACCTCATTCATATAAATAAAGGATTCTGCCTTAAACGAGAGGCAAAAATGTATGGTCATAAAAATGTAATCTTACAAGAGTACCAAGAGGCAATTATATACAAATCATAAATCAATAAGTCCCAGATCATCTTCCATTCTTCAACGATGATCCCTTCTCCACATTACAATGGCTACATGAAAAATACAACAACAACAAAGTCTTATTCCACTAGGTGGGGTCAGCTACATGGATCATACGACGCCAATTCGTTGATTCATGTTCATGAGATTCGACAGAGTTTTGCGCTGGGGCCTAACACAATCCTCCTCCTTTATCCGAGTTTGGGACCGGCTATAAAACATAGGCTACATGAAAAATATGTAGAAATAATTGATCTCGGAATCTGACGTTACCTCCGAAGAACATTCCCTGGTTCATGTTGCTTTAAGCTACCGCGATATATTATAACACAAACTTGTTGCATAGGATTTATTCTTGACAGAGTCGAAAAATCAGAGGATGAAATTTCTAAAGGAAAAAAAATTGTCTTCCCTCTTGGAGAAAAACAAATCTAAAAGCTTACAAGTACTACAATAAGTCCACCTTTCTTCCCGTTCCCCTGCAGCGAACCTGCAACAGCTGACAACTGAAGTCACCTCTAATTATCTCATTGAATAATAAACACATGAAAGAGTCAAACTAGTTAGTTCCAAGTTCCAACTTTTCAATTTCTACTCCTAAAAGAATGTCCAGTTCTAAACACCACGTTCCCACCCTCACATATTAGAGTATAGAAAAGGCGCGACTCTCTAATCTTCTCAAGATAAACTTAATTTTCTGGTTACCTGAGAATCTTAGGTCAAATAGATACTATCCAGAACTGCAAACCCAGCTGCAACTCCGCCTTCATTTGATGATGAAACCTTAGTTCGCATCAAATAACCACATTGGTCATTCATGACGACCTTGTCTTTGTTCCTATCATTTTGCATAACTGCTGAGATAAGTTTTTCACTAATAACTAGTATGTAGAACCAGGCAAAGGTTAAGAATCTTGTACCTCAGATAGGCTCCATATATTCCTAGTTCAGAAACTGCATTTTCTTGATGGACCACACCATCTCGAACAAGATAAGCAAGAGAAGCTGTTGGAAATATTCTCTGCATCAAAATATATGCAGCAAGTTCTTCGCTCCCCTTCTGCTGCAGCATAACTAACATTTCCCTTATATCATCACCATAGATGTTGTTGCCTGAAGAACAATATCATCAATCAAATTGACATGCACAAGGAAGAAACAACTGAGGAAGAAACTATGACCTCCCCCTTCTCTTTGGGGTTTAAGAACAAATTGTGAAGGCTTTTCTACAGCAGACTTTACAGCATCCAAATTATCCAAACTCCACAACCCTGCAAAGCATTTCCTTAGTTTTGCAATGTCATTGTTATTGTCAAGGAACCTGAAAATAAGATAAATATAGTCAGCAGACAAAATTATATGTTGTAAATCATGCAGAGCAAATAGACAACTGTCTTCATTTCACAGTTCTGGATATAGCTAAATCATGACAAGTATTCTTATGGTAAGATTTATTTATTCACAACAAAAGACAACAATATTACACTAACTTGGATAGTTAGGTTACCTCTCAAGCACATCTGGCTTAGCTAGTTCTTGTTGGATCTTCTTTGTTCCAACCAAATGGTAGGATATTGAAGGGCATTTTATAGCAGACGATTTTTCAATTAGCAATCTTGCACTCCATTCCTGATGATATCCAAAAGTTCTTACAAAACAACCATGGACAAAGTTTCTTGGAAGGAATAAATGAAGTTACATACTATTTCTGAAGGATAATCGTTTGGTGAATAACCAGCTCTGAAATAGACCACAGAAACTGTTTGGCCACCTCTACGCATATTAATAGAAAAGGAAACACATATGCAATATTATGTTAGGCCACAAATATGGTAACATAAATGGAAATTTCCAGCGTTCTACAATCCCTAAATTCATATGAATTTCTCTTCCAATATTTATACACCCACAGAACAGAAAGGAGTGCATACATGCAAAGAGTTCCATCAGGTTGAACCTGTCCTTCAGCATTTATTTCTGCCAAAGTTTTGCGTACTGTTGTCACACCATGAGTGCCTTGAGGTTAAGAAATTAACACCAGAAAGAACTTCAAGTATAAGGCATCAGAGAAATATAAAATGTTTGATCAAGTAAAATTACTTTTGACATGACTTCTGACGAAGGAGAGGGGAAACAGTACCATACTGTAATATGTAGAGGTGGGTGTTCCATAATGGCATAGATAAGAAATTATTTAACTATTTTCCTGCTTTTGTTGTGTATTTTATTGCACACAGTTTCTGATGGAGACTGGAAAGGCATGATCTGGAATAACATCGTGGTTTGTATGTCAAAAAGTCATTATGAAAGCAATAATTAATTAATCAATAGTGCCCTAAAATAAGAAAATCAATAGGTAAATGTATTTCAGAATCAACAGAAAATCGTGTAACTTGTCTAATCACAATGATCTAAAGGATATACATCCTTCAAGACAACACATAGCCAATGTTGGTCGTACATATTGCGTTCTTCGGTTTGAACAACAACCATAATGACAGCCCTGAAGAGAAAACTAGTTGAGAAAATCAACTTACAATAATACATCTTTCTAGGCAACTTACAATGATATCTAAGCATGTTTCACTCATACCTATTATCTCCATACTCATTCCATGCTTTAGCTAAAGCCTCTGCATAACGACTGACAGCTGTATTCCCAGGAACTCTTTTTGAATCTAATCCTAAGTCTTTTCCATATAGGTTAAGCAAGTTTCTGAGAATGACAAAATATGTTGCATATTAGACAAACTTATAAAAGATGACATAATGCTTCAGATGGACAATCAAATAGAAAATAATCTAGTCACAACAAACAGAAAAAAAAATCTGCAAGAGAAGTCTTATATGAAAAGGTGCAGCAAGAAGACTAAATTAAGACACATGAATTCTCCGAATGCAAGTTTTCTAACAAATTCCATCTAGCATTCACATAGAAAGACAGATGGAAGTTTGTGAAATTAAATACGCAACTATCATATGTCAAACTTCTGACATTCATATAAAGAAGCAACTAACACCGAAATATAAAAATTACAGTCACAGTAGGTTATAATAATCAGAAGAATCCCAAACTTTTGCCCTCTTGATCATTCGACATATCTACAGAACAGAAGATACACAATCGTCCATGCTTTGATGACTCTTGAGCATAGAAGAGCAAACTAAAAAGACAAAGAATGCTACTTTCCTTTTGGGAAAGGAAAAGAAACAGTGCTACCTAACCTGTGAAGCTCTGTGACTAGGCAACCAAGACCAGGAAATGAAGATGAAATGGTGTTCATCTCTATTTGAAAAAGTTGATTTGTTTCAGCATCCAACATGTAGTCTGACCGATGCAATCCCAGACGTATATCCTGATACCCGCTGATTAGCAATTAGTACATGCCAAGGTGAAACACAAATTATTCTTTCCTAATTCTTTACTAAAAGATTACAGATAAGTTGCACAAAAATTATAAGAAAATAGGTAAAGGAATCACCTCTTTCTTATTGATTTCAATCATCTTTGAATGAATATCGAGGAGCCTGCTCGTAAAAGTATCCACCTTCCTTGTTCTGCACCACCAAGAAGACAATTTCAAATGAACATATCCTTTAATCCCTACAGACACGAATCTAGAAGACATTGGTACATTAATCATATCACAAAATTTAAACAGCATTTATGGCCAGACACGACAAGATGAGAAGTAAGCACATATGTCCTGTATCCACCAATAGTCATCAGGTATAGCGCATCACCTGGACAAAGACTCTTGCAGGAACTTCCCATCCAAGCTCACACGATCAACAAGCTCATTAAGAATCGGAGCAAGTTCGCAGGCCTGCCTCCAGTAGGTTTTCGGAAATGGCACGGGCAATAGAGCGAACGGGGCATGGACAAGGCCAACTCCGGGGACACTTCCGGATCTCTGCAAATTAAATTCATCATAAGCATGGAATCGGAAATCCCGTACGCCGTTCGTCCTCTGAAATCCAACGTCTAAATTTAAATATACAACACCTAATTAAAAAGAAATGGTTTTTACCTGGACACTTCGATCGCCGACGACGAGACCGTGGAGGGAACTCCAGACGAGGGCGTCGTAGACCAGCTTCTCCGTCAGCTCCGGCGGCACGGCGCCAGTTGATACCACCAGCGAGTCGGCCGAGGGCTCGGGACGAGGGGACTCCTCGAGCTTGTCGGATCGGCCGCATTGGCTCATGGTGGTCTTCGTCCGGAGGGAGATACGTGGGCGGCTTCGAAACGCTTTGAGGCGGATACGACGGGCGGAGGAGGAAGAAGGATCTGAGGAGGAGATGGCGGCGACGAGGTGTTTGTTGTTTTGGGGATGAGCCCCGGGGGGTGGAGGCGGAGGTGGAGGGGAGTTACAGCGGAAAGGCGAGACTACGACGCGCACCCAAACGCCCATCAAAAGTGCCGAGTCTTTCTCTCTTTTCTGTCTGGAGTGTACGCCCTTACGATACGAAGGCATCAAATTTTGCGGTCTCGGGCGCATGATTGGGACTGCTGTCGTTGACGTGTACGATGGGCGGTCCCCCACAACGTCGGAGCACTTGGTTGCGGTTTACAAATATTTTTTTTCAAAAAAAATCTAACCGATATTATAATTGGGTCCATTCAATCCAAATCCAAATTTATAATATTTCTTTTCGTCCCAAATGTAGAAAAGATCAACTGAATAATATGAAGTCAAGATGAAAAAACGATAAACATGTATGAAACGCAACTCTATTAGCAAATTGTGTCAACCAACTTTCGTTCAAATTTATAATAATTTGAGAGCAATAATACATCAGATACTATAAAATGAGGCATATGGAATATTATCATTTTATTAATAAAGACTAGTTTAAAACAGTAACTTTAATTTTATTAATATATATACAGTACTAATATATTTATTTTATTTTATTTTTAATCTAAAATTGTAGTTATATTTTATTCTTATTTATTTTATCATCCTCTTTATTATATATGTAATTAATTAATGGGGTGTAACACCCCTTAGAGAAAACTTGATGTAACGTCGATCGACGTCGCCACCTCTTCGACCGCCGTCGCCTACGACTCTCCCCCCTCTAATCACCGCTGCCATGATCTCATGGCAACACGAGTGGCTGCCCGACCTCCCCGCGCCTCTTCCCTGATCGGTGGCTAATTTGACGCGCAGGCTCTCTCCTCTCTCTCTATCTCTCTCAATGGTCGATGGCATATTTGGATTGACGACGACGATGTCGATCTAGATCGATGACGGTGGCGCGAATTGGGGACGGGGGCGATGATCGGAGGGCAGAGACGTCTCTCTCTCTTTCTCTCTCTCTCTCTCGACTCCGGGCACAACAACGAAGGATGGGGGCTAGAGAGGGAAGGACGGTCGGCGCTCGCAAGGGGAGATGGGGTGGTGATGGAGGAAGGGCCAACGCTCAGACGGGGTGTCGACGGCGGCAGGAAGGGCGGGAGTCACAACGGTTCGAAAGGGCACGAGAGAGAGAATAGAAAGAGTGTTTGTGTCAAAGAGAGAGTATGTGCATTTATCTGAAACATAGATCTAAAATGAAGAGCCCAGATTAGGACGTTGCACCAAGTTTCACCTAAGGGATGTTGCATCCCATTAATTCCTATATATACATATATACATACATATATGGGGATTAATGGGATGTAACACCCAGGTGAAACATTGTGTAACACTTGATCCAATGGTCCAAATGAAATGGATTGGATCAAATTGAACGTTCATGACTCACAACATCCTCCCCACGCCTCTTCGTCTGCAACCCCAGCGACCTCATCACCGTCCGACGACCATTGGCAACACCCTCGACACGATGACCTCCCCATCCGTCGACGCCCTCGACCCTCTCTTCTCCCTCAAGCTCTCTCTCTCTCTCTCTCTCTCTCCTCTCCTCTCCTCTCCTCTCCTCTTCGCCCACCGAATCTTGCCGCCCATGAGTCAAGTGTCGTCGTTGTGCCCAGATCTATGTCGAGATTGTGTCGTCAGAAGGAAGGATCCGTGCCGGAGGGGAAGATCCAAATCTACATCGAAGAGGAAGATCTGTCGTCAATCCGCTCACATGCGGGGTCGGGAACCTTGGGGCCGTCAGCCGACGCTCACGAGGGCGGGGAAGATGGGGACTGTCGGTCGACGCTCGCGGGGGTGGGGGAAGGTGGGGCTGCCGAACGGGAAGGGGGAAATGGGAGGATAGAGGGGCGCCGGTCGCATGGGAGAGAGGGGAGTGGTGGAGACGCTGTTGCAGGGGAGAGAGACATCGACGTGTGTAGAGACATCGCCGATGGCAGCGTCCTAGATCAACGCGTGCAGAGACCGGCGACGACGACGGCAAGATCGACATTGCGGAGAGGGGCATCGGTCGCATGGGAGAGAGGGGAGTGGGGGAGACACTGTCGTAGGGGAGAGAGGGGGTGGGGGAAGCTGTCGCATGGGAGAAAGACGTCGACGTAGACGTCACCGACAACAAGAACGATGGCAGCAGCCTAGATTGGTGCATGCAAAAATCGGCGACAGGGACGGCAAGATCGACGTTGTAGAGGGGAGGTTGCTAGGCGCAGAGGCTCTCAAAGAGGGAGGTGAGGGGAGGAGGGCAACTCTCGATCAGAATTGAGCTGTCCGTTGGATCCAATGGCTCATATGCAAGCATTGCACCAAGTTTCACCCAAGAGTGATACACCTCCATTAATCCCTATATATACATATATGTGTGTGTGTCTGTGCGCGCGCGCGCGCGTGCGCGTGTGCGTGTGCGTGTCTATATATGTATATATGTGCGCGCATATGTATATATGCACACATGAATATGAACAACCATGTTATTTTCAGCATTCCAAAAACCATAGGTATGGCAAGGGAAAGCGCTTTGGCTGGTTTTCGCACTTACACTGACGCCCACGCCCCTGAGACACCTTGCCCCCAAGATCCTCCTCGGATCCGATAGGAGCCCCCACCCCAGCATTGGGTTATACTTAATGGTTCCTTTTTAGGAGCTCCTAGGGTTCTTTCACTTTTGTAGGCTCCAGTGGATGGTATTGATTCTCTTCTCATGATAGTTCTTTCATTTTTGCATGCTCTGTTGGATGTTATGCTGCATCTGGTATGGAATTAGAAGCTTGGGCCATCCTCCTTGGACTTCAGAAGTGTGCTAGTTGGGGCATCACTCGCATTATGATCCTCTCGGGTTCTTGCACACTTGTCGACATCATCACGCATGATACTGTTTACCCCTAGCGGCTTAAAGAACTTATTTCTGACATATGGAGACTTATTGACCGATTACACGATGTACACATCTCACATTTCCCTAGAATTACTAATAGAGTTGCTGACTATCTTGCATTTTTTTGTCGCACTAATCATGGTGACAACTTTTGGTTTGGGGATACACCTTTTGGACTTACCCATTTTTTGGAGCTAAGTAAGTTAAATGCATAAGTTTTACTATTCTTTTTTTTCTAATTCTTTCAACATTGTATCTTATCTTATATCCTAAAATTACAGGCTCTTATTTTCTCAATTCTTTTAACTTGTTTCAATATTTCTCAATTCTTTGTTTCAATAACTTGTTTCAATATGTCTCAATTCTCTTACTATGTGGTGCCTCGGCTGAAACTAATACACACTTGTTTTTCCACTGTAATTTTTCTTCTCAATTATGGGTGATACTTCAAAGTGAGTTCAATTTTACTTTTGATCTCCTGAACTCTTGGGACTCCGGCTCTTGGATACACGAGGGGTCAAATTTAGATAGCACTTCAAAAAAGAAATTGATCTCTCTAATCTCTTTCTCCTTTTGCTTTTAGGGAATCTGGGGAGCGAGAAATGATATCCATTTTCGTTCTAAGAGGACAACCATTCCAATGATGTAGACAAGAATCTTGACTGGGTATAATGAATATGTTACTTACCACTGTCCTGAAGCCCATACCCCCGCTACCCCCCCCCCCCCCCCCCCCCCCAAAGAACTTATCCAAGTCCGATGGAAGCCCCTGCCAAGCGGAGTGATTAGGATCAACTCCGATGGCTCCTTCACAGGAGCCTTCGAGGCAGAGGGAGCATGTTACTTGCTTAGAAATACTGATGATTATTTTCTTGCTGCATCAATTGACTCCGCTGCCTTGGTACAAATAATACACAACAATCAAAATTACCCATGGCGAATTAAGAAAAGTTGAAGCCTATACTATTAGACATTGTTATAGAGAATATAATTAGGCTGCTCACTATCTGGCGAATCTTGATCGTTCCAATAGGAATGACACCTTTTGGGAAGGATGACCAGCTCGAAGCCTCTTTCAAAATTTGTATCATGACGCTTCTGCGACCTATATCATGCTCTTTTGTTAAAAAAAAAATAATAAACATGCACCCTCATGGGTCTCCAACCCAATCATGGGGTCAAGTGCCATGCATGCACAAGCACATCTAGTGCGTGGAAGCGAAACTGTGTATGTGCAGTTTTTGCACCTATGTGATAACTGCACAGTGGTTGTTCGTATGCTCTTTCCGTTGGTGGGCAGGCCTGCAATCCAACGAACATCGCCGCAAGACTGACGTCCGTGATATTTCAATTGTGGACAAGTGTTCTTCTGGATCGATGTCTCGATTTACAATACAAAATTTTTGGAGATATTTAGATGATACCCTTAATTATTATTATTATCAATTCCTTCACTTCTCATATTTTTCCCTCTTCCAATCCCCTACTGCTACTCATTTTCCACCCTCTTTTTTTCTTATCGGAGTCCCTTTCTCTTGGCTCAGACTTAGGATAGAACAAAACAAGAATTCTCTCTCTCCACGCATACCTAACCACACACAACACACAATAACGTTTTCTCTGGTCGCGAAGTGAAAAACAACCGAGACAAGTGACGTTTGTTTTTCCCTCTGTTAACCGAGGTGAAGAATGTTTTTACTCCATCTTCAAGAAGAGAAGAACATGGCACATATATGTGTATGTTGAATTGAAGCACCTTCTTCAACAGTAAGATACAAGATTATGATACATGTCTGTGTGTGCGCTTAATTGAAGCACCTACTTCAAAAGTAAAAAGGAATTGCAATTGGAAACGGATGACACTTTTTTTTTTGGCTAATCAATGCGAAACTATGAAGCACCAGCTCCAAATTGAGACAAAAAAAAAATTCCAAATCAAGATAGTGACTTATTAGATGCAACCATGAAAGACAATTCATACAATTAAACATCTGAAAACAAACTTCATCGGTTATCACTGCAATCTTAAGCACTTCAAGAGTATTAAGAGATAAGATTCCCGGAATTGCAATTGTAAACAAAAGACAAGTTTGTTAATCAATTGGAAACTATGTAGCACCAGGGCCAAATCAAGATAAACAAAATAAAAGCGCCAGATCAAGATAGTGAATTATTAGACGCAACCATGCAAGATGGATAACTCATAAGATTGAACATCCAAAATCAAATTTCATTAGTTATCATCGAATTTTGAAGCAACTACTTCAAAAGTAAGATACATAATTACGGGGATTGCAACTGCAAATAGAACACATTTTTTGTTAACCAATGCGAAACTATTAAGCACCAGTGCCAAATCAAGATAATGAAAAAATAGAAGTGCTAAATCAAGATAGTGAATTATTAAATGCAATCATGAAACTAACTCATAAGGTTGAACATCCAAAAACAAACTTCAACAGTTATCGCGACATAGGCATTAGTCAACTATACTTCAAAAACAAATTGGTAGCCTCTACGAAAAAAATTAGCACCACAATAAATGGGGTATGATCAAGTGAAGGATAAAGGAAGTACGAAAACATCAGAATCTTATTATGACAAGTCTGTACTAAGAATGTTATTGTGATTCTAATAATGCTGCGACAGCTAAAGAAACCTCCCAAGTTCTTAAACTGGATAATCCACTTTTAACAAATAGTACAAGGACGGATGCATTAAGAAGCAGTTCTGTAACACTTCAAGTAGATATGACCCAACAGAAGGCAATTACACCAAAACTTCAGCAAGAAAAAACCACAAAGACCTTAATCTGGAGAAAAGTTGTATAATAAAACAATAGATCACTCACTTCATATATGTTCTTCCTTTAGTCATCCACCTCTGCCTTTATTTCTTTTACAAGATCATCCTTGTATTCTTCAAATGTGCCTGGGTATTTCCTTACAGTGCCATCTTCCACAACCCATATTTCACTCTTCTCTTCATCCTCGCAGACACGTGATATAAGCCGTGAATCATGACTTACCAAGACAACACCACCTGTGAACTCCTGGAGTGCATCTGCCAATGCATCTATACTCTGCATGTCCAAGTGATTTGTGGGCTCATCCAACAAGAGAATATGAGGCTTCGACATTGAAATTGAAGTGAAGACGACCCTGGCTTTCTGCCCTCCAGATAGTTTTGCTATAGGTGTAAGGTGGTTGTGACTGGGGAGGCCAAATTTGCCAAGCTTAGCACGTACAGCTTCTTGTTTGCTGAATCCTTCCTGATCAGGATGAAGGCGAAGAAGGTATTGGACTGGGTTTTCTTCCATCGTCAGAAGGTCCACAAAATGCTGAGAATACCTCCCAATTCTCAACTTCTGACTCCTGCGGACCTCTCCTTCAGTAGGCACCAAGTCCGCTGCAAGCAAATTAAGCAATGTGGATTTCCCTGCACCATTGGGACCCACAATGGCAACTCTGGTACCCATGTCTATACCCACATCTACATCTGAAAGCCTAAAGTCCTTTCTGTTTGGATAGCTGAAACTGACCTCGATAAGTTGCAACAAAGGTGGCGTGAGCTCCGTGGGCTCAGGGAAGTGGAAAACCACACTGTAATCCCTCCACCGTTTTGGGGCCTCCGGCGGTGGTTCATCATCATCTTCAACCTTCCCTTTGGCTTTGCTTTTTGCTGCCTTGGCTGCATTGAACTTGGCACGTTCATCAACCTTGTCCTGCTTCGCTTTGCTCCCTGTCTTCTTCGCAGCCTTCATCTGCTTTTCATAAACCTCAAACTTCTTGTTGGTCTCCTTTCGCTTCTGCTCGTAGCCACTTTCAAAGTCATCAAAGTTCCCACGGTAGAAGTGAAGCTTCAGATCATGGAGATGGATGATCTCTGTGCAAACAGTGTTAAGGAAGTCGCGATCATGGGACACAACAACTAGGGTCTTCTTCCAGCGACAAAGGTACTCCTCAAGCCAAAGAACAGCTCTAAGATCCAGGTGGTTTGTAGGCTCATCGAGCAACAACAAGGTAGGCTGCATAAACAGTGCACGCGCCAAAGATATCCTCATCCTCCAACCTCCGCTAAATGACTTGGTCGGACGCGCCTGCATCTCTTTCGTGAACCCCAAACCAGCCAAAATCTTTGATGCCTGAGCCTCCGCAGCATCGCTGCCCAAAAGCTGCAACCTTTCATACAAATCCGCAAGCTTTTCTCCGCTATCGTCATCTTCTTCTTCTTCCCCTTGAGCCTTATCAGAGAGTGCAGCTGCCTCCTGGCGGAGCCTAACGAGCTCCTCATTGGCAGAGACCACGGCCTCAAGAGCGGAGCGATTATCACCGACGACCTCCTGCTCCACGAGGAGCACATCGAGGTTTCTGGGAACCGGAATCTTCCTCCAAGCCAGAAGCTTTAGAAGGGTGGACTTCCCCATCCCATTAGGCCCCACGAGACCGTACCTCTTCCCATGAGAGATTTTGACGGATGCATTCTTCAGCAGCTCCTTGCCGCGGGCGGACACCGAAAAGTTCTCGATCGTAATGTCCCGGACGTTCGCATCGGACGCCGTGTCTTCGCTCTCAGGATTGAGGGTGGAGCCGCGGGAGCCGATGACCACCGTGAACGCGTCGCGATCGTCCCTAAGGGCCTCCTTCCGTGCGAGCTCGGCGGCGTGGGCGGCGAGGAGTTCCTTCTTCTCCCGCTTCTTCTGCTCCTTCTCGGAGATCGCGGCGACGGAGAGCTCGGCCACCGCACGCCGGGATTTGGTCTCGGGGACGACCTCCTCGTCGGCGGATCCAGCGCCCACGACTTCGTCCTCTTCCTCATCGGAAGGGGGAAGGTCGATGCCATCAGTGTAGGAGGACGCCTTGGCCTGGGGTTTGGATTTCTTCGAGGTACCGGAGGAGGTGGACGGTTTGGGCTTGTCCATGGAGGCGAGCATGGCGGAGACGGACATCTTCTTCGGAGCGGCGGCGGAGGTCCGGCCGTCGTTGGCCGGAGCTTTTCGGCCCATGACGGCGGCGAATTGGAAACCGAAATCTGCGATGTGGCGGCGGCGATGTGGAAACCGAGAAATAAAAAGGAACCAAAAGAGCAATCGGATACCGCAGAATCCTTTGGAAAAAAGAAAAGTTGCAACGCCGTCGCCATTTGTTGGAGGAGATTGAACCCGGTTCGGTTTCTCTTCTCTCGTCGGTTTCACCATAAGGGCGAAATAGCGGTCTGATTCGGACAAGGGCGTATCCAACGGTTGGCTCGGGAACGGCAATGGCGGCTGTGGTGGCCTTCAGGTGACGGAGAGAAAATAGAATTCCACTCTAAAAAACATTTATGGATTTTCTTTTTTGACACCTTCCTTAATTATTCCTTTCTTTTTAACATCTAACTTTAAACAATAAATTTATAAATTTTAATCTTAAACTTACTACAATATGGTACTTTAACTTTTTCGTCTGCTTTCTTCCAAAATTTTGTTAACTTATCTTGTATTATTTATTAAATATCAATTTCATACTTATTTCTTTAATATGAGAAAACTATTTAAAAAATAAAATGTACTTTTTTATTTTAACTAGGAAATAAAGGTAAAAATAATATTTTATAACTATTAAAAAAGAAATTAACTGAAATTTGAATGAACGAATAATTTAAATGTCACAATGATAAAAAAAATTATAAATTTATAGTTTCCAATTAGAAGTGAACAAATTATATTTAGGAAGTTTAAAGAAAATAACACAAAATTCATTAGTTTTTTATCGATTTAAAATTTTACAAATGGATACTCTAGAATTATATAAGAAAAAATTATTATCGAATGATGTAAAAAAAGTGTCTTGTATTATTCTCACATGCATAAGTTGTGTATATATGAAAATATAGTCTATGTTAAGTGTAACACATTTTAGCAAAATAATGCGGATAAAATCTAAAGCAGATAATATCATGCGTTTACATGTGGTATCAAAGTTACTTCTCGTGAGTTTCTATGCATGGAGGCCTCTGTATGCAGTGGCGGAGTCACATGGGTGTCGGATGGGTGCACATACACTGATTGGATAAAGTTAATATTAGCGGTGCTTACACTATTAGAAAAACGTTGATTACCGACGGTCCAGCCCGAAAACCGTCGGTAACACAATTACCGATGATTTTTCAGTCGGAATCGATCCGTCGAAAAAATGCTCGTCGCAAATCGATTTGCAACGGTCGAAAAAAAATTCGTCGAAAATATCGACGGTCAGAACCGTCGAAAAAGTCCCGGCGGTTCGAATCATCGAAAAAGGCCGGCGGTTCGAACCGTCGAAAGTTTTTTACGGTCGCAACTATCGAAACTTTCGACGATCATCGCAACCGTCGATCTTTCGGCGGTCGCAATCATCGTAATGAATTTTTTAAATATAAAAAAAATTAGCGGCCGGATCGGGCCGCGACCGTCGCGGCAGGACTGGCGTTCGGATCCGTATCGGCCACCAGCGGCCGAACGGCCGGATCCGGCTGCTGGGGGCAGGATCCGACCGTTGCGGGTCGGATCCGAACGCCAGCAGTCGGATCCGGCCGCTGGGGTCAGATCCGGCCGCCAATGGCCGGAGAGAAAGAGAGAGACGCCGGCGAAGAGAGAGAGACGCCGGCGGGAGAGGGTCGTCGACGGTCGACGCTTCACGTCCGGTCAGAGGCTCGCCGACCGGGAGAGGGAGAGGGAGAGGGAGACGGCCGGGAGAGGGAGAGGGAGAGAGAGAGGAGAGGAGGGAGGGTGATATATATATGTGTGTGTGTGTGTGAAAAAATGGGAGAAAGCGGGAAAATGAAAAGAGCGCGGGATAACAAAATTTTAATTATCGACGGCTCTGGCCGTCGGAAAAGTAAATATTAATTATTTTTAAAGTTTATCGACGGTCACAACCGTCGAAAAAATATTTAGTTATATATAATATTTTTGTACCGACGATAATTGCAACGGTTTGGACCGTCGCTAATTATATTAATAAAATATTCCTCATATAATATTATTATACATTTACCGACGATTACGACCGTCGAAAATTACGGTGAATTTTGCGACGAATGGATATCCGTCGGAAATATCGACGTTCCTTATCGTCAAAAAATTAAATAATAATATAAAAAATTACATAATTTAATTTTTTATTTCCGACGATCGTAATCATCGAAAAATTCGTCAAAAAATTATTTTTTCATTTCTGACGATCGTAACCGTCGAAAAAGCCGTCAAAAAAAATTAAATAATAATATAACAAATTACATAATTTTTTTAAATTTTCGACGATTCTGACCATCGGAAAATCCGTCGAAAATTGCGACGGATCAATATCCGTCAAAAATATCGACGTTCCTAATCGTCAAAAAATAAAATAATAATATAATAAATTTTTGACGATCGTAACCGTCGAAAAATCCGTCGGAAATGAAACCGTCGCAAATTGCGACGGATTTCTATCCGTCGGAAATTACCCGTCGGAAAATGATAATTTTCTTGTAGTGTTAGTCTGACATTTTTTACTTGCATTTAATTTTATAATAAATATAATTTATTTTATTATAATATGAAGTGAATTAGATTAATTATTATGAGAAATATTATTTCTCTCTTAAGTTATGTATTTCTATTTATTATATTTTTTAAGAGTATTATAGTATTGTATAATAAAATAGAATAATATATTTCACAATTATCTTTTCTTTCAATTAGCTTAAATATATAAATTCTTATATAAAAGTATCATTTATATATGAGAATATATTTCATCATCACATTACTAAGCTAAGCCATCTCTCTTTTTTTTTGCTTCTCATTTGATAATAAATATAATTTATTTTTATCGTCATCATAAATAATATGGAGCACACTATAGCAATTATCATGAAAATATTATTTCTCTCTTTTCAATTATACATTTCTCCTTATTATTTTGTTGATAGAATATTATTATATTGCATAACAAAATAGAATAATATATTTAATAATTATGTTTAGCCCAAATTAGCTTGAATTATACAATTTCATGATAAATATCATTTATTTGTATTATTTATATCATTAAGATAATATATTTTATGATCATAGACTTAATCTTAATTTTATAACATCACTTCATGCTTAAAATATGTATACATATTTTTATACATGTTTTTTATTTGTATATAAAGTCGATATGATTTTGGTAATTAAATTAATTTATACATTATAATTAAAAAATGAAAATTTTATAATTTATGTTAATAGTAATTATAAAATTATTAGAATTGTGTGTGAATTGGAGGTACGTATTGAATTAATTTCGCGTGCATAAGGTTTAGTAAAGTTCCATTTTATCATGGAAATTGGTAGTACTGTGGAATTGTTTTCTTTGCCGCTGAAAATATCCATGGAGTTTGAGGTTTAAGATAGAGCTCGAGGTTCAATTTATCATGGAAATTTACCTTCTTTTTTATCTTAAGTTTGATGTTCAATTTTATTTTTTTTTACCATCTTCTTTTTCTTCTTTCAACTCATTACCAAAGAAGACTTATTTTTTTTTAGAAAAAATTTTCTTTTTGACACCTAGCGAAATGACGGTTGCTGCACGTATCACTGATTTGGCCACCGATGTTGATGAAATGGCGAGTTGGTTCTACTTGTCACGATAATTTTTTCTTCCTTTTCTCCTCATCATTTGTTGTTTTTCTTTCCCTTCTTAGGACAAGTAGAATCGGTTTATCATTCATTTTCATTAATTGTAAGAGTTTGAATCTCAATATTTATATGTCTCTCCTTTTTTTTTAGACAATTTATGAATCTCTTTGTGTATAGGAGTTGGTTTTTTTCTAATTTGTTAACCCCCCAAAATGTTTTTTTTAATTATATGTACAGATAGAGGATATACTTCCATTAACTCTTTCAAGGTTATTCAACATAGAAGGATGTTGAGTTCCATTGTATGAGCAAAGTAGATAATGATATAATGCTCGCCAACTCTAGGTTTCAAATTTAAGACATGCGTAAACAAGGATAAAAGTGATTATCACTTGGTCCGATCTTCCTCAGCGGTAATAGTTAAGTTACACAGTTTCTAGCACCCGACTAATTCAATGTCCAAAATTGTAACTAATAGTTAAGATTTTGTTATTCATATGTTGTTGGGTTACACACTCAAGTTTCAAATTTGATTATCCATGAAATTCATGTATTATTATCCCATGACTGATTATTACCAACGGACTCCATGAAATGCAATTGCGATTTAAGCGTGTATTAATAATGCCTCTCCCGCTGCTGCAAGGAATACAACATTAATAAGCATATCGGCTTTCCCTTTATTAACAAAGGTCTATACGAATATGCAAAGGCTTTGTATTAAGCTTATGAATATTGCCCTGAGCCGACTGACGAGAAAGAAATAGCTGAAAATTGTATTGGTTATGTGACGTCCTTCTGCTCGTTTTGGCGTCACAAGAGGTGAAATCAAAAATTCAATTATTTAAATTCAAATTCAAATTTTCAACGCAAAATCAACGTTCAAAAAATCAACTAACACTAGAAATTTCCAAAAATTTCGACATGACGTATGCGTAAATTCGTTCATGTGTCAAATACAATATTTATCCATAATTATTCACATGCAATTTATAAAATTTAATATGTACATCACTGACAGTTTATAATTATCAAATAATATGGGACTCAAGCCCAAAGTTTTCGAACTATAACAACATACGAGTTTCATCATAAAACTATTACACAAACAAAACATATCGAATGCCTATCAAAATCCATTAAGAGACTCAAGCCCTTATCCAATTTCATGATATGGACTCGCCCATATCCAATTCCATGATAGGAACTTGTCCATATCGTCTCATTTATAAACCGTAGAGCCTCTGCTCCTATCGACCAATTTAAATCCACAAGAAATCATGGGTCACAACCCAAAATCAGACGGTGTCAAAATAAATAAGATCATAATAGTCAGTTTAAAAGGATGATAAGTATCAAAAGAACAACATTGTCAGATACGCTATTCGCGGAATCTCACTCGCTATCCCTTTTGAATCAATACTCATTTCCAAACAACCATGCAGTATATGTATGTCTTTCCTGTAAACATTAAAAGAGAAAGGCTGAGCATGGATTAAGCTCAGTGAGTTAAAATGACTATCTTAAATATGAAAACCATTGCGAAAATTAACATTTTATTTTTAGAAAATATTTAAAATCCACTCTTCTTCAGAAGGAACTCATTCACATAAATGTCATGTATGCACATGCATGGTGAAATCATACATATATAATATATAAGTTGGGGAATCATCATCAAATATGGATATCCGATCTCTTCAATGGAGTACTTAATCACACCCCTCGTATCCCATTGACATAAGGTGGTTGTTCTAATTCCGTCACTCGTATTCTATTGACACAGGATGTTGAACCGCTCCTCGTATCCCATTGGCATAGAGCTTATTATCTTTTCTTTTTCATTCCATCCCTCGTATCACATTGATACAGGATGATTATTTTAATTTCACCCTTCGTGTCACGGTATTGACACAGATGTTGAACCTGCTCCTTGTGTCACTATATCGACACAGAGCAAATCGAACCCCAATCGGTCTACCCGGAGTTGACCAATCCTCGAGGTGACTCCACCTTATGCGGATTTTTACATGAAGTGCATATGATGCATGAATGCATATTCGAGGTGAAGATTTGGAGCTTGAAGTTATCACGCTAAAACATTTCATTTCAAAATTGAATATTTTATTCAGGAAAATAATAGAAACTTTTATCAAAATTGATAGACTTCCAAAATTCATAATTAAACATCACAATTCATATGATGGCACACAAATGAAGCACACAAATAAGTATGATTATGCATGAAGAAAACGTTCTCGAAAATCCGCCTCACATCGAATGGGACAATGTTATCATTCCGAAGAGTTAAGTAATTTATATGATTTGAGGTATGTTCCCTCACCCTCGATTCGTCGAGTTCCAAATTATCTCCTCGTCCGAATTCAATCAAAAGTAAACACAATCTATCACATTCGTTACTTAATTAATTAATATTATAAAATAAATTTGGTCATTCACTATTCACAACTACTCGGCGTGCTTATCATAAACCAAGTCTTATTATGGATTTGCTATAATACTTACCAAAAAGGAAAAGAATGCATCGTCATCTAGTCACAGCATAATCAAATCACAACAACCCACGAACTATCGCTTTCCGATTAGCAACCTCCTATAAGCGAAATTCAATAAAACTTTAAATAAAATGTAATTAGAACTTTAACTACATTATAATAATTATTTTTGGCTGTCCGACATTCATACCACAGTCACTGTAGTCACCGCTCTCAAGATCACCGTCGCACCCGTCAAAATGTCGAAAGGTCGTCGAACGCCTTTTTCATCCATAATAAAATAAGTTACTTTAAATTTATTCACATCACTGAAATCTAATCAAGTGCACATTCTTATTCATTTACCAACTGCGATACGAGAACGAGTTCGCCGGTAAGGTCATCGGAGAACGATCAGACTTCAAAATCTACGAACCTAAAAAGGATTAACGACTAATTATTATACGGTTAGCAATATAATTTCTTCTTTCCTCACGTGTGCACCTACCAGGACGTCGAGATGAGCTCGACCGGAATTCCCCGTCTGTTCGTCGGAAAGTTCGTCAAAAAGTCCCAAATCTGGGCCTCCCAGGTGATTTGGACAAAAACATGATTAAAACCCCTCAAAATGATCTTAATCGACCTGAGAATGATGTACAACTCATCAGAAGAAAGATCAGTGCGAATCGGAGCCGGAATCGTCGCCGACGAATTTTTTGCCCTCCTCGCATTTTTTCTCACTGCGTCACGCACAGTGAATCGATCATCTCATACATATGTCAAAATGTTCGTCTCCTCGCATTCTTTTCAACGATACCTCACACACGAAAAATGAAGGTCGGATGGCGGAGATCCGATGGCCGAAAGTAGGCGGCCGCTATTAGTTCGCATGAGCACTGTAGCAGGTCGGAAGCAGCTGGGTCATGTGTCACGCGTGAACAGTGGAAACGAGAGGGGGAGGGAGATGAGTCTTCTCTCTCCTCCTATGGCCCACGTCGTTTATTTTTTTCTTTTTTTTTTCTTTTTGCCTGTATAGACCAAAGCACCCTCTCTTTTGCAAGTATTTACAACTTTTTAAAAAAACAAATTGGTAGGATGTTACAATTACAACATCCATAAAAAAAATAATTTCGTCCTCGAAATTACTAGGGGTTAACTAGATGAGAATTTATTATTTATTTATTATATATATATATATACATCACTTGCCTTGCTCTCCTAATCCTCATCTAAAAGAATCAATAATTTTTTTCTAATTATTATTATTATTATGCTTGTATTTAAATTTCAAGGTAACACTTTCCTTTAAAGGTAAAATTTAATTCGAATTCGAATTCAAGCTAAACTTTTATCCCGTCAGACTTTGATCAAATCGTCATAAAATTTGAGATAATAATATTTTCATTCATTTTTTTAAAATTTTATCTACTACAATTGGTCAAGCTTTTTAAGAAAGATTGATTGCAATGACAAATCAGAGTTCGCCATATTGAATTTGACCTCCACAAATTTTAACATTCTTGGAACTCAATTGACTACCATCTATATCACCGACATCCTTAGATTTATAACGACACCAGAAAAACTCCAATATGAGGTCTATCTTTCATTTCTATCGAAATTTGTTTTAAAGAGTCATTCTAACACGAAATCAAAGTTTTGTTTTTTTTATGATTTTATTGGCTAAAATTTGGACCAATGAATATCTAAATACAACAATGTTATCAAAATTCTACTTTACTCTAAACTGAAAATATGCTCTACCCTTCAACGAACAATCTCTTCGCTGGCTAAATCCCACAAACTTTAATATAAGAATCTAACTAATTTGATCTTGTTATCCATCAATCTTAAAAGTATTTAAAGTTCTCTTCCATTTAAAATTTCTTCCACCAACCTTCTTTAGAGACTAATGAAGAAAATTCATAATCTTGTATTCTCCAATCTTAAGTCATCAATTGTCTCCACTCAAAAGTACTACTGAAACAACTCCTCATCTACCAACTATGACACATGATGTGTTGACTCAAACTTACGATTGAGGATTGAAAGGCGTCACACTCCAATCGCTCTCCCGATAAGTTTTAATCAACACCACTAGGTTCGAGTTTTCGATCGATGACTAGAGGGCGTCCCACCCTAATCAATCTTTCGAAAACTCCAACTCAGCATGCTCTAGGTGATAATTAAAGGCGTAGATATGGTCAATCAATTAACTTACGATGGATTGAATAGGTTGCACAACTATAAAACTTATATCGTTCTCCATCTATTCTCAATTTAGTATGAACCACTATCATCCATCCTCCTCAATGTAAGTGTATAAATTTAATTCATCCAATTCTTTCCACATCACTTCTTGTATTTTTTTTAAATCTCGTATACAACATCCATAGAAACATACTTATTTCAAAAATTGGATAATTTCACTCTATTAAAGACCTCTATCCACTTAACTTTTCATTCCAAGTTTTGTACACAATCTTAAATTATATTTCCCATAATTAGTCTCATCAAATTCTTCCTTATCAATATATAATTTCCTTCTCATTTTTTATCTTCTCGAGATTTACTAACCCCGAGAAGTTTCATCAATCATTCTAAATTAATTACCGCTATAACCCATCCCAAATATTTACTATCATTTCTTAATTCGATTTATTCAAAAAATTCACCTCTTGATCATTTCTTTACAACCACGTACATTGTACCAACTTGATGTGATTCATTATATTATGTATGAATTATCTTATTATTATCTTGACTAACTCCAAAAAATTTTAAGATCACTCAAGTCATACTTACTAAAATGAATTTATACTCCGCTTGATCATTTCTTTATGGAAAAAAATAATAATTTATCTCAAGTTTATGTTTGTCTTCATATCTTCAATGTAAATATTATAGCCGCCAACTCCAAGTCATGAGAAGAATAATTGACTTCATGTGGTTTCAACTTCCTCGATGCATAAGCAATTACCCTCCCATGCTGCATCAAAACACATCCAAGTCCTTGACATGAAGCATCACTATAAACCACAAATTTTTCTCTACCTTCTAATAACATGTCTATTCTTCAATTCCTGAAAGCTGCTCTTACACTTATCTGTGCAAATAAATTTGACATTCTTTCTCAGCAACTGAGTAAGTGGTCCTACAATAGTAAAGAAGCCCTGCACAAACCTCCTATAGTAACCTACCAATCCAAAAGAACTACGAACCTCTCTTGCATTTCTTGGTGCTTCCCACTTCACAACAGCTTCTATTTTGGGAGGATCAACTAATACTCCATCAGCTGATATGACATGTTCGAAAAATATCACGCTATCTATCCAGAACTCATATTTGAAAAACTTAGCAAACAACTTGTTCTGTCTCAAGGTCTCCAACACTGTCCTCAAGTGTTGTTCATGTTCATTTTTGCTTGATGAATAGATTAAAATGTCATCAATAAATACAATAACAAATACATCAAGAATTTTTCGAAGTACCATATTCATCAACCCATGAATATTGTCGGAGCATTCGTCAACCCAAATGGCATCACTAGAAACTCGCAATGCTCATATATGGTGCGAAATGCGGTCTTCTTCACATCCTCATCTCTAATCCGCAACTGATGATATTCAAACCTCAAGTCAATCTTGGAGAAGACCTTTGAACCACGCAATTGATCAGCTAAATCATCTATCCTCGGTAAGGGATATCGATTCTTTATGGTCACCTTATTCAACTGTCTATAGTCAATGCACATCCTCATTGAGCCACTTTTTTTTCGGTAACACACTGGGTCGAATAAAATCCAAATCAAGCAACTCTTATAATTGCATTTTCAATTCTTCTAGTTCAACTTGTGCCATTCTATTTGGAATGGAGATCAGCGTCGTACTCGGAATCAACTCTATCTCAAAATCCATCTCTCTTTATGGTGGTAAACTAGGCAATGACTCATATTTATATTCTTACTAACATCAACTTTGACGCGGCCTCATGTGTCACATTGCTAACATCATTTGATTATAGTTTTATGCAACATTAACAATACGCATTATCTAACATGCATCTCTATGCATGACTACAACTCATGGGTGTTACCAGCATGTCCTATGTTGAATGTTTTTCCAAGTTTCCAATATTAGCAAATAATGATTTGTATCTTACTATATATCATAACACTTTAACAAACAAGATAGCTAGAGTAATAATAAATGTGTAGGAAGTACCCCATAACTCATAAAGTTTGATTATCACAATTTCAAATTATGGCCTACTACAAGGCATTCAATTAATATCATGATCCACCAAGTCATTTAATTATCAAACAAGTTTGCAATCATCCTTCGATGCATAACAAGACATCTCATAAGACATTCAAATACTAAGCAACATGCTTACATTCAAGTTTGCACCATCATAAAATTTCCTTTTCTCATGAAGATCATAACATTGCATATAACCATTTCTTTTCTTTAACTCTATGTTGAGTTTTATCTTTTTAACACATATTCACATAACTTCAAATTTTATCATACCACATCATATAACATATGCATATGCAACAATCCATGTACAAATATAACATGCAACTGTCCATCACTACCCACACTCCGTGAATTAGATCTAAAACCTAGAGCTCTGATACCATAACTTGTGACGTCCTTCTGCTCGTTTTGGCGCCACAAAGGGTGAAATCGGAAATTCAAATTCAAATCTTCAATGCAAAACCAACATTCCAAAAATCAACTAACATTAGAAATTTTCAAAAATTTCGACATGACGTATGTGTAAATTCGTTCATGCGTCAAATACAACATTTATCCATAATTATTCACATCACGGGCAATTTATAAAATTTAATATGTACATCATTGACAGTTTATAATTACCAAATAATATGGGACTCAAGCCCAAAATTTCCGAACTATAACATCATATGAGTTTCGTCATAAAACTATTACACAAACAAAACATATCAAATGCTTGTCAAAATTCATTAAGAGACTCAAGCCCTTATCCAATTTCATGATAGGGACCCGCCCATATCGTCTCATTTATAAACCATGGAGCATTCGCTCCTATCGACCAATTTAAATCCACAAGAAATCATGAGTCACAACACAAAATCAGACGGTGTCAAAATAAATAAAATCATAATAGTCAGTTTAAATGAATAATAAGTATCAAAAGAACAACATTGCCAGATACGCTCTTCGCGGAATCTCACTCACTATTCCTTTTGAATCAATACCCATTTCCAAACAACCATGCAGTATATGTATTTCTTTTCTGTAAACATTAAAAGAGAAAGGGTGAGCATGAATTAAGCTCAGTGAGTTAAAACGACTATCTCAAATATGAAAATCATTGCGAAAATCAACATTTTATTTTCAAGAGAAATATTTAAAATCCACTCTTCTTCAAAAGGAACTCATTCACATAATGATCATGCAAAATGAATGTCATGTATGTACATGCATGGTGAAATCATACATATATAATATATAAGTTGGGAAATCATCATCAAATATGGATATCCGATCTCCTCAATTGAGTACTCAATCACACCCCTCGTATCCCATTGACATAGGGTGGTTGTTCTAATTTCGTCCCTCGTATCCAATTGACACAGAAAGTTGAACCGCTCCTCGTATCCCATTGGCAAAGGGCTTATTATCTTTTCTTGTTCATTCCATCCCTCGTATCCCATTGACGCAGGATGGTTGTTCTAATTCCATCCTTCGTGTCACTATATTGACACAAGGTGTTGAACATGCTCATCGTGTCACTATATCCACACAGAGCAAACCGAACCCCAATCGGTCTACTCGGAGTTGGCCAATCCTCCGAGGTGAAAATACTCCGTCTTATGCGGGTTTTTATATGAAGTGCAAATTATGCATGAATGCATATTCGAGGTTAAGATTTGGAGCTTGAAGTTATCGCGTTAAAACATTTCATTTCAAAATTGAATATTTTATTCAGGAAAACAATAGAAACTTTTATCAAAATCGATAGACTTCTAAAATTCATAATTAAACATCACAATTCATATGATGACACACATATGAAGCACACAAATAAATATGATTATGCATGAAGAAAACGATATCGAAAATTCGCCCCACATCGGATGGGACAATGTTACCACTCCAAAAAGTTAAGTAATTTATATGATTTGAGGTAAGTTCCCTTACCTTGGATTCGTCGAGTTCCAAATTATCTCCTCGTCCGAATCCAATCAAAAGTAAACACAATCTATCACATTCATTACTTGATTAATTAATATTATAAAATAAATTTGGTCATTCACTATTCACAACTACTCGGCGTGCTTATCATGAATCAAGTCCTATTATGGATTTGCTATAATACTTACCAAAAAGAAAAAGAAGGCATCGTCATCTAGTCACAGCCTAATCAAATCACAACACACGAACTATCACTTTCCGATTAATAAGCAAAATTCAATTAAATTTAAATAAAACATAATTAGAACATTAACTACATTATAATAATTATTTTCAGTTGCCCGACATTCATACCATAATCACTGTAGTCACCACTCTCAAAATCACCGTCGCACCCGTCAAAATGTCGAAAGGTCGTCGAACGCCTTTTTCATCCATAATAAAATAAGTTACTTTAAATTTATTCACATCACTGAAATCTAATCAAGTGCACATTCTTATTCGCTTACCAATAGGGGTGTTCACGGGTCGGGTTTGACCCAACCCGACCCCGGATCCGATCCGACCCGACCCGCCCGATTTTGATCGGGTCGGGTCGGATCACCCTACTTTCGAGGGCTGGATCCGATCCAACCGACTCGGTTCAGGTCGGGCTGGATCAGGTCGGGTGGTCAGGTACCCGACCACCATTTTTTTTTAAATTTTTTCCTTACTTTATCTATTATGTAATATAAAAATATTATATAATATTTATTTAAAAAGTATAAAATAACTTATTCAATATATAAATATTATTTTACACATTTAAAATATTTTGTTTCAATATTTTTTTATAAGCTTAAAATATTTTTTCCTTTCCTCATGTGTGCACCTACCAGGACGTCGAGATGAACTCGACCGGAGTTACCCATTTGTTCGTCGGAAAATTCGTCGAAAAAGTTCGCCGGAAAGCCCCAAATCTCGGCCTCCTAGGTGATTTGGACAAAAACATGATTAAAACCCTCCAAATGATCATAAATCGACCTGAGAATGATGTACAACTCACCAGAAGAAGGATCAATGCGAATCGAAGCCGGAATCGTCGCCGACGAATTTTTCGTCCTCCTCGCGTTTTCCCCTCAATGCGTCGCGCACAGTGGACCGATCATCTCATACATATGTTAAAATGTTCATCTCATCGCACTCTTTTCAACGGTACCTCACACACGAAAAATAAAAATCGGACGACGGAAATCCGATGGCCGCTGCTAGTTCACATGGGCACTATAATAGGTCGGGGCGGCTGGGTCATGTGTCGCGCGTGAACAGTGGAAACGAGAGGGGAGAGGGAGATGAGTCTTCTCTCTCCTCCTATGGCCCACGTCGTTTTTTTTCTTTTTGCCAAAACACCCTCTCTTTTGCAAGTATTTACAACTTTTTTTTTAAATTGATAGGACGTTACAGGTTAACACAATTCGTCAGGAACCTTCAACAGACAATAGAAAGGGAGAGATTCATATGCTTAGTATAAAGAAAGATGGTACAAAAAAATCAGCATATTGCATATACTACCAACAAATAATTTGTCAATGCAAATGAAGAAAGTTGGCGACCACGTATCGTTCCAAAATATTAGAAAGAAATAGCTAAAAGTTGTATTGATTAACATCATTGGTCAACAGGAGATCTGAACCTTCTCCAGACCCCACTTTTGATTACAAAAGGAGATTCATAGACTTAATACAAAGCAAGATGAATAAATGGAAAAGGAGACAGGAAAACCAAACAAAGAGATTTGGCCAAAACCTCAACCTACATACGAGGATCAGCTCAGATTTGTCATTCCGAACTTTCTTTACACAGGGGAAGTACACGACACTGGAACCATGAAGGGCGTCTGTACTGGTATGTGCTAACTTCAATCAAGATGGAGTAGTTGACCTCATTCTGCCGTGATTCCTGTAGATTTCCATGAAGGCCTCGGAATACATGGACAGTATTCTGCACTGTCAAAATACACATACAGAACCTTTGTTACATACATAATACAAAACATGATGGAATATACATTTGTTACAGATCCACACAAAGAAATGACAAAACTGAGGATGCCCTCCGTTTAGTTCTCTGGCTCGCTTTACCCTTCTCAACAATAACCTTTTTTATGTGCGCACAACTTGAAACAACGGTAGCAACTCCAGCAGCAGTTATAAGTGGGCAATAAACCATATGACAAGTCTCAAGACCGGTGCAACCCCTAACAAGATGGGCTAAGCCAACATCTGTTATTTGCCGACAGTGCGACAATACAATGTCCTTAAGCAAAGGACACCCATGGCCTAATTCTGCTAGTGCCATGTCCCCAATGCTCTGTAGAAAAGACAAACTAGGTTAGCAAAAAAAAATATTTTAAGTGCTGATTATATGAAATAACAGTTTGTCTAGCTATCCAATTTGCCTTGCAACGGTACTCAAGTTACCTGGTTTACCATTGCAAAACTATGTATAATTCTTCTTTTTTTGGAGTTCTTCAATGCAGCAAACATTGCTGTTGCCACTAGTAGGTGGATGTGTACTATTTCAAGTAAATCAAGAAAATATTTTCTTTTTACAATTAAGTTTACAATTAAGAAAATTTTACAATCAAGAAAATATTAGGTGGATGTGAGAGATCAGAATTCTCAAGTCATGATAATATTGGAACAAATGCATATGGCAAGATAAACATGTTATAAGCAACGCAAACAGCCGTGTCAGCCATGATCCATGATTTTTCATGGATAGCTAAATTCTTAAGGTATGATACGAGATTGAGAATCAAAATCATATAATCAACCTTTCAATATGTAAAATTTTAGTTTCATCGCAATAACTCACTCAATGAATTCCAAAGAGAGGCATTCCTTGTCACTTCTATGTTTAATCAGGCTGATACTGCTAGGTTGGATGTCTATTATTTAAGAAAGGTAATCAATCACATAAAATACTGTTGCATTTTCAGAACTAGTTCCGATCTTTAATCCTCATATGTGCATCAGACATCTCAAGTGTTCTTAATATTTCAGATTTCGCATGCGTATGCAGTCAGAACTTGCTTTAAACAGGCAATGGTTTTGTAGTAGGATAAGCAACCCACGATATTAGTTCAAACATATCCACTTGCAGCACAAGAAATGACTAGATACAGATCACGAGGAGTGGTGGAGAGAGAAATACCTGAAGTACACTGACATCCAAGTAGACAAGATCAGGACATCCTTTCGCAATAGCCATCACTCCAACATCAGTGATAAGATGACATCCACTGACATTTAGATGCTGGAGACTACAACCTTGGGCAATGGCAACAAGTGCCTCATCACCAACCCTATATGGTGAAAAAAATAAGCAGTGTATTTCAGGTATTAGGAACAGGACAGGCATTAAGAAAAGAGAAATTGGCACAGGCAGATGGAGTAATTAGGGAAGGTTCATACCCGTCACAAAAACGAAGGCTTAGATCTGTAAGAAGCTTACAATTCTCACCTATGCAGATAATGCCTTTGTCTCCAATCTGCTAGATGCAACAATATTAAGAATTTTACTGACAACATCAGTGCAAACATGCTTACAGAAAGAATTATTACCTCGTAACAACGTCGAATGTGAAGCTTCCTCAAGTTCTTGCAACCTTGAGCAATGCTGCATATTGCATCATCATTTAAACTAGAGCAATCAACTAAATGAAGAGCTTGTAAAAGTGAACAGCCTATGCCAACTTCGAAGAGAGCACTATTGCCAACCCTTGGGCAGTACAGTAAGGCCAACTCCACAAGACCCCTAAATAAATCACCATAAAGAAAAAGACAACGCAAAAAATGTTAACCATCATAAGTGGTTTATCATATTATAAGGTACGGGATCAAACAGTTGGTTTATCATATTATAAGGAACGGGATCAAACAGTTAAGTGCAAGCAGAAACATAGTACCAACTTCTTTTAGAGCCATGAAAGACATCTCGGAGTAGAACAATTGGAAGGTTAACTTCCTCTGGAAAACTAAAAGATTAACTTCTATATCATTGACAAGACAATTGGATTCAAAACATGAAGTTGCCTTGACTCCCCCTTGCCATCCATTGTTTTTTTTTTTTTTTGAGCAGATGCCATCCAGTGTTTATCCTTGTCAGTGTGGGAAACAAATCCAGAATCATATAACAAATAAGAAAATAAATAAGCAGGATGAAAGAGAGTTAAACTGTTCACAAACATTGTTCAGACTGCCATCAGTACTAAAACAATCTACCCTCAATGTTATTACAAATTGGTAATTTGATCCAGAACATCTAAAATGATTTTTCCTGTTTAGTTAAATGCAATAGGATACACCCATTTTTCTTTATTAAGCACAATTGACCTACATTTCCAAAATGGACTGCCTTCCGCTCTAAGAAAATGGACTTTATCTATAAGTGGAAATAAATTCTTCTGTAAAACTGTGAGCACATTTATATTGAGAATAAACCATTTCTTTTAGAAGAGAGAATAAACCATATTGCTGCACATGTTTAGATAACATCATTCACCAGATGGGAGGATGAACTCATTTGCAAAGTGAAAAATATTGAGAACAAATACACTAGCAGGAAGAAGAATCATACGGGCAAAACTTTCCAATATATTCTAGTCCAGATGTCCCAATGTTGTGACATCCGTTGATCTCCAAATTTGCTATTTTGGTGCATCCACGGGCAACAGCTTCAAGGCTTTTATCACTTAAGAAATAACAATCACTGAGAGTAAGATCTTTTAGTTTCTTGCATCCGTTTCCAATAGCAGAAAGACTACTGCAAAACAAAACCACAAGAAAAAGAGGGAAAAAAAGACAGTTCTATTAGCCACCAAGCTAACCACTGAATTGAGAAACAAGAGTAATTGATTAAACATGACATCATTATGAAATATCATGGACATAAAGTATGAGCCCTGTGTTCCATAAATAATGACAAAACTCCTAAAGGCAGTCTATGTCATCCTAAAACATGTGAATTTGACAGCAGCTTTTTTCTTGACCAGAATGTCCATGTATCAAAGAAATGATTAATCAGGGGGAATAAGTATATTGCCTGTCAGTAAATCTCTGGAAGCTGTACAAAGCTAACAACTCTAGTGAAGAACAATATGTACCGACTGCTAGCAAAGCTTCATCCGAAACATTTATGCACTGCAACTTTAAAACCCTCAAAGCCCGGCAACATTGAGCTACTGATACTACTCCTTCATTTCTTACGAATTCTGAGTCCAAAGATAAAATCTCAAGAAACTTGCAATGGCATGCTACAGCACGTAAGGAAACATCAGTAATCCAAGCACAAGCTGCAATGCCAAGAACCTTCAAAGAACTGCCACAGCTTTGAGCAAATCCAACTAATCCCTTATCTGTCATGCCTTCACAGAAACGTAAGTTTAAATCTTCAAGTTGCTTGCACCTCTCACCAACAGCAATTAGACCTTGGTCTCCAACATAACAACCCTATAAATAAGTTTGTCATAAATATTTTTTTTATTCACAAGATATTCAAAACATGCAAAATAGGTCTTAGATCTCACTATAGCAGAAGGACGAGGAGGGTGGGGGAGCAGGAACAAGTAAAAAGTTCCAAGAAAAAACAAAGTAAGCACTTCCAAGATATACTACAACTAACATAAGCCAGGCAGATAATAAACTTCTACATTGTACATTTACGTAAACAATCATGGTCACATTACTATGTCCAAAGGTACTTGTAGATAGATAGGTTTGCACCTGAAGGTCCAGAGATTTCAGATATCTGCAGCTTTCAGCAATAGTTATCAAACCCAAAGATGTTATGCCAGAACACCAGACAAAGCTTAATCTCTCGAGGCCGTGGCATCCCTTGGCAAGAGAAGCAAGACCAGCATCAGATAGACAAAAACGATCTAGATCATTTTCATCTGGCTCTACTATGTCCAAAGATAGACCAGCACGTCTCCTCTGCATTATTGAACCAAAACTTAGTCTAGCAACTATTCCAACATTTAAGAAGCAATCTCAACAGTAAATAATACCAAAACCTGATCTTCGATATAATAGTAGAAATTCACATAGAAATATCGAAATCGAAGAAGAATGCATAACCTTCACCATGCATTCATTTGACAGGGGGGCATTAAACTTTTTACGAAAGAAGGGATCATGAAATTTAAATGGACAGACTAAAATAATATGTTTGGGCTTTTGGCTCCACCAATTCTCAAAAAAATATATATATGCTTGGATAATCTTGAAAGGTATTGCATCAACATAAGTTATTATTTTCACTAATCTTTTCCCTCTATTACCTCAGCTATCACAACTGATAGGAAGACAAAGATGACAGGACCTCAAGGATATAGCAAAATACCTGAACATTTGCAATGTCTAAAGTGGCTTTATGGAAGTTAATATAGGCATAAATTATGGTTAAAGAACCCTCAGAGCATGTTTGCCTTCATATACTCAAAATATCGATCAAATCTTCCATCAAATTTCATATATACAGTATTCTTAGGCATTAGGATACATATCAAGACTAGTGCAGAATTGCAAATTCTTTACCTTAGGAAAAACAGTGGTCAAATCAGTTATTTTGACATGTATACAGAAATTTCTTAGGATCCAAATGTCGTGCTTAAAATACTAAAATGTGTCCAAAATTCTTATGCAATTATGTCAACATGTGTTATGCGACCATATGATTTTCCCACTGTTATACTCTGATAATTGCATACCTTTTAACTGCACCAAAATATTGGTCCCATTTCTCACATTGTGCTTCAAGCAAAAAAGTATTCTCAACAAAAACATTATGACTTTCGCTTACCACATTCAAAAGAAAAAAAAGAAAAAAAAATGAAAAAAAGGACAAAAAAGAAGGTTCTTCCTTTCCCTTACAAGTTGCAAAAGAATACAATAAGCAAGGGGAAGAGACCTATCATGAAATATATGCTCATATTCTCCTTTCCTTTCAAGGCAGATTAAGACATTTAGAACCACAACTGATCTCACAAATGACCAATCACCCAAATGAAATGGCCACTGCTTCCTCACACTTCATCTACAGTGTGCATCAGCAGCATCCCTAACCAAAGGAACGAGTTAAACCACCAACAGAATCATCACATGACATACATATTTCCATTCACTATGGAAAACTAAAACTAGGACATCAAACAAACCAGAATTTTAGTTATTCCCGAGAACAGTTAATTAGATAAAAACAAGCTCTCCAAAAAATTATTTTTGCAAATATTGGATATGATTGACTTTAAAACTTAGCCTTTTCTGGTTTGCCGTCAATATTCTTAGGCAGCAAATTTTTTTGCTCCCCCATGTCTCAAAAATCCAAATTTTGACTCTGAGCCCTCGGAATTATCATCCAGAACCGATCTATGCATTATAAAGGCAAACTTTCACGTTGGAAGGATCACTGAACCAGCCCACAGCCGTAGACAGATCCAATATTTTATCACAAAGCAAGGGGTCAGTAACAATTAAAGACCTTGGATGGAGGAGATCGCAGTGGCTGAGGTGGAGCAACCGGGAGGCGCTCGTCAATGGAGACATTCCGGAGGTTCGTGAACCTTTCCACGATGAGCTCCATCAGATGATCCGCGGCGCCGGAGGCTCCAATTCGTATAGAGCGGCGAGCGGCCCGCTCGATCCGGCGCCACCTGCGGCAGACAAGGGAGCAGGCGTCAGAATCGGATTTCGCCTGGAGGCGGCGGAGGATCTCCACGAGGAGCTCGTCGGGGAGCGCGGCGTTGATCAGATCGAAGCCCCTCATTGCGCGGAGGCGACCATGGATAGGGATTCGACGCCGGAGTCGGGAAGGCCGAGGCAATTGGGAGGGAGCTCTCTGGACGGCGGCTGCAGCAGATGGAAAGCGAATTGGGAGCACAAGGATGGCAAGCGAATTGGGGAGAAATGGGAGAGAGCGTATGAGACGGTTGCATTTTTATGGTAGCGTTTGGAAATTGGAAATTAGAATAGTACCTCGTTCTACGTGTAAAATTGACGTATTAATTTGAAGTGTTCTTACGAAAGTAGAATAATATCTAATTTTTCGTGTGGATGCTCTTATTATCACTTTTTAATAATAAAATTTTACATAAATAATTAAATTATCAAATTAATTCAATGACGAGAAATTAAATAATTGATGTAATAAAAAATAGATATGATATATTAATTTTATTAGGTGTTTAAATAAAAAAATAAGTATTATAAATATAAAATATAATTTTATTAGTTATAAATTTTTATTAAAAATATTTTTGTAAAAAAATATATTATTTAACTAAATAAATTATTTTTTTACTAAATTATATTTAACAAAATATTAAAAAATTTATGACATGATACATAATAAATAATATATTAATATTTTATGATAAATATTTATATTAATAAATAAATTATTTTATGAAAAAGGCAAGTGAGAGAAAAATCTAAAAAGAAAAAATAATTGAAAACAAAAAGACATCACTAAAAACTTGAAAATAAAAAAGGAAAACGTCAAATAAAATAATGGTTTGGTTCCACTAAAAGACCAATGAAATTACGATTATGCATTGCCAAATGAAACCTTCACTCCAAATTTTTCACTATACCATCATTTTATTTGAATTGATACTCTCTCACCTCTCGCCCTTCTACTTTAGTTCTCACTCTCCACCCAACTTTTTCTAAGTAATTAATCTTCTAATTACTTTCCCTTTCTCTACCCCCTCTCTCTCTTTAGTGCTTTTATTTTTTTTATAAAAATATAATACTAACATTATATAATACAGGATATGACACATACATATAAATTTAATTAGTATGAAAAACTATACTTGCATTAAATATATAAATTATTAGAAATTAATATGAAATAAAACTAATGAAAATGGAAATAAATTGTTATGGTGAAAATAAAATAAGGAAGTAACAATATTATGAAACAATCTCATATTATAATAATCTAATAAGTGTTTGTATCTTTTACTTTATATATTTGAAACTAAATCTATACTCAATATTATAATAATTTAATATTTTACCCTTTTATTTATTTTTCTTTTCAGATGAAGAACGTGCGGATAAAAATAATTCTGAAAAAAGGTCAAAAAAAGACACAAATTTATTAAGTAATCAGAATATAAAAATATTTCAAAAAAACTTCTTCTTATATTTTGTCTATAGTACTTTATTTTCATTTTTCACTATTTTTCTTTTCATTTTGTTTCATATATTTTTTTCTAATCTTTACACATTTGATGAAATTGTAGTTTTTATTATATGTATGTCTCATATTATTTTTATCACAAAAATAAAAAGCTCTAACATTCGAAAAGAGAGTAAAGAAAGAAAAAGTAATTAGAAGATTAATTAATTTAAAAATTGGGTGAAAACTGGAAATTGAAGTAAGTGGAAGAGACACATGCCCAAGCACTCGGACCGTTATTCGAGTGAAAAAAATGATCTATGGGTCAAGAAGAAATCGGATGAGACATTAACCCACTTCAAATTGGTCAAAATGGGGGTCGACGCGGCTTATGTCGGAAAGCTAGCCTGCCGCCAGGCATGTAAAACAATATTGTTCAAAATTCAATTTGCCCTAATCATGAATGAGCCAAGTCAAGATCGGTTGTTTTTTCCTCTAGACGACGATGATAGCGACAACTTGTGATTCTCCGGTGGAGTGAACTCGCGAACTTTGGTACACATCCTTCCTTGAAACCTCTTCCATGAATCTTAGTTTTTTGTTTTACGCAACGGTGATTGTGTCCTCTCGTCGCTGTAGGTTGTTTCAAGCCTTTCAGCCACGACGGTTGCAGCAGGCTAGCTAATTGGTGTCACGCATACTCTTATCTTGTTGTTAGTTGCGCGATTGTAGTTGGCTATCCCACCAGTGTCAGTGCACGCTCGTGTCAAGACAACATCTAGGGCATCACCAAGCCAGCAATCTCGATGCCTCGCCCGCTACAACGACATGAAGCACATCTCGAGGCTGATCTACGAGGAGACCCGTGACATCTTCAAGATCTTCCTAGAGAACATCATTCGCGACATCGTCACCTACACTAAGCTATTCCTCTGGAAGACTACCAATGCCATGGACGTCATCCTCTACAGCTTCGACGGCTAGAGAAAAGGCGACCTTCTACCTTGATGGAAACTAAACTACATAGGAAAAATAAATTAAGCTCTATGCTTTTTCTTTTCTTTATCATGTGTTTCCCAAAATCTGATCATGTGTTTGTGCGAAATTGTTAATGGAAATTTATTTTCTTCCTATGATCACCGTAATTTGGTAATTGATGGAAAACATACCTTTTTGCCAAATGCTGCAATGCCATTCGAACCTCTCATTATCCATGTTCGATTCTTCTTTTTTTGTTAATTTTTGCTTAGTTTGGGTGTGGCTTCATACTATTCCACATTTAAATGATTGTTCACTAGTTTTTTTAGTAATTAACATTTATACTTTATAGTTGTGATCTTGGTAAGTTTTTATGACTATGGAAATATGAAGGGTTTCTCTTTGTCCAAGAATCTTATTCTTTTTTGAGTTGCCAAAATTAGTTGCAACAAAAATTTCATGTATGTGTTTAATATTATTTTATGATTTCTTTCAATTAATGCTTTAAGTTTATTTTCTAGCATATGGCATCAGTTGGAAGTAATGACGATGAAAATCAATCAGTTATTGGTGAATCTCAAATAATATATACAACTTCAAGCAACAAGTAGCATTGTTAAGCTCTCAATCAGTAAGATTAAAATATAATCGTGCATGGGAACATTAATAAGTTTGTTAAAGTAGAAGGAAGGAGAGGATAAAAATGTTTATATTGTGGGAAAATGTTGAAGGGTGAAGGAATACACTAAATGAATTTTGCATCTTACGAGAAAAAAAGGAGAATAATTATCTTATTCCAAAGTTAGTTTTGAAATTAAAGTATCAACTTATAGAGCATTTGAAATCAACAATTGGAACAAAAAAAGAACACACGCTGAAACTAAAACAATTGTTTCAAGTGAGCAATTCGAGAATGATGCACAAGAAATTATTGCTCCAGTTGAAATTAACGGGGAAGGAAAAGAAATAATATGTAACTTGTTTGCTCCGAAAACTACAATGCACAACATTTTATTAGAAGTGTCTTGGCAGGTAAAGAAGTTATTTACTGAGCTTACCTATTGTTAAATTCTTTTTTATGATTATTGCATTACATTTAATTGTGCGAACTTGATTTAATATCAATCCATGATAGATGTTATTGTAGTTATTGGTCTAGGATATAAAGGTTTTAGTTATCATACCATTACAACTAAATTGTTATATGATATTAAAAAGGAAATTAGCTTGTTGATGATACTTTTAGAAGTGCTTGGACAAAAACTAATTGCACTATAATGGGTGATGATTGGCAAAATTAGAAGAATAGACAATTGATAAATTTTCTTGTTATTCTCCAAAGGGAGTTTATTTTGTTAGATCAATTGATGCTTTTATATTAAGGATGCTACAACTTTTTATAACTTGTTTGTAAATTTGGTTGAATTTGCTAGACCAATTAATTATTGAATCAGAAATATTCGTCCATTTTTTTGTCTCCTTGTATTACTCATTATTTGAACTTGATTATGAGCAATATTGAAAAAATGAAACTTGTGAATTGCTCGATTGAATAAGCATCTAAAGTAACGAAGTTTGTTTATAATTATGCTCTTTTGCTTGGTTGGTTAAAAAAAGATAAAAAATGAATAAAAAAAATTAAGTCTTGCATCAACTCGTTCTGCAACTATATTCATTGAATTAAAAAATATCAATGATCATAAAATTGATTTGCAAAATTTGGTGACAAGTGTATATTTCACAAATTCAAGATATTGTAAAAATAAAGAAAGTTATGTATGTCATTGATATTGTGTTGGACAACAGATTTTGAAATGATTGTAATATTATTGTACAAATTACTACTCCTTAAGTTGGCCTACTAAAATTTGTTAATGGTTATGTTATATAGAGCAAAGATGACAACTAAAAAAAAATCATGAATATAAAAATCTTTGTACAAGCATAAGAATAATCCGCATCATGGGATATATATTTCGCAAGAATATCCATTGTGCTTCATATTTTTTTAATCCTATCTTTTATTATGATAAAGATAACTTTAGCATCAAATCATAAATTCAACAAGGATGGGTTAGATGTATTAAATGTTATGATTACAACTCGAAAGATTGAAGTTTTGAAACAAAGTTGGATGTTGCATGGTTTAATATTATTTTGGTCAAACATAAAAATTAATGGAACTATCTAAAAAATGATGAAATCATCATTTTTATTCCCATAAGAAGAATGCAGATATGTATTCTCATTTTTTAAAACTTTTTGAATCATTCTTTTAATTTTTTAATTTTTAATATTATAGTTTTAAATTAATAGTTTTTTATCATCATTATAATATAAAATATAAATTATTTATCATAAAATATATTAGTTAATAATATTATATTTTAAAATTTTATTCTCTTCAAAATCCAAACACAAGCGATAATAAAATATATATGTTTTAAGAATACAATATCTACTGTTTTATTCTATCCAAAAATATTATTTAACCAAACGGTATGACTTTTCATGGATGCTTCATTTTTCAGTGCTTAATTGATTAGTAAAGTTTGTTTCAAAATAAATGATAATGATCAGTCTATAAAATTCTCACTTAATTAGAAAAAATAGAATTTTGATTTACCTCGACTTTGAATTAAAAAAAGAGATAGTATGTGCTACGAAAAAGTTCAAAAGAACACATTTGGATAAAAATATTTTACAAGAATAATAAATTTTATCCTAGAAGAATATAGTACTCATTCTATATTCTTATTTTACTATACACATTTTTAATAAAATTTAAACATATAATATTTATAACTAAAATATCTTATAAGAAATAGTTGGCATTTATTATTATAAAAATAATAATATATGATAACTTATAAAAATAAAATAAATGATTAAAAATTGAAAACAATGAGAATATAGTTATTATTTTATTTTGAAAGAATATAAATATTTCGATTTCGTGGTTAATGTAGTAGTATTTCATTTTTCAAGATGATTTTGGCAAAAGCAAAATTTGACCAATTTAATCTTATTTGTCGACTATGTTTGACTATATTATTAGAATAATGAGCTATTTAATCATTTATTCATCAGCCAAATGTTCCCTTAGATGATATTTGATTTAAGGATAAAAGTGAAAAATTATTCCATAATAGTCTGCCAACCAACACAAAAAATTAAAAAAAAAAAGATGAAAGGCAAACTTGTCATTAAAAAAATTCGAATAGTAAAATATTTAGAAATAAGCTATTCCATTAAAAAGACAAAATATTCTTAACTCAAACTTCTAAAAAATAATTGATTCACCAGATTAATTATTCTTATTCCAAGAATAATTATAAAAGATCAAACAACACCTTAGGACTTGTTTGACTCTTTTAAATTATTTCTGGAATAGGATTAATTAAATTTGAAAAATATTTTTTTTTGGGAATTGAAGTATGAAATATCTCTGTTTTTCCCTCAGGGATAAAATTTTTAATCCATTTTTACCCCTCATGGTTATTTGAGAATACGTTTAATGTTTGACAAGAATTAAAAGAATGAACCCTGTTTTAAATTTTATTCTAATAACCATTGCATTAAGATAGTACTTCATATATAACGCTTTTAGGTAGAATTAATTGTATTAAACCAATGAAGCGTTACACTTGAGATCCTCTCCTATGCAAAATTTGCATTTTCCTATGTGTGCTATTAATGAATTAAATGAGATGACATTTGAAAGGTTGAATGATAAAGAAATATTAATATATTAGAGAGTAAAAAAAAAATATATAACGGAATTATTACATGCAACTCTTCTTTTGGTCATGTTCGCATTAAGACATATACCTGCTCGTATTAAGGACCAAAGAAGCGTTACATACTTTAGATCCACAAAATTTACATTTTCCTGTGCATGCTAATAAGAATAAATGAGATGGCATTTGAAAGATTGCGAGATAAAAAAAATAAATTAGGAAAAAAATAGAATTATGAACCGTCATTAATTAACTTAAAAGTTTGTAAACGAACAAACTAGTTAAATGGAATAATAATAATATTTCATGAGTTACCACATTAATAATTAAGTAATAACACAAGGGCATGTTTTCTTAATTGTAATGTCAGAAAATGTATATGTAGAGTTGATGTAGGAGGGGTGTAGAATATTAATTTTACTTATTAAATTAATAAAATAATTTTATATTAATTTAAAGTATATATTAAGTAGTAAAGATGACTAAAATCAAAATCATCGGATTATTCATCGTAATCAAGTTATGTTAATAAATATGACTAATTCAATAATTATAATTTATTTAACTTTAGATAATATATTTTTATTATCAAATTATCTAAATAAATATACACGAGATTAAGTAGCATGTAACTAATTTTTGTACAATGCAATTAATAAATCAAGATTGATAGATCATGATTATATGATTAAAATTTAATTTTTATTAAATTTAATATTAATTTATTAGATTTAATCTTGATCATGTAATCGAATGCAGATCGAACAATTTTGGTTGTATATTAGTTAAACTTAATATTTATATTATTTCATCTAACAAGTATATAATCAATTTAATAATAAATTATAATTATTAATTTAATTGAATGATAAAAAATAATCATTCTGCATAGAGCGGGGTGACGTTTTATTAACCTCATAATAATATATGCTTCTAGAAAAGAAAGCAGTTTAGCTAATAGATAGAATAACACAATGTATCTTCCCATCAATGTTAGCATTATCGAAATATATAAAATGTATAATTATCAATTTTATGATATAAGAAAAGTTACGAAGAAATTGATGAAAATTTGGCACGTAATTATGAATAAGAAACATTTTTGGCGTGATCATTTTTGTTGCAAATACTATTATCGTGGTCCAGGAGCACAGCGAATCGGATTCCCTAATTTGCCACTCGCTATCTCGTTAGTATCCAAAAAGATTCCACAGCCAACCAAAAGAAACCCTAAAAGCCCCCCCCATTCCTCGTAACGCTGCCGTCGGCGCTCCAACAATCTCAAAATCCTTCCCTCCAGATCCCTTCCGATGGCCGGCGACGAGTCATCCGCCGTCGATCCTCCCACCTCCGAAATGTCCGCGGCTTCCATCGTCGACGCCGGAGACCAGGCTCTGGAGCCGTCGGTGGGCCGGACCTTCATCAAGGACATCATCAAGGGCGCGCCGGACGAGTGGGTGGGCCGCAAGGTGGTGGTGGGCGGTTGGGTCAAGACCGGGAGGGAGCAAGGGAAGGGAACGTTCGCGTTCCTAGAGCTCAACGACGGCTCGTGCCTCGCGAACCTCCAGGTGATCGTGGACTCCGGGGTGCACCCGCTGTCGCAGCTCGTGGCGACAGGGACGTGCGTGCTTTTGGAGGGAGAGCTCAAGAAGCCGCCGGAGGGGACGAGGCAGAGCGTGGAGCTCAAGGTCGAGAAGGTGCTCGAGGTCGGGCCCGTGGACCCGTCGAAGTATCCGATCCCGAAGACGAAGCTGACGCTCGAGTTCCTTCGCGACGTGTTGCACATGCGTGCACGCACCAACACAGTAATTTCTACTTCTCTTTGTTCTCTTTAGTTGAATGTAAGATTAGTGCAAATGGAATATTTTTTTGGGTGAAATTAGTTCAATTGAAGTTGCAAAAGTGATATCTTAACTTGCAAGTGTTACTGTAATAAATAAATGCCTAATGGCCATTCCAAAAGGTCTAGCCATAAGATTAATTTATTATTTGAACCAGAACCTGAAGGCTGAGCGAAGTCAATTGCAATGCTTTTCATTTATCTTTCTCTAGTAAACAATTCCCTGCTGTTACAACTCATGTCACAAACTTTAAGAAGTAGAATTGCAAGGTATATTTTTTTTTAAAGAATACACCACCTCAATTTCTTTTGCATTATTGTCGTTCCATGCATGCCTGTATTGCTATCTCACTATTCGTCTTCTTTTTGCTCCTGTAAATTGCTATTTTTCTTGTCATCATGTAAGTTTGTGTTGCCAGGAAATCTTCTCTATGATGCTTTGCAATTTTTCAGATATCAGCACTTGCTAGAATCAGACATGAGTTGGCATATGCAACCCACACATTCTTTGGGCAAAATGGTTTTAAATATGTGCACACTCCAATAATAACGACGAGTGATTGTGAAGGAGCTGGAGAAATGTTCCAAGTTACAACACTAATCAGTGATGCTGAAAAGGTTGAGAAAGAATTGAAGGAGAACCCTCCCCCATCAGAACCTGATATTGAGGCTGCTAAGCTGCTCGTCAAGGAGAAAGGGGAGGTTGTTTCGGTTCTAAAATCATCAAATGCGAGCAAGCAGGAGATCACTGCTTCTGTGGCTGAACTTAACAAGGCAAAGGAGAGTTTATCCAAACTTGAAGAAAGATTTAATTTGAAACCTGGGATTCCGCAGAAGGATGGGAAAATTGACTATGGTCGTGACTTCTTTGGGCGTCAAGCTTTTCTTACAGTATCTGGCCAACTTCAGGTTGAGACTTATGCTTGTGCCCTAGGTAATGTCTACACGTTTGGACCAACCTTTAGAGCGGAACATTCTCATACGTCTCGACATTTGGCTGAGTTTTGGATGGTTGAGCCAGAAATAGCATTCGCAAACTTGGAGGTAACATGCATGTTCTACTTTGTGCCTTTATGATTTAGGATGATTGAACCAGAAATGAATTACCTGTAAGAATGTAATTTATTTTAAATTTGGGTGTTTGCAGGATGACATGAACTATGCCGAGATGTATGTAAAATTCCTATGCAAGTGGTTGCTTGATCATTGTCTTGAAGATATGGAGTTCATCGTCAAGCAGTATGATAAATCAGCAATTGACCGCCTGAAGCTTGTTTCAACCTCACCATTTGTGCGCATTTCATATACAAAAGCTGTGGAACTTCTAGAGAAAGTGACAGAAAAGAAATTTGAAAACAAGGTGGAATGGGGAATGGACTTAGCGTCTGAGCATGAAAGGTATATGAATTGCTAGTATTATAGAAGTCTAAATGATCTGATTATTATCTCTTATCTTGTTATCTGATTATCTCTTTATCTGTATAAGGTACTTGACAGAGGTGATATTTAAAAAGCCTGTCATAGTGTATAACTATCCTAAAGAGATCAAAGCATTTTACATGAGGCTCAATGATGACAAAAAAACTGTAGCAGCCATGGATGTGCTCGTGCCGAAGGTATGTTTTGAGTTATTATTCTTGTCTGTGCTCTGGGTGTATGTTTACTTTGTTTCTTAGTAATATTATGAAATCAATTACATTTAAATGATTATGAATTTTCATTTTCTTTTCTGAGACTGTTTCTTTATATCATGCCATATTTTATATTCACATGGATATGAAATGTCATAATCAGGTTTACCTAATTTCACTCTTCATGTGCTAGGTCGGTGAATTGATTGGTGGAAGTCAAAGGGAGGAACGGTTGGATGTGCTTGTTGAAAGGTATAATAACATCTGAGCTGCGACTGCATTGCCCTCTTGGTCTTCTGGGACTGAATTAACATAATGTTAAGGGGGATATATTTTCTCTGTCATTTTCATTATACTTTGTTTGCCTTTTGCTTTCATATATAGAGATGTGTCTCCTAATATATACATATATATATAGATAGATAGATAGATAGATGTAGCCTTGTTTATGTATATGAACAAGATGGTTTCCTCATAAAGAAGAATACATGTTTAAGTGTCATTCGGGCTTCATATTTTTCTGTGGAACCTTTTATTTAGAGGGTTTTGGGGATCCGTTAACATTCAGAAATGTTCATTCTTTGTTATAATTACGCCCTTTTATTGATAAATCCTGCTGTTCTGAGTAATTCTTATGTTTCTTTTCTTCCTCTCAAAAAATGTTTCTTTTCTAAACAATTCTCTTTGTGCTCGGTTTCTTTGTTTTGTCATGTGATAATTGGTTGCTCTGATTTGTTTGCAAACCTTTTGTTTTATCAGAATTTCAGGAGCAGGGTTGCCGCTTGAGCCCTATGAATGGTATCTGGATCTCCGCCGATTTGGGACGGTCAAACACAGCGGATTTGGATTGGGCTTCGAGAGGATGATTCTTTTTGCCACTGGCATTGAAAACATTAGAGATGTAATCCCCTTCCCCCGTTATCCAGGAAGGGCTGATCTCTGATTCTCCTGCCAGTCAAATGGGTGCTGTAGTTCCGTACTAAATCCTACTCATAGTTTGGTCATGATAACGAATCCCAATTATAGATTTATGGTTCTTTTTGTAATTCGGTCACAAGAGGTGACAGAATGATAACTGCTTGTTTCTTGATTTAATGAATTGTTCTACCAGACTACCATATGATTTTATACCGAATCCCTATTTAGCTTTTAGCTGTTTAATCTGATTCCTTGGCGACTTGTATTTTTTCGGACTAATGCCTAATTCACGAAATTCCATCAATCATACATTGGGATTGGACCATTGGCATTTATTCTGGAGGTTGTGGGCTATTTTAAATTACTTTTAAAATGATTTTTTGACCTTGTGTGATTATAACACGGGATGTAAAATATGCGCAGGTTTTGTAAGGATCTCTTGTAAAAAATATATAAAAGTATTTTCAAAACAATGAAAATCATATTTCAAAAAATAGATTACAATTAAAAATAAATCAATGAAAGAAAAATTAGCACTATTTGGATACACATCCAAGTACTTTAAATTTAAATTAAAACATTTTATATAACTATGCTATCATACTTGTAGATAATTTTAAATGTCAAAATAATAAATACTATAGCACTAGAAAATGTTATAATAACAACTTAATAATTAATATAAATTTTTCTAAAACTCAAAATGTAATTTAATGTAATGAGGAAATTAAGCAATATACCCTTTAAAAAGTTTATCGTACCATGGTCTTCGAAAATATGAGACTCTCATTGGAAGACCTCATAGTGATCGTCGGCAAGAGGTTCCCTCCTCTTGGCATTACACACGTTAGAAATGGTAACTCTCAAGTCGGACAGATGATGCAAAAGAGAGGGAAGAAAATTCGAACATCGAAAAGGTGTGAACGATAGGAAGGATATTCGATGTTAAGAAATGGGGCCATATTCAATGTGTACGCATGGATCCAATAACTTGTTTGGAGTGCAATGGGCAGGGACACACCCAAGCTCGATGTCCGACGAGAAGAGGCAATATCGTAACCTAACATTTTATGCGGGATGAGTTTGGTCCCAAGCGGACCTTGGTGATCTCAACTCCATGATCCATGGCCATGAAGAGTTGTGTTGTGGGCATCCTCTAAGGTCTGACACAACCATGGTGCACTCAGTGGTGATGCAACACAATTGTGGCCAACCATACATGTACAAATAGCTAAACTATTAGATTCAAAATTCTTATTGTCCGACCACCAAATGGTCCCGCAAGAACCTTTATTGCTAAGGAATGGGGCTACAAAACATTGGAGATGGTGGTCGTGGATAGAACAAGGGAGAAGAATTGATCAAAGGAGATCAACGTTAATCAATCTGCAAGGAGTACCTCTCCATCTATGGTACTAGGAGTCCATTGTTGCATTGGTTTCTTCTTTCGCAATGTTAACAGAGTTGTCCTTTCTCCAATATGAGTCTGACAAAATATCTGTTATTCATGCAACAATGGTTATTAAATTAAATATGGAAGTCCTAGTATGGTGAATTTTGTCTCAAATTGTTTCAAATTTCAAGTTACAATTTGACTAGTCCATGAACTTGGTCATTCTCATACTTCTTTGACATTGATGGACTCCCAACTATGGCAAGAAAATATCTTGGAGCAACGTAAAGGCTGAGGGGGAGATTACGATTCCTACAATAATGGAAATAGATCCTAAATATGTGGAAAATATTAAAAGGATGACATGTCCCAAAAATAGATGGAAATGAGAGATTTCATAAAAGAAATATATGGAAAGGAATCCATAGAGTTTGGTAGTACAATGCCACTTGGAATAAGCTAGATAGAGCTGACCCAAACAACAAATGGGAGGGGGATCTCTGACGTCACCAATCCCAAATCTCATTACCATAAATAGCTTGAATGGAACTCAGCTAGGAGATCACATTGATCCTTTTTGGGTGAAGTTTCACGAGAGAGGCTGGACCACACACCACAAGCCAACAGAGAAGGCAAGATATTGAACTTTAATCGTGATGCATTTGAACCTTAGGCATATGGGTAGGAGAGAACAATCCAATCATAGAAGTGAGTGGTTGTGCAAGTGACATTGACGAGGTGGCGACAACAATGGGTGCCTAGAGAAGAGGACATCACCTAGTAATCAACGATATTCTATTTCTGCCTCTTCTTTTGAGGATAGTCCAATTGTCATGGCATCTAGTCCTATTTCCATATGAAAATTTTAGCATAGAATGTTAAGGGGCTTAGTGATGCTTCCATGTGATCAATCTTAGAAAAATGCCTAAGACAATGGCGTAGAAATATGGTGCTATTGCAAGAAACAAAAGTTGAGTCAATTGATCAATAAATGTTGAGGCAGATTGGTGGTTTCACAATGTTTGACCACTCAACACTTCACGTTGTTGGCAAATCAAGGGACTGCCTTCTTTACTGGAATGCTAGCACCCTTGAACGAATAGCTGTCCACTCTGACCAGTTCTCCATTTCTACTACATTTTCTTATCATGGTCACCACCATATAATGACCGTAGGTGAATGCAAAATGACTCGAAATATGGAATGAACTTTGAGAAGTGTGATATGTCTCTCAAAACATCTACTGGCTTTTGAGAGGTGACTTAAATGTCACATTGGAAGCTTTGGATAGACCAATCACTCCTCACGAGAGAGGCGAAGGCCTATATGAACTTTATTGATGAACATGGCATAATGGACTTTCCACCAACAAATTCTAGGTTTATATGACAGACTTCTGCATCTCTTGGCATGAAATCAAAATTGGATAGGTTCCTGGGGTCCATAGAACTAGCTGAGACATTTCAATTATCTACTGTGACTACATTAGAGAGACCTTTCTCTGACCACATGCCATCAAATGAAAGATTTCATTCTAGATCATATTTTAAATTCGGAAAGGCTTGGCACCAAGAATTTGGCTTCCCAAATATTGTAACAGAACAATGGCATGGTTACCAAATGTCCTCATCGGCTACAAAAACACCTGTTGTTAAACTGAATCACCTTCGAGGCTTTCTCCATATTATAACCTAAGGATTAAAGTAGATCATGAACTCAAACACAACTTCTAGAATGAAAGTATCATTAAGATGTTGTGGTGAAAGAGGAACTTAAAAGAGAGATAGAGTGGAAGAAAAAGTTGAGACAACTTTGGATGAAGCGGTTGATTATTTTTCGAACTTTACTCGATGTCCCTTGGATGAATGGCGGTGGACAGACACCTTAGCCCCTAGATTAGCTCAAACACAAGTTGAGAGGTTGACATGTAACTTTTGTGAGAACGATGTTCTTATTTCACTAAAGGGTACGAATAGTACTGAAGGAGCCTTGGGTCTAGAACTATTCAGCAATTTGCAATGGGCAACATGATTTTGATCACATAGATATATTTTTCTTATTCCTCGTACCAAAGAAGTCGAGCAGAGAGAGTTGAAGACTTTACCTATATATTTCCTTATCTAACACAATTTATTTTATTGTGGCTCATCTCTTGGCTAACAAGTTGTGGTTGGGCCTAGACATTTTGGTGCACCCAATGCAATCAACTTTCATTAAGGGGCTCTCAATCTCTGATAACTTCATTATGACTTCGAAACTAATTTCTACATAGTGCCACACTAGAAAATTTTTTTTTTTTGGAAAGTGGACTTCTCTAAGACATATGACATCTTGGACTGGACCTTATTGTGGAACTCCTTATACAAGAGAGAAATGGATATCATGGATGAAAGGTGCATGTGCATAATTTCTTTCTTAACTCTCATAAATGATTCCCTATATGGTGGTTGGATTTAACCTCAATGTGGAGTTCGCCAAGGCTGTCCCCTTGCCCTAATGTTATTCGTACTTGCAGTTGATCCACTAGCCCATTGCATTTTTTCCTTGTGTACTGCAAGTCTCATATCCGAGTTCACAAACAATGTAAGCTAGAGCTCAATCATTCCACTTCTACAATATGTTGATACTACATTCTTCATCAAAGGCTTTAGGGAGACAACAAGATGACTTTTATTCTCGTGAAGATTTTTTATGCATAAAAAGTTGTAGCAAAATAAATCCGCTAGCAAATGTACTAGTCGCTCAAGTAATATAGAAAATAGGAGCAAAGAGTGTTGAACCCACGAGGAACTATTTAAATCAATTATGTTCTAAAAATATACTAGGAGAAGAAAAGGATTTTGTGTCTTAAAATAGAAATATAAAAATTGCATAAAATAAACAAATTAACAATTAAGAATAAAATGATGAAGAGCCCTAAGTGTAGGATTTCAAATACACCAAGAAGGGGGGAAGGATGAATTGGTGTTTAACACCGAAATTATGGATTTCACAAAACTATCATGGAAGCTTAAAATTGATTCTTTAAATCTTTTAAATCAAGATCATATAAAAAACATAATAGGGGAAGGAGAGACAAAACACAAACAAGAACACATGTGGTTGTTGTTGAGGTTCAGCCATACCTTGGCCTATGTCTCCGTTCAGATTTCTTCACCTTGCGGCTGTCAAAGATTCCATTAGAATTCTTTCTTTGTTCCAAATGGGGCAAGGAAGAAAAGCTTTTTTACATCAATCGCATTTTCTCCGCTTCAAGAGGCAAGGCAATCTCTTCTCCTATAAAGCTTATCTTTTCTCTCGCTCAAGAGATAAGATATGAGACCTCTTTTACACAGGAGCTCTCTCAATTTTTTATGAACAAGTGTTCCTCTCTTTTATAATAACAAGCTCACAAGGATAGAAGAGAGAAATACGAGAAAACTAAAATGATATCTTCAAGAAAAGAATCTCCTTTTTGATAACTTGAAGTTTTTCTTCAATGCTTGGATGAGTGCTTTTGCTTCTGGGGCACACATTTTATAGGCTTATATGTGCGAAAATTTCGTCCAAAATTTTTTTCACATTTTTCTCCTTGAAAAATAGTCGTTACTGTTCATGTTAGTCGGGGACCGATCAACCACATTAATGAGACTAGTCTATATGACCATTGTGCTTATTTTCGTCCGTTCGACCGGTCGGTCGACCGGTCTATCGACCGGTATAGTCTCAACATTTTGATTTTCGTCCGTTGAGTTGATCAGTCGGCTGGTGCATCGTCCGGTGTATCGACCGGTGTAGTCTTGACATGGATCTGGGCAGCTCGTGTATTGACCAGTCGACTAGTATCTCTGATCGGTCGACCAGATTGTCTCGATCGATCTTCATAGCTTCGATAGGTTGATCACCCTGCACTATTTTGATTATAATTTTTTGCACAGTTATCCAAATGAGATAATCTTGGATTCTGTGGATAGCTAACAATGTTATCTACAACTTTGATATTCAATATTTATCCAAAATCTGATAAGACCATAGTGAATGATTTAATCAAAGTTTATTGCATAAAGTTATCCATTTTTATTTAAACTTTTTCAGCATTTAACTTTTAATCTTTCGAGATTTGTATCATCAAAATATAATTTTATATGAATTAAAATTTTGCTCCAACAATCTCCCCCTTTTTTATGAACACAAATCGAGAAATATGAAAAATATATAAGTTGCGAAAAAGTTGTAAAATCAATTTTACTCCTCCTAAAACTTAGCTTTCCGTACAATGAAATATATCCACATAAATACTAATTGTAAGGTACTCTTCATATAAAATTATATTCATATTATATTTTCTCCTCCTTTTGTTTCATCAAAAAATAATTTGCACTTAAAACATATAAGAAACAATATGTAACTCCCCCTTAATCATGTCATCTTAAAATAAATTTGTTCTCCCTTTTTTTTCATGTAACAAACATGTACAGTGCTGCATAATAAAGAGTTAAAAAGTATGAAAAAAACTCCCCCTATCACTATGACCAATCTTTTTCTATTTTATATATTCCTTTTTTCTTCCAAAGAAATACTAATTTTTGAAATTTTGAGAGATAAAAAAATAAATGACACTTTTACCATAACCTTCATGTCTTCATATTTTCAATTCCACTTATCATTTGCTTTACATATGAGGCACACCTGAAAAATAATTATCTAACTTTTGGTACCAAAATTTCTTTGGATCCTATTTTGTTAGTCAAGGATCCTATGGTGAAATTATTTTCTAATTTTGCATTGATATGCGTAATGATCATAAAATCCACATGTAAAATATTTAAAATATGATTTTCTATCATAGGAATGATTCGATTTCCAATAAAAATTTTTATGTCCAAAATGATTACTAAGATTATTTTTCATTATATGAGAAATAGTCTTATCGTTACTTTGTGTATTTTTCAAAAAGTTATTTTCCTTTTTGACTTTTTCTAAAGAACATGTTAGTTTTACAATTTCACATGCATGTATAATTTTCAAAATATCAATTTCATTTTTTAAGTTTTCATTTTCCACACAATATGTATCTTTCTCTTCTTTTAATTTTTCAAGCTCATGTAATAATTTTTCATTTTTCTCTTTAAATAAGAAATACCTTTTTATAAGAGAGGAAAGTTTTTTATTCACATCTAAAGAAATATTTTCTTCGAAGGAGCTAAATGAGTCATAATTGAAATTTGAAGGGCTAGAATTTACCTCATCGTTGTGTGCCATTAAGCATAGATAATCTTCATCACTAGAAGAGTTTGATGATTCACTTGTTTCACTTGACTGTTCATATTTTTTTCCCTTTCTGAAATGTCTCTTTTTTGTGTTGTTTGTATGATCTTCTGGTTGACTTTTTATTCTTCTCATTCTTTTTTACCAATTTGAGATACTTATCGAGTTTTCTTATGTAGCATGCAAGTTTCTTTTCGTCTACTTCCACTTCACTTGACTCTTCTTTCTTTTCGTATGCTTTCAATGCTAATATCTTTTTTTTGGGCTTTTCTTATTCAATTTCTTGGATTGCGATCTCATATATTAGTAGTGCATTAATAAGATCATGAAAGTCCAACTTGTTCAAATTTTTCTCTTCAATCACGATCCTTTTTGTATGCCATTTGGAAGAAAGAGACATGAGAAAGTTTTTTACTTTTTGATGATTAGTTCTTGGCTCGCCCAAGGAAGCTAAATCATTCACAATATCATTGAACCAAATAACCATATCATTTATAGATTCATTTTCTAATATTTTGAAGGAGTCATATTGATAATTTAAAATATTTAATTTAGATTCTTTAACTTTATCTCTTCCTTTATAAGTAGTGATGAGTTTATTCCAAATCTCAGTTGCACATTCACAATTAGAAATCCAATTAAATTTCATTGAATTCAAAACACAATAAAAAATATTTTTAGTTTTCTAATCCAGTTTGAAAAAAATTTCTATCTTTCATCATATTCTGAAGGTAATTTTTCATGTAAATAATAACATTTTTCAAACAATGTCTCATATGTTTAGATCAATAGAACATATATATGCTTGAATCATAATCTTCCAATAAGCAAAATTTGATGCATTAAAAAGCGGAGGACGACTAATTGATTGTCCTTCGGAAAAACTAAAGTCACTCATTTGATGCTATGGCTCTAAAGGTGGTTAAATTTTAAAACAAGATGACTAAATCTTGAAATGAGATGATTAGAAATCAAAATAAAAGCAACATGTTCTGATACCAATTGTTGGATTCCAAAAGGCACCAAGAGGGTGGAGGGCGGGGGGGGGGGGGGGGGGGGGGGGGGGAGTGTGAATTGATGTTTAAAAATAAAATTGTCGAATTCACAAAACACGTCATGAAAGCTTAAAATTGATTCTTTAAACCTTTTAAATCAATGCAATTCATATCATATAAAAAACATAATAGGGGAAAGAGAGAGAATACAAACAAATACGATGATTGTTGACGAGGTTCGGCTACACCTTGACCTACGTCCCTGCTCCAACTTCTCGACCTCAACCGTCGGAGATTCCACTAAAATCTCTTCCTTTGTTCCAAATGGGGCAAGGAAGAAAAATCCTTTACTTGTATCTATGACAATAGAATTAAAAGGATTAAATAAAAAGTCTTCCAAAATTTTACCTATTAATAGAGCTGGGGTTATAGTTAAAGCAGTCAGTAAAAACCCAAATAACTAGTTATAGTAAGCATGAAAGAGCTAAATTAAATATGTTATTTTGCTACATATATTGATAAAACATCAACCATCTTTTTTTCGCTTCGAAAGGTAAGGCAGCCTCTCATTCTAGGAAGTTAATCTTTTTTCTCATTCAAGAGGTAAGATATGGAACCTCTTTCATGCAGGAGCTCTCTCAATTTTTCTGAACCAATTGCTTCTCTTTTTTACAATAATAGGCCCACAAAAAGAGAAGAGAGAAAGAAAGAGAAAAACTAAAAATGATAACTTTAAGGAAAATGTCTTCTTTGATAATTTGAAGTTTCTCTTCAATGCTTGGATGAGTGCTTTGCTTCTAGCTTTGACACTCTTTTATAGCCTTCAACATGTGAAAAATTCATCCATAATTTGTTTCATAATTTTCTCATTCAAAAGTAATCGTTACTGTTGATTTGACTCGGAGGCCGATCGACCACACATCTGGACCAGTCAACCAGTCTATATGATCGTTGTGCAATTTCTTCAACTTCTGCGCTTGGTCTGTCGACCAGACTATCGACCGGTTAGTCGATCGGTATAGTCTCATAATTTTGTATTTTGCTCGTTGAACTGATCGGTCGGCCGGTGTATCAACCGATGTAGTCTCGATGTGGATATCAGCTCCTCTAATGTTCGGTCGACCGGTATAGTCTCGATCGACTTTCATTGTGTCGACGGTTGATCGACCTACACTATTTTGAACATAACTTTTTGCACGGTTATCCAAATAAGATAATCTTGAATTCTATAGATAGATAACATGATTATCTACAACTTTTATATTTATGATTTATCCAGAATCTAATAAGATCATAGTCAGTTATTTAATCAAAGTTTAGTGCATAAAGTTATCCATTTTTATTTAAACTTTTTCACCATTTAACTTTTAATCTTTCGAGGTTTGTATCATCAAATTATAATTTTATATGGCATTAAAACTTTGCTCCAAGACTAAGAATTTTGGATGATCAATTCATATGTAACAGAAAAGATTGAACTTTTAACAAGAAGATGCAAAGCCAATTCTTAAGATGGATTAGGATCACACAAGATAACGATTTATGCGCTGCTCAAATCGAGCTATCTTAAATCCAAAAATTTAAAAGATTTCTAATGATGAGTAAATCCCTTAATTAACAGAGAACTAAGATGCATGAAGTTATAAATCCTAGACTAATAATTATCTCGCTGGATATAATTTATTAGACCGTAGATAATCAAGTATTGTGTTGAATTAAAAGCTTTTGTTATGACTGGGTTAACCTACCAATTAAGATTTTATTTACTGAAAAGTATTATTCTCTGAACTAAATCATTCCAAAACTTATTTGTAATCTAAATTCACAGCAAGATGTTCTTAAAAAATAAGATTAAACATACCACAATCATAATCCAAAAAACTAACAATTATATTAAACTCAATGCTAAACTGGTTCATGCAAGTTTTCTAGAAAATATACAAATCTCTATTCACAAACTAAAGAATTAAAAAAAGAATGAAGTAATAGAGCATCCAACAATTAATAGGGATTATGTTATTCGTTGATTCGAGTTGAATCAAAATAAATTACCAATCTTGAATCCTTATAGATGTCAAATGTATGTTAGATCACTAGTTATGGATGTCAAATTGTATATCGAATCAATAACTATATTGTAATTTAACTCATATATGCATTAATCCTTAGAGCATACAAAGTTAGGAAACAATGATAAACTTTTCTTCAAATTTCAATGTTAAACAATTAGGGAAATATAAAGATTTCATAAGAAGGTATGAAAGGCTAAAATGCTTAATTAATGGTAAGGGCCCAAGATGACAACAATGTGTAACTGATTGTTTGTATCTGTAGTATAATTATCATAGGTTGAGGATAGAGTGAAGAAAGTAGTAGTAATAATAATAATAATAATAATAATAATAATAATAATAATAATAATAATAATAATAATAATAATAATAATAATAATAATAATAATAATAATAATAACAATAAAAGAAGTAAAAGAAATGATAGTAAGTGCACGTGATGTTGGAAATTTTAATTGAAACGTAATTTCAGAGGAGTAGATGTAGTGCTTGCCCATTAAGTTCAAATTTACTAATATGATTGAAAAATAATGATAAGAATGTCCACTAACACTTCTTTTAAGGAGGTTGTTGGCTTTAGTGATTATAATGTTATACACTTGGAGAACAGTAGAATAAGAAATATATGTTAAATAAAGATGATCTGTTATGTTGGATCAAATTTTTGTAATGATCGTTATCATTCGACCACCGGCAAGACACCAATTAGAACTTTGTACGGGTGAATCTGTCCCTCACCTACTCATTGGGTGAAGTAGAAGAAGAAAGGATCATGAGCATAGAAAAGTGAAAGAAATAGTGGAGTACTCAAATAATGTTGTGAGGATTTAGAATATGTTACTGATTGTACACGATAGATAGAAGAGTTATACAGATAGGAGCAGACAAGATTAGGATCTTCAGACCGGTGAATAAGTTTTGCTGAAAAGTATTTCCTACGAAAAGGGGTCATGAGATTCGACAAGCGAGGAAAGCTCAGTCCTCGCTATGTAGGCCCTTCGAGATACTCGAGCTGGTAGGCGAGGCAGCATGCAGACTGACTCTACCCCCATCTTATAGGAGAGTGCATAATGTATTCCATGTATCCATGCTCAAGAAGTACAAATACGATGTTGCAAATGTTCTGAGGATAGAGGAGCCAGATTTAGCTGCAGACTTGACCTTCGCTGAGTATCCAACACATATAGTGGAGCGTAAGGTGCAATGTCAGAAGAACAAGGATGTACCCATGATCAGAGTAGCCTGGCGTTACCATCATGGAGATGATGCAACATGGGAACTCGAGTCAAAAAATGCGCCAAGAATTCCCTCATCTTTTCGATAAGCTCTCTACCTAGTGCAAAATTCGAGGATAAATTTTCTTTTAAGGGGGTAAGAATGTAATAACTGACAAAAAAATGAAAAGAAAGCAAAATAAAACGTGACAGCCACAAGATAAAAATAAACCAAATCCCAATTAGAGTCAAATTAGAGATAAAAACCTTATCCCATTAATTAAATCTGACCTAGGTTAGAAGAGGGAATTTATTAGATAAAAATCAAACCAAAGCAATTAAAACCTCCCTCTCTCTCAACCCTCACGACCTCTCTCCTGTTCGTCCCTTTCATACATGAGCAGAGGCAAAGGATTCGTCCACTGTTTCCAGATGCAAAGGCAAGTCGAGTCGTACTCTTCTTGCTGTAGTACCTGGTTCTTAGTTCCTTTCCTCACGTCACCTTCATCGGTAGTGCAGACGAGCAGCCATCCGGAGAGAGAGCAGAGAGAGTACAGATGGAAAAATAAGGATTCGGCCGACAGCTTTTCCGATGAACCAAACTGGGTGAACTGAAATCACCTTACATGACCTCTGAATTGTTCTAACCCATGTCCTAATCGTTTATGAAACGAAAAAAATAAGAAGAAGGCTCCAAGTTATCATTTTGATTTGTTTGATTCTTGATTTCTCTAATTGTTTGAATTAATATTTGATTCGTTCTGTTCTGTTGTTGTTTGATTGATTGCTAGGATTTAGGAACTATTTTAGGTTGAGATTGTACTAGGGATTTTAAGAAATTCGCAAGTTCTATAACTTTCAGGACGCCGACCGGTCGACCGGTCTGTATGTATTGCCAGCAACCAGTCGACCGCTATAATGACCCACAATTGATTTCTTTTTATATCAATCGGTCGATCGATCCCTGCCCACCGGTCGACCGTTCAACTGAATGGATCGACCGATCTGATTTATCTACCGGTCGACCGATCTGAATAGACCGGACGATCGACCCGCAGCCAGCCGGTCGACCATTCCCCAAAACCGGTTGATCGATTCCCAGTAAACCTTTTTATTAGATTTATTAATTAATCCACTTCCAATTCCCAATATTGCCTGTGTACAACTGATCCTATTTTCTGTCCCCACATAGATCGATACCTGATTTTTAAGATCTATGCTTTTAATGATTTATTTCTTATTGATCTTATCGTCTCCATTGAATAAAGAACAAAGAGTCACAAGTTATTAAAAGTGATTAATAAGTTTAGATGGAAAAATAACAATGAGTTGCCAGTCCAAGTCAAGTGCATCAAGATAAAGGTAGCTCCATTGATCATGGTTTAATCACCTGACCTACACAAAACCGTATCGTTTGCTCGGCATACCCTAAGAATTAAAGGCACTTAAAGTCATCCTGATTCTAATAATAAACCAAGATCAAGAAGCATGATTAAATCAAGTTAGGTTATTGTCATGATTTCCAAGTATGCCATGATTCCAAGATTACCACGCATCATTTGATTCTCATGATTCATGATATCTTCTTATTCTCATTCTTATTCTTATTATGATCTACGATGCTGCCATGTTATTCTTTTCATGTTCAAGTTAAGCATGATTATTTATTTCTGATTATTCTATTTATGTTATGCATTGTATATCATTTAGTTTCCCACTATGCTGCAAAGCTTACGGGAGGACCTCTTTCCCTGTGTCTGATTTTCACAGGATCAAATCAGTGACGAGGTGGAGTAGATGTATGGTGACGAAACTCTGGCGGCAAGACATCACATGAATCACAATGCTTATTAGATTGTTTATTAGTTTTTCTTTACCTTTCACATTATAGATTCATGATGTAAAACTTCATTTTATTTCTTGGAAATGATATAGTCACTTTTAGACTTCCGCAATTAAAGTTATCATTTTTCTTTATTTCTTTATTTTCTTTCTTTCCCTGACGTGTCTCGGTTCTTGACTGAGATATGATCAACATTATGACCAAAGTCATAGCATGTTGTAGCGTCTTCAGGTTGATCTTCGTCACGTGACGGTGCTCGATTTGGAGGCATTACATCCCGTTCAAGATATCTTTCAATCCTATCTTGGAGGTTGTTGGATTCTAGAGATGACTAATTTGAATTCAAAAGTAGCTCACGTCTATTTCACAATTTGTTTCGTAAGGCAATTAACTCCAAACAACCTAAAATTGTTTTAGGATATCTATCAATCCTAATAGGTCTTTTGACCATATATGGGGTATCAAAATCTTTCAATCATGCAAAGGTAAATTGTTGGCTTTGTAAGTTTTTTTTACTAAGGGTTAACAGAGGTATTGCAAGTGTATAATGCTGAAATACAATGCATATGAATGATCCAAGCATATCATATTATATCATATCATGTCATATTATAACATGTCATGTTGTATTTTTTCTGTCATATCATATGTGTCACGTACAATTACCTTAATAGCAATAATGATATTTGATCATGTATAATTGATCTTATGGGTGCAATTTTTTTATTTCCTCTAATATTTTAATATGAAATTATTATATTGTAAAACATATTTAAAGCATAAACCAATTAAAAACTATAATATATCCAACCATTAATGTTATTGTTGTTGTTACAATAAATAATCATCATGCATTCTTATTTGCCTCTAACTTCTTTGTGGATGATTGTATAATATCTTATAGTGATATGGTTTTATTTAATGATATTGATAATAAATTTATTTCATAAAAAATGGACAACAATATCCCCCCCTCTTTCTCCTCGTCGATGCCGAGGTCGTAGAGGGGGAGGGGGCGACGTTCGATTGTGGCATTTTTTTATTTATTTTTATTTTTTCAATATTGTCACGTTAACAAATGTTTACGTGGAGAGGAGAGAAGATGTTGTGTTAACGGCACATCTGTGCAACGTCAACTCCACGATCAGGAGATGGACGATAGCATATAAAGAGAACACTAGGTGAAAGGAGTCACAAAATGAAGTTGAAGGGTATAACTAATTTTTTCTTTAAATATGTGGCAAATGAATTCACGAGTATAAATTGATTCAAATTTCTTAAAATGACATAATGTAATGACATCACTTTATTGTCGTAATAAAATATTTTGATAACGATCATTTTACTATTTAATAATCGTTTTCGAATATATAATAATCGTTGAACCATAAAAAGGAATCATTTTGGGATGTAGTAGAGATGGTATTTCACGTTGGACTTGCATTATTTTGCCGTATAACGCAAAATGACTCCGAGCCGCACCGTCCCGACAATGGAAGATGGCGGATGCGATCGTTTTGGAGCTGCGGATTCGATACCGCTGCTGCATCTGAAGTCGGCCTTCTTCGCCATGGAACCTCTCAACCACTTGATTTCGCTGGCCAGGTTCTCTTTTCTTTTACCTCACTTCGTTCTTCGGCAACGATCACAACCTGTTCGGCGAAATGCCGAAGACAACTAGATCGCCTTTTCGTCGTTGAGAGTTGAGAATGGTTTATATCAAGTTTCAATTTTATTGAAGCGACAGATCATTGGCGTTATATCCTCAATTTAGAAGCGAAGAAGTTGAGATGTTGCACAGTTGTATTTAGCATGTCTTTTATACGTTTAGTCAAGCTGTCATTGTTGAAAAGAACTATTAATTCAATGCACTTATACTTCTTTTGCATGTGTAGACAAGCAGGTGGAGGAACACTCACGCCGATGGTTCAAACATTCATTCTGGAGAAATGTCTAACCGACGCTGTAAGTGCCGTCAAGTAATATATTTTCTCTGTTCTTAGTCATCTCAAGGCAATGTTGTCAAACATATCCACGTATGTGTGCCATCACAGAAATTTGGGTAATTCAGATATCCATGTGTTTTCTTATTATTGCTTTACTCGCTGTTACTACTCTCCTTATTATATAAACTAAAGACACTGGCTTTTATGATCCAAGGATTACTTAGAAACATTTGAAAAGCATGCCATATTCAGGATGTGTGTCCTTTGGGGTTCCTTTTTTCAATTACTGAACCCATTTGTTAGAGGCATTCAAGTTTAGTGCATCTTAAAATTGTTTAGAAATAATAGCATCTTTACAAGTCATTGAAGCATGTTCAGTTGTTAACTTGTTATTGTTGTCAGCTGGTGGGATTTTATTCATAGTGTGAGTGGGAGGACATAATGTTGACATTCGCTTGTCATGATTTCTGCCCAAGAGTTATTCGTCAAAAAAAAAAAAAAACATTCTGCCCAATAGTTCTTGCTGTTATCTATTTTGACTGAACACTATTCGGTGATCCAACTTTGTGATTATGTAGGAGGGCAGGGGTACTGCATGCAATCAGAAATTCATAAATAATTCTCTCCAGAAGTTTATTGTAGCTTCTGAATCAATTGGTGACGTAGTGGTGGGATTTCATTCGTAGTGTGAGTGGGAGGACATAATGTTGACATTCGCTTGTCATGATTTCTGCTCAAGAGTTATTCCTCAACAACAACAACAACAAAACCTTATCCCACTAGGTGGGGTCGGCTACATGGATCATACGACGCTATTCGTTGATCCATGTTCATGCGATTCGACAAAGTTGGAGGGCAGGGGTACTGCATGCAATCAGAAATTCATAAAAAATTCTTTCCAGAAGTTTATTGTAGCTTTTGAATCAATTTTTGACGTTGTGGTGGGATTTCATTCCTAGTGTGAGTGGGAGGACATAATGTTGACATTTGTTTCTCATGATTTCTTCCCAAGAGTTATTCCTCAAAAAAGAAAAAAAGATTTCTACCCAATAGTTGTTGCTTTTATATATTTTGACTGGACACTATTCGACGATCCAACTTTGTAATTATGTAGGAGGGCAGGGGTGCTGCAGGCAATCACAAATACTTAAAGAATGCTCTCCAAAAGTTTATTGTAGCTTCTGAATCAATTGGTGATGTAGTGGAGGGACTGTATGAAAAATTGGCTCACTATCTGACACTGCAACTGGTAATAGACAGATTTTTCTTTAATGTTTTATATCAAAGGCTAATAGTTTCATAGCAAAAGATCTTTTGTTTGCTGAAATTTCCCTTGCATTTATGTGAGGCATATGAATTCATTGTTAGTAATTTTACTTTTTTTGTGCATAATATGGGAGTAATTTTTACGTTTATTCTTAATGGTTTGTGTCCTTTTTATGTTTCTAATTTCCCCCTCTATAGGATGACTGCTCACTTGAAGAAAGCAATAGAGTTTGCAGATATATATCTTTTCTGCCTTCTCCTTGTAGGCATCTTCCACTTAGTTATGATTATGCTCACATGGTGACATGCTCTAACTTACTAACATTTTACAGGCAGCAAATCTTTGACTTCGTTGGACTTTGCGGTCTCACTACAATGTTCTCTTAATATGCTTGAGGGAGATACTGGGTATCTGTTACTCTCTCTTCCATCTATGTGAAATTTTCATAGTTGGAACAAAGAGAATAGATATGCGCCTATGAACTTCTGCTTGTGGTTATCTTTTAAGGAAAAAAATGGCAAATTTGAAATGTATGGTTTATTGGGACTCTGATAGAGAATCAAGACAAATGCTTCAATATGTGACTAGGTTGCTTTCCTCAAAATTATTTGTTCTCTCAGTTTCTATAGGGTTGACAAAGATAATTTCACATAGTACAATGAAGTCTTTATGAATTTCTTAATTAACAATATTAAAAAATTTAATGCAAAATGCATGCCTTGAGTTAGTCTTAAATGTACAAGTCACAGAAGGGATGTTGGGTATATATGGAAATATGACATTTAATCATGTGTAACACATTTTGGCAAAATGATGGGGATATCACATAGATGGTACATATTTATCTAAACATATTTAACTTGGAAATAACTTATAAAACTCTCTTCATTTAATCCTACTCATTAAAACAATAAAGTCATTGTCTATCAAATGTTTGGAAGAGAAACCTATTTTCATCCAAAAAAACACCATATTAATAAGAGGCCCTCTTACAATTTGAACATAAATAATAACATGATTAATTTAAAAGTCATATGATTATACCTCACTGAAATTGTAAATTATTCAATGAGTTTACTAAAGAGTAATTCTTTATTCAGTAAGTGATGCTTAGAGGGAAAAAGTTGGGTAAGTTTTATGCATAATTGAGCTTACAAGTAATTGCCATTTGTAGCATTCAACCTTTTGCTAATGGTTCAGGGCAACCTATAAGATTATAATGCGAGATATATGGAACTGTTGATCACTTATATAACATAATTTTAATCAATGCATTTGGTACAAAACTTCATTTTACCAATTTTTGAGAAAAGGAACACCATACTCGCATCTGGCTTGTTTTGTCAATTATAATTTGCACTTTTGTTTCTGATTTCGGTATTTATAAGATTATAATGCGAGATATATGGAACTGTTGATCACTTACATAACATAATTTTAATCAATGCATTTGGTACAAAACTTCATTTTACCAATTTTTGAGAAAAGGAACACCATACTCGCATCTGGCTTGTTTTGTCAATTATAATTTGCACTTTTGTTTCTGATTTCGGTATTTTATGATGTCTCCTTATCCATGTAATTTTTTCAATTATTTATGCAGTTGCTTCAAGTTTATTCTGCTAATTAATTCGCAACACTTTGTTCTCACAGGTGTGCTCTTTGGCCCTCAAGTCTCTTTTTGTCTGAGGTCATACTTTCCTACCCTGAAATGTTTGCAAATAAATTCTGTTTTGAGGTAATATGTATAATGAATCTGATTAACGTATTTGTAACTACAAAATATCCCCTGATTATATTTCTGAAATTGTATTTCAGTGTAGTAAAGCGTAAAAAGTCTTTATATTGGAATACAATAAAATGAAATCTCTTTATATCAAGTGCAAATTTGACTAAAAAGAGTTGAAGTTACAAGTGAACTGTTCCTCATTCCGAAATGGAAGATATAGAGATTGCTTCTTTTGAAGTGATTTATGTTATTAACTTTCTCAAAAGGAAAATTATGGCAATATCATGCTGAAATCATGTTGGGGAATCGGCTCAATCATTTTTGGTTCACGTAAACAGGTCGGTTCTGGTATTGGTTTGGTTGGCATTACTCTTATCCATGTTGGTGCTTCTAAGGTATGATACTACTGTCTTCTCCCATAAACTTACAGATAATCCCAACTATCTTTGGTAGTTAAAGTAAGATGGAAAATGCAATTTATAATTGATGTTACTTGATGTAATTGTGGAATTCCTTTTATTGTTCATTTATGATGTACATTTACGTTATTTTGTTCTTCTGTGCATGTATTTGAAATTTGATACTCGGATACAGGAAACTAGAATTGCAAAATATGAATGACCAACATAAAGTTTGAAGGTTTATTCTCATTCATGTTTAGTATGAACTCATTCATGATCGTCTCCCTGCCACTCTATCAGAATAGTGGTGTCCATATCTTAATATTTGATGAATACTTTTGCTAAAAGGATGATGATTGATGAGGTTGATAAGTTCAAACCTCTTTCTTTGGTCTCATGTTTTATTAACAACACAATGAAACTCCATCCAAATTTTATTTAACCAAGTATTTCTAGTTTTTTTAATAGCCATAGGTGACTATTTCATGTTCCATTTGCTATCTGTTGGCTGTATTGTCTAATTAGCCATGTTTGCATCACTTTTTTTGTGGAATTTGCCCACTCATGTCACTTTTCATGACAAATTGAGACTAATTATAGGTTCTTCTTACTGATGGTGACATGTCAAGCTTGGAAAACATGAAAATCAATTTGGAACTCAACCACTCACCCGCAACCATGGCATCGGAAAGATATTCTAAAAGACAAAAATTGGTCAGGGAATTCTTTAATCGTTGATTATATATTATTTTTCATTTTTTTTCTTGATTATTTTGAAATATGGCAGTATTGCAATTTTCAATTTCTTCATTAAGGATCTGAAGTTCAAAAATTTAAAAATAACAAAATTCTTATTTAAATGCACTGGATCCTTCCTTTCGTATACCTTTATCAATTATTCCTACAAATCAATTTCCTAACACGCGTAATTGTTAGAACGCTAGCCTGCTATGGCTTTTGGTAAATATGACAATGTAGAACTGACCATTCAGATTTCCATGTTAGTCTGATACTGTTGGAAATTTCTCACTGCTTTTGAATTACTCTCAATTTTCATTCAAGCAAACTGTTATTGTCCTTTTGTCAGATATAGATCTATTGACGGTCACTTATCATCTTTGTTGGTACTTCCTCACAAAAAAATCTCTGTTAGCACTTCATATCATTTGCTTAGTTCAGAACCAATGCATGCACCATACACCATCACTTATCCTTTTGATATAATATAAATGGATACCTATCAAGGTATTTTAGCATCCTTCTTACCCCAAAGGAGGAACCTGAATGCATATACTGGCGGCTTACTACAGTTTTATCTAATCCGTGATTTTCAGTTTGAGTGTAAACACTTGCAATGGGAGTCTGCAAATGAGTATGAGCTTCAAGATTACCAACCGGAGATAGTGTGAGTAGTCACTCCATTGATGAGCCTTTCTTTTCGCTTTTCTTCATCTCTGCATCTTTCAACTACTGGTATATAGGGCATTTAGTTTGCAGATTTTATATAATGAAATGAGTCTGATTCTCTATGGGAGTCTTAGATTATTGCTATAGTAAATGGTCTGGCATTAGATATTAACTTTGGCAATGGTGTCACCTTATCTGATGTCCCAGATTTTGTTCTTTCTCCTGTCAGATTGGGTGCAGACATAATCTACGATCCACTTTGCATACCTCATCTAGTTCGAGTTCTTTCCCTCCTTCTGAAGCCAAAGAAAACTAACTTCTCTGAGGATGACATGTTGCTCAAAGGGGAAACGGAAGTTCCAGTGGCATATATTGCTACAGTTATCAGGAATTCAAAGACGTTTGACTACTTTCTCGGGGTTGCTGCTGACAATGATCTTTCAGTTACTGATGTAACCGAGACACTGAAACCATTAAATTTGCTTCCTTACATGTCCTCCTACGACAGATCAAGTGTACATCTTTTGCGAGCGAAACTCTCGTGCAATTGACGTTCTGGTATAATTAGGAAAAACTGTCCCTTTTTTAATCCGATTTATTATTTTGAGAAAGAAAAGTCTCTAATATAGCAGCTGTTGTAATGAATTCCAAGTTTCGTATTTCACACCATGGTTGTTAGGATCCTTTTCTGAAATAGGATCCTAAGGGAGATTGGAAGATCCAGAATGGTAAGATACTTCATTAATATAGAAGGACAAAAGGAGTACACAGCACCACTATAAGCTGCGATCTACAGCTTAAAATTTGAGCCGTTAAAAAAGTTCATCAAAACAAAAAACAGAAAAGGATAAAAAACTACATTGATCCCTCTTTCACGCAGTCCATCACGACACGTTCCAAACTTGCGAAGTTGGTCTCCATGATCGCTGGAGGACTCTAGGACAAGAATACTCATGGAGGACTTTATTAGGATAGGAACGCCAAGCTTCTGGTTTGAGAGCTCAACCTAGTCCAACACGCTCAATGTCGACAAGGTTTGCGCATGAAGTTGGGGAGCAAATGAGGGCTTCTTGGTTTTCTCTCGTGCTTCTCAAACAAAATATTTCATTGTTCAGGTTCCATTGGATTACGAAAATAACTAATAATTTTATCTTTCCTTATAGTGTTGAATTTCATCTTTTAATCAGACGGAGGAGGAGAAAAGAAAAGAAATCAACAAGGAGAGAGAAGTATGTGCTAGAGAGAGATGGAGAATTAGAAGAAATCATAGTTGCAATCGAGAGAACTATGTTATAGAGATGGAGACTTTGAGGGGAAGACAGTTGCACGGAGAGGTGATTGGAAATTTGGAGACGAAGAAGAGAGATGAACAATTAGAGAACAAGAGACTTGCAGCAGAGAAAACTGTGTTAGAAAGAGATGGAGACAATTTTTGCAACGGAGGTGGAGACTAAGAAGAGAGAAGAAGAACGATTAGAGTGAAAGAGAGTCACAATAGAGAGGTGAAAAAATGAAGATGAAAAGAGACGACTGACCTTGCGTGTGTCACGGGACGTTTTCCCGTGACACGAAGCGTGAAGCCTCGCGGCACCTGTGTCGCTCAACTTATAGCTCTCGGCCGCTCAGCGCCAAAACCATGGAACACATGCAGCGCCCCACACTGCATAATATTGCAGAGTACTAAATTATCCGCCCTTAGGGTATTTATCTTGTAAGGTCATCTTTATGAATGGTCAAGTAGGTGACGTTCTCGTAGGGTACGTCTTTTGCATCTTCAATATGTAATAAGACTCATATACCTACGGTACACTGGGAGGAGTTCACTAGTGCTTTCTGAAGCCCAATTGTATGTTATGATTCATCATATTTAATACAAGTAAGTTTTCCTTTAATTCTAGTGTCATGGCTTTGAGCGTGGGGTGGCAACTCACATCGGTGTCCCTTCGTGACATCTCGTGGTACCTCGACTGTCCCTTTGGACTTTAAGTGCCAAAACACCTGCATTGGTGCCGCAACGCGCTAATGCCACAGTCCCATGACGAATAGTCTAACACTTTAGTCATGTCCGTGATTGAATGCTTATAAGAGCGACTCTCAGCATAGTCGTCTCGACCATAAAACTTCCACTGCAAACTCAAAATAGGCTTGTCTAGGTGCCTATCCGCCTAGTCGTCGCACGTGGTCTAGTGTCCGAGAATGACCCCGTGACAAGTGGTATCAGAGCAGTTCTTCCTGCTCGGATTACTCAGCGACGATGATTCGCTTGTGTCGTCGCAATGTGCCCTGGCGTAGGAAATGTGCTTCCGCTCAAAAACTCCATCACGCCCAGGCCCACTAGTACCATGGTCTTCGATCATGAATGCCAACGAGGAATGCATGGCAAGCTTCCTCGCCGCACGCCCAGTCGTGCCCCGTAGCATATTCCTCATACACCCCTGTCGTGTCAAGGAACGTCTGCCATGCCTCATGATGGCGGACTGATCGCCCCGCCTAACCAGGACGGTCATGCATCGCTCACTCGAGTAGATCAACCACCCCAGGTATACAGTTGGGAATCTGGAAGTGTCGCGCTGCGTCAAGAGTGGCCTTATGCCCTGCATTGAAAGTCTTGATACCCATACCAAGAGGTCGCTTACACGAGCGTCGTATAACTCGATGGACCCGTGTCACATTCAGGGACTGTCAGTCATGCATTATCGTGACGACCTGGCGCTGCTCGATATTTTGTGACGTCGCATCGCATACCCAGTCATGCAACATGAAGTGCACAACCGCTTCACGGGAGAAGTTAGCTCAAGTTTAAGCATCAAGGTTCATGATCCCTCTCGGCTAAGGATTATCATCCTCTCGGCTAAGGAGCATCAATCACAAGCATCTTGTCGTGCCGCAGCATCGTCTGTCATGCCACGATGACTTTCAAGAATGGAGCAAAGCGTTGATTACTTTCAAACACTCGCGAGCGAGCTGTCAGCCTTGCCTGCCTCGTCAAATGTTGCCCCGCAAGCGGCATGATGTCATCCATTAAGGGTTGGGATGAACTTGCTACATGCCAACGTAAATTGACACCTCAATTCAATGACCAATTTGGCAAATGGTCTGAGCATCGAGCATCGGCAAATCTTGGCATGCTGCTGTTAAGCATTCCGTCGCCAACTGAAGGAAAGAGTACCCTTTCCTCTCGGACAATGTCTCGAGCAATCGAAGCGGCCTCCAAGGATCGCAATCCAAATGTTTCGAAGGACACACTAACGATGTCATCCCTTCGAATGGAGATGGAGATGATGTTGGGAGCTCATGCCATGAGTTCACTAATCACAATCCTCTTGCCCCAAGCGGAGCGAGCACCCCCATGGTTCGTGAAGACCCGGAACGACTATTCTTTCACAAGGGTCAGCCGCCCGAAGGATAAGTATGTCAAAGACGCATGATCCCTGCCGACAAGCGCAATGGCATTACTTCGTCCAAGTAGTGGACGGATGAGCATCCAAGGTGCATCCTCTTCGTGAATGAGTACAACGATCTCGCCCCGTCCATACCCCAAGGTGTTGCCTAAGCTTCAAAGGAGGTCCCAGGATCGGAAGAAAGCATATCCCAAGAACCCTGCAAGATGTGGCAAACTTAGGATGGTGTTGCCATCGCGACAATGTGGAGTGTGGCAAACATGGATCCCATCGAGACGTGGGATAGAGGAAGTGGCAGCTCATCAATTATGCAAGCCCTGACAAGTTGGGATTGGAGGTCAAGGTCGCTTTGTTCAGCATCGGTCAGATGTGTATGTTGAAGGAGGACGTGAAAGATATCACCGAGCTCCGCCTACAGTGTTCCCAGGAGGATGAAGACCCAGCGTTGGTGTTCTTCAAATAGAGGGGGTTGAAGCTTTGGACTAGGACGGAGTTGGACCGACATGATCGCCCAATCTCCGCTCGCTAGTCGCCGCTGCCAAGGCGTTCATTCCAAGACAACTGCCATACCATCAAAGCCCTTGGGCAAGGGCAATGGTGGGGGAGAGAAGTGCAAGTCGCACAGAGAAAGCTATCATGCCAGAGACAAAGACAATCCATCGAAGCAGGAGGATCGAGTTGAACCACAGGAATGTGGGGAGACTCCCATCGCTCACTATAGCGACTTGAAGTGGACAAGGTAGAGGATGTCATATTCGAGAACCTTGTTCTACTTCAAACCATCAAGACATTAGACGACCGCTAGGGGTAAGGTGGTCATGCACTCGACACTCGACGAATGAAGGACTCCACGTTGCAGTCATCTGTAACTTGAAAACAGTGAGTTGAACTACAAGGGAACGTGGGGAGGCTCTCGTCGCCCACTATGGCAACTTGGAATGGACAAGGCATGGATTGTTACATCAAAGAACCTTGTCTCGCCTCAAGACCGTCGAAACATCAAGTGATCACCAAGGAGGAGGTGGTCCTACGCTCTTCACTCGGCGGAGGAATGGAAGACTCTACGTTGCAACCATTTGCAACCTAGAGACATTGAGTCAAGCTCACAAAGAGATCTGAAACGTCCCAAAGCATCCGTGAGAAGACTCTTGTCGCTCATTATAGCGACCCAAAGCACCCGAAGCAGACAAGTTACAAATGTCATCATCAAAGAGCTTGTGCTATTTCAAACCATCAAAATTCAAGAACGATAATCGAGGGTGAGATGGTCCCGTACTTCGCATTCGACGGAAGGGAGACCTTGTGTTGCGGCCACCCACAACATGAAGGTATCGAATCAAGTCATGCAGGTCGAATGACAAGACTCTTCACCATATTATGTACGACCCTGAAGCAACTCTTTTCCGAGCTACTCCTGAAGGCATACAAGAGTTGTTTCACTCCAAGGAAGCTAAACCTCACAAGTTGACGCTGCGCAAGTCGAAGAGAAGTGAAGCCAACAGAGACTTGATGGACGGATAGTTTCTTGATGAAGTCAGACCGCTCATGACGGACTCCACTGGCGCTGCACAAGTGATGACCCCGGATTGGATGAAGGATCAACAAGCGAAGCAGGCCTGAGGGAGGAGTCTTCAGCGAGACCCCAAGGAGCGGGCATTCCTCGCGCTGCGCGATGCTGGTGAAGTAGAAGTCAATGCAAAGAAGGCAGAATTGAACGAGACAAGCGAAGTCAAGACTAAAGACGAAGGCCTCGAAGAAGACCGGACAACGACGTCGGGGATGTCGTCGAATTTGGTGGGGGAGAATGTCACGGGACGTTTTCCCGTGACACGAAGCGTGAAGCCTCGCGGTACCAGTGCTGTTCAACTTATAGCTCTCGGCCACTCAGCGCCGAAACCATGGAACACATGTAGCCATCCCGCACTAGGAGTACCAAGTTATCCGCCCTTAGGGCATTTATCTTGTAAGGCCGTCCTTATGAATGGCCAAGTAGGTGACGTTCCCGTAGGGTACGTCTTTTGCATCTTCAATATGTAATTAAGACTCATATACCTACGGTATACTGGGAGGAGTTCACTAGTGTCTTCCGAGGCCCAATTGTATGTTATGATTCATCATATTTAATACAAGTAAGCTTTCCTTTAATTCTAGTGTCATGGCCTTGAGCGTGGGGTGGCAACCCACATCGGTGCCCCTTCGTGGCATCTCGCGGTACCTCGGCTGCCCCTTCGGACTTTAAGCGCCCAAGTGTCTGCATTGGTGCTGCAACGCACTAATGCCACGGTCCCATGACGAGTAGTCCAACAATCTAGTCATGTCCGTGATTGAATTCCTATAAGAGCGACTCTCGACATAGTCATCTCGACCATAAAACTTTCACTGCAAACTTAAAACAAGCTTGGCTATGTGCCTATCCGCCTAATCGCCGCACGTGATTTAGTGTCCCTTGAGGACTTTGCAGACGTCATGCTCCCGGAACTCTCAAAACGGTCACCGCCGGAGCGTGAAGTGGACCATGTCATCGACTTGATCTCAGGATCAAAAGCCCCACATGGAGTCCCCTATCGGCTCGCCCCTCCAAAAATCACAGAACTTCGTAAGTAACTTACCGAACTATTGGATGCAGGATATGTTCGGCCCTGAAAGTCTCCATATGGCGCCCCGGTTCTCTTCCAGAAGGAGCATGACGGTTCCCTCCGGATATGCATCGACTACCGGGCGCTCAACAAGCTTACGTTGAAGAACAAGTATCCCATCCCCTTGGTGTGCATCGACTACCGGGCGTTGCAAGATGGTTTACCTAGTTGGATCTTCGTTCGAGCTATTGGCAAGTCTGAATTGCAGAAGATGATGCGCAGAAGATGGCTTGTGTCACAAGATACGGCTCCTACGAGTTCCTCGTGATGCCTTTCGGCCTCACCAATGCCCCGGCGACCTTCTGCACCCTCATGAACAAGGTATTACAACTATTCCTTGACAGGTTCGTGGTTGTCTACCTCGATGACATAATGATCTATAGCCGCACCTTGAAGGAGCATATCGAGCACATTCGGCAAGTGTTCGAGGTGTTGCAGCAGAACGAGCTTTACGTCAAGCGGGAGAAGTGTGCCTTCGCCCAACCGAAAGTGCACTTCTTGAGACATGTCATCGGAAGTGGAAAGCTGAAGATAGATGGCGCGAAGATTCGGGCCATCGTGGAGTGGAAGCCGCCCAAGTGGGTTCCCGACATGCGTTCATTCCTTAGCCTGAAGAACTACTATAGGCGGTTCGTCAAGGGGTATTCACATGTGACGATCCCTTTGACGAATCTCCTTCGGAAGAATGTGAAGTGAGAGTGGACGACGTCATGCCAGGAAGCGTTCGACACCCTCAAGAGGGCCATGACGGAGGAACCGGTGCTCATCCTGCCAGACCACACCAAGCCCTACGAGGTACAGGCAGATACTTCTGACTATGCCATTGGAGGAGTTCTTATGCAGGAGGGGCATCCCGTGGCGTTCGAGAGTCGCAAACTCAACGACACGGAGAGGCGCTACGCCGTTCAGGAGAATGAGATGACCGCGGTGATCCATTGTCCTAAAACATGGCGGCACTACCTTCTCGGGTCGCGATTTCACATCAAGACGGACAATGTCGTGACAAGTTACTTTGAGACACAGAAAAAGCTCTCGCCGAAGCAAGCAAGATGGAAAGATTTTATGGCGGAGTTCGACTACGTCCTGGAGTACAAGCCTGGAAAGACGAATGTCATTGCCGACGCCCTCAGTCGACGCTCGAAATTGACGGCCATGAGCTCCTCTCAGGCCGACCTCATCGAGAGGATCAAGAAGGGATTGGAGTCAGATCCCATGGTGAAGAACTTGTTCGAGTAAGCGACGGAGGGCAAGATATGCCGCTTTTGGGTGGAAGATAGGCTGATCTTCACCAAGGAACGTCATATCTGCATTCCACTTTTCGACAACTTGCGGCGCACTATCATGCAAGAGTGTCATGACTCCAAGCAGACGGGACATTCGAGCATCTACCGCACTTTGGCACTCATTGAAGATAACTACTTCTGGCCAAGGATGGAGGACGACATTGAAGCTTTTGTGAAGACCTGTCTTATTTACCAGCAAGACAAGAACCTCAATCAAGTGCCCGACGGACTTCTAGAACCCCTGCCTATCCCAGAGCATCCATGGAGAGATGTCTCCATGGACTTCTGTCCAAGTCTGAAGGGGAGGAGTTATTCATGAAGCATGTAGTGAAGTATTGGGGCCTACCACAAAGCATCGTCAGTGATCGGGATGGGCGATTCGTTGGCAACTTCTGGAAGGAATTGTTCAAGATGATGGGCTCCAACCTGCATTTTTCGACTAGGGCTGAGCACGGGACGGGTCAACCCGGTCCGGCCTGACTCGGAAAACTGAGAAAATAAGCCGGCCCGGATTAGATCCGGACCGGGACCGGGTCTAATGACTTGAAAACCCGCCGGGTATTGAGTCAGGACTGGGTTTGCAATGCAGATACCCGACCCGGATCCGACCCGATATAAACTCACTATATAAACCCACTCACTACCTTCTCCTCTCATTTCAATCTCTCCGTTTCTCTCTCCCACCTCTCTCTCTCGCCCTCTCCCTCTCTCCCCCTCTCTCTCTCGCCCTCTCCCTCTCCCTCTCTCTCACGACGACGGTGGCGGCACTGACAACTTCGGCGCCCTCTCCCTCTCTCTCATGACGGCGGCGGCACCGACGACTCCGACGGCCCTCCCCTTCTCCTAACCCCCTCTCTACTCCGGTCGTCTGGCGGCCGGATCGGCTCGCCAGGCGGCAGATCGGCCTGCCAATGGCCGATCCGGCTGTCTGGCGACCGGATCGGCCGCCAGGTGGCCGATCCGCTCGTCAGGCGACGGATCGGCTCGCCTGGTGGCCGCGTCGGATCGTGGCCGCCAATCGCGCGATCGATTCCCGGCCGCAAACTCGATCGCATTTTCGGATAGCCGGAACCGACCCGGAACCGGATCCGGCCGGGTCCGGGTTCGATACCGGGTTGAAATTTTTTGACCCGGCATAATCCGGGTCGGGACCGGGTCCGCTCAAACCCGGACCCGAACTCGGATTTGCTCTGTACTATTTTCGACATCACTTCATCCTCAATCCGACGGCCAAACTAAAAGGGTGAATTGTATCCTGGAGATCTACTTGCGGCACTATGTGAGTGCCAATCAGAAGGACTGGACGAAGCTACTCGACATCGCGTAATTCTCCTACAACCTGCAACGAAGCGAGTCGACCAATCGGAGTCCCTTCGAGATAGTGACGAGGCAGCAATCTCTTACGCCCTAGGTCGTCGTCACTTCTTATGGTGGCAAAGTCCCCACCGCTCACCGCATGGCGAGAGAATGGCATGAGCAGAACGACATGGCGAGAGCATGTTTGCACAAGGCATCGAAGCGCATGAGAATTGGACGGACACCGCCTGACGGGACGTCAACTTTAAAGTCGGAGACTTGGTCCTCATAAAGCGTGTCCAACATCTTCGACTAAGTGGGAAGAATCTGCACAATGACCTCGTTAGGCGTTATGAGGGCCCGTTCAAGATCCTGAAGAAGGTAGGCAAGGTGGCCTACAAGTTAGAGCTCCAGCTTCAAATGCAACAACACCCAGTCTTCCATGTCAGCCTGCTCAATCCTTTCGTTGAAGACCTTGAAGATCCCGAGCATGGGGTTTCAGACCGCGCCCGTCGGCCATCCGTCAACAGTTCACTTATCAAGTTAAAGAAGTACTCGCCGTCCGTACGAAGAATCGAAAGGAGTATCTTGTTCGATGGAGCGAAAGATCGGCCGCCGACACAAGTTGGGAGACAGCCGAAGACCTGTGGCAGTTCAAGCAGAAGATTGAAGAATTCCAAGCTACAGCTCTAGGGACGTCGTTGACTTGAGTGGGGGAGAATGTCCCGGGGGCTTTTCCTGGGGCACGTCGAGTTATCTTACTTCATGTATTTTCCCTTTTTCAACCCACTGTTGTACCTAGTTTTATTTTTAAGTGTGATAGTGGCAGTTTTGTATTTATGCACTTCTGAATAGTGCACCCCCTAGCTTTTCTTCACATCACACGTCGCAAACCTACCATCCGAATCTGCGGTATAGTAGGGGAGACCTGTTAGTGCTCCCCTGAAGCGTTGTAATCATTCCTAGTTACTCAACAAAGATTTCAAGCTTTCCAAAATTTAGCATCGTGCCTCGAGCGTGGGATGACAACCCACAAAAGAGCGTCCCAAAGCGTTCCAAGCAATCGAGCGTTACGCCGAGTTGCCCGTTTGTTCACAAACGCCTACACCAAAGAAGTGTCCGCTCGAGACCGTACGTCCCAAAAGTTGTGGCATACGAAAAGTGACATAAGCAAGCTTCCGCAAAGCGCTCAAAAGAGCTTGCCTAGACATTGGACACGTCTATGCGCCGCACGGATCGATCGAATGAAAAATGACCCCATGACACGTGTTCCCATGAGATTGCAGAGCATGAAATCTTTTTCTCAATCTATCCGTTGATTTAGAGCTAACGGTTAAAATCAGGGAGCTGTAATATACAGTTTAATAAGGCGTCGTATATCTAAAATAATATATTTAGTATAAGGTAATTAAAATAATATATTTATTGTATTCATAAATATTATACTTATATATGTCAGTTAATTAAACATCAACCATTAATGTTTTATTCACATATTTTTTTAAGTTAGTACATATTTTAATATCAGGTAATATTTTTTAAAAAATATAGTATTTTATTATACAAGATATTAGAGTTGACTTATTTCATTATAAAAATAAATAAAAATAAAATAATTAGATCAAAAAATTTAAATTATGTCGACTTTTAATGTTTTTGTTCAAATAAATGATTTTTACCATACCTATCGATTTTAAGATCTGAATCCTATAAATTTACTGAGTTGATCGGTAATGTTTTGTTTCTTTATTTGAATAAATTATGAGAATCTTTGATATATGCGTTTGAAAGTGTATTATTTTGAAACACATTTGATAATATTAAATTTTAGAGCCAATTGAATTCATCAAATGAAAAGGAATCTCACATTCCAATGACACTCTAAAAAAATACGTCTTTCTACAAGAGACCTCGTCTGCACATGTTGGCCTATTGACAATCCAGATTCTTGATTAAAGGGATTCTAATCTCGTAGAAAGAGGTAATGTTTTTATTATTTTACAATGTTACCATTTTAGTTTGGCATGAACAACTTTTATAATCGTGCCCAATGAGGTTTTGCTTATAGTTTTGAGTTATTTTCATAAAGCTCTTCTAAACTATTATGATTTTTTGCATCTAATCCTTGTAGATTCACAAGACACTAAGGGGAGGGGTTTAATCGAAAATATCGATTTTATAAAAATCATCGCGAAAGTTTAAAATAGATTCGTTAATATTTAAACCAATACAAAAACGATCATATCACATGCATAATAAGATAGAAAGGAGAGAGAGAAAGACAAACACAAGGTGTGTTACAACAATATTTTCCCTTTATCATCTCTTGTATATTGATATATTTTTATATACATGGCAGTAGTAGTTATCTATAACAAGATATGAACAAGATGTAACAAATTATAAAGAGAAGATCAAATCTATAACTAAGTGCTAATTGTGTAGTTAAGATTCTAAATGATATCTATCTGATATCTTCTCTAACATCCCCCTGCAAGCACAGCCTACCGACGAGGGAGGAGGCGAAGCTTGTCTCTGAAAAACTGGAATTGACGCCCGGTGATCAGTTTAGTTAGGACATCAGCAAGTTAATCTTTGGAAGAGATGAACTTCACAATAAGACGGCGTTGTGCAACCTCATCATGAACAAAATGAAAATCGATCTCAATATGCTTCGTGCGAGAGTGAAATATAGGATTCGATGTTAAGTATGTAGCACTTAGATTGTCACACCATAGGACAGGTCGTTGCACGAGAGGCTAGTGCAATTCACATAATAAAGACTTCAACCATAACAACTCAGCGGTAGCATCAGCCATGGCACGATATTCAGACTCTGTAGATGAGCGGGAGACTGATCGTTGTTTCTTGGATGTCCAAGAAATTAGATTCTTGCCTAGAAAGATAACAAAAGCACCAATGGACTTGCGATCATCTGTTGAGCTTGCCCAGTCAGCATCTAAGAATGCACAAAGACGAATGTCAGGTGAAGGCGAGATGAAGAGCCCATAATCCAAAGTATGGCGAAGGTATCGCAGAATTCGCTTGACATCTTGCCAATTATTGTCGCACAGTGCATGCATATGTCGGCTGACAGCACCAACAACATATGAAATATCGGGACGGGTGAACGCCAAGTACTGCAAGGAACCAACAATTTGTCGATACAGAGTGACATCTTTAAAAGAAGTCACCGAGATAGATGAGGTTTGTTGTCGTAGAGCCACTGGAGAGGACACAGGCTTAGCATTGTTCATGTTGGCTCAACTCAAGATGTCCTTGATATACTTGCGCTGAGACAATAGGAGACCAGAGGTACAACTTCAATTCCCAAGAAGAAGCTGAGTGGTCCAAGATCCTTGAGAGCTACTTTAGACTGAAGATGAAATATCAAGCATTGCAAGAGAGAATCATTAGATCCGGTGATGATGATATCATCAATGTAGACCAAAGCTTACATGACTGAGGTGCCTCTCTGAAATATGAAAAGAGAGACATCAGTTTTGGATGCTGAAAAACCAAAAGAAGTAAGCTCCGAATGGAGAAGTTGAAACCAAGCGCGTGGAGCTTGCTTGAGACCATAAATGGATTTTCTTAAATGACACACAAAGTTGGGATGTTATTCATCACGAAACTCCGGTGGTTGCTCCATGAAAACATTCTCTGTGAGATTTCCATGCAAGAATGCATTGCTGACATCCAATTGACGGATTGGCCAATTTTTGGAAACTACAATAGAGAGCATCAAATGTACAGTGGTTGGCTTGACGACAGGACTGAATGTATCACCATAATCAACACCTGGATGTTGATGAAAACCTTTGCAACTAATCGTGCCTTGTAACAATCAATGCTGCCATCGGGGTTAAGTTTGGTGCGAAATATCCACTTGCAACCTATCACATTCATGCCAGGACGTCATGGAGTGAGACACCAAGTACCATTTGATAGCAAGGCATTCAGTTCATGGATCATGGCTGCACGCCAGTGTGGCAATTTGATTGCTGTGGAGTGGCAAGTGGGAGCAGGCGGAGGCAAAGTGGACATAGGAGGAGGCATGAATGTAGTAGTGGAAACAAGTGCTGCATGTTTCTTAGAAAGACCAGCAAGGGATCTATAATCCACTCGAGGTCTATTCCTTAATTGGCGACCCTCTGATGGAGCAGGAACCAGCGATGGCATCTCCACGAGGGGCAAAGAAATCGATTGTGGTGGAGGAGTGCAAGCAATAGAGGGTGGAGTAGAAGCAATAGCAAGCCACGGAGTGGACGACATTGGAGAAGGTGCATGAGAGGACACTGGAGGTTGAGCAAAGGGAAATGAAGACTCATCGAATCAAGCATGTCGAGCTACATAAATCCGACCAGAGACTTGATCAAGGCACCAGTAACCATGATAGGAAGAAGGATATCCTAGAAAAACACATTTCACTGATGGGAAAGCAAATTTATGTTTGTTATATGGACGAACGTAAGGAAAAATAGAGCATCCGAAGACACGAAGGAATCGATAGTCTGGTGATCGATGAAAGAGTAAATTAAATGGTGAAAGGTTAGATAGAAGGGGAGATGGTAAATGATTTATAAGATATACAGCAGATTCAAAGGCAAAATTCCAAAAATGAAAAGGGACAGAGGAATGAGCAAGAAGTGTAAGGCCAGTTTCGACAATGTGTCGAATTTTTCGTTCAGTAGCACCATTCTGCTCATGTGTGTGAGGGCAGATTTTTCGATGCAATATGCCACACTTTGCGAAACGAGATGCAAGGCCAATGAACTCACCACCAGAGTCAGAATGAAAGGTACGAATTTTAGAAGAAAATTGACATTCAACTAGCAATTGAAATTGAATAAAAACCTGATGAACATCGGATTTTTGATAGAGGGGATACAACCATATGAACTTTTAGAAATTGTCTAGAAAAATAACAAAGTATTTATGACCAGAACAAGACAAAAGAGGTGCAGGACCCCACACATCAGCAAAAACTAAATCTAAGGGAGCAAAGCTTCTAGTTGCAGTCGTAGGAAGTGGCAACCGCGTAGACTTGCTCAAGAGACAACTGGAACAACTTGAAATTGTCTACATTTTTTGGTCATCTTTTGTAGCATTCTTAACACCATTTAGTCGTTGGGGCTTGTTTCCTAATTTTAAGGCTAAAATATGATCATTACAGTGCATTCTGCACGCTGACTGATCGATCGTCCTGCACTATTTTAAGCATAACTTTTTGCACAATAATCCAAATGAGATGATCTTTGATTTTTATGAAAAATTAACAAAATTCTCTATAACTTTGATATTCATCATTTATCCAAAATCCAATGAGATCATAGTCAAATATTGATTCAAAATTCAGTAAACAAAATTGTCCAATTCAAATAAAACATTTTAGACCTTTACTCTTTTATACATAACTTTTCATACTAGTATCCAAATGAGATGATATTTGATTCTCTAGAAAGACAAGAGAATTACCTATAACTTTTATATTCACATATTAATATAAATCTCGTGGGAACATAAAAAAATCTTAATCGAAAGATTAATGTATAAAGCATCTCATTTCTATTTAAACATTTTCGACATTTTAAATATAACTCTAATCTTTCGATGTTTGTATCATTAAAACATAATTATATAGGGCATAAAAAATTTACTCCAACAATCTCCTCTTTTTTTATGAATACAAATCGAGAAATATGAAAAGTATATGTGTTGAAGTAAAAAATATTAAAGTCAATTTTACTCCCCCTAAAACAAAGCTTTCCTTACAATTATGAATATGCACATAAGTCATAATTGTATGACACTTTTCATATAGAGTTTTATTCATGAGGTACATGTAATAAATCAGGGGTTATATATATTTCTCATATATAAATGTCTCTTATGTTTTTATCATATTTCTTCTCCTTTCATTTCATCAAAAAGTAGTTTGCACATGAAGCATATAATAAATAATATTAGATACATTATATAACTCTCCCTTAACCATGCCATCTTCCAAAATTTTATATTCTCTCCCTTTTGTCATGTAAGATACAATATGTAAAATGTCATAAGAGAGATAAAAATAATTTTTATTCTTTTATTACATTTATAAGAATTGTTTCATGTATAATATATGTGATAAGCAAAAATAACTCCCCCTAAAGTCATGAATAATTCATAATAGCAAAACATAAAATCAAATTAATAACACATCTCAAAAAGGAATCAAAACATTGCATAAAACTTTTAAACAACAATGATATATCAAATTTAAATTGAATGATATCAAGTAACCAAAGATTTGACAATAAGAGTAACAAGTGAATGGAGGAAGTGATATTTCGAACTTTTGAACAAACTCTCCCTATCATTATAATCAATTTCCGTCCTCTTTCTATCTTTTTTAGTTATTTATATGTTTCTTTTTTTTTTCAAAGAACCAATAACACTATAATATTATGAGTGAGAAGTCAAAGCTTGATTTTCATAACACGAAGATTTTAAGCCTAAAGCATAAGGGTCATGTCAAAATATGATAAAATAATTTTGTAAATCATGTGAATGTAGATTCATGCATATGTAAGTCAGATAATTAATATATTTTATACTATGACATAAACATCTCAAATGTAAATACATATATAAATTTTCATTTGTGTAAGAGAGATATCATTTAAGCATCATTTTAAATTTGATGGTCAAATGTAATACGATATAGAAATACTCAAATGATAACAAGTTATGACCACATAAATTTATGCACATTAATCTTATAGTACAAGATTTCATATGGAAAGACAACTACAAATTAAATATATGAAAAAAATGTTTTCCAAATTTTGATTAAAATTCTAAAATTGTCTTCTTTCAATTGCAAACTCAAAAAGCATTGAATGTGATAAGTAGTAAAGTCCAAATAAACATGCATACTCACAATTTTTAAGAAATAAACATGGTAAGTAGTATTTCCAAAGTTTAACATATTAAAATATGTTCAAAAATGGACTTTTGAATAATCATAAGTTTATACACAAATTATGATAACTAGTAGCAAGTATAAAGCACAAATAATTGTGACACACAAGTATATCTAATTTTTTATTTCCTATGTTCAAAATAATATTTTTACAATAAAATTTTTGTTTGCATTCCTTCAAATTCATTTTTTTCTTTTCTTTCTTTATCACAAGATAATAATCAAAATTGATGACAAGAAATAAAACTAAAAAAGTATTCAAAGTTTAGCCTTTTACACTTTCTTAAAATCTTATTAGCCATTTCAAATTATGGATATGGGAAATAACTTTCATTAAATGCTATGATAATTTGAAATATGAAAGAATAAGATTCATGTCAAAATATTTCACAAAGATGAGCATAGAAATCAATTTTAATAGAAGATGTATATAGCAAGTTAAAAATGATATATTTAGTGATATGCTTTATTTCAAACATATGTATAAGCATAGAGTTTAGCAATTAGATGTATTATGCAAATATTTTAAAATTGCACATCAATATGATCAATCATCTTATTCCAAATCATAATGTGCATGCGTGTCCAAATGATATAGTGTAATAAGTCAAAATTCATAATAAGTTCATACACTCATAACACGAGTCATATAGATTTTGTGCCAAAAATATTTATTATAAATATGAAGTCTTATTTATAGATAAACAAGAATTATTCAAATTTAGAATGCTTAGCATTCATATTTTCATGTGTTTTTTTTCTTTTGCCAAATTCAAGAAATAGTCATGATAATAAGCATGTTAAAGGTAATAATAGGCATATATTTCTCTTTCTTTGGCATGTAATCAAGATAGATTTTGCAAATATATTATCACAAGTCAAAAGAATATATGATGTATTAATTTTAAAATTCTCCATAAATTTGCATTTTAAAATATTCAAAATATATTCAATTATTATATCAAGACGTTAGAAGATCAAGTATAATCAACAAAAAATATGTGAGAATCGAATTTCAATCAAACAAAGTCATTTACTATTTTTCACTCATAAAAATATGATTTTTTTATACTTTAAAATCATAGGCATCATATAATCACATTGAATCACAAATATCAAGATGAAAAATAGTACACAATATTCATATAAATCAATTATAATGCTTAATGCCAAAATTAACATATTTTGAGTGTGAAGAATCATGCATGCAAACTTTAATATTGACATGAGTGTCCTTGTTTCTCATAAATATAATTTTCACATTGAATTAGTAAGATAGTTCAAAAATATCAATTTATCAACTATTATGCATGTGACATATTCTCATCAAACATATTTAGGCAATATGAGTAATATAGACGTTTTCAAAATTAAATGAGCAACATAACTTTCGTATACTCAAGAATCAGAATCAAATATTATCTTTATACATATATCATGATAATAAATTGACAAATTCAAGACATAAATATGCATAAAAATGAATTCAAATTTTTATTTTCATATACCAAAATACTTTTACCGCAAACTTTTATGCATCCAACTCATTTCAATTCCATTGTTGTTTTTCTTTTCATATCACACAACCACTAAGTGTGTGCATTTACTTTACTGGAAGCATTCTTCTTCATTCCTTGTGAAGCACACCTACAAATAAAAATCATTTGCATTTTGGTACCCAAACTTGTTTGGGTTCAACATGATTAATTTTGGTTCATCAATTTCATGCTCATATTGATAGATTTTTTAATTTGACATTCAAACGAATAATGATCATGAGAATTACAATAATGACAAATCGTAAAGGGTCTAATAGAGTGATTATGATGATAAATTTTAAAGTATCATTATGAGAGAGATGAAATTTTTTAACACCAAGAGAACTATCATAAGAGAGTTTATTTTTCAAATGATAATCATGAGAATGCTTAGGTTTTAAAGAATAAGAATATTTCAAATAATATTCATTTGTATTTTTAAAATTTTTGTTTGAATCATTTTTCTTTTGTGGTGCATGAGAAATATTCTTTATAGGAGTTTTGACAACATGAATAGGCTTCTTAACATTATTAATATTTTTTCAAGAACTAGTAATTTTTTATCTATGAAATTTTGTAAAGAAATATTTTTCTTTTGTAACTCATCATGCAATACAATCAATTTTGAATTCTTAACTTTTAAAGATTCATAAGATGCACAAGATAATAAAAAAGAATCATTTTTCTTTTTCAGATATCTATTTGAATTAAGCATGCATCATTTTTCCTTGTTAAGATATCTATTTGAATTGAGCATGCATCATTTTTCTTTTTGAAAGAATCATAGTTATCTTTCATGATATGAAAATCATTTATTAAGATTTCCTTTTTCTTTTTGAGAGAAAGATGCTTTTGAATAAAAGAAGCAAATTCTTTATGAACATCAAAAACAATATCAGCATCATCATCACTATCATTAGTAGAGGAATAAGATGAAGTTGAGGTTACATCATCGTCCTTACTTTTTGCCATTAAACATAACACTTCATTCTTGGATGTCGTAAATGTAGAACTATCATTTTCTTCGTTGTCTACATTTGACATGCCATTTTTGTTGAAGTTTCTATCTTCGTACCTTTATAATAAAACTTGTCAAATTTCATGAGAAGTAGAGCATTTGGAAATAAGATTCATGGCATAAGAATCTAAAGAGGAATAAAAGACATTTTTGACATTGTAGTCAAGTTTTTCGATCGCCATTTGAAAATCGTCATATTCAAAGAAAGAAAGATCAACTGAAATACTATTTAAAATTTTCTTTGTCTTTTCAAAACCATTTTCTATAACTTCACACATATCAAAATCAATGAAACATAAATATGCCTTCATTCTAATTTTTCAAAAAGCAAAAGAATAGGCTTAAAAACTCGATGGGTCAGAAATAGAAGATCCTTCTCCAAAAAATGGTGCCATGCTCTAAAAGATAGTTAAATCTTGAAAAAAAAAGAAATGAGAGCAACATTGCTATGATACCAATTGTAGGATCAAGACATGGGGGTGAATTGGTATTTAATCAAAAATATTAATTTTACAAAAATCAACGCGGAAGCTTAAAATCGATTCGTTAATATTTAAACCAACACAAAAACGATCATATCATATTTATAATAAGATAGGAAGGAGAGGAAGAGAGAAAGACAAACATAAGGTGCACGGTGGTTTGTTAACGAAGTTCGGTTACACCTTAGCCTACGTCTCTGCTCCGACTTCTCAACCTCGAGATCTTTGGAGATTCCACTAACTTTCTTCCTTCGTTCCAAATGGGGCAAGGAAGAAATCCTTTATAACTCTTGTCTTTTTTCCTTTTCAAGATGTACGGCACACATCTTTCACTTGTAGGCTTTCACTCATCTTTTCTTCGCTCAAGAAGTAAGACACAACCTCTTTTCACTCAGAAGCTAAACGACTATTAAAATATCACAAGAACACTTCACAATATCTCTTTTACAATTTAGAACCTCACACGAGTAAGAAAGAAAGAAATGAAATATTTACAATTTGGAGCTCAAATGGACTTCTCAAATGTTCTTCCCATTTTTCCTTGGAAGTCTTAATCATTCCTACACATTTGTGTCCTCTTTTATAGCCTTGTTAACTCCATTTATTCTGTTGGGATTTATTTCCTAATTTTAAGGTCAAAATGTGACCGTTATAGTGCATTCTGCACGCTGATTGGTCGACCATCCTGCACTAGTTTAAGCATATATTTTTACACAGTTATCCAAATAAAATGATCTTTGATTCTATGAAAAGGTAATAGAATTCTCTACAACTTTTATATTCATCATTTATCCAAAATCTAATGATATCATAGTCAAATATTGATTCAAAGTTCAGTATATAAAATTGTCAAATTCAAATAAAATATTTTAGACCTTTACTCTTTTATACATAACTTTTCATATCAGTATCCAAATGAGGTGATATTTGATTCTCTAGAAATATAAGAGAATTATCTATAATTTTTATATTCATCCATTAATGTAAATCTCGTGGGAACATAAAAATATTAATCGAAAGATTAATAGATAAAGCAACTCATTTATGTTTAAACTTTTTCGGCGTTTTAAATATAATTCTAATCTTTCGAGGTTTGTATTATTAAAATATAATTATATAGGGCATAAAAACTTTGCTCCAACAATCCCAAAGTACGGACTCGTGCTCACTTGTATGGAATTGATAAATATTACTTCTGTTGGCCAAATCAATGAACATGCAATTCATAAGAAATAGTAAAAAAATCTAAATGGAGAGGTGTTGATGCATTAAGGAGGCATAGCATTAGATAGATAACTATTAGAAGAATAATATATGATAGTGATTTAGCAAATGTGGAGAATACTCATTTGGATGAAAGAACATTCAATATGTTATGTGATATGCTATCAACTGTAAGAAAATTATCTAACAAAATACATCTATGGAGGAGATGGTTGCTATGTTGTTACATATAATTTCTCATGATGTTAATAATAGAAATATCAAAAGGCAATTTGTTATATCTCGAGAGATAATAGGTAGGCATTTAAAAAATGTTTTAAATGCACTTATCTGTTGTAAAGAAATTTTATTGAAAGAACATGAACTAGTACCAATAGATTCAAGATATGAAACATGGAAATAACTTACAAGGACAGGCTATTTCATTTTTATTATCTATCATCGCAAATTGACTTTTTCTTATTTAATTTCATATGAAGAATTGTCTTAGGGCATTATATGGTACATATATTGAGGTTAATGTTCAAGACATTGACAAGGCTGGACATCGTAATAGAAAGAAAGATATTGCAATAAATGTTTTAGGAGTTTGTTCACTAGATATGCAATTTATTTATATACTAGCGAGCTGGGAAGGTTAAACCGCAGATTCTAGGGTACCTAGAGATGCTATCTCTGGAGGAAATGTGCTTAAAGTACCTCAAGATAAAATACATAAAACCTCTTTTTATATTTTAGTTTTTAAAAAAAGGTATTATAACAATTATTTTTCTTAGGTTATTATTATCTTGTGATGTTGGATGTCACACCCAATTCTGTGATTAAGTTCTAATTCAATTATTATAATCCTTAATCTTATTTAGCAATTCTATAAATAAAATCGAAAAAGTTTCCTCCCTTAATTATCTTATGTTATTTGCCAATACATACAATAGATGCATATATACTCATCAAAGTTTAATAAAAAAATTATAAGACATAACATTCACATATTGTCACTATTGTTTCACAATTCATTTTACATATAACACTCCACATGATGAAGTTTTATACAATCTTATAAAAAGATTCTAATAAACTCTATTACAACTCTCGAGTTTATCTATTACATGCATTCTCTTAAAAACAAAAGTGAAGAGGAATAAAAATGCTCTAGCGACTCAACCTCTTCTATATCCAGTAAGATAAGCTCTGAGTCGACTCAACTCGAAAACTTATGAGTATCTAAAAAATTTAGTAGAGGTACTATGAGCAACAATCATTTGCTCAGTAAGTGAAATAAAAGTACAACATAGGGGAACAATATGAATGCATATAACATTTAAATAATAATATTTTTCATATGAGAAAATATTTAAAGCATAGCACATATAACATAAATTATCAAATTATATGAGTTTTTACATAAATATAAGTAATACAAGATATCATCTTATTCACAATCAAACTCCACACATATGTCATTGCACATATTCAACATGGGTCAATACTATGGTTGGACACGAGCTAGACCAAGCTAGGCTTCCACCTAAATAGGCCAAGCCTGCTACAAAAGAAAAATATTTAAGCTTGATCTATAGCCTGTAACAAGCCAAGAATATAAGTTTAGCCTCCCTTGTTTGATTAATTTTTTAACTTATTAGCATGTCAAGTCAAATATATTTTTTTATGGTGTACTAGATTAAATATAATAAATATTATTTATTAAAAAATAAGAAATATGAACTAAATAAAAGAGTATCACTAATTTACTTTTTTGAACATATAATAAAAATAGTAGTATTGAATTTAAATTTGAAGATTTAAAAAATAAAAAAATTAAAAATTATATAAAAAAATATAATATATTAATAAATCTTGGCCTAATAAGCTATAAGACTATGTCAATTATTAAGAGGCTAAGCCTCTTTAAGAACATAGATTTTTTTTTTATTTTTCAGTCTAGCTTATTTTGATAATAGGCCAAGCCAAGCTAAGCCAAAAATAGGCCGAGTAACGAGTGGCTCACGAACGATTCGACTTATTTCCAACCTTAGTCAATACATATCCATCCATGATTATGTATCATATAGTTAAGCAGAGCTTCATAATCATGAGTCTCGGATACGCAGAGTATGTCATAAGTCAACACATATCCCTCCATGATCATGTGTCGTACAGTTAAGTAGAGCTTCACAATCATAAGTTTTGGATATGCAGAACATGTCATGAGTCAATACATATTCCTCTATGATCATGTGTCATGCAGTTAAGCAGAGCTTCACAATCATGAGTCTCGAGTACGTAGCCAATAACAAAAGTTACTACGTGCACACAGAGCAGTCCCAAAGTGCAAAGACACTTGATATATGTCCCAAAGGCATAATGCATATCATATGTGGTCCCAAAGACATTTTACTTTCAACCCCAATGAACACATGGTGTTTCATAACATCAAAGTGACATATTGTAATCATTTATCAATATAAGGCAAACTTTATTTTAATCTCACAAGCATTGTACCCTGAAGAACATTTTCATGTAAAAGTTTACCTCATCTCATAGCAAGTTCTTGAAATATGTCATAAATACATTTCATAGTTCAAGTTATGTTTTCAATCATCATCATCATTCTTGCTTGAAATACTAACATAAATAAAAGAAATATCTATGTTGTAAATTTATTCATTACAATAATGTCTTTTTACTTCCCAATTACAATAAAATAGTATGCAATGTATGCTCATGATGCATGAATACTTATGCACCCTAAAATGCATATAATCTCCTCTAATACCAATTTCTAATTTCAGATATTTATCTTCATAAGCTACTTTACACTTGGAACTACTCCATCCTTTAAAGCTTAACTAGGTGTTGTTGCAGGATTTCAAACTGAGTATCTGCCAATAAATAATTCATAACTTCTTAACCACATGAAAAAATCTTATGATTCTGGATGGATTAGAAACTAAACTTGCTAGGTTTTTCAATCCCCAACTATCATCAACTAATTTTCAGTGACTAGGTCATAAAAGTTTAGACAATTGTACCTAGGATTTGTATCTTGGCAAACTGTGTGTCACTGGAAGAATAACTTATATGTTTCTTAATACTTGCCTATTTAATGATATTATAAATTTTCTGAAACTAGACTTTCTTATTATTTAGTCATAAAAATTAAAGAATTTAACTTCTTGTATAACCTTCTAATAAAAATAATCAATTTAGATCGTGATCTATCAATGTCCTGAAACCATATATACACATCCAAATTGGAAGATTCCACTTCTTACCAAACCCTTGTAAGGTATAATTAAGCACACCTAAATTTTAAATCCTAATCCACTCTATTCTGATAGTGCACTAATTTACAAATTGAACTCGTATCTGACTCGGGACAGGATGAGTGACCAGCGAAGCTAAGTTTATAACGTTCTCTATAAAACTCCTTTTTTAAGTGATTCCAAGGGCCATAGAAATCTAATGTCGAATGGATTAAACATACAAAAGTTCATAATTTATGGTTGGATAACCATGAAATAATGATCCTCTAAATTAGAAGGATAATTTCGAATCAAGAACTGACCTTGAACAGTCAATGTTCCCGAATTTTCCCAGTACGTTTCGATAAGTTTTTGCACCGGTAATTTTTCAGCTATGAAAGGATAAACTTAAATAGCTTATATTTTTTTTCGAATTTTTCTGAGCTCATATGGTAGTTCAAAAAAATATCTCATTAAGCAAGTATTGACCTACCATAAGTATCAATTTTAATGGTCCATCACTTTTTTTGTCCTAATTAAGTGTTTTAAATCTAATTAAGCTTACTTAATTCTACTTAAACATATATATATTACAATATGTAGGAATTTTATAATTTGTTCCTAATAACCTTATATAATTACTTTATAAGATTCATTAATAATTAAGTACTCATTATGCTCTAATTGGAATATTAATTATTATATACAAATATCACTAAATCAATATCCAAACTAACTTAATATTTTTAATTAAATGCATGATTATGCAAAGATGACATTTATGGAGCACTTATGTGACATTGGATATCCAAATGGAGTAGGATTTTTAACACCATATCAGGGTCAACACTATCATTTAAATGATTGGAATAGACCACTAGAAATTGCTCAAGAGTTTTTACATTTTAACGTTCTTCAACAAGGAATGTAATTGAGCAATGTTTGGGTTCCTTAAAGGAAGATGGATAATTCTTAGAGCAAAATCATTTTACCGAGTGAAGATTCAATGTAGAATCATTATTACATGCATTGCTTCGTAATCATATAAGATAACAAATGCCTATTGATCCCATGGAGATAAATTGAGAAAGGAATATTACAATCCCAAATGATCTAACGGGTGAGCCCATTACATATATAGAACCTTCTATTTTTTTGGACCGATACAAGAGACAAGTTAGCTCAAGAAATGTTTAATAGATGGAGAAGTTCAAAAACCGCTCAAAACAATATAATGTGATTTTGTACAATGTCTATATAGTTCAAGAAATATATAGAAATAGTGCATGCTTTTGGAAAGAAATGAATGAGTAGTATCACATCCTATTGTCATTTTTTTTACTTTTTACTCTTACATAATATGAAATAGTTTGCTTTGAATTTATAAGTGTTTGCAATGTCAAGAGGTATATTCCAGCATAGATACACAATCTGCTGAACAATGGAGAGGAAGAAATAAAATAATCAAACATCAATGGACTAAATATGAAGATGGAAAATTGGGGGAATGTTTATTTGATATTATAAATTCTAGACAATGGAAAGTGGATAATGGAACATTTAAAAATGGATATTTGTAACAACTTGAAAAGTGGATGCTTGATAAAATTCCCAATTGTCAATTAAGTGCAGTTCCTCACATTGAATCATGCATCAAATTATGGAAATAATAATAATTTGGATTGCAGACATGCTAGGACCAACATCAAGTGGTTTTGGATGGAATGACATGGAAAATGCATCATATGCAAAAGGATCTCAATTTTTTGTGTTTGTGTAGAACCTTTTCAGTAGAAAGTCTGTATTGTCGTAATCTAATACCAGAACAACTTTCTCTTTAAATAAAGAAAGAGGGAAACAAATAAAGAAAACCCTGGAATTGGGTTTTTCCTTGTAACATCCAAAATTCTGTTATGTTAAGAGTTGGTTTATTTTATCAAAATAGGAAAATAGAATATATATTTATTTAGTAAGTAAGTAGTAAGAATTCGGTTGGATTGGAAAAAATTTCCTATCATGCATAGATTTGAGTTTCAAAATACAACTAGACTAGAGTAATTATCCATTGTTTGATTGAATGCCTTTTACTTATCTTATTACTCTTTTTTTTCTTATTCATTAGAATCTTTGATGATTGGGTAAAGGTATCATCAAATAAATTTTTTTGAATACGTTTTTATTTATTTTTGCATTTAGTTCAAATGAACATTATTTAATTTGTGTAAGATCATCCAAATGCATAAGGACTTCTAGTAAAGTCATTCCCATATTTGGAAGAGCTATCTATCATTTTTAAAAAAAGATGGAAGAAATAGAAGAAATGGAAAGAAACATTTTTACATCAATGGTGGATAATGATCCACAAAGTTATATGAATATCGATGATGTTGATATTCAAAGGGAGGATGTGGTTCAAGGAACACAAGGGAATACATCAAGTAATGATGAAAATCAAGCTCATATGGATGGTATGGGTCCTTTGAGAATGTCTAAAAGAAAATGATCAATTAGCACAGATGATGCATCTCATATTCAGGAAGTCAACATAAAACATGTTTGGTAATGCATTGGAGCATATGGCTAAGAAGCCAATTCTTTCTAACTAACGGTTGATGATGCAAGCACGAAGGAAAAAGTGATTGGAGAACTAATTCTTTTGATTCTTATTTTAGATTTAACAAATGAGGAATGTTTACTGGCTGGAAAAATTATTACTATTGTGTAACTATTGTCTTAGCTTGCCTAAGAGTTTGGAGAAAACATTTGTTATGATGACTCTTAAAGATCATCAATGAGTTTGTTTTATCTTAATATTGGTCAACCCACGTGTTTTTTATGATGTAAACTTGTGAACTATGTGATCGATAAGATTCTTGTTATTTAACTAATAGAGTACGCTAATATCCAATGCTTGAAAATAATGTTTTTTTTAAGTTGTTTTATGATATTCTTTATGAATATATATAGATAGATATAAATTATATGCATCTCCACTGTATTAGTGGCAATGATAGATTTAGGACTTAAACTTATTTTTTATCAAGAAATGTGATTTCAGGGCATCATATTTCTTGGAATTCCAAGGAAGATATCAATAGCCCGACCAAACGCACAGTTTGTCCAAAATACAATAACAACAACAACAAAATCTTATCCCACTAGGTGGGGTCGGCTACATGAATCATACGATGCCAATTCGTTGATCCATGTTCATAAGATTCGATAGAATTTTATGCTGGTTGTCAAGGCCTAACACAACCCTGCTCCTTTATCCGGGCTTGGGACCGGCTATAAAATATAGGCGGAGTTAGTTTGTCCAAAATAGAACGTCAAATTTAAGTAAAAAAAGTTACTTCAGGAAATATCTTTTGATGTACCTTGTTGGAAAGATTGGTAGATTATCTTAAAAAAGGATGACATTATTTGCCACTCCAACATTACACAATATTATCACAGCATTTGCTCAACCTATCAAGATTTTGCTCCTAAACTGTGGCTAAATTCACTCGCCTTCTTGAATAAACAAAAGAAATACATTAAATTGTTTGGTAAATAATTTTCTGAAAGAGCATTGGCAAATAATTGGAATCTCGATAAAAAAAATCCAAGTTTTAATTCCAAAAACGCCAAAGCTCAGAGAAGGGTCTTTTATCCGGATTCACATCTTTCATAGTTCATACCTATGCCGCTTTTACCTAAAAAGCCTTTGCAATTTCCTTGTGACAAATGTGGAAAAGAAAAAAAATGAAAAACATATTTTATTTTCAAGCAGCAGCAGTTCAATATTACATGTTACACTATACAATTAGCATAAACAATGCAAGAAAAGGACACCGAGACGAAGATAAAATTCTATACGGGGGTGCCTCGACAAGGCACTAGAACTCTACGTGCTTTCACAAAACATTCTCGTCAGAGCTTTAATCACCAGAAATATCCAGAGAACGGAGAAAGTTGGAAGGACGCTAAACATTAATCTTATGCAAACCGCAATATAGCAACAGCAGCCAAGGCTGCAACTCTGAATAGAATATCATTCATGCATCTCTGTAATTTCCCAGATATCTCCTTCTCGTTCAGCTTCAGCTGGCTTGAGTTTTTGGTGACAGAGATAATGGTATCTCTCAAGCCATTGATAGCCCACGAGAGCCAGAAGAGCCCAAGACCAAGTCCAGTGTTCAATAGTCTGGTAGAACAAAAAGGTACTCTTCCACATGCCAGTCTGGACAAAACAGAGAAAATGACAGCGAGCCCGGTACCAGCAATCCCAGCAGAGAATTGGGTGAGCAACTCGCTTACTTCAGGTGCTGATTTCCTCAACGAAAGAATTTCTGTGCTACCTATGTTCTTGTCCAAAATGATGGAAAGAAGACTTTCAGAAGCATGGAGATGATTCCTGTGGACAAAGTCCAATTCTTTCCCAGTTTTTTTGTTCTTTTTCTTCTTATGCATTTGTTTCAACTCCATGCTGTCAGGCAAACAATATAAAGATCAGTGACATGGAATACGACACCAAACAAAGACGGGAAAACCCCAACTAGAATGAACTTACACTTATTCATTAGTGTAACATACCTCTTAAGAGGGGAATCCACTTGAGTTTGCAAATCTAAAGATGGTAGCTGATTTCTTATCTGTGCACGTTTGCGACCCCTCCTGTATAAGAAGCAGACTATGAATACTGATTAGAAAGGAGATGCCAATAAGGATTCAAATCAATCCCTTTTCCTAAATTGAACAAGATAAAAAAGTGAAAAGAACTAATGATGGTTCACATTAGTGACATATTTGCATCTCTGTCTACTCAGTTAAAAACCTTAGGCCTTCATAATTAGACTCCACCATTCAGCAAACCATCTGGTGAGATTGAGAATGATGAGAATAACCATTTTGAGACCACATGGACCAAAGAAACAATTATAATAATTGACTAAATACACAACTTTAGAACATCAACTTATAGTAATTTCAGAAAAGTCTAAACAAATTCACCTTGTGAAGTATGGAACCAGCATTGCTTGCTTACAGCCACTTGTTGATCTCTTAGGCATGCTAAATTCAGCAACAAAAGACAGTAAATCTTTCATTTCAGAACCAGAGCCTGTAAACAGAAGTCGTCCATCTGGCTGTACTGAGATTATTGAAGTATGAGACAAATTTTTGACAAAGTCCAGCAGCGGCTCTGGGACATAGAATTGCTTTTGTGTGTATAGTGAATGCTGGGAATCATCCATTTCCAAGTCATAGAGACAGAACTTATCATCCATATGGATATGTGACTGTGGTGACATGTTGATGTCCATAGTATGATATCCCATAAGGTCAGAAAGGAGAGAAACATCTGATCCTGCCTGTTCCGCTACATTTTGTCCAGACATGAGGAACTTCAGGATTTTCTCATGTCGAATACACTTTTCAGCAATCCCAAAACTGAAATGTACTGAATCGGGGCGTGATTCTGTTTCAATATGTGCACAATAGTGAATCACAGACTCAAAAGCTAAAATGTAAGTGCAAGTTACATTTATGGTGCAGAAACGTATGTTCCTCAGACACAACTCGAGAAAAATTTTGTGAAAATTTCCCAATAGTTGATAACCAAAACCTTACTGACTTCCTTGAAACAAAATGTTGGCATCATACAATTGTGTTTCCATAAATGCAAGGACAAGTTTAGAGGAAAAGGGCATACTTCAAGTACACACATACCAAACCTCCTTGTCTCTTAACAAACCATGTTTCCCAATGCATTTCATTGTCCTGAATCTTTTTTCAAGTAGAAAAAAATATCTTTCTACATGTTTTACAACAGATATACAGTCATTCTGCAACTGCGTATTCAATTTCAGGTGTACATGCACTTTCTGGCTACCCTGTTGGTTATGCCTATAATATAAATAATACTATTGTATTAATTCACTTTATATTGTTATATTTGAACTAATAAGTGTCACACGGTTCCACAAGCAGTCTAACTATTACAATCCTTTGCCCCTCCGGAAACAACATCCCATCACAGGTCCAACATAATTGGTAACTTATGAAGTGTTAGATGAGGGCAGTCAAATCTCACCTTTGGGTAATCAGTGAGTTTTTTTGTCAACGCCATCTGCCCATGATTGTTATATTCATGAAAATCAATGAACCCTCCTAGGTCATGACTCATGACTGACTCTATATCTAAAAATATATAGAAAAATAGCTAGAAAGAAAAGGAAACATAACGCCCTCTTAAAGGCATTTCCAGAATGACTATAACAGAAGCCAATATATATTGAAGCCCAAGGAAAGAAGTTCCCAAGACCACTGGAGCAAGGCGCTAACCTCGTACATCAATGAGCACAGGCTTTTCGACAAGTGGAGATGATATATATGCCTGACTATGACCTGACAACATTAGTGCCTGTCTGCCAGAGGCATCAAAATGTTGTGCATCAAATCTTAGGGATCCAGAATTCATTGCACAATCCTTCACGGCATTAAATGGCAGCAGAGTTTGAAATTCCTGTGTCATGAATAACAGAAGTGAGCTTTATAAGTAAGTGATACATGATACACATACAGATGAAGCGTTCGGAAATGTGGTCACAAAAAATAATTTACAGCGAGTCCTTTAATATTACATACTAAGAACCGGATTTAGAATGGTTGTTAGCTTTATATAATTTAATTATTGTCAAAGATTCACCTTGGCCACCCTAAGCTCTGAATTACATATATGATAACATGTGGCTGACTTGAGTAAACAAAGATCAAGATAGGCACAAAATACTACCCAACTAACAACTGGTGAATAATAGTAACAAGGCTTAGGAGAGCTGGACAATTATCCGAATAAACGCTACCTACCTGGAAATCGAAGAGTTTAGTTTTTTTTACTACATCTCATGACACGTTGAGATGTACAGATCTTTGTAACCCTAGGAGCATAACAAAATTGCACGGAAATGGGGACGAAATAAGACCTTGGGGAGCTTGCGGGTGCACTGATCCGGGAGGAGGATGGCCGGAGGCAGAGCAGCGGAGGGCGCCATGAGTGACAATTCCACCATCCTTCTCCTCCAACTCTTCTTCTTCAATCAGCTCTGTGGCACGAATTGAAAGGTTGGGGATTTCTACGGATCCCCGGCCTCTGAAGGATCAATCAGAAGATAAAAGATAAAAGGAAAGATAAAAATCAAAATTGTGGGGGTGAACCGTTGAAAGAATTGGGGGCGGAAAATTCTAGAGAAGGGCAGAATTGAGGCATCGCATTCGTTGGGGTACAAGACAACAGCGAAAATGAGCGAGGAATTTTATTTATTAGCGTCGCCTGTGGGGTGTTGGTATCTATTTGACGGAGGCCAACGTGAATCTACACGCCAACTTAACGGTTTAGGAGCGACGCCGTCATCTAATTCGCTCTGGATATTTTCGAGGGATTTTCTTTTATTTTTTCATCAGGAAATTCGAAACAAATTTTAAGGCCACATAATTTTCGGAACTCTTTAAAAACCTCAACATTTGTTTGTTTTCCACATATACAAGTATGTGTACACAAAGCAATGTTACAAAATTGTAAGGTCACGACGCATGGGATTCAAACTTCTATTACAGTTCTGATAATTCGAATGTATGTGTGCGTATACACATCTAAGTTACGATTTCGTTTGAAGTACATGAGTTTTATTTTTCCACCTATTATAAGGTAGACTGACAAACTTATCTGTCATGTCTTCATTAAAAAATAAGTATTCACAACTACATAAATATTACGAACATAAATATTATTGTAATAATAAACATTTAACTCAATTACCACATAGTATTAAACAATCACAAAAAAACATACTGAGAAATTCTATTGTATTAATTAGTAAATACATAAATGATTAGAACATAAAAAGGAGGTGAAATTATTGTAATAATAAAATACAAATACAAGAATAAAATGCAGAAAAAAAAACCTACTGAAAAATTCCATTATATTGGTTACTATAATAAAATTTTGTACCAAAAATAAAAAAATGGTAGAAGGCACTCAACAAAAAAAATTGGTGGCCAAAAAAGGAAAAATTGTTTTGAATGGATGATGTTCTATTTCCACTTTTAATTCCGGGAGCAAATTCAAATAGTAGTTTTTTCCCAACTGTTTGGAACACACGAATAAGACGGGTGACCCCCCCAATCCCGCCTTATGCTTATTTCCATTCCAATCCACGACTAAAAGAGCAGTCATAAAACCATATGCAGGATGTGCAGTCCTGAGGAAATGAAGATTTGCATCGCACATGCTGAAAGCAAAAAGACTAGGGGAACCGGATTGGGTTTCCCTAGTGCTTGTGAGAAAATCATTGTATATACAAAAAGGAGAAGAGGGAATAATAAATCCTAAACAAAACTGTAGTTTGCAGGTTCAAAATGGAAGCATGTCAGAATGAAAAAAATATCAGAACTCCATCTCCAAATATTGGCCGCTGGATTTCAAATCGAGACCAAACAAATCTTCCTCGGTTAAGGATGGAAATCCACCTGCCAGAATATCATTCCTGATCTTCGGCGACTGAGGTGGCTTTGTGCACCGTATGAGCGCCCAATTTATGCTCCGGAAAAATGGATGCTGCTTAATCTCAGCAGCACCATGCCTGGATCCAAGTCTCTGCTGGGGCTCCTTCTCAAGCAAACGCCTGATCAAGTCTCTTGCCGCGAAACTAACAGATGGCTTCTCGGGGAATTTTAGGGGCTCACCTATGACATTGAACAAGGTAGCACGGTTCTGAGAACCCTTAAACGGTGTCGTGCCAAAGAGAAGCTCATAAAGAAATATCCCAAACGTCCACCAATCCACAGAACTTCCATGTCCTTCACCCTTGATAATCTCTGGTGCCAAATATTCATGAGTACCTACAAATGACATTGATCGAGCATTTGTCGGTTCTGCAATGAGCTCCGGGAGGGGAGCATCCTGCTTATGGATATTACTTGGAATTGCTTTCTTGTTCTTAGATTTGCCAACTCCTATGCAACGCGGTGAAAAACAAGTTGGATGCAGGCAGGTAGGCTCGATACAAGAAGGCTCGACGGGCATCCCAGGGTTCTCTGTTAAAAGTAAGTCCATTTCTGTCGTGTGTACTAGCATTGGGAAGACCGCACATCTTAATGAGAGATCAAAATCTGAGAGCATAATATGCCCATCTTCTCTTACTAATACATTCTCTGGCTTGAGATCCCTATAAATGATCCCTAGCATGTGTAGATACTCTAGAGCAAGTAGAACTTCTGCCACATAAAACCTGTATCATCCCCCAAAGTAATGCATGTAAGTCATAACCCAAGAAATAGTTTCACAAACCATCTTAACAACATAAAGATGCAAAAGTTCATTTTACTAGGACAGCACAAACCCTATCAACATAAGATATTCACCTTATATGAAGAAAATGTCACTGATTTAGTTCTTTACATAATATGCACAACAAAATGAAAACTGTGATATATAATTGAAAATTTAATTCCTATAGCATGCAGCCAGATACAGACAGTATATCAAGCATTAACATAAAAGCTTCAGAAAGTTGAAATCCCCACACCAAACTATATTGTGAAAGCCCAAGAACTTATAAATGCATGCATGAAGAATCTCAGACAAATTATCTTCCAATCTGACATAAGAGGTTTCTAGAAAAGCTTTCATAGTACTTAGTTGCTCAACAAAATATACTAACTTGAAACAGCTAGTAGCCTAGTAGATATCCAGAAATAATATTTTCTGCATTGGTGTCTGACAGATAATAAAGACCCGCATATCCCTGTACCTTCCAATCTCATGCAAGGAAACAGAAATTGACAAGGTTTTCTGTTTCCAATATCAATTGATAATCATGCAGTCTATACTAAAAAAATGTACTCTATTCAACATATTATTAGGTGAAATATATACATACATTAGGTTCAATACGTTGAAATATAAAACAGATATACAGCAAGAATTAATTAAAATTTCTTTCAAGATTGATGATAAGATTTTTCAGGGGGTGATTGATAATAAGTTAAACTGTGCTAAATAGGGTTTGACCTGGTTTTTGGTGGAAAAAATCACCAACATTTTATTTCCTAACCAGTTGCCTATCTGGGAGGTGATTTCATAAACTCATAAAAATTCTAATTCATGAATTCTAAAAGCAACTGTTGAATGTAGTCCATCAAAGCAAAACTTTTAATGCTCATACACAACTGATGAACCATTGAAAGAAGAGAAAGAGAAACATGTAGGCCAATTTGTTGGGCAAGTAGTACCTTTTATCAACCTACATGTAGTCCAGATACTGAGTTAACTTCACATGTCTAGACATCTATGAAATAATTTGCAGAGAAAAGAGACAACCTTGTTAGGAAACAGCTGATTTGAAGACTATCTTTTTTTTGAGATATGATTATGTAATAAATGTAACTTTGGGCTTCAAAGAAAAGAATTGCAAAACAATTAGATTAGATTTCACTCTGTCTACCTTTTATTTGTCCTCAAACATGAAACACTAAGAAAAGATCAAGATCTAAAGAAAAAGTGTGAAGGGAGTCAGTCCCATTCACTTATTGATCAAGAACTGCCATGACAGAGTGTTCAGATAAAATAATACAAATAATAAACAAGGATACATGCTGATGAAATACTCATTTGATGCTAATATATAGTATCTACACCAATACTCGAACAATGCTTGCGAAGAGGGATTTTGCACTAACCTGGCTGCCTGTTCACCGAAACGCCTCCCGGGCTGCTTCTGCCGGAGTGCGTGTAGGTCGCCGCCGGGGCAGTACTCCATCACTAAGCAAGAATACTTTTCAGTCTCAAAGTCCGTGTACAGCGTCGGCAAGAACGGATGATCGAGGGCATGCAGGATTTCCTTTTCCGTCTGCGCGCGCATCAGCTTCTTCCGGTTCACCAGCTGTGCCTTATCCATCACCTTGATCGCAAACAGGTTCCCCGTCCTCTTCAGTTTCGCGAGGTACACGGTTCCAATATCTCCGTGCCCCAACCGCAGGAGCAACCTGAAGTGGCTCATCCCGATAGACCCGTCGCAGCATCTGACGAACCTGATGGCCTCCCAATGCGAGTCGTTCGCTTTGTGCGGCTTGTTCGGCCCGCCGCCCCCCCGGCAGCAGCCGTCGATCGCGCTCAAGCTGCTGCGGCAGCTGCTGCTGCTGCACTCGTCGTCCGCGTAGTCGTTTTCCTCCTCGCTCCTGCGGGCATCGGCTGCGTCGCTGATCTTGCAGCGGCGAACTCCTTCATAGCCGTCCCAGAGGCTGCTCGCGATGGTGTTGACGTCGCTGGTGCGCGCGGTGAAGAAAGTGGTGCTATCCTCCGCCCCGGCGTCGGAGGGGAGCGGCTGAGGTCGCTGGATCGCGGAGCCGGAGCTGGATGCGGGGGAGGAGGAACGAGGGGTCGGTTCTTGGGCCCCTTTCTTCACCAAGAACAAGTCTCTGATCAGGAATGGAACGGGCGAACGGGGATGGGGAATGGCGGTGGTCGAGCGCACGGGGAACGTCTTGGGGACGGAGGGTAGGAAGCTCTGGCGGCTGCGGTCGTTGTAAAACGCCGGAGATTCCCCGCCGGAGGTATCGCCGGCAGGGGAGGCGGCCGGCGGGGGTTTCTTGCGAGAAGCGGAAGTGGCGGATGAGGGCATTTCGTCATGCACTACGCCTGCGTAGACAGAGAAAGCAGGGAGACATCAATGCAGAGAGGTTTAAAAGGCGGGACCGAAAGAGATGGAAATGAGGTGGTAATTGAAACGGTGAGGGAGGAAATATATTAATTAATGATGAAATAGTAGTCCACTATTAATTGCCTTTAAAAGAGGTGTGCAGTTTCTTTTTCTACGTAGTTCTTACACAAAGATCTCGCTATAAATAAATAAAATAAATAATTTAACGATATAGAATTAAATTTGAAATATCTTGTACTATAAGTATAAGTATTCTAAAAAGGTATACAAATTGAAGTTGTATACATGCTGGTGATGAACACATGTAAAGTGTCTTTTTTTTTTTTTGCGAGTGAGTATGATATAATATTTATTATTATGTCTATGATCTTTTTTTATTATTTGAGTTGTATGTTATTTTATGTATAAAAAAGAACTACCTCCTTTTCTAAAGGAAAAAAAATTGCGTCCAAATGCAAAAAAGAAAAGATAATATAGAAAGAAAGCACAACGCCATATTTTTTTTTATTTATCAATATCTGTTTAGGTTTATAATCAGATGAAGTAAATAGGAAACAAAGATGGCAGAAAAGGTGTGATTATATCTTATTACATTGTAAATGTGAGTTATTACGTACCTACTCACACGATAAATTTTTTTTTAAGATACGAGTCGGGAAAAAAGGAATTATATATATAATATTATGTACCTCCAACATAATTATTCTTCTCCTCTAATGCGCATGGCTATCAAGTAGTGATGATAAAGTTGGGCAAGCAGACAGCAGTATTGTACTAAAAAAATCATATCTTAAGTGAAAAATAATATAGCAATATATCTATCTTATTAGCAAGATATTAACGAAGTGAATCAGCCAATCAACTTCAGTGTTTATCTATATAGTTCTCGTTCCACATCATCTCGATCGAAAAAAGGTTCTATTATGATATATTTCAAGAAAAAAAAAAACCACTACAACTACAATAAAAGTAGGAAGCTAATTAATGAAGAAATTGAAGGAAAAAAATCATTCTTAATGCATCAAAACTTTAGAGAGTTAAGACTTCCGATTTTAGCAAATAAATCGTGGGACAAAAATGTTAGCAACTTTGTAGTTTTAAAAGAAATACAAATGTTCCTTTTTTTTTTCTGCTGTGTGTGTGAGAGAGGGGGAGAGGGTGCAATTTTATGGTAGATGTTCAAATTGACATCAGAATGATTAGGGCCAGGGGATGATGATATAAGTGGAGTAAAGCTATGCATAACACGTGGAATCTTAACCTTTAAACCCTCATAATTAACTGGGAACAAGATTCCACATAAAAGTGTTTAAAATTAAAATTAAAATTCTAAAAGAAATAGATAAAAGAAATTAAAAGGCACAGTCACGCTTATGATACCAATTTCAAGTTGTCCATCGAAACCTGAACTTTTAAGGCAGGCATGCCCTGTGCAAAGACAAACTTGTTTATTTCGAAGCTGCATGTGACGGCCCACCAGGGACCTTCAATTCGAAGTCAAGTTATTGGGGGGAATTTAATAAAGGATTTTTTTTCTATGAATAATTTATTTCGTATTTTTGCAGACAATTTCTGAATTATGTCATTTTTTCACTTAAATTCCTTCATTAATATCCGTTAACTTTGCCATTATTTTTTTACTTTTTTTAATTATGAAATAACCAAAATGTCTTACAAAATTTAGGTAAGTGAGTTTAAAATAATACATAATAATAAATATAAAAAATAATACATAATATTTTAAACTCACTTTTCTGAACTCCGTAGGGCATTTTTGTCATTTCATAGTTCAAACAAATGAAAAGTAATGAGAAAGTTAAGAGATGTTGACGGATGGAGCTAAGCGGCAGTGGAGGTCTGTAAAAAATTCGAAAATCGTAAGTAGATGTGGAAAAAGTTTATAATTTAGGAGAGATTAGAAAAAAATTTCTTTAATAAATGCATTGTGTTGTTACACCAAAGGTGCTATTAGAAATAACACTTACTGTTAATCCGCAAGGTGCTATTAAGCGCATGGATCATGTATTAGAAAGTTGACTTGAGCTTAATTAATTTAATAAAATCTTCTAAAGTCGTGTGTTTAACAATGACAAATAAGAATTTCAACATAAATTTTTACTGCATTGATAAAAATTCGAACTCAAAATTTGGTTTAAAAGAAAAGAAGTCATTTAACTCTGACACCCCTCGGTTGTATGTAGAGGTGTTCACGGATCGAATTGGACCCAACCTTGAACAAATCCAATTCGACCGAATCAAATTTAGTCAGATCAGTTCGAGTTGGGTGGTCGGGTGTTTTTAAACTTCGACACCCCTCGATTGCATGTAGGGGCATTCACGAGTCGGATTGGACCCGATTTGTGAACAAACTCGACTCGACCCGACCAAATCTGATCAGGTCGGGTCGGGTCGAGTGGTCGTTTTACTCAATCATCCAATTTTCTTCTTTTAAAAATTTTTTCTTACTATTTTATATTTATTTAATATAAAAATATTTATTTAATATTTATTTTAAGGCATAAAATAAGTGTTCTAACTATTTAAATATTATTTTTGTATTTAAGGTATTTTATTTCAATATTTTTACAATTTCTTTAAGTAAATATATGCTTAAGTTTAAATAAAAAGAAAAAATTAATAAAAATAATAAAATAATCGGATCGGGTCGGATCAATTCGGGTTAAAAAAATTTAACTCGTACCCGACCCGATCCAAGGTTAGATCGAGTCAGGTCGAGTCATTGGGTTCACGGATTGATCCGACCCGCTGAACATCCCTAATTGCATGAAATTATTTTATGGCATAAGAAAAACTCTCATTTGAAATCGTACACGTAAGATCGTGGGATACCACTTTTTCTCTAACTTTTTTATTTGATTTATAGTAGTCAATGATCCGTCAAAACGTACATAACAAGGGAAAATATTGAAGCATAAGAATCAAACAAAATTACGAAATCAAGTATTGTTGAGATTAAAAAATTAGTTGATTTTTTTCTGTTTGTCAGAGTTATTTTTTTAGTCTCTCTTGTTAAATTTAGTGTTCAACAAATTATTAACATTTTGTTAATAGTAATATATCTTAAATTTTGACTCCCGAGAATAATAAATTAGATTCGATTCGTTCTTTCACTAATCACTTCACTGCTTTTTTATCATTGGGAATGGCGGTCATGCAAATCTCTTTTTGGAGGCCCGGCCTTCAAAGTGTAAAATGTAAAGACACAAAAAGGAAAAACAAAAGAAAAAGACAAAGATGTTGCCACCTTTTTTGACACAACCGGCAGTAACACATGAGAGAAAAGTTAAAGTATATCAAGTAATTTTCAAATCCATATAGCTCCTAGCAGGATCAGATAGGAATTGGATCCAACTTATTCAAATCCATCTTGCGAACCCTCCTCAGGTTTTCTAATTCTTTCCATCTCTTTGTTCCTAATTAATGTTTTGTCATATTGTTTTTTTATTAGTCTTCGATAATGAACAGAAAGTGGAAAATATATTTAAAAAACTTCAAATTGTATATCTTTAAAAAATAAAAAAAGTGTGAGATCTCAAATCTATTAAGATATTTTGTGTGATATAAATTTAAAGGATATAATGGGTTAGCAGTGTCACCCGATCCTATTCAGGACGGGGGATAGTCCCCCCACTCTGACCCCGTTGACTGGCATCCGCCCCCGACCTTGACCCGAATTCCCAGACCGGGGGGAATTTTATCCCCCGTTCCGATCTCCACGGGGGTTCAGGGCTCCGCGGGGATCTCGAACCCCGCGGTCCGATCCTAGTTTGGATCGGATTAAGTCGAATCGAACCGATAAAAAATTAGTCAAAAACGGATTGAACCACATTTTTTGGTTCAGTCAAAATTTTTTATTAATTTTTTACTGAGAGATAATTTGATAAAAATTATTAGTATAAATTTAAAAAATATTCAAAGATGGACTTTCTCCATAAACATTCAATATTGACCTATTAGCCATCTCATTCATTTATACTTATTTATTTACTCTCACTTTGCTACTACTATCAATGTGGAACTATTTTTGTACACTTACTTATTCTTTGGGGTGTGGGGATTCGAGAGCCCCCCATCCCTGAAAGAGGGTTCGGGGATAATTTTTTCACATCCCCGACTCCGCGGAGGAAAAATTCCCCGAGTTCGGAGCCCCGATCGAGGATTCCCCGCGGGGCCCCGATCGAGGATGGGAATATTGTCATCTCTAAATGGACATGTAACACTCATCTATGCAGCGTCGCGAAATACTCTTGACCACCACCATTGATTGCAGTTCGATGGTTGAGAAAAAATGTGGGCGTAAGTGATGATCACGCTCGTCCATGTGAAATCAGCGGAGGAGATGAAAATGTCAAAAAAATGAAATCATGGCACCCAAAAAACAAAATCATTGCACCCTTCATTCGAATGTTGCATGAGGCTTAGATCACAATCACGTGTGCCGCGTCCGAGATGAGAGATGACGATGAAATGTTCGTCGAAGCATTCTCAATGTCGAGTTAGGTGATGGTCTAGAGTCTGCGGAGCGGTGAGTCCTTCGATTGCTTTCTTATTCATTTTTTTATCGCTATTCCGTTTGTGATTTGGGGTCTGGCTTTAGGGTTCCTTTTTCTTTTGTGAATCTACATATTTCTATCATTGTTCATCCACTTTGCTGCCTAGAACTGCCGTTCGTGTGCAATGTCATGAATGGCTAATCATGATTTTGTATGCCAATAATTTGGGAGTGTCATCTCCTTTTTGTTATTCGTGTGATTGCTTTCATGATTTGGGGGTTCTGTTTCTCATTTACCTTTCATGATTTGTCCTATATTAAAGTTCTATAACCCACATGCGCCCCGATTTAGTGGCAAGGAATGAGACTAAGTGGTGCATTGTCTTTTAACACAGCTAGTGGATTTTGTAACGTAGAGAAGAGGATTAAATATCAAACGACATATGCTTAATACAATTAATCAACTACCAAATTTATCCATCTCTGGTCAACATTCCTGATTGCTTAGTCCAACAATCAAAATCCACCTAATTAATTCCAATACACAATGCTCAGTCTAGACGATGATAGTGTGGGCGCGCTACTGCGGTGACTCACTCTCCGACATCTATGTGATTTCATCGCCAATTGTTATGTTTTGGGGATTTCATTCTCATTCATTTTTCTACTTTTCATTCATCTCATGTCTTTTTTTTAACTCTGCTGATGTTGCCCCTACATATTGCAGGCCATTTGTTCCTCTTATGTTCCTTGTTGACTCTGCTTGCCATGGCGCCATTAGTAAAATTTTGCCTTGAAGTTCTGTGTTATTTTGTTGTTATGCTAATTTTGGTAATATCTACAATAGTTGCTATTATTTACGTATTATTCCCACACATACAATTAGGACATGAGTTATAAAGTTCATATGTATAACAGCTGAGATTAGATATGCATTGTTCCAACTTAAAACGTTTACACTTACATATAAGTTTATATTGAATTGTTTTATTTGAATGTTAGGACATGACTTTTCCTAAATGCTATTGCCAACAAGAAGCTATGATCAAAACTTTTTGGATTGAACGAAATTTTGGTAGGAGATTATATGAATGTCAATGTTATGGGGTGAGTTTTATTACATATTTAAGACGTTTAAATCCATTCAACTTTTATTTGCATCAATAGTCTAATTCTAATGCATTCTTTCTTTTAACAACTTGGGCCATGTGATTACTTCAAATGGTTGGATTCAGAATTTGGAGATCACCCTAAGTGATAAATGATTTATTATAAAAGATTGACATATCCGAAGTTAGAGTTCGTAATTTAGCTAGAGCTGCATACCTAGTTATAGTTAATGCAAGGAATAGATGTCTCAATCTTATGTGAAAATTGATCATTGTTCTTGTTATTATGATTGTGCTGTTAAGTTGATATTGTTGTACCATGTGCTTGTCGTTATGATATTTCCATTTGTAATGGAGGACTCAATCTTTTGTGTGTTTTCTTTAGTTCTCATTTCCCAAAAGACTACGCATAGTTCCAAAAGTATGTGGATATGCTCAAAATTTCTTGTGCAAAAATGATAATTATGCATCTTGGGGCAGGATGATCCATACTATGTGGTTGGCGTATTTCTTATACAAAAATGATAGTGTGACATTGAGGCTATGCCATTGAGGTTATGCCATTAATGACATTGAGAACGACACTAAGAATGTAGGGCAATAGTTAATGACACTGAGTTGTGCATTGGGGCAATAGTTAATGACACTGAGCTAATCAAGATTTGTCTCTGAATCCTACCTACATGTTGATCTCCTCTTCGTTCCAACTTGAACAAACAAGTAAACAATTAACCATTCACGGCATGTTGGACGTTGTCTGGCCAAACCTCATTCCACAAACTAAGAGAACATATTTGTCACATGAAGCTTCTTCTCCTTCCAAGTGAGATGACGAAATCTATATAAGGGCAGTCATTATATAACATGCACCAAACATTTTTATGCATTATATAATAATGACACTAAGAGTACACTGTCATGAAACATTGTTCAATAACACAATAAACTCATAATTAACAATGTAGGGCAACAATTGATTAAGGTAGCAGATAAAATCCATACAATTGAAAAATCAATGAAACATTGAATAAAATACATTGAATAACATATTAGTTTTTCCTAAATAAAATCCATCTTCTGGCCATTCTTTAATTATAACATTCATCTTTATGCGGTCATCTCTGATCAATGACTTCCAACATCCTTTAATGACTGCATTTAACATTGAAAAATGAAATCATATTAGTAATCAATTCACATGCAGAATTCTCAACAATATGAGCTAGGCGAGATAGAGAGATTGACATCCTGAGGCAGAGCCTAAGAATTCTCAACAAAAGGAAGAGGAGCCATATTGGACCTCCAAGAATGAGGAATGTAGAGAAATGTGCAGATGAAAAAAAGCATCATGAACGCCTAGTTTATGCGTACTGCCATACCACTAAGGGTAGATCGCAAAAGAATTTGATAAGAGATCATGCTGAAAAAGTAATGAAGAATTTGAAGAAAAGAATGATTTCAGTCAAACAACAATGAGAGATTAGAACACATACCTAACAATATTTTGATACCAAAAAGTTAATCCTCTCACTCCAACCATCTTTCATGCTTTCTCTTGGCCTTATAGTTTGTAAAAAGCCAAATTAATAAAATACAAAAAATAGGACAATTAATATAGATAATTTTTTTACCTCGAAGATAGACAATTTTCACATACTGCACAACTTCTTTTTGTGTCATAGTAATCTCAACACCAAATTTAATTCTCCCCATGTTTTTTGTCTACATTTTGATTTGACACAAGTCGAGTCATGTATGTGGCATAGTAATCTCAACACCAAATTTAATTCTCCTCATGTTTTTTTGTCTACATTTTGATTTGACACCAGTCGAGTCATGTATGTAGCATAGTAATCTCAACACCAAATTTAATTCTCTCCATGTTTTTTTGTCTACATTTTGATTTGACACAAGTCGAGTCATGTATGTGGCATAGTAATCTTAACACCAAATTTAATTCTCCCCATGTTTTTTGTCTACATTTTGATTTGACACAAGTCGAGTCATGTATGTCAAATTGAGATAATTGTATTGTGTTAGAATATGCATGAACAGATATGATCACTTATGATGATTGATTCCAGTAAACAATGCAAATGGCATGAGAAATTTATTTGTTCTATATGTGGTGTCGAATATCACAACATCTCCAAAAGGTCATATAATTCTCTCTTGCTCTACTATCTGCCCAAAAAGATTTATTACTACACCATCTGAATCCAATTCCCATCAATGAAAAAAATCTGGAACACTATTTACTTTCGTTTGAAAATAAGAACACCATTTTTTCATGAATTTGGCCCCAAGCCCCAAATTTCGTGTTATTTTCATGAATTTTTATATTTATTTTCGTATCTCCTCTCCTCGTTCCTTCTTAACGATTCATCATATAAAGGTTGACTTTGTATTGTTGACAATCGTGTAAATCAACATTGAGGGAACAATTTTGTTACCCTTCTCATGGCGACACATGAAAAATGGTATTCTTGTCGTAAGAATTTTTTAGTTTTTATATATGATCTCATAGTTTATTTTAATCATTTATAATATTAAATAATCTTGATAAAACAAATATTTTCACACATATTAGATTAATATATTAGGTCTATATGCATAAATTCCTACATTATATATAAAATTATTATATTTTATCTTTTACCATTTGGCCTAATAAATATCTTACAATAATATCATTTTTTTCTATTTTTGTATCATAACAGCTAATGAAATAAAGACACATATCTTTATTCACACACATCCACATTAGATGATTACAAATTCTATTAAAATATTATATATTTACCTCTCTATTCCATAAATTTTATATCCAAACTGTGTTATTTTTAATGAATTTTACAAGTTACTCTTTTAACTACACCAATTCTAGGCAAGTAAAATAGATCCTATGGCCCTAAACAGTACAAAAGAATTGCAAAATAAATTGATGATAAGTTACTTATTGGGTCATCACTTTCTTTACACTAACTGGATTAAAGTAATTCTTGATCCTCAAAACTAGATTTCCTTATATTTCCATCCATACATCGTATACAAATTTTTCACAAGTAGAACTTATTTTAAATCCTATTACAAAATGGGCTAATGAATTTAGACAAAGATGTGACATAATCAAATAACAAGAAAAACATATAAAGCATCATCATTAACAGAGAATTCAAACCTAAACCTCTTATATTGAAACCCTGTCATGATTTTCTACTTGAAATACAATCCAAAAGTTGATCCCATATACGAGAGAGAAAGAGAAAGGTTGGATCATTTAAATAGATGATAAAATCATGATTATGATTCTTTGATAAAATGGTTTTGCACGTAATTATAGCTCACTTATAGAATTTCAAAATAATAATTTGATTATAACTCAAATATCTATTTTTTTAATCATGATCGAATATTATATCATACCTTATGTTTTACTCTAATTCTTTTTATCTTTTCTTTCTCTCTTTTTTCTCTTCCAAAATTTCTCAATGCCACAAATATTTTGGTCGCCTTTGAATAAGATATAACAGTTGACTGAATCATAGTCCAAACAATTTGATGGTAATAATATTATGACATGGTCCATGTAAAAATATAATCCATTCCCTTTCCTTAATAGAAAGATTGTCAAAATCTATTATAAGAAAATGAAGAACTAAGATAAATCACCTCAAGAAAAAAAAAACCTCCTATTGTACTCATGAATACTTAAATCTTGTCAACTACTATATATATTTCTGAATTGACATAAATAAGTGAATTTTTAAGTAGTTTTTTTCCATTAACTTTAAAACTTTAATATCGTCCATATATTTCAAACATTTTCAATTGACCTCAGACTGTTTACATAAAAAAAGTTATTATCTTATATTTTTCTATTGTTTAAATTATCTTTTTGCTCTTGAATAATAAAAATGGTTAAAGATAGGGAAAAAAACAACGAGGCGGGGCTTCCAGAAGCAATGCGCTAAAGGCAACTTGCATGTTTTGTTGGAGCGAGACAAGTTGGGGGCTAAAGGCCTATGTAATCCTGCGCTCGGCCCATCTCCGTTCTCAAATTTTAAGAATTAACGGCTTCGAGCAGCCACACGGCGCACGCGATGGGAACGGCGACGGGCGGAGGCATGCTCGCGTACGGAGTCTATAAGGCGTCGACCCGCGCGGCGGCGCCGCTGCTTTACCTCCACCTCAGGTGGCGGACGCGGCGAGGTCTCGAGCACCCTACGCGTTGGCCGGAGCGCCTCGGCCGGCCGTCGGCTCCCCGCCCTCCCGCCGGTCGCCCTCTGATCTGGTTCCACGCCGTCTCTCTCGGTACTTCTAGCGAACAACTCGGATCTTCTTCGACTTTGAACCCGGTCTCATCGTTCGACACTTTCTCTCCTCAGGCGAAGGCCTCTCTGCGATCCCAGTCATCGAACACTGCATCCGCGAGCACCCGAACCTCGTCGTCTTGATGACCACCACCACGGTTTCAGCTTTGTACGCTTCATATGCCGACTTATTTGTTCATATTTTGCCTCTTTTTTTCCCTGCTATTGTTCAATAATTTTATTGTGCATTGATGAATTTAGTCATAGTCATTGCTTACGTATGGTTGTTACGTGTTTGTAGTAATGTCATAAAAGACTTGCTACCAAATGGTGTCATCTATCAGGTGTGGCCTCTGTTGCTTGTTGCTGTTCCGAATTCTATTACGTCTGAGATGCCTCTTCAGATTATAATTGTTTATGAACCACTTCTGTCTACTTTCTTCAGTCAGTTTCATCATATGTAATGTCTTTACATATGTCACAGTTTTCTCCTCTTGATACACCGAGTGCTGTGAACGAATTTCTACTGTATTGGAACCCAGTTGCAGTGCTTCTGATGGAAAGTGAACTCTGGCCCAACCTCATAATGTCCGCTGCAAAGAAGGGGGTTAGTAAACAATGTGCACCATCCATTGACTTACACCTTGTTCTTGATATGGTTTGGCTTTCTCTAATGAGGATTAAAAAGGACAGATGGCCTTAGCAAAACTACTTGATTCCACAAGTATATGGGTCTCTACTAAAAAAACAAGTAGGCGATATCAGATTTGTACATAAAAAATGTTGAGCCCAAGAAAAGAAAAATGTAGTGAATAGTTAGTACTCTATGTTATTTAGACGTCAAGATGGGCAAATAAAGAGAACTATGTAGTCTAACAGGAAATGATTGAATCATAACTAAGATACTTGATTGGAATTAAAACAAAAATTAATGATAAGAAAAGACACTATGGTATGAACACTTCTAAGATTTATGAATGGTGTCCACATCATCAAGTTCTATTATGCAATATGCATGCAATCTTCTTTTCAAGGAATGCAAATCTAATTAAAGTCAAGAGCAAGTACTTTTATCACTACGATCAAGATTATCAGGATCATTTTTCAATGTAAAATTGTAAGAGGCTTTGAGGATAGAACTCATAAAAGAATATGAATAAAAATATTGTTTAACATAATACTTAAATATATTTATTATTCATAAATGATTTTATATACATGAGGTAATTAACCATCAAACATGAATTTAGAAGTCCTTTAGGTTTACTTTTAATTTTTAAGTTTAATAGAAAGATTGATGTTGATACTATAGGATCGGTAGGTCGGAACATCACTATCAAATATCAATCTTAAGATCCAAATCTATATCTAGGAGATATCCTAGATCAGCCTGGAGGACGACCATCTTAGTGAAGTTAGTCAGGGCAGTATCAGGCTTCAAAATTAAACACACCAAGTCATCTTTCATCCCTTGCGACATGAAAGAAAACAAGGCAAGATGTTGTGCGGAGGAACTCTGGATGCTGATCAACTTATTGCCAACTACATATTAGGGCCTTCCATTATGCTGTCCTACATTACAGGGGACTTGATAGACGTGTCCTCCAGTGTATCTGCTGTACTCTCCTTGCACAGTGGGTTGGGCGGATCATGGGCACAACCGAGGACCTGTGGATCAGTCTTCTTTGCTTGCTATCTTGGGAAACCCACCCCCTGTTATCATGTGGGGTATCCTCCTTCTGGCATGACATTTTGACTCTTGTACCCCTCATGGTGGCTCTGGAACTTTTTTTCTTTCTAGCATCATGAGTGGCTGCCTGGAGGCCCATTGTTGGCCTCCTTTCCCCGACTCCTGGCCCTATCAGCTAACCAAGAGGGTTCATGGACACCCCTCTTCAGCCCTCCACTTTTGGACCAGTTTACTATTATTGGAGAGGAATCAGTCGCAGCACCCGGATGCAGGCTCGGGACACTGCCACTTTGTTTGGAGATCCCATGTATCCCTCAAAGTCGAGCTTTTTCCTTGCTCATGTCATGAGAGGATCCTCACCTATGTTTACCAAGCGTGATTGGTGCCCAGCTCAGACGTATCATGTGCCTTGTGTGGTGGGGTTAAGGAGGATGTTGAACACAATGTTGTAAAACCCGAGCCGGACATTGATCTGGAAAAGTTTTTGGGTGGCCGGGTGATCGAACTGGATGATAATAAAATAATATAAAAATATATTCAATTGGAATACTTATGAATGTTAGGCCCCGACAGCCAGCGTAAAACTCTGTCGAATCTCATGAACATGTAGCCGACCCCACCTAGTGGGATAAGGCTTTGTTGTTGTTGTTGTTGGAATACTTATGAATGTATACTTATTGCTAATCAATATAAGTACACATATTAAAGTATAATAACATTAATAACATATATAAATAAAAATAAGATAGTTGTTCAAATATTTTTTTATTTTGATATTGAATATAAATTAATATATACATTCATAATCCAAGAAAATCATTATTAATATTTGTTTAAGAAAAAAGTGCTAAAATCCGCACAAAATTAATTATCTAAAAAAGTTTTATTAAAGGATGAATATTTTTTATTTCAACATTTAAATATGGTCAAAAAATTGACTGATAAGGAACTCTATAACCAATTTATTAAGCTTTGCTGTCACATGATATGCATTGATCATGTTGTCAGTGTCTTGGTGAAAGATGTTGAGGTACCGGGATCAAATCCTCTCTATTGCCACCATATATAGTTGGATTTTTTTAAAAAATTGCTAAGCCGGTTGCTCAGCCCATCCGGTTCAGCGGTTGAACCCGGGTTTGACCGGGTCTGACCGGCACAATCTGGGTTGATCACTCTACCTGGCTTACACTGACCCATGGACCATTTTAACACCCGGACCGCGGTTGAACTGGTTCGACTCGCCGGTCCGGTCCGAGTTTTACAACACTGGTTGAGCACCTATTCTTTGGCCATGCTGTCACCCGGGAGGTCATGCGACAGACACACATCATGGATGTGGATCTCACTACTGTTGACACCTTTTGGCGTTAAGTGAGAGCTCATGACAGGCGAGGCAGACAGTGTTGGAGGGGGCCACTGAGGAAGTTCATGTGGTGACGTATGCCATTTGACTGCAACGGAACCGTACCATTTTCACTACAGAGCAATGTCATGCAGAGAATTTTGTACACCATCCATGTTTCTCATCTGGGAATGGGGTCTACCACCACTGGATAGACATCCTTTCTTTTCTAAAAAAATGCAGCTTTGGTTGCGAAGATAGGATAACTAAAGAGAGGTCCCCTGCTGGCTAGTTAATATCTGAGATTTTCTTTTCATCAGTTTTCTTCTCATTGCGTGGCTTCCTTTGCTACAATATGCAAAAGTGAATTCAACCATGGAAACACCCTGATGAAAATGCACATCCTTATGTTTGTCTAATTTATTTTCCTTCTGATGTGATTGTTTCCTGTTGCATATCTTGTCATGTTTTTTAGCAGATTTTTATGATAAACGTATTTTGACAGATTGCTTTGCTATCTGTTCTTTCAGATTTCAGTGGCATTATTAAATGCTAGAATGTCATTCAAATCGTTTAACCGCTGGTCAGGACCACTAGCACTTCCCTTGATCTCGTTGATGTTGTCAAAACTATCTTTGATTGCTCCATTGGTATAATATTCCTCTTCCATATCATATTCCACCAATTATTTATTTTAGCATTATTTACATATGTGTTTAGCAGAGCACAACAGAGGCTATCCGATTTCAGTTGTTACATGCATCACCATCTATTATCCATTTTGCAGGTGACCTAAAATATGGTATGTCTGATGTCTCCCTGAGTGTCACAGTTACTATTTAGGTATTCTTATTTGCTGGAAGTTTACATTTTGATTACAGTTAAGTTAAAGCGAAAATGAGATGGGAGTAGTATTACAATTTGTCAAGTCTTTTTTTGTTGTTTCCATTGCCTCTTGCTTCTGTTATTCCCATAAGAACACTGTCGTGGCAAATGAAAAATTCTTCAATTTTGATATACTTTTTTTTGTTGAGACAGATAGCAACTTTGTAAAAACGTATTTGCATATGATAATTATTTGGACTTATTTGCATGTAGGAATCTGCAATGTCCTTAAAGAAGATTGTCGAAAAATAAAAGATCTTCAGTTACATCTCACTAATAGGCCAACTTGGATGAGTGCATCTATCCACAAGGGTGAAGAAGAAAGTAAGCATCCAAAAGTTAGCGAAATCAAAATCCTGGTTGCTTGTGTTAGAAAATCATGTATAAGTTGTGTTGAGCAGTTTGCATTGACCGCTGTCTTTATTGAATGAACATTTACTAGTTATTGATGTAAAAGCTTCTCTATATTGCAGTAATGCTTTGGGTTCACAAAGAAATAATCCAGATGTACCCTAACTTGGTTACTATACTCGTGACTCGGCATCCACAACATGGACGGCAACTTGCGCTAGTATGTAATTGCATATCTTGCTATCAATTATGTCTGTTGCTTATAGTTATTGTATTTCGTGAGGCTACATGAACTTGTCCACAATGTCGTCATTTATTGTTATAGGCAACATGTTAAATGTTACTGCCCCCACAGGGTTGCTTCATTTGTTACATTAGCAAGAGAATCCCTTTCTATGATAAAAAAATTTCTGTGTTCTATGCTGCTGTTTCTTTTGCAAACTGCAAGATCCTGCGAAGCACGCATATGTCCACTCTCTTTTGGTGTTCTTCCTCTGTGTGTAACCCACGTACTTCTTTAATTTTGGTTTCTTGTTTTGTTGTTTGGACAACATTTGTTGCAGATGAAGAGGGACATGCTATCTTTATCGTAATCCATTAAGCAAGATAGAAAATGAGATGTGAGTATTTTCTCATAGTTGCACCTTCTGTGTGTTTGCAGTCATTGAAGAAAGAAGGAATGAGTGTTGCACTAAGGTCCAGAAACGAGAAAATTTCCTCTTGCATAAGCATCTACATTGTGGACACATTAGGTAAACATCTTCAACCCTACTGAGAAAACCTTCAATTCTCTGTACATCTATTTCTTGTTTCTAGTGCTTTCACAAACAAGTCATACCCGACTGCAAATGTCTTGTTCGTTCTATTAATAGCCTGTCAGTTTGGTCCCACGTGCTATGCTATATAAATGACTTATCTATTGACAAATTCTTCATTAGTAGACATGTTGAGTCTATGGATACCCGAGAGCAAGTATATAGGCTCTTGTTGTGGCAGTATAATTTGCTAATTTGGATATTAGATGTTTGAACTGCTAAGTCAGCTGTAAATTGTTACAGGTGAACTAAAAAGCCTCTACAAAGCTACTCCCATAGCCGTGGTTGGGGGGTCTTTTTGTCCTGGTATGGCTGGTCATAATGTTTCTGAGGCTGCTGCAGCTGGTTGTGCTGTTTTGACTGGTATGCTTTTTTTTTCCTCTTGACGGGTGTCTGATATGTTTAGATCATATATACCTTGAAGGTTTGAACCTCTCTGGATGTATGCTTTTGATGCTGGGTCATTGACCATGGTTACTAACTTACGACATTCAGGTCCTCACGTTGGGCACTTCTCGAATATGATATCAGAAATGATTCGTTCAGACTCCTCTTCAGTTCTACAGGTGCATTGTTCTTTTCTTTTCTTTATATGGAACACCTTTTGTGAAACTTTGGCATATAGAACTTCCATTTTATGTTTCTATTCATTCCCAATATGATTGATACCTTTTAGCCCTTTGTTATCGTATAAGCTTTTATTTAAAAGTTTCTTATGAAAATTATGTTTCATTGTACTAATTCTAGGTTTAATAGGAGTTTGAAACTCATGATATTCATGATAATAATAGAATAGGAACAGCTTCACCAGTAAAAGTGCCATCTTCTTAGGCATGTTTCCCTCTTGGTGTAGTTTGATTTGCATTTTGGTGATTATAACCTGTCACTTCTCAATCATCTGGTGATGTCCAAATTGGATGGATGACAATTTGTCTGCCTTCCTTTACTCAACAAAAAAAGAAATAAAAAAGAAAAATGCACCTCTTGATCCATGGTTTATCAATTTGTCTGCATTCCTGTTCTAAGAGGAGACCATGATCTATCAACTAATCATCCATTGTGGGAATTAGTTCATTGAATTAATTTGCATATTTCTTTCAGCTCTTTTTGGCATATTTATATCGGTAATCAAACTGCTGCCTATTTTTGCTTTGAAACTAATCACTAACATCACACTTCACAGGTGGCTGATAAAACTGAATTATTGGCTGCACTGGTTAAGTTATTGGGCGATCGCGCGTCTTTGGAAAAGCACCGCAAGGCTGCAGAGAGAGCATTTTCAGCTGTTTCTGGTGGAATAGTGCAGCGTGTTTGGAATCTTGTCGCTTCATTTGTTCTCAAGGAGACGGCAAGAAAACACGCAAAATCTGAGCAAATTTGACAATATATATACATATATATATTGGCAATTGCTAAGCCAATTTGCAATAATCTAATGCCTCTTTCTTCGCCTATATTTTATAGCCGGTCCCAAGCCCGGATAAAGGAATAGGGTTGTGTTAGGCCCCGACAGCCAACATAAAATTTTGTCGAATCTGTATGATCCATGTAGCTGATCCCACCGGATAAGGCTTTGTTGTTGTTGTTGTAATGCCTCTTTCTTCGACATAGCTACACATATAATCCGCATTTCTACAGGCCTCCTTCGGCACAGGAATAACTCGAGTAAATTCTCGTTCTCATTATTTTTTTTGTTAAACGTACTTTTTTTTAGATCTTTGAATCTCACATCATTAATTCCAGAACAAAGAAATAAAAAGGTTGAGAGCAAATTGTTACTCTTCTACCTAAGAAAAGAAATTGCTAGGACGGTAAAGGATACAACGATAGTAAGGTATTTTATTCCAGAAAAAAAAAGAGAGAAAGCCAATTGCATTTGGGTCAAGAGGGAGCCTTTAACTCGGATGGCTTGTTTGCCGTGAGAGCAGGTTTCTTCTATTGCGGTGAGACCCTCCTTACTTGGTGGAGCACTGAGAAGAAATGTTTCTTCTATTTTGGAAGTTGAGACTACGAGATCGATATTTTTTGGGAGGAAACCTCCACCAGGTCTTCTCCAGATTGTACCAGGACAATTTGGGTACCCGTTTAATCAGATAGCATCGCCTCTTCTTTTTTTTTTTTTAAAAAGTTCGAATAAGGATATATTGAATATTGAGAGCAAGATATTTTATTTCAGAAACAAAAAAGAGAGAGCCAAACAGTCAGGAATTTTAATAATGGTATATTTATATCATTTATAAATACTTGGTGGACTACTCTTAACGATGGAAAAAGAATTGGCGCCTAACTCCTCTTTCGAAAAGGGCCGCCTAATTTGTATTCGACTACATTTCAGCGTGTTTGAATCATTAAATGAATCTTGAGAGGTACGATGACGAGTGTTGTGAAAGCTCTAAAGTTTTCACACGTTGGCAAATAGTTTGTAGCTCTTGGCATCAAGAGCGACCTGGCGCACCGCCGAGATGGATCCGAGCACCGCGAACGCTGCAAAAACTGAGGCTATCAGGGTGTTCACCCAGAAGACGAGGCCTCGCTTGGATGGCCGGAAGGTGACGTTGTACATGATGAACGGGATCGTGAAGTCCAGCGGCAGGAAGACGAAGGCCCCGATGACCGCGTTGACGTCTCCGAAGAAGGGCAGCATCGCGGCAATGGTGGTCGCAACGACGATGGACAGCGATCGGAAGACGAACCGCGGCACGACGTTGCGAGCAGAGTACTGGCCCATGTTGGGGTCGGCGAAAAGCCCCTCGAGCAGCTCGTTCGTCGGCTGCAGGTAGACCTGCATGCATTGATCTCTCTCTCTCTCTTTTAGAACTTCTAATTAAGGAATGTGGATTGATGGTTCTTCTATTGTTGTTATTGTTGATGTTGAAGACGAGAAGTTACCACTGCAACGGCAGCCAATTGCAGGAGGATGAAGGCGTTGGTCATCATGAGGAACCACTTGGGCACGAGAATGGTGCCATCGGCCAGGATGAAGTTGCTTATCAAGCTGCCTTGGGCCTTGTTGCCGAACGCCCAGTAGCCGGACACGGAGACACTGAAGAACGTCGTGATCACCACCGTGTAGCAAAGGCATAGCCCCCTGAACATCTTCCCCGTAACCGGAGGCGCAGCTGTTGCCTGCCAACGGCAAATTTTGATTTGTCAAAGTAATTACTCTCTCTCTCTCTCTCTCTCTCTCTCTCTCTCTCAAAGTACATAAAACATATAAAAAAAGTTTAAACCTGTATCTCTGGTATGATGCCATTGCCGTAGGTGGTGGCGATGATGGCGATCGCATTGAACACCCCGAATACGCGGTCCTGGCCGTCGCCCAAGATGGAGTAGTCCTTTGGGGGTGCTTTATTTGAGTTTCCTGTGCTCGTCAAAGTAATATTGTAGGTAATAACAGTCAGTAGAAAATTAACATGCATTGCATGCTTTCTTTTGATTTGATGCGCTTATACGTATAACTCTATAAGCACTACTGTACTTGTCTGAGTAGTCTAGCACAAAAAAGGTTGACCAAAATGTGAAGTATCGAATACTAAAAAGTAATAACATAGATAGAATAGAAGAGGAGGGTGAGAGATGGAGGGAGGGAGGGAGGGCTCACCTGCGTAGATGGAGCCTGCAGTGGCGCAAGCGCTGTAGGCCAAGCAGAGGAGGAGGGAGACGAGGTTGATGTGGCGGAGGGAGTGGAAGGAGGGGATTTGGGCAAGCACCAGCATTAACGCCCCAAATATCATCACGAATTCGTACAGCTTCATGCCCCCGTCTGCTCTCGATATCAGGTACATGGACTGCCTTTTTTTTTTTTTTTAGAAAAGAAAGACAAGTATAAATTAAGTTTCTATTTGAGAGAGAGGGGGAAGGGGGGGAGAGAGAGAATTGACCTTCATGCTTTGTCCTCCTAAGAGGGTCTGGCCAACGACTGCACCGAAACATCCCATAAATTGGATGGGACCCACGTAATATCTCGCCCACGCTGGCCCTGCAGCAGTGCAGTGTACGCAGAGTCAGACAGCGGCCACCGAGTCCTCAAAACTCAAATGATTTAAGTTCCTCTAACAACGTGATTAGCTGAGAGTTTGAGTCCGGAGATCCTAACACTAGCTTGATAGTTTAGGGGATTTGAGCTCTCGTACAAATACTTTGTTGCATGCGAGACAAAAATTATTATGTAGTTTCATGTTATCTCGATACAAATGCAACCTTGATCGTGAACATTTTAGGCTTAGCAAACCATCAAGGAAGCCCAATCGATCCTTCGAATTAGCTACGAGCATAATAAGCATATGAAATCTCACGCACAATAATAAAAAAATAGTTGGCACAATTAAATTGTAACAACCAGCAAAAGATAAAAAAAAATGAAGATAATATAACGTGATGGATAACACTGCTGGGGGATAAAGTTCAATGCAACTCAAAGTTGGAAAAGAAAAAGAGATAAAATCTGATTTCATTATATATATAGAATCAGATTTATGCATTAAACCCGACGATCTCTTTTCTTTTTCTTTTCTCCCCGTGCTGTTGTTCGTGCGCAACAAGAGCAGAATTTCTCACGCCTTTGCTGGAATTCTGCAGAAGGTGGCCGAGAGGAAATTAGGGAAGAAAACCGGGGACGCGACTGTTGATCGTGAATAGAGGTGGGTGAATCGAAATCACCTTGCATGGCCTCTGAATTATCTCAATTCATGCCCGAATCGTTATGAAAAGAATATGAATATGATCCAAGTTATTGTTTGATTTCTTGAATTCTTTGATTGGTTGATTGTTGCATGCATAGTTATTTTCTGTTTGTTATATTTATGTATTATTGATTGCTAAGGTATAAGATTTAGAGGGGATTTCGTTTTCGGTCTTATAACGCAAGTTAATTTCTAGAAGTATTATGGCCGTAAAAATGGTTTGGCCGTAATTTTCTTACGGTCGAGAAAAGGTTTGGCCGTAAAAAAAAATGGTTTGGCCGTAATTTTCTTACGGTCGAGAAAAGGTTTGGCCGTAAAAATGGTTTGGCCGTAAAGAGGTAGAGAATTTCGGCCGTAAAGGAGAAAAAAAATAATGGAGATGAGTTTTACGGCCGAGAAGTTGGGAGAGAGAAAAGAAGAGAGAGAAAGGGGAAATAGATTGTTACGGCCGAAGAGTTAGGTTTTCGGCCGTAATAAAATAGTAAATAGGGTTTTTACGGCCGTAACGAGATAGGCCGTAACGGATGGGCGTAACAGATGATGGCCGTAACGAGATAGGCCGTAACGGATGGGCGTAACAGGTGATGGCCGTAACGAAATAAGAGTTGAATTATTACGGCCGAAGTAGAAAAGAAAATAGGGTTTTTACGGCCGTAACGTAATAAAGGTTAATTTTTACGGCCGTAACGTAACAAAGGTAAATTTTTACGGCCGAAAAATGAAAGGACTCTCGGGCGTAAAATCCAAAGAATTAGAGTTTTACGGCCGTAAAGTGGAGGAGATTCTTTGGGCATAAAATCCAGCAAAAATTCACCTATTAATCTCTCTTTATTTTTATATGAATATTATTAATTTCTTTATAATTCCAACATGAACTCTTTGTCTTGATTTACCTCATACCGATCATATCTCCTTCATCACATGATACAAAGAATGAAAAGATAATCAAAGTGATTAATAAGTTCAGATGAAAGATTAATGATGGGTTGCCAGTCCAAGCCGAGTGCATCAAGATAAGGGTCGCTCCCTTGGTCATGGTTTGATCACCCATTGACCCGCACAAGGCCGTATCGTTTGCTGGGCATACCCCAAGAATTAAAGGCACCTCAAAGTCATCCTGATTGTTAATTAATAACCAAGATCGACAAGCATGTTCAAGTTCAAGTTCAAGTCAAGTCAAGTATGCCATGATTCCAAGTTTACTATGTACTATTGATCCTCATGATTCATGATATCGCTGATCTTATCCTTACTATGATCCATGATACTTATATGTTATCTTTCATGCGCAAGTTAAGCCTGATTAATTATCGCCGATTATTATATTCATGTCATGCATTGTATATCATGTGGTTCCCCACTAGGCTGTAAAGCTTACGGGAGGACCTCCTCCCTTGTGTCTGATTTCCACAGGACCAGGTCAGTAACGCGGTGGAGTAGGCGTGTGGTGATGAGGCTATGGCGATAGGACATCACATGAACCATAGGGCTTTTAGAGTGTTATTTAGTTTTCATTTACCTTCCGCAATTTAAATTCATGATGTAGAACTCAGTTTATCTCTTAGTAATGACATAGTTACTTTTAGACTTCCGCATAATTATGTTATCTTCTTTTATGTTATTATTTTTCCGCTGACGTGTCTCAGTTTCTGACTGAGATATGGTCAATATCATGGTCAAGTTATAGCATGCCGTAGCGTCACCAGGTTGGTCTTCGCCACGTGGTGGGGGTCGATTTGGGAGCGTTACATTTATGGTATCAGAGCCTAAAGTTAGGACTCTCTTGACGTCCTAGTGTATTGAATAGTCTAGTATGGAAAAAGGTTCATGTGCTATCGCCGTGCAGTCGCCACACCCTCCACCGAAAAGTAATGTAAGTCATGTTTATGTTTAAGATAAGTTATGATTTATTGATGCATGATTTTATTGTATGAATAGAGGATAAGCATGTCACGACGGTCAGAGCGTATTCAAGAGCAAATGGCCAGAGCTGACCGAAATCTGTATGAGGCATCGGAAGGCCCACTTCCTGAGATGGGGGCCCAGCCGGGTCACGGACGTGGCCGTGGCCGAGGTCGTGCGCCAGGCCGTGGAAGAGGTAGAGGCCGCGCAGCTAGAGTGCCATTAGAGGAGCATGTGGATGAGTTTGCTCCACCTGAGGGTAGCCAGGCAGAAGACAGTCCACTGGCGTCAAGGCGTCGTAATCAGAGGGCACGCCATGAAGCAGTAGAAGACACCATCCAGGCTTTCCTGAAGTTGCATCCGCCTCATTATGATGGGAAGGCGGACTTTTTCAAGGCTGAAGAATGGATTGAGACTATAGATCGGATTTTTAAGCTAATGAGATGTACTGATGAACGCAAGGTCCTGTATGCCACACACATGCTTACTGGTACTGCGATGGGCTGGTGGAAGACTACAAGGGCCACCAGGTTCAGAGGGATGGAAGAAGAGGACATAGCATGGGATGAATTTAAGAAGGCCTTCGTGGCGCGCTACACTCCTGAACATGATCGCATCAACAAACAAGAGGAGTTCCTGCAACTGCAACAGGGAACCATGTCTGTGGCAGATTACCACACCCAGTTCATCCAACTGGAACAATATTGCCCGATGCCATTTGAAGGACGTATTCGGGCTAACAGATTCATTAATGGACTACAGCAGGCACTGAAGACTGAAGTCCTGTCTGGGGATTGTGAAGATCTAGAGAAGGCTGTGAGGTTAGCCACACGTATGGAAAAGGATCAAGCTGAACGCAAGGCCAAAGCTCCAGCCAGAGCAATAGAGCAGCCCAGGCCTCGAACGAATGATCATCGGCCATTTAGGAGGAACGACCGCCGCGATCGTCGTTACAGGCCATACCAGCAGAGAGAAGCCCCAAGACAGGCTCAAGCTCAACTACGGCCTGCGCCAATGCAAGCACAGCCACTGAGACAACTGCCACCGCCACCACGTCAGCCACAAGTGCCACAGAAGCCTGTATGTCCTCACTGTGGCCGTCACCATGATGGAGAGTGTCGTAGACTAAGCGGCGCATGCATTCAGTGTGGACAGTTCGGACATTTCATCAGAAATTGCCCACAGGCTGCCAGAGGAGGCCGAGACAATCGAGCAGCAGGAGGTGCAAATTCCGTTGTGCAAGGTCGTGTGCACAACCTGGAAGCTGATGCAGCCCAAAATGATAATGATATCATTAGAGGTACCCTCCCGATCGCCAACTTGTCTGCTACTATTTTATTTGATTCTGGGGCTACACACTCGTTTATTTCAGAGTCGTGTGCCCAAACTCTTAGCCTACCTCAGAAGCAGATGCCCCATGTTATGCGTGTGAGTACACCTATGGGGACTCTCCATGCTGCCAAGTACATCCCGAATGTACCTGTCAATGTAGACAAGAAAAATTTGTCTGCAGACCTCATAGTCATCCCCATGGTGGATTATGACGTCATTTTGGGGATGGACTGGCTTTCATATCACGATGCAACTTTGCAATGCAAACAGAAGAAGATCGTTATAGGGACGCAAGGCAAGCCCAAGGCAGTGATCAGAGGCACTCCATCAACAAAGAACAAAGTCATTGTCTCAGCGATCAAGGCACAGAAGCTATTGCAGAAAGGATGTTGTGGGTACTTGGCTAGTGTGGTCAAGACGGATGCACCTGTCACTGAGCTTCAACAGATAGATGTGGTGCGGGAGTTCCCAGATGTGTTTCCTGAGGACACATCCGGATTACCACCGAAATGGGAAATCGACTTTAAAATAGAGCTCCTCCCTGGGACTGCACCCATCTCTAAAGCACCATACCGTATGGCACCTGCTGAAATGCAGGAACTGAAGAAGCAGATACAGGAGCTACTGGACAAGGAATTTATCAGACCGAGCGTCTCACCCTGGGGCGCACCGGTCTTGTTTGTCAAGAAAAAGGACGGCTCCCTGCGGCTCTGCATCGACTATAGAATGCTCAATAAAGTGACAGTGAAGAATAAGTACCCCCTGCCTCGGATAGATGACCTTTTCGATCGGCTGTCAAAAGCATCAGTGTTCTCTAAGATAGACTTACGTAGTGGCTACCACCAGTTGAGAGTGGCAGAGGAGGACATATCGAAAACCGCTTTTCGGTCAAGATATGGCCACTACGAGTTCTTGGTCATGCCATTTGGACTGACGAACGCTCCTGCCGCGTTCATGGATTTAATGAACAGGGTCTTCCGACCATATTTAGACCAGTTTGTCATAGTGTTTGTGGATGACATTCTGATCTATTCTTCCAGTCCAGAGCAACACCGAGAGCATCTTAGGATAGTATTAGAGATCCTAAGACAACACAAGCTTTATGGCAAGCTTTCAAAGTGTGAATTCTGGCTGAAGGAGATCATGTTCTTGGGACACATAGTCTCCAAAAAGGGCATTGCAGTAGACCCCGCAAAAGTGGAAGCGGTGACGAATTGGACTAGGCCGAAGAATGCTTCTGAGATTCGCAGCTTCCTTGGTTTAGCGGGTTATTACAGGAGGTTTATCCGAGACTTTTCTAAGATTGCTGCACCCCTCACAAATCTCACAAAGAAGGCGGAAAAATTTATCTGGACAGACAAATGTGAGCAAAGCTTTCAGACTCTAAAGGACCGTCTGACTTCGGCACCGATTCTCACTATACCGACAGGCAGTGGAGGTTTCGTGGTCTACAGTGATGCGTGTGGAACAGGATTGGGTTGTGTCCTGATGCAACATGGCAAAGTAGTGGCTTATGCTTCACGGCAACTAAAGAAGCATGAGGTCAATTACCCCACACATGACTTAGAATTGGCGGCTGTGGTCTTTGCTCTGAAGATCTGGAGGCACTATTTGTATGGAGAGACGTTCGAGATCTTCACTGATCACAAGAGTCTCAAGTACATTTTCGATCAGAGGGATCTTAACATGAGGCAACGACGATGGCTTGAGCTCATCAAGGATTATGAATTTGCTATCAATTACCATCCGGGTAAAGCAAATTCAGTCGCCGATGCATTAAGCAGGAAGTGGGAAGGCTCGCTAGCTTATATGAGGCTACGCGAGTACGAGATGCTGGAAGAAATTGAGCAATGGTGCCCCAAGCTGGGAACAAATGGAGCTTTATGGATGATGCATCAGATGAAGCCCAGCTTAATTGACAGGATCATAACAGCTCAGAAAGTAGATCCTGAATATCAGAAGGTTCTGAAGAGGTGCCAGAATGAACCAGCAGATTTTCAGATCTCTGCAGATGGAGGGATTAGATATCGGGACAGGTTGTGGATTCCCCCTGACGCTGATGTCCGACGAGAGGTACTGGATGAGTGCCACAAGTCAGAGTTCGCCATCCACCCCGGTAGCACCAAGATGTATAAGGATGTACAACGCAGCTACTGGTGGTCGGACATGAAAAGAGAGATAGCAGAATATGTATCCCGATGTCTGGTGTGTCAATAAGTTAAGATTGAACATCAGCGGCCATATGGCAAGTTGAAGCCTTTGGAAATCCCACAATGGAAGTGGGATAAGATCACTATGGATTTCGTATCCAACTTGCCTAAGACTAAGAAGGGTCATGATGCCATATGGGTAGTCGTAGACCGTTTCACAAAGGCAGCACACTTTATTCCAATCCGATGGAAGCAATCAGTGGAGAGTCTGCTAGACTTATATGTGAGAGAAGTGGTCAAACTCCATGGGATCCCAGAGTTCATAGTGTCTGATCGAGACCCCAGATTCACTGCTAGATTCTGGAGGAGCATGCAGGAAGCCTTTGGTATAAGGCTCAACTTCAGTACAGCTTTACACCCTCAGACAGATGGGCAGTCTGAGAGGACCATCCAGACACTAGAGGATATGTTAAGGGCCTGTGCACTAGATTGGCAGGGTAGCTGTGATGAGCACATTCATCTGATTGAGTTTGCTTATAACAACAGCTACCATTCTAGTATTGGTATGGCACCATTTGAAGCCCTGTATGGACGACCTTGCCGTTCACCTACCCACTGGAGCGAAGTAGGCGAGGAAAAGATCATGAGTAAGGAAGAAGTGAAAGAAGCAGTAGAATATGCTGAGAAGATAGAATTGATTAAGCAAAGGATGAAGACTGCTCAAGGAAGGCAAAAGAGTTATGCTGACAAAGGCAGACGAGAGCAGATCTTTCAAGCTGGAGACCAAGTTCTTCTGAAGGTATCTCCCATGAAAGGAGTCATGAGATTCAGTAAGCGAGGAAAGCTCAGTCCTCGTTATGTAGGCCCATTTGAGATACTCGAGCTGGTAGGCGAGGCAGCATGCAGGCTGGCTCTACCCCCATCTTATGGGAGAGTGCACAATGTATTTCATGTATCCATGCTCAAGAAGTACAAGCACGATGCTGCAAATGTTCTAAGGATAGAGGAGCCAGATATAGCTGCAGACTTAACCTTCGTTGAGTATCCAACACATATAGTGGATCGCAAAGTACAACGTCAGAAGAACAAGGATGTCCCCATGGTCAGAGTAGTTTGGCGTCAGCATAGCGGAGATGACGCGACATGGGAGCTCGAATCGGAAATGCACCAAGAATTTCCCCACCTTTTTGGTAAGACCTCTACTTAGTGCAAAATTCGAGGACGAATTTTCTTTTAAGGGGGTAAGAATGTAACAACCAGCAAAAGATAAAAAAAATTGAAGATAATATAACGTGATGGATAACACTGCTGGGGGATAAAGTTCAATGCAACTCAAAGTTGGAAAAGAAAAAGAGATAAAATCTGATTTCATTATATATATAGAATCAGATTTATGCATTAAACCCGACGATCTCTTTTCTTTTTCTTTTCTCCCCGTGCTGTTGTTCGTGCGCAACAAGAGCAGAATTTCTCACGCCTTTGCTGGAATTCTGCAGAAGGTGGCCGAGAGGAAATTAGGGAAGAAAACAGGGGACGCGGCTGTTGATCGTGAATAGAGGTGGGTGAATCGAAATCACCTTGCATGGCCTCTGAATTATCTCAATTCATGCCCGAATCGTTATGAAAAGAATATGAATATGATCCAAGTTATTGTTTGATTTCTTGAATTCTTTGATTGGTTGATTGTTGCATGCATAGTTATTTTCTGTTTGTTATATTTCTGTATTATTGATTGCTAAGGTATAAGATTTAGAGGGGATTTCGTTTTCGGTCTTATAACGCAAGTTAATTTCTAGAAGTATTATGGCCGTAAAAATGGTTTGGCCGTAATTTTCTTACGGTCGAGAAAAGGTTTGGCCGTAAAAAAAAAATGGTTTGGCCGTAATTTTCTTACGGTCGAGAAAAGGTTTGGCCGTAAAAATGGTTTGGCCGTAAAGAGGTAGAGAATTTCGGCCGTAAAGGAGAAAAAAAAATAATGGAGATGAGTTTTACGGCCGAGAAGTTGGGAGAGAGAAAAGAAGAGAGAGAAAGGGAAAATAGATTGTTACGGCCGAAGAGTTAGGTTTTCGGCCGTAATAAAATAGTAAATAGGGTTTTTACGGCCGTAACGAGATAGGCCGTAACGGATGGGCGTAACAGATGATGGCCGTAACGAGATAGGCCGTAACGGATGGGCGTAACAGGTGATGGCCGTAACGAAATAAGAGTTGAATTATTACGGCCGAAGTAGAAAAGAAAATAGGGTTTTTACGGCCGTAACGTAATAAAGGTTAATTTTTACGGCCGTAACGTAACAAAGGTAAATTTTTACGGCCGAAAAATGAAAGGACTCTCGGGCGTAAAATCCAAAGAATTAGGGTTTTACGGCCGTAAAGTGGAGGAGATTCTTTGGGCATAAAATTCAGCAAAAATTCACCTATTAATCTCTCTTTATTTTTATATGAATATTATTAATTTCTTTATAATTCCAACATGAACTCTTTGTCTTGATTTACCTCATACCGATCATATCTCCTTCATCACATGATACAAAGAATGAAAAGATAATCAAAGTGATTAATAAGTTCAGATGAAAGATTAATGATGGGTTGCCAGTCCAAGCCGAGTGCATCAAGATAAGGGTCGCTCCCTTGGTCATGGTTTGATCACCCATTGACCCGCACAAGGCCGTATCGTTTGCTGGGCATACCCCAAGAATTAAAGGCACCTCAAAGTCACCCTGATTGTTAATTAATAACCAAGATCGACAAGCATGTTCAAGTTCAAGTTCAAGTCAAGTCAAGTATGCCATGATTCCAAGTTTACTATGTACTATTGATCCTCATGATTCATGATATCGCTGATCTTATCCTTACTATGATCCATGATACTTATATGTTATCTTTCATGCGCAAGTTAAGCCTGATTAATTATCGCCAATTATTATATTCATGTCATGCATTGTATATCATGTGGTTCCCCACTAGGCTGTAAAGCTTACGGGAGGACCTCCTTCCTTGTGTCTGATTTTCACAGGACCAGGTCAGTAACGCGGTGGAGTAGGCGTGTGGTGATGAGGCTATGGCGATAGGACAGCACATGAACCATAGGGCTTTTAGAGTGTTATTTAGTTTTCATTTACCTTCCGCAATTTAAATTCATGATGTAGAACTCAGTTTATCTCTTAGTAATGACATAGTTACTTTTAGACTTCCGCATAATTATGTTATCTTCTTTTATGTTATTATTTTTCCGCTGACGTGTCTCAGTTTCTGACTGAGATATGATCAATATCATGGTCAAGTTATAGCATGTCGTAGCGTCACCAGGTTGGTCTTCGCCACGTGGCGGGGGTCGATTTGGGGGCGTTACATAAATAGTGTTATCGTTGATGTTAGCGACCCTAACTTCGATCAATCAATAAGGGGACTTATGATAAGGGTTGAAGTAATGGAATGGTATTTTAGTTCTGACGCCATAAGAAAACATATTAATCTACATTTTTATCGTGAACACCGGACACGGACCATGCAGTAAAGATTAAAACACACGGATTCTCGGAAGGAAACTTGAAAAATAAATCTTTGAAAATGAAAGCTAGCTTCCGCATGATGACAAAACAATATGTTGAATGTACCGTATGATAACATGTTCATAGTTTGTCCTCTTTTATGCTAGCAGTTCAACACTCGTCTGATTACTAATATCTTGTTACTTTATTATGCCAACTTCTTATCTAATTTGAAATAAACAAAAAAATGTTTCAAGCCATCATCAAACAAAGAAAAAAAATTATAAAAACTACATGCAATAACAAAAAAATTATTAAAATTTAGACTTGGATAAATATTATTTGTAGTGGCATGACCAAGTGGTAAGACGGGCTGTAAATTATTTACCCCCAATCCAAATTGTAGGTTTTCTTACTCCCTGCATATGCCACAATCTTTATTTAACTTTCAATCAAGACTTTGTTTTTTTTTTAATCAGATCTCGGTGTCTTAGAAAGTAATATCGATGATTTAACTTGGATGAGCTAAAGAGCGCACTATATACGAGTTGAAAGTCTTCCCATCGTCGAATCTAATTAATCCGATTTATTCACTTCGGATCAAATAATGACACATGAGACTTTAATAAAAATATTTTAAATTTATAAAAAAATAAATTTAAAATTTTACTTAAAAGAAAAATTTATTTATCATTTCACCCTATTAAATGAAAATATTAATCATCCTAGCACAAACAGTATTTAATATTTGTAAACGGAAGAGAAAAAGTGATACACATAATTGCATCCAAAAAAACAAAGTGCTACAATAATTGCAATTTTTTTTACAAATATATGTAAACTCCTGTCACATGTCCATCGTAATAAATTCATCTCTCATTCTCTAGATCTAGATCAACTCTTTCCCGATTTTCGTCGTGGCGCGGACTGTCGACAGATTCCGTCAACTTCGTCGCCCAATTAATTAATGCAAGGGAAGATAAAAAAAAAGATAATATGAGAAAAGATTCTTTCAAAAGTTTACACCAAAATGATAGGCAGCGTCATCGTCAATGCCGTGCCCAACTCCACCCGCTCATCATCTGAAACCCACTTATAATATTTATAGATCTCTCCGTGTTTTGGGAACTGTGTAACTTTCGGACAAATGCTCTTGATTATATAATATTAATGATGAAATCATTATTTCACCGTTTAGTTTAATTAGTTCTTGATTATATAATTGCTGGTAAATATATAAATACGTATATATAAATAAGACGTGAAGCGAGTGAACTGACCGAGGACGTGGTGGGCGACGTCCCGGAAGCGGAGCAGGCGGCGGCCGAGCTTGGCGTGGTGCTCGAGGACGAGGGAGAGGAGATTGTAGGAGTAGAAGGTCACCATGGCCCCCGTCGCCAGGCACAGCACCCCGGCCGCCCACCGCAGCGACGCGAACGCAAACGGCAGGCTCAGCAGCGCCGGGGCCACGATGGACGTCGTTAGGTGGTATCCACAGTGCACCCATGACCCTGCAATTGCATTATTTGTTCCTTTTTATTTTACTTTATTAAATTCATTATCAGCATCCAGCTTTCAGTTCTAGTGTGTGTATATATATAGATACATAGTGGAATGGGGGACAGGAGTCACATGATAAGACATTGAAGATAATGTTGCTTCATCTTTGTCCTCAAACCAACTAAAGGAACAAAAAAAAAAAAAAAGAATACTCATAATATCAGTCCGGTTGGTTAACGTAACTACGATAATGATTAATTCATCAAAAGGTGATTAATATCCTCAAACTTTCAACTTTGTTTTCAGGGGAGAGAGAGGGAGAGAGGAGAAGAAAAAACAGCTGCATGATGCAGCTAAACAAAAAAGGAGCAATATATTGAAAAGGGGGAAGTAATATAATCAGATCATTAGTTGCCTACCAGCTGCCGTCTTTTACACTGATCAGGAAATGTCTTTCTGCTAGAAAAGTATCTTTTTAAAAAAAAAAAAGATTCGAGAAGAGAAATGGAAACTTAAATATATATATGAATTATAGAGGTGGCCGGCGAGGAGAGGAGAGGTGGAAATTAAGCAATGAAAGTCGAGAACCTTTGGACTTGAGCACGAAGAGGGCTCCTGCGTCCAGCTGCTTCTGCTGCTCAGTGCCGCCGCCAGCTTCTTGATCATTGCCGGCGGCCATTCCAGTGGAGGACATCTCCTCTGAGCTCTTGTACCCACCTGGTTTTAAGGGATCAGCTCCCATGTCTTCCTTCCGAGTGGAAGAGACCATGGCAGAAGTAGGCAACAAACGGACGTGTCGATCTATCTATGCACATATGTATAGAATATTTACTATTTAGAGAGAGAGAGAGAGATTCTCCTCTCTTGGAGTCTTGGAGCTAATGAAAGTCTTTTTTAAAAAAGATAAGTTAAAGTTTCTTGACAATAACGTTATTAGAATACATACTACAGGAAAATAAGGGAAAATGCCAAAATGGGGTACAATACAATACAACATTTATTTGTTGAAGAAATATTGGGAACACGCATGTGAGGTATATTCTATTATGGTAAAAGAGAGCTGTAGCATACTTTAGTACTATTTGCGCACGGCCACATGTGTCAGTGAATAATTAATTCTGATCCTAAAAAGAAGAAGTATCCTAATTCATGTTGTATATATATAAAAATTGCACAAAGTTACCCATCTAATCGTGTACAACATGTTCCCTTAAGTTTCCATTTTATTAATTGCACCAAGACAATCAGACTTTATCCTTACCTTATGTAAGTAATTGCCATCATGACATGGCAATAGAACATGAGTGGAGTTGCAAGGGAATTCTTGCTTTAAGCAATGTCTCATATTTTAATGGTAGAATATTTTTATTCGTAGCCTCATTTGTCATTGTGCTATACGAAGTGATCCTAATAGAATTAGTTGAACTCGACAATTCGTAATCTCATTTGTCATTGTAGATGCGCGATACGAAGTGATCCTACCAGAATTAGTTTAATTGGACGATGTGTTTAGTATCACTTTTCATACGCCGAGAATTGATCATCCAAAAAGATATGAAGGCATTCCATATCAAGAACATTGACAAGGATTCCACGTCCGCACATGATGGAAGAAAATTAATTAGTTCATCACATTATTTTTTTTTCTTTCTTCATTAATCACTATTGGCTGGGAACGCGAATGAGGCAAATCAGAATAAAATTTCTTAAGTCAAATGGCAAACGAAAGAAAAAAAGAAATGATACCGCAATTCAATAATTTAGCAAAAAAAAAATTGTAACGAGTTAAAAGTCAACAGCTAAAGTTAATAATTGAGATCAAACTGCTAAATCAAATAAAGATTGTTCGAATATATTTACTTTTAGACAAATTCAATAAATCTCTTTTAACAAAAAAAATCAACTAATAATTAGTAAATAATTAGCGACGGATCTACTTTCCATTTTTTCTCGGAATTTTAGCAGAAAATAATAGGAAAATGACAGACAAAATATTTTATAACAAAATCCTATTATGCTTATAGTGATTGTTGGAATATACTTAATTTTGGATGAAAGAAATGTACAACTCGCGGAAATTTTATTTTGAATGAATGAATAGATCCTCAATTTATCAAATTTGTTATATTACTTTGAATTCAATAATTTGAAGTGGAGAAACAAGTCAAAATTATATTATATTAGTTGCAAGTAGGCCAGGCCAATTGATTAAATTAACATGTACAAAAAATTTTGAATTGGAAGTTCCCTTTGGGACGACGTATGCAATTTGTATTAATGTTAGGTAGCCTTCGCCATTTAAAACGTATGCTTCTCTTTGTTTTGTTTTGCTAAATTACTTTTTCTAAAGGTTCAACAAGACACTCTCTCCACAAGAGTGAATTCAGGCTCAACAACAAAAGTCAAGTCATTTGACATCACTTGGCACATCAATTTCTTTCTTTCTTATACAAATAGTTATTGCATTCAATTAACTTTTCTAATAAACATAATAATTGGAAAGTGGAATCTAGATCTCATTCCTATTTTGGTTGGGTCTAAAAAAACATAGATGCAATCTCAACAAAGAAAAGATAATATTTGTATCAAAATATTTTCAACTAAAATATAACATTAATTGTAGTTATTTAAATATCATGTTGTTATTAGTTATTATTGAAGAAATCAAAATTATAAAATTCTATTTGGATCATGTCAAACCATTAAGAAACTTAAATGCATAAATATAATAACTTACAATTGTCCATCGCTAATTATCCGTGAAGAACAATTTGACGAAATGGCCTTTCAAATAACACCAAGAACTTTTCTCCTCTTTCAATATGGAGAAAACAAAAAAAGAAGACAACCTTTCATTCAATGTTCCAAGAGATGTATTGTGAGTACCATGACCATCTATTTATATAAGAACACTTTCATGCGATTTAAATTTTTGCCCATCATAAAAATTCTAATGCAGTCTTTTCATATTATATTTCATATCATAACATATTACTATGTCTAATATATATTAATCACTTTTATTTGGGTCTTAACTTATTTTGACAATATATTAATTGTATAATTTACTTTCATATTAAACCCAATATTGGATATGATCCAACAATCTTCCACTTGGGTTATATATGAAACCATATAATTATACACCATAAGTACCAAAGTGAGCTCAGCTCTATTATCAAAATCATAATTCAAAAAACAATCTTATTCATCGATATATCAATATAGGATCAAAGTAGTATTTGTCGCAATCACCGCAACTTAACTCGACAATAGTCACATATATCAATATAATCAATGACAAGATCATGATATGAATGTGAAGCATAAAAGTTACAAGCAATGTGATCATACATGTCTACTTTCAACTGGTCCACTTAAATTGAGATCAAACTTAAATAAAAGAGTGAACATAAAAGAAAAGTAAACTGTATATATGCTGAAAGTAACAAAACAAAATGTTCACAACATGAGCATTTATAATTGTAAATTTTCACTGAAATTAAACATCTTGAACCAAAATGACACCCATACTACCGGTGTGCTCAAGAAACACCTTGGGTGATAATCCCTTTGTAAGCGGATCCGCAATCATAGAGTTTGTCCCAATATGCTCAACAAATAACAAATTTTTCCTCACTCTTTCTTTAACAACAAGAAACTTGATATTGATGTGCTGGAATTTTGACAAGCTCTTGTTGTTATTGGAATATGCAACTGCTGACTTATTGTCACAAAATAATTTCAATGGTCTTTCAATACCATCTATTATGCACAATCCCGTGACAAAATTTTGCAGCCAAATTTCATGATTAAATACCTCATAACATGCGATAAATTCTACTTTCATGATGGAAGATGCAATAGTGTCTTATTTGACACTCTTCCATGATATAGCATCCCCGGCAAGCAAAAAAAATAGCCCGATGTGGACTTCATGCTATTTTGACATCCAGCAAAGTCGGAGTTCAAATATCCAATAATCTCAAACTGATCTGTTCTTCGATATATCAACATGTGGTCTTTTGTCCTCTGTAAATATTGCAAGACCATTTTGACTGCTTTCCAGTGATTCATTCCTGGATTACTTAGATATCGGTCTAATACCCCAGTAATGTACGCAATATCCGGACACGTACAAATTTAAGCATACATAAGACTTCCTACTGCTGATGCATAAGGAATCTTCTGCATTTCCAATTTTCCAAAATCATTCTTAGGACACTGTTCGAGACTAAACTTGTCTCCTTTAGATATAGGGGTACTACCTGATTTGCAATCTTGCATACCATATCTCTTTAGGATTTTCTCGATATAGGATTTTTGAGATAATCCTACGATACCTCGAGCACGATCTCGATATATTTGGATTCCAAATATAAAAAATGCATCACCAAGATCTTTCATCTCAAAATGACTTATAAAAAACTCTTGGTTTCGTGCAATAATCATGTATAATTTGTGACAAGTAATATGTCATCCACATATAAAATCAAGAAAATATGCTTACTCCCAAAGAACTTATGATATACACAATTATCTGCTAAGTTCATCTCAAAACCAAATGAGATGATAACTTCATGAAATTTGTAATACCATTGTCGAGACGCTTGCTTAAGTCCATAGATGAATTTCTTTAATTTGTAAACTATAGACTTTGCATTACTAGATACAAAATATTCTAGTTGCACCATATAAATCGTTCCATCAATGTCACCATTAAGAAACGTTGTCTTTACATCCATCTGATGTAACTCAATATTAAAATGAACCACTAATGCCATTATAGTTCTTAAAGAGTCATTCGATGAAACCGGAGAGAAGGTCTCTTGATAATCGATGTCTTTCTTTTGCGTAAAGCCTTGTGCGACAAGCATCGCCTTATATTTTTCTACATTGCCCTTTGAATTCCTTTTAGTTTTAAATATCCAATTAGAACTAATGGGTTTCACACCTTCGGACAATGGGACGAGATCCCAAACTTTATTGTCATACATGGACTTCATTTCCTCAATCATGGCATCAATCCACTTTTGAGAATTAGAACTTTCCAAAACTTGACGGAGGTTGAATGGATCATCCTCCATTATACCAATATCAAACTCATGTTCTTGAAAATACAAAATGTAATCATGTGGCACTGCATTTCTCCTCTGTCTAGTGGATCTTCTTAATGGCAATTGTTTTTAAGGTTGTAGAGTTTGTTCCTCTGAAATAACATTCAATATAGGAAATTGTGCAACATCATCTTGATTAGTGACATTCTCATTATCAGAAATAAATTCATGAGTAATGTCAATAGGAATCTCAATTGATTCCTCCTAAAAAATAATGTTCCTAATATTATCTCCTCCTTCAAACTCAACATCCTCAAAGAACTAAGCATTACTCGTCTCAAAAATTAATCTGCTTGTGTAGGGCTGAGCAAACTCAGAACTGAGTCTGGGTTTGAGCGGACCTGGTCTCGACCCGAATTATGCCGGATCAAAAAGAATTCGACCCGGTACCGGATCCGATTTCGGGTCGATCCCGGCCATCCGAAAATACGATCGAGTTTGCAGCTGGGAATCGATCGCGCGCGATTTGCGGCCATGATCCGACACGGCCACCCGGCGAGCCGATCCGACCAATGGCCGATCCAATCGCCAGATGGCATGATCAGTCGCTGGCAGGCCGATCCGGTGCATGGCGGCCGACCGAATCGGATCGGCCTACCAGTGGTTGATCCGGCCGTCTGGCGATCGGATCAGCCTGCCAGTGGCCGATCCGGCCGCCAGACGATCGGATCGGCCAACAGGAGAGCCGATTCGAGTGCCCTTCTGGCAGCCGAATCGGCTTACCGGTGGTCGATCCGGCACCAGACGATCGGAGTAGAGAGGGAGTCAGGAGGAGGAGAGGGCCGCCGGAGTCACGATCGTCGGAGCGTCGATGCCGCCACCATCGTGAGAGAGAGGGAGAGGGCGAGAGAGAGAGAGGGGGAGAGAGAAGGAGAGGGTGAGAGAAAGAGGGGGAGAGAGAAGGAGAGGGCGAGAGAGATATGGGAGAGAGAAAGAGGGAGATTGAAATGAGAGGGGAAGAGTATAAAATGGGGTTTATATAGTATGTAATATTGGGTCGGGTCCGGGTCGGGTATCTGCACTGCAGACCCGGTCCTGACCCGATACCCGACGGGTTTTTCAGCCAAGAGATCCGGTCTCGGTTCGGATCTAATCCGGGCCGAATTATTTTCTCAATTTTTTGAGTCGGGCCGGGCCGGATCGACCAGGTCGACCCGGTCTGTGCTCAGCCTTATGCTTGTGGAATCATAAAACTTATACCCCTTGGATCTTTCGGAATATCCAACAAAATAGCAACTGATTATTTTAGAGTCCAATTTTCTCTCATTTGGCCTATAAGGCCTAGCCTCAGCTGGACATCCTCATATATAAAAATGATTTAAACTAGACTTTTTACTAGTCCAAATCTCATATGGAGTCTTTGTGTTGCTTTTGTTGGAACTCTGTTCAGAATATATGCCGCAGTCTTAAGTGCTTCTCTCCAGAGTGATTCTGGTAAGGTAGAATGACAAATCATGCTCCTCGTCATATCTTTAAGTATTCTATTTCATCTTTTAGCTATACCGTTCATGCTAGGCGAACCTAGCATGGTATATTGTGAGACGATACTGTGTTCCTCTAGGAATTTAGCAAAAGGCCCTGGATGTTGTTCTCTTGAACCATCATATCGACCATAGTATTCACCACTACGATATCAACTGACAGCTTTATTCTTTTTGCCAACTTGATTTTCAACTTCAGCTTTAAAATTTTTGAACACGTCCAGTGATTGTGACTTTTCATGAATGAGATATAGATAGCCATATTTAGAATCGTCATCTATGAACTTATAAAATATCGTTGATCATTCCATGCAGCTAAAGAAAATGGTTTACAAATATCTGTATGTATAAGTTTCAAAAGATATGTAGTCTTGTTGGCTCCTAATCCCTTTTTCTTGATTTGTTTTCTTTTGATACAATCAACGCAAATGTTGAATGCTTAAAAATCTAAGGGATTGATGATTTCATTTGACATAAGTTTTTTCTATTCTCCTTTTGGAGATGTGACCCAATCTCTTGTGCCATAGCATAGCCGAATCCTCATTAGTTAACTTTCTCTTAATGCCTCGAGTAGTATGCAGAGTTTCATGATATGAAACAATAGAATCAAATAATTAAAGATTATCACAATAAGATAAAGAATCAGAACTAATTAATTTTGAATCATGAAACAAATTGAATTTTCCATTTCCAAATGAACAAGAATAATCAAATTTGTCCAATACAGAAATAGAAATTAAATTTCGTCTAAAAGACGGTACAACAAAAATTTCATGTAAATCCAAATATGTTCCAGACTTTAACAATAATCTAAACTTTCCAATTGCTTCAACTTCAACTTTCTTGCCATCGCCGACATAGATGTATCTTTCATCATCATTTGACTTTCGGTAATTCAGGCAACCATGCATAGACACACTTATATGAATTGTTGCATCGAAATCTAACCACCACGTGTGTTTAGCAATGTTTTCAGAACCGGTTCGGACAACAGATCGCATTGTCAACTGGGTCATGATTGAATCAGTTCAATCAGGTTTGATCAGATTAAACCATATTTTTATTAAAATAATATTATATATAATAATAAGCTATAGCTTGAAGTTAAAAATCAAATCGACATGCAATTTTGAGTGATGATCACAACAACTTCATGAGTGGGAAAAACTAATGTTTTCACTTAACCTCACGAGATAAAAGTTTCTAATATCAAAAGAAATTTTTTTAATGATCCATCAAACAAAAATTTAAATGTTAAACTAGAATTGTTCGATACTTCGTTCATAATTCTTGTCATCTTCATCACTCATAATCATTTTCATTTTCATTGTCATCTATATTTCCATCTCCATCTCCATTTCAAATATATTGTCTCAATCCAAACTTCTAAGAAAATAAACATGGAAAAAATGCAAATATGATAAAATAAGGAAAATAAATAAATACCATACCTTTGGGGAGTCACAGCGAAAGCATCAACGTGTTACTTGAATACTTCAAGAGAGAGAAACCATCAGATGGCCTATGAAGCAATTAAAAAACCTGTGTAGCAATATCACTTTGAGAAAAACCTACAGATCAATAAAAAACTTGCAGATCAATAAAAGAAAATAATTGATGTGCTCAATATGAATCACCTCAAGGTTTAGAGAAGTCACGAGAGAGAAATATCGGCAGCTATAGTTTTCTATTTTTTTGGAGGTTGGGAAAGCCCTAATAAAATAGTAAAAAATCTTATCATAATCAAATTTTTATGTTAATCGGATTGGAGCAACTCGGCTGGTTCGATCGGTTTTTTCCGGTCCAATCCAAACTTTTCCAGTTTTTAATATTGAAACGGACCAATTTTACTACCGGTTCGTGGTTCAACCGATTCGACCGGCCGGTCCGAATTGATTTTAAAAATATTGGTGTTTAGGTACTGAAGCTAAATTAACCTCAGAATAAACCAAATTAAAAAATGTATCTTTCTTTACACGCAAAGCATGATAATTGGTACATTCCTTCTTTTGATGACTTGTTGCACCACAAAAGAAGCATCCATTCTTATTTTGTTCATTATGTTGCTTCTTTTGTGGTGCTGCACCTGCAACATTTTTCTGAACTTTCCTTTTGAGTCTCTTTTTCTTTTCTTAAGATGTGGTAGTCAAGTGAGCACTTTCTGTCTTTTCTTGCTTCAATCTTTCCTCCTCTTGAACACAGTGTGAGATGAGCTTATTTAAGGACCAAGAATCCTTTTGACAATTATAGCTCACATTAAACTGACCAAATTGTACATGAAGGGATAAAAGAATCAGATGCACAAGCAAGTCTTCAGACAAATCCAACTTGAGTACTTTTAATTTTGAAACAATATGAGATATCTCCATGATGTACTCCCTAATATTTCATTTGCCCTGATACTGCATTGAGATTAAATTTGCTAAGAGTGTACAAGTTTCTATCTTTTCATTCTTAGCAAATCTTTTCTCAAGGGCCTCAAAAAATTCTTTGGTTGTATCCACATCTTCTGGTATAGTGCCCATGAATGCTTCTAGAATGGCATGCTTAATTATCATTAGACTTATGCGATTTGATCGCTCCCACTTTTTTATCTCCCTCCTTTCATCAGGGGTACACACATCTGTAATTTCTGTGGGTTTTGTGATCCTCAAAGCATAGTCCAAATTCATGACTCCAAGAATAATATTAACACTCTCTCGCCATGTATTAAAATTTGTGCCATTTAACATTGGAATGGAGTTGATGCTCACATTGATATTAGTAACATATGAAGAAACTGAACAGAAAATAAAAATAAACATAAGTACCACATTAAATAATAACAAAATATAAATATGGGCAAAACTCCATCAAAAGATATAAATACAACATTAATATTTAGTCTTTTGACAGAAATATTAATTTACAAATAATATCTTAATCATGATAATAATAAAAAAAATGATAATAAAATAATATGTCAAATAATAAATTTTCCTTTGGACCAATTTAATACTTACGTGTAACACTAAATAATTATCACAAATATTACCACAATTTTACATTTTCAAATATTAAGTTTCCTTTGGATCATTCAATATTTGACTAGTAATACAAAGATCACCATTTATATTTTAAAACAAATTAAACTACACAAAAGAGATTACTTTGATAACATATTATGTAATAATAATTTATTTCAAAATATATAACACGTCCATATTTATTTTCCAATTTATCATTAATAATAATGATAGTAAATACAGAAATTATGTATTCTTAAAGTGAAATAAATAAAAAAAATTACAGAATTACTTGGCCACTAATTTTAAGAGCAAATTATATGTTTAAATCAAGTAAACATAGATCTGTAAACTCAAAGATCGAAATAGCGCAGGAAATGCAATAAGTCAACAATGCATATCATACTACATATCAATTTATGCATATTTTAACGATTAATTTTCAATGCACTGATATACTCACCTTGAAGCAAATAATAAAAGAAAATTTATTTTATGTACTTGCCTCAGCCAAAACGTGAATGGAGTGCAAGAAGAAAAAAAAAATTGTATGTCGTCAATAGACAAAACTCATGGAGGAAAAAAAATCTATTCCTCCGTTTTTTTTAAATAAGATATATGAACAAGATGTACATAAAAAAATAGTGGAGAGCCCATCAGTGAAACAAGTGATTGCATGTTGTTGAACTTTGTACGTGCCTCCATGGAGATAAACAAGGCATGCAAAATATACAACAAGATAAACAAAACAACAATGACATGTTTAACTTTGTACGTGCCTCCATGGAGATAAACAAGACATGCAGAATGTACAACAAGATAAACAAAACAACAATGACATGTTGTTTAACTTTGTACGTGCCTCCATGGAGATAAACAAGACACGCAGAATGTACAACATGATAAACAAAACAACAATGAAAATTGATATTGACAGGCGGCTAGCGCACACATGCATAAAATGTAATAACCTGACACATCAAATGTTAGGCACAACATGTGAAGTTCAAACACATATGCGAAGTCTCATGCATGACATGCGACAGAAGCATAAAAAATAAAAATCTAGAAAAGATCACAAAGCATGTCACCGAGACTTTAATATGAAATTATATTTTTCTAATGATTTAACATGTTGGCTCTGATATCAATTGAAGAAATCAGAATTATAAAATTTTATTTGAATCATGTCAGACCATTAAGAAATTTAAATGTATAAATGCAATAATTTATAATTGTCCATCGCTAATTATCGGTGAAAAATAATTTGACGGAATGACCTTTCAAAATAACATCAAGAATTTTTCTTCTCTTTCAAGATGGGAAAGCAAAAGAAGAAGACAATCTTTCATTCATTATTTCAAGAAGTGTATTTTGATAATCATGATCATTTATTTATATAAGAACTCTTTCATGTGATTTGAATTTCTACCCATCATAAAAATTCTAATGCACCTTTTGATCTCTTTACATTATATTCTATATCATAACATATTAATTACTATGCTCAATATATATTGATCACTTTTATTTGAATCTTAACTTATTTTGGCAATATATTAATTGTATATTTTGATAATATATTAATTGTATATTAAGTTCAATATTGAATATGATCCAACAATTATTGTATTTGTTATTATAGAGGATGGTTAAAATATTAATTATTAATTGACATCGATCACACTCCTATGCAAAGTACACAGTGATGTTACTGAAAGTATTCAATTTAAGATAAATACATTTATCTTTATGGGAAAAATGTCAATCACAAAATGAACTGAGAGAAACAGAAAAGGAAATTTTAATGGAAATAAAAAATAATAATGTAGACATGACCCACCAAAGAAAATTGTATTGTACTATGTTAGGATCAAATTATATTTTTCTTTTGAAATGCATCGTTTTACTTATTTTTTTCTCACAAAGAAAATAGATTTTTTTTTCTATTGTTGTATTATTTATTTCCACAATGTATTTTGTATGTTTGTCCCTTTTTATTATAATAATTCATAATAATATAAAATTAAGAATTAGAATAGACTTCCATTATATGTATAATAGGATAAAAGTGTGTTGACAAGTTTATCAAACTATTGATGATATTTTTTAGCACAATAATTGTATCATTTTGATACTTAAGATAATGATGTGTATCGGTATATGCACATGTATCAACTCCACAAAATACCGAACCTTAATTTAATATCTATTTCAAAATTAAACTCTCACTTTCAATGTCACTTTATTGTACTTTTTCTTGTTAACCTTGTAAAATTTTATTTTATTAATTATTATATCATTTTAGAATCAAATGATGCTGATTTGGTTGTATTTTCTTATAAAGCACTCAATGAGAGAAGAAAGAGCTTAATATAATAAGTTCACATTCCAAAAACAAATCAATCACAACTTTGCATGAGTTCACTTCAAAAAAGGATAAAAAAAATGGAAATTTGATAAAATATGTCGTCCAAGGATAGAAGAATCGTTATGAGAAGAAATTAATAAGTGTAGACTGACGAAAAGGAATATTAAAGAAGAAAAATGAATCCAAAATGAAGAGGAGAATTACATGATGAAAATAAGGCACCAATCTTTGAGTACAACGATAGAGAAGAGCATCGTTCGATCTCGTTTTAGTTTTCCTTTTATGAATTCAAAGTTTTGATATATGATTCTATTGCCATAGAACTTACTTTATTATATAACTTCAATGAACTAATTTTCCTTTAATTTTGGAGCTAATGTAGCTCAACTCATATGTATTGATTGGAACATTTTGATTCTTAATTTTTCATGATTAACATTCCATCTATTTTGTATGATTGATTCTTTAATTTTAATGCATTATTGCATTTGTATCATTGATTAATTTAAAATCCTTTATTTCATACATTCAATTTGTGTTGCACACATATGTACTATTATTTACACCTCTATTAACTTTAAAAATTCTTTCGCCAAGGAAAACATTTTAAATGCAAATAGTAATCTTATCTTTTCGATTTTTTATATAAAAAAATCTTATATATTAAAATGCATATAGACTATTATTTTAATCATTATTCATGTTAGTATTTTTTTCAATTTTATTATATATAATATAATAACATAATATTTAGACGGATAAATAAGTAGATTGATTGCGGCTTTTTTAGTTATATATATCTTGATTGTTAGTGGTGAAATTAATTCGGATTGATCGATTTCCGGGTCCGAACAAATCATTTGTTATTTTTTTGGATTTTTAAAATTTAAAAATTATGGTAAAACTAGTTTATGAAAAATAAAAATCATCATACAGAAGGTGAAATTATATAAATATATTAAAATTAATATAAATATATTTAATTTTATAGCTAATCTAAAATATACTGCTAAAAATTTAAAACTATCAAATTAAAGTTTCATTATGTTATAGAAAAAATATTTAATTATATAATATCATATTTATAATAATGAAATTAATGACTTATGAATTAATTATATCTAAATAAAAAATATGGAAAAATGAGCCCTTATTATTTCTTCCAATTGATTTTTAATTTTAGCAGATCAATTTTAATTTATATAAAAAATCACTGTAGATTATATTCAAATTCTTAACTTTTTATATTAGATTTTCAGAGTTGGTGGGACTTTTTCTTCCACCTCTATTAATCTTTGAGTGAAAATATAATAATTCTTATAAAATAAAATAATCATTTTTTAGGTTACCTTTCAAATTCTGCCTACAATAACAAATATACAATATACAGCATTTACTTTTCCGAGTCCCTCGTCTCCCCGTTTTTGCCTCCTAGGGTTTTCTACCTTTCTTCCTCTTCGCGGCCCTCTGCCGTGAGCTCGATCGCATCACCGTCGCGCTGCTCAAGTTCTGCTTTCGAGGGTCGACCGATCTACCGGCGATGGCGGAGCACTTGGCGTCGATCTTTGGGACGGAGAAGGACCGCGTCAACTGCCCCTTCTACTTCAAGATCGGGGCGTGCCGCCACGGCGAGCGCTGCTCCCGTCTGCACACGAAGCCCAGCATCAGCCCCACCCTCCTTCTCTCCAATATGTACCAGCGCCTCGACAACGCCATCACCCCAGGCCTTGACGCACAGGGGCAGCCCATGGATCCCCGCAAAATCCAACAGCACTTCGAGGTCTCCCTCCTCCGTATTTTTTGTGTGTTTGAATTATTAGAAGCCCTTCCATCTGTTAGCTTTCGCCTTATAATAGATTTGTTGAAAAATGAGAAATCCCTAAGTGGGAATGCAATAAAAAATGTTTATTGGGATTGGATTGTGTAAAAAGTTTTAGGTTTTTTCTTTTTATCTCATATGCGACCAGTTAGATGGGTTGCATGCCGTTGGTACGGTGGTATGGTTCCACTAATATTAGTAGAGGGGTAAAAATATGTGGCGTCTAAATTTTTATATCATATGGCCGGACTACATGGACGGCATTTGGTTTCGATGCAGCTTTGTTGTCTATTAGATTAGATGTTGTGGTTGCTTCGTGATGGATAATGGGCTCCAATTTTCACTATTAGGTTAAAATGTGCTTCTTGTAATGTAAATACTTCACGAGCTTGCCTTATTCTCCAGGGAGCAATGAACTGTTTTTGCATACTTCAGCTCTATCCAAAGATTGAGTTTCTCCATATTCTAAAATGTTATTTCTTTCCATTTATAAGAACTTTGCTCGTGAATTGTGACAATATATTTGATGCTTCGGTTAAACTTATGTCTTTTCCAGCATGATTATCTAATAATACTTCCAGTTTTTGGTACTTTTCCCTATTTGCAATTCACTATTTAGTTCTTGTTTATGTCTCATCTTCTCCGGCCTCTCTTTCATTTAGCTTGTTTATCATTGCCTTTTGTGTCCGTTCATTCCTGCTCCTTCTCAATGTCACTGTGATCCTTCTCTGTGCAGCTTATACCTTCTATGTTCAGCTCCGATATACTACCCTGGAGTGTGTTACCTATTCAATTTCAAATGGCCATGATATTAGTAAGAGAGGGTTATGGTCTTGCTTATATTGCTTTTGGATGAATTTTCTTTCCAACATGTAGGTCGTCGGGTTTCCTATCTTATTTCCTGGGGAACAAGAGGAATCATATTACACCTAGGTTCTCTGATCTCATCCGAAGAAGGATTTGTTGGCTGTATAATTATATTTCCATTTATAGAAAGTGGTAAATGTATGTATATACAGGATGTTAAAGTTCGTTAGTTCCTGAGTGTGATGGTGAAAATATCCTTTACACGCAAGTCACTATGTTTTGGTATGTTTCGTCTGTTGGCATAAAGTTCTTTTATCTGTGCACATGTATGATTGAACAATATTCCCATACTCAGTGGAGTTTTTTTTTGGGTTCTGTCATGTTTTTTCCATTTCCAACTTATCTCAGCATTCTAAACTTTGTTATTTAGGAACTCATTAACAATGTGTAGAAAAACATTCATGTGATTCATAGCATATTTTTATATTTGATCATGTTCCAAGTTTTTTCAATAAACTTCCTTTCTAATTTTTTGTTCACAGGACTTCTATGAGGACCTCTTCAATGAACTAAGCAAGTATGGTGAACTTGAGAGCTTAAATGTCTGCGACAATCTTGCAGATCATATGGTAATTTTTTTCTTTCCTCTGTTAATTTTAAAAGAAATTATTATTTTAAGTGGCATCTGATTTAACAAATTTATTTGCAGGTGGGAAATGTATATGTCCAATTTAGAGAGGAAGAGCAAGCTGCAGATGCTCTTCGCAACCTGACTGGTAGATTTTATGGAGGTGAGTTTTCTTGAAGCCCCGGAAATAGCAGCTATACCTGTAAGAATGATGAGTTGATGACTAAGGCACAGTTTGTAATTTTTACATAGAATGAAGTATGGCTGATTGTCTGTCAATTGGTTTTACATTTTCCACAAGGTTGGTTTATGTTTCCTTCCTGAATGATTTTACTTAGATGAGGATCTAAGTTCCAAGTGGGTTTTTATTCCATGTTTTATGTTTTCATTAATTGTCCATCTGTAATCATTGTACTAGTAACTTTTTTAAGAAGAGGGAAAAGTGACTAACTTCACCTTGTCATCCAAGTATGTATTTTCTTTTTTTTGAACTTCAAGTATGTATTTTCTTAGTTCTTAATATTGCATTCTTTTGCAGGACGACCTATTATTGTTGATTTTTCGCCAGTTACAGACTTTCGGGAGGCAACATGCCGGCAATATGAAGAGAATACCTGTGGTCGAGGTGGATATTGCAACTTCATGCATTTGAAACAAATTAGCAGGTATTTGCCTTGATCTACTGTCTCAATTGTCACATATTGTTAAATTAGACTTGTAACATTGTTTTTATTTTTTGTATTATTACGTCTCTAGAGAGTTAAGGCGGGAATTGTTTGGAAGAAGCAAACGAAGGCACAGAAGCCGCAGCAGGAGTCCTCATGGTCATCGTGGTCATGAAGACCGACATGGAAACCGTGGGTCTGGAAGGCATCATGGTGATAGAGATAGGTACCCTGATGAACGAGGTAGGCGACCTAGGAGCCGTAGCCCAGGACGCAAGAGGAACCGAAGTACGAGCCCTGCTGGACGAAGGAATAGGAGCCCAGTCCGAGAAGGTAGTGTTGAGAGGAGGGCTAAAATTGAACAGTGGAATCGAGAGAGGGAACTGGCAGATTCAGCTAAAAAGAGCAATGAATATTCACAGGATGAGCAACCATATGCAGACTAGCTTCAGCAAAATAAACAAGGCTTTGGCTGATAATGTCTAAGATTGTGGTTTGTATCTTGCCTTCATTTATTTTTTTCTGCTTAAACAACACAATGCCTCTTTGGATGTTGCTTGTTCTAAGAAAAAAAGTGGCTCACAGTCTATTTTCCACTGTGCAGGTGTGCAGGTTCAAATTCCTGTTCTGTGGAAAATATGTTCTGTGTGCCTTTAATAAATTGTCATTGCACTTGTTTACGTGCATGCATTTTTTTTGTTTGCATGCAGCCAAACAGGTTATCATATATAGTAGTGGTGATCACCTGGTTCTATCAGGAGAAACCCCAACCCAGTATTCACCCACCTCTACGGAGGTCCTTTTTATTTTTCAGTTTTGGCTTGTTTTTGTTCCAAACTCACATTGTCATGACTGCAGCTATAGCTATAACCCTCTTTAGATGTAAACCAGAAGATGCTGCAACTTATAAATCCAATTCCGGACATGGATTTTATTCTGCATTAGTATCTCAAAAGCAATATGTGGTAATAGCCAGTTGCTCAGAACCTGTAATTAGTTTCATAACAATTCAACCTCAAGTGAGTCTTAATAAGCTCCCTTTTTCCCACAGCCTCATTGATAGGATTCTTTGTTTTCACCCTTTGTGTTGATTCTTGTCTAGCATTTGGATTTCATACAGGTTTCTTTAATTCATGCATATGACTGGAGGGCAATTGATCTATTCATCAACCAAAATAGAATATGTTAATATATTAGAAACCGTGAACTTATCTTTTTTACAAGTTTTGCAGGTCCGGGTATTACTGCTGCTTCTGAGCGTGGACTCATGTACATGTTGCTTACTGGAATTTATTTACAGGTCAGGAGCGTTAATTTTCAAGATAACAGGGCTTTGCAGCAAAGACAGGGAATTACTGGAGAAAGCTACTACACTGCAAATTTGCTTTAGGAGGGTGCTGTTTTTTTTTTTCCTTTATTCCAGCGTAACCTGGTCTTGTGGACTTTTGTTCGGTTCTTATATGGGGATTCGACGCCGTCCCGGAGGATGTAACTCTTAAGTCTTTGTGTACTTGTTGCAGATAATATGCTACTTGTTTGGATTATGTTCTTTGCCTGCACTTATTTACTGGATCTTGTATGATTTCTTTCATTTCTTCTGATTTATTGTGCTATTAATCATTTTGGCACGCGTCACCAATTGATAGCAAATTTACGTATTCATAAATTAAGGTGAGCGCGCACTATCGATTGCAGTCTGTTATTTTGAGTCTATTTAATGCTGATCTAAATCTATTTGATAATTCTGTTCTTATTCGGGTGAATTTTCCTTGGTGTAGATCTCAATATTATAATGTTATCCAGAACGACTTAAAAGAATATTCGAATAAAACTTAACATGAAAAGGAGATGGCACGAACGTACCAACACATGAAGATTTATAAGGTTATCTTAAATTGGATTATATTTTTGGAAAGGGGCGATTTTTTTTATTATGAAATAATGATGATTATCTTTCATGAAATCAGACGCCGGTGTTTTACTTGTACAATTTCCTTACTTTTTACCGTCAAGTGGAGGTTATTGACCTAGTACAATAACTAAAATTGCCTTCTGTAAACTTTTGTAACATTTTTCCTATTACGTGAATAGTTTTCACGCCTAGCATATCGCGGCCCATTATAAAGAAAAATATATAATTCAAATTATGGGTTTCTCTACAATTATTCATAATATTTTAGAGCAATAAGTAGCACATGACAAAATGAGCGAGATCTTATGTATACTTTTTTTTTATTTTCATGATAATTATATATTAACATTTTTTTAATAAAATAGTGAACATTATTAATTTTCATAATGAATATAATTATTTGATATAGTTTATTATGTTATAATTTTTTAACATCAACGATGACCCTCTAAAGGAAATATATCGAAAAAAGTAGATGGCATGCTTGTTAAACCCTTAATATTATAATTTTAAGAAAATTATAATATTAGTCATATATAGAAATATTTTAATATGCAATCATAATATTACATTTAAAAATTAGTGACCAAAAGAGCGCATACTACAATATGAAAAAAAACTGGGCATCACACTTTTATTCTTTTTCCCCTTAAAAAGACTATCAGAACAATCAAATCAATCTTATTATACAACATATATGAGAAAAGTAAGTGCAAGTGCATTCATGCACAGTTTTATTTCCCTTTTTTGTGTTATCAAATTAATTTGATGATTGTATATCATAGTCAAGGTTAAATAATTAACTTATGAAGAATTTGATATGCGATCATTAAATTAGTTTAATATAGTACATACAAAGAGTAACTACCGACCATCAGATCAGTGTGTCAAATTATAATTTTACCTATATTTTTAAAATTAATTTATTGAGTATAATGAAATTTAGTGTTGATTCAATTTCGACTCATAGTGCGAAATCATATAAAAAAAATTCACTGTTGAAAAGATGCTGCCATGTAATGTATCCAAAGCCTCCAAGTGCGTGTGCATATTGTGCAGGTCATGATGTGCATAGTCCCCCATGCCCATGTGCGTTGCGGCCAACAAAAAAAAGGTAAATAAGTAAATAATCTTGATTACTAAAAACACTTTAAGAAATAATTTCTTGAATATAAAATATTTGGTTGCTTTAGTTTTAATTGAATTCAGAACAAAAGAGTATTTGTTCGTGATGCTAATACTGTCAATGAAGTAATCTTAATTTTTTTTAAGTTTAAGGGTTAAAGCACCAATTAGAATTTATTCCAGGGATATAATTATTTTTTGTTTAAATAAAATCTTAAAAACATTTTTATGTACATAATATTTCTATTAAGAATTTAGTTCATTATATCTAGACACATTATCTGATGTGATGATCTAATAAAGGAAATAATTGAGTGCCAAATGCCTATCGGGGAAAGGCACGAAAATGAAAGATAATTATCTCCATCAGAATAAAAAGGCAAAAATGGCAAAATTAGCTGTCACACATAAGATGCAATGCAAGCACTGGCGGTCGCAATCACATTGCGGCAGTAGGACAAATCATGTTGATGAGATAGTTGATGGTGATGTCATGCTGCCGTGTGGGAGTCAATCAAATCGATTTTGATTATTTGGCGTCGCGTGGGATTGGCATTTCGTTAATTCGGTACATCTTTTTCAATGAGGCCCAAAATTTCATAGGGAGCCATATCCACCATTCAATTTACGTGACAATCATTGTCCATAAGTTAAAAATTTCAACAATCCGATTAGATCGTCTCGTATATCTACAATGATATGTGATACTTTTTACAAATATTTTTATATTCATTAGAATTTGATCTTTATCACTCAACTTTAACTCTTGTTAAATATTTAATTTGGTACGTCATAATTTACGTCTTTGATCTTAAAATTTAGATTTTAAACTAATAAAAAATATAATAATATAACATAGAATATTATGATTATTAGATATATAATAAAAAATATATAATTAAGTATTTAAAATATATAATAAAATATAAAAATGATATGCCATTGTTGGGCTTGTGACGAGCCGAATGCCCATGCACGAATCAGGCCGGCATGACAAAATTCTTTGCAAGATGAGTGTCAGACCGCTTTGTGCTAGTTTGGGAAGACCACTTTGGTCTAAGGATCAATCATTCAAAATCTTCTTCTTGTCATATTCAATATGAAGGATGAGATATTTGGATGTGCCAATGTTTCACAGACTAGCGAGTGCAAAACTCTTTTCAAGAAATGAAAGATTGGTGCTACTAAAATATTCATGGCAACTTTGACAAGTATATTTCATGTCCATTTTAAGCATGCCTGATCAAGTCCTAAGGATGATTTACTAGCTTTAGAATAATTCCTTTAAAAGCATTCGAGTACAACATAAGTGTAGGTACTGGCTTGGGTTGATGCATGGCAGCCAATGAAAGAAGGGAGTTTGGGCGTATACTCACTTTTAAGAAATGAACATTATTGCTCTCAAAGTGCGTGTACTTATCGGCTTTGAAATGTGTCTCTAGTGTCATGTTTCTTTGCTTGACATGGTGAAAACATAGTTTGGAATACAAAGACTTTGGAAACTAATTGTTGCTCATCCTTTTGGAGGAGTCTAATAGGAATTATGCCCAACATCAAACAATTTTCTCAGTATCCATTGGTGTAGGTATTGCCTTTCATTTTTTGAAATGAAAATTGAACAACACAAGACATATTTATGTGGCAGCAGGCTAGCAATCTTCATTGACACATTTTTGCCCTAGTTCCAGTCAATGAGGGATCTAAATGCTTTTCACTCTCATTTTCTTCTCATTGAATTTTTCAAAAAGAAATGAATGATTAATTTTATGTTTGCATAGTCCATAGTTTATCAAAGAATGAAAATTAGATGGAGGTAAAACTAATAATTTTTCGTTTTGAGAGTTGATGCCTTGAAGACAAAGATTGCTTACCAAATTCTATAAGATGAGACGGATTGAGACTTATGCTCTTTGCCTTATTGAGATGAACGATTCAAATTATTTATCATTTAGTTGCCTCAAGATAATGAAATTTCAAATGTTATACATGCAATTGTATTAAACATGACCATAAAAAAATGTTTTGGAGGTCAATACGAGGGGGGGGGGGGGCTTCAACGAAAGTGCCTAGGCACATCTCCACTAGAAAAAAGCATTAATTTACTTTCTACGATTTGATATTAGGAAACGAGTCATTTTATACAAAAAGAGGAACTATTATTAATTTGTAAGAGAAACTATTATTTGATAGCCATTTTAAAAAGAGGAACGCCCTCATTTTACTTTGTTTGACAATGGTAAGAAGTATGGTTAATATTTAGTGTACACATATATTTCATAATTATTTGCCATCCTCCTCGTCTTAGAATAAATTGTGTATTCGGATTTTGAACTAGGATTGAGATAAGCATGTTATCTAGTTTTGAGATAATTTTTTTTTTATACTTAGGATTCGTTTGGCTCAGGTTCAACATGGCTCAGATTCAACATATTTTTTGATAAGTAGTTCAATATCTAAAGTTGATTGCAAACAGTCACTATAAGAAAATCGGCGCTTAACGACGCAAAGTAGCGTCGCCAAGAGCCATGACGCTACATAGACGCTACTAGCGCCTTTATGGCATGTACTTTGTGTCACAATATTCAGACGCTACTTGCCTCTTGATAGCATCTCATTAGCATCTTCTTAGCTATTCAGGAGATAGACGCTAATGCTGACGCACTCGAGACGCTACGTAAACGCTATTATTTCGTGCCACGAAGCGGAAATGCGCGACAGTATCTAGCGTCGTTCTCGCGTCGACGATGTTTGACGCGAAACTAGCGTCACAAGTTCTGAGGCTCTAAAGAGACGCTATATGGTGCCTTAGTCGTAGACGACGCTATTTGGACGCTACCGTGTTACTCATATCTTATCTACGTTTATCTCGCTATTTGTTTTATATTTAAACCCTATATATTATATGTATACTATATGTTAATCAATAAATTAAATAAATATTATATTAGTATTAATTACACGATTATCAACATATTATCAATAGCGTATTATCAACATATATATGTATTAATTACACGATTATATATATATGTATTTTTACATGATAAGAGTGTTCCTAAATATATAATTTGTTACATATGTTATTTATGTTATCTATACATATAATATATAATATCTTAATTATGCATATATTATTATTATATACTTAATTATGAAATTACGGTGGTTGAATTAAGAGAGTGATTTGCTACCATTTTAGCGTCACCGTGGAGACTCAATAGCGTCCACGTAGAGTCTAACTAGAGCCTCAGTTAGTGTCAACGCTATTGTGACACTATTGACGTCTCTATAGCGTCGCACAATTGAGACGTGAAAAAGTATTAGACGCTAGTTCTGCGTTACGGTGTCGCTAAATGTAAATAGCGACTCAATAGCGTCGGTATTGCGCCTCATAAGCCGACTTTTTACCCCCTCGCTTAATCGGGCACATGTAGACATATAAATACGCGTATATGCTTATACTTATATATAATAAGTGCATATATACATATTATTATAACTTAATAAACACATATATTCACTTCGAATACATATACATATACGCGTTATCTATATATATATATGACTCGCACATGTATAGACATATACATACACATATATATTTATAATACATATAGATAAACACATTGTTGTAACTTAATCTCCCACACATCAACATATATATACATACGCATATATTACATATGTATATATACACACACATTTTTGTTATAGACACATATACATATAGATTTATAATTTTATATACATACATGATAGATTGTCGGAAGGAAATAAAACAATGGGGCACAATACGATGAGGCGCTACATTGATAAATAAAATTTCATACATACTAAAAAATTTGAAAAAGACTTTTAATGAGCGTCTCAATGGCATCGCATTCTTGGGACGCTAAATCGTTGAAGACGCCCCTAAGACGCTATAGTGTCACTACGTTATCATAGCGACACATTAGCTTCTCCATAGCGCCGCACTAGACGAATTTTGACATAGTCGACGCCTACATTGCGTCTACGTAGCGTCGCGTTCTTCGGAGACGCTAAAAAATTTACTTAAATCCATAATCCCTCTTCTTTGTTTTCACTTTTACTGTTTACCCGCGCGACCGTTCGACCTCCGACGCTCGACCTTCGACCTCCGATGCCCGATGCCCGACGCCCGACCTCCGACACCCGACGCCCGATGCTCGCCACCTCCACTGCGCCCCTCTGCCGCCCTCCACCGCCGCCTCCGCCTTCACCGACGCCTCCTCCTCTTCCCTCCGTCTCTTCTGCCCTCCACCGCCGCCGCTGCCCTTCGCCTCCGTCGCCCTCCGCCTACACCGACGCCTCCTCCTCCATTAGGACTTTGCATCAATAGTTTCAACCCATTTGGCTCATCAAGTACGTGCTTATTCATGTAGGCCAGTGTTTGTGACACCTTATAATTTGCCTTCAAGCATGTGTATGAGACGAGAGAATATGTTGCTTACCTGTATGATCCCGGACCCTCGATCTCCTAGTAAAAGTTTAAATATTTACTTAAGACCTTTGTTTGATGAACTCAAGATGTTGTGGGAGGATGGCGTGATTACCTTTGATTGATGAACTCAAGATGTTATGGCACAGAGAAGGGGCACGTGAAGATCCAAATTCAATTACACATCCTTCGGATGCAGAGGCATGGAGACGATTTGATGCACTTCATCCGAATTTTTCTACAGAATCACGCAATGTTAGATTAGGACTTTGCACCGATGACTTCAACCCATTTGGCTCATCGAGTACTGCTTATTCATGTTGGCCTATTTTTGTGACACCGTATAATTTGCCTCCAAGCATGTGTATGAGACGAGAGAATATATTGTTTACTTGTATCATCCCGGGTCATCGATCTCCTGGTAAAAGTTTAGATGTTTACTTAAGACCTTTGATTGACGAACTCAAGATGTTGTGGGAGGATGGCGTGGTTACCTATGACAAATCTAAAAAGCAAAATTTTATTATGAGAGTCGCATTAATGTGTACCATGAGTGATTTTTCGGCATATGGAATGTTGAGTGGTTGGAATACAAAAGGAAAACTTGCTTGTCCCATATGTAAAAAGAATACGAAATCCTTTTATTTGAAAAATTGTAGGAAAGTTTGCTGGTTTGATTGTTATAGGATGTTTTTACCATTGAAGAATTCGATGCGTCGTGATCGAAACTCATTTAAAAAGAATACATCCGAGAACACTTTGTCTCCAACTCATTTGACGGAAAAAGAATTGCTAGAGCAAGTAAACAAGCTTAGTGAAGTCTCATTCGGACTGAAGGCTGGTAGTTATAAGTAAATTGGATTTGGAAGTGAATATAATTGGGAGAAAAGAAGTATTTTTTGGGAGTTGCCTTATTGGTCTTCAAATTTGGTACGTCATAACTTGGATGTCATGCATGTGGAGAAGAACGTATTTGACAACATCTTCAACACTATTATGAATATTAAAGGAAGAACAAAAAATAGCATATAGGCTCGCGAAGACATGAAATTAATAAGCAAAAGACCAGAGTTAGATAACTTTCATCTTCAAAATGGTAAATACAAAAAGTCAAAAGCTACTTATGTCTTGAGCAATGATCAAAGAAAAGTGGTTTTCGAATGGGTAAAGCAATTGAAATTCCCCGACGGATATGTATCAAACATATCTCGTTGTTTTAACTTGGACAATGGGAAGATACACGGAATGAAGAGTCATGATTGTCATATTTTTATGCAAAGACTGTTTCCAATTGCCTTTAAAGAACTTTTGCCAAAGGTCATCTGGGAGATTTTAACAGAATTATCTATATTCTTTAAAGAGCTTTGTGCATCCATCATTCGGAAAAGAAGACATATCTCGATTAGAGGCTTCTATTGTGATTACCGTGTGCAAGGCTGAGAAGATATTTTCACCTTCTTTCTTTAATGTGATGGAACATTTGATTATACATATACCATATGAAACAAAAATTGCTGGTCCGATTCAGTATCGATGGATGTATCCTTTCGAAAGGTGCATGTTATATTTGAAAAGGAAGGCGAAGAATAAAGCAAAAATTGAAGGGTCCATATGTGAGGCATATTTCATTGAGGAGGCGTCAAACTTCACTTCAAAATACTTTGAGCCATACATACAATCATAACACACCAAGTTCCAAGAAATTATCATTACATGAAAATCGCGATTTTTCGACGGATAATTTTCGACGGTTCTAAATCCGTCGCAATTTACGACGGATTTTTCGACGGTTCCATTTTCGACGGATTTTTTGACGGTTATGACCGTCGGAAATAATTTATATTATTATTTAATTTTTTGACGATTAGGAACATCGATATTTTCGACGGATATCCATCCGTCGCAATTTCCGGCGACTTTTTCGACGGTTATGACCGTCGGAAATAAAAAAAATTAAATTGTATATTTTTTATATTATTATTAAATGTTTTCGACGGATTTTCCGACGGTCACGACCGTCGGAAATAAAAAATTAATTATATAATTTATAATATTATTATTTAATTTTTCGACGATTAGGACCGTCGATATTTTCGACGGATATCCATCCGTCACAAAATCCGCCGCAATTTCCGAAGGTCGTAACCGTCGGTAAATGTATAATAATATCATACAAAGAATATTTTATTAATATAACTAGCGACGGTCCAAACCGTCGTAATTACCGACGATCAAAACCGTCGGTAACGATTACCGACGATTTGAACCGTCGGTAAAATAAAAAATAAATATTATATATAACTAAATATATTTTTTACGGTCACAACCGTCGATAATTATAACGATTCACTCCAGACGAGTCAGCCATCACAACCATCAGATAATATATTTATTGTCAGCTGCTTATTTATAGTTGATTATAATAGTTAAATTCATTTTTTAATAATATCAGTTCCTCCGTCGCCGACGGAGCACGTAGCCGGATCGTCACATAGTAGGAAATCAATTGATGGATCTGCTCAGCGTATCACTCCAAGTACGTGACACATTGTAGGCGATACACAGTAGGAGATAAAATTTTTATTTTGATTTTGTGACAGTTGCTCCACCATCGACAGGGAACATAGTCGGACTTCTCGATCGCATGACGACGATCGTAATGTCACACCAGATTATTTTTTGTATATTACATAATTTTATATATGAGCCAAATTTTATGTATTTTCTTATGATGACAGTAGCTACCCCACCGCCAGCGCCAAAAATACCTGACGCTTCACCACATTCTTGCGTTAGCGAGCGATATCTTACGCCTGGTGATATATTTATTGTTATTGATATTTCTTAATTAATTATATTAATTATTTTTTAATAATGTCAGTTTCTACGCCACCGATAGCACAAGTACCTGGCTCAATTCATTCAGATGAGCGGACTGTCACTAATCATGCGGTACACATCAATCGAGGTGAGAACATTACTGTACATCTATCAATTATCACAATTTTAATTTGGTATGACACTAATGATTTATTATGTATTATGGCTCATAGATGATGTCGGACCTTCACAGCCTACCCCAATTATATCGGATGATGATTCATCTTCGGTTATCATTGAAAATTAATTCTTCTTTGTAATTGGCAGGACCACTTTCATACTCATTAGTACCGTGCAAGATGCCAGTGCTCTCGTTCTTTTTCACTTGTCGAAAGGGGTAGGATGCTGAAAAGATGTCCCAATTCAAGTGCGGGATGACATCTTTCGAGCCTTTACGGTACGATCTTCTATTTGGGTTACATAATTCAATTTATATTTATTTGAAACTTACTAAATTTTAACGTTCTATTTGTAAGAGGCAAATCAGTTTCATATGGATCTTAATTTAGGGACGATCCGGAGAGCTTTTGAGGAGGTCACTGCGAAACGCCTTCGAAATTGATTATACAAGTTTCGCAAGGTCGTCATGTACGTCAGCCTCACTTTGGAGCAGGGCACACAAAGATGCCCAAGACATATTAGGCGCTCGGTTTGGGAGTCCCTCTGTAGGAAGTGGTAAGTATGTATACTTTTACATTATTTTTATGAAAATTATAATTTTTTGAAAGTGTAAGCATTCGATGTTCACAAAGGATGGATGAACGATGGCAAAGGAAGTCGAAAAAGGCAAGAGTTAACTGTCTTTCGAAGCTTGAGGCCCACATCCACACAGGGGGATCGATGCGATTTGACGAGCATCGATGACGCATTGTAATTTACATATAAATTTAATTTATCAAACTTTTGACTTATACTTATGTTATCAAATTTGAAACTTTATTGTAGGAGGAGAAAGAAGACGATCCCGTAAACTTTCGTGTGGTCTATGAGGCCACGCATAAGAGCCGAAAGACAAACGACCTAATCACACCCACTGCTCGTAGCTTCTGGTAAGTCTTATGATATGGTCATTTGGTTGTTTCCATTAGTGCACTATTTTTTAAATACATAATATTTAAATTTTATAGGATGAGTATAATGCGAAAATGGTTGAAAAGTATGAAGATGATCCGAGTACTCAGCCAACAGGTAATGTTTCTCCGTTGGTTTTGTCATATTTTTAATTTGTGTTTCTTGATATATAATTTACATATTAAATGATTGTATGATTTATCTATTTCGTAGAGAACCCTGCTGTTTGGGAGGAGGTGGCCGGCACGACACGAGGGGGTACTTGCGTGGCCTCGGCACAGTCGCTCAAATACCTAAGAGGATCGGAGGATATGCAGGCGGTCCATCTGTTGTGAGCTCATCCGCTGCACCTGATGTGACGCAGCTGTCACAACAGCTATCGCAGTAGTTATCAGAGCAGATATCGCGGCAGGTGTCAGAGCAGTTGTCGTAGTAGTTGGCTCCGCTATTGCAGGCGATTCAGGGATTGATCCTGATGTAGAATCCTTCCCCGCGAGGCCATGGATCGAGCACGTCTGGGTCGAATGTCCGGAATGATAACAATAACTCCCAAACCTAGGATAGAAATAACTCATGAATATAAAAAATGCTTTTGCTACTTATAGATTTATATATACATATAGTTTGTTAGTTCGGTTTACTACTTTTCGTATTCTTATGTTCAATATTATGCATGTGATGCTTTTATATTGTCTGTGATGCTCTTATATTACATGTGATGCTCTTATACTATTTGTGATGCTTTTATATTGCTTGTGATGAATATCAATGCATTTTTATATGCATTATATAATTGTATGGTCTGGGAAGGAAAAAAATGAGAATTCAATGGGTAAAAAAAATATGTAAATAGCGACTCCATAGCATCCCATTCGTGTCGCAAAGACTGTCGACACTGAGTTAAATATATAGTCCTTAGCGCCATAGTCACGTCTCATTGGTGACGCGTACACCATCATATTGCGTCACTTCAGCGCCTTCTTAGCATCTAGAGTAGCGACTCGTGGACGCCGAAATCGCATCTCAGAGCTTGCGCCCCTTGCTTGTCGACTTAGCGACGCCTATCTTCTACGCACAGCCGCAAATCCCGCGTCTTAATAACGTCGAGATAGCGTCAAGTAGTGGCGCTAGTAGCGTCCCATTTTCTTTGACTCCATTGCGACGCTAGTAGCCATCGATATGCAGCGTCCCATTTTTTTGACGCTAGATAGACGCTCTTCACCACGGAGACGTAATAGCGCCACCCTAGCGTCGCTTATCTTGGGTCGCTAATCGCTCATTTTCTTATAGTGAGTTAGTGTATGATAATAAAAACTTATAAATTATTATTTTAATCAAATGATAAAAAAAATCATAATAGAGAAAAGATGTAAATAAACATTATACATATCTACATTTATTAATCAAATCGACCAGTCTTTTTTTTCACGCAATAAGCTAGGGGCCAACTTATCTCTTTTCATTTCTATAAGAAAAATAAGTGCTTATCAACTCTTTTTTAATTATTAAACAGAAATAAAATTTTAAAAATTGTTTATAAATTTATCATTATTTAAAATTAGTGGCGGCAAAGTCTTGATTTGGCATGTATCCTATATGTATTACAATTAATTAAAACTTAATATGTTATTATAATCTTTTGAGTGGACGTTTAGGTGGTAGGCAAAAAAGTAAGTTCTTTTTTTTCCTTTGTGTAATTTGATCTTTGGCACACCTTTTAATATGTTTTTTTTCATTTTTTTAGCATAGCATTGTTTATTTGTGGAAGATAATTATTTATTCTAATTTGACAAAAATAAGATGCATTTATATATATATATATATATATATATCATGAGTTTCTTCAGGTGAGAAATTTATTATGTATATTTGATTCCTCTTCGCATTCCGCTCATAAAAGAAATTATATAAGACCTTATTTTTTTTAATGTTTTATATTCCTTTTGATTTCTTTTAAAAAAATGTCATGTTTGTTTAATTCATATTCATTACAACGAATATTTTTTTTATTTATCTTTAAGCATTATCGCACCCATTTATATCATTTTATATGATTGCATTTCTTCTTAAAATATATTATTAGTGTACAAAATCAAATATTAGTATATTATTTATTTCTATTATTAGTCCTCACTATGAGCTATTTTATTAGATTATTCTTTTTTAAAATATTTTTGTTATATAATTAAACTTTATACGAGTGTTCTATCTATCTATATATATGTAATAAATACAAAATATTTATTTTTTTATCACGGTTGCAACCATGACTTTAAAAAAGATAAAATAGTTCCTTTAATTCATGTGACAATCTGATTCCTTTTAATTTGTTTTAGAATATTGTCATTATTGATTTTTTTATTTACCATATTTAATTGGTTTATATCAAGAAGTAAATAAATACAAAAAATAATTAATTTTCATCATAATATTTTCATGACCATATTCTGCACACATTTCTTTATAATAATATTTTTTTCTTCAAAACAATTTCTTCTTAAATATGTGAGAATTGGGTTCCTTTTTTTATAATATTGTCATTACTATCTCTTTTTATGTTTATTATAAGTAATATTCTTTATATGTCTTTAAGTGTTATCATATTTGTTTCTAGTATTTCTTATATTATTTTATTTCTTCTTAAAATATCATCATTGTACAAGGGTGAAAAATTTTGTAATATATTATTTTTCTTTATTGTTCGACTGATGTCATCTTCTTAGTCTTTCAACTATTCTACGATGCTCCTAAAAAAATTATTCTATGATTATAAATAAAAATGGCATTGAACTTCTACTAAAACTATGCATACATATTGCACATGTTTCATGCAAATTCTTATAACATGGGAGTAATGCATATATTTCTAATATTTTTTATTCACAAAATTATCATGTGTCAAGTTCTTTCATGGTATGGGCACTGATGCGTGAAAAATAAACGCAAATATATTAGCAAGTATACAAGAATCGTATCAAGTAATAAAGAGTAAATAGAGTGTCGAACCTACAAAGACTAATCTAAATTCTTATCTTTCTAACTTAAGTTTATTAATCGAGAGAATAACAAGAATTAATTTGAGATAAAAGTAATCCGAATTGATGACAGAGATAATGATGCCTTTAATTAATGTGAGAAAAAGTTAGAACTCAGACTTCGTATCCCTATCGAATTTTCTTAATTATTAATAATTGTAGAAAATAGACGGATAACAAGTATAGGACTCAAAAGCTTGAGGACCTAACTACCATAATTAAGAATATAATCAAAGCACATTAAAAACTCAATCCACTTTAATATACTCTCAACTAAGATGCATTAATATAAAATGTTGCTTAAAGTAAAGGACTAAAAAACTTGAGAACCTAACTATCTTAAATAGAAGTAAAATTAAAGACGTCGAAAACTCGATCAACTCCAATCTACTTTATCTAAGATGCTTTAAATTGCAAACTTCCGTTAATGATATAACTGTTAGCAATTAAAACTAATTTACTAACAAAACTATCAAAATAATAGAACTCCGGCCCGGGCTTACACACAAAAGTTTCTCTTCAGTAGAAATAATGAAGGAACCCGGTCCGGATTGTATCCAACTCGGCCCGGGTTCTTCACAGAGAAGAACCGATCATTTTTCTCGCAAAATTATGTGAAATTATATGAAATCAATACAAGAAACTAATAAACTCAGATTAAACATGAAATCCTCATCATAACCATGTTCTCAGAAGCCTAAATAACAAAATATATTAAGAGAAAACCAAGGTTCAATGTAATCTTCCTCTAACAACTAAATTAATCCATAATCGGAAGAATTAACATCAAATTTGATGGAGAAAATGTAAAATAAATATTAGAAATTATAAATCAAACTCTCAAGAAGTGGTGGACGTATCTGGAACAAGCCTTGGCCGAAACTATGCTCCAAACGATCGCCCGAAACTACGAAATCTCTACTTCTTCGATTGATTTGCAGTGGCGCGCAGTAGAACTTCGTCTCTCATTTCTGGTGCGACTAGGGCTTCAAACTCTGAGATTGCATGCTCTTGACTTCGTGGTACATCCATATTTATAGGGGTGGCGGCCTTTTCGGGTTCTGAGTTGAGTTCGCGATTTAAATTGAAGTTAAAGTCGATCGAAAAATCACGCGATCTGCCAGTTTGACTGATTTGTGCTGACTCGGGTCGGGTTCTATTCAACTTTTATTTTTGGATAGAATTCGATTCGGAATTAGTTTTTAATGTCAATCCGGTCCGGGTATGATGCCAGCCTGACCTAGGTTTCTCTTGAACTCAATCATATATGCTCTTTGTGCTTCGTTTTGCGCCCTTTTCCAATCCAATCGTTTTGCACCTTCAAAATGATGATCTTGAAAATAAAATCAAACAGAAGTGGATAGCTTTGGACTAAAAAAAAAAATAAATGAGAAAATAGATGCATGCAATGGTAAAAACTACGAAAAATACCTAAAATGATGCATGTAAAACATGTATAAAATTGCATGCATCAGGCACATATGATATAACTATTTTTAATAATTAAATTATATAATATCAAAACATAACACATTCTAAATTTAAAGATTGAGTGCTAATATTTTATATTAATGATATTATATTTTATAGATAAAATTATTTATTAGTAATAAGTGTAGAGATGTGTTTATGTGATGACTTTTATTTTTAACTTGAAATAAGAGTTAATTTTTTTTATCTCAATGATGATGAAATTAATAATTTAGATAATAGATGTGTTTTGCAGGTGATTGTGATCTATCATGCAACATAAATAATTATTGGAATATATCCCTACCTCAACATACAAAAATTTTGTTGGACATTTCTTTTTTATACATGTCAAGTTGCATATGTTTTACTACAAAAAAAATATAATGGCATGTTTGTGTTGAAAACTCATAAAAAACAAGGATAATTTAATATTGTCATGAATCTATTGTCAAGTATTCATCGTATATTTAAAATTTAATGTGTTACCAAATAATTAGAGTAGTGATTGAAATTATATGTATAATGTATATATCATGAAATTCATATAGGTATGAAATTGACTAATAAATTACTATCTTGAGAATATTATTTTATAAAAGAAGAAAAATAAATGAGATACAAAAGAATTAAATAGACTAATAAATTATTTTTATAATTATTAAAATATATCAATATAATATTTTCTTATTTTATAAATATATAATGCATGTAATTTTTCATGCGCATTTTTTGATATAATGCAAATTAGTTGAGGGACATAAAATTCTAATTTTTATGTGATGTGGTTAAATTAAAAAAGCTCTGTGGACTCAAACCGATCTGCCTACATGTGGCGCTCCTCTCGGCCACAGTCGTTGAACACCCGAGACCGTCTTTTTATAGTCGGATCCAAGTCCTCTTCGGCCTCGTCGCCGAGTTTTAACTGCGTGGTCACGGGGAGCGTGCAGGCGAACACGGACGGAGAGCGCCGAGCCATGGAAATCGCTGCCATTCTCCCCGCCTTGGTCCCTTCCTCGACTTCCGTAGGCTCTCCCGCCGCTCTTTCCTTCCCGGTCACTCCTGGGATCTCTTTCTTCCACCATTTCTCCACGATCTCACTGCTGTGTTCGGCATTCATGTGGTTCTCGAGCTTTCTGTAGGTCATTGTGCTGTTCTCCTACTTGGCCTTCTTGGCAGTGGCGGGATCACTACTTCCTGGCAAGATCGTCCCCGGCGCGGTTCTGTCCGATGGCACCCGCCTCCACTACCGTTGCAATGGCGAGCCCCCTTGCTTCTCTTTTGTTGCTCACTGACTGTTTGTTTGTTTGTCGCTACCGTACACAAGTTTTGTGGCGTAAAAGTTACTCCGAAGTGGAAACGTGTGCCCAAGGTTCAATTTTGAGAAACACTATTTCCCAAACTTGATTAGTCACAAAAAAAAAAAAAAAATGCACATGTATCTGAGAGAATACTCTAGTGGAAACTGATAGCCTCAGTAATGCATTAAATATGTTTGAAGTTGTCAACGTGTTGAGACCTCTATTTAACCGCATTTTGTGTTGTCTTCGGTTATTTATGGGAGGCATCCTACGGCTTTTGGTCAAAACTACGTTTGAATCGACTCATTACACGTGGAAATGTTCATGATGGAAACATTGATCAGCTTATTTGATATTGATCATGATTGTTACGTCATCGTTCTACTGTTTGCACTGATTTTCAACCTAATGTATCATATGATGGATACCATCTACTAGTAAAATTGGTGCAGAGTACTCTTCATATTTAAGATGATTATTAGAACGTAATTGTCATCATTCTTGTTAGGAGATTTGGATGGGCACTAATAATGATGTTGTCTCCCACTAGTTGAACCATTAACATTCCCTTTTTTCCTGTTTTGATGTTTGGACATATTATCTTCCTTTCTGTAAATATTAAAGTTGTTAACTTTTCTTTTTCTTTTCAGGTTTGGTGTCACTTCTGCTTTTATTAGCTCTTTTAGCCAGTGGTGTGCAAATGGACTATATTTCTCCTATGGTATCTACGTTGCCATCTCAAGTCTCCTTATCTGTATATTCTTATAATGCCTCAAGTTTTTTGAGGATATTATGGTTGGATGAATACACAAGTCTCATTGTCATCTTTTACTTTGTCAAAAAATAGAAAAAAACAGTTCAAAGTTTTTCTTTATTGAAAATAGCAAAAGAGTCTAGAATATTTACTTATGCATAGATGTGATGCTGATATATGTACTTGACGCCAAGTAAAGTATGATATGTTGCATTTGCAGTGACCTAGATGTAGTATACATATATATTTTGTATATTGACGTTCATTATCTGTTCTGACCCCCTAGAAAACTTGTATTTTTCATATATAAATCTACCATCTATAAGTTATCTTTTGCCCTATAGCATAAAACCTTGCAATAATCTCCTTCGGTCACTTATGCATCACACTTCCTACTGTTAAGAGAGATATGTAGCTGTAAGGACTCCATAATTATGCTTGTACATTCATAATCGAAAAAAACTATGTTTGTATATTTGGTTCTGATTTCTGTTTATACAGATGTAACTTTGTAATCTTCAATCTCCATGATTTACAATATATCTCACCTTTGTTAAAAATAAAATTTGAATCAGTGGTTGTATCCTTATCTCTTTTGTTACTGCAGGTAATAGCAGACAGAGGACTTGAGTTGCTATCAGTTACTTTCATTTTCGGTGTCTTGGTAAATTTTACTTTGTAAGATTACTCCATTTGCAAGTATTGAATTGAATTCCTATGATATGATCACTAGGATGAAGTATATCCATCTATTTTCCCACTGATTTAGTCATGCTGGTGTTAGCCATCATTTTATCGGTGAGCAAATGCTTTCAGGTTTCCCTAGTGCTCTATGCCGCTGGCTCTAGTTCTCACAATTCAACTTCCTCCCTGAAGCCACATTTAACTGGAAACTTTATCCATGACTGGTACTCTCAAAGTCCTTTTACAGGCACTCTTCGTGTTTCTAACTTCTTTAAGAAGAGATTTATGTAAACAGTGTTTTTTTCTTCTCCTTTTTCCCTTTTATGCTGTTGTAAAACATGCTCACAGTTTTCTTTCATTATATGGATGCTGATGTGCTGTAAAACATAAATCACAAAAAGCTCACATAAGTTAGGTCTAATTGTTTTCTTTCATTATGCTTTAAAATGATGCAAATTGCTTTCTAAAAGGGTGTTACAAATTGTTCTTTTACAACTCAGATTTCAGAATTTTAAAGCCTGATTAGTCTTTTTTATTTTTTTTTATCTTTTTTAAAGCCTGATTAGTCTTATTCCACTTCCATTGAAATGTTAACTTTGAGTCTTGTTGTGTCTAACAGGTGGTATGGTGTACAGCTTAATCCTCATTTTCTTGGAGTTGATCTAAAGTATGTTTCTTTACTTCATTAAATCCTTCTCATACTTATTGAATTAAGTTCAACTTCTCTTTATTTGCATAGTCATTCCACGAAATATAACGTACACGACTTATAAAAGTATACTAGAGTCCCATTTAAGGTACAAATGGGTCTAGATCAATATTTAAGTGCATACACAAAAATCAATGTAGAGAGACTTCTCGTGTGTTTTCTACGACCAACTAGTTACCTGCATTTGTCTGCATACAATTGCGCATTTTTGAGCCTATATTTCTTCTGAAGCTTCTTCTCCTCTTTAATAAATCAAGTTGATTATGAGCTTATATAGAATGTCGCATTACATAATTAGTTTCCTAGAGAGAACGCTATTCTGAGGGTTCTAGAAAGCGTTTGAGCACATAATTGTTTAGCTGAGGTATCGAATAAAACTGCTCTTGGTATTTAACCTCTCTTTCTCACTCCCCTTTCTATTCCAGGTTCTTCTTTGTTAGAGCTGGAATGATGGGTTGGTTGTTAATCAATCTCTCTCTGTTGGCAAAGTGTTATCAAGCTGGCACTGCAAATCTTTCAATCATACTTTATCATTTTTTTTGTGCGGTATCAACTATCATTTCTGTCAAACTCTGAATAATTTGGATGCCACATTAGTTAAAGATGCTGAATACGTTTCCTCTTACATGCAGTTCTACATTCTAGATTACTTCTTCTATGAGGAGTTCATGACTTCCACGTGAGTGTAATTTCATTTTCCACAAGCAAAATAGTTTATACATACATGGTCCTAGTGTCATGTGTTCTGAGGTAATTAACACCTATGCATAAGCCATTAGGTTATCTGTCCAATTGAAATTCCGTTAGATTTTGTTTGTTACATGCTAAACGTGTTCATATTTGAGTAATAGTGGTAGCTGGGTATCTGACCTAGAAATTAAATTATAAAAAGTCATTTTATCCAGTTCCCCTCTTAATAATTGAATTAGTTGCATAAGAATCTCTAATTGAAACATTAAGGCTTGCAGGAGAATTCAATTAAACTATTCAACTTTGGCTTATACTTTCAGTTTCTTATATGGTGTCTGAAATATTGAACTTTAGGGATGAGATATGAAATTTGATTCCATGGCATTTTATTATAGGCAGCTAAACTTCCATCTTTCTTGCTAGACATTGATAATGCTTTCACGTGCAAATAATATATGTTTTGAGTCATTAGATTAAGTAGCTTATGTTTGATCTTGTTTAGATGGGACATTATTGCAGAGCGGCTTGGATTCATGTTGGTCTTTGGAGACCTAGTTTTTATTCCTTTTACTTTCAGTATCCAGGCAAGATCAGTTTCATATCTGATATTGGCATTTCATTTACTTTCCATTTGAACCATGAGAAATTTTTAGCAAGAGTAGTGAATTTCAAATGCAGCATTATTGATATGCGAATTTGAGCTAATAGTTCCTAGTCATGTTCACAATTGTACTGAAGGCCATAGGCTACAAATAAATTAAACCATCAACATATTTTCAGAACTAAATCAAATATTCACGTGCATGCTTTTTTTTTTGGCAGGCCATTCTTCTTTGTAGTTTATATTTGAACTTCTTTTTTTTCTTTTAACATAATAATATGTAATCTGAGGAGTTTTGTTAGTTTCAATGTGAGATTCCTGCTTCAGTGAGACTAACCTGCTCACCTGTTTCGTCATTTCTGATACACATTGGAAACTTTGTGCGTGCAATTACTTAGAAGACTTTGTTTGCAATTGTAAATTAACCCTCTCATTGCCATGTCATCTTGATTTGTTGAAGGAGAAACAATTTATTCATCATGCAATTGTTGTAATAATTGCCCTTTTCTTGTAGAAAATTTTGTCATACATGATTTATATTGATATTTCTAATTGAAATAAATCCCCCATCCTTCCAAATAGGTTCTTTCTACAACAAAATCTTATTACTGCTTAAACTTATCAACTGTTTCTTCACAATGGGTTCAGGGTTGGTGGCTTCTGAGGAACAAAGTGGAGATCACAAAAGCTGCAGCAGTTGCTAATTCTTTTGTCTTTCTGATTGGGTAATTTTCCTGTTATAGTCATCTTATATTTACTGCCATTATCCCATGGATCTAAGGTATATGTATGCTTATGTGTTTCTCATTCTTTTGATGAATTATGCAGATATCTAGTATTTCGAGGGGCTAACAAGCAGAAACATATATTTAAGAAGAATCCTAAGGCTCCTATATGGGGTGAAACCCCCAAAGTTATTGGAGGAAAGCTGCTCGTTTCTGGTTACTGGTTAGATTCCTGAATTTGCGTACCATTACCGGCTTCCAATAATCACATATTTTGTTGCTTTCCGTTTAAAAAAAACATAATTTTGTTGACTATTAAATAACTTATATGAAAAATGTCATAATTGTTCCTTCCACTTATGGCAGTGTTCTCTGATGATATAAATCAATGGCCTTCAATGACATTGCTTGAAATCTTGTCTGTCATTGGTTATTTTTTTAGAGTTTGTCATTATATGTTATGAATCCTCAATTGCGTTGTTTTAAGTCTAGAGTGTACAAAAAAGATAATGAAGAACATAAAGTTTTATTTTGCTTCCAATAATGACAGATTATTTTCTGCCCTCAAGGCTGAACACTGAACATCACCTCTTATTGTGTTCAGCTTTAGCAAATTTTCCCTTTGGTGATGCAATATTTATTTGTTTGGACATAGCACGTGACTAAAAAATTGTGCAAGTCTCAATTCTCGATTGGTTTTGTCGTTTGTTGTCAATCGATGTCCCTTATTTATTATTATTATTATTTTGCAGGGGACTCTCAAGGCACTGCAATTACCTAGGGGATCTATTGCTTGCCCTTTCTTTCAGCTTGCCATGTGGCATAAGGTAGTACATCAATTTTTCTGTTCATCTAGGATTATCCAAGTGAAGCAAGTCTTCATTTCTATCAATTTGTTTGCAGTTCTGCAATTCCATATTTCTATCCTACATATCTCTTCATTCTACTCATATGGAGGGAGAGAAGAGATGAAGCAAGATGCTCCCAGAAGTACAAAGAGGTCTGGGTAGAATATTGCAAAACAGTTCCATGGAGGATTGTGCCCTATGTTTACTAGAGGAAATCTAAGTTATGAACGCAATGGAGCTGTCTGTCCTTAGGTTAACATGGCAAGGCCACAGATGTTAAATTCCTGGTAGCAAATTAGTGCAAAGATTTCCAATTTGTTAGATTTCATTTGTTAGAACTAAAAGATGCAACATCAATGCTTCATGGGAATCAAACAGTTTGCAGGAAAGTGACATGACCTCCTACTCTGACCTGGCCCTTGAATGTGATGCAATTTCATATCTCGCTTGCAACATTTCAAGAGGCCATTGGGAGCCCCTTGGAAGTAATGCATCAAAGACAGAAGTTCGTGAAGTTCCTTCATACGATGTATTTAACATACAAAGAGAGGACTTGTGCATGAATACCCAAAAAGGAGATCACACGGTACTGGGAAAAAAATAGAGCTTTATATTATGTATCTCCATATATCTTTTATAAAAATGTTAACGAGAAAACAGAGGAAATATAAACGATAATCTTGTAAGAAACATAGAAGTGATCTCCCTCAATGGCAGCAGAGCTCGCATAAACACCTCATTTTTTGGTAAGTTTCTTAAAAGCAAGCTGTGTTAATCCAGTTTAAATGTTTCATATAACACAATCAAATAAATAAATAAATGTATATATATATATATATATATATATTTATTCTTGTTAAATTTATGTGTGTTTCATATCTTTTGTTTTTTTTATGTTAAAGTTAGCAAAGAAATAAAATTTTCAAGGTGAAAATATTATGACCAGATCATATATATATTTATAATAAATATATAATATAATTAATGATTAAATATTTAATTTAAACTCATTACATATTAGATTAAAGAAAATATGTGTATATATATATATATTATACACATAATACCTATATTAACTATACTATAGGACTATTTGTATATTATACAAGTTTCACCCCACCATCCATAACCAATTTATCTAAAGCGGATCCGGTCTCCGGCGACTATCGAGGGGGATCAGGGCTCGCACAACATCTCCAGCAGCCTCGTCGAGCGAGATCGTTGAGCAGGAGTGTTGGGTCACTGAGCGTCGCCGATCGCGTCGATCAGGATCGGGCCGTCATCGCGCGAGATAGCAACAACAAGTTGGGACGAACAAAGGAGGCATCAAGCGTTAGGGTAGGGATTCGGGGAAAAAAGAGAAAAAGGGGAAAATTGGCTGTTTTTTGGTAGAAATGGATCCGTCGTCGCGCGTTGATTCGACGGATGGCGATGGAGGCAGGACGGTCGGGACGAATGGCATAGTCCCGACCTCCATTTTGTCCTTAAAATAATACAATAAGAATACAAAGTTTGAATTCTAACTTTCTCTCACATTTTAGTGGCATCATTATCTGATTATCATCAATTTGAATTACTATTATTTAAAATCATACTTTGTTATTTTCTTAATTAATAAACTAAGTTGAAATATATATAAGAATCGATATTAGTTATCATGAATTCATTACTCTATCTACTCTTCATTACTTGATACGATCTAGTATATTTGCGCTTAACTTGCAGACATCAATTAGTTAACTAAACTTTGATAATTGAACTTTATTATTGATTTAATTAATTCTAAATTAAGAAAATTTATCGCATTATAGTGTATAAATAAGGTGCCTTAAAGTATCAAATCATCATTTAGCCAAGTGATCATTTATTTTATTTACTTCTAAAACCAATTATTTTCTTAAATTTTCAAAAATATTAAAATAAGGTCTTAGTTATTAATCATCTTCATGGGAATGATAATTCTATTCATTTGCTTTAATTAATTGAGTGAATAGTGCATTTGCTAGTGTTGCTATCATTTTGATCACATGAGTGTGTGAACACATTTTGATGTTAAGGTATCCAGGAGTCACACGCCTCATCGCATATAATAGATAAAATGCTTGTATCTTTTGTATCCTTCTATTGAGATAATGAGAGAGTTTGATATGTATTATATACATGAAAGTAATGCATTCTGCCTAAATAGTAGACACAGGTGATAAATAAGAGAATACTAAAGATTCGAGCCATAGAATTTCTCAATTCTGACACAAGGTACTTATTAGATCGAATAGAATGATTTTGTCGTATCCATAATAATACCAATCCAACCCATTTCATGAAGAAAATGTGACCAATTAACCAACCAACAAAACTACTTGTTACAAATAACATCTTGTTGTTGCATCGAAACATATAAATGTATTTTATATCTTGTAAAAGAAAATTATTTAATTATGACTTTATGATTGCGTGTATATGTTATGATGATCAATTATAAACTATGTGATTTGATTATTTGTATTATCATTTTTTGTATTATTTTGAGTAATTATACACATTTTTTTTATATTTTTATCTGATCGTCTGTAATGAGTGGTGAATTTTAGTTTAAATCATAATTCAAATTGGATTCGTGACATTATGTGATAACTTTGATGAGTGCAACAATGATTTGCAGTCACTAACAAAGCATGATATAAAAGAATGAGAGTAATATGGACATCCATCCCCACTAAAATTACAATTATAAATGGATAATAACAATTCCAACACAACAAATCATTCTATATGCTTCTCATAGTTAATATTACAACCTCACAAACAATAAACTTCAGTAGGTAAGAAGATGTAACATTCAATGCAACACATATCTTTTGATACATTTTATCATCACAAAACTCTTTTCTTGTTGGAGCAAAGTTTTAATGACATATTAAATTATATTTTAATGATATAAATCTCGAAAGATTAAAGTTAGATGTTGAAAAAGTTTAAAGAAAAAGAGAAAATTTTATGCACTACATTTTGATTAAATAATTGATTATCATCTTATTACATTCTAGTTGAATCATAAATATCAAAATTGTAGGGAATCCTGATAGCTATTCATAAAATTTAAGATTATCTAATTTTAATAACTGTGCAAAAAGTTATGCTCAAATTAGTGCAGGTCGGTCAACCTATCAATCAACAGAATGAAAGTCGGTCGAGACAACTCCGGTCGACCGATCAATGCATGCACTGCCCAAAGCATGATGAGACTATATCAGTCAATGCCGAGATGATATCGATCGATCGATCAAACGCAGAAGCTGAAGAAATGAGCGCAACGATCATATAGACCGGTTGACCGATCCATTAATGCGGTCGACCGATCCCTTGATCAAATGAACAATAATGATCAATTTTGAAGAGAGATTTGTGGAATAATTTTTGAACAATTTTTTCACATACTATAGTCTATAAAATGAGTGCCAAAGTAGAAGCAAAGACACCAATCTAAGCATTGAAGCAAAATTTCAAGAAATCAAAAGAAGATATTTTTTCTTAAAGTTATCATTTAGAGCTTTATTTCTTTCTTTCTTATCTTCTTGTGAGTGTTCTATTGTAAAAGGGTGAAATCATTTTTCAGAAATATTGTGAGAGCTCATGTGTGAAAGAGGTTCCAAATCTTACCTCCTGAGCGAGAGAAAAGATTAGCTTTCTAGGAGGAGAGGCTTGCCTTGCCTCTTGAAGCGGAGAAAATGTGGTTGTGTAAAGGGCATTCTTCCTTACCCCATTTGAAACAAAGAAAGTATTTTAGCAGAATCTCTAATGATCTCGAGGTCGTGAAGTCAGAGCAAGAACATAGGTCAAGGTGTAGCCGAACCTCGTCAACAATCACCAGTGCATTTTGTGTTTGCATTCGCTCTCTCCCTCTCATATTGCATTTGATGTTATCTGAATTGCATTGATGTGTAAGATATAAAGAATCGATTTTAGCTTCCGCAATGATTTTCGTGAAATCGATACTTTTGATTTAAACACCAATTCATCCCCCCACTCGTGGTGTCCACTGGGATCCAATAAATAATATCAGAACGGGTTGCTCTTATTTTAAGATCTAATCATTTTTAGATTTAATTATTTTCAATCATCTTGATCTAAATTTTAACCATCTTAAGAGTTATGGCACCAAGTGGAGTTACTTTTACTAAAAGACAATCAATTAGTCACCCTCCTCTTTTAAATGCATCAAAATTTGCATATTAGAAAATTAGAATTCAAGCATACATTTGTTCGATTGATATTGACATGTGGGACATCATTGAAAATGATTACTATATGAAAATTGCCTACAAATTCTGTCGAAAGAGAAATTTTTTGAAAAACTCAATTGGAAAGACAAAAACATTTTTTATTGGATTCAACGGAATTTAATCGAATTTATAATTGTGAAGTGCAACTGAGATTTGAAATAAACTCATAACTACTTATGAAAAAATAGATAAAGTTAAAGAATCTAAATTGAATATTTTAAATCATCAATACGATTCTTTCAAAATGCATGATAATGAATCAATAAATGATATGGTTGCACGATTTAACGATATCTTGAAAGGTTTAGCTTTCTTGTGCGAGCCAAGAACTAATCCCAAAAAGTGAAAAAGTTTCTCAGATCTCTCTCATCCAAATGGCATAAAAAGAGGACCGTGATTAAAAAAAAAATAGTCTAAATTTTGACGATCTAATTGGCTCACTATTAATCTATGAGATTGAAATCCAAGAAGAAGAAGAATAAAAAACTCCAAAAAAGAAGATATTGACCTTGAAAGCAAAAAAAAAAAAAAGAATGCTCAAATGAAAAAGAAGTGGACGAAAAGAGACTCGCCTGCTACACAAGAAAACTAGATAAGTATATCAAATTGATGAAAAAGAAAGAGAAGAATGAAAATCCAACCCAAAGATTAGACAAACATCACAAAGAAGAGAGAATGACTCATCAAGCTTTTCTAGTGAGAAAGCATACCTATGCTTAATGGCTCACAACGATGAGATAATTTCTAACCCTTCAAATTCAAACTGTGACTCATCAAACTCTTCCGAAGAAAACATTTCTTTAGATGTAAATAAAGAACTCTCCTCTCTTAGAAAAAGATATTTTTAATTAAAGAGAAAAATGAAAAATTAATATATGAGATTGAAAAATTAAAGAAGAAAAGGATGCATATTTTGTGAAAAATGAAAATCTGAAAAATGAAATTGATACATTGAAAATTACACATGCTTGTGAAATAATAAAACTAACATGTTCCTTAAAAAAGTTAAAGAAAGAAAATACTTTTTTAAAAAGTACACAAAAATAATATTATGGCTATTTATCATGTAACGAAAAATACTCTTAGGAAATATCTTAAACATGAAAATTCTTATTGAAAATTCAATTATTTCTATGGTAGAAAATCACATCTCAAATATTTTACACGTGAATTTTATGGTCATTATGCATATTAATGTAGAATAAGAAAATCATCACAACATGACATAATTTGAGTTACGAAAAGAACACTAACAAAATAGGGGCCAAAGAAGTTTGGGTACCAAAAGTTAATTATTTTTCAGATGTGTCTCATATGTAAAGCAAATGATGAATGTAAATGTGAAGCACAAAAATTATAGTAAAAGTATCACCTACTTTTTATTCTTCTCCAAAGCTCAAAATCATCATTTTTTAAAAAAAAGGGAACACATCAAATAGAAAAAAGAAATTAGTCATAATGATAGGGGAGCATGTTTTCAACTTTATTTTAACATATTATTATTGTATCAAAGTTTTATGTAATATTTCGATTCCTAATATAATTTTTGACTTATGGATTTCATAACCTCTAAATCAATTTAATTTCATTTTAAAATAGCCATAAATTTAGGGAAGTTATTTTTTCATATTTCTTGACCTTTTATGATACTTTACTTTTTATAGAAAAAGGGAAAATAATTTTTTCTAAAAGACAAAGGAGGGAATTTCATGTGGTTTCTTATTTTTACAAACTACTTTTTGATGAAATAATAGAGGGAGAAATATAGGAGAAATATGATATGAATATACCTTGATATGAAGAGTACTTTACAATTAGTACTTATGTAAATATATATATCATTGTAAGGAAGGCAAAGTTTTAGGCGGAGTAAAATTAATTTTACAAGATTTTATAATTTTTTCGCAATGTATATATTTTTTATTTTTCTCGATTTATCTTCATAAAAAAGGGGAGACTGTTGGGGCAAAGTTTTAAGGACATATTAAATTATATTGTGATGATACGAACAAAAAATATTTAAGTTAAATGCTGAAAATATTTAAAGAAAAGAGACAACTTTATGCACTACACTTTGATTAAATGATTGATTATAATCTTATTAGATTCAAGATGAATTATAAATATCAAAATTGTAGATAATTCTGTTAGCTATTCATAAAATTCAAAATTATCTAATTTGTATAACTGTGCAAAAAGTTATACTAAAAATATTGCAAGTCGGTCAACCTGTCGGTCGACAGAATGAAACTTGGTCCAGACAACTCCGGTCGATCGATCTTGTATACCGGTCTACCGATTAATGCATGCACTTCTCAAGTTTCATGAGGAGACTATGTCGGTCGATGCCAAGATGATACCGGTCGACCGATCAAACGCAGAAGTTGAAAAAATGAGCGCAACGCTCATATAGACCAGTCGACCGGTACATTAATGCGATCGATCGGTCCCTTTGTCAAATGAACAGGAACGATCAATTTTAAAGAAAAATTTTGTGGAATAATTTTTGAACGAATTTTTCACGTACTACAACCTATAAAAGAATGTCAAAGTCAAAAGCAAAAACACTCATTTAAGCATTGAAGCAAAACTTCAAGAAATTAAAAGAAGATCTTTTTTCTTGAAGTTATCATTTAGAGCTTTCTTTCTTTCTCTCTTCTCTCCTTGTGAGTATTCTATTATAAAAGAGAAATAATTTTTTAAAAAGATTATAAGAGCTGTTGTGTGAAAGAGGTTCCAAATCTTATCTCTTGAGCGAGAGAAAAAATTAGCTTTCTATGAAGAAAGACTTGACTTGTCTCTCAAAACAGAGAAAAGATGATTGTGTAAAGGACGTTCTTCCTTGGCCTATTTAAAACAAAGAAAGTGTTTTAGTGGAATCTCTGACGGTCTCGAGGTCGAGAAGTCGAAACGGGAATGTAGGTCAAGATGAATCTCATCAATAATCATTCGTGTATTTTGTATTTGTATTCTCTCTCTCCCTCTCATGTTGTGTTTGATGTGATAGAATTGCATTGATTTGAAAGATCTAAAGAATCGATTTTAGATTCCGCAACGATTTTCGTGAATCGATACTTTTGGTTTAAACACCAATTCACCCTCTTCTTGATGCCATTTGGGATCTAACATTTTTAACATGGAAATTTGATAAATTTAATTATCGACAAAATAAAAAAAACTCTTGAAATATATAATACAAATATAAGTAAATAAATACATGTGATCACAAGTAGATTGTAAACAACATAAATTAAAATATCAAATTTGATAATTAAAGTGTTCTATTTTTCTCAAGTACATAGAAAGAGGATAACAAATACTCATCTAACAGTAGAAACAATAAATATAATGTTCTAATCATGTACACTCCTGCACTTTCTTATTTTAACTTCGATAATAAATTGAAACCTTCTTTGTTCATCTCAAGATCAAAATCCTCTAATAAGATGAGGTCCAATAAATGGAAGTACATGCAAGCTCTATTTTGCACGACATCATATTATAAAATAACTCTATCAACATAGTAGAATATAAAACTACTAAAATTAAGGGAACTAGTATATATTCGAACAAAATTCATAATTATTCTCGAACTTTATCCTCTTTTTCAACTCTATCATCAAAATTTTTTTAATGGGATTGTCCTCAAACTTAACCCATTTTGAGTTGCGATAGCCTATTTCTTGATTGCCCAACATACGTGGATGTTACATTTTTTTGACATGACAAATACTTTCTCTATTTTATCATTTTGTAACTGCTTGCATTTGTACTTTTAACCTGGATTTGTCATAATTTTGCCCCTTTTTACTTTGCTGTCATTATTTTCCCCTTTCCCTTTTGCGCTCATCAGTTGACATCGCCACCTAATCGACTTGCTTGGTTAAAAATTATTCGCTACTAGTCAACGGACCCTACTAGTAGTAGTGGGTCTAAACGATGTAGAGAGAAGCTTCGAATTATAGCGAGAGAGAAATCAAGCATGACGACATACGCATATTCGATGTGCATTATTCATGCCCATAGTATATCTATATGAATGTTTATTGAAGAGAGTTTATAGAGGACAATTATTAATAGTTGTAGAAATATATTCACATGATTGCATGTTTTTAATGGCATATGCATACATCAAGAATGAGTGCACAATCACATGGGCCTGGTTTCGAACATTCACAAAGGGATGTGGAGATGGACAATGGTAGAGGCTAGATATTGATGAGTGATAGACAAAAGGTAATATTTTGTTACCTTCCATTTTCATCACATAGCACATTTTACAAATTTTAATTAATGTGCACTTGTTAACCGTATGTGTTAGCATCAATAGAGTATAGAAAGTGCATAAGACACCTATAGACTAATGTCCTATTGGATGTCAAGATGAAACTAATGATATTCAAGTTTATGCTATAAATGCTACTGAAGTACTCTTCAACTTATGAATTATTTAGATTGAACCTAATATCACATTTTACTACTTTGCAAGCTTCTCAGGCAAGCAAGAAGAACAAATGAAAAAATAGCAAAAGATATCGTTGAATTAGGAGTCGTTGACAACTGTCAATAGGACATTTGGAAATCACACGCTTTGTTTTGTAGATTCCATTGTATAAACATTTACAAATAATTTGTTATAATTTTGGTGTAATTTAAATATGTGACAATGGGGGATATAAATCGGCGAAACTTAACCACATGCATATTTAGTAACTTAATATGTGTTGTCATTAAGATTTTTTTTTATAAATATTGATATGGAAATGGATGCATTGTTGCCTTTGTCATAATATAGAATTAGTATTAACCTATGTTGTTGCATATATTGGATACAAGAAACTATTGCGGTGTTGCAAATTGCATTGTATTGACTTGTGTATTGCAACAAATCAATAAAGACTAACACAATAAAATACTAAAGTTAAGGATTGTTAAACATTTTTTTTACAAAATTGGGGATGATACAATTTTTATAATAAAAGTTAAAGGACAGTTATAATTTTCACTAAAAGTTCATTAGCATCCTTAAATCTTAAACAAAGTTGAAGGCATTCACATGTCTTAGATAAAGTTGGAGTACAATCCAAGAACCATATCTTGCCGATATTTGGCAACCACATTCAAACATATGTTGTGAATATATTTTCATGGAACACGTACGGTCAACTATTTGTTAAAACATATGCATGAAATTTTAGAAAAGGTTTTTCATTGAAAACATATCACTAATTATATTCCTACTCGTATGTTATATTCTATTTATATAATTTCACCAGATACAACATGTAACATATTACTCATCAATTCAATTAAACAAAATAAAAACATATTTGTAAAAATTCGATAGCATTTTGCCTTCCCCCATTTCAATTTTTTGTTTTCAATTTTTGAATATAATCTCTTTGAGATTGTAACTACAACTCTAGTAATCCATTTCTTTTCTTTTTCTTTGTTCATTGCATGTTCTAGCTTGTTAATCTTTCACAATAATATGTTGATCGTCATATCACTTCTTGAATCAACAAATGAATTGAGCCGATCAAAGTAGCCATATGATTGAATCCTATGAAAATACACATGAATTAAATAATTTGAACTTTACTAGGGAAGAAAGGAAAATTATTTCACTCATTCCAAAATTTTGACACCCATAAACACACTATCATGGTTAGTTTTCATACAAGAGGTTCTAATAATTAATTCTTCTTCGCAGTTGCACCTTCTTATGGCTTTGCACGATGACATTCAATGAAGGCAAGGTTGTATTAGGGATTTTGGTTCGATGGCATAAAAGAGATTAGGATTTATGATGATCAAATAATGAGGAAATAAAACAACTCACATGAAATAAAATTATAGCTTTGAAGGGGTGATGTTTCATATCTCCAAAAAAATGGAAATGCTAATGCTAACGGTGGTCGCCGGTGAGTAGCGAATGACTTTTGAGCAGTACGACATCCATTTGACGACAATGAAAATCGAGTAAGTACCGAATGATGGTGTTGATTCAGTAGCGATGACAATCAATGTGCATGAAGTGGGGAAGGGGAAATTGATGAATGCGAAGGGGAAATGTGCAAAATTTACTTGTTTAACAATGAACTTAGGTTAAAATGTAATGGGATGGATGCACAAATTGTGGAGTTAAAAAATATAGCATTTCCCACGCCGAGAGGGGGGTACACATGAAGGAGAGAGAAAAATGACATGTGGTGTACATGTAGACTAGGCAATTGGTAGATAGGATATCACAAGACAAAATGATCTTTGATGAAATAAGTTAAAAATTGAAGTTACAAAGTAAAATTTTAAGAATAATTGAAATGCAGATAAAATTCGAGGACAACTAAGAAAATTTACCCAAATATGTTCTAAAGGAATAAGAAAGAATAATGCTCATATAACAATGTTACAATAGTTAAGTCTTGAATTAGTTTCAGTAAAAAAAGTGCATATTGTGTTTGCTAGCATATGAAACATGTCCAAACCTTTCAATGAGAAAGGATGAAGAGAGAACTAATAAAAGAGGTTAAAAGAATATGAGAAAGAGCATACACCTTTGGTTTGGCAAACGAATTAGGTTACAAATGTGTATAAAAGGAATACAACAAATGAACCAAGGAGAGATTTAAAGCAAGCCCTTTGCTCGAGATCCCAATATTGTTGGTGATCTACAACACAAATAGAATATACCGAAAAAAAAAGGAACGGAAAAAATAAATTGGTATTGGCGAAAACATTTTTGTTCAATGATCCCATATAAAAAAATCAACAAGACATCTTGAAGCAGCAAAGAAAAATCTATCTGACTGAGTTGCTAAAAGATTCGTTCGGCAGATTTTTAATCTCCTATATAAAATTATATAGAAATTTATGAAACTTAAAATAGGTACAATAAACTATACATACGAGTCTCTCCCAATTTTTGGCTTGGGTGATACTTCCATCTAACCAACAATTCTTAATATGCAACAACAAGTTGTACAACCAATATGCATCTAATGAATTTGAACCGTTAGATGATGATTATATGGTTGAGATCAAATTTAATAAATTAATATTAAATTTAATAGAAATTGAATCTCAATTATATAATCATAATCTAACGATCCTAATTTATTGGTTGCATATTGGTTTTGCTTACATGCTACTTAGCTTCATTTGTCTAGCACATTTGGCTTGTATTTTAAACCTTTCTTAATATTTGATAAATGAATATTTGAAATGATACATTTCTTATAACTAAAAAGAAAGAAAATAATGACAACTTATATTTTTCTACTTTTATTTTTATCATAATAGTTAACACTTTCTAAACACCCTTTCCATATATTTTTTCCCTCTCTCATAACTTATTTCGTCCGAGCCTGTCCTTTTTCTTTCGTTATTTATATATTTAATTATAATAACTTATATCAACGTTAAAATATATAGCAAATTATGTTGTTATGGTTTTCTTGAATTATTTTTTTATATATATATTATTTTAGTCTTTTATTTATTAAAATAACTCAACAGTCATTTTTATTATTAAATGATATAAATCTCATTATCACAAATCAGTTATCTTTAAAATATTTTATTAATATTTATTTTATCAGCTAAACCAAACATACCCTAATTCTTTCAAGTCTCTTGTATTAGATTGTGGTCTCTTATATATATATATATATATATATATTTAAAATCTTCCTTATACAAAGAATCTTTGATCAAAACATATTTTAGGCAGGTAATTATGCATACCAAAATAAATTTTTTTATTTAGGTCTTGAAAAAAGGCTGAAAAAAAGCCCGGTCACGTGGATCCAAAGAAGTAGAGAAGCAGTTAAAATAAAACTCCTTTTATGAACACACATTTTGTTTTTAATCGATCTCCTCGTCCTTCTTTAATTACAATCTAACAAAGTCGTATGATTACGATCGATGACTCACGCCAGCTGGACATATCTGTGGCTTTACGTCAGCCCCCCAAAACCCCCTCAAATATTACCGTCCACCGCTCTCTCTCCCCCCCCCCCCTCTCGCTATCAGTCTCTCTCCTCCCCCTAAACACTCGCCCTCTTGCTCTCTTCTTCTCGCGCTCTCGCTCGCGTCGCCCAAACCCTAGCGGTGCCTTCGGTCCCGCATTTGGCGATCGGGACACGAGGGCGGCAGCGGAGACAGATCCGGCGAATGAGGTGGTAGCCCATGTCGAGCAGCGACCAGACGCCGCCGCCGCAGCCGCCGCGGCGCCCGCGCCCGGGCCCGTGGCCTCCGGCGCCTGAAGCCGGCGCGGACGCTGGAGGCGCCAAGCAGCCGCTCTCCTGGGCGAAGAGGACCGGGTTCAAGCCCGTGGTCTCCGGCGAGTACGGCGTGGGCAATTCCGGGCAGATTCCTTTACCCAAGCCCCGGGAGCCGGAGAGCGGCGTGGATCTGGAGGCGGGCACTCGGGGGAATGCTGCTACAAACATGCTTCCCGCACCGCCTACAGCCGTTGCCGTAGCTAATGGGGAGCAGGAAAACAAAGAGAGAGCTGCTGGAGGAGGCGGAGGAGGAGTTGGGGGACCGGCGCCGGTGCCGGTCGATCTTATGGCCAGGAGGAGGAGAGATTCGGATGGTGTGGCGAAGAATGCCGGATCAGGGCCTAATGGGCAGGCAGCACGCCCTGATCCGCCTCCTCTGAGGCAGAGAAGGGATGACGACACAGTGACACTGCCTCAGCTGCCGGAGGAGGACGAAGGTTTTGCATCGCGTCAGGCTCATATTAAGTATGAGCTCAGAGATAGTCCCGGACTCGGTGAGTATTGACGAGAAAGACTCGCTTTTTACGCATTTCTGCATTATTATTCCAAGTTTCTAACGTTCGGTGTATCGTGCTCCACAGTTCCAATAGTATATTATAGCTTGCAACATTATCTTTCCATATTGGGATCGTTGATACTGATCCCGCTTGTTATTGTTCCAGCCATGGGCGGCACTGAAGTAAGATAATTATCCTCTCCCACGCTCTCATTTGTTATTCCTTTCTAAAAGAGAAATGCTTCTCATGGTGTTTGTCATTATCCTGCAGGAGGATACTTCCGCTGTGGTGTCCACAGTATTCTTTGTTTCAGGTTTGACTACTTTGTTGCATACATTCTTTGGGACAAGATTGCCACTGATACAAGGCCCATCCTTTGTTTATCTAGCACCAGCACTTGCCATAATTAACTCTTTAGAGTTTCAGGGCCTGAATGAAAATGTATGCATCTTTATTTCTATTATTAAGTGACATTTTTTCCCCGTAAAGAGTTACATATTCTTCTTTTTACATCAGTTTACATGATATTTCCCATTTGATTTCATATCCAATGAATTTTTAATGTTTGCTGCAGAAATTTAAGCACATCATGAAGGAGCTACAAGGAGCTTTGATAATATCTTCAGCATTTCAAGCAATAATGGGATATACTGGATGTATGTCTGTGCTTTCAAGGTATGCTTTCTGCACATTATTATAAATGTCTTTGTTAATAAAAGAGCAGTTCTAATTGTTGTCCATTGAGTATTGCTATGGCAGTATTTCAGGCTATTTGACTTCAACATAATGATACCCATCTTTAGATGAGCTAACATTGCATCCATTTTCTTTTGAGGCTAGTAATGTTTGTCATCAATCTTTATATCTTTATCATACATGGACGTCATTCTGGACGGTATTTTTACACATGGATTATTAGTCTTTTTAATAGAAAGGATGGCTAGTTTTTTGGCTAGTTTTTTCTCTGGTCATTCTTTAATCCCCTCAAAGACAAGATCAAGTCTAAACTTACCAACTAAAAGATCTTCATTTTTTTAACAATAAAGGTTTTCCATCCTAATATAATATATCAGGAGTCTCATGGTTAAGCTAGTCAAAATATACCTTTGGTCTCTTGTCCTCAGGCTGTTGATGCATTTGCTGCTAGCCAAAAATGAGTACAAATTTATTTTGTCAGGAACTTTTATCATTTCTTTATGAGCTTGTCCAACATATCTGCATTATCGTTGATGATCGTGGATTCAATTGGAACCTACAAATGTATGTTGTTCCGAAGTGTGAACTGATGGAGAAACTGCAAATAATAGAATGTTTCCTTGTAAATGTTTTTTCTTAAGTAGACATATTTTTTCTTGTAATATGTTTCCTTGTATTTTTATTTTTTCTCCTAAAAAAAGTACACATATTTTTGGGTTGCTAACTGCATAATTTACTCCATCTAAAAAAACCTGCATAATTTACTATTTTTTAAAGGGCCACATGACTTAATATTTCACTTGATGTCATTACTTTAGCTTCTTTATTTTAAACATTTCCAAACTGTTTGATTCACAGAGTACTTTCTTTGCAAAATAAGTGTAGAGCTCATCTTTACATGTACGTCACATTCAAAGTAATTATCCTAGTTAATTCTCTTATTTTCATCTAGTACATTGGATTTTTTATATGGAGTTAGATCAGTTGCTGTTTGTTCCTGATTTGAAACCATTTTCCATATGCTGCAATGAATTGAGTAGAGATACCTTTCAAAGATGATTGAGAGGAGTTTCATTAACACTTGCGAGCAAGGAATTGTCACATTGATACAGAGTTTAGTGTAATATACACAGTAATTGGGAGAGCAAGGTGAATTGCTTATGTTGCCTCCAAATTTCAAGGTTCTGCTCTAGATGGCCTAACTGTCTGGGAACCTCTGGCAAAGATATGAAGTACTTTTTGTCTGTTTCCAATGTGGAAATATTTCACTACTGGGGTATTATTTTCCTGAATTGATGACGATGTTAATCATAGAATTCAAGTTGGTTGGTGTAAGTGGAGGAAAGCCACTGGAGTTCTTTGTGATAGAAAAGTATCCAATAAAGTTAAAGAAAAATTCTATCGTACTGCTATAAGGCTAGCAGTGTTATATGGTAGTGAATGTTGGACTATGAAGGGACAACATGAACGTAAAGTGGGGGTAGCCGAAATGAGGATGTTGAGATGGATGTGTGGTCATACAAGATTAGATAAGATTAGGAATGACCATATACGTGAACGAGTCGGAGTGGCTCCTATTAGTGAGAAAATGGTAGAGAATCGTTTGAGATGGTTTGGTCATGTTCAGAGAAGACCATTAGATGCGCCAGTAAGAGTAGATCAAATAATCTGGAGTCCGATTAAAAGAGGGAGAGGGAGGCCAAGGCGGACACTTGGCGAACTAATAGAGCAAGACCTATTGGTGAATAATATACCGAAAAGTTTGGTTACTAATAGAGCGGAATGACGTTGTATGATCCATGTAGCCGACCCAACCTAGTGGGATAAGGCTTTGTTGTTGTTGTTGTTGTGGTATTATTTTCCTGAAATATTTTGCATCTTTTGTTCCTCGCTTAATTTGCAGCACATTTCCTTACATATTTTGTTTCAGGTTGATCAATCCAGTTGTTGTATCTCCTACCATTGCAGCTGTCGGACTTTCTTTTTTTAGTTATGGCTTCACTCAAGTAGGAAGTTGTCTGGAAATTGGGTTGTTGCAAATATTGCTTGTAATCATGTTTTCACTCGTGAGTATACTCCTGTTCTCTCTTCTATAATCATGCAGCTTTTGTGATTGTCATTTTCGCAACATGCCATAACCTTTTTATAAGGTTGGGCAAATATTTTCCTTGGTTTTTGAATAACTAAAGTATCATTGACATTCTTGTTACAGTATCTGCGCAAAATACGCATACTTGGTCATCGAATTTTTTTAGTTTATGCGGTAAGTGTTCGATGATCATTCAGCTAAAAGCATTTTGACTACATATGAAAATTAATTCATTCTATGCATTTTGACAACATAGATTTAGATTAATCAATTTATTGTCATTCATTTACAGGTTCCTTTGGGACTGGGAATCACGTGGGCAGTAGCTTTTCTTCTCACGGAATCTGGAGTTTATAGTTATAAAGGTTGTGATATAAATATACCTGCCTCAAATAATGTATCAGAATACTGCAGGAAGCACGTACCTCGGATGAAACACTGCCGCGCTGACACCTCACATGCTTTAAAGTCTTCTCCCTGGTTTCGGTTTCCTTATCCACTGCAGTGGGGTGTGCCTATTTTCAGTTGGAAGATGGCCATTGTGATGTGTGTTGCCTCACTTATTGCATCAGTTGATTCTGTAAGTTCCTTTTCTCTAACAATTTTGACATCATCTGCCATTATTTTGTATAAAACTTTTATTTCATATGTTTTTTCATCAGAAAGTCTGCTTATATATAACGTTAGGTTCCTTGACAACAAAAAACTTTAGAAGGTTTTGTTCCCGTACTGTTCATGGAGAACAATATCATGAAACCAAGAAATTTTAAGTTAATAACTGACTTACAAACTCGGATATTCAACCTTATATTGATTTGTGCTATGCTATCACCTTGTATAACTAACTGGCATATGCGTGTATGAAAAAAAGTAAGAAATGTGTGTTGTTACGTAGTAGTCATTTGACTACTTCTCTAGTGTCATGGCTGAAAAAGAGAATATATTGATACTAATCCACGATCAGGAAATGGGATCATCAATATTTAGAATACTTTTGCTTTATAACTTTTATTAGAGTGAGGTTAGTTGATTCCCATTATTAAGAGTTGACCATGAGCTTTAAAGCCATGATCTTCCCAAAAAAAAGAGTTGATACATCAGTAGGTTCAGGGTAAATTACACCAACCGTCCCCCAACTTTGGGTGTTGTAACTACTCGGTCCCCAATCTTCAATTTGTAACTAGATTGTCCTTCAACTCTTATTTTCTTGCACGTTTCGTCCACTTGACCGATAATAGCAGGTTTCCGATTAGATTGCTGATGTGGCACAATACAAAATAATAAAATATCTTGTGCGAGCTCACGAGGGGTGCCGGTGCGAGCTTGCGCTGGTGAGGTCGCGAGGGGGTGGGCCGGCGCCCCCTTGTGTGAGCTCACACAGGGTGGCGCCGACCCCCCCTCTTCTTCCTCGCAACCCCGGTCGCATAAGGGGGGCGCCGGGCCCCCATTTCTTCCTTGCCCCGCACGAGGAAGAAGAGGGGGGCCGGCGCCCCCCTTATGCGGCGGGGGTGCGAGGAAGAAGAGAGGGGGCTGGCGCCCCCCTGTGTGACCGATGCCCGTGCCCCCCTGCCCGAGCTCGCCCCGCCAGCAAGCTCGACCCCCCCCCCCCCCCCCCCCCCCCACCCACCCACTTCTTCGCACCCCCCTGTCGCACGGGGGGCAGCCGGCCCCCATTTTTTCCTCACTGAATGCGAGGAAGAAGAGGGGGACCGACGGCGAGCTCGCACAAGGGGTGCACAGGCCCCCACGGGATGCGCGCTGCTGGTCTCCATTTGCACCAGCAAGCTCGCACAGGGGGGCACCGGCCCCCCCTCTACTTCCTCGCACCCCCCTGTCGCACAAGGGGGGCAGCCAGCCCCCCATTTCTTCCTCGCTGCACGCGAGGAAGAAGAGGGGGGCCGACGGCGAGCTCGCACAAGGGGATGCGCGCCGATGGTCTGCATTTTTTAATAAAATTTTTCATTAATTTTATAATATTTTATTATTTTTTATTGTAACACGTCAGTAGGTCAGGGGGACGACGCGTGCAAAAAAAAGTTCAGGATAACAATCTAGTTACCAATTGAAGTTGAAGGACCAATGAGATATTGACCTAAAGTTCAATAAAGTTGGGGGACGATCCGTGTAATTTACGTGTAGGTTCATCATGTTGCAATTCTGCTACTTGGCATTTGATTGGATCTTAGCATCAACATGATTTTATGGTTTGAACAAGCTGAGTGAGACTTACCTAGATTGTTAGTTAGAGAATGGGCTTCTATAAATGGTGAGACACATCTTTAATCTTACATAATACATGACATGGATGCCTATGGTTTAGCAACTTAAACATATTCCTGACTTTTAAGCTTAATACAACTTTGGGAAAAGTGTTGTATGATGCTAAGTTAGGACTGCTAACATTTGTTTCCTCATTTGATCTTTTGCATTTTTCCCTCTGAAGGAACCTCCTTCCATGGGAGCCATATCACTGCCCCTCTCTTGGGCAATTCAATAATGACTTTAATGGTTACGTCTAATAAACCAATACTTATTTGTAGATATTTGTTATCCAATTTGTTAACCTGATATGATCGAGTAAATTATCACTTGTGGATATGAACTTTTACTTCTTTGCACATGCCTAATTTATCTTCTCTTTCCTTTTCTTTCAAGGTTGGTTCATACCATGCATCATCTTTGTTGGTTGCATCAAGACACCAACAGCTGGAGTTCTTAGCAGGGGTATTGGTATGGAAGGTGTTTCTAGTGTCTTGGCTGCTCTCTGGGTACAGGGGTTGGCTCATCCACTCTTACTGAAAATGTACACACAATTGCTGTAACCAAAATGGGTAGCCGGAGAGCTGTTGAGCTAGGTGCTGTCATTCTGCTACTTTTATCATTTGTTGGTAAGCACCCTTTTTATTGCTCTCCTTTGTTTTGCTTTAGTACACTCAGATATTTTTGGATAAGATTATTCTGATTATAACAATTTTGTTTTCAATCTGCTCACTTTCTCTGAAATATTTTATTTGTTGCGTGCCGTCTTGATAAGTTTTATTTTGTATCAACAGGTAAAGTAGGTGGACTTATTGCATCTATTCCTGATGTCATGGTTGCTAGTCTCCTTTGCTTTATGTGGGCCATGCTTGCTGCTCTGGGTCTGTCCAACCTGCGATACAGTGAAACAGGAAGTTCCAGAAATAGTATCATAGTCGGGCTCTCTTTGTTTTTCTCCTTATCTATACCTGCTTATTTCCAACAGTACGGGCTTGTTCCTAATGCAAATATATCTGTTCCAAGTTATCTTCTACCGTATGTTGTCGCATCCCATGGACCTTTCCGTACTGGTTTAGGAGGGGTATGTGTTTTACACTTCCACATATCAGCTTTTATTTCTTTTCATTATTCCTTTCAAGTTTATTCATTTTTTGGGAAAAAATTGTGTTCTTTGATTCTAGAAACTGCATGACTTTCTGCAATGCTTAGTATAGTATAGTCTTTCATAAAAAAATCCTCAGTATAGGGTACCCAAAACTTGGTTTCCTTGGAGTGATAACTGTGGCATGGTAAAATGGTCAGACATGAAGTTAAATCTGCAGTAAACAACAATTTATAGAAAGACTGATGAATAAATACTGCAGAGATGTGATATTTTTGTCGTCATTGCATTTAGAGCAATTCTGTCATTTGATTACTTTTTTAGACATATTCTCTTCCTGTCATTGATAGTCTTATATTTCTTCTTGAAGCCTTTTGTGACCAAACTCTATTATAGGCTGACCTTTTTGCACACGCAAAATTCTAGCACATATTAAACAGATGATATTCAGTTATAGGTTAATTGATGTTTCTATGCCATCACAAACTGTCATCCACGGGCGATTCAACTGTTCAATATTATTTTTTCAAGTGAAACTACGCTCTTTGATTGTAATGTTCTCGACATTCTAATTGTTCATCCATTCAACTCTTTTCAGGTGAACTATGTATTGAACACGCTGCTCTCTTTCAACATGGTGATTGCTTTTCTTTTTGCTGTGATCCTTGACAACACTGTCCCTGGCAGCCGACAAGAGCGAGGGGTATATGTTTGGTCTGACACTGATGCAGCACAAAATGATCCAGCAGTTTTAAAAGATTACGAACTCCCTTTTAAAGTCGGGAATGTGTTCAGATGGGTAAAATGGGTTGGCTTATGAGACGTCGGTGATTATTTTATTTGTCTCTGGTTGGACGCACCAGAAACTCGAGCACAAACAATTACCAGCAGGTAACTGACCTGCTCTAGTTGAATTCCAAACATTCAATGAGTTGCCTCTTTCTAGGATTAAGGTTCAGTGTATGAGCATTAGCTGTGTCGGCTGTGTATCACGGTTCACTTCTGATTCAACATTATATACGTTGAACACCCCTCGGCAAAAATTTTCATTATTCGGGTGAGCTGTGTAGGTTTTGAGACTTGGTGAGTAAAATCCCTGTACAGAAATTGTTCCTTGAGATCAGATGTATGTCTACTTGAGTTTCCTTTCATTGTATATTATATCTATGGACTGTCAGTGAAGTTTTCTGATGATTTGCCCCTGCATACGCTTAAGCTGCATAATTATGTACATAGTCTCGTAAAAAAAAAATTTATGTACATGGTATACGATTTAATGTCTTCCCATAATCTAACATGATGATGGCACTCGAATCCTTTGATCACTGCTGTCTGAGGAATAACCGCCATTAATTTAGGCCTTGTTTGGTTAATGAATAGTAATCTCATGGATAAAGGTACCCTCTCTGGGCACAGGCCATTAGTTTTAACAAAAAAAAGTTTATATTTGGATATTTTTTAAATTTATAATAATAATAATAATAATACTACTACAACAACAAAGTTTTATCCCACTAGATGGGGTTGACTATATTGATCATACGACGTCATTTTATTCTATTAATAATTAAACCTTTCGGTATATTATAAATTTATAATAATAAAATTTATAAAATTAATAAAGTTTATAAAATTATCTTTTATTAAAAAATAATTGGCTCAAATTTTGACCAGTTTTTACCGATATTTACCAGTCCAATTTTAGATCCGATTTTGAGCCTTCTAATAGGTCGTCTAACGTCTTCGTCTCTTGCTCTAATAACATTGGCCGAATCATTCAAATATTTTCTTTTTATATTCAGCGTATAATTTCTTATCCATTTTGCTCGTTATCGTTTCTCTTCACGTAATACGAAGACTGCTTTTTAAACTTTTCAAAATTTTATTATATTAGAAATATTTGTCTCCATTAGTTACGCTGAGTGGGGAGGAAACTGCAAATCGTAAAACGTTGCTTGTAATTCTCCAGGCACGCTCTTTTGTGATGGTACGGTGATGAAAGCAGTGTTCTTGACGGAGTCTAAAGTTTTGGTTTGGTCTGGGAATTTATGAAGCTATTATTTACTTACAATTTATGTACTTAGAATGAGAGCTTCTGACAGGCTTAATTAATTTTATAGTTTTTAGTTTCTTGTGTTATAAGAATTAAGTTTGATTGGTGAGACGTTTAGTGAAAAAATTTTGAGTCAATGGTTTTGAATTTGTTCTTTGATGTGATTATTAGAGTATTGCTCGCACTGATTATGCTACTTTCCATTAAAATAATTGTTTTTCTTTTTGCAGAATAAAAAAAGTGATTGCGTATTTTCTATTTTGATAGAGGTGATCAATGCAATTAACTTTATGTCCTTTAGTTGCTGAATGGAAGATAAATTACATGTTCCAAGGCCAATTTCAGTTTTTTTTTTTGTTGAAATGCATTGTTGTAAAAAAGAAATATTTGCAGTGAAACAAAAAAAAAATGCTATATAGTGGATAGATCAAAGGGGGTACGCCAAGCTCTTTGTTCACTAAATACAGATGTTCCATCATTTAGCCAAAATTAATAAATCTTACTTTCAAAATTGGATTAGTTTTGATTTAATAACAATATTACGATGCATCCATAAATTTTTTGATCTAATAAATATGCATTATTATCAGTTAAATGTATATTTCAAAATATCCAAAAAAATTAACTAAACTCAAATGCAATTCAATTTTAACTAAAATAATCAATATTATTTTTATCCTTGCACATGCAAAATTATTAATGCGAGTTAGACATAATATTTTTCTTATTTGAGCCTCGGACGTTCCTGCCTATAATGAAGACAATTAGGGATGTTCATGGGTCGAATTTGACTCGACCCGATCCCAGACCCAATCCATCCGATTTTGATCGGGTCGGGTCTTTTGAGGGTTGGACCCGATCCAACCCGATCCGATTCGGGTCGGGTTGGATTGGGTTGGCATTTTTTCCTTTTTTTTTAATTTCGAGTCGGGTGGTCCACCATTTTTTCTTTTTCCTTTTAAATTTTTTTTCTTACTTTTAACATAAAAAAATTATATAATATTTATTTAAAAAGTATAAAATATTTTGCTAATCATTTAAATATCATTTTACACATTTAAAATATTTTATTTTAATATATTTTTTACTTTTTTATACAAAATATAAGTTAAACTAAAAACTTAAATAAAAAATAAAAAAATCGGGTCTACGGGTCGTGTCGGGTTCACTCGGGTCGAAAAATTTTGACCCGTACCTTGTTCGACCCAAGATCGGGTCGGGTCTGACTCGACCCAAACTGGTGTCTTATCGGATCATTGGGTTCGCGGGTTGACCCGACTCGCTAAACACAAAATGAGATAGTTAAATATATAGTATATAATTTGTAAAAATATAATTATAATAATGGATTTTTTTTAGAAAAAACTTTGATCTTAAAAATCTTTACAATATTATAATAATTTCAATGCTTATATTTTACTTTTTTAATTTCGAGGGAAATCGTACAAATAAAAAACCTTATGGATACAATGGATTGTAAAAATCACTTGGTATTTGTCCAAATGCATAGATTGCTTATAGGATAATGTTAATCGTCTCAATAATTACTCTTTTGAACAAATAAAATTTTATCTAAGATAAATGATGATTCATAAAATAATTTAATTATTTTACCAATTAAAAATTGTGAATAACTAAATAATTATTTTCATTTAAAAATAAAGAAATAAATTTAAAATATAATACTATATTTTATTAAATATATTTTTTATAATTGTTTTTACTTTAGGCCTCTCGTTGTCATGACCCTGAATATAATAAGAATAAAATATGAAATCGCTATCTATACTTTATAAACTAATAAGAGTAGCTTATAGTTTTATGTTCAAATATCTAAATATTATTTTCTAAAAAAATATTTACTAAACGCTTATTCATGATTCAAAACTCCACATTTGTACGTGCCAAATAAGATCTCTTTCTGTTCAGAAAATTTATAACAAAATAATATTGTGCACATAAAATGAATAATAATACAATAATTTAACCTTAACTTTTAGTTAAAGCAGTTAAGACTTAGTTAATAATCTTAAAAAAGATAGCATAAGATAAAAGGATTTTAATTTTTAGTTAAAATCTAATTAAAGGATGTCATAAACAAATAACATTACTTAAGAAGTGGTGTCAAAAAAATATGGCATTATCACGTTGGCCAGGGTGTTATATACCATTGCTGCCTGAACACCTAATTAGTTGGACACTAGTAGTCTCGAACATCTGATTAGATTAAAAAAGGCATTATCTAAGATGTTGAGGAGAGAGAATGTTAATTTACGTGAATGGTAACAAAAAAAAAAAAAAGAGCGGAGAAACCGTCGAAGATTAAAGTGAATTAAATGATGGCGAGGATGTCAAGTCTAAGTTAATGAACTATTAATTACTAATGATGAATGAAAGTATTAATTACAAATTTTTGCCATATAATTCATATTGTTTTAACTTGAACATTGGTGTATAATATTTATAAAAAAAGAATTACATAGATAAGCTGTAAAAATTTGATATTGGTACTTTAATCATATGATTCATATTGGTACTTTAATCATTAAGTGTGCGGAGAGCTGTAAAAAGTTTGATCCTACCATCTCTCTCTCTCTCTCTCTAATAAATAGTATACAGATTAATAAATTTAATATAATAATGATCAAAGTAACCAATAAATGAAAACTAATGTCACATAAGAAATAGTTTTATAATTCTTATTCACAACATAAGAAAAGTCATTTCTTTACTTTTATGATATTATTATTAATATGTATCCGGCGGAATGCATGAATGGTATGAAATAAAACATATCACATGGTTTATATTTTAGTTTTAAAAACGAAATTGTATATTCTATCGACTTTGTCTCTCTTTTTATTTTAACTCTCCTTATAAAATTAAAATGCATTTATTTTCATATTTATAATAGTTTAGTTATGCTTCTAAGTTCTAACCACAAGGTAGATAGTTTAACAATATGAAGTTTGATTATAGATAACTAGGGAACACCCATGCGCTTTGTGCATTTTTAATAGTATAAAATAAAACTTTAATATTTAATAATGACAATTTCTATGCAATTTAAAAGGATAGGAATCATACACGCTATAAACAAATTAAACACATCTTTAATCATAATATTTTTATACTACTATATTTGTCATACAGGAATGACAATCTAAAAAAGATAATAAATAATGTTATATATGTATATAGAGTATGAATACAAAGTATGAGTAACAAAAGATGTGACAAAAAACATGTAAATAAATGCAAAATATTTTTAATTATTTTTTGGGTGATTTAATATGTATATATATATACTCCTATTGTACTATATCATAAATTGAGAATCATCTAGCTAGTGTTTAATTGATTTAAGTGGTTGTTATAAATTTTAAACCACAAAAAAATGCTAAATACTTAATTAAGAAATGAAATTTAACCCACCCATTTAACGAAAACAAATTTTTTGTGATGGCTTAGGTGGAATTTCAATGGAAATTTGCTTAATTTCTTCTTTATTTAAATTTGTAAATAAAAGAACATTTGGGGTAAGCTAATGAATCTACTAATGGAAACAGTTTCCATCTTCTTCTCATTCAAATTTCCAGAAAATAATTTATTGCTAAGGTAGTCAAGTGTCTTAATGTTGCCATTGATAGAAACTGTGTTTATAACTAATCAACTTAATTACTATAAAATTTGATATAACAAGTTAACACACCATTTGAGTAAAGGTAATTTAAATAATAAGATTAAAAAAATCATTTGAATCAAAAGTTGTAATAGCATATGATCAGGAAGTACATGATTTGGGTAAATAAAATTTATAATTGGATAAATATGAAAATATTTTACATGAGCAAATAAATAAAATTATTATTGTGAAAAATATAAATAGAAAATTTTCGTTCGTGTAAATATGTAGATGATAATAAAAAAAAACTTGGCAAAAGCAACTCATATAAAATTGTTATTAATGCATATTTTCCGTACCTTTCGGATCTTTCTAAGAAGATTGTGACTTATATGCATATCAAGTCCAGTAGTTTATGATCAAACTGCGCATGCGATTAAGAAGAAGAATAAAATCAAGCTTAGAACAAAAGCTTAATTAACATGAGAACTCAAATATATGATAAAAGAAATAAAACCAAAATGAACATGATGTGTAGTGCTCCTCCATGTGTATATGGTGGAGAGAGGCAGAACCTTTGTTGCAAGGGTGATGTGTGGGTGCAAAGCTTAAAGAGTCGTCAACTGCATCGCGGACACCGATGCCGAGCAGAAGACCACGGTAAAGAATGCGGGGACGTTAGCCCGATTCCACGATGCCATCTGGCGCCCCACCTCCCTCGCCTCCATTCTGTCGTCCGAGATGCATCGAGACGTCCGACGTGTTGGCGACGTGCGTTAGGAATTTTGGCAGTGCTGATGGGACTGTTTTTGTCGTGTTGGTGAAGATTTTGACCATCAATCTTGCCAATCAAAATGAGTCCAGAAGAAAATGATTTCAAAGTTTCATTAGGTAATGATATTCGGTATCATGATCGATTATGGGTATCTAACAGTTCAGCTTTGTGATGGAAAATTTTGAATGAATGTCACAAATTCAAATTCGTGATCCACTCTAGGAGTACGAAGATGTACAAGAATGTACAGTGAAATTTTTAAAGAAGGAAATAACAGAATATATGTCTAGATGTATAGTCTGTCAGCAAATAAAAATAGAGTACCAAAAGCCTCAGGGTATGCTAAAGAGCATCGGGATACCACAGTGGAAGTAGGAGGAAATCACCATGGACTTCATCACAGGCCTCTCCCGAACTCAGAAGGGACACGATAACATTTGGGTGGTAGTGGATCGATTTACCTTGGCCCACTTCTTGTCCATCAAGGTGAAGCAGTCATTGGATAACTTAATGGATCTGTATGTGCAAGAGATAGTCACATTTCATGAAATCCTCTCAGTCATCGTGTCTGATAGAAATCCAAGGTTCACCGTCAGGTTTTGAAAAAAGTTTACAGAATGCTTTCAGCACCAGGCTGCGATATAGTATAACATTTCATCCACAGACGGGCGGCCAATCATAAAGGACTATCCAAACACTGGAGGACATGCTTCGAGCATGTGCCTTGGACTGACATGATAATTATGACAACCATTTGTCTCTTATCGAGTTCTCGTATAATAACAGCTACCACCCAAGCATAGAGATGTCTCCGTTTGAAGCTACCATGTCATTCCCCGGCATGTTGGGGAGAAGCTGACGAAAGAAAGCTACTGACCTCCGCAAGCAGACACAAGAATGCATCGATCAAATTGAACTGATAAAGAAAAGGATAAGGTCTGCTCAAGACGGCAGAAGGCCTACGCCGACAAGAAAAGACGAGAACACACATTCAAGGCCGGTGAACAAGTTTTACTCAAAGTCTCACCAACCAAGGGCGTAATAAGATTTAGCAAGAAAGGAAAATTGAGCCCAAGGTATGTGAGCCCTTTTGAAATTCTAGATATGATTGGTGATTCCGCATGAAGGTTGGCATTACCCTCGGCATACGTCAGAGTGCATAACGTCTTCCACATCTTGTTGCTTCAAAAATATAAGCATGGCTACGCCAACGTAATCCAAATTGAGAAACCGAACCTCAAGGAGGATTTAACTTACGAGGAGCAACCCACAGAGATATTGGAGTACCAAGAGGTCCAAAAAGAAAAGAAGACAGTGACGTTGGTCAAAGTGGCGTGGAACCACCATCAAGGTAAAGAGGCCACGTGGGAATTAGAGCAGAGATGCGAGAGAAATTTCCTAAACTATTCGGTAAGTCTTGACTTTCATCTAAATTCGAGGACGAATTTCTTTTTAAGGGGTAGTAATATAATGACCCTCATTACCCCTCTCTTTCTCTCTAATTTAAAATTTTAAAATTCGAAATATAAAATAAAAATAATAGAGCACGAGAGAATCGGTCATGGGGATGACTGATTCTCTCGCCCTCACCCCCACTTCCCCTCTCCCCCACGAGACTCTCTCTCACTCTCCCCCACTCCTCCCCCACGACTCCCATTCAAGAGGAGGGGCAGCATAGATTATAAGGGGAGAGGCAGAGCTCAATGCACCCGTTTGGACTCCCCACACTCGGCCGCCTCTTCTTCTCTCTTTTCGACGAACCACGATGAGGGGACGAGTGACCGGCGAAACAACGGACGGACGAACGAGCATAGCCGAGGCAAACAGCACGACCCCGACCTCCCTCGACACCTCCACAAGGAATAGACGCGCACCTTCGCCAGCCGAGAACATCCGGCGACCGATCAGAACGATGCCAGTGATGCCAACGATCGAAATTTGACCAAAAGAGGTACCGTAGACGTATAAATCTCTAGATAAAGAAATATAGATCATTTGTCACATATTTCGTTGCTATTATGACATAGAGAACCATAGAGGCATTTTTTATATGACATGTATTGAGATTGGATGGCCGGAGAGAAAGAAGGAGTGGGGCGCGATCCGACGCACCAGTAATCCAGCCCGGGTCACGAACAACTAGCCCCTGGTCACGATAGTGCATGGCCCGAGTATCTCTATACCCGACCCGAGTTCTCTCGTCGACGACGTCGCGAGATAATTGTTCGACGACCTGACTGAGTCGAACCCCGACTTAGCTCGGGTCGTAGTAACCGGTCGACCGGACTGAGCACTAGCTCGGCCGGGATGACACACAGAACAACAACCATAATCCGGCTCGGGTCAAATGCCGACTCGGATCGGGTCCGGAATCGTAGTTCACTTGACAGCGATCCGACCCAGGTCATCCCCAACCCAGCCTAGGTCCTGTCGGGCAGAATGACGCATTATCGTTGTTTGGGCCCTGATCCTCCATAATTGGGCCCCACATCCAATAGGCCCACTTGAGGCCATATCCAACAAAGTAAAGAATGGGTGGGACTTTCCTCCCTCAGGAAAAGGGAGCGACCTTACTCTTTTTTTTGTTATGATTTTCAAAGAAGATAAATAAGACAAATAAAGTAAAGATAAAAGAATGGAACAGATATGTGTTGTTCAGAGTACATATTAAAGTATTGTATAGTGGAGTGGTAGGTAGCTGCACTGAGGAGACAGTGTACATACTGGTATTAACTACCACTGCTCTTGGACCATAGGCCCTCTCCCACCTGTGCTCCGAATAAGGGTGACACATCGAACACACTCTTCCCCCACGGGGTTATATATTGATTATATTGCTTTATGTCAAAGGAACAAGTAGCTTAGCTGAGGAGACAATGAACCTACATGTCCGTTCCTGAGAGGCAGATATTCTCCCACCTGTATTCCGAAAAGGTTATGCCTGGACATACACCTTCCCTTTCATGGGCCTCCTGGCAACATATTGTTTAGAGACACTTCTAGCTTCTCACTTACTTAAAGTCGAGCTCGCATAGGATAACGAATATCAAGGACCTTATAGTAATATAAAAGATGTAGTACCACGCAGAGCATAACAGAGTATAATATTGAATAACAGAGTATGATAATGAACATAGTAAAGTATTGCAAAGTATGGTATTGTACAAGGTATTGTTAAGGTAAAGGATAAAGTACAGAACTGTATATGTATGATCTACAACCTATAGAGATCAATGTATTGGAACCAATGTATAAAGTAACTGATTATTGATTATCATTTCATCATCTGTGACTCTACGTGTACTGGGTGTTAGCTCACGGACATTCCATGCTCCTGCTTTAAAATTTTGCAGATGAGAACCCTGCTTAGGGAGGAAGTGAAAAAATGCAGAGCTTCAGGATGGCGGCACATGACTTTCTACGAAACAACATATTTTCGCCTTTTAATTTTCATTTTGAATTATCTGACTTCGTATATATGAAATACTTGAATTTCTCTTTTCAGCCTTGCTTATGTTGATATTCTTAGAACTATTCGAACTATCTGTGTTTCCTTATTTTTCTTGAATTATCTCGTCATGGACATCCTTTGATTTCCAATGATATCTCTTCCGCATTCCCATGTCCTTATTATTTTTCTATCATTTTTATTGCCACGTGGGTCATTCGTTGACCGGTCAAAGTCAAAGTAGTCGTAGTCAGTGTAGCGCTTCCTTGATCAGTTTGACCATCAGCATGACGGGAGTGCAGATTTTGGGGGCATTAGATACTTAGTTTCCCACTTATATATGCTGGAGAGAGGGAGAGTTTCAAGCTTAATTCCCTCTGGAAATCTTTAGGCTTCCACATGAAGGAGAGGAGCATTTGGATATTATGATTAAAGATCCAGATGGAGGAGGAACAAATGTTCAAAACTTCAAACAACTGAAGTATGGAAGGGAAGTCGGAGGATGTCCGTGCTCAGATGGTTTTGAAAGCAAAGAAGTGGATCAGTTGGCAATATGCACCTCTTACCATTGTTTGGTATCTTAACATCCTAACTGTTTTTCTGAGTACATTAACCTCCTAATAATGAGATATTTGTTTTTAGGTCACCCACGCTTTCTGATTTTATGGATTGGGTTGAGTTAAAATATTTAGCATCTTTTAGTCTTAGTCGCTATTCTTAATTACCTTTTCTGAAAAAATAAAAGAGTGATCTCCTTATAATTAACTTTCTACCGCTTGCTGTTATTTTGTCTCCCCATATAGACGCCCACTCAGCTTTTGATGAACTTATCTTCAGCCTTTCAACTGTTAGCTCAAATATGCATTTTGGAGTTTAGACTCCTGAAGGTTCCTAGTGTTCTCATAATAGATTTGAGGGAGGATCTAATTACGAAAGGAATCTCTTAGAATAGAGTAAGAGAGAGCATGTGCTACGCCTGCCGCGTCTTTGGCGTGATGTGGGCGTGCAACGGATTCTTCATCACAACTGTGAACTCAGGCTTTTCGGTCATGTCCACCTCCTCCCGTCCACCGCCACCTTCCACTTGAACTTCCTCACCAGGTTGGCCACGAAGTATCCAGGTACCGCCGTAGCCCTTCCAGGACCATGACCTTCAGGTACGGCGTCGTGGCAGGTCCTCCACCTTGACCACTGCCGTCACCTCAGTTCCTACCACCCGCTCGATCTACTCCGCGAGCTTCCTCTGCACGTTCCTGGTACTTCACCATGCATGCTCGCCATGATCCACTGCAGCGCAGTTGAGGTGTTGTCGTGGCGGCGTTCAGGAACTCACCGTAGAGGGACATCAGCTCCTCTCCTCCAACGACAGCGGCTGCTCACCGTAGCACTGCTTACTCGAACACGTCGATGGGTTGTTATAGATGTCGACGCACGTTTTCCTCCTTTTAAACAATCTTTCGGAAAAACTGAAGTCATTTGGAGGACGGAGGGCCGCACGTTCAAGTAAATGAAAGAACGTTCAAGTAAATAAATCTCAAACGTTGGACGTTTGCTCCACTCGAAAAAACTGAAATGAATAAATATTACAGGCATGGGAGATTTTAATTGACATGTAACTGACATTTAGCAATCATTTATTACTTATGAGATAGCCCAAGCAATCATTTAGCAACGTAAACAGATAACTATAGCAAGTCATTTAATGTGTTGTGGTGAAAAAAAAAAAAAAGAAAATAACAAAGCTTCTAAAAATCTTAGAAAAAAGATAAAAGGTATCGGTGAGATTAAAACACATTGAAACGGTTACTTGTTGATCAGCTTTATATAAATATAAGATAGTTATAAATAGATAAATAAGGTAGATGTCTTTAATTATTTAGATATGACCATACAAAAGTTATTTTGATTATCTTATGATCATAGATTACAATTTAGTTTTATTTTTGTATTTGAATAACCATAAATTTATTTTAAACTTAAGGGTAATTGTCCTAAGATTATATTTCTATATATATATATATATATATATTATATTTCTAAGATTATAGTTGTATTATATTACTTGCTATAGTTATGGTTAGATTTGAGAAATCATTACGATTATGTTGAGATATTTTTAATTATTTATATATTGTACTACCATGGTAGACATTTTCAATAAATTATATTTTTGAATTATGAGCTAATATTTTCAAACAATTGATTGATATTCTTAACTATATTGTAAAAATACAGATAATATTTTGTTAGAAAAAGGTATATAGATCTTAATAAAATACAATATTTATTATTGTGACATTTCCAACAAACTATAGAAATTTTTAGACACTGATAAGTTACAGTTGTGCAAAAATGTTTTCTGAAATATAAAATTATTTATATATTGACATCAATTGTAATACAATAAAGTATGACTTAATTTTTATAATTATGTAATTTACTATTTTAAGAAAAAAACATTTTCAATTACATTGATGCATAGATATTTTTTGAAAGAAAATATATAATATTAATAAAATATAGCAGATTGATGATGTAGTTTCAAAATATTATAGAAATATTTATATATTTATAAAATATAGCTAAGCAATTTTTTTAAAAAATTAATAACCATGATTCCAACAAACTCTATAATTATGTTATTATATAAATATTTATGCAAATTATTATTTTCATTCAATAGATATATCTATTTTTAGTACATTAATATATAGACATTATTTTGAGAATAAAAGACACATAAATATGTTTTCAACAAATTGTAGAAACATTTTAATATGAATAAAAGATATATATCAAAATATTTTGACTAACACGACCTCAACAAACTCTAAAACTATTTTGATTATATAAATATTTGTGTACTATATTTTTTAAATAATCAATAAATATTTTAAATTATGCATATATATTATTTTGTGGTAAAGATATATAGATATTGATAGAAAATACTTTATTATAGGATCGCTTGACACCAAGAGAGAGGGTGAAGGGGGTGAATTAGTGTTATAAAAATTTTCAGATAAGATAGACCGAAAGTGTGGAAAATCACTTTCAACATAATTCACAAAGTAATAAGGTAGAAATGAAAACATAAGATGAAGGAATTTGTTAATTAGATTCGGTCATGTCTTAACCTACGTTACCATTTTGACTTTTCAATCTCGAGATTGTCAAAGATTCTATTAGCACCTTCCTTTGTTCAAAGTAGGGAAAGTGATGACTTGTATTCTCTACTCTTTTCAGTAAGATAAAGGCATAACCTAATCGACTTAAGTTGCATTCCTAATACATAAAGCCATGCACTTTTAGTCCTTTATGAACCTTTGAAATGCAATGGCATCTAAACTTCTTTTGCCAGTAAAACATGTACTATACATGTTTGAACGGATGAATCCTTGTGTTTACAATAGGTATCCATGCACTCACATAATGGTATCTGGATGTCAACTTGTACTCACATAATGGTATCTGGATGTCAACTTGGAGGAACCTACATTGGGTACCTGCTGTTGAAGGAGAGGCCACACTAACAGAAAGTGACAAAAGATGAGCTGGCAAGAATTAGGATCTGTTTGGATTGAGGGTTTTGAAGGGGTGGAGTGAAATATGAAGGAATGATATTAGATATATCTTGTTTGGTTACATTTTTCATTTAAGTTAAGAGTAGTAGGGTGAAATAATTATGCCCTCCAAACACCACATTTTTCATTCCACCAAATTGGTGGAATGTGAAGGAATAAATAATTTTAGATTAAAATAACTCCTCTTTTATTACCAAATGAACTTATTTCTCTTGTTACTAAATTAAGCTATCTCTCTCTTAAATTATCTTTTTATCTCATATGAATTTATTTATCATTTTTACTTTTAAAAAATAAAGAATATAATAAAAATAGAAAAATAGGCAAAACAAAAAATAAAAGATAAAAATAAATTTAGTGGTAAAGTAATAAAAATTTATTACTCACTAGATATTATAAATAGTTTATATATATAATAAAGGGTAAAAATGATTTTTAGCAAATAAAACCCACATTCCCAATGCCATCATTTTTTACAACTTACTATCCAAATATGGACTTTTAATGACACACCACACTCCACCATCCCATCTCTCCCTACACCACCCAATCACACTCCTTTATTAGTTAATTGCCAAACAGACCTAGAGCCAACCCTACCACAGACACTACAAGAAAACTGCCTTTTACCGACGGTCCTAACCGTCGGTAAAATGGTCAGATCCGTCGAAAATCACGATTTCCGACGGTTCTTTCGACGGATAATGATCGTGTGAAAAAGGAGCGTCGCAAATATTTTGCGACGGTTTCTTCTGAACCGTCGGTATTACAGACGGTCTAGCTGGCGGGCGCGGCAGTCGAACGTTAAATATCGACGGGGCGAACCGATAATATATATCGACGGTTTGAACCGACAATAGTATTGACGGTTCGAGCCGTCGATATATATCGACGGCTTGAACCGTGGAAACTATCGACGGTTTTAAACGTTGATATATATCGGCGGCTTGAACCGTCGATATTATAGACGGTTAAAACCGTCGACAATCTTGTATCGACGGTTTTACTCGTGGGCTACGACCGTCGATAATTGTGTACCGACGGATATAACCGTCGGTAAGTATCGAAAAAATCCGCTGAAAATTGCAATATTTTAGTTGTTTCTGACGGCCAGGACCGTCGGAAACATAAAAAAATTTAAAAAAATAGTGAATTCACAGATAATTCCTAGATAATACAACACATTTGATCCATAATGGAACATAACGTAATTCATAGATAAAGCACATCACATCACAGATTCAATTACATCACATCACAGATAGTTCAATTCGGCATAAGGGTATCCAAACATGAAACGTAATCCATAATGTAATCCATAATTCACAGATTCAATAACGTAATCCATAATGGAACGAGATAATGGAATGACGCGCTTAATTCACATAATCCAAACATGAAACAAATTGAACATCACATGAATTCACAAATTGAACGACATAACGTCTTCGTCACGACGAAGAGCTGAAGTTCAATTCGCATATCATCTTCGTCGCAAAACATCACTGCACAAAATTGAAATAGAGTAAAAGTTATAACATATAAAATGCAAAAAAAACATGAATTCAGTTTTGAATTCAGTGTTGAAGAGCAAAATCAAAATCTAATTGAATCTAAAATCTAAAATATAAAAATATAATTTGAATTTAACATCAACATAATTTGATAAATTCAATAGAAGATGCGTAAACTAAAAAGCTAACGCCGAATCTCAAAATTGAAGCAAAATCGAGCATAATCATCCAAAATAATAGAAAGAGGCATATGACTTTTAATCATCATTACCATTTAAATCCAAAATACCAAAGTTATCATTAAAATAAGGTTGCTAAGTTTTTTTCCTATGATTTCATACGGTGATCATTAATGTATGTTGAAGTTTATACCAAGTACTGACATTTACATGATCCAGCTGTCTGCACTCCATTTTCGGTGAAAACTTTGAAAGTCTATAGATCTAACTGAAAGGGATGAAGAGTAAAATCTAAGTTAGTGTCAAAGTGCATATGAATCTAATGAGTACAATGATGCATCAGATTAAAGCAAATTCCAAAAATAATTATGTATTATATATGAATCTACCTCGGCGTCGTCATCATTCAATTAGTCATGCATGAAGGCACGCATCATTTTCTTCATTTCAAGCCTGTTACGACGTTCACGTTCTTCGAATTCCTGTCTGACCTCTTTCCTAATCTTGATGGTCACCTGATCCACAATTTCTTGCATAGTAGAAGGAGATGAACCTGAAGTACTTCGTCGACCATATCCAATATCTATGTCACTCACAGAAGATCCAAGTCCGTAAATGCGACCCTTCTTCACGCCGACGTGGTCCGTCCAAAGTTGTCTTGGGGTCAACGATGTGGTCCCCTCCTGCGTGGCTTGCGTAATATGATCAACTTCTTTTGTTTTATAAGACTCCTGAAATATAAAGAAAATAATTAACTACAAACGACGACTAGGTGATCGACTTCAAAGTTTTGTTAATTAATTATTAACTTGCAATTTAGAAAAAAGTAAAGGCACAAAAATTTACATACATATGTCTCCCGGGTATAATTCGAGATCCATTCTTTGTTCTTCTTCTGATGGGTTCGGAGAAATATTTCGTCCTGAGTCGGTGGTCTACCCTTCTCTTTCTCCTACAATGAGATAATATTTTAAAATTTGCAAATTACTTACCATTTTCATAATGTATAATATTTCATTCTGAGTTCGGAGAAAGACCTTACCATTTTCTTAGCAATAGTGCTCGTTGATAGACATCCGCCCGAATGCAAGCACGCTCCTTGGTCGGACTCTCGACTGGTTTTTGCTTTTTCGCATTTCACTTTGTACTCCTCGGTGGACCACTTTCCTAGTAAATCGATCCAAACGGCCTCGGAGATTCAATTGGGTCGTTCTCCGTTAGCTCGAGCTTTAGAAAGCATCGCGGACAATCTCTTTGAGCACCGAGAGTTAAAAGCCTTCCACATTTTTTCCGTATGCTCGGGCTCCCACCACACATCAGCCTGTAAGTGTTTAAAAATAATTAAAGTGCATGACGAAGAAAAATATTAATGATGATGTTGGCTTCTAATGATACATGAAATTCATTAAATAACATCTGTCTCGTGGCATAAGGAACTTCTCTCCATGTAAGCCACGCTTCAGTATACCTATGTCGCAATACTTTAGTAACTGTTGCAGCCGCTGGTTTCGACAGTACAAATCTGGAAGGACACAGAATTATAAAATGTCATGGCTGAATCAAAGCATGAATAAGGATTCGATATACATAAAATAACACTTACCCTAAATTCCCATCTGGCTGCACGTATGCTTTGTAAACACGATTTGACGAAGCCTGGTCCGAGTCTTCCACGGAACAATGAGCTCTGACGGGTTGTTGTGGCAATTGTGTATCTAAGTCCGCAATATAAGCGTGAGAGGAAGGACCCGGCGGAGAAGAACGTTTTATTATGCAAATGCCCGTGGCTGATCTAGGAGCTGACGGAGGAGAAGAACGCTCTGTTATGCGAATGCCCATTACTGATATAGGAGTAGACGGAGTACTGAGAGCTCTAGGGACAACCGGCTCCTTTCCTTTGTTTTTACTTTTAACAAATCGATACATCTGCATAGTACAAAATTTATTACAAGTCAAATTCACAATTGACAAAAAATTCAAATGTCACAACGTCTCGACCTGACTATGTTCGGCTACGTCTTGTGTTGCATCTTGAGGAACGGAATTGTACGTATAACTCGAGAACCAATTCCTAATATCCGGAGGCACTTATAAAAAATAAACAAATTAATTCGAATAAGCTTTTGCGAATGACTTCTTCTGATCATTATTTCAAACACTCACGAGATGGTAGTGAATATAAGAATGCATCGTCCGCGTCAGGCATCTGTTGTTCCGATTGTTTGTCCACATGCATCGCTAACGCCTCAAACAAACTATTGCCTCAAACAAAATGAATATGAGTCGTAAATGAACAATCCATAAGATGACAACATTCGTAATAAAATATCCTAGTTGTAAGGTAAAAAAAATTGATAATTCATGACGACAAGTAAAGACACCTTTACTCATCATCTGAATTTCCACATGACTGGTACCCGTCATCATCATCATCATCAGAAGTCGTCGTAGTTTCAAATTCATCTTCGTCCGAATCCTTTTCATCATTTTGTATGTCGACGTTATCGAAGTCTTCAAATACGTGTTCCGAATCATGTAGATCGTCGACTAATTCGGTGTCGACAATAGGGGCCACAGACGTCTGCGAGTCATCTTGAAAGGCACATTGCAATGCACCATCAACTTCTATCCTGCTTCTTGCCTTCGTCTTTATTACAACCCACCATTGTGATTTGTCCCTGGTCTTCTTCGGATATGGCACATAATATACTTGTCTTGTAGAAGACGGAATAATGAAAAGATCAAAACGATCATAACACCTATTGTGATGTATTTCAACTATTTTGAAATCTTTGTGAACTCACATCCCTCTCCTTTCCTTTGGATCAAACCAATTACACTCAAATAATGTGACTTTATTACCTCCAGTATATTACAGTTGAATAATATCTTTGAGAACACCGTAGTAGTCACGCTCATTTTCTTCGTCCGTGGATCCCACGACACATACTCCACTGTTCACGGTTTTCTTCCCGATCGACCAAGTTTCAGTGTGAAACTTATAACCATTCACAAAATACACCGGCCAACTTTTCACCTCTCGAGCCGGTCCCCATGCCAAATTATGGAGACCAGACGCCGTGCCGGTATTGAGAACCTAATATGAAAATAAATGAGTATAGTAGACGCTGAAGACATCAAATTGTTTAGAATATTTTGATAATTACCTGTTCCTTAAACCACGGTGCGAAATCATTCTCGATTATATCTTATACATGTTCTTCAGGGACAATGTATCATTGCAAGAAAGCACTACATACGAAGTGATGGCTAAATCAAAATGGTGTTTGGGAAGACGTTAAACAAAATTTGTGCTAGCACATTTCAAACAAGGACACCTAATTGTTCCCTCCCGCTGAAATTGTAAAGATTGACAAGCCACAGTAACATAATAGTCAACGCCATCTATAAATTCTTGTGTCAAGCCTCTACGATCAGGATTATTTCTTTTGTACATCCATCGACGATCGTTCAAGTATGACATAATGACTGCATTATTTGCAAATCATAAAAAATTTCAGTCATACAAAATTGTATAAGGAAAGAAAAATGAATATGAAACAACTGAGGAAGAACAGATTGTTTAGGAAATGTTTACTAATCATACTGCTAGGTATAGAGATAGCATATAATAAGTATATATAACATAATTGTCTTTTTTCTTCCTCATCGGCGTGCAAGCTCGCACAAGGGAGCGTTAACACTAGGGACGAGCTCACACTAGGGCATTGCTTTGAACGTTTGAATTTTCCCAAATGAAGAAAAGAATTGAGTAAAAGTTGGATAGGCTCAAACTTTTCTTTTTTGGTTAAGTGAGATCAATTTTGGCCCTTTTTGCTCATGATCGTTTTCCATCAAACAAAAGGAGAAAAAAAAATTCCAACTGAATGTTTCATCATCCTTTCTAAATACGTATCTTTTTTTATTGCGTAAACGTTTGTTTGATAAGGTGGTGCCCCATCTTGTCACTCAGCAAAAGGTTCTGTTCAGTGAATTCTGGATGGAAGATGAGTACTTGGAATTGTGAAAATAATTCCCTGCCCAAGAACTTCTTACCAAAGAAACATGGAGTGTAACTAAAGATGAGTGATTGGACAGAGTAATTTAAGGTGTGATGTATTTTATGCGTGATAGAAGACCAAAAGAAAGCTTAAATCTGTCCATAGAGTAGCATCTTTTTTGTCACCACCAATACAGTTAGATGAATTGGCTTGCTGACTCAGTGCTGAGTCTGTTTGGGCCCTGGTTCAGATTCTGTGCAATATATATGATGTACTGCTATTGGTAGGTGCAATACCAGCTGACTCAGTGCTAACTATGATAGATGTTGATTACAGGCAAACCAACATCGATTAGCAATTAAGTGACTCAGAAGTCAGAATTGAAACGGATGAAGAGGAAGTGGGAGGAGAGGATTAAAGGTTTCTCAACTATAATTCTAAACATGAAAGCTTACGTGGAGACATGTTAGCCTACAGCGCAAGGGCGGCCGGATCTAGCCGCCGCGCGCGGAGGGCGGCCGGATCTGGCCGCCGCGCGCGGAGGGCGGCCGGATCTGGCCGCCGCGCGCGGAGGGCGGCCGGATCTGGCCGCCGCACGGAGGGCGGCCGGATCTGGCCGCCGCACGCGGAGGGCGGCCGGATCTGGCCGCCGCACGGGGTCATTTTTCGCTCGACCGACTCGTGCGGCGCCTAGACGTGCCCAACGTCTAGGCAAGCTCTTTTGAGCGCTTTGCGGAAGTTTGCTTATGCCACTTTTTGTATGCCACAACTTTTGGGACGCACGGTCCCTAGCGGACGCTTCTTCGGTGGAGGCGTTTGTGAACAAACGGGTACCTCGGCGTAACGCTCGATCGCTTGGGGCGCTTTGGGACGCTCTTTTGTGGGTTGCCACCCCACGCTTGAGGCACGATGCTAGATTTAGGGAAGCTTGAAATCTTTGTTGAGTAAATAGGAATGATTACAACGCTTCGGGGGAGGACTAGCGGGTCTCCCCTACTATACCACCATTTCGGGTGGTAGAATTGCGACGTGTAATGTGGAGGACCATCTCCGGGGGTGCACTTTTCTGGAGTGCAAATTACAAAACTGTCACCATCACACTTAGAAAGTAAACTAAGTACAAAAGTGAGTTGAAAAGGAAAATACATGGTAAGATAACTCGACGTGCCCCGGGGAGAAGCCCCCGGGACATTCTCCCCCACTCAAGTCAGCGACGTCCTTGGAGCTGCGGCTTGGAATTCTTCAATCTTCTGCTTGAACTGCCACAAGTCTTCGGTTGTCTCCCAACTTGTGTCGGCGTCCGGTCTTCCGCTCCATCGAATAAGATACTCCTTCTTCCGATTCTTCGTGCGGACGGCGAGTACTTCTTCAACTTGATCAGTAAACTGCTGACGGATGGCCGGCGGGGCGCGGTCTAAAACCCCACGCCCGGGATCTTCAGTGTCTTCAACGAAAGGCTTGAGCAGGCTGACATGAAAGACGGTGTGTTGTTGCATCTGAGGCGGGAGCTCCAACTTGTAGGCCACCTTGCCTACCTTCTTCAGAATCTTAAAGGGGCCCTCGTAATGCCTAACGAGACCCTTATGCAGATTCTTCCCACTTAGCCGAAGATGTTGGACCAGCTTCACCAGGACCAAGTCTTCGACTTCAAAGTTGACGTCCCGTCGGGCGGTGTCCGCCCACTTCTTCATGCGCTTCGATGCCTTATGCAAACATGATCTCGCCATGTCGTTCTGCTCATGCCATTCCCTCGCCATGCGGTGAGCGGCGGGGACTTTGCCACCATAAGAAGTTGCGACGGCCTGGGGCGTTAGAGGTTGCTGCCCCGTCACTATCTCGAAGGGACTCCGATTGGTCGACTCGCTTCGTTGCAGGTTATAGGAGAATTGCGCGATGTCGAGTAGCTTCGCCCAGTCCTTCTGATTTGCACTCACATAGTGCCGCAAGTAGATCTCCAGAATACAATTCACCCTCTCAGTTTGGCCGTCGGTTTGAGGATGAAGTGATGTTGAGAAATGCAGGTTGGAGCCCATCATCTTGAACAATTCCTTCCAGAAGTTGCCAACGAATCGCCCATCCCGATCGCTGACGATGCTTTGTGGTAGGCCCCAATACTTCACTACATGCTTCATGAATAACTCCGCAGCTTCAGTAGCAGGACAACTTGCGGAGCCGGCGGCGAAGATGGCATACTTGGAGAACCGATCGACGACCACCATGATGGTACCTGCCCCTTCAGACTTGGGCAGGCCCGTGATGAAGTCCATGGATACATCCTTCCATGGACGCTCTGGGATAGGCAGGGGTTCCAGAAGTCCGCCGGGTGCTTGATTGAGGTTCTTGTCTTGCTGGCAAACAAGACATGTCTTCACGAAGGCTTCAATGTCGTCCTCCATCCTTGGCCAGAAGTAGTTGTCTTCAATGAGTGCCAAAGTGCGGCGGATGCCCGAATGTCCCGCCCACTTGGAGTCATGGCACTCTTGCATGATAGTGCGCCGCAAGTTGTCAAAGAGTGGAATGTAGATGCGACGTTCCTTGGTGAAGATCAGTCCGTCTTCCACCCAAAAGCGGCGTGTCTTACCCTCCTTCGCCTGCTCGAACAAGTTCTTTGCCGTGGGATCTGACTCCAATCCCTTCTTGATCCTCTCGTTGAGGCCGGCCTGAGAGGAGCTCATGGCCGCCAATTCCGCACGTCGGCTGAGGGCGTCGGCAACGACATTCATCTTGCCAGGTTTGTACTCCAGGACATAGTCGAATTCCGCCATGAAATCTTGCCATCTTGCTTGCTTCGGCGAGAGCTTCTTCTGTGTCTCGAAGTAACTTACCGCGACGTTGTCCGTCTTGATGTAAAATCGCGACCCGAGAAGGTAGTGCCGCCATGTTCTATGGCAGTGAATCACCGCGGTCATCTCCTTCTCCTGAACGGCGTAGCGCCGCTCCGTGTCATTGAGTTTGCGACTCTCGAACGCCACGGGATGCCCCTCCTGCATAAGAACTCCTCCAATGGCATAGTCAGAAGCATTTGTCTGTACCTCGTAGGACTTGGTGTGGTCTGGCAGGACGAGCACCGGTTCCTCCGTCATGGCCCTCTTGAGGGTGTCGAATGCTTCCTGGCATGTCGGCGTCCACTCCCACTTCACATTCTTCCGGAGGAGATTCGTCAAAGGGGTCGTCACATGTGAATACCCCTTGACGAACCGCCTATAATAGTTCGTCAGGCCAAGGAACGAACGCATGTCGAAAACCCGCTTGGGCGGTTCCCACTCCACGATGGCCCGAATCTTCGCGCCATCCATCTTCAACTTCCCACTTCCGACGACATGTCCCAAGAAGTGTACTTCCGGTTGAGCGAAGGCACACTTCTCCCGCTTGACGTAGAGCTCGTTCTGCCGCAACACCTCGAACACTTGCCGAATGTGCTCGATATGCTCCTCCAAGGTGCGGCTGTAGATCATGATGTCGTCGAGGTACACAACCACGAACCTGTCAAGGAATGGCTGCAATACCTTATTCATGAGAGTACAGAAGGTCGCCGGGGTGTTGGTGAGGCCAAACGGCATCACGAGGAACTCGTAGGAGCCGTATCTTGTGACGCACGCCATCTTTTGCGCATCCTCCTTCGTGATTTGGATTTGCCAATAGCCCGAACGAAGGTCCAACTTGGTAAACCATCTTGCGCCGCCAAGTTGGTCGAACAAATCCGCCACCAAGGGGATGGGGTACTTGTTCTTCACCGTAAGCTTGTTGAGCGCCCGGTAGTCGATGCACATCCGGAGGGAACCGTCATGCTTCTTCTGGAAGAGAACCGGGGTGCCGTATGGAGATTTTGAAGGCCGAACATATCCTGCATCCAATAGTTCGGTAAGTTGCTTACGGAGTTCTGCGAGTTCCGGAGGGGCGAGCCGATAGGGGACTCCATGTGGGGCTTTAGATCCTGGGACCAAGTCGATGACATGGTCCACTTCACGCTTCGGAGGCAATCGCTTTGGGAGTTCCGGGGGCATGACGTCCACAAAATCCTCAAGGGTTTCAAGGACTTTGGGAGGTGTTGGAGTGGAGGGCCCCGGATCTTCCAAGATGGCGGTCGCCAGGAAGGTGTGCTCCTGTTTGCGCAATCCCTTCGCCACTTGCATGGCGGAGAGGGTCTTCTGTTCGAGGTCTCCGCCTGACCTCACAGGGACGTTGTAAGGTCCCTTGGGATCGAAGATGACCATCGAATTAGTGAGCGGGATGACACATGCAGCAATGTGTCGTAGAAAAGAGATGCCCGCCACCACTTCGTAGTCATCCACTGGTTCCACCGTCACGTCGAAGCTTCCCGACCACTTGCCGATGCGAACCTTCACTCCAGGAGAAATTCCTGTGGTCGAGATAGACTTCGCGTTCACCGTCTTGAACGTGGCGTTAGTCTTCTGGAGTGGCAGCTTTAGCTTCTTGACGGCCACTTCTGACACGAACAACTCCGATACTCCCATGTCAATGAGGGCGTTGAAGACTTGCCCGTTCAACTCGATATCCGCATAAAGTCGCGCAGCCGATGAAGGACCCTTCGGGGCGTTGATGGCGCTGAGGACGTGCATCGAGTTGAGACATGCCTCCTCCTTCTCTTTTTCCGTCTCGTCGGGGCAATACATTGCGTTGACTGTCGCCTTTTGTGGGTAATCGCTCGTCCAATGTGGACCCTTGCAAATGTAGCAAGGCTTTGGCGGCTTTCCGTCCCTTTTGAATCTTCCATTGTTGGACTTTCCGTCTTGGTGTCCCTTGCCTTTGTCCTGATAGTGCGGCTTGCCTCCTTGTGACTTGGACTTCTCTCCCCCACCATTGCCCTTGCCCGAGGACTTTGGTGGTGGAGTGCTCGCTTTGGCGTACTCCACGAGCGATTCAGCAGCGGCGACTAGCGAGCGGAGGTTGGGGCAATCTCGTCGCTCCAACTCCGTCCTAGCCCATGGCTTCAAACCCTTCACGAAGACCGCCAACAACGTGTCTTCGTCCACTTGGGAATTCTGTAGGCGGAGCTCGGTGAACTCTTTCACGTACTCCTTCAACGTGCCCTTCTGGCAAATGTTGAACAACGCAATCTTGGCCTCCAGTCCCGACTTGGCAGGGCAGAAGTAGTTGATAAGCTGCCTCTTGAAGTCGTCCCACCTCTCAATGGGATCCACAATGCCACGCTCCACGTCGTCGCAATGGCACCGCCACCATAGACTCGCCGCATCTTGCAAGTAGAAGGATGCGGTCTTCACCATCCTCACTTCGGACGTCACGTCCAAGGCCTCCATGTACCTTCGGACGTTTCACAGGAAGTCGTTGATCTCCCTTGCCGCTCGCTCGCCTTTGTAGGGCCTCGGCTTTGGCACATCAATTCTTGCCTCATGCGGGGCGGGCACCTCGGGGCGCCGCCCGTCTCCATAGCGTCGCTTGAGCTCCTCCCGGAAGGTCTGGAACTCTTGCTCCATTTCGAACTGCATGTTTGAGAGACCATTGTCCAAGGTCTCCCGCAGGTCCATGATTGTCGCTTCCATGGACTCGAGACGCGTATACAACGGCGCCATCTCTTCCCGCACCGTGGCAAGATCCACGGTCTTCTCCAATTTCCGCTTGTGCGTTGCGAGTTGGTCTTGCATCTCACCCACGTCCAATTGGAATTGGCCGAGGCGTTGCTCGAAGACGGACATGGTGTCCTTCGAGCGGGCGCGCCCTCGATCCTGGCGGCCCTTCTCCAGTGCAACGGGTTCATTCGTCATCTTCGAGTTCGACGTCATTTCACCTTGATCGCCGAACGCCAACTTGAGCGGTCCCAGAAACGCTGCTCTGATACCAACTTGTCACGGGGTCATTTTTCGTTCGACCGATCCGTGCGGCGCCTAGACGTGCCCAACGTCTAGGCAAGCTCTTTTGAGCGCTTTGCGGAAGCTTGCTTATGCCACTTTTTGTATGCCACAACTTTTGGAACGCACGGTCCCGAGCAGACGCTTCTTCGGTGGAGGCGTTTGTGAACAAACGGGCACCTCGGCGTAACGCTCGATCACTTGGAATGCTTTGGGACGCTCTTTTGTGGGTTGTCACCCCACGCTTGAGGCACGATGCTAGATTTAGGGAAGTTTGAAATCTTTGTTGAGTAAATAGGAATGATTACAACGCTTCGGGGGAGGACTAGCGGGTCTCCCCTACTATACCACCGTTTTGGGTGGTAGAATTACGACATGTGATGTGGAGGACCATCTCCGGGGGTGCACTTTTCTGGAGTGCAAATTACAAAACTGCCACCATCACACTTAGAAAGTAAACTAAGTACAAAAGTGAGTTGAAAAGGAAAATACATGATAAGATAACTCAACGTGCCCCGGGGAGAAGCCCCCGGGACACGCGCGCGAATGGCGGCCGGATCTGGCCGCCGCGCGCGAATAATGGCCGGATCTGGCCGCCGCACGGAGGGTGGCCGGATTTGGCCGACGGAGAGAAAAATTATATATCCAATGAGGGCGGGGATCGGACCTACCTGCGCCGGAGATTCCAGTCGGCGGCGGAAGCTTCGGGCGGGAGGTGGTCGACGGCCGGACGAAACGCGTGGCGGCGGATGAACGTTCAAAACGTTCAAAGTAAGAGTGCGGTCGGGTTTTTATATAACCACTTTTCGACGGTCGAAACCGCCGCAACATAGGTAAATATAATATTATATTAATTCGCGTTTCGACAGCTCGAATCCGCTAGAAAAACCGTCGATAGTTTCGACGGTTATTCAAACCGTCGAAATATCGACAGTTTTAGCCGTCGATAGTTTTGACAGTTCTTTAAACCGTCGAAATATCGATGGTTTTAGCCGTCGATTCCCATAATAATAAATTTTCAAAAACATCAACAGATCCATAGTTTGTGTAAATTATAAATTTCCATTTTCGACGGTTGAGGCCGTCAAAAAAAATTAAGCTAGAATATTTTATTTAAATACTATCGACGGTTATGACCGCCGAAATATCGACGGTTGCTTTGAACGTCGCAAATTTCGATGGTCAAAACCGTCAATAAGTTCAATAATTGTACGCAACCAGTGTTGAAAATTTTCGACGGTTCAGACCGCTGGAAGTTTCGACGGTTAGATAAACCGCCGAAATTATCGACGGTCATAACCGTCGAAGTATAAATATTTACGACGGAATCTTCCGACGAATTTATCACCGTCGAAAGTTTAGACGGCTAAAACCGTCGAAAATTATCCGACGAAAATATCGACGGTTTGGAAGATCCGCCGAAAAAACCGTCGATATTTTAGACGGATGTCGGACCGTCGAAAATGGACCGTCGGAAATACAACTTTTTCTTGTAGTGAGAGAAACAACCCTGCACAAAAAGGACATGTGTTAACAATCAATATGTGCAACAAAAAGAAAAAATGTGGATCGAAGGGAATCAAGGCGATGTACTATGTCGGTTAGGTGTCAAGCATCAAATAATTCAAATCATACAAGGACAGATGTCAAAAATCGTAAGGGGATCTATAAGAAGGAAGGGCTATAAAAGGGGGTCATGTGAGGAAAAGAGAAAAAAGCAACTTTTTTGGAAGAGAGGAAGAAGAAGCTATCGTATCGTGAGGGAATTTTTGTTCTCGGCTTTCGGTTGCAAAATTGGTTTTCTGGTGGATTGTTTTGGAAATGCGATGGTTAATGATAGCTTGATGCTTTTTAGTGTAATGTTTACTTTAGTTATGCTTAGCTAACCAGCCTTGATGGCCGGGGGATAATTTAATGGGATTTGAACTCTTGAGTTATGTCGCTTAGGAATTGGATGCATATTTGCTTAATTTGCATTGATTATTTACTTGATGGATTTCATCTTCTTTGTTGATAGTTGTCTTTTCCTCCATGCAAATTCTTAAGAGGAAGCATATGTTGTCTTAACGCCCCGGTAAGGAGCCGAGAGGCTAGTTGGCCATATTAGAGTAATCAGTCGGCGGGTCACTCCACATTGAGATAAATCGAGAGGTGGAACTCATGGAAAGAGATTTTTGGTGTGAACAATGACGAATTAAGATTTTTGAAGATTTTAAGAATGGGGAAATGAATGAAAACTTAATACAAGATATCAACATCAATGAATCACAAATGTTTGGATCATAATCACATATTCAAATGACATGACAATGTGCCCTAACCAAACCTTAGAACCATGTGGAGGGAATCAAGATAAGGAGAGATGAAGGACCAACCTTGGGTGCCGACAGTCGACAAAGGTGGCCAGTGATTGGTGGAGATGGCACCGACACTATGTGCGAACAAGAGATCGTGAGCGGCGAGCGCTCAGTCTGCAAACCCTATACAAATGTGAGTGAAGAGAAAAAAAAGAAAGAATGAAATATCAAACCCTAGCAAGGACCAACGAACCAACAATCGACGGGAAGGGACTAAGAGCTCTGGAGTTGGTCAGAGAAGGTCGTCAATGCTTATGCGAATTCAAGCAAACCCATAGCCGTGGAATAGCTCTCGCAGTGGGTGCTTGGTCGATCTAAAATGATGATGCACAAGTTCAATTTCTTTCAAATACCTAGTCACAATGGACACTTTCTATCGATAGTGGTCAACCGTTGTAAGATCTCAAAAAACTCTAACTTATAGAGGATGTCGACGAAATTAGCAATATCTGTAGCCTATGTTTGGATGTGGTTTTGTGATCTTTATGAGTGGACATCTGATTCATTGAGTGGATGCCTGGTTAGGAGATATTCTTATAGAACCTTACTAGTGGATGGCTAATTCATTAAGTGAATATCTAGTATGAAGTTTTTCAGAACATACTCTTTTTGTTATGCATGTGGTAAAAAAAGTACCTCTGAACACCCCATGATTTCATCAAGGGTAATATAGTAAGTTTATAAATTAATTAGAATCCTTGATGAATTTAAGGTGATCAAAAGGATAATTTGAGAAGGAATATGAATAGAAGGAAAGACTAATGTACTTGGAGAAGGAATTATAATTTATGAAAGATTAAAAGTATGATTATAAAGGAAAACGGAAAAAGGAAAAAGGAAAAAGGAAAAGAAAGATTAAATCCTATTGGGAGTAAGAATTATAATTAGAATGAGATTACGAATTTCAATTTGATTTGAGATCAAAAAATTTGCTTAATGAACATGGGACTAAGATAGGATTGATAGTCTCATGGATTATAAATATTTCAACTATTAAAATAATAATATTATGATTTTAATAAAAAAATTAAGTGATAAAATATTATGTAATTAAATAATTAAAAAAATTAGAGTAAAGAAAAAAAATAAAAGGATAAGATGAAAGTAGAGTTTCACTGATAGAAATTATGAAAGAGATAAAAAAAAAGGAGTTTGAATTGAATTGGATTTGAGATAAGCATGATATTAGAATAATTAGTTAAGTTCATATTTAATTAAATCTGAATATTTAATAGAGGGTGATTAGTGATGGATGGCCATGATTAACTCAAAATTAACTCAAGGCTCAATGGAAGTAAAAAAATCCCAATTAAAAACTATAAATAGGTCCTAAAGGGTGACTAGAAATTCTTACTAGCCTCCACAAAACTTTGCACCACGAGCCCTTATTTCTCCTCTATTTGCACGTGAACTAAGGCATTCTAGGGAGTAACACTACAAGAAAAACCCCGATTTCCGACGGTTAGTTTTTGACGGGCAAAAATCCGTCTGAAATATCGATGAAATTTTCGGTGGATCGAATAATCCGTCGAAATTATCGTCGGATAAGTTTTTGACGGTTTTAGCTGTATGAACTTACGATGGTTTAAAATTTGTCGAAACTTTCACTGAATTTCATATTTTCGGATGTGAAAAGAAGTGTCAAAAAATTCGATGATCGTAACCGTCGAAGATGTTAAAATCGGCTGATCCATTTCCATGCCGATTTTTTGACGGTTCACCTATCCGTCGAAACTTCCAGCGGTCTTAGCCGTCGAAATATTTTAACATTGGTGGGGTATCTATATTTTATTTTTCGAGGGTTCCGAGCGTCAAAAGTTATGACGTTTCACGGAACCGTCGATATTTCGGCGGTCAGACCCGTTGGAATGTTAACTAATTTTAATTCTACTTTAAATATTTTCGACGGATTTGACCGTCGAAAATGAAGATTTATAATTTATATAATTCTCTTTCACTTGACATATATTATTATATATTTTGATGGCTGAACCGTCGAAAGTTTCGCCGGTTTGGACGGTTCGTCCAACGGGTTTGACCATCTTAATTCAAATTAATATTTTATTATATTTACCTACTTTTCAACAGTTCCGACCGTCGGAAACTGGCTATATAAATATCGGACCCCACTATCGCTTCCTCTGTTTCCCTCTCTTCTACACTCGATCGCCCGCGCAAGAGACGTCCAGCGGCGGCCTCCGGCGACCTTCCCGGCATCTACACTCTGCCAAACGCCTGCCAATTGGACCGTCGGCCATCAGCGCCGTGTCCGCCACCTGCATTGCGCTCGCTCGCCACCTGAAGCCGTCGTCCGCCGCCAGCAGGTCGACCCGCCGCCACAACCTTCGTCTCCGACGCAGGTAGGCTCCCTGGCCTCTCTCCTAGCCTTCGCCCTCCGTGCTCTCTCCGCCCTCCCAGATCCGGCCGCCCTCTGTGCGCGGCGGGAAGATCTGGCCACCCTCCACGCGCGGCGGGATCTGGCCGCCCTCCGTAAGCGGCAGGCAGATATGGCCGCCGGATCCGCCCTCCACGCGCCGGGGCAGATTTTCCATTACGTGATGGACATCAGTCTTTGTTAGATATTATGATCCAAATGGATCCTTTGTTGTATTATCTGTTCGGACAGCCAATTTCAGCAAATTTTTTTATTTTTTATTTGGTTTCCGACGGTTAGAACCGTCAGAACAACAACAACAACAAAGTCTTATCCCACTAGGTGGGGTCGGCTACATGGATCATACGACGCATTCGTTGATCTATGTTCATGAGATTCGAAAGGGTTTTACGCTGGCTGTCGGGGCCTAACACAACCCTCCTCCTTTATCCCGGCTTGGGACAAATAATTTTTTCGATACTTATCGATGGTTCTAACCGTCTGTGCAAGCTTATAGACGGTCTCAATCGTCGCTAAGCATTGACGGTTTTAACTGTCTAAAATTAACGACGGTTTGAGCTGTCGAAAATCAACTATTGATTCGACGGCTCAAACCATCGATATGAGTTTTCGACGATTTGAACCGTCGATAGTATCGGCAGTTCAAATCGTCGATACATATCGACAACTCAAACTATCTTAAAACTTCAACGTTCGATGGCCGCGCCCGCCAGCTCGTCGAAGATGTTGACGGTTCAGAAATAACCGTCGCAAATTGTTTGCGACACCTCATTTTTGCACGGACGCTATCCGTCGAAAAAACCATCGGAAAACATCATTTTCGACGGTTCTGGACAAATTACATACGGTTCTGACCATCTGTAATAACCTATTTTCTTATAGTGTAACCGATGGTTGGTTTCGAAGTCCTGACATAGAAGAACAACCTTGAGGTGATGGACGCGTGTTTCAATGTCACACCACGGAGAAATCATCGGTCAAAGTTTGACATTTGTGCAATCTACAGAAGATAGGAACCCGATTGATTTTTTAGCGAACTTAAGGTACATAGGAGATCCCTATATTGACAATTTTTTCTCGGTATAGATCTTTGCACTCTTGTTCTTCATATAGAGATTAGTTTGATATATACTTTATGTCAATTGTAATTATTATGACACTGATAAGGTGGCCGAAAAATCGCGTCAAAACATGATTTCTTAATTGCGATGAAATCAGCCCGACACAATCCGAGTTTCGTTTAACATGATTCGAGTACAGATCAACACACCCTGTGTTTGATACAATCCGGACCAGATTGAATTAGGAAACAAACCATGTTCGGCAAATTTATTGATGAGAGATAGAGAAGGAATTTGAGTGACATTGAATTAAGATAGAATTTGGTTGAGATTGAGATTAACAGGTGGATTAAGAATTATATTTATACTTAATTAATGAATAATTAGTATGAGAGAGTAATTTAGTTAAAAAAGATAAATATTAACTTATAATTAGTTTGGGGATTCAATTGGAATCAAATTCCAACAAAAAAACTAGAAATAGGATTCAAATGTTATTGAGTTCTCACACACCAAGGTCAAGTTCTTGCACAAAGCCCTCTCCTTCTCTTATCTTATCTTCTGCACACAAACCGAAGCACTCTAACAGACAATAACTGGACCAACTCAAAGCCTGACATAAAAAATGTCCAAAAGTTGGTTTGGCACGTGTTTCAAGATGTTTGCGAAGTAATCATCACAAAAAGTTTATTGATAATGCATAAAATAGACAAAGGACTCACAATTGATTTTTCAACCGACCTCAAGTATGTACGGGATTCCTATATCGACGATTTTCATCGGTATAGTCCCTCAGGTCTCTTCTCTTATAATTGAAGTATATTATGGATTAATTATTAATAGAAATGCATAAATTATGACATAAAAATAGGGCCACAAGTTATGCCAAAAATGCAACTTCACAATGATGGTAGAACCAACCTAGGTTTTGCATTGCCTGACCCGAGTTTTGAGGAATCCGACCAGGGTTAGTAAAAATTTGGCCCGAGTTTGAAAAACTCAGCCCATGCAATTAGTCTGAGTTGTTGTAACTTGAGTTCGATACAAATGAACGAATACAATCCAGACTACTAGGCTACCTTTGATATTGATAGAATATGAAATTTAATAGATTGACATTGTCCCAATTTTGTTGGGCCCGACCTGGATCCGACCTAACAAACGAACACAACCTGCGTTCTACCCAACCCGGCCCAGGTTCTTGAATCGAATTGAGAATGGATAGGACACGAGCCGGGTTTCACCCCATCTGGCACGAGTTTACTTATAAAAATGTTATTGATGGGTTATTGATTATACTTAATTATTATATTGATGATTTATGTACATAATAGTATCATACTTGATCATTAATTGATTGTTAAGATTGAACTATTGATATGATAATAATTTATCATAAATTTTTATATAGTTAATTGGCTATTGATAATTGACTTATTATTTAGAATTGAGTTGTTGTTATTATGATAATTCATCTTTATTGATAATTGATAATGGAGAATTGAGATTGATGAAAAATTGATTATTGATAATAATTTATGTATTGATTTACACCTAATTGATATGGCATGGTTGATATGTTTCAATGATTGTATCCCGAATTGAAATAATGCCCAAATGAATAAATTGATAAAAATAGATGTCATAAGTAAATAAGATAAAAGACGAAATCATGGGTTGTCAAGCTTTGTGTATTACGATCTTTATGGTTGGTTGACCTTATGTGGCATGATGTTCCCTTAATAAATTAGAGATTTCGACATGACCATGTGATTTGTATGGATAACTTCAAAGATTAATTGAATTGAACAATTGTATTTTGACCTTTATGGTATTGACGTTGCAACCCCCTTAGATAAAGAAGAAGTCATAAATAATTGATTAATTGACAATGATATGGTAATTTTTATTGTATTGACGATTGTATTATAATCGATATAGTTGATGGATAATTGAATTGATAATTAAATTTCACCCTTGTGGATGATAAATAATAGATTATGGTTTGCCTGATAGATAGATTATTAGTAATTGTTAAATTGGACCTTCACCGACCTTGGGCAATCAATAGTTGATTAACAATAATTGTTAATTAGAGCAATTAATATTAATTGATCATTGTTAAATTGATGATATGTATAGTTATTATAATTGATCAATTATTTATTATGAATTAATAATTATTATAGTATAAATTATTTATAATTAATTATACATTATTCATATAATATGGTACATAGTTCATATTGTTGTTGTTATGGATGACTTTACGTGCCAAGTGTTATACTTATTGATTTTTTTTGTACTTGGATTAATGCGGGATGGGATGATGACGATGGTGAGACAGTTGGTGGGTCCTCTGATGAATGACATGTACATGGATATAAAATTTTTTATTGAAATTTTGTAGGCCCATAACCCACATGTCATTGGATATTATGTTAATAGTTTTCTCTTATTGTAAAAGAATATTGTAATTAAAATTTTCACTGATGTAAGCTAGTATGTTGAGTGGTTAAAGTAAAGAAAAAATTTAGGTCATAGAATTGAATGACATCGCTAAGTTAACTTTCTGGGCAAGCGAACTCGTGGCCCTTAACAATATGCTATTTTTCAAATATATGCATTCATATAAGCTTTTGAAAAAATGTCATGCAATATTCTCAAATATCACGCTAATATGATCCACCATCTTATGTCAAAATCATTAATCAAGAATCATAGTATGTCCGAATGACTTCTAGTGCGACGAGTCATGACAATATATATTCATGCATCAAGAGACCAAACAAATAACTTAATTATTCAACCTCAAAATATGTCAAGGTATTTGCACTAAATATAAAGCCTTAAAATATTCCCAAATTTCTAATTTCATGTAATTTGTAAGTTTCATATTGACAATTCAACATGAATTATCAATATGTCATTCTTCATGAAGCCATTTAACATTATCACATCAAGATGCAATTCATATTGGCACATAATGTCAAGATGTTATCTTAGAAAACAAAATAAATATACTTGTGTACTTAACTATTACAACCAAAGATGTCATATTATTTTGCACAAGTAAATCAAGTAATCAATATATAAACCTGATCATGGGCTTTTGTATTTAATTTGGCAATGCATTATTAATTTTCAAATGATCACTTATGATCAAAAAATGATTTTCCAAAAAATGCTTTGTTCATAGTTCTCATAATAGTAATTTCACATTTTACTTGTCAAATCAAATTTATATGCATAATACTAATCATGGCAAAAATAAATGTGACTATATTTTCTTCTTTCTTTAACATGTGGGTAATATAAGGATTTTGCAACTAATTGAACCACCTAAAGTAAAAAAAGTTAGGATAAAGTCATTTCAAAACTCCTCATACGTTCTTATTTTCATGTTTACAAGAGAGTTTTCAAATGTTATTTTACAACAAAAAAAAGTGTAAAGGTAAAAAAATTATCCATATTGTTGTTAGCATTTGTCAATTTAGATTTCGAAAGTTATGATTTCTTGTAGTCTTGAAACATGATATAAGTCAAATAAATCTCAAATGTCAAAATTTGAACTAATGATTATATAATCAAATATTCATATTTATGAAAGATAACATTTGACCTAGTGAGCAAAATATGCATTTTCAAGATTGGAAGGAAAATTATCCAAAATGATAACATGAATAAGTTTTATTATATATATTGTACTTATTGCTATATAGTCATTAAGATAAACACGATGTATCATGTTCATATTATTTTCTTAGAATCCAAATTAACAAATTGCATGTTTTTAAACATTTTGACAATGTACTATTTTAAGTGAGATTTTCAAAAGCATTCATAGTTCATGTCTAACATGATTCATATGACATTCAAATCATAGTGGAAAATATGAAATACGTCTACCAAATCATACATTTGCACATCAAACAATACATTTTTATTCCACATGAGCAATTGCAAGTATCATATGAAGTTCATAATTCATATGCACAAGAATAAACAAATCCAAATCAAATGTATATGAAAAATCATAATTTAAATTTCATATGAAAAAATAAGTTTTTTTATTTCAATTATACTTTTACCAAAGCTTTGTGTTTTCATCTTTTTTTCTCATGCAATTTTCTTTTTTCCTTTTGCGAGGCATATCAACAAAAAAATTCTTTCTTTGATACCCAAATTCGGTTGAGTTCAACATTGCTAGTTCTCCTTTCTTTGAAACACACATCAATTTCATGATCATATTCATAGATTTCTATTTTTGAATTCAAATGAATAATTGTCATGGTCATTATAATAATGATATATAATAGATGATCCAACATTATGATCATATTCAAATTTTAAAGTATTAATGTGATAAGCATGAGCCTATAGCACTAAGAGAATGATCATAAAAAATTTTATGCTTCAAATGACGATCATAAGCATTATGCTTGGATTTAAATGAAGAATATGAATATTTCAAGTAGTACCCCTTTGTGCTTTTAACATTTTTCTTTAAATTCATTTTCTTTCTTAGTCAATAGATTTTGCAAAAGTTTTGATAAACTTTTGAACTTTCCTAGTATGTTTAAAATATGTAGCAAATTTATTATTTAAAACATTTTGCAAAGAAGAATTTTTTTGTGATTCATCTTATAAAATAATTAACTTTTAGTTTTCTATTTTTAAAGGTTTACGAGTTTCAAAAATTGACCGAATCAATTTTCGTTCTCAAAAGTTCGTTATTAATTACACATGCATCATTTTTCTCTTTCAAATTTTTAACTAAAGTAAGCAAATTGCCATTTTCATATTGCATCTCATACAAGTTAGAAGAGAATAATCAATTTTCTTTTTTAATATGTCAAGACATGCATCTCTTTCCTTTTTCAAAATATCAGAATAATCTTTCATTGTATGCAAAATGTTCATACTATGTTTTTCAATATATCATTCTTCTTTTGAGGATCAAGAGGGGACATGTGGGTGGGGAGACGATTGAATTGGTGTTACAAAAATTTCCAAATAAGATAGATCGAAAGCGTGAAAAACTTATTTAAATGTAATTTGCAAAGTAAAAAGGTAAAATTGCAAACATAAGACAAAGGGGTTTATTTACAAAGTTCGACCTTACTTTGGCTTACGTTCTTGATCCATTTTTCCGGCCACAAGACCACCAAAAATTTCACTAACTCCTCCATTCAAACTTGGACAAGGAAGAAATATTTTAATACATTCACCGGCTTTTTCTTTGCTCAAGAGATAAGGTGCACCTCTTATCACTGAAGAACTTTCACAATATAAGATTACTTACAAAACTCTATCTTTTACAAGTTAGCTCATTCACAAATGTAAGAAACTGAAGAGTGGAAATTAGAGCTCTAATGTGCTCCAATATGCTCCAAAAACTTAAGAATGTTGTTCATATGTGCTTGTTATGTTTCTTCAGCCTTTAGCATCTTTATATAGTCTTCTAGGATGTATATGGCCATTGTAGAAGTCATCCCATTCTTCTAGAAAATTTTTTTAACCATTGGGATTTTTTTCAAAAATGCATCGATGGAGGTTGTTCGCTCCTTGACCATTGAGTTGCTTTTTGTGCTTTGATCAGTTGTCCACTCTTATATACTAGGCGGCCGCTTCATCCGACTATTGGAGGTCATTCGATCACCCGACTGGTTGACTAGTCACCCTTGATCGGCAAAGGCAATCACTGTGGACATCGATTGAGCCATAGATCATCTAGTCTTCAAATTTCTTCGTTTAGTTTATAAAATGGGCGTTCATCTTGACAAACGATCATCCACTAGAATTTCTAGATTTGCGGGCATTAATTTCATTCTTTTATCGTCCGCTAGTCGTTCATTCAATAGAGCGGTATCCCTTTTGATGCATTGACAAATAGTGATCTTCGTAGCAGGCACCCATTCCTTCTGTTAGGCATTCGTTGTATTGACCGTTTTCCTCAAAATTTCATAGCCGACATCTAACCAATCATTTGTTCATTGTATCTTTGTTTGCTGTCAATACAGTGGTCGGGCCAACAATTAGTGCGATAGTTTCAACATATTAAATAATTATTTGGATATTCATAAAATAATATTTGACGTAATAATCATAATTACAACAAACTCTAAAATTATTTAAATATTGACAAAAAGTTAATATAATTAAGAAACAACTTTGTCCTAAGTTTTCCTTTTAATATATTATTATATTATTATTATTACTTGAGATTACTAAATAATGTAATACTCGTCTTTACTTTTGAAATTATCCTTTTTCCTTAATCACCTAGAATATTTATATTTAAATAACTATTGTTTCTGTTATTATTAGCATTATTATTATTATAGTTTTAGTTTGATATTATTTATATATGCTGGTTAACTAATTTATATTTCCTTTTTAAAATATACATATTTAAAGATAATTTCAACGATATAAAAGATTAGGCAATAAAAACAATTAAAGATTCTTGAAATAAATAGGTGATAAATGATACTTTGTTCTCTCACTAAATGTTAATTAAAGAACATGTAATTTAATGCAAAAGGGAAAAAAAACATTACTGTCCTTGTTAATTACTACGATCACCATATTCATCCCCTTACTTATTCCCCTACTAATCCCTCAGCTGGAGACACTCGTCGCGGTGTCTTGGGAACCAAAAAAAAAAGATGTCACCCATGGCGGCCGCGATGCTCTCGCCTCCTCTTTCCAACCGGATCATCGTGCCCGCCCCGAGCCAGTGCTCTCCAGCCACCACATTCCGGTCCCTCGCCCTCGGCTCCAAGCGCGCCGACTGGCAGAGCACCTGCGCCATCCTCTCAAGCAAGGGGTCCTTCTCCTCTTCCTGCGGCTCCTCCTCCCCTGCCGTGGAATCTGAAGGCGATCGTAGCGACGTTAGTAATCGTCTGACGTCGAGCTCGATCTCCGCCGTGAACGGTGTCAAGTCGATGGCCGGCAGAGACAACGGGGCAACGACGAGCCTGGACCTGATGCCGAACACCAACCTCCCGCGTCCGCTTAGCATCTCGGACCTCGCCCCGGCGCCCACGCACGGCGCCCAGCTCCGCGTGGCGTACCAGGGCGTCCCGGGAGCCTTCAGCGAGGCGGCCGCCGTTAAGGCCTATCCGAACTGCGAATCCATTCCCTGCGACCAGTTCGAGGTGGCGTTCCAGGCGGTGGAGCTCTGGATCGCGGACCGTGCGGTGCTCCCCGTGGAGAACTCCCTCGGCGGCAGCATCCACCGCAACTACGTTCTCCTCCTCCGTCACCGGCTACACATCATCGGCGAGGTCCAACTCCCTGTCCACCACTGCCTCCTGGCCCTCCCGGGCGTACGGAAGGAGTACCTCACCCGCGTCATCAGCCACCCGCAGGCCCTCGCCCAGTGCGAGCATACGCTCACTCAGCGACTCGGCCTAAACGTCGCCCGCGAGGCCTTCGACGACACTGCCGGCGCTGCCGAGTACGTGGCCAAAAACCGTCTGCAAGACACGGCGGCCATCGCCTCGTCTCGCGCCGCGGAACTCTACGGGCTCCAGGTCCTGGCGGACGGCATCCAGGACGACAGCGGCAACGTGACCCGGTTCGTGATGCTGGCGCGGGAGCCGATCATCCCGCGCACCGACCGGCCTTTCAAGACGAGCATCATGTTCGCCCACGACCGCGTGGGCACGTCCGTCCTCTTCAAGGTCCTCTCCGCCTTCGCGTTCCGCGACATCAACCTGACCAAGATCGAGAGCAGGCCGCACCGCGGTTGCCCCATCCGACTGGTCGATGACGCCAACGTCGGCACGGAAAAGCACTTCGAGTACATGTTCTACATCGACTTCGACGCGTCCATGGCCGACGTCCGGGCGCAAAACGCGCTCGCCGAGATCCAGGAGTTCACGTCTTTCCTCCGCGTCCTCGGAAGCTACCCGATGGACATGACTCCCTGGTACGTGTCCTCGTCCTCCACTCAACCGCCGCCGCCGCTGCCTCCGTCCTCTTCGAAGCTGTGATCTATGAAGGATATTAGTGTTACATCTGTCCGTTGGTTGTCGGAATTGATTCTGAACCGGTCGGTTTATTTGTTACTTTGGGGCCCACCAAAGGGATGGGTTTGCTCAATTTCCTTCGTTTTTCCTTTTTTTAAAAAAAAAGGTTTCATGGCGAAAAAGCGAATTAAACAATATTTCATTGTTACTCAATTAAATATCATTTGAACCTGAAGACGATGGACAACGGAAGGTTAAAAACCTTTGCAATTTGCCTAGGGAACTCGCGCTTCACGCAATTTTAATTAATTTATAAATATTTCATGACAAATTAATTTATATTTTTATTTTAATAATATTAAGTTATTTTAAAATGTGGTATTTTGATCTTTTTATAATAAAATAGTTTTATATCCACTATTTTATTCCTTTTGTAAATATTAAATCATTAGAAAAATATTATATCCATTATTTAAATTTTAAAATTTTCTTTAAAAATACAGTACTTGTATAAATATTATAATGTAATGTTCATTAATTTACCCTTCTTCATTTTATTAAATTTATATTATTCTTTATCATAAAAACATGTGAAGTAATATAATGAACTAACTTGTAATTTGTGTAAATTTAATCATGATAAAATAGTGCATATTAATTAATTATACAATTTATTATTATTATTATTATAGTAATTTTATTAAGAGAGACGGTAAGATTATTGGAAGTAAGAGAGATGTTCTCCCCATCGAACAAAAAGAGACATGTTCTCATTTTTTTATCTTTTTTATTTTGTTTCCAAATAAAAGTAATTATATACATATGAAGAACTAATGTCTATTAATTTACAGTTTTTTATCAAAAAAGCAAGATCAGATATGAGATATCAGACCTGAAGCGCAATCAATGACCTCTCGTCCCAGGCGACGTCCCCGCCCTTTTCTTGAACACCTCCAGGTGCTCGTCAATATGCGCCAGATCTTTGTCCCTGCACTCGGCGTTGACAATGAGGTAGATGTGATCGTCGTCCACCTTGGTGATCACCGAGTTGTCGATGGTGCCGACGCGCTCGTTGGTGAACACGGTGAGCTTGCCGGGCCCGACTTCAGGTCCGCGACATCGGCGATGATGAGAGTCTCGAGGAAAGGCACGCAGTCCTTGCCCTTGAGGCTGGGGCTGCACATGTGGGAGACGTCGAAGAGGATGCTGTTGGCGCGGCAGTTGATGGTGGAGTCCATGATGGAGTCGGCGTACTGGAGCGGCATGTTCCAGCCGGCGAAAGGCACCATCTTGCTGCCGTTCTTGTCATTAAATGCATAAAGAGCTTGTGGATGCATGCATGTAATGTGATGCTATCTCATATCAATCGGCGCCGGACACTCATTTCATATGATCTAAATTAAACATTTAATTACTTATGCCCATATTGTGTGGTTAAATTTTTAAAGTTTATGGAAATCTAGGAAGGAGGAGGAGGTATGCGTAGCTCCTTCCTGATCCTCCTAGTAGTAGCAAGACCTAATTAAGATGATGACTTGATTGGTGAGAAGATGTGCAGCTCCATCCTCCTCCTGCACCATGATAGGGGACGTAATTGGCAAAGAAATTAGAGGAAACATAAGTGTAATTGGCCGAATCTCACGCTTAAACTCGAATATGGGATTTGTTGCCTCCACAGCTCGCACGTCATTTCCAAATTCTGATGACAAAAACCTTTGAAAATATTATATACGTAAGACAATTAAGATACAACAGTTAAAATAAATTTGCAGAAGAGATTGGCAAATGCATCATGCACATGATCAATAGTAAAACCCATCTCCTCATCGACGTCCTCAGCAACAACTGCAAGCATGAGATCATAGAGAGTTTATTCTTATTCTATCGCATCTGGGTTCTTCAACCATGGTTCAATAAGATCAAAGAATAACTGGAAATGGTTGCCAAGCTTTGAGGAGGTATCAACAGCTTATGTGCGAGGTCCATTTGGATGATCCCTGCTAGATTTGTGATTGGGTCATATAAGGCTTCGTCTCTTCTCTTGGCGGCTTTGGATTTCGATGATGGTTCCTTGTGCACATGCTGTGTAACGCCCCCAAATTGAACCCTGCCATGTGGCGAGAATTCAACCCGGGGACGATACGGACTATACAATGAAATTGACCAATAACTTGACTTTGACTAGTTGACTAGATAACATGAATGCGGAAGACTTAAAATAATAAGAATAAAATATTCAACGAGTAACGGAGTTCATCAGTACTTAGAATAAGGAGTATCAAGTGCGGACGGTACATATACAATGCCCGAGTTCATAAAGGAAACAAAAGATAAAATGATACAACAAAAAGATAGCCAAGGACCACCCATGTGCACATCATCATCACTAGCAAAAATTGTCGCTCTGGCTCATCCTTCCATAACTTGTTTACCTGCAGGATCAATGCAGGAGAAACGATATCTCATGAGCTTCGCAGCCCAGTAGGAGAATAATAAACCAATGGATAATTAAATCAACATTAGCTAAGCATGATCATAGTATGGAAGCAATCATTTCGCTCTGAGTTCATAAATAGAGGAAGATAATAATCATGAATCATATAATAATGGAAAGATCAATGAATCAATGCGATACTCTGATTGTACGGGAGAGAAGAAATCAATGCGATACTTTGGTCTTTGTATTTCACTTTTCCATACTTTGAATTAATAGGATAGCAATGCAATGTATGGAGTTGCTTTCAACTTCTAAATCATTGATCTTTCTATGCAATGACATTCTTTACATTTTCGTTGCGATGAGGTGCTATGTACTTCATGAATGGCCTATGGTTGTGCACACCATGGCAAAAAGTCATCCTCGCTATAGGGGAGGGTATCCTGTTTCATTACACGATGGGGAGCAATCGTGCAACGAGGACATGTCTGAAACTATGCCCTACCCATGCGATGAACAATACTATGCAATGAACTCCCATCAATCCGTATCATAGGCACCCTAGCTTTTATCTTTAATTAGTTAGATTCTCGTTTTCGCCCGAATGGGACTTGGATCAACACTATGCAATGTAAACCAATAAGATTCATCTCATGATCAGTGCGATGAAGATAAATGATCAGCTGGGATTAGTTATACTTTGATCATAATAGGAAAAATAGAGGATTTAGATATGGAGGAGTGGTGAGAGGTGTGGTCGTCCCATAATTTCACCACCATAAATAAGGCATATTCTAACTTTTACTTTATCCAAGCACATCAATAAACATGAGAAATACCTGCCATCTTATAGTAAAATAAACTTGAACTAAGCAGAACTTTTACTAATATTAACCTTACTAGCATTTATTCAACATGTTATACAACAAGCATAAAAATATATAATGTTATCTTTTAAGATAAGTTGCTGGCCAGCTTCATACATTGCACATAGTGGCACACGAAGTACACAATATAACTTCCATATGGTTTATACAATAAACCTCTTAAGACTAAAACACTATATCTACTATTTATGGGGAAATGGTTTCTTATTTCCTGGACAGCAAGATAACACTAATAAACTTCTTAGAAGTTAACTAATTTATGTGCAACTATAACTATTTAACCCACTGTTAACTATGTCATTTCTTTATAATATGATGACACTTCAACAAGAATGGACAGAAATTGACTAATCTGGCCTCAGTTGGTTCATATGGCTAATTCAGTCTTATTGCATTACAGTGAGCAGTAGTATCATTGTCTAAACAAAATCATACAAGAGTGGATGAGATAAAAGGATCCTATATTATACATTTTAGCATTTCCATAAGAATTCAAGAACATGAATTCAAATCATGTCATATGACTCATGAAGTTTCATTCATCATACATCTTAATAACTTGTGTGTCCAAAGTGTAGGGGAAATGCATGAATTTGGCATTTCCATTCATCTGATATGTTTAAAATCCTTTAGACAATAATGCTGATAATCATTGTGTGTCTTGTCACTTAAGTGGGTGCTGTTCAAGAGTGGGTAGCAGCAGTAAAGTAAGAGATTAATAAACTTGAGGCTCAACAGTGGACAATACTCACAAAAATGGAACTAATTAACATGAAGTCCAAGAGTGGACATCAGTAATAAGATGAGAGGCTAATTAAGCTTGTAGGCCTAGTAATTAGTTTTAGTACATGGTTAGTGATATGAACATTACCACAAGCAAGGGATGTTGTTAGTATGCCCAATTTGTCTCTCAGGCATTATAGCAGGCAGTTGGAGTGCAGTCACAAAGATACAAACACAAAATCAACATTTAACATCAATCCACACATCCTAGTACATCAAAGCATTACCCATGAGCATCACACTATGTTAGCAGTCATGAACAATAATGATACCCTGGAAAACACCTTATGATTTATGTATAGGTGCTGCCTTAGTTGATTTAACATCCTATAGGTTGATCCAAGTAATTCTTCCTACCTTATTGTGCTGTCCTCTGACTCCTTAAGTTCTCCTTTGTTCCTCTCCTACTCTGGACGTCCTAGAAGGTCCAGTAGTGTAAAGGTCTACTTGTCCTCCTACTAGCATAATGAGGCAGAGGAGAAAACGTCTTGAACAAGAGAGAAATGAAAACAAAAAATGAGGAACAATGGTTCAGCGATGATCGTAGATCCCAACCTTCGTAGTTCCTTCCTCCTCCAGTCCGTTTTGGTTCTTGTGCTCGTCCAGCAGCTTCGATCCTGCGTTCCCCCGCTGTTGCGAGTCAGTGCCAAGGTAGAACAACAAGGAGAAATGTCACACTGGTTTAGAGAGAAAGGAGAAATGTGGGAAACAGTCGAAGGGGCCTCTTGTCTCACCTCGATCTTCCCTTCTTACTCTCCCTGTAACTTCATAGCCCTGTCCGTGGTGTGCAGCAGCAGCAAGGTCACGACCTTGATCTTCTCATACCAGTACAGAGGAGAGGTAGAAGCATAGGTGATGTTTACAATCCTGTAACTGTAGCCCTAGATACTAGTAGAGCGGATGTCCATTAACACAATGGGCATCCGTTTCGATTTATTTTTTTTATTATATATATATATATATTTTTTACTAGGTGTTACATGCTGCGTTGATGGGACTGCGACCACGACCTCATCCATTAGCACAAAAGTTGGAGAGAAGAGTGTCCTGCCATGAGAGCAAGAGAGAATGGAGGATGGAGAATGGAGGTCAGAGATGAATAAAACCTCGGTTTGGAGGCAACGGAAGTAAGATCTTCGACAAAAATAAAGAGCATGCAACAATCTAAAAACTAATGTCTAACAACATTATTATCATAACGAAAGAAGACATAGAAACATGCCTCACCGGATCTACGGAAGTAAGGCAAAAAAGCAAGATCAGATATGGAGCGCAAGCCTCTCATCGTGGATGTGCCAAGCGACATCCGCGCCCTTCTTCTTGAATGTCTCCAGGTGCTCGCCAATGTGCGTCGGATCCTTCGGCATTCATGATGAAGTAGATATATAGGCACACAAAGGAAGCCGATGGAATAATTAGATGACTGAATGAGTTAATAGCAGAAGGCGATATGATTAGATGACTGAATGAGTTAATAGCAGAAGGTGAGAGGTTACGTTCAGCAAGTTCTTGCACTTCATATTCTAGCGAAAACAAATATAAATAACAAAACAATGAGAAAAAAGATAAATCATAATGTTGAATGGAGAACAATTTGAAACGGTCACTTAAGCATGAGCTTTATATAAATATAAGATTTGTTTCACCTCGTTTTAGCTATACGTTATCCAATGATCGGTCCAAATATACGTAGCTTACATTTTGATTGGTTCTAACTAAAGAAGATATCTGATAATATCTAAAAGATAATATAGCGTCCCGAAATTCGACCCCGCCATGTGACACGAATCTCCTCCCGTGCACTACTTTTCTTTTTCTTCTTTCTTTTATTTTCTTTGACTTGACTCTTTTGTTGGCCCAAATGGTGAAGGAAAGTAACACATCAGCGGAACAATTAAAATAATACAACAATAGAGGAAAAATGCGAAAATAAAAGAGATAAAATACATTGAACTATCTCAATCTAAAACATAGTGAGGAAGCAAAAAGGTACATCCATATCTTAGTATGAAGTGGAAAAGATAAAGGTATGAGTACTAAACATAAAAACAATAATGGTCAATCATGATCTGATAAGATCCATCCTGATAGATATACTACCTAACATAACGTATGAACATATGACTCATACTAGAAATGACCATAATGATATGCATATGCCACCCAAAATGAAGTCTTCGTGCACACACCAACACGTCACGAGTCATCATCATATACCTGTGAGAACGCTTAATCGTTAGCATAGAGCTAAGTGTGAGTTCATATAAGTCATACGATAATTTCATAAGAATAAGCATGGAGTAAAATATATAAATCATGTATGATGAAAAGTGGATCAATGTAAATGATCAATAAAAATATCATGAGCAGTTGTTCATCATTCATGTTCTTTCGTTCATCTTGGGACCATTCGTTCGTTCATACTTTCATTCTTTGATTTTTTTTGTTCTTTGGTTCTTTCTTTCGTCCTTTCTTTCTTTCTTTCTTTCGTTCATTCTTTCGTTCTTTCTTTTTTTCATTCTTTGAAAGAGCTCTTCATTCTTGTAAGGAATACCATTGCCAGCACTCAAGATGTAACTATCTAGATCATCATGGGTCAGTGAGTGATCAGTGTCTAGCCCCGTCGGGCTAGGATGACCTCACACAAGGCGGAAATATTCGTAAAAGGAGATACTCCCATTTAGATAGGACAAATGATAACTTGTGAGGAAGTGTCTTGCTCAGGGCTGGCTTAACTTTCCCATCATAGTGGATCTCTCTTTCAATATCAAGATCGATCAAGGTCGTGTGGAGCATAACTCTGAATCATGTGGATCTCTCTTCCAATCCATAGATTGATCAAGGCCGTATGGAGCAAAGCTCCAAATCATCACGGACCTCTCTTTCAATCCGAAAATCGATCAAGGCCGTATGGAGCCAAGCTCCGAGTCTTCTTTAGGTTCATTTCATTCTTTAACAAATCAGGTGGACTGAAGCTTTATAAATCAGAGGAGTTTGATTAGAATCGTATTTTCTTCTGTCCACATAATGATTGTCCGTTAGTCAAACGGTCACCCGTTATAAGTCCATTCAGCGATCGTCTAAAAGGAGCGGACGCCCGTTATCAATGTCTTTCGATCGACCTGAAAGACAATAATCGATCGTTTGATGTTCATTCTTTATTCACAACATAATTGTACTTTCGATCGATCCTAAGGGGATTCGGTCACCTATTTTCTTATGAGTCAATTTGGCGAACTTTTGGTCACAAATTTCGGTCGACCGAAACTGGACCGGTCATCCGTTATGAATAGTGTCATCTTCTCCATCGACGATCGGAAGTCATTTCGGCAAGGAGATCCATAATGATCGACCAAAATGGTTTCGATCGTCCGATTGGTCATTGTCACCATTATCGAATCTCGATATTTTCTAGTTCGATCGTCCGAAAGGATTTCAGACTTTCGTTCTGATCTATAACGATCGATCGTTAGAGTATCGATCGTCCGATATAGCTGTCTCTATACTCTTGTCGAACTAAATCGGTCGCCCAAAATGGTATTGGTCGACCGTTTTAGTTTGACAGAGCAACATGTCATTGCAGAATTCTTAAGTTATCAATTAGTTTTCAATACAAAATAATTCCTAACTTATACCAACATGATTCTTAACATTTATCATACTTCAGAAACATATTTCAGCATAGGTCCGAATATGAATACATCTTTCTTGTCATTTCTTCATCACATAACATACATAGTTCCTTGTCTTTTAAATATGAAGCAGATTTCCAAAATTTCCTTTAATTCATAATCGACATCATTCATCATCTTAGGAGCATGCAAATCTAATAACCATTTCAATCATACACTCACATGTCAAATAAAACATTCATCACATGATCACGTCATAGCATTATTTGAAATCATTCGGCTAAAGCAAGAAACTTACATAAATCAACTAAGAACTTCAAGAAAACATCTTGCATCATTTATACCCCATTCTAACATAAATCATAACTACGAATCCCTCCTTAAAGCATGCAATTTCCTCTGAAATTAACCCATGACCCATATCACGAACAACACACGTCTTAGCCTATGAAATTGCGATTCGTCCTTGCAGGTACATGCTCAAGTCGTCTGCTGCCGTCCGCCGCCATCTGCACTCATGATCGTCGCCGGCGTCGTCCCTCCATCTTCTGGTCGCGCGCGTCATTGGAGGAGAGAAACAGAGAGTGAGTGAGAGGGAGAGGGACGAAGGGGAAAACGTGAGAACGAGGTCAGGGCAAGAATTTTATGAGGGGGCATCTTGTCCTTTGCTCTCCCTCTGTCTCTCCATTTCTACAATCGGTAGGAGTCTTGAAGAGGAGCGAGAAAGAGAGAAGGTGAAATGAAGAAGAGGAAGAGAAAAGGGACTCAACTGTTTCTTCTTAATTCTTTTTTTAATGAATCGTGAGGCGTTGCAGTTAATATATCATAATAATACATCCAATTATAAAAAGAGAATGGTTATATTGGTTGTAAAAGTTCAAGATATTTACAATTTTAAACATAATAATTATCATTGATAATTTTAATCTTCTATGGACGATTTTGAAAGACCGTGAACTAAAAAAATCAATATAAGACGTTCGTTAAATGAAAAGTTATTTTTCTTTTTGTTTCCTAAGCTACAAGAATTCCATAAAACAATGATTTTGTGGGACCGTTCTGTGGCCAAGTGATGGTCAGTTGCAACCTTGTAGTCATAATCTTACCAGCCCAAATAATTGCGATCAAATAAATGCACTCGTGAGCAACGAGGACTTGATGCTGTTTGTTTCGGAAAAAGCACGTGGTCATGATCTCAGTGCCCAAAACAAGTACATCACTTTGCATCTGCAAGCTACTCAACACTCAGGGCCGGGCTACTTGCCGCCTCCAAATGAGCAAATGCTTCTACCAGATTATTTGCACAAAAGTGGCATCGTCCAAGGGGCAACGCCTGTTCTACCAAACGTCTCGACGACAATCTTTGCTTCTTTTTTTATTTTTAACTTTTCTTTAGAAATAACGTTTTACTTTTTTTTTCAAACCTTTTTTCCTTTATCATTTTCTTTTATAATTCTTATATAAGTTAATTTATTTATTATATTTAAACTATAAATAATAAAAGATTAATATAATATTATTTGTTATTTCATTATTAATATTTAATATTTCGTCAAATATAAATTACTAAAAATTGATTTTTTATATTTAAATTTTATATTTTTCAATTTTTTAATAAATTTTTTGACATAATTTTTTAAATATATATTATATATTTTAAATTTTTATAATATATTTTAATTCAATCATTCACTAAAATTAATTTTATCAGATTTATCTTTTTTTATAACGTCAACTACTTTATTTTTTATCATCAAATTTTACTTTTCTAAAACGGCACCAAATGTTCTTTGATTGTAACGGAAGAAAACATAAAAGTCAAGAGATGATAACTAACCAAAAAAAAAAATTATACATATCAAAAGCAGCGTAGGTACAAGTTCTTCCGAAGTAGCACATGCGGTATGAATGAAAAACAAAGGGAAGCTCGGACAAACAAAAACATTAAAATGCCATCCAAAATCTGGGGTGTTTGCGCGGTACAGAAAATAACCAGCTGACTGGCGCAAAAAGCACAATTCGTCTCTATGGATACTCCAATTAACAAAATAGACACACATTGAGGTACCATTTCAGGACAAATAAAAATGGCATACTCTATCATCTAATATTCCCTATGGATTTCCATAGCGAAGTAAAATAAAAAAAAGGCCACCACATGAGCAAGAGTAATAACCTAACAAGGACAAATACCAAAACAATAAAACCTGCTCACTAGCATTGATCAGGAATTTTTTTGATCTGTTTGGCAAATGAAATCAAGTGAAATTAAGACTTAATTCCGCCAAACCTCTGTTTTAGTAGTATCAGGCCACTATTCACGTTTTTCTTTTTTTAATTTTTTCTTTGATTTGACACCACTTCCTTTTTTCATTTTTTTTTCTTATTTTCTTTACATTACTGTTTTCTCTTACAATAAAATATATATTAAAAATAATATATTTATTATAAAAAGGATTAATATAATATTATTTATTATTTATTATTTTATTTAAAAAATTAATATAATAAAAATTACTTTTTTATATTTAAATAATATATTTTTTAACAATTTTTTGACATAAATTTTTTTAATATTTTTAACAAATTTATAATCTATATTTATTACAATTATTTTTAATTCAAACATCCATTAAAATTAACTCATTGTATCTATTTTTTTCATATCACTATCAACTATTGAGTACCCATATCAAGCCTTTGTAGTTACCTCACTATACCTCATATTTAGCTCATTATCCTGATTTCTGAATAACCGTGAAAATAACAATGCTGATAATGTTTAGATTAATGTATTTTAACTAACACCGGTATTTGATGGCTCTTTTCGCAATCAGCTCAGAATGTGGAAATGCTAATGAGCGTGAATATAGAAAATTGAGAAACTTAAGATAGTCTAGTCAAAGGCATTAATCAGTTATAAATTGAGTTGACAAACTTATCCACCAGCACAGTTGCAACAATCATGTGCCAAAATAATAAGGCTTTCCATGAGTTGATCCTTCCATTTTGCATCTTTCTAGGAACAAAAAAGGTAACTGCACATCATTACAAAGTAAAAAAGTTTTTTTATACTTATTTAAATATCTGGAAAACAAACAAGAGGCACAAAAAAGGGAAAAAACGATATATATCAGTACAAACTTATCCAAAGTTATACACCAAAAAGGTTTGTGCAAGATTATACACACCAAAAAGGATGTGCAAAGCCAATCTAATAAAGCTATAGATTCAGATGGAAGTGATACCTAATATAAGACATTATGATACAGAAAAACGTACAAAACTTTCTTGGATGGAAATTTTCACTATATGAAAAATAAATGTTGTTAACCACTCACCGAGACAAATAAAAACTGGATTTATGAAATACACTGAGCATGCACAATGGGGAGATGACCAGTTGTGCTATCCACAAAACCTATATGACCTTGTTTATTTGGCAAATTCAAATATGTGGTCCCTTTGTACATCCATTCATCTCTTTCTTCGGAGTAAAAATCTTCAAATGGCTCACCACATAATAAACAGATACTCTGGTTCTCATCTGCAGGAACCATCGGCTCAAAATTTTCATCTGATCGGACTACATCATCAGAATGAATGTCCCACCCTGCGATGCCATACTGTGGGGTTACAGTATCATTTACCCAGCTGTTTATATTGGCATACCATCTTCGAGACCTTGAATTGCTTGTGTCAGACTTCTTTGATGAATGCCAATCAAAGTGTTTCTGAACATCATCCTCATGCCTATATCTTAAACCACATATGTCGCACTGATGCTTTAGATCATCAAAGAGACTGCTGATTACAGAAGGATGACATCCACGTATTATTTCTGACTTGAAGTCAATGCCTATCAAATCCCTCAATTCTGGTTTCGTGGTGTGTGATAAAACATCAATAGTTGGAGCAATTGTTTTTGGTGTAGAGGACTCTTTTGAGAGAACTGGATGACTGTTTGAGACAGGAACAGTTGAAGGGACCTGCTCCACGGCTTTAGTAGCAATGAAACTCCTCTCATTTTTTAGATTATCGGACAATTTAGCAACAGAAGCAGTTGTCGATTCCGTTGAGGTTGATGATATTAGACCCTTTGCTACTAGTGAACTCAGAAGACTGGAAATTGGATTCCCAGTGGAACCAACTGGTTTGCCGCTATCTAAGTTTGAGCCATGCAAAGATGAGGGAGGCGGACCTGGTGGTAATGGCGGCAGTACATCTCTCTCAGGTAGTTTCTTCGTAGCAGTCACATTATCGCTCAAAGCTGGAAAAGACAATGATGATGACGGAACTGAAGAAGCAACCGATTTTAATGATTGTATAGGAGGAGGACCTTTTGGTAAAGGGGGCTGTACTTTTGAGTCTTGGGAATTGCCTAATGAAGTGCTCGATAGTATTCCACTCTTCATAATAGCAGCCAGTAACCTACTGGTGTTGGGATATCCTGAGGCTCCAATGGAAGGATCATCAGAGTTGCTTGCCGCTGAAACTTTTCCAATTTGTTGCATTCCAGGGCCCTGGGACAATTGGGACAATCCTGAATTCTGAATAGGAAGTTGAGGCAGGGATTCACTTGGCCGTGAATGCTGCACAAGAGGATGATGATCCCTAAGCTGACCATGTGCCACTGAAGAAGTAAAAACAGTTTCAGTGTTTTGAAAAGGTTCTGACAGTGATGACAATGATTCTGGCATCATATGAAGTGGCTGAGCATGATTCTTAGTTGACACAGGGCGCACTTGGTTCACCTGCGTTTCAAGATGAACAGACTTTGGTTCAGGCAAAGAGATTGAATCAGGTTGGATATGGCCATAGTTAGGAACATGGGGCGGTTTATTGTGTTGAATATGTACAGAAGCAGAAGATGAAGCGTCAGAAGCAGATGTGAGTTGCACTCGGTGCAGACTTTGACCAAAAGCTCCACCTGCTATCAGAGACTTATAAGGATCAGGAATGATGATAGGGTATAAATAATAAAGCAGAAATAGAGAAATAGAGGGTCAAAAATGATGATAGGGGTATAAATAATAAAGCAGAAAATAGAGAAATTACTGTTTGTGGTAAAACCAGCACTGTAAGAAAATGGATAATCTTCTGATTGACTACTGTTTGACATCTTACGGTGTAGTCCAACTGAAGGTGGGGATGCCTTCTGTGGCACCCACATGAGATTAGTTTGATATTCTGGCGTTGTTCGCTGGGCATATAGTGAATCTGGAGAAGCTTCTGTGCTCCTTCTTGGATCGTTATCATGCTTCAAGTGATGCTGCATGGAATGACCTCCTTCAAGGTCCTGTGTTATACATATATATTCAACAGTTCAATTCGGATTTTGACTTTTCAAGTTCCATGAAAACAGGTAATTTTAGATCCTGCATGATTTCCATCTGCAAATATATCTGAATAGAAGAGAGTGAAGTATATACCACTTAGAACTATTATGATCAGTAACCTTTCACTAAGTTCCTGCTACTTCATACCAGTTTATTTTCCAGTAAGCATTGTCACAACATGCAAATGACATCTACAAAATGTATCTGCACTTTTTGGGTATCATCATGAGTATGCACAGAATTCCACATAACTCCATTCAGGATTGTATGGAAATCTAAAACTTTCCTGACTTCGCACTGAATTCCACATAACTCCATTCAGGATTGTATTGGAAATCTAAAACTTTCCTGACTTTGCAGAATCGCAAGCATCGAAAGAGTGGAAGAAATTCCCTTAATGATGCAAGCATCATTTTTTTAAGAGTAAAAGGATGAGTAGCAAAAGTCTACCCATCCAAGTGCATATATTTAACTGAAACTGAGGTGATGTAGATGTGTAGCACTACGCAAACAAACAATAGAAAATTTTAAATTGCTAGAGGTGACTAAGAAACACAAACAAAAGATCTTAGTATCTTACCTTTAGTATTGTGGATTCCCCCTTAGAGATCTTGGCTGACTGAATTAAAGCATCAATTTTGCTTTTGTGTCGCAGATGGTCCACGTCCATAGAATGCCACCTGATTTCTTGAGAAACTCTTGCCTTATCTGCATCATCGTCATCACCATCATTTTTCCACCCAGTTCTCATAAAATTTCCAGAACCTCCAGAGTCAGTCCTTTTGGAGTTCATTTCATCCCAGATATACTCTTCCTCTTCAGAATTCTTCCAACTCTTTGATGTTCCTATGCTGTTTCTGTCCACAATAATGTTAGTTGCTAGCTGATTATTAGCTCGTGCAGATGCAGATTCTTGGTATGCCTCATCGGGATCACTGACATCGAAATTAGATCTTCTACTTAATAGTGATTGGGAGGAACCTATATTAACACCATAATATGGTCTATTATGTTCATCTCGTTCTTTAATCCTAGCACTGACTCTTCCAACTCCCATATCCAACTCTTGAATGATCTCAGAAGCAAACTCACGACCTTTAATATTAGTAGACCCTTTTTTGTCTCGAATTGGATCATTTGATGTTTCCCTTTGTGGCCTTTGCATATTCTGCCAGAATAACAGTAAAAAAGTTCCTTATGATTTCAAAGAGGAGGGTATCAGAAAACTAGTTCACAAGAATGTATCTCTTAACAATGTAGAAAACCACATACAGGCATCTTGGTAGACATATTTTCCCATTGCCTTGCCCTCCCCACTAGTGCAGTTTTGTCAGACCTTTCGGAACTGACCGCAGTAGTAGTATCATCATCACCTAGTTCCTTCATCTTCACCGAACAAAGGACATAAGAAACAAAGCAAAATAGTATTAAGTAGCATATCTCCAATCAGTATAAATATACTCTAAAACAAAACCAAAAAAAGCATAGCAGCATCAGATAGTTCATTGATTGGCTCACCCTAGTTGTTTGTTGGAGGCGCTGCCTTGCTTCTAGATATTTTGGGTTCACATGGATGCTGTTGGGTGGCCCTTGCGCCTGAGAATCAATCTTTGATGTCATTGATCCAGAAGAACCATTCATGACTGGAGTGAAACCGAGTTCTTTCTCGATTAACTGCAATGGAGTCACAGGAAATATTCCTTTCCATGTCCCAAATAAATGTCTCATGCTAGATTGTACTGATGAATCAACCTGTTTATAGGCCTTGCAGAAAACCTGTCCAACCAGAACAAAACTAAAGTAAAAGCAATCTTATAATTCAGAACTGAATGTCACATAGAATTTATTCAACAAATTAGCTAACAAGAGAAAGATAAAGATTTTTTCTATAACTGAGAGAGATGACCCACTAGATGAAAACCTCTGTCAAAGTAAGTAGTGAAGTACAATAGCTTCACGTGGGTACGAGGTCAAAGGTATCAAGCAAATGAGGGTTAAAGAAGAACCTACCTCAGGCAATCTTCCAGAAAATTGTTTGACATAATCTCTTCCAATATTTTTCACAATACTATCAAGAAGGTACAAGGATGGCAGCTTCTGTTCTCTAGGTACCTACAAATTTTAAGTGACATTGGATGAAGTACAAATAAGATTATAAGAAGAAAAAGGTAACCATATTCAGAACTTCCAATCAGGACATACACACTAGATATCATTCTCCATGAGCAATGCAACGCATTAAAGTTAACCCAAACAAAGTGCAATGCTGAAATTTTGACAATGGACAAAATATTCACAAAATGCAATTAGAAAATAGTCTACCGGACCATCAATTCACCTTATAAATAGCATAGGTTAATCAAGATAAAGTTTAAGGATATAAATCTTTTGCACTGGAAAACAATGTCTAAGATATGTGATGAGAGAAGAAAGGTTAATCGATAGACATCCATAAACTGAGAACAAAATATTTAGCTGGGATCTTGAAAGAGCAAAGAAATATCCAGTGATGCAGGGTCTAATAGCCATTGTCATTTCACTTAAAAGTTCCTATTCTAAATTGAAACAGTCTAACTTATAGAAAGTCTTTTCAGTGAATGAATGAGTTTATCTTCTGGAACCACCTAACGTATGATGGGCAATGATGACCCAAGAGGCAAAATAAAGATGGAAGCACGGAATGGATACTTTTACATCCGCCTTATTTTGTCCAATGGAATAAATCAAATGAGACAATCAGCCTTTCTCATATAAGACCTACCAGGCCGGTAAAATACACAGAATTTCTGAAATTTTTAAGTTGAACTGCAGTGTAATATAGAGTGATAATTTTTAGTTTTCACGTGCAAGGAGAGATCCATGCATCATCCAAAAAAGAAACTGGGTAAATAATCACACAAAACCGGCTTCTGACTACCCAAATTCTAGCTAACAAACATTCTCATCTTCAAATATAGCCGGGAGTGAAGTATCACAACTAAATATTATCCATCAACAGGGAGAGACATGAAAAAGATATTTGCCGGCCTGTGACATAATCAACTCTTCTATTATTTTTCTTTTTTTTTTAAGGTAAAAAGGGACTCTTCGTCTATTACATTTGCCACATAAAAACATTTTAAATAGGAAAATAATGTGATTCAAGTTAATGATCAAATCTTTTTACATCGTTTTGCACGAGTTCTATTAGATCAGGTCACCTCGAGAACATTGGCGCAGATGATGGCAGCAATCCCCTTAGCCGCATGGAGGTTTTCCCCCGCAATAATGGTCAGGTTCGTGATGATGGGTTTGGAATTGAAGGTGAGCTCAACGAGCGCGGTCTTGTACTGCGCCAAGAGCTCCTGATACGACCCTCCCGCTCTCGATGCCTCCTCCCTCTCAGCGGTCCTCGGCGGCCTGGGAGGAGCGGACGGCTGTTCGCCGCCGGTCCTCGATGCAAGGAACTGACGGTCGCGGCCGCCTATGATGGCAGCAGAAGAAACTGACGTCCGGTCCGCCGGTGAATCCTCCGGCGGCGCCAGCCGGGGCCTCTTCAGGCCAAGTTCGCGGGCGCGGTCCGCGGCGGATCTGCGGGAGTTCTCCATCTCCATCCACTAGACGGAAAGCGGACGCAGGATTCGGAAGGCGATGGGAATTCGAAACATCGAGGCAAGATTTATCAGCGAGGTCCGTGGGGAGGAGAAACGAAACCCTAAATCACGAATGTGGCGAAGGAGAGTATTCACGTAATTACGAGGACATGAGAGGGCAATTTAAGCTGCAAAGAGTGATGCAGGGAAACTAAAGAAACGGACATTTAAATGTAATGTAATCGAAACGAAGCAAGCAAAAATTGTTGTTGAGATTTTATCTGTGGAATGCCAAAACAGTAAAAAGCAATAATCTTTCCTTTGGTTGATTTGAACGTGAATAAATATATTAAAATATTTGTTCCCGAGAGAGGAAAATGAAATGGGTTTTCTTTCACAATTTTTTGATAAAAAAAGACTAGGGGCCTAACATTTGACATGCGAAAATTTAATTTATTTTTTTTAAAAATATTATGAAATTAGAGGCGATGTTATTATTTCATCATTGCCACCCAAAATAAACTAAGACGAATACTATTTTCAATTAATTATATTTGACATGCGAAAATTTAATTTATTATTTTTTTAAAAAAATATGAAATTAGAGGCGATGTTACTGTTTCATCATTGCCACCCAAAATAAACTAAGACGAATACTATTTTCAATTAATTATAAAAAAACATTCATTTTTTAAAAAAAATCAATTTGGCAAAGGAGAAACATTCATTTTTTTTTTAAAAAAATCAATTTGGCAAAATTAACATCTAGGCAAATAAACTCGAAATGTATTTTAATCGTATACACTAATTATATTCCAAGAATGTCGTGCATCACAATCTGGATGGTCAAATCCCGGGTCAATATTTTGGAATACATTAATTGTCAGTATCAACATGTTCTTGATTCACATCGATAATACGTAAACGTACGATATAGACATCGAAACCCCCCAAAAAAGTAATCACATCAAAATGCTATTAAATTTAAGATGCTGTTTCGCCCGCCATCAACGAAGCCTAATGTTACAATGTGCAAATCATTATTTGCTTGCATGTGCATGGTAAACACGCAACAAATGCAAATCCATTGGCATAATAAAGCATCCAACCATCATCTCTGCATTACTAATTCGAGAGCATTCTTTTGCTAATTATGTTTACAAAACAAATCTCAGATTAGCCTGTAATTCAGGTAAAGACAACGTTAAGCATACATAAACATTGTGAATACAAAATGTCGCAATTCGAGTGAACAAAAAGGAAATATGGCCCTTTCTTGGCTGGAAGTAGGCAACATGCCTTTGTACAAGCCAAATTACTGTGAGATGAATGGGGAGCTCAACAAGCAAGGATAGTTGTTGAGACACAGGTTGTTAATAGGATCTCAGCTGAATGAAGTGATCTTTTCAGTGACATCGCCGAAAAAAAAAATGTACAGGAAATGATGCCGACAGAGGTAGAGGCATTCTCTTGGTTTAGATACACAAAATGTACATGGTTTTGCTAAGCTTGACAGATCAAATTAATGATTCGACCCGTGCCGCAAAATCTAGTGAAAGCCTCCCAGCTTTGATGGAACAGTTTGCTCTCAGATAACGAGGAGAAGTGAGTTGAGACACTGTTGAAAAAAAAAATTAGGCCAAATCAATATTCATATATATTGCTGATAATGTCAATTCCTATTGTCCTTCTATAAGTTTTTTACAATCGAAGAACAAAATCGTCTTCCCTACTAGAGATAGGACAGGAAAAGACAAGCTGATAAATTTAGCACAAGAACCTGTACTACTATTATTATATTTGTCAAAATAAGTAGGTCCTAGGTCCGTGGGGCGAGTCAATTTTCTTTACTGACATTTTGTATGAATAGTTCAGAGTATAGTCAGTGTTTAAATGATAGCCAAAACGCAAAAAATAAAATATTCATTAGTTTCTGTTTGAAGTCGGTTCTCTTCTGTGCTCAACCTGGTACACAAACTACAAGTTGTTAGACTCTTGCATCCTAGTAATTTTAACTATCCAGAGTTATTAAAAGGACCAATTGGCCAATAATACGATAAGAATGGAACTCCATTGATAAACAATTGGCTTCAAAATGTACCAAAGCTTAAACGATGACGCTAAATACATCTAAATAAAAACAGAAACAAGTGTGATGATTGGCATGCATTATATTTTAAAAATGAGTTGAAATTTGCAAGCCAAACAGCAGAGGCACCTGTAGATGATAAAAAATGATGGTCTCCTGCTTCCAAGATAGATAACTAAAATGGAACACATTTGAAGATATTTGAGTTACTCAAGTACCCTTCACATATCGATACGACTGGGTTGAGGTGTTGGAGGCTTGATCAGTGGTTTCAGGGACTCCATGATACTAGAAAAAGAAGGTCGTTTCCATGGTTCACTGCAGTTCAATGGGTTATGTTATTAAGTCATAAGTCTAGTAAAATAGAAGAAAATTCGAACTAAGCCATCAAATAGTGATAGGGTTCAAGTGAATAGCATGTACTTTGCCCAACAAGACTCGATTATAGAAGCAACTTGTGGATTTAAATCACTTGGAATATCAAGTCTCCTGCCCTTGAAACCAACTGCAGCAACTACCTACATTATAAATTGGGAGAAACAGTCAACACATGCCATCTAATAGAACCTTAGAGGTGAAGCATAATCCGATACAGAACTAAGCATCTGGCACATAATTTATAGGTAATCCAACCAGATCATAATAATTACCTGTGCTGGATTTAGATTAGTCCATGGCTGTTGCAATGTCATAAGCTCCCACAATATCACGCCAAAGCTGTAAACATCGGACTTCTCATTTGATGGTTCATCTCTGAGGACTTCTGGTGCCATCCATTCAGGCTATCATAAATGAAAGAAATCAGTCCAACAATACATTCAAAAAACGTAGTTAGGCAGCGTATATGAAATTTAACAACTAATAGAAACTTACAGTGCCTGCAAGAGATTTAGATGATAGAAAGGTCTTTGCCTTCAGCCTTGAAAGACCAAAATCGCATACCTTCACAAACAGACTCAGCATCAGATTACAGAGAAGAAGATGCATCCAGTACCAAGAGATTAGATGACCCAAAGTGGGAGAGAACTCATTAAAAGAGATATTTAAATTGAATACAAATGAAACCAGAAACAAAGAGTAGTTTTGACCACGATTTCGCATTTTTAGTGGATAACTATTAACACTAAAAGAGATTAGGGTTCAAGAGTAACCGACTAAGCTACTTGAAACCTCATTCACAAATCAAAAAGGAAGTGCGAGTAAATGTTGAACAATGCTGCTCTGTAGTTGTAACTAATGATAAGCTTCTCCATAGCTCGACACATTACTGAAAGAAAAATAACATATTTATTGAATCATGTGAAAAATAAATGATTATCAGAATTGTATCTGGGTAATCGAGCAATAGCACCGGAATCGGAAGAGATACCTAACAAAGACTGAATTTTCTGCACATGATTGCCCATCAAAGAAGAAATTAAAACAAGATGCAATTTCAACATTAAGGATCCTATTTAATAATCCATTACCCATTGATCTCACCTCTTCGTTATTTCATTATGCAACCAACTTGGGCAGACATACTGGAAAATAAGGAATAAATAATTATACTATGTGCAGCGACTTAATCTTAAAGTGACTGCAAGCTTGAACGTTGATCACCAACTTAAAACATCTCTTTGGGCAGGATGTGCTGTATACAAAAGTGCAACCAATATTAAAAGTACCAGTATGACACCAGGTCACCAATAAGTGTTGGCCCCTTAAGGTCTACAGCAAGCTTGGTCAATTTTAGAATAAAGTTCTTTTTTTAAGAAGGAATAAAGTTCTTTTACGAAGATTCTTGAATAAAGTTACAAATATTTTATATAAAAATAACAAATAAACAGCAATCCTTTCCACTTTCAAAAAGAACAAATAAACATTTTACAACGATAATATGAAATTCAGACAAAATAGAAGATCCTGTAATGTTCAGAACTTACTTTGACGGTGTACTTTTTATCAACAAGGAGATTTGGAGACTTTAGATCTCTGTGCACAATAGGTGGATTACGTTTGTGAAGATAATTCATTCCCTTAGCCTGTATTAATAAAGGTCCAACTACAAAAGTTAGCAAATGCATACATCAGTCAAGTTAAAGAACTCATAACCAAGGATCTATGCTTTGTGAAAGAAGGTGTCCTTCATTGTCAAACAACCCAATACTACAGAAGGGAGAGGACAGAGTAAACTCATATGTGTAAATTAGGGAAAAGAACGAAATGAGAGCCTTCTGTCTGGTGAAATCAACAGCGAACATCTTTTCTTTTCGGGGAATGAAAACTTCTTTTTTTGTATGGTAAACTTATTCTGGGACTTCTCCAGTTTTTCCCCCTAAGCATCGGATCTCACTCTAGCGAGGGAGTTCAACTGTGTCTCAGCCAATAGTGATGGTGTTAGGACCCTCTTTTTTTCAATGGTTTCCTTAATTATATTGTTTTTTAAGAGGGGGAATTCTCTTGATTTGATATGATAATTTGCCTAAATTTTATACTGCTGGCAGTCCACTTTGTGATGCTATAATTGTAGAAGTGTTGGAAGGCATTTATAGATGAAAATTTGTTAAGAATAAAAACTGATCTGGAATACCAATGCTTACTCAAGATTGTTCCACAAATATAATCATTTGACATAGTGATGGCTCTTAAATATCTTTGGATATAGATACAAAAGGATGCTCCGTTTCTTAGACTAAGCTCAACACAAGTATAAAATATGTCGCATATGTTAAAAGTATATATATATAATGAAGAATATACCACATCAAATGCCATGTTCAACCGGCGTCTCTCATCTAGAACTTCTCTTATTCCACTTCTACGTAAAAGTCGATATAAGCTGCCTCTGAAGTTCAAGAATAAGAGAAGATTAACACCATCTTTTTGAGGGGGAGATTAACACATGACCATCACCAGTAAAGCAACAAGAGGGAAGAGAAATTACCTTGATAAATATTCAGTGACAATGGATAGGTTGGGGGGTTCAGTAACAGCACCCATGAAAAGCACAATATTTGGATGTCGTAGGCTTTTCATTATAGCAACCTAACACAGATCAATAAAGGAGGAATGATCTTTATGCATTGTCGCTGCATGATTAGAAATCCAAAAAGAATGAAAGGCTGGATCGAATAAAATTTCCAGAATGATGTATAGAACAATTTGCTTCAATATACCTCCCTAAGAAACTCGTTCAGGAGTTCTGGATGAAAATCTTGTTCCATAAGTATCTTCACAGCAACATCCTAAAGGTTACAAAGTCTCTTTTATAATTAAAACAAACATTTTATAAATGAGGTTAATGAATATACAGATATTGAACATATACAAATATAAAAGAATTTGTTAAAATATCAAAGAATGAGCCGATTATAAATATATTTTGTGTTCAAAAAGGATCATAAATGAATATATACAAAGAACAATCACGTGATCTTGATGATAATAAACATACTCTTCAAAGAATTTGACAAGAAAAAACTAGGTAAACTATCACCCATTACTCAAAAGGATAGTTAAAAAAAAGAATATTTTGTAAGCAAAAGCAGCAAAAGAAAATACTGACAGTAAACAGAAATAACAACTAGAAAAGGCTGGTCATACACACACAGAAATTAAAGAAGATATTGAATAAAGTTGGAACGTATCCCATAAAAAAAAGAAAATAAGAAGATTGAAATTGGAACACACCGAGCCATGCCAGTCAGCACGATGGACAGTTCCAAATGAACCTGAAAAAATAGTTAAATGTAGTAAGCACATAATTGACAATTTGATTAGGAGTGAATTATGATACACGCAGAATATGGCATACTGGAGATGCAAAGAGAAAATGCAAGCATTTACCAGCCCCAATTCTCTCCCTCAGAACCAGTTCACTCCATGAAATTTCTAAATCATCCATAGCAAGTTTTATATCATTGTTGGGTCTACTACGTCCTTGACGAGCTTCCTCAATAAAGATGAAGTCCTTTTTATCCACCTTTGGATCTGAAGCGATCAATGGAAGAGCCTCCCTGCGGCCCTCTTGTGGCATGACCAACGGTTGAAGTGGTTCTTGTACTCCTAGTTCCGAGCTTAATATATTTTGTGAAGGATTGATTAACTTCTTAAATTTTGGGACCTCATCTGCACCATCAGCTCGAACAACCCTTTCATCGTGAGGCTGTGGTGGGCGAGGGAGCTCAATTCCGTTACTTGTGACTGGTAGAAAAGTGTCATTCAAGTGTCTTGAAGAAGATGACTCCATAACATCTCCTTGACTAACAGCAACACCTGAAAAGATAATCACATCAGAGAAGATAACTCCATTGATAAAAATGAATAATACCATGGGTAAAATAAAAGAACTATAAGATGATATTTAAAGCCAAAACATGACAGAATGAAATGTTCATCTAGAAATATTTCTTCCTGGAACTATGGAACTATTTTAAAATAGCATCAGCAAAGACAAACAAAATACTGATTAAAACAATCAATCCAAGGTTGTCGGGCAAAACTAGCAAGTTTAAAGGATTATCTAGAATGCGTCTGTTTATGATCAAATGAAAACATGAATTCGACATTATTCCTTTGAAGCGATGTATGAATTATTGTTACAAATTCAATCAAATCCATGGTTGGCTGGGTTTCCACCTGCAGAAGAATCATTGAACATGAGGTTGAGTGATTGACAATCCAGAAAGTATTGCTTGGCCAAGGATCTGAAATTCTCAGTTATCTCAACCGGTTTGACCTTTGGAGGTCGCAGTGGCGAAGAGATTGAAATGGACAATGGACCATTCAGCAAGGAATCAGGTTCATATAGATTACCTGGATTTCCAATAAAATCAACTAGATATTCCCTGCCACAAGAGAAATATAAGAGAACTTGAGATGAGACAGATAAATGAGCAATCTTAATTAAACAGAACTAAAACTATCTCAGAAAAAGCAAAAAAAAAAAAAAATGAAGCTGCTCAAAGATATTAAACATATAAGAAACACGCATTTATTCTATCTGATTGAGAAACAAAAGATCGATTTTTTTAGTTGATTTATTCTCTGTTTGCTTAAACCTCTCAGTCAATTAAACTCATTAACACACACACACGCGCGGGTCTCCTCCTTCCAAGTTCCAACCAATGGCAATGAAGTTTCAGTGTTGATTATGAATTCCTTCTACAAGAAGAAGGATTCTCTGTTTCATATCCATTTAGTTCCTAGTTTAGGTTAACTTACTCGATTTACATTACTGATATTCCAACCTTTAATTATTTTTGGTCCAGAAAGCATGAGGACAATCATTATTGAACTTATCAAAATGCAATGATTACAGACTTAATTATTAAATGTTGTCTAATGATTATCCGGTAAGGTATTCAAACGCAATACATACCACCTAATAGCCTATCCTACCTGACAACGACAAATGATTTCATGTGACAAGTTTAAAAGACATAGAAAACCTCTTTACAAAAGCAAATGGAAAGTTGTCTATACATGCACAATAGCGTTACCCCTGACCACTTGGTTTGCCTTTTCCTTCATTAGGAATAGAAGAGTATATGACCTTCAAATTAGAAATCGACAGAAGATCTATCTACAACAACAGCACATGTTCTGCGATCAGGTGCAGTGTTGACTTGGTAACACAGTACCTTTCAGGACCAAATCGTACCAAACATGAGGAAGCTTCATCACTTTTGCAATATCTGCAACCTTTCGCAACTCGACATGGCAGATTAATCATGTCTGCAAGCTTCTGCAAGAACCAAAGGATTAGTTAGATTGTGATGAAGATCTTCACACGAACATTATTTTGTTATTTAATCATCCCAATGATTTTAAATAGAGGACAATGAAATTATTTTATTTATTCAAGCTTTCATTATAGTATGAGAATCTGGTATAAGACAAGATAAAATAAAGAATACTTTGCACACAAGAACTTATTACATTTCCACTTAAATTCAAAGGTAAAGTAGCTTCAAGAGTGAGACCAACTTTTGGATGCCACAGTAGGAATAATAAATAAGAAATCAGAGAAAAAGTTGTCATTGTGAAGTTACTTTGAACAGCAAAGCACGATGCCTGCAAAGACCAACTGATAGCCTTCCTATTGGGAGTACAACAGACCCAGAACTACCCTTGAGTGCTTCGCTGCATTCTTTCCAACGTGTAAGCAGACCTTCTTCATTAGAGGCTGCACCCCTTGTGAGACAAATGGATACTGCCAAGTGAATAGGGCTGTTTATTGAGCAATAACGCCTAAAATACCAAAGTAGCTTACCCCAGTCTTGCGCATACAAGCTTCGCAAGCTGATCCACCACATCTTTTGGAGTCGCAGAACTGCATGACAAGCCATCTGCCCTGCTTTGTAGCTGCCTCAGGTCAGGATCAACCTGTCTATCTATTAGCGCCACTTCAATCCCTGAATCACTAGGGTGCACAGCCCTTAGTGACTCAATAGATGGAATTCGACTTTCTTCTACATCAGTGCATAGTGTCCATACAAATGGATCCATTCCCTGGATGAGGTAGAAGCCATCTGGAATCTTGTCATGGTATGACAGACAACCATTCACCTGATGTACTACTGAAGGTTAGGTCCACTGCATTATTGAGGACACTGTATACTAGAGATCAAGATCATTATCTGAAAGGAATTAAAAAGTTGCTCTTGACATACAAAAGCATGAAATTTATAAAACTGTGAAACAATGTAATATTGATGTTTTGCATACAAAGAAAAGTGCTTTAACAAAGTATTATCTATATTAATTGGTTGGAGCACAAGAAAACAAAAAACAAACAATACTCTGATCAGGACGAAAATGAAATTAACCTATAAGTTAATAGTTTTTTCTTGAAATTTTCACTACCTATTTAGTTCTTAGTTTATTCCCTCACCAGAGTTTGTACATTGGAAGGAAACAGTAAGCGAACAAACTGAATTTCAGAGAAATTCGAAATGGAGGTGCTAAAGACTTACTGATGCACAAAGGCATGCAAGAAAAATACCAACCAACTTCTTAGCAGAGTGTCTCAAAGCTTTTTTGTAGGAGTGACTCAAAGCTTTTGTCTATGCATTATACAAAAGTTCTAATCCAAGAAGGGGTATGGGGAATTCAATTTAAAGGATTATCTTACCCTAACTTTTCTATATGTCATGCACCAGATCATGGTCTCTTTATGATATTAAAAAACATGCAATAAAAAATGAACCAAAAAAACAACATTTCAAGTGGTTTTAAGTTGGAACTTACATATGGATGACAAGAAGTAATAAAACTAGGTCTCTACAGTGGAAAGAGGAACGGTTAACATACATCAAAAAGATAAGCAACAGTTGTTGGCTTGTTACAATCAAACTTTGAAACAGTGACAGGTATCATATTGCCTTGAAAACGAGTAAAGGCAACTATCAAACAAAAGGACGCTATGCCTCATTCCAATGAGCTGATGTGGATTGAAAATCATTGTGGTTCATCCATTACAGGAGGTCCACAAACAGAAAGCACATGAATTTGACCAACCCATTTTCTTCCATACTACTGGAAACAAATGACTATGGAGATAGTACGCTGGTAGCTAATGGTGGTGAAGGAAATGAGAAACTACACTCAAAGTTAACTTCAGGTTCCTTGAGCCAGGCACTCTTGATTATTCCTTTTCTTATCACTATTCTTGATCACTCAAGTTATCAGAAGCATTTCTTCTTCGCAATTTCTTTTTGTCAGAACACAACAAAATTAACAATCGTCTGCTACTCAATGCAGTGCATAGACATGCCGCAACTTAGGATCAAATGTTAAAAGATTTAGTTAATGAATCAGGAGAGCACAAAAGAGGCAGAAATCAAACCCAGAAGCGATGGGACATGGACTCCGACGAAGCACGATCTGGTGCTGTTCCGTGGTCGCCAGAGGCATCCAAGAAATTGGGATCATTGGCGCACGCGGCTTCAGAGCACAGGCGCAGCGCCAGGGCGAGCTGCAGCTGGTACGTCTCCTCGGCCTGCTGCGCCCAGCTCTTGGTCGACGACGTCGACCCGCCGCCGCCTCCTATAGCAGCCGCCTCGACGTCCTTCCCTCCCCCGGCTGCCACCGCCGCCGCCATCACGGGGCCGTAAGCCTCCAAGTCGATGCCCGCGCCGGACGAAAGCGGCGGCGGCACGTAGTAGTCCCCGGACAGCGAGCTCTCCCCGTAGCTGCTCCCGCTGGACTGCCGCTGCAGCGGCACCCCGATCCGGATACCCCCGACGCCCCCGACGACGTCCGACGGCGGCGGCCAGTCGAACGAGGACCGCCCCCCGCCGCCGCTCCTCCTGTCCGAGGTCGGCGGCGACTCGAACTTGGCGCCCGGCAGCGGCCCCTCGTCGGCGATCTGGCTGAGCAGCGTGTAGTTCGATCGCCTCCCCGTCAATTCCATCAACAACAAACAACCACAACAATCCAATCGAGTTCTTCAAAAGGTCGAAGAAAAAAGGGATAAGATCGCAGCACAGGAACCCTAGAGAACGGGCGCGAGAGAAAGGGGGGGCACGGAAACGTTGCTTTCGGTTCGGGTCTCCGTCTCTCTAATTTATTTATATCCTTCGCGTCCGTTTAGTGACGACGGTGGTGGCGGGAGGTGGAGGGAGGAGGGTGGTGGTGGTGGGGACGAGCAGGGAGAGAATGGTCGAGAAGGCTGGAGCACTGCATACTTCAGCGGGTACGTTTCACTCGACCCTCCGCACCTCCAATTGCGCATTTACTGCTTGCGGGCCCCGTCGGGGGCAGCGATTCTGGGGGCGGGTAAAAGAAAGTTGCGGAAACTTCGCGTGACCGTCGTGTGCTACCGCCGCAGATATATACAGAGACAGAGAGAGATTTTAAAAAAAGGTTTAGATCCGTACGCCGGCGGTTAAATATGGGTGCTGTGGCGGTTGAGTTGAGTTGACAGAAAGGACATGTGCGTGTCCGGGGGCTTTCCCGGGCACGTCGAGTTATCTTATCATATATTTTTCTTTTTAACCTAATTTTGTATTTAGTTTATTTTCTAAGTGTAGTGATGACATTTTTATAATTTGCACTCCAGAAAAGTGCACACCCGGATATGATCCTCCACATCACACGTCGCAAATCTACTATCCGAAACGGTGGTATAGTAGGAGAGACTCGCTAGTCCTCCCCCGAAGCGTTGTAATCATTCCTATTTACTCAACAAAGATTTCAAGCTTTCCTAAATCTAGCATCGTGCCTCAAGCGTGGGGTGACAACACACAAAAGAACGTCTCAAAGCATCTCAAGCGATCGAGCGTTACGCCGAGGTGCCCGTTTGTTCACAAACGCCTCCACCGAAAAAGCGTCCGCTCGGTATTGTGCGTCTCAAAAGTTGTGTCATACAAAAAGTGGCATAAGCAAGCTTCCGCAAAGCGCTCAAAAGAGCTTGCCTAAACGTTGGGCACGTCTAGGCGTCGCACGGGTCGGTCGAGCGAAAAATGATCCCGTGACAAGTTGGTATCAGAGCAACGTTTCTGGGACCGCTCAAGTTGGCGTTCGACGATCAAGGAGAAATGACGTCGAATTCGAAAATGACGAATGAACCCGTCGCACCGGAGAAGGGCCGCCCCGAGCGAGGGCGCGCCCGCTCGAAGGACGCCTTGTCCGCCTTCGAGCAACGCCTCGGTCAATTCCAATTGGACATGGGCGAGATGCAAGACCAACTCGCAATGCACGAGTTGGAGTTGGAGAACACCGTGGATCTCGCAACGATGCGGGAAGAGATGGCGCCGTTGTATACACGGCTCGAGTCCATGAAAGCGACAATCATGGACATGTGGGAGACCTTGGACAATGGTTTCTCAAACATGCGGTTCGAGATGGAGCAAGAGTTCCAGACCTTCCGGGAGGAGCTCAAGCGACGCTATGGAGATGTGCGGCGTTCCGAGACGCCCGCCCCGCATGAGGCAAGGATTGATGTATCGAAGTCGCGGCCCTACAAAGGCGAGCGGTCGGCAAAGGAGATCAGTGACTTCCTGTGGAACGGTCTTGGATGTGACGTCCGAAGCGAGGATGGTGAAGACCGCATCCTTCTACTTACAAGATGTAACGAGTCTATGGTGGCGGTGCCATTGCGACGACGTGGAGCGTGACATTGTGGATCCCATTGAGAAGTGGGATGACTTCAAGAGGCAGCTTACCAACTACTTCTGCCCTGCCAAGTCGGGACTGGAGGTCAAGATTGCGTTGTTCAACATTTGCGAGAAGGGCACGTTGAAGGAGTACGTGAAAGAGTTCACCGAGCTCCGCCTACAGAACTCCCATGTGGATGAAGACACGTTGTTGGCAGTCTTCGTAAAGGGTTTGAAGCCATGGGCTAGGACGGAGTTGAAGCGACGAAATTGCCCCAACCTCCGCTCGCTAGTCGCTGGTGCTGAATCGCTCGTGGAGTATGCCAAAACGAGCACTCCACCAACAAAGCCCTCGGGCAAGAGCTATGGTGGGGGAGAGAAGCCAAAATCGTAAGGAGGCAAGCCGCACTATCAGAACAAAGGAAAGGGACACCAAGATAGGAGGCCCAACAATGATAGATTCAAGAGGGACGGAAAATAGCCAAAGCCATGCTATATTTGCAAGGGTCCACATTGGACAAGCGATTGTCCGCAAAAGGTGACGGTCAACGCCATGTATTGCCCCGACGAGAAGGAGAAGGAGGAGGCGTTCTCAGTTCGATGCACGTCCTCAGCGCCATCAATGCCTCGAAGGGTCCTTCATCGGCCACTCGACTTTATGTGGACATCGAGTTGAACGGGCAAGTCTTCAACGCCCTCATTGACACGGGAGCATCGGAGTTGTTCGTGTCGGAAGTGGCCGCCAAGAAGTTGAAGCTGTCACTACAGAAGACCATCGCCACGTTCAAGACGGTGAACGCAAAGTTTATCTCGACCACAGGAATTTCTCCTGTAGTGAAGGTTCGCATCGGCAAGTGGTTAGGAAGCTTCGACGTGACGGTGGCACCGGTGGATGACTACAAAGTGGTGGCGGGCATCTCTTTTCTACGACACATCGCTGCATGTGTCATCCCGCTCACCAATTCGATGGTCATCTTCGACCCCAAGGGGCCTTACAACGTCCCTGTGAGGTCAGGCGGAGATCTCAAACAGAAGACCCTCTCCGCCATGCAAGTGACGAAGGGGTTGCGCAAACAGTAGCACACCTTCTTGGCGACCGCCATCTTGGAAGATCCGGGGCCCTCCATTCCAACACCTCTCGAAGTCCTTAAAATCCTTGAGGACTTTGCGGACGTCATGCCCCCGGAACTCCCAAAGCGGCTGCCGCCGAAGCGTGAAGTGGACCATGTCATCAACTTAATCCCAGGATCGAAAGCCCCACATGGAGTCCCCTATCGGCTCGCCCCTCCGGAACTTGTAGAACTTCGTAAGCAACTTACCGAACTATTGGATGCAGGATATGTTCGGCCCTCAAAGTCTCCATATGACGCTCCGATCCTCTTCCAGAAGAAGCATGACGGCTCCCTCCGGATGTGCATAAACTATCGAGCGCTCAACAAGCTTACGGTACCCCATCCTCTTGGTGGCAGACTTGTTCGACCAACTTGGCGGTGCAAGATGGTTTACCAAGTTGGACCTTCGTTCGGGCTATTGGCAAGTCCGGATCGCAGAGGAGGATGTGCAGAAGACGGGGTGCGTCACAAGATACGGCTCCTACGAATTCCTCGTGATGCCGATCGGCCTCACAACGCCCCAGCGACCTTCTGTACTCTCATGAATAAGGTATTACAGCCATTCCTTAACAGGTTCGTGGTTGTGTACATCGACAACATCATGATCTACAGCCGCACTTTGGATGAGCATATCGAGCACATTCGACAAGTGTTCGAGGTGTTGCAGCGGAACAAGCTCTACGTCAAGCGGGAGAAGTGTGCCTTCGCTCAACCGGAAGTACACTTCTTGGGATATGTCGTCGGAAGTGGAAAGCTAAAGATGGATGGCGTGAAGATTCGAGCCATCGTGGAGTGGGAGCCGCCCAAGCGGGTTCCTGACATGCGTTCGTTCCTTGACCTGACGAACTGCTATAGGCGATTCGTCAAGGGGTATTCACATGTGACGACCCCTTTGACGAATCTCCTCCGGAAGAATGTGAAGTGGGAGTGGACGTCGACATGCCAGGAAGCGTTCGACACCCTCAAGAGGGCCATGACGGAGGAACCGGTGCTCGTCCTGCCAGACCACACCAAGTCCTACGAGGTCCAGATAGATGCTTCTGACTATGCCATTGGAGGAGTTCTTATCAGGAGGGGCATCCCGTGGCATTCGAGAGTCGCAAACTCAACGCCACGGAGCAGCGCTACGCCGTTCAAGAGAAGGAGATTACCACGGTGATTCACTGCCTTAGAATATGGCGGTACTACCTTCTCGGGTCGCGATTTCACATCAAGACGGACAACGTCATGACAAGTTACTTCGAGACACAGAAGAAGCTCTCGCCGAAGCAAGTAAGATGGCAAGATTTCATGGCGGAATTAGACTATATCCTGAAGTACAAACCTGGCAAGACGAATGTCGTTGCCGACGCCCTCAGCCGACGCGCGGAATTGGCGGCCATGAGCTCCTCTCATGAAGACCTCATCGAGAGGATCAAGAAGGGATTGGAGTCAGATCCCATGACAAAGAACTTGTTCGAGCAAGCGAAGGAGGGCAAGACACGCCGCTTTTGGGTGGAAGATGGGTTGATCTTCACCAAGGAATTCGCATATACGTTCCACACTTCGACAACTTGCGACGCACTATCATGCAAGAGTGCCATGACTCCAAGTGGGCGGGACATCCGGGCATCCGCCGCACTTTGGCACTCATCGAATACAATTACTTTTGGCCAAGGATGGAGGACGACATTGAAGCTTTCGTGAAGACATGTCTTTTTTGCCAGCAAGACAAGAACCTCAATCAAGCGCCCGGCGGACTTCTGGAACCCCTGCCTATCCTAGAGTGTTCATGGAAGGATGTCACCATGGACTTCATCACGGGCCTGCCCAAGTCTGAAGGAGCAAGTACCATCATGGTGGTCGTCGATCGGTTCTCCAAGTATGTCATCTTCGCCGCTGGCTCCGCAAGTTGTCCTGCTATTGAAGCTGCGGAGTTATTCATGAAGCATGTAGTGAAGTATTGGGGCCTACCACAAAGCATCATCAACGATCGGGATGGGCGATTTGTTGGCAACTTCTGGAAGGAATTGTTCAAGATGATGGGCTCCAACCTGCATTTCTCGACATCACTTCATCATCAAACCGACGGCCAAACTTAGAGGGTGAATTGTATCTTGGAGATCTACTTGCGGCACTATGTGAGTGCCAATCAGAAGGACTGGACGAAGCTACTCGACATCGCGCAATTCTCCTACAACCTGCAACGAAGCGAGTGACCAATCAGAGTTCTTTCGAGATAGTGATGGGGCAGCAATCTCTGACGCCCCAGGACGTCGCCACTTCTTATGCTGGCAAAGTCCCCGCCACTTACAGCATGGCGAGGGAATGGCATGAGCAGAACGACATGGCGAGATCATGTTTGCACAAGGCATCGAAGCGCATGAAGAAGTGGGCGGACACCGCCCGACGGGACGTCAACTTTGAAGTCGGAGACTTGGTCCTGGTGAAGCTGGTCCAACATCTTCGGCTAAATGGAAAGAATCTGCACAAGGGCCTCGTTAGGCGTTACGAGGGCCCCTTTAAGATCCTGAAGAAGGTAGGCAAGGTGGCCTATAAGTTGGAGCTCCCGCCTCAGATGCAACAACACCCCGTCTTCCATGTCAGCCTGCTCAAGCTTTTCGTTGAAGACACTGAAGATTCTGGGCGTGGGGTTTTAGACCGCGCCCTGTCGGCTATCCGTCAATAGTTTACTGATCAAGTTGAAGAAGTACTCGCCGTCCGCACGAAGAATCGGAAGAAAGAGTATCTTGTTCGATGGAGCGGAAGATCGGACGCCGACACAAGTTGGGAAACAGCCGAAGACTTGTGGCAGTTCAAGCAGAAGATTGAAGAATTTCAAGCCGCAGCTCCAAGGACGTCGCTGACTTGAGTGGGGGAGAATGTTCCGGGGGCTTCCCCCCGGGGCACGTCGAGTTATCTTACCATGTATTTTTCTTTTCAACCCACTTTTGTACTTAGTTTATTTTCTAAGTGTGGTGATGGTAGTTTTGTAATTTGCACTCCAGAAAAGTGCACCCCCGGAGATGGTTCTCAACACCACACGTCGCAAACCTACCATCCGAAACGGTGGTATAGTAGGGGAGACCCGCTAGTCCTCCCCCGAAGCGTTGTAATCATTCCTATTTACTCAACAAAGATTTCAAGCTTCCCTAAATCTAGTATCGTGCCTCAAGCGTGGGGTGGCAACCCACAAAAGAACGTCCCAAAGCATCCCAAGCGATCGAGCGTTACGCCGAGGTACCCGTTTGTTCACAAACGCCTCCACCGAAGAAGCATCCGCTCGGGACCGTGCGTCCCAAAAGTTGTGGCATACAAAAAGTGGCATAAGCAAGCTTCCGCAAAGCGCTCAAAAGAATGACATTTTCAAAGAATTTATTTATGCTGTCAGACTCGATGCATGTAGTCGGGCTCGGGCCGCATCCGAGAGGCATGACGCAATTGATCTAGTCGTGAGGGGGGGTTTGATTCTTTGTACCAAATGTCTTGAAGGTGGTGTTTGATTCTTATTATCAAAGGGAACCATAGGTGAATTAAGACACTAATATTTGATATCGGAGTTGTTTCATTTCGATTGGATAATCGTGATCTTTCAAGTTGATGGTTGAATCCGGAATTATTGAAATAATCAAATAACAAAGCAATGAAAAAAAATAGTGACATGTAGGTTTTTATGTCATGAAGCAAAAAAATATGCCAACTATCAACACGTTGATTGACATGTCATATCAAAATGGTGCAAAAAAATATGATAGCTATCAACACGTTGATTGACATCTCATATCAAAATGGTGTCTACTACTGCTACTGCTACTGCTGCTACTGCTACTATTATTACTACTAATCTTAATGAAATACTTAATGAAATACTTTCGTATTCAGGAAAATCTTCGATCGTTTAACTAGGTGGCCAATCTAATATAAGCATTACATGAAGCACATGAAAGACAAAGAACACATCAGATCCAATAAAAATATTCCCTAAAGATCAACCCTAGGTTTCATCAAATCCGAGAAAAAGAAATTTAGCCACGCATTGAGAAGGAAATCATCATTGAAACGTAAGAGTTCATAAAAAGAGAATGAGTTTAAATCTTAGAAAGATACAGAAATGCGGAGAAAAATAAACGTTCCTCTCAGTCGTCTTGATCTCCTCCAAAAACAAGGTATGCACCCTTATTTTCGTCTCCATAAATTCCTTTTATAGTCCCCGCAAATTAGGGTTACAAGAAGGCCCAAAATACCTCAAAAATCAGCCCAATACGGTCGAGATAGATATAATACGATCTAGTTAAATGCGCTACGGTCTGGTCGTATTTTCCTCAAGATGATATGGTTCAGGTCACTCCAATACGGGTGCGACGTCTCCAATACGGGCAGGTCATATTTTCCAATGTGAGTGTAATACGGCCTGAATTTGCTTGATACTGTCTGTTCTCCTTCAATATGGTCGGACCGTAATTTCTGGTGCAAATATAATACGGCCTGTAGACGTCCAATACGGTTGACACGCTGATAATACGGGCTGGCCGTATTGTCCTCATTTCCTGGTGTTTCCACGCCTTTTCGTCGATATTCGAAAATTCCTGAAACATGTAAAGAAATGGTGTAGACTCCGAAATCTTCAACATATATAATCCAATAAACAGAAATATAGCTTTAATAAATTGATAATTATACCATTATTAATGCATAAATACTCAATTATCAACTCCTCAAAACTTAAACTTTGCTTGTCCTCAAGCAACAATTAGGAACTTAGGGTCAACAAAAAAAATCTTCAGATTTTCCTGACCACATTATAGATAACATTATATCACCTTAGCCCTCATACTGCTCTACTTGAATATTATTTATGCATTAAAGCCTTGTTAAACTTTTGACTTGGAACCATTGAAGCATGTACTCTATGGACGTCAAATACGATCGTCCTGCAGACTGAGCTTTCACACAACTACCTCTTAAGACCTTGCACTAACCCCCAATTTATATTAACACTCAAGGTTGATCTGCACATGTAGAGAACAATTACCTGTCATTGGGTTCAACTAACCCTCTTTTCATTTAGTTATATTAGTCACTTCTTTTCTTTTGTAATTTGGGAAATTGAAATTAAAAAGAAGACTTCCACTGGCACGAGCCTCGCTTTTTTTCCACTGTCACTTCTTTTCTTTTTTTCCTAGCTTAGGTGCTAGCGGTGCCATAAGTGGCATACTCATGTTTTCCTCAAGTGAGGGGACAAAGGAGTAGTTACTTATAGACAAGAGAAGTTGCCCACGATTTTCCTCACCCTTTTTTTTGGGTGAGGCATTTGGGACTTTTATTAAGTAAAGAAAAGAAATTCCCCAACTTACTCGAGAAGAGAAGTACAATTATGAAGCATGTATTAACTACATAACTTATTATATCTACAATGCAGCAGGTCAAAATTAAGCATCATATAAGTGGGTGCCAATGTAAGATCCCAGACGAAGTTATGTGCAAGTTCAGACTACATGTCACTCGCTTTGGTTCCAAGCTAAAGTCATTTATGTTTTTATGTTCTTCTTTAGGAATGTTCAAAATAAATTAGTCATGCGGATTAGAGGATCAACACTGTCATGTATAATGTTTCCTAATTTATACTTGATGACATGCATTATTCTTTGGCGATATGAGAAAATGCAAACAAATATATATATATAATAAGATACATTGACTCATGCATATTTAAAACATGCCAACACCGTGGATTAAAAGATAAGGGTTCATACATGATAGCTGGTTTGACCTGACACATGCGAAAGCAAATACTTAACGACACAACTAAACTCACTACTGACCAGCAGACACTCATAACAACACACCGACTCATGCTAACATTAGCTAACCTCCTTTTCCCCCAAACCTGAAAGAAACATTGTCCTCAATATTTGGCACATTAAAAACTATAAAATTAGATGGAAAGAAAAGGTATCTCACAATTTCACTAATCAGGGGGTGTCGAAGTCTGCCAATCACCTCGCTCGATGTGCCATGTATTAATTCTGTGTACCATAGGATAGATTTCTTCTTGGCGTGATTCCATTCGGCCTAACTGGTCTTGGAGCTATCTTTGGTTTAGGAGAAGTTGTTGCATATTGGCGTGAGTGACGTACTGGGCTTCATGATGAGTACCTGAGGATTGTCCTATTTCGAATGTGGCAACGGGGATGTCTTGCTGAGGGTCTTCCGTATCATAAGTGGTAGGGTGATCGCAATGCCATTCTGCATAAGTAGGCCTCCACTACTCAAGCCTAGCCGTTGGAAAAATCCAGTTTGCTCGTTTGGCAATAGTAGTCTTTTCGACATCCGGTAGGGGGTGAGTATATTCTTCATCCTTGAAGGTCAAATGATAAAGATCACCCACACACCTAATCATTTTCATATTCACACAAGTCTCCAAATTGATGCAGGAAAATCCATGGGCTTCCTCAAGTTCATTCACACTAAATCCAAGTGACAATATAATAGGAGTAATGAAACCACCCATTACAATCTTACCAGTAGATGAATGCGCTTGCTTGAGTAATTGCTTTGCAACAAAGGCGCTAACATTGACATCCATATTTTTTATCATCGCCCATAAGAAGAACATCTAGCTATCGCATACCACACCATCACTATCTCCTCGGCCAAATACTGTTGATGCTAATACCCTGAGCAAATACCGAAAAATTGGGTTTCAAAGTTTGGATGCTTTGCATGATGATGAAGTGTCATAGTCACGATGTGTGAGACTATACCACACGGAATGCCTATCAAACTGAGTGCAGTATTTATGTAGACGTATTCCATGCCACGACACTTGATAAATATCATTCAGCTCGTCCAGAGTAAGTTTATATTCAGAGTTAAACAGTCGAAAAGAGAGTGTACTTGGATCACATTCAGCGAGTGGAATCTTGATGCCCAACGAGCTCAAAAATTCTAGAGTCGGCATCACATAAGTTTTCCATCTGGTATACATGAAGTATTTCATTCCTAGTGCATTAATCAGGTTATCCACATCATCTCGAAGTCCTAATTCATTCATAGCCCTCTCGTCCAAATATCGAGTGTTCACCAATTATCTTGTCTTCAATATAAAATAACGCTTCCCTTGTGTGCCGTCTCTGAAGATTATACCTTCTGGATTTGCAGGACGAGGGCGTCGATGATACCCACCACGAGTCTTTGGTGCCATATGAACCAAAATTGTTCAGAGGCAATTGATCAAAGACCTGATATGCGTGAAAATATCTGAAACGGATATGCATTCTGTGGTTTTCCTATCCGCTGCACTACAATAATTCAACTCTAATGAAAATAGTTGTAGTTGTCGTTGTGCTTTGATCGGAGTCTTGTTAGAATCTGGTCGGAACTTGATTCAAATCTGATATCTCTGTCCACAGCACAGCAACGATCTTTGCAGCACAACAGCCTTGGTTTGTTTTTCTGAACGGGGTCGCCGGAGGGGAGTCACCGGAGGGGAGTCACACGGCGGGGAGTCGGACGGCGGTTGGGTTGCAGGACGATGATGCCCTAGAAAAATAGATGTTAGTCAGACAGAAGAAGAAAAAAATTCGTGCTTTATACTGCTTCTGCGCATCAATACGGGTAGGCCCTCAAAATTACGGGCGACACTCCATCGATACGGCCCGAGGGACGATAATACGGTCATATTGATCATAACGGGCCCCCTAACTTTCAGCCCGTATTGATCAATACGGGAATGAAGTAAAAATTACGATCAGGTGCCCATTAATACGGTTCGACCATATTTCCCAGTGCGCCTGCAATACAGTTATTATCTTCTGATTACGGGCAACCTTGAGCTAATACGGGCAGACCGTATAAACTCATGTGAGCCTGATACGACCCAGCGGCAGTTGATACGGCTGTGGGTTCATTTTTACGGCCTAGCCGTATTGAGGATGTTTTCTGTTGATTTTTCCTGCAAAAATATATGTATATCAGAATCGTATTCTCTTCTTCTTTGTTTTAATAAAAAGATTGATGAAACATAAAGGAAATATAAATTTGGGTTGCCTTCCAACAAGCGCTTTTGTTTATCATCATTAGCTCGACGGAGTTTTCTTGTCAATGGGTATCATTCAGAAGCATAATACTTTTCTTCTCAAGTTCTTCATTCAACAGATATGGCTTCAATATTTGTCCATTGATCATAAACGAACCAGTAGCTTCACTAGTGATCTTGACAGCTCCATTCTTCAGAACTTTGGTAATTTGGAATGGTCCGGACCTCCTGGACTTAAGTTTTCCTGGAAAAAGCCTCATTCTCGTGTTAAATAACAGAACAAATTGTCCTATTTCAAGATTCTTACGAGAAATATGTTTGTCATGCCATGCTTTAACTCTTTCAATTCACTTAATTGGAGTAATCTTTTTGCACCTGCAAGTTGAAGATCCATATTTAGCTATTTAGTTGCCCAATAAGCTATGTTTTCTAACTCATCAGGAAGGTGGCAGGGCTTTCCAAATACCAGACGATAATGAGACATACCTAAGGAAGTTTTGAACGCTGTTCGATATGCCCATAAGGCATCATCAAGCCTTGAGGCCTAATCTTTTTTTGAATTTCTTACGGTTTTTCAAGAATGAGTTTTAACTCCCTATTGGCTAATTCTACTTGCCCATTGGCTTGTATAAGGCGTGGCGACCTTATGCTTAACATTATATTTTTCCAATAGTGCATCTAAGAGCTTATTACAGAAGTGAGAGCCACCATCACTTATAATAGCTCGAGGTACTCCGAACCTAGAAAAGATATGCTTTTTCAAGAAGTTTTGCACCACTTTGTTGTCATTAGTTGGGGTCGCAATTTCTTTCACCTACTTTGAGACATAGTCTACTACAACCAAAATGTAATGATTGTTATGAGAGGAGGGAAAAGGGCCCATGAAATCTATACCCCATACATCAAAAAATTCAACCTCAATAATAGGTTGTTGTGGCATGTCATTTTTACAAGAAATGTTGCCAACCCTTTGACATTTATCACATGAGCTCACAAAACTCTTTGCATCTTTGTACATGGTTGGCTAATAAAAGCCACTCTGTGTGACTTTTGACACTATTTTGTTCATGGAGAAATGGCCTCCACAAGGTAATGAGTGGCAATGGTTCAAGACCCCGAAAACCTCATCTTCTGAAATACACCTCCTGATAATTCCATCAGCACAAAACCTATATAACAATGGTTCTTCCCAAAAATATTGTTTAGCATCCCACATAAACCTCTTGCGTTGTTGATAGGAAAAATCAGGGAGAATTATGCCTCCTACCAAATAATTTACTAAATCAGCATACAAAGGTAAGGAGGCGATGGCTAGTAACATCTCATCAGGGAATGCCTCATTGATTGAGATCTTGTCATTTTCTTCTGGTCCTTCCAATCTGGACAAGTGATCAGCGATGGTGTTTTTTAGGCCCTTCTTGTCTCGATTTCCAAATCAAATTCTTGTAGGAGTAAAATCCATCGGATCAGACGTGGTTTAGCTTCTTTCTTCGACATTAAGCACCTAATGGCTGCATGGTCAGTAAATACAATAACTTTAGAACCAATTAAATATGGATGAAATTTATCCAAAGCAAAAACAACTGCGAGAAATTCTTTTTCTGTCGTAGTGTAATTCAGCTGGGCATCATCTAATGTTATGCTAGCATAATAGATGACACGCGTCCTTTTTTTTCTTTTTCTGTCCCAGCACAGTCCCGATTGCATAATCACTTGCGTCACACATAAACTCGAATGGGAGATTCCAGTCTGGTGCTGTCATAATGGGTACTGAAATGAGCTCCTATTTCAATTTGTTGAATGCAAGTAAACATTCCTCATCAAAGACAAAGTTAGTGTCCTTGGCAAGTAAAGAACATAGTGGTTTTGCAATTTTTGAAAAATCTTTAATAAATCTGCGATAAAAACCTGCATGCCCAAGGAAACTCCTGATTCCTCTCACCGAAGTTGGTGGAGGTAATCTCTCAATACATTCTATCTTCGCCTTATCCACCTCTATGCCTTTAGAGGAGATTTTATGACCTAACATTATGCCTTCTTGTACCATGAAATGGCACTTCTCCCAGTTTAATATTAAATTAGCCTTCTCACATCTAGACAAAACTTCAGTCAGATTATCCAAACAGTTATCATATGAGGACCCAAAGTCAGAAAATTCATCCATAAATATTTCTATGATTTGCTCGATGAGATCAGAAAATATGGCCATCATACACCTTTGAAATGTGGCAGGGGCATTGCAAAGCCCAAAGGGCATGCGTTTAAATGCGAATGTACCATAAGGACAAGTGAAAGTAGTTTTCTCTTGATCCTCTGGAGCAATATGGATTTGGTTATATCCTGAATAACCATCAAGAAAATAGTAGTAGCTATGCCCAACTAGTCTTTCTAACATTTGGTCCAAGAATGGCAATGGAAAATGGTCTTTCCGGGTGGCGGTATTTAGCTTTCTATATTCAATACATACTCTCCACCCCGTGATTGTCCGAGTAGGAATTAATTCATTCTTATTGTTTTCACGACAGTCATCCCTCCTTTTTTCGGGACACATTGAACAAGACTCACCCAAGAACTATCAGAAATTAGGTAAATGACACCCGCATCCAACCACTTCAATACGTCATTTCTGACCACTTCCTTCATATTTGGTTTCAACCTTCTCTGGTGTTCTATGGTCGGCTTGTGGTTCTCCTCCATGTAGATTCTATGCATGACAATTGAAGGGCTGATTCCCTTGAGGTCAGCTATGGTCCACCCTATGGCTTGTTATTTTTCTCTCAACACTCTTAACAATTTATCTAGCTGCACAAGTGAGAAATCTGCACTTACAATCACAGGAAGTTGCTCATTAGATCCCAAAAATGCATATCTTAAATGAGATGGTAACGACTTAAGCTCTAGAGTTGGATATGAAATATAAGATGGTGGGGGCAGTGACTTACCTTTTCTCAGCTCTTCATATCTATTACCTCTCACATATGATTGTTCGGTGCATGTTTGGAGAGCATAGGTTTCTTCTTAAATGTCGTCTTCTTCCATATTTAAATTCAGTAAAGCTTGTTCAAGGGGATCTTCATGCACCATCATTTTTTAGACTCCTTGTGCCAAGTCGTCAATACAATCTACAAAGAAAACTTGATCAGTTAAGAAAGGAAATCTAGAAGATTTTGATAAGTCAAATTCTACTTTCTCTTCCCCAATAGTGAATGAGAGTTTCCCATTCTAACATCTATGAGAGCTCCGACTGTGGCTAAAAATGGTCTACCCAAAATTATGGGTATCTCTCTATCTTCCTCCATGTCCAAGATAATGAAGTCCACAGGTACAAAAAATTTGTCCACCTTCAGTAGGACATTCTCTAGAATGCCCATGGGATAGGTGATGGAGCGGTCTGCCAATTGCAAAGACACAGTAGTGGGCGTGAGCTCTTTTAACCCAAGTTTCTTGCATATGGTTAGAGGCATCAATGATACGCTTGCCCCAAGATCACACATCGCCTTGGCAATGTTCAAGTTACCAATAGTATAAGGGATAGAAAAACTCCTTGGATCTCTTAACTAGGGTGGGAGTTTTCTTTGAATTACTGCACTGCACTCTTTTGTCAATGCGATTGTCTCATGTTCCTCCAATGATCATTTTTTTGACATTATCTCTTTCAAAAATTTGGCATATGCAGAAATTTGAGCAATGGAATCTGCAAAATGGATATTGATGTGCAGTTATTTGAATAGTTGGGCAAAATTTTCAAATTGTCTGTCCAATTTAGGCTTTTGAAGTCTCTGTGGAAATGAAATTGGGGGTACATAGAGAGGTGGAGGCTTATATGAAGGCTCTGATGGTTCAAAATCACTGGTTGGTTGCTCCTCTTTATCGTTTTCCACCACTTGTTTTTCTTTGCTTGTGGTTTCGTTCAAAAGTGGCTCCAATGCTTTGTCACTTCGCAATTCCACTGCCTTGCAATGCTCACTTCGCAATTCCACTGCCTTGCAATTTTTCTTGGGGAAATCAAACTGGGCAATCTCAGCAAATACGCCTGCCACCTCCCGGCATTCCAGCTTGACCACTGTATCAAGCCCCATACCAACCCCCATTTCAGCAACAACCCCAGTATCAACTTAGGGTTGTGGCGGTAGTTGTTGATACTGGGGTTGTTGCTGAAATGGGGGTTGGTATGGGGCTTGATACAGTGGTCAAGGTGGAATGCCGGGAGGTGGCAGGCGTATTTGCTGAGATTGCCCAGTTTGATTTCCCCAAGAAAAATTGCGGTGATTTCTCCATCCCGGATTATATGTAGTGGCATACGGATTGTTTCCTTTGCTTTGATTTGTCACGTAACTTGCTTGTTCTGATAACATACATTCCAAAGGTCCTCCACATGTGTCACATATTGCGTGCAACGTAGATATCTGATTTGCTTGGGCTTGGTTCATATTAGCCATCAATTGCACTAAGGAATTCACCTTGGCATTCAATTCTCTATAATTATCATTTTCCCTCACAGAAGCTGCCCTAGACAGTCCCTCTTCATAGTCTTCATCATTCATGGCTAGCTGATCCAATAAATTGCAAGCTTGAGAGTATGATAAATTCATAATGGATCCACCGGCTGCTGTTGAATCAATGTTAAATTTTATACTGGACGAGAGGCCATTGTGGAATGTCTCTATTAGGAGCCAAGCAGGTACCGCATGGTGTGGACATTGTCTTTGTTACTTCTTAAATCTTTTCCATGCACTGACAAGAGATTCATTTTCTTTTTGCTTGAAGCAAGTGATTTCATTCCCCAACTTAATAAACTTGCCCGGAGGAAAGAATCTCTTCATAAAAGCTTGGAATAACTCATCCCATGTGTTGAACGCTCCCGGAGGTTGCGAGTCTAACCAGTCTTGTGCTTCATCCCTGAGAGAGAATGGAAAAAGCTTCATCTTGATGGCGTCTTCTTCGACGCCATTCATTCTGATAATGGCGCACATTTGCAGGAAACGATTGATATGAGATAGAGGGTCTTCATTGCATTCCATTCTAAATTGATTCAATTGCACCATCTGAATGAGCCCAGACTTCAGTTCAAAATTATTTGCAGTAATCCTCGGGCCCACAATACTCGGGGTGGTGCCTCTATAAGACCTTCTTGCTAGATCCCTCATTGGAGGTTCAACTTCCTCTATGTGCTGCTATTGTTGTTGGCCTTCTTCCATGTTCAGTATTCTATTCTGATTGTTGGTCATTTGTTGTTCTTTTCTTGCTCTTCGATTTGCTCGGCATTGTTTTCCAATTTCAGGAATATATGGTTCAAGTGCCCTGTTTCTACGATGCATACACAAAAAGAAAAGAAATTTTTGTCTAGATTAACAAATAAAATCAAAATTCTAATATTGACGCTCCTCCACGGCAACGGCGTAAAAAACTTGACAATTCTCCCGCAAGTTTACAGAGTCAATGTCGTAGTATATAAAATATCGTCCCATAGAGAAGAGTTCAAGTATTAAAATTATATAATTCTAATTTATATCTAAACGGTTAGAAAGGGGTGAAATAATAATAAAAACTAAATAACAGTGAAATGCCAAAATGAGTGAAGAAAACGACGAGAAAGAATGAGAATTGATTATGAGAAATAAATGAGAATAAAAATTCTCGGGTTTTGAATCCACCTAGGGTATTGATCATAGGGAATTTAGAGATAATAAAATCATTAGTGTTCTACTCAATCTTCAAAAGTCATGCATCTCCTTTTCAGGCAAACACAATTCTAATCAAAATAATAAACGCCTACTTTCGTGGTCATTTAAATTATTTTAATTACATTCTAAGCCAAGATTCACAAGTAAAATGATTATACTTATTTCTAAGAAATAATACATTTCATGTCATTCATTCAAACTAATCTTAATGAAATACTTTCGTATTCAGGAAAATCTTCGGTCGCTTAACTAGGTGGTCAATCTAATATAAGCATTACATGAAGCACATGAAAGACAAAGAACACATCAGATCCAATAAAAATATTCCCTAAAGATCAACCCTAAGTTTCATCAAACTCGAGAAAAAGAAGTTTAACCACGCATAGAGAAGGAAATCATCATTGAAACGTAAGAGTTCATAAAAAGAGAATGAGTTTAAGTCTCAAAAAGATGCAAAAATGCAGAGAAAAATAAACGTTCCTCTCAGCCATCTTGATCTCCTCCAAAAATGAAGTATGCACCCTTATTTTTGTCTCCACAAATTCCTTTTATATTCCCCTCAAATTAGGGTTACAAGAAGGCCCAAAATACCCCAAAAATCAGCCCAATACGGTCGAGATAGATATAATACGGTCTGGTCGTATTTTCCTCATGACAATACGGTTCAGGTCACTCCAATACGGGCGCGACGTCTCCAATACGGGCAGGTCGTATTTTCCAATGCGAGTGTAATACGGCCTTGAATTTGCTTGATACGGTCTGTTCTCCTTCAATACGGTCGAACCGTAATTTCTAGTGCGAATGTAATTTATATTCCCCTCAAATTAGGGTTACAAGAAGGCCCAAAATACCCCAAAAATCAGCCCAATACGGTCGAGATAGATATAATACGGTCTGGTCGTATTTTCCTCATGACGATACGGTTCAGGTCACTCCAATACGGGCGCGACGTCTCCAATACGGGCAGGTCGTATTTTCCAATGCGAGTGTAATACGGCCTTGAATTTGCTTGATACGGTCTGTTCTCCTTCAATACGGTCGAACCGTAATTTCTAGTGCGAATGTAATACGGTCTGGAGACGTCCAATACGGTTGACACGCTGATAATACGGGTTGGGCGTATTGTCCTCATTTCCTGGTGTTTTCACGCATTTTTGTCGATATTCGAAAGTTTCTGAAACATGTAAAGAAATGGTGTAGACTCCGAAATCTTCAACATATATAATCCAATAAACAGAAATATAGTTTTAATAAGTTGATAATTATACCACTATTAATGCATAAATACTCAATTATCAGTATATCAAAGGTCCTAGGTTCTGATACCACTTGTCACGATCTCATTGCTTGCTTCACCAAACATCCCGTGCGGCACTGCACCTCCCATCCTCAGGACGTCCAGTCAGCCTCCAAGAACACTACTATGGAGAGACCATCATGTTTCATCTCCTAGCATGCCACGCCTTCATGCCCTCATAGAACACACAAAGAGATAAAGGGGAAAAGTTTGTGATTTTGTTCACTCCAATTCACTACATACAAATGGGGAAGATACATGAGTTTATATAGAAGAGTCATCCTCACTAACTCCCTAACTAACTCCACTAATCCAGCCCATAGGGGTGAGCAAATCCGGGTCTGGGATCGAGTCCCGGCTGACTCGATCATGACCTAGTTTGCTTCGGATTTTCGGAAAAGGGACCCGATCTCGGACCCGGACCTGATCGGGTCCGGGACGTCCCGGTCAAACCAAGACAAAAATCGAGAATTCTCGATTGTCCCGATTTTATCGTAAAAAATAAAATAGTAAAAAATTAATGTTATTATATAAATATGATAACTATTAATTAAATTATATATATTTATTTCAAATAAACATAAATATAATATTTAAAAATAATTTACGATCGGTTCTGCCGGGGTGACCCGCTCACCCCTACAGCCCATAATATTAGGGATCTCCCAAGATTTCCTGATTTTAGGGATCCTACACGATCCTCTAGTTATAGCAAAAACCCTCTTTGGTGCTTACTGCGAAAAGAGGAAGAGAGAGAAAGAAAATCATAGAAGAACACACGGGTTTTACGAGGTTCATTCAAAATTGGGCTACGTCCTCCGGGTGCAACGACTCTCTTTGTTATGAAATAATGATGATTACAATGATACAAAATAACCTAGCTGTCATGGAGTTTATATAAGGAACTTCAATAGAAAAAATAAATAGAAATTCTAAAACCGTCTAGATTTCGTGGGCTTCGCCCCCAGCCTCCGCAGGGTTCAGGCTCGACGTTCGAATAGTGAAACCCCCGTAGGGATATCTGATGAAGCACCTGATTATATAGGGGCCTGATCTTCTCATCAGATTCTTCTTGATCTTCTCACCAAGAATCACACATGGATAGTCCTCACAACTACTTGATTTCTTGGGATCCTCTTGATCAATAATATCTTCCCAAATTTCCTTCTTGATTTTCGGGTGGTTAGGATCCTCCTGCATCCCAAGCGCTGCCACTGTCAAGCCTCTCGTTTTAGAAGTCACCTGGTGCCGAACATCCTACTTGATGTCTAACAACCTAGATACTCAATTTAGGGCAGTTAAATTCTTCTTAGGACGATATCACCCTTCCGTTGCCAAACTGGGTAGTGGCGACGCCGCCTGCGTCCCACTGCGCTACTGGCACATTCCATGCTCCCCCCGTGCTTCTTGCTTTGGTTACACACACCTCTGGTTGCATGCCCACGTCCTAGTGCCGCATGTTGCGTCCCTACGCGTCCCAGTCTGCTGTCGCTACGTCCAATCCTGCCTTGGGACATGGCATAAAAGGGAGGTGTCACATCCAATCCACTCTAATTGGAAACTCATATGTACCCAAACTTCGAAATAAAAGGAAACCTGTCTGATATATTATGTATATTTTTTTATCATAAGATCGTTAAGGAATTAATTTATTTCCTTAATACAAGATATGTGTCCTATTTTTGAAATTAATATAGAGTCCTAGTAGGTCTGTAATTCCAATCATCTGTTAAAGGAAGTGCTTATATAAACTCTCTATGGGTTTAAAGAGAAATAAACATGATCTTCTAATCCTCTTCTGTTTCTTCCATCTAATCAAACTCTGCGTCACCTTAAATTTATCAGATTTTCTCGCGGTGCATAATTTCTCTCATGCAAAAATTCTAACAAACTTATATAAGAACCTAGCTTCATCGTCGATCATCCATCAGGCATAGAGATGACATCACACAACGTCAATATCGAGAAATTCACAGGGCGAAATAGTTTCAGTCTCTAGCAGATTAAGATGCGGACACTTATGAAATAACAAGGAATCTAGGCGCCGCTCGCGAACGTGTCGAGGAACAAATCAAAGGAGGAAGACTCGAAGGGCAAAGAAAAATAGTCTGACTTCACAAATTTGGCGGCACAGGAGGAGAAGGCACACTATTTGATCCTGTTGTGTTTGGCGGATGAGGTGATTATTGAAGTCGTCGATCAAGAAACAACGACTGGTCTATGGTCAAAACTTGAGAGTCTCTACATGACCAAGTTTCTGACCAACAAGTTGTTAGTAAAGTAACATATGTTCGCCCTCCGCATGCAGAAAGGTACCCTTTTGAAAGATCATCTTGATCAGATGAATACTCTGTTGATGGAATTATGAAATATAGATGTGAAAATTGGTGATGAAGATGCTGCCCTACTTTTGTTGATGTTTCTTTTCCTATCATACGAAAATTTTATTCAGTCTGTTATCATCGGAAGAAATATAAGAAGTAAGATCAAGTCTACGTACTCGTGAACTTCATCATAGGGTGTTTGAAAAGACTGTGGAGACTCAAGTCCCAGGATTGGTAGCAACCGCAAAGAAGACAAACCCTAAAATGGATAAGTCGAAGAAGAAGAACATCAATCCGAAGAACATCTGCGACTATTGCAAAGAACCGGGTCACTGGAAGAAGGATTGCCCCAAGAAAAAGAAGAAGGACACAGTTGCTGCAGTAGCACACCATAATAGAGAATTTGATGATGATGATTTGGCTCTTATAGTGTCTGATCAGATATGTTTGGAGGTGAGTTGGATTCTAGATTCAAGATGTTCTTATCATATGATTCCGCACAAAGAGTGATTCTCAACGTATCAAAATATTGATGATGAAAACATCATCATAAGCAATGATGCAGCTTGTAAAATAGTTGGAATTGACTCAATTCAGATCAGAAAGTCATGAAATCGGGTGAGGACATTAATAGAGGTCCTCATGTTTCGCAATTGAAGAAAAATATGATATTGTTAGGAGTTCTAAACTCTAAAGGATGTCGTATGAATGCTGTAGGAGATGTTCTCACGGTCACCAAGGATGATGTTGAAGTCATGAAAGGATTTAGACAAAAGTCCTTGTACATACTACAAGACACAATATTTTTTTACGTGACTGTAGTAGGTTGTTCATCCCAATCAGAATCAGAAGCATTCAAGTTGTGGCATTATGCGAGTTGGACATATGAGTCAGAAAGGGATGGACATCCTCAGTAAGCGCAATATTCTGAATGATAAGAAGATATCTGAAATCGAATTATGCAAATATTGTGTTTTTGACAAACAAAACTGACATCAATTCAGCAAAGCCGTGCATAAGACATAGGCAACACTCGATTACATCCACGCTGACTGTTGGGGTCCATCTTTTGTTTCATCTCTAGAAAGTTTTAGATACTTTCTATCTGTAATAAATGATTACTCAAGGATGACATGAATATTCATGATGAAGCATAAGAGCAAGGCATTCAAAGCTTTCAAATAGTAGAAGGCTCTAGTGGAGAATCAAACATCGGAAAAAGTGAAATGTCTTCGTACCGATAATGATTTGAAGTTCTGTTCATCTAAATTTGATCGGTTATGCAAGGATGAAGGCATTGTTAGGCATCACACCATCAAAGATACACCATAGCAGAATAGTGTAGCAGAACACATGAACAAAACTCTTTTGAAGAGGGCATGGTGCATGCTCTCTAATTTTGGTCTGAATAAATCATTTTGAGCTGAGGCTATTAGCACACTACCTTATCAATCAAAGTCCTACAACCGCGATCGATCTGAAGACTCCCATTGGGGTATGGTCAGGAAATTCTGTTGATTATACTAATCTGAAAGTCTTCGACTGTCTAGTATATTATCATATCAACGAAGGAAAATTGAAACTGAGGGTCAAAGAAGGAGTCTTTGTGGGATATGGTGCAAGTGTAAAAGGCTTCAGAATTTAGTGTCCTTCATACCACAAGGTTATTCATAGCAGAAACATATCCTTTGATGAGATGTCTATGCTCAAGAAGAAATCAGATGTTGTTGACTCAGCAGAGGAGGGTGTCAACAAACAGGTGAAGTTTGGATTAACTCCAATTCAAAATGGGACAAAAGAATCTCATCAGGCTGAACAACTAGAGTCTGAGGAGCAAGTAGAAGAAACAATGACAAGTCTAGCTGTTGGACGTGCACGCAGACAGGTAAGTCCTCCTAAGCGTTATGGCTTTGAGGACATAGTTGCATATGCATTCCAAGTAGTTGAAGAGGTAGAGTCGCCAGATCAAATTACAATGATGTTTTCGTATGTGTAGAATCAGAACAGGGACTAACGGCGATAGAGAGTTTTAGATATCTGATTGGAGGATCCAATTCAATGTGAAGATTGTTAATAATACCTTGAATCCTATTCTAACTGGAAACTCATCTAGACCCAAACTCCGAAATAAAAGTAAACTTGTCTGTCATATTATGTATATTTCCTTATTATTAAGGAATTGATTTATTTTCTTAACACAAGATAGGTGTCTTATTTTTGGGATTAATATAGAGTATATCATATGTTGAAGAAAGTGCCTATATAAACTCCCTAGAGATCCAAAGAGAGATAAATATGATTTTATAATTTTTTTCTATTTTTTCATTTAATAAAACTCTATGTCGTCTTAAATTTTTCGAGTTTTTTCGTGATGCATAATTTCTGTCATACAAAAATCCTAACAGAAGGCCTCCTAGTGCAAGTGGAGACAACGACGACGACATCTCTCCACATAATGAGAAGGAGGAGCCAAGGGCGACCGCGGCAGTGGAGGTTTTTCGCCTTTTCAAGTGGCGTGTGCTATAAGGAGGAGGAGGAGCAGTAGGGCAACAACAGAGGAATGAGAACAAAAAAAAGGAATATTCACCTTGTGCACCCGCAATTAGCAACTTCCTCTAGAGTAGCAGCAACAGCTCGACCCTCCAAACCTTCACCGACCATCTCCTTCGCTTAACGATGTGATTAACCTCTCCGCTAATGGCTTAGCTTTATACAATAATCTATATATTAATTAGGTGTGATATCAAAAGTCATTTTGGTGTGACATGAACGTTCATCAGTTAAATAATCAAATGCATTGAAGACTTTAATGGGCTTTATTGCAATAGGTGTTCTTGTTAGTTGTGTGTGCAAAAAAAATATGTCAGGAAAAAGAAAGAAAATATTAGAATTTCCAAGAATGGGTGAATGATAGAAGGAGAATGCTCCAATTGTTCCTAAATTGTCCACGAGCATAGACTAGATAAACAAATGGTGATAGGTGGACATTTCAGAAAGAAGAAAAGTTTAGAGATGGCAACTCCCTTGTCACAACTTCACCGTCATGCACATGCACATGAGGTCGGAATTCCTGATGAACGCATTGGAAAAAATTGTGAACGGCCCCTGACGGGGTTGTTCGACGTGGTCCACCTGGACAAGATCAACCCAAGGTGGGGAGGTAGGCTTGTCGATCTCGACCACTTGACCATCTCTGGGTTGCTTGCCATATATTGCCGAGCGCAATTATTAAGATTATTATTATGGAGTCTTCTACATTCCAGATTATTAAGTGTTCGACTATTTTAAAGATTGAGAAGATATAGCGATGAAAATTTATTCCTGATTTGTTTGAATTGAGAAATAAGAAGGGGTGGGGTAGGAAATGAGAGGATGAATTTTCTAAAACTGATAAAATTTATTTTTAAAAATATGAGAGATTTGATGACATGAGTTATATCTTCACATTCCAATTTTTTCATTCCACCAAATTTGTAGAATGAGGAGGGATAATAATTTTTCAAACAAAATTACTTTGATTAAGATTATTTTATTTACTCTAGCTTCTTTTCTCTCATCTCCTAATCTTTCTCTTTACTACGTGCGAGACTCTTGTGATTTTCCATCTTCTCCTAATCTCTCTCTATACGCTATGTAATCCTTGCCGACAACAATTTGTAAATTATTTATGGCAGACAATTTTCGTGGTTTCCTCTCTCCTTAATCTCTTGGTTTTGTGGGCAATAATTTCTCTCTCTCTCTCTACACCCACTCTCTCATCGTCATTGATTTCTTAACTTTACAGTCAACAATTTGAAATTCTTGATGGAAGATAATTTTTGATATTTGTGCTCCTTCTACTCTCTCTCTCTCTCAGTCCTTGATCTCTTGGTTTTGTACAATTTTCTCTCTCTCATTGATTTCTTAATTTTGCAGGTAACAATATAAAACTTTCGGTGACAGATAATTTTTGAGGTTTGCGCTCTCTCTCCTCTTTCTCTCTCCTTGAGTTCTTGATTTTGCATACAATAATTTGAAATTCTCGATGAGAAATAATTTTCGAGATTTTCTCTCTCTCTCCTCTCCCTCTCTCCCCTCTCACTCTTTTCTCTCTTTATCCTTTATTTCTTCATTTTGTAGGCAACAATTTGAAACTCTCAGACAATTTTCGAGCTTAGTGCACCCTCTCTCTCCTCTTTCTCTTCTTGATTTCTTAGTTTTATAGGCAACAATTTGCAAACTCTTGGTGACAGATAATTTTCGAGGTTTGCGCTCTCTCTCCCTCTTTTTCCTCTCTTGTTTTCTTAATTTTGTAGGTAGCAATTTGAAACTCTCGATAATAAACAATTTTCGAGGTTAGTGTGCACACTCTCTCTCCTTGATTTTTTCATTTTGCAGACAACAATTTACAAATTCTCAGTGGCAGACTTTTCGAAGTTTGCATGTTCTCTCTCTCCTCTCTCTCTCATCATTTTTTTATTTTGTAGATAACAATTTATAAACTCTCGATGGCAGACTTTTTGAGGTTTGCGCGCTCTCTCTCTTTCCTCTCTCTCCTTGATTTTTTAATTTTGCAGACAATAATTTAAAACTTTCGATGACAAATAATTTTCGAGATTTGTGCTCTCTCTCCCCTCTTTCTTTTTATTTTCAAGATAATCTTTTTATTATTCATTAATAATCATAATACATAATAAATCTTTTCAAGTTTATTTAACTAAAAAATTCTCATTTCAGCTACTCTTGTACTTTACTTTCCAATATTAACTTGCATTATAAAATAAAATATTTACTAAGTAATATAAATAAGAATAAAATATAAAGGATAAAATAGACTTTTATCTAAATTAACCTCTAAAACTCCATATTTTAAGTATTGCATCCAAACAAAATTTGGCTTAGTTTATACCATCCTTTCCCATTATCTTTTATCCAAACATGGGTTTAGTAAAGTCACACCACACCACTATTCACCACCTCTTACCACACCATTTCATCCCACCTCTCCATTAATTATTTCCCAAACAAATTCTTGTTTGACAAATAACTAATGGAGGGATGGGGTGGTGTGATGTCGTGAGTAATGGGGTAATGAAGTGTGATGTGTCATTGGAAAGTTCATGTTTGAATAATAAATTATATAAAATATGGGGTGGTGTAATAAAGACTTTATTTGTATAAAAGTCATTTTTATCCTTCATTATATATTTAAAGTCTTTATAATCGTTAATTAGAGATGAGCATGAATAGGGATCACATGGTTGCCCTAGCTCGCATCAGTCCAAATTTTCTGAATTTTGTTCCGACCTGATGGATAATTGAGTCAGGACGAGGTCTCATTTCTTTGAGACTCGGCCGGATCGAGTCGGGACCAAATTCGAGCTTTACGTCCCGACCCGATTGAATATATTATATTAGTATTAATTTATTTTTAAATACTACATTTATGTTTATTTTGAATAAAATTTTATATTTGTTAAAAAGTTTTATTTACTAAAATGTCATTCTTACCCTTTAATATTAGAAAAAAAATATATCAATATTTGTGAGAGAGAGAAGTGGTTTAATTTGGTAAGAAGAGAAATAATTTCATTTGATAATAAAAAAAAGGAAAATGTAGTTTGGTCTAAAATAATCTATTCCTCATTTCATCAAGATTGAAAAATGTGGTGTTTGAAGGGCTTAGACATTTCACACCACCCCCTCCTAACTTAAATAAAAAATATAACCAAACATGGTTTAACTAATTTCATTCCCTCGTATTTCACTCCACCCCTTCATATTCCTCAATCCAAATAGATCCTAAGACTATTAATGGAACTTAATCATGCTACCAGGAGATATTTGATGTCATATGTTTTTACTCATGTCCGATTGTGTGTCCATCCTTGACCTGTGCCTAATCTTTATATTCATCTTCACATTCATGTACAACTCTAACATTTTCGGGTCACTTTGGGCGGAGGAAGCCATCGTTAACATTTTTTGGTCAAGACCTATCGGTATCAGAGTTATTAGCACTCGATGTTCGAACGAAAGTGATAGGAATAATCTCTAGTCAAAATCATGACATGAGAATTTAACTTGGACCCAATGATCAGCCATGCCAGTATTATTCTTGCTTCTGTGCATGTCACAGGGCATTTTCCCGTGACACGAAGCGTGAAGCCTCGCGGCACTAGTGCCGTTCAACTTATAGTCCTCGGCCGCTCAGCGCCGAAACCATGGAACACATGCAGCCGCCCCGCACTGCTTAATATTGCGGAGTATCAAGTTATCCTTCCTTAGGAAATTTATCTTGTAAGGCCATCCTTATGAATGGCCAAGTAGGTGACGTTACTCGTAGGATACGTCTTTTGCAACTTCAATATATAATAAGACTCATATACCTACGGTACACTAGAAGGAGTTCAATAGTGCATTCCGAGGCTCAATTGTATGTTATGTTTCATCATATTTAATACAAATAAGCTTTCCTTTAATTCTAATGTCATGGCCTTGAGCGTGGGGTGGCAACCCACATCGGTGTCCTTTCGTGGTGTCTCGTGGTTCCTCGGCTGCCCCTTCGGACTTTAAGTGCTCAAGCGTCTGCATTATCGCCGCAACGCACTAGTGCCACGGTCTTGTGACGAGTAGTCCAACACTCTAGTCATGTCCATGATTGAATGCCTATAAGAGTGACTCTCGGCATAGTCGTCTCGACCATAAAACTTTCGTTGCAACCTCAAAACAGGCTTGGCTAGGTGCCTATCCGCCTAGTCGTAGCACGTGGTCTAGTATCCGAGAAAGACCCCATGACAAGTGGTATGAGAGCAGTTCTTTCTGCTCGGATTATCCAACGACGATGATTCATTTGTGTCGTCGCAACGTGCCTTGACGTAGGAAAAGTGCTTCCGCTAAAAAACTCTACCATGCCCAGGTGCACTGGTACCATGGTCTTTGATCATGGACGCCAACGAGGAATGCGTGGCAAGCTTCCTCGCCGTATGCCCAGTCGTGCCCTACAACAAGTTCCTTATACACCCGTGTTGTGTCAAGGAACATCCATTATGCATCATGATGGTGGATTGATCGCCTTGCCTAACCGGGATAATCATGCGTCGCTCACTCGAGTAAATCAACCACCCTAGGTATACAGTCGGCATCTTGAAAGTATCGCGCTGCGTCAAGAGTGGCCATATGCTCCGCATGATAGTCTTGCGCTACCCATACCAAGAGGTCGCTTATACAAATGTCGTGTAACTCGGTGGACTCGCGTCACATTCAGGGACTATCAGTTGGTGCACTATCATGATGACCTATCGCTGCCCGGTATTTCATGACGTCACATCGCATGCCCAGTCATGCAACGGGAAGTGCACAACCATTTTATGAGAGAAGTTGACTCAAGGATAAGCATCAAGGTTCATGGTCCCTTTCGGCTAAGGTATATCATCCTATCGGCCAAGGAGCATCAATCGTAAGCATCTTGTCGTGCCGCAGCATCGCCTGCTATTGATTACTTGCAAACACTTGGGGACGAGCTGTCAGCCTTGCCTGCTTCATCAAATGTCGTCCCGCAAGCGGCATGGTGTTGTCTATCAAGGTCTGGGATGAACCTACTACATGCCAACGCAAATCGACGCTTCAACTCAATGACCAATTTGGCAAATGGTCTGAGCGTCGAGCATCGGCGTATTTTGGCATGCTGCTGTCAAGCGTTCCGCCACCAACTGAAGGAAGGAGTACCCTTTTCTCTCGGCCAGCGCCTCGAGTAATCAAGCAGCCTTCAAGGATCGCAATCCAAAAGTTTCGAAGGACACACTGGCGAGGTCGTCCCTTCGAATGGAGATGGAGGTGACGTTGGGAGCTCATGCCACGAGTTCATCAACCATAATCCGCTTGCCCAAGTTGAGCGTCTTCATAAGCACCCCATGGTTCGTTGAAGACTCGGAACGACTACTCTTTCACAAGGGTCAGCTGCCCGATGGACTAGTATGTTAAAGGCACATGATCCCTGCCGAGAAGCGCAATGACACTACTTCGTCCAGATTGCGGACGAACGAGTATCTAAGGTGCATACTCTTCGTGGACAAGCACAACGATCTCGCCGTGTCATTACTCAAAGGTGTTGCCTAAGCTTCAAAGGAGGTCACAGGATCAAAAGAAGGCATATCCCAAGAACCCTGTAAGATGTGACGAACTCATGATGCCGTTGCCATCGCGACAATGTAGAATGTGACAAACATGGATCTCATTAAGACATGAGATGGAGGGAAGAGGCAGCTCATCAATTATGCAAGCCCTGACAAATTAGGGCTGGAGGTCAAGATTGCATTGTTCAGCATCGGCCAGATGGGTATGTTGAAGGAGGACGTGAAGGATATCACCGAGCTCCACCTACAGTGTTCCCAGGTAGATGAAGACCCAACGTTGGTGCTCTTCAAGCAGAGAGGTTGAAGCTTTGGATTAGGATGGAGTTGGAATGATAGGATCGCCCAACCTTCGCTCGCTAGTCGTCGCTGCCAAGGCGTTCATGCCAAGACAAGTGCTATACCACCAAAACCCTTGAGCAAGGGCAATGGTGGGGGAGAGAATTTCAAGTTGCAAAGAGGAAGCGATTATGCAAAAAACAAAGACAACCCATCGAAGCAGGAGGATCGAGTTGAACCATAGGAATGTGGAGAGACTCCCATCGCTCATTATAGCAACTTGATGTGGACAAAGTAAAGAGTGTCATATCAAAGAACCTTGCTTCGCTTCAAACCTTCGAGATATCAAATGATTGCCAAGAGTAAGGTGGTTTCGCACTCAACACTCGACGGATGAAGAACTCCACGTTATAGCCATCTGCAACATGGAGATGGTGTGTTGAACCACAAGGGAACGTGGAGAGACTCTCGTTGCTCATCAGGGCGACTCAGAACGGCCTCAAGACAACCGAAACATCAGGTGATCACCAAGGAGGCGGTGGTCCTATGCTCTTCATACGATAGAGAAGTGGAAAACTCTACGTTGAAACCACTTACAACATAGAGACATTGAGTCAAGCCTACGAAGAGACCTGAAGCGTCTCGAAGCATCTATGGGAAGACTCTTGTCGCTCATTATAGCGATCCAAAGCACCCGAAGTAGATAAGTTGCAAATGTCGTCATCGAAGAACTTGTGCTGTTTCAAGCCGTCGAAATTCCAGAACGATCATCAAGGGTGAGAAGGTCACGTACTTCACATTCGACGGAAGGGAGACCTTATGTCGCAGCCACCCGTAATATGAGGGCATCGAGTCAAGTCATGCAGGTCGAATGACGAGGTTCTGCATATGAATGACCAAGTATGTGACGTTACCCGTAGGGTACGTCTTTTGTATCTTTAATATGTAATAAGACTCATATACTTACGATATACTAGAAGGAGTTCACTAAAGCCTTCCGAGTCCCAATTGTATATTATGTTTCATCATATTTAATACAAGCAAACTTTTATTTAATTCTAGTGTCATGGCCTTGAGCGTGGGGTGACAATCCATATCGGTGTCTCTTCGTGACGTTTCGTGGTTCCCCGGCTGCCCCTTCGAACTTTAAGCGCCTGCATTAGTGCCGTAACACACTAGTGCTACAGTCTCGTGACGAGTAGTCCAACACTCTAGTCATGTCCGTGATTGAATGCCTATAAGAGCGACTCTCGTCATAGTCGTCTCGACCATAAAACTTTCGCTGCAAACTCAAAACAGACTTGACTAGGTGCCTATCCGGCTAGTCTCGCACATGGTCTAATGTCCGAGAATGACTCCGTGTCATGCACACACATTTATTAAAACCTCAACGTGAAATAAAAGTTGGTATTAATCCTCAATCGTAAAATTGGAATAGTATTTAAATAATCACTATTGAAAAAGAAAAAAAATACGACCTAAATTGAATTAATACTAATTCTAAATCTCGTGCGATGCACGAACATTACAAAAAAATTATAAGGACTATCAAAATTAATTTATAGCAAGAGTGATTTATTTACTTTAAAAAGATTCAACGTGAAAATAAAACTTCCAAATTTAATATGTATAAATTATATCAAACTACCTATATATAATTAATATTTAATCATTATTTTTAAAATAATACAATATTTTGTTTTCATAAAAAAAAATAAATGTTAGGCTTTAGGACGCCATGTGGCATATACTACCTTCCCATTTTTATTTTATTAAAAGAAGGTATTTCGGATTTAATTAAATTATTTTTTCATATTGAATTTTATTGTTTAGTTTTTTTTATTTATATACATTTGCTTTTGCTTTTAATATTATAAAAGTAAAATTTTATTTAATCTAGCTAAACCTCCTACTTAACTTATATTATATTTTCTATTTTTAAAATTATGAAGATGTTAACAATATTAAATTTTGAGAGAATGCCATCATATGCCACCTCCTATTTTTCTATTTCTAAAAAAGGTTATGTTTTTTCAACGGAAACTCTTACTTGTACCTAAACTAAATTACATATTTATATCTAAATTCGCTTAATTTCTAGTTATATATACTATATTAATATGTTATTTTTATTTGATCATGATTCATACCCTTCAGTTTATATTTCTTAAAAGAGATTGACTTTATTTAATCCAATCAAAGTTCTTATTGATTCTCAACTAAATTTTTTAGGATTTTTATGTTCAGCTATATATATTCCTTTTTTTACCCAACAAAATCCTTACTTATTCTCAAGTTAAATTTACTTGTAAAAAGATATTTTTTTAAGTTAATCCAACTAAAACTCCTCCCTATAAATTATGTTATATATAATATTTTATTTTTATGCTTTCAGAAAAAACCAAAAACTGACAAAAGTAATAAAAAAGATAGTTTTTAGGAAAAATAAAAACTTTCATTATGTTATTAGAATTCAATGTAACCTAATTTCATATGCAACCTAATTTCTTTATCTTTGTGCAGAAACTTATAAATATAGCATATCAACAATCACTAAAATGTAGTGAAGTATAGCATATATTATATTTAAATTTATTGTAAATATAGCATATATTATACTTTTATTGACAAAATGTTAAAAAATAATTCAGCAATCACTAAAAAGTGACCAACATATCATGAATTCTTTAATTTTGAAAACAATTATAAATATTTTATTATATTATTTTGTGTTTATATAAAATCAATCAAAGCGGTACCTATGAAAACATAAAAAAATATTTCTATGTAGTGAAGTAGAAAATATTAAGTTGGTAATATAACATCCAGTTATACAAATAAAAATGGACATTTAACAATATTATTTTCATCCAATTATAACATATAATATTAAATTACAACTAATTGAAGGTTTGTATTTTTTTTAAAAAATCAAAGTTTAAGCTATATCTCCCACCAAAGTAAAATTAGATTATTTACGTATATAGATTAAGATTAGTACATATACATTAATGTAATGATATTAAAATATCGCGATTAAAATTAGATATGTTTAGGATAAGAATTTAACATTTATTGATTTTATTAAATTTATCTATATTATGATCAAAATTTTGGATTATGAGCACGATAATTTCTTTAACTAATATAAAAATTTTATTATATGACATGTGTCATCACGACCATTTGTCACAATCTCGTGTTTTTTCCTATTCTTTTATATAGATATAGATTATTTTCTTAGTTAGAGACGCCAATGACGATTTTTTTTAGAATTTTAGTAACATAAATCACGACAATTTTTTATCGAATCTAACGAATCTTTTGAGAGAAAGAGGGGATGCTCAAATTAAGTTTGCCAAATAAAAATCCTACTTATAATCAAGTCATATTTCCCTTTCAATTTAATGTTATTTTACTTTTAATACCTTATATAACAAAATTTCATTATAAAATATTTTTCTGGAAAACTCAAATTAAATTTGTATATATATTATTACTTTAGATAAAATATGAGGTTGTGATTATTAATTTAAAATTTATTATTGTTTTAGATGACGTGTCATCGTTAAAAAATAATTATGATATAATTATGATATTTAAAAATTATTAAAAGTGTTTTTAATATTTAAAGATGACTTGATATAAAAAAGTAAATAAATGCCATTATTTTAAAATAGTGTTAGAATACTACTTAAATTGGTCTGTACAGATTATATTAAAACCAATGTTTTAAATATATATTTTTTCCTATAAGAAAAATTGGATAATATGAATTGATGATTTTCTTTTAAAATGACACAGAAAACAATATTCAAACATAAAATTATAGAATTAAATATAAATTTGTTTATTAAAAAAACTAACATTTATAGTAAAATTGATTATTTTCTATTTGCAATCAAATTTAATTTTTTAGAATAAAAGCGTCGTATACGAATCTTCTTGAATAATGAAATTTGTAAAAAAAAATACTACAATTTCTGTATTCATTCAATCGCTCCTAATTCTAGCTACTTAAATTTAGTGTATTCTTTACAATTAAGGGGTTTTTCAGGTGACCTCAAAATTTTTTTTTTGCGTCTACCAACAATTTTTGAATATTCCGCCGACATCCCCTAATTATGTCACTTTTTTCACTTACGTCCATCTGTCAACCTCGTTAATTTTTTTATTATTTTTTTATTTATGAAATGACCAAATTATAATTTTCTCATATCATCTAATATTATAAAATATAAAATAATATATTATAAAAAAAAGTGTGCTTTGTCGACGTGCGAGGCTCGCCTGGCGACCAAGGCCGTGCCTGAACGTGAAGAAAAAGGCAAAACAAGGTTGCTTCCTCTCAGTCTCAGAGTGTTCCTTCCCCAAGGCATGTTTCATAGCAGCCATGAGGTTTAGTCGGAAGAAAAAACATCCTTGATTACTTGGAAGTCTGATGAGGCGTGACGGTTAAGGTTTTGCTTCTTCCTCGTCCTCGTTCAGCAGAGCGATCGAAAGCGTGTGAGTTGAGCTTCAATGGGTATTAAAGTATAGAAAAGAGGATTTAGAATGCCTCTCTGGTTATGAGATTGCGGGACCCCCACCCACCCACCCCCCTCCCCCCCCTCTCCTCCCTTGCAACTTGCGATCTCCCGGTGAAGGGTGACGATGGAGTCGGCGACTTGTGGCCACGGCGCCCACCCGGTGGCCATCTCGACCGTCATGCACCCTAGTGCCTAGTTGTCAGCGAGCGCCCCCTGTTCCTCTCCTCGGGCCACCTCCGGCGCCATGAACATCGGTGTGTCCTCGAATTGCTCCTGCTCCTCATCCTCCTTGGTGACCCGCGTGTGTCACGGGGCGTTTCCCGTGACACGAAGCGTGAAGCCTCGCGGCACCAATGCCGCTCAACTTATAGCCCTCGGCCGCTCAGCGCCGAAAACATGGAACACATGCAGCCGCCCCGCACTGCGTAATATTGCGGAGTACCAAGTTATCCGCCCTTAGGGCATTTATCTTGTAAGGCCGTCCTTATGAATGGCCAAGTAGGTGACGTTCCCGTAGGGTACGTCTTTTGCATCTTCAATATGTAACAAGACTCCTATACCTACGGTACACTGTGAGGAGTTCACTAGTGCCTTCCGAGGCCCAATTGTATGTTATGTTTCATCATATTTAATACAAGTAAGCTTTCCTTTAATTCTAGTGTCATGGCCTTGAGCGTGGGGTGGCAACCCACATCGGTGTCTCTTCGTGGCGTCCCGTGGTCCCTTCGTCGCCCCTTCGGACTTTAAGCGCCCAAGCGCCTACATTAGTGCCGCAACGCGCTAATGCCACGGTTTCGTGACGAGTAGTCCAACACTCTAGTTATGTCCGTGATTGAATGCCTATAAGAGCGACTCTCGGCAAAGTCGTCTCGACCATAAAACTTCCGCTGCAAACTCAAAACAGGCTTGGCTGGGTGCCTATCCGCCTAGTCGCCGCACGTGGTCTAGTGTCCGAGAATGACCCCGTGACAAGTGGTATCAGAGCAGTTCTTCCTGCTCGGATTACCCAGCGACGATGACTCGCTTGTGTCGTCGTAATGTGCCCTGGCGTAGGAGATGTGCTTCCGCTCAAATACTCCACGCCCAGGCGCACTGGTACCATGGTCTTTGATCATGGACGCCAACGAGGAATGCGTGGCAAGCTTCCTCGCCGCACGCCCAGTCGTGCCCCGCAGCATGTTCCTCATACACCCGTGTCGTGTCAAGGAACATCCGTCATGCATCATGATGGCGGAGTGATCGCCCCGCCTAACCGGGACGGTCATGCGTCGCTCACTCGAGCAGATCAACCACCCCAGGTATACAGTCGGGAATCCTGAAGTGTCGCGCTGCGTCAAAGAGTGGCCATATGCTCCGCATGATGGTCTTGCGCTGCTCACATCATGAGATCGCTTACACGAGCGTCGTGTAACTCGGAGGACCCGTGTCACATTCAGGGACTGTTGGTCATGCATTATCATGGCGACCTGGCGCTGCTCGGTATTTCGTGACGTCGCATCGCATGCCCAGTCATGCAACGTGAAGTGCACAACCGCTTCACGGGAGAAGTTGGCTTAAAGACAAATACCAAGGTTCATGGTCTCTTTTCGGCCAAGGAATATCATCCTTTCGGCCAAGGAGCATCAATCACAAGCATCTTGTCGTGTCGCAGCCTTGTCTGCCACGCCACGATGACTTTCAGTAATGGAGCAAAGCGTTGATTACTTGCAAACACTCGTGGACGAGCTGTCAGCCTTGCCTGCCTCGTCAAGTGTCGCCCCGCAAGCGGCGCGATGTCATCCATCGAGGAGTGGGACGAACCTGATACATGCCAACGCAAATCGACGCCTCAACTCAGCGACCAATTTGGCAAATGGTCTGAGCGTCGAGCATCGGCGAACCTTGGCATGCTGCTGTCAAGCGTTCTGCCGCCAACCGAAGGAAGGAGTGCCCTTTCCTTTCGGACATCGCCTCGAGTAATCGAAGCGGCCTCCAAGGATAACAATGCGAAAGTTTCGAAGGACACATTGGCGATGTCGTCCCTTCGAATGGAGATGGAGGTAATGTTGGGAGCTCATGCCACGAGTTCACCAACCGCAGTCCGCTTATCTAAGCGGAGCGTCTTCACAAGCATCCACCCGGATTAGTGAAGGCCCGGAACGGCTACTCTTTCGCAAGGGTCAAGCCGCCCGGTGGATGAGTATGTCAAAGGTGTATGATCTAGGATGACAAGCACAGTGACACTACTTTGTCCAAGACGCGGACGGACGAGCATCGAAGGTGCATCCTCTTCGTGAACGAGCACAACGATCTCGCCCCGTCCATACCCCAAAGGGATTGTCAAAGCTTCAAAGGAGGTCCCAGGATCGGAAGAAGGCATATCCCGAGAACCCTGCAAGATGTGGCAAACTCAGGATGGCGTTGCCATCGCGACAATGTAGAATATGGCAAACATACATCCCAGACATGGGACGGAAGAATTGGCAGTTCATCAATTATGCAGGCCCTGACAAGTTGGGACTGGAGGTCAAGATCGCATTGTTCAGCATCGGCCAGATGGGCATGTTGAAGGAGGAAGTGAAAGGAATCACCGAGCTCCACCTACAGTGTTCCCAGGAGGATGAAGACCCAGTATTGGTGCTCTTCAAGCAGAGGGGTTAGAAGCTTTGGACTAGGAAGGAGTTGGAACGACCGGATCGTCCAACCTCCGCTCACTAGTCGACGCTGCCAAGTCAATCAGGACAAGTGCCATACCATCAAAGCCCTTGGGCAAGGGCAATGGTGGGGGAGAGAAGCTCAAGTCGCAAGGAGGAAGCTACTTATGCCGAAGATAAAGATCGCCCATCGAAGCAGGAGAAGAGAGTCGAACCACAGGCACATGTGGGGAGACCCTCATCGTCGCTCACTATAGCGACTGGGAGTGGACAAGGTGCGGAATGTTATACCAAGGAACCTTGCTCCACCTCAAACCGTCGAGATATCTCTTGTCCACCAAGGGGAAGGTGGAGATGTTCTCAAGGCTCGGCGGACGAAGGACTCAACGTTGCAGCCATCTGCAACTTGGGGACAGCGAGTTGAACCACAAGGAAACGTGGGGAGACTCTCGTCGCTCACTATGGCGACTTGGATGGACAAGGCATGGATTGTCATGTCAAAGAACCTTGTCCCGCCTCAAGACTGTCGAAACATCATGTGGTCACCAAGGAGGAGGTGGTCCTGCGCTTTTCGTTCGGCAGAGGTATGGAAGACTCTATGTTGTAATCATTTGCAACATAGAGACATTGAGTCAAGCCACAAAGAGACCTGAAGCGTCCCAAAGTATCCGTGGGAAGACTCTCGTCGCTCATCATAGCGACCCCAGATACTCGAAGCAGACAAGCTACAAGCATCGACATCGGAGGGCTTGTGCTGTTTCAAGCCGTCGAAATTCAAGAATGATCATCGAGGGTGAGATGGTCCTGTACTTCGCATTCGACGGAAGGAAGACCTTATGCTGTGGCCAACCGCAACATGAAGGCATCGAGTCAAGTCATGCAGGTCGAATGGCGAGACTCTTCATCGTGTTCTACACGACCCTGAGACAACTCTTCTCCGCGCTATTCCTGAAGGCATACGAGAGTTGTTTCACCCCCAAAGAAGCCAAACCACACAAGTTGACGCTGCGCAAGTCGAAGAGAAGTGAAGCCAACAGAGACTTGATGGACGGATAGTTGCTTGATGAAGTCAGACCGCACATGGCGGACTCCACTGGCGCTGCACAAGTGATGACCCCGGATTGGACGAAGGATCAGCGAGCGAAGCAGGTCTGAGGGAGGAGTCCTCAGCGAGACCCCAAGGAGCGGGCATTCCTGGCGTTGCGTGATGCTGGTGAAGTTGAAGTCAAGGCAAAGAAGGCAGAATTGAACAAGACAAGCGAAGTCAAGACTCAAGACGAAGGCCCCGAGGAAGCCCGGACAACGGCGTCGGGGGCGTCGCCGACTTTGGTGGGGGAGAATGTCACGGGGCGTTTCCCGTGACACGAAGCGTGAAGCCTCGCGGCACCAATGCCGCTCAACTTATAGCCCTCGGCCGCTCAGCGCCGAAAACATGGAACACATGCAGCCGCCCCGCACTGCGTAATATTGCGGAGTACCAAGTTATCCGCCCTTAGGGCATTTATCTTGTAAGGCCGTCCTTATGAATGGCCAAGTAGGTGACGTTCCCGTAGGGTACGTCTTTTGCATCTTCAATATGTAACAAGACTCCTATACCTACGGTACACTGGGAGGAGTTCACTAGTGCCTTCCGAGGCCCAATTGTATGTTATGTTTCATCATATTCAATACAAGTAAGCTTTCCTTTAATTCTAGTGTCATGGCCTTGAGCGTGGGGTGGCAACCCACATCGGTGTCTCTTCGTGGCGTCCCGTGGTCCCTTCGTCGCCCCTTCGGACTTTAAGCGCCCAAGCGCCTACATTAGTGCCGCAACGCGCTAATGCCACGGTTTCGTGACGAGTAGTCCAACACTCTAGTCATGTCCGTGATTGAATGCCTATAAGAGCGACTCTCGGCAAAGTCGTCTCGACCATAAAACTTCCGCTGCAAACTCAAAACAGGCTTGGCTGGGTGCCTATCCGCCTAGTCGCCGCACGTGGTCTAGTGTCCGAGAATGACCCCGTGACACGTGCAGCCGAAGTCTGCAACCTTCATGCGTTGGTCAACGAAGACGTTCTGGCCCTTGACATTGTAGTGGATGACGCCCCTAGAATGTAGATACATCAACCCCCTGACGATGTCGCAAAGGAAGAATCCGATGGCGACCTCGTCAAGGTGGCCGTCGCGCCGCTTTGCCTCGTTGCCTTATTCCAAGAACAAGAATAGGTCGCCGGCAATGAAATTGCAGGTCGCGAATGCCCCCCTCTGCAATCTCGTTGCGACAACGAGATTGCGGGGGAGGGGGGACGCCCTCTACTATTAATATTTTATTTAAACAAATCCAGAACAAAATTATATAACAAAATTCTAAAACTTGTACTTGACTCAAATTAAACTCAGTTTTATATTTAATTTAATTTAGTGTTTATTTTTTTCTTGATTTAATCCTGTTCAAGAACCCTACTTATATTATAGATTTTAATTCATTTTTAGATTTTAGATTTGTTATTTTAGATTATGTACGAAAATAATAACAAAATTTATTAAATTATATTTTATATTTCATATATTAATAGTAATTAGGATTATAATTAGAAAACAACACGAGACACAAATTCTAAAATCATTTTGTCTATCTTATTATTTTAAGATGTGGTTAAAATTTCTACTCTTATCCAAATGAAATATTTTTATATTTCTATTTAAGCAATTAATTTTATTTCTCTCTCTATTCTCTCTCTCTCTCTCTCTCCATCGTGCAGACATATACCTTATTTAATAAATTTTGTTGGCTTAATTTTATCTTTATTATTTAAACTCATCATATATTATTTCCTTTTTTTAAACAAACCTTGTAAATATGTTAAATTTTATATTATTACCTTATTTAACAATCCTTGTAAATCAATTTTACCATTTAGATTCAAGCTTTCTTAAATTAGTTAAATTTTATTATTTATTTATTCCGTCGCAACCAAGTGCTTTTACCTCTCATTTTATATATACTAATGCTAGGACTCAGCGCAAAATTAATATTTTATAGCTATGAATTTCAAGAATTATCAAAATTAGTTTTATAATAAGTAAAAATAATAAAAAAATTTGTTTATTTAAAAAAATACTCCACATGAAAACTTAAAATTCACCATTTAGCACGTGTAAATTATATAAAACAAAACATTAATCATTACTTTTTTAAAATAAAATGTCTAAAGTAATCAAATATTTTTTTTAAAAATAAATGGTAAATTATGAACATGATATGCGGTATATACTTTTGTTTAAAAAAATAAAAAAAGTATTTATCTTAATTGGACTCAAATTGAATTCATTGATTTAATTTATTTCTTATTTCTAAAAATAATACATTGTGTTTTAAAAAGAAAATATTATTTATTCAATTATACGTGTACTCTATTTTTGAGTCGAATTTGAGTTCAAAGACATTCACCCCTAAGACATGTCTTTTTTCTTCCGATTCAATTGATCGTTTGACGACCGCTTTCAACATGTAGCAGGATAAGCAAAGAGGTTTGATACATAACATTCGCTTATGGATTGTACATTATCTTCTAGGTTCTTCTTTAAACAGCAATGCTTTCAATGCAAATCATATTAATGGAATCATTCCCTGATAATTAAATCACACTATACAGCTATCGAAAGATGGCAGAACCTCCTGACCCCGCTCTCGAATCCTTAGCCTTTCCCCCTCTGAACTCCATTTCCTCCCCACCTCTCATTGACCCTATCAGCCTCGCCAGATCACCATCCACCCACACTTCCCATTCAGATGGTACAGATCTCAGCGGATCGGGGAGGAAGCAAGGCTTGCCTCCACCGCGTGGCACCTGGGTGGAGGTTGTAAAAGAGCGCAGGGGCCCTCCGCCTGTTACAACGATGTCAGCCAGACAAACTGCGTGAGATCCAGGCAACTGTGACGGACGAGGTGGAGATCACGATGGAAGACACCAGGCAGAAATCGATTGAGCGAGATTGCTGTCTTGTGGACTGTTTCTATGTGGACGATGTTTCTGTGGATCTCCTACGCCAGGAACTTCCTAGGATTTGGAACTTACATAAGCCTATGAAAATCATGGTACTCAATAATCGCTACTTGGTTTTTCATCTCTGATGAATCTGAAAGGATGCAGGTTCTCACTGGAGGTCCATGGCATTTTCGTGGACATCCGTTGAATGTGGCTTGCTTGTCGCCATTCTTTAGGCCAGAAAATGACCTTCTTACAGCTGCGCCAGTCTGGATCCAAATTCCTAACTTGTCGTTCGAGCTGAGAAGCCCAGCCTCCATTCTGCGCATAGCTGGAAGTTTCGGTAGGCCTTTGCGGTTGGATGAGGAGTCCCTGGTCGGTGATAGTGGCAATGGAGCTCGTGTTTGCATAGAAATGGATCTGTCGAAATCGATTAAGCAAGGGGTATGGGTTAGAACACTAGATGGTGGTAAGTATTTTCAGTTAGTTTCATATGAGAATCTGCCGTCATTCTGCGTCCGATGTGGAGTTGCAGGACACAGATTGGAATTGTGTCCGCGCCGGCCAGAAATTGCTCAAGGGGACCAGCGGGGAAAGGTGCTGCTATACGGACCGTGGTTGCACACCTTCCAGGGTCAGCGACGTCCGCCGCCGCCGAACAGGGCACCCCGGAGGCAACCATGGAGACAACCATCGAATAGGATTCAGCGAGGGATGACAGGTGTTCCGGATCTGAACCGTCCATTCTCCCCGGATAGGCGTGATGTGCAGGCAGGTGCTCCGGATGTGCAGGCAGCTAGCAAACGGCTAGATCAGCATCCCAACGGCCATCTGTCTAATGGCCCGGATCAACCTTCTGTGCGATCTGGGTGCTTGACAGCTGGTGCGCAGGTCTCTGATCAAGCAAACGATGGTGATGGGGTCGAATTGGAGCAAGGCGTGGATCTGAAGACACGTGGTGACCAGGGCACCTCGAGTACTCTGAGGATCGATCAGGACCCTTCGTTTGAGTATGGGCTAGTTAATCAACGTACACCTATTGAGGAGTCCTCGTCGGTGCAGCACTCAAATGCAAAGGAGCACGGTAAGAAAGTTTCTTTTGTTGCCTCCTCCTCTTTGGCCCTTGCTCCACAGGATCTCCTTCCTCGTCTAGGGCTAAGACATTTTTTACACTGTATTTGGTAAGAAGTTCATTAAGAGGAAGGGAAGAGAATCAGAGGGAAGAAAAAATGGAGGAAGGAAAGAAAAATTTTACACCTCAATTTGAGGTTGAAACAAAATAACACAAATAGAGGGGAAGAGAGAAAAAAAATGAAGATTTCCCTTCATTTTCCTTCTTTAAAATTCTATTCAAATAAAGAAAAAAAAATTTCTATTCCCCTCCCCCTCTTTACCCTCCTTTCATCTCGTTACTGTATCGAAGACCATCCCAAGTGGAGAAAATAACAAGAAGGACGTGCACGAGGCTTTCGTCTATCAGATACGAGCTGTCTTCGAGACTGCGAAAGGGGTTGTGACGGAGGAGTCCATGGATCTATCCGAAGAGGAGGTTCAAGATGTTGATCTTATCCCGATGGTACGCTCAGAGAAGAAAAAAGACAGGCCGAAGGCAAGGACACTGCTCCCAGTCCCACCAAAAGATAGGCTAAAGGCGATGGCGCTACTCCCAGCTCCGCCTAATCTAAAAAATAGAGGAGGAATAAAAAAGAAAACGAAAACAGCAGGTAAGTGCACCGTAACACCACACTCATCTAATATAGGGGTTCCTTGTGTGCAGGATCAGGTGACCGAGGGATCCATCCAGTTATCGGTGGATGGCCGGGAAGATACATGAAAATCATAGCTTGGAACTGCAGGGGGCGGAGCGGGATAAGCCAGACCTCTTAGTCTTAGTAGAAACACACACCAAATCACAAAAATCCTTAGCGGTGATCAAAAGTCTAGGTTCCTCGTGGAGGGGCCTCTTCCAAGAGGGCAGCGGGGCTTCAGGAGACATCATAATCGCTTGGAAGGAGGGTCAAACCCAAGTGACTTCGATCCTTTCTTCTCCACAGATTTTGCATGTTATCGTTACCATAGATGATTTTTCTTTTCTTCTTTCAGGGGTTTATGCAAGTACTCTTCCTTTGTTGCCTCAATCTCTTTGGTGTGAGTTGAACAAACTTGTTACGACTTAAATCGGAGTTCGCGACTCATTACGAAATTGGAAAGGAATGCGGAATGTGATGTAATTTACTCTTCTTTTTACAACATAAGAGTAAAAATATATATCATTAAATAAATTACACAATATGTGATCATTTCAGAGTAAACTGATACTCCTTATGTCGTACATTTTATAAAATGAATTTATTTTTGTTACAACTTATTTTGACAAATATAATAAATTCGACCAACTCTCTCGACCTCCTAACAAAAGGACATGAGAATAACAACTCCCTTCAATACTTTTATATCAAAAGAATTATCTTTGCTAAGGTTATGAGCTCACTCAATCCAAGAAGTCGTACTGATCTGACCAGATATGCCTTGGATTATTATAGGTGACCTAAATTGTACACTTAGTCAGGAGGATAAGTGTCACGACCTCGATTTAACTCGCGAGTTAAATCGGAGTTCGCGACTCATTACGAAATTAGGAAGGAATGCGGAACGTGATGTAATTTACTCTTCCTTTTACAATATAAGAGTAAAAATATATATCATTAAATAAATTACACAATATGTGATCATTTCAGAGCAAACTGATACTCATGTCGTACATTTTATAAAATGAATTTATTTTCGTTACAACTTATTTTGACAAATATAATAAACTCGACCAACTCTCTCGACCTCCTAACAAAAGGACACGAGAATAACAACTCCCCTCAATACCTTTACATCAAAAGAATTATCCCTGCTAAGATTATGAGCTCACTCAATCCAAGAAGTCGTACTGATCTGAAAAATATTAGAAACAACATTATGAGCAAAAATAGCTCAGTAAGTTGATAACTCATAGCCTATGTGCTACCAACTAATCAATTTGGAGGGATATAGAAAAGCATGCAATAATCATAATAGCAAAATAGGTATTTTTATATATTTGATAATTACATATAAACATATTAATCATAAACATCACACTCAACTTGCAATCAACATTATATAAATCATATCAAATATATGTATGCAAATGCAACACTCTCATATGAATGCACGGATCACCAACTGGCCAGTGGTCGGTAGGTGGACTCTAGAGGTGGCTCTCATCGTGATCAGCGATGTAGCACTTAACTCCATTCTACCTCATCCCTTTCGAGGAACAAATCACAAAACGATAGGTGGACTATAGAGGTGGCCCCTACGGATTCTAGAGGTGGCTCCCATCGCGACTACTCACGATGTGGCACTTAGCTCCGCATGACATTTAGCTCCAGCCTATCTCATCCCATTACTGAGGAACAGAATGATGGATTGGACTCTAGAGGTGATTCCCATCGTGATCAGCGATGTAGCACTTAGCTCCAACCATCACATATGCAGATGCAAGCAGATGTAGATGCATAATTCATCATATAATAATTTGATATCAAATATCAAAGGATTAACCATATCTTGTAACTCAAATATAAGAAGATGGATCATGTCGAACATCGATTCAAACGGAATAGGATTGCATTTTATTAAATCAATCCTTAACATACCACATATGCTTTTCAATTGTACCATCACTCAATCAATCATTTCAAACGGAACAAGATTGCACTTCTCGTAATCCATTCATATATATTTTTCAAATGTGCAATCGTACAATCATTCATATATATTTTTTATAGTTGCATTTCTTGAAATCAATTCATAACCTATCCAAAATTATATTTAATACATATAACAATCGATGTCACACCAAATTCAAAAGAGGTGAAAATATATAATAGGAGAAACCAACTTACCTATAAGGGCTAGCAAAATATTTCCCTTTCCTTGTTCACTACTTTATTCTTCTACTCCTATAACAATAATAGCAAGAAACACATTACTACTATGATCTGAACACAATCCTATTACACACGAAACATAATTAATTGCTTAGGTATATGAACCTTAAGTATTTACTCTTATAACTTAAGTAACTATTAAACATAAGGATTGACCTAATAATATAACAGATTGCACACATAGTAAAGGAAAATCCATATCTTCTTATATACATACCCAAATGACATCATTCCAATTTTTTTTACTCTCATATTACAAAGACATTATTCTGTAAAAGTTTCATTTCCTACTTCATTATGATTTGCTCTCAAAAAAATCAACATTCAACCTAACTTTTATGTTATTTCTATGTCCTAACAGATTGAGTAACCTTACGTTTATAATTTATATAAGATAATAAACATCCCCTGTTCTACTAATTTTAATTTTCTCAAATTGTAGACATCCTAAGGTGCATGTCATAAAATTACTTGAATTTCTATCTATTTGTACTGAGCACAATAAAATTAACCAATACTGACATGATCTGTCCTAAGCTCCATTCTGACAAACTGAGTAAGACTCGGTATAATATTTATAACTTTCGCTATGCATATCATTTTCTAGTGATTCCAATTGTCCATGAAACCTAACATCAATATCTATAACACCCTAAATTATCACAAAAGTCCATGACATATTGAATTTAATACATTTACAAATTCGGGTAGAAATTTCGGCGGACAGAGTGATAGTACCTTAAAGATGCGAGCATAACTTTGTCTACAGAAATCATATTAACTTAATTCCAAAGCTCAATGAAAGTAGACTCATAGGGGATCAATCAGAATAAATTTCATAATTTTTGGATCAATCGAAGGTATTGAATTATGTAGCTAAAGATTCGTGAATCAACTGAACATAGCTAGGGTTAATCTTACCCATGAACAACATGAGTTTTGCCCCATGTTCAAGTAAAATCCGAAAATAAATGAGATGAGAAAGATTCACAGAAACCCTAATTAGAAAGGTATGTAATTAGAATTAAAATAAATTAAAGTATGAAGTCACCACAAATTAGAATCCCTAATTTCCTCCTTTTTGTCAAATTTCCTTCATGTAGTAAGCTCTCTGCTACCTTTGCTATTTGGTCAAGGATGGTGAAAAGGGCAGAAAATGGTGGTAAAAGGTAGTAGTTGAAGGATAAGAATGCGAAGGAAAATCGACTTATCAAGTCGGCCAAAGATGGGATCAAATTGCCCTTACTTTAAGTAAATAGTTTTGTATTATTTATTTATTTATTCATTTACTTAAGACATTACATGTAAATAAGGAATTACCCTCCATTTGGATTCAAATAAAATATTTAGAAAAATAAATAATTAAGGAATCGAAATCTAAATTTTTGTCCGAAGAACAAAAATCGCGATTTCACAGATTTTTCGATTTTGTGTCTACATTTTACTTAACTCATACACCTCCTAAAAGTTCTTAAAAATCACTTTTAAAATCCTTTCATATATAGGAGCAATTACGAAGACTTTAATATTCTAAATTTTCACTTTTTTGAAAATCACATTTTCATGCCTTAAATAAATTTTCATCGTTTTCGCATTTATTAAAGTGCAAATCTTAACATAACATTCATAGAGATTACCAATAAGATAATATAACATCACATTCATACAACTAATCATGCATGATTAACTTAGGGATATTACATTCTACCTCCCTTAAAAAAATTTCGTCCTCGAAATTTAGCACATCTCATCGTTGATATAAATATCGATAACAAATTAGACATATTTTGTTTGATCGCGTAGGTTATTCAATATCATGATGTCGTTGTAGAACTTATACGAAATTATTCCAAATGAACGAACTTGCTCTATTTAGTTAGGGATATGATAATGTCTTCTTTCATGTGAAGTGTCATCGTATTACTTCATTTAGGTGATCCAACTTGGATTTATTCTATAATTACATGTTACGTGAAGTATAAAATAGGTACTCTTGAAAGTTACGCTAGGAGAACTAGGAAGAAGTTTAAAATATCTGATGAATTTATGTATACTATTGTTAACATGGCCAACATGTCAATATATGAATCATGATATCTCAAAAGAGAATTAAATGCTAAATAAATGACACAACCATCTATTTTCAAATAGTTAGAGGCAGTAGACCATGACTTATCATCTATATGGATCATTATTAATGCATGATTATTTATGAAGTTTGCAAATGTGACTTTTATTTCTTATTAGATTGCAATGATGAAATGTCGGTTTCATGCTGCGGTCGAGGATTGAAAAGGCATCCTCTTTCAATCGTTCTTTCGCTAAGCTTATAATCAGCATTTCATGATAGCGAACTCTATGGTTCCACTCAAACCCTCGAACGATGACCAGAGGAGGCCCCACTTCAATACATCTTTCGATAAGCTTCCTAACTCACTCTTTAAACTTTCAAGGTCAATTGATATACTAAAGTCGACAATACCAAATGATTTATCACCCATTGATGAGTGACAATGTTGATTCCATCAATTGCACTAGTTGATGTGGAATAGGCAAAGGCAAACTAAGGATCAATTATAACTTGATGCTCAAAATTGGTAACTTCAAATCGATAGCAATTATTCAATGATCATCGATGATTTCAAAATTTGTAATGAGGTATAATGATTCAACCACTCGACTAGTGTAAGATGTGATGGACAAGGGCAAACAAAAAAAATCTGTATTAAATGATTGAACTACGACCAATAGTGATCAATCAAGAATCATTAATGATTTAGAAATCCATATTGATAAGTGATGAGTTAACAGATTCTGATATCAACAAGACTAATTCAAGAATTCAAAATACTTTGAAAATTATAACTAATGATTTATATCTACCAATGATAATTTACTGATCATCAATTGATTTGGATCCTACCAAGTAAGTATCACTTGTCAATATTAAAGAAATTTAATAGTTGGTTTTCAATACTTTATACATGATTTAGTGGTGTTATCTTTTGTCTTTCGCACAAATGTTTATAATTCCTTAAAATATAGACACAACAGTGTCACAATAAAATTATTTTCCTTACTAATAGTTCCCACCAAATTCTCTTTAGCACACAACCTTATTCCTTTTCAAGTTCTCAGACCTTAAAATGATAATTCGTAATCATCCCTACACACATCTAACAATGATAAATCTAAATCTGTATTACACAAGTATTTACATATATGTAAGATTTTTATAAGTGCCATTCTAAAATTTAAGACACATTTCAAAAATTGATTTTTCATATTATTCAGGACATCATAACTACACTTTTAACCTTTCTTCCTATCCCCCAATCCATACATATGATTGGAATGTATTCTGACCTTGTAGAATACAGGCTCTAAAGTCTATACATGTGGAGGTCGTTCAAATTTTCATAAAATCAAAATGACTTGGAAATATGTCAAAACATAGGGTGCTCAAATTCATATTTCTTGTCTTTTCCTTTCTAATTTGAATATCAATGATATAAAACATATTTATTATCTGGTTACCATACATGTGAGTATATCTCTTCGTTTTAAGTATAATAGTATACATGATGGGCCATTAGTGTCTCTTCTGTCTAAATGTATTTATCACGAAACACAATGTTTAATACCACTAGGGACTTTGTAACATATCATTTTAAAATATAAACCTCTCTTAACTTACCTGTGTGTGATGATCTAAAACAAATATGGTGCCTTATATGGCAGACCCCCATTCACAAGGGTTGGTTAATACATAGTCACAAAAACTTATTTGATTCATGTGTTTTCAAGATATATCCAAGAAGCATATCATACCAATTGGAGAGATAAATGATAGCATTTGATTTTAATCACTTATGTATCGCTAATGGCCATGTGTATTGAGGCATGATTTATTTTCCTCATAATCATCATGATCCATACTATATGGTTGTCAAAATGCACCATAATTTTTTACATTCACCTTTGTTCTATAAGGATTTTGCAGAATATGATCCCAATCTTGCATGACTCTATGAACGAATTAGGGTGACATCAATAAAATTAATTACAGTTCAATCAAAGAATGATTTGAAATTTTGATTCGATCTATAATCCAATAATGTTACCAAGAACTCATTGATCATGTCATGTTTCAAGTGTATTCTTTGAAGTATACAACTTTCTTTTTAGCCAATGTTATTCAAATCTTATGTCAATATTCGAAAATATTAGGGACCATCATAGTTAACCAAACAAATAACATATTTTTCGCAAGGCATCCCTTGCAATTACTTGATTCAGATGCCTATAATCAAACTTGAGAACTCATCTATTTTCTTGATGTATAAGATTGATGTTCATGATTATGGGTCAACCAAACTCTCATATGAAGATTCATATACTTATCTTGGTGTCGATTGACAAACACTATTAAACATAGGAATAATTCCATGAAAATGCCAATAAAGAATTCTTCCAATAAGGTGCAGGTCAAATCACTTCTATAAAAATAGATTTACAACTACTTAAACATGAGAATATTGTTTGATCATAAATATTTTCCTTTCTACTCCAAATAATTCAAGAACCTATGACATCATTTCAAAATAACTTATTGGCATACTATAATAGATTGGAGAACATGAAGTTACTTTCTTACATCCTATAGAACACAAGTGATGATTGATTTGAAAATAAGAATGTACCTATCTTCCTATATCAATTTAAACATACATGCCACACAATTCATCCACATACAAAATCATCACGTACTTATCACATTTCTAGCTATGCATTATTTGCATACTATATGTGAATACACGATAGTCCTCTTTTTTTTCAAATAGTACTTCAAATCCACATATACAAATCAATGTAAAGGGTTGCGATGCATGGAGTCACAATTAATCAAAATAAAATATCACATTTACTTTTCAAAACGTCATACATTAGCCCTTATATAAACTCATACTAAAATATCCAAATTGCCACAACCCACTCTAAACACCGATAACTCACTATAATCGTAAGAATGACAACCCCACTATAAGCATGACCATGTCATCCTAGACATAGCTATGCAAACTTTGACCAAGGGAAGGACCTATTGCTCTGATACCATAATTGTTACGACCCCGATTTAACTCGTGAGTTAAACCGGAGTTCGCGACTCATTACGGACGATCTAATGAAATTGGGAAGGAATGCGGAACGTGATGTAATTTACTCTTCCTTTTACAACATAAGAGTAAAAATATATATCATTAAATAAATTACACAATATGTGATCATTTCAGAGCAAACTGATACTCCTTATGTCGTACATTTTATAAAATGAATTTATTTTCGTTACAACTTATTTTGACAAATATAATAAACTCGACCAACTCTCTCGACCTCCTAACAAAAGGACACGAGAATAACAACTCCCCTCAATACCTTTACATCAAAAGAATTATCCCTGCTAAGGTTATGAGCTCACTCAATCCAAGAAGTCGTACTGATCTGAAAAATATTAGAAACAACATTATGAGCAAAAATAGCTCAGTAAGTTGATAACTCATAGCCTATGTGCTACCAACTAATCAATTTGGAGGGATATAGAAAAGCATGCAATAATCATAATAGCAAAATAGACATTTTTATATATTTGATAATTACATATAAACATATTAATCATAAACATCACACTCAACTTGCAATCAACATTATATAAATCATATCAAATATATGTATGCAAATGCAACACTCTCATATGAATGCACGGATCACCAACTGGCCAGTGGTCGGTAGGTGGACTCTAGAGGTGGCTCTCATCGTGATCAGCGATGTAGCACTTAACTCCATTCTACCTCATCCCTTTCGAGGAACAAATCACAAAACGATAGGTGGACTCTAGAGGTGGCCCCCATCGTGACTACTCACGATGTGGCACTTAGCTCCGCATGACATTTAGCTCCAACCTATCTCATCCCATTACTGAGGAACAGAATGATGGATTGGACTCTAGAGGTGATTCCCATCGTGATCAGCGATGTAGCACTTAGCTCCAACCATCACATATGCAGATGCAAGCAGATGTAGATGCATGATTCATCATATAACAATTTGATATCAAATATCAAAGGATTAACCATATCTTGTAACTCAAATATAAGAAGATGGATCATGTCGAACATCGATTCAAACGGAATAGGATTGCATTTTATTAAATCAATCCTTAACATACCACATATGCTTTTCAATTGTACCATCACTCAATCAATCATTTCAAACGGAATAAGATTGCACTTTTCGTAATCCATTCATATATATTTTTCAAATGTGCAATCGTACAATCATTCATATATATTTTTCATAGTTGCATTTTTTGAAATCAATTCATAACCTATCCAAAATTATATTTAATACATATAACAATCGATGTCACACCAAATTTAAAAGAGGTGAAAATATAGAATAGGATAAACCAACTTACCTATAAGGGCTAGCAAAATATTTTCCTTTCCTTGTTCACTACTTTATTCTTCTACTCCTATAACAATAATAGTAAGAAACACATTACTACTATGATCTGAACACAATCCTATTACACACGAAACATAATTAATTGCTTAGGTATATGAACCTTAAGTATTTACTCTTATAACTTAAGTAACTATTAAACATAAGGATTGACCTAATAATATAACAGATTGCACACATAGTAAAGAAAAATCCATATCTTCTTATATACATACCCAAATGACATCATTTCAATTTTCTTTACTCTCATATTACAAAGACATTATTCTGTAAAAGTTTCATTTCCTACTTCATTATGATTTGCTCTCAAAAAAATCAACATTCAGCCTAACTTTTATGTTATTTCTATGTCCTAACAGATTGAGTAACCTTATTTTTATGATTTATATAAAATAATAAACATTCCCTGTTCTACTAATTTTAATTTTCTCAAATTGTAGACATCCTAAGGTGCAAGCCATAAAATTATTTGAATTTCTCTCTATTTGTACTGAGCACAATAAAATTAACCAATGCTAGCATGATCTGCCCTAAGCTCCATTCTGACAGACTGAGTAAGGCTCGGTACAATATTTATAACTTTCGCTATACATATCATTTTCTAGTGATTTCAATTGTCCATGAAACCTAACATAAATATCTATAACACCCTAAATTATCACAAAAGTCCATGACATATTGAATTCAATACATTTACAAATTCGGGTAGAAATTTCGGCGGACAGCGTGATAGCACCTTAAAGATACGAGCATAATTTTGTCTACAGAAATCATATTAACTTGATTCCAAAGCTTAATGAAAGTAGACTCATAGGGGATCAATCAGAATAAATTTCATAATTTTTGGATCACTCGAAGGTATTGAATTATTGTAGTTAAATATTCGTGAATCAACTGAACATAGCTAGGGTTAATCTTACCCATGAACAACATGAGTTTTGCCCCATGTTCAAGTAAAATCCGAAAATGAATGAGATGGGAAAGGTTCACAGAAACCCTAATTAGAAAGGTATGTAATTAGAATTAGAATAAATTAAAGTATGAACTCACCATAAATTAGAATCCCTAATTTCCTCTTCTCTTTGTCAAATTTCTTTAATGTAGTAAGCTCTCTACTACCTTTGCTATTTGGCCATGGATGGTGAAAAAGGCAGAAAATGGTGGTAAAAGGTAGTAGTTGAAGGATAAGAATGCAAAGGAAAATCGACTTACCAAGTCGGCCAAAGATGGGACCAAATTGCTCTTACTTTAAGTAAATAGTTTTGTATTTTTCATTTATTTATTTATTCATTTACTTAAGACATTACATGTAAATAAGGAATTACCCCCCATTTGGATTCAAATAAAATATTTAGAAAAATAAATAACTAATGAATCAAAATCTAAATTTTTGTCCGAAGAACAAAAATCGCGATTTGACATATTTTTCGATTTTGTGTATATGTTTACCTAACTCATACACATCCTAAAAGTTCTTAAAAATCACTTTTAGAATCCTTTCATATATAGGAGCAATTACCGGGACTTTAATTTTCTAAATTTTCACTTTTTCGAAAATCACATTTTCATGCCTTAAGTAAATTTCTATCATTTTCACACTTTAGTTGATATTGAAATGGAAGTCTTAGCATCACATTCATAGAGATTACCAATAAGATAATATAACATCACATTCATACAACTAATCATGCATGATTAACTTAGGGATATTACAATAAGCGTGGTGGCTCTTCATTCAGAGTCACCAAATCGATTAGGGCGCTTAGCACAATGATCTAGAATCAGGGATTAATTGACCTCAAACCCTCTAACAAATAGTTTACCTGGTGTAATAATAGGAGTGGCATAGCTAGAATTATGTGTAGGTTAGATCGGGCTCTAGTCAGTCACCACTGGCTTGCTAAGTTTCCTTACTTGGACTTAGCTTTACTCACTAGATGTGCATCTGATCATACGCCTTTATTACTGTCATATAAGGACACACCATTTAGAAGACATATGTTTAAATATGAACATTTTTTGTTTGAGTATTCAGAGGCTAGACAAATAGTTCAGGAAGAATGGGACAAGAATGCATCTAGGTATAGCATCAATCGTGCCCTTAAAGCTATAAAGTGGTGGAGTAAGTCTAGAGTTAGTTGGTTAAAGGAGGGTGATAAAAATACAAAATTCTTTCACCTGTCCACATTAATTAGGCATAGGCAAAACACCGTCAGGAGTATTATGGATCCAGGTGGGGACATTATCACGGAGGAAGACAAATTAAAGACATGTTTGTTAAACATTACACTAATCTTTGGCAACTAGAGGCTATGCCAAACATTCCTTTAGTTGACTGGCCTATGTTGCCCACCCTAAATACATCCTGGACTGAAAGTTTAGTTAGGCCTATTTCACAGGAGGAGATTAAGTGTTGCCTATGGGATATGGCCCCGGGCAAGGCGCCAGGGCCAGATGGGTTTACTGTGGAGTTTTACAAGACCTTTTGGGACATCTTGGGGCCTAAAGTGTCAGATAGTATTCAGAATCTTCTGAATCATGATGGACCTATGCTTGTTGATTGGGCGGAAACTTCCTTAATCTTTATTCCTAAGAAACAACAGCCTAAGATGATAACAGATTATAGACCCATCTCCTTGTGCAATGTGTTATATAGGCTTGTTGCTAAGATTTTGGCCAAGCGTCTAAAGCCCACACTGACATCACTCATTGATCAATCTCAATCAGCATTCGTGATTGGTAGGTATATACAAGATAATATTTTATTAGCACAAGAGATTGCACATTCAATTAATAGAGGAAGAAAAAAGTTTATAATGATCAAGGCAGATATGGAAAAAGCATTCGATCATGTTTCTTGGCAAACTGTGATTAATGTTTTAACTCTTATGCATTTTCCAGAAAAATTCATCACATGGATATCTAAATGTATTAGGTCGCCAGTGTTCCATTGTATCATTAATGGTACTCTCACATCAAGGTTTAATAGTTTTTGCGGAATACGTCAAGGGGACCCGTTATCCCCATATATATTTATCATTGTCTCACAAGTTTTCTCCTTCATTATGAACCATCATATGTTGGTTGGATCTATTGTGCCATTTTCTATCAATAGTTTTTCTCTTAGTCACCTATTTTATGCAGATGACTTGCTAATTTGCATGGCTACTACTAAAATAAATTGCAAAAGGTTAAAGGAGGCATTGGATTTATATCGGGCCTTAACAAATCAGAGGATTAATCTAGAGAAATCTGAAATCTTTGTGCCCAAAAAATTTAACAGACATCGTAAACATATTGTAACTGAAACCCTAGGGATTAAAATAGGAGGATTTCCCTTTAGGTACCTTGGTGTGTCCATCTTTCAGGATTGCCTTTTGATTAGGGACTAGCAGTTCTTGATAGATAAAATCTCTTCTAGGGTATCAGGGTGGAAAGGCAAATTGCTTAGTCAGGCAGGAAGAGCTACACTTATAAACTCTGTAATAAATTCAACGCCAACCTATGCTATAAGCTCTACATACATTACTAATGGGGTGCTTAGCACACTTGAGAAACTCTCAAGGTCATTTTTCTGGAATTCAGGGGAGACAAACAAGGGGGTGCATTCAATCAATTGGAATATTGTTCAGCTCCCAAAATGTGAGGGGGGTGCTGGCATTAGGAATCTCAAGTTCATTCGTCCAGCACTCCTTGCTAGACGGATAATGGATCTGCTCAATACTAGGGAATCACCTTGAGCAAACCTGGTACGTAGCAAGTATGGTTTCATCCATCCATGGCAATCTGAAATTTGCAATCAACATCCTGCATGGAGTTGGAAAATCATGCTCCAGTCTCTGCAACAAACAAAATTGGGCATGATAAAATTAATTGGAAATGGACAATCTACGAATGTCTTTTTTGACCCTTGGATTTCATGTATTCCTCTTGCATGGTCACCAACTTATGTTAATGTGAACTTTCATCTTGATTCTCTGCATGTCAAAGATTTTATGCATGGTAATACTTGGAATCTTGATCTATTATGTGAAAGTTTTGGAATTGACTTGGTCTTTCGTATTTCAGCTATCTATTTGCCTGCTGAGGCCAATGATGATAGTTGGGTTTGGGTACATAGTACTCATGGCTATGCAAATGCTAGTTCTGTGTATAATTTCATTAGTCGCCGGTCCTACTCATCACTGGGTCCTGGAAGGTCCTCTTGGAATGTCATATGGAAGATTCATGTGCCATAGAAAATTCATTTCTTTTTATGGAAATTACTACATCATCGTTTGCCAACCTTGGATATTATTTTTCATTTCAATACTTCGATTAATCCAACTTGCTTACTATGTGGTGCCTCGGGCAATTTTTCTTCTCAATTATGGGTGATACTCCAAACTGAGTTCAATTTTACTTTTGATCTCCTGGACTCTTGGGACTCTGGCTCTTGGATGCATGAGGGGTCAAATTTAGATAGCACTTCAAAAAAGAAATTAATCTCTCTAATCTCCTTCTGCTTTTGGGGAATCTGGGAAGCGAGAAATGATATCCATTTTCGTTCTAAGAGGACAACCGTTCCAGTAATGTGGACAAGGATCTTGGCTGGGTATAATGAATATGTTACTTACCACTGTTCTGAGGTCCATACCCCCCAAGACCCCATCCGGGTCCGGTGGGAGCCCCCACCAAGCGGAGTGATTAGGATCAACTCCGATGGCTCCTTCATAGGAGCTTTCGAGACGGGGGGAGCAGGTTATTTGCTTAGAAATACTGATGGTTGTTTTCTTGCTGTAGGGGCTTTTCGGAGAGATGCTGAGACTATCCTTGAGCTCGAGGCTTGGGGGGTGATGGCGGGTATAAAGCATGGAATCCAATTGGGGTACGCACACGTGCAAGTGGAAACTGACTCTGCTGCCTTGGTACAAATAATCAACAAGAAGCAAAATTGTCCATGGTGAATCAAGAACCTTGTTATGGATATACACCAAATGATTGTTCAATTTGAAGCCTGTACGATTAAACATTGCTATAGAGAATGTAATCAGGCTGCAGATTATTTGGCGAATTTTGGTCGTTCCAATGGGAACGATACTTTTTTTTTTGGGAAGGACGACCACCTTCGGGCCTCCTTCAAATTTTGTATCAGGATGTTTCTGGGACCTATATCAATAGATATCATGCTCTTTTGTTAAAAAAAAATTAAATCACACTTGCACTTACCACTCATTTTAAACACTTTAATCTTCAAGACACTAAGATCTACACTTTCCTATAAACTGCACACTTTTGCAAAATAATACCGCCATGAAATTTCCATTGATCAAAGGGTTGTTACAACCTTTTTCTTATAGATTTCGAGTAGATTTTTTAAACAAAAAAATAACAAAAAAGCAATCTTTTACTTCTCATCATCAAATCACTCGATGATAAATTTAAATAGAAAGATTCCACCTTTGATGCATTTCTAGCAGCTATTCGTTGAATTTTGCATGAAATCCCTATAAATCTGCATAGTTTCTGTAGCAAAATGACTAACTTAATTAGATAAACAGAAATATCGGGGGTGATGGTGAGCGGCTATGAAACAGGGATAAGGGACAAGGATGATTGAGAGAATAGAGGTAATTGAATCATGAGCGAGAGGAATTGAAATTATTATTGAATAGTTTTTTTCTATTTTAATTTCGGTTAAACCGGATAAAAGAAATAAATTTGAACCTAAATAATTGGTTCACACACTCACATTAGATTGGTGATCTAATGGCTTATAAGATAGGGTACAGTGTCTCCCCTATTTAATTAGGGGACACCTCAAATTAAATCCATTAGTATTATGATAATGTAATGACATTCAAGAAAGAATTAATTATTTTTTTTCTAATCAGAAGAATCTTACTTCCAATCAAATTAGATTTCTTTTTCAAATTAAACATTTTTTATTTTTATTTTATTTATATTACTACCATATATAAACTATTAATATATATATATATATATATATATATTCTCTTAACTTGTAATTTGTAGTATTAATTTCTTGTGGAATTAAAGTGGAGTCAATAGAGGACACGGATCGTGTTACCTAAAGAAATTTTATAGAAATTAATATGTCTCTTTGTATAATCAAACAAATAATCCTATTTGTAATCAAAGTAGTTTCACCTTTTAGATTTGATCTTCTTTTATTTTGTAGGCTTATATAGGATTATCATTGGAATAAACCTTAACATCTTATTAAGGTAAGTTTACATATATAATTATTTTCATGTACTCATATGTTATTATGAAGTTAATATTATCTTCTACTTCTAGTCAACTTAAAATAATTTTATTATATTTAATATTATTAGCTTTCTTTTTGTAGGTTTAAACTTTCAAAACGTCATAAATATATTAGATTACAATTGGGACACGTACCGAAATAATTAATATAATTTTATATATCTGATTTCCATGTAGGACACATGTACTCATAATTTTGTGCCACTCGTTGTGAATTTATGTATTAACTATTAATTCAATATATACTCTAGTTAACATATACACGGTGGTATTTAATTTTCAGTTCTACCTTATATTACTACTATTAATATTTTATTTAAATAAATTCAAAATTAAATATTAGGATATAATCTTTCTATATATTAGGATTTGAATTAAAAGTCCTACCCCACTCAAATTAAATTTGCTCTTTTGATATTTAATCTTATTTAATTTTCAGTTGTACGTATATTTATTATCTTATTTAATAAAATTTTACTTGATATTTTACTTAAACAAATATTAAATTAAATATTAACATAAGTATCTTTTCTATATATAACTAACTCTACTGTTAATACTTTTATTTAAACAAATTTGAAATTGAAGAGATATATATATATATATATATATATATATATATATATATAACCCATAATCCTACGCCTACACCTAGTCAAATTAATAAATAAATAATGGTATATAATTTTCAGATGTACTTATATTTATTATCTTATATAACTAACTTTATTGTTAATATTTTTGTTTTTAAAAAATCAAAATTAAATATTAGGATACAGATCTTTGTATATATTCGGATTTGATTGTTATTTAAAACAAAACTTCTGCTCCCACTCAAATTAAATTTACTCTTTTTATATTTAATAATATTTAATTTTCAGTTGTATGTATATTTCTTACATAACTAACTTTATTGTCAATATTTTTATTTTAAAAGTAATTTCGAAATTAAATATTAGGATACAGATCTTTCTATATATTAGGATTTGAAATACATAAATATATACATATATATAAGGATTTGAAATAGATTATGATACATAATCGTATTTAATTTTCAATTCAAGCTCCTAGTTTGAGAAAATTCGTCCAAAAAAAAAACAATTTGCCGCTTCATCCGAATTTGATACAAGCTCCTAGTTTGCATCGGATTACGCGTCTGGCGGCCTATAAAAATAACTTTTCTGCAACATTACTTTACCGCCGCTTTTTCCTATCACGCCACCGGTCGTCCGTCCAAGATATCCGCTCAGGCGCGCATGCACTCAATGCCGAGATCAATGGCAGAGCATCCTGATGCTAACAACGACAAGTGCAGCAAGAGGCGATCGCCGGAAACTAACATCGATGACGACGAAGAATACATCCCCGTGCATAAGCGCCGCGCCTTAGAGGCCGAAAAGCTGCTTGGGCGCCGGAAGAAGATGTGCGCTTATGACCGCTCCGCCCAACTCCTTCTCCCTACAGCCGCAGACGGGGAGTCCAAGAAGCTCAGCCTTCTCGCCATGGCCGCCCATACCCACGCGATAAAGAAGAGCCCCACCACCGATCCCCTCGTCCAACAGGTGAAGGAGATGATCGACCGGCTCTCCGATCGCAAGACCCTCGTGTCTGTCCGGGAGATTGCAAAGGGCATGACCTACACTGACCCCATGCCCACCGGATGGAAGCCCCCGCTCCGAATCCGCCGCATGTCCGCCCGAGCCGCGGAGGCCATCCGCCGCCTGAATCACATCCTGGTTGAAGGCGACGACGTCCTGCCCCCAATCAAGAACTTCCGTGAGATGCGCTTCCCGGAGCCGATTCTCAGAAAGCTCAGGGAGGAGGGCATCGTCCAGCCGACGTCGATCCAGGCGCAGGGCTTGCCCGTCATTCTTTCCGGAAGAGATATGATTGGGATCTCATTCACGGGATCGGGAAAGACGCTCGCGTTTGTGCTCCCCATGATAATGGGTGTCTTGCAGGAAGAAGTGACGATGCCCATCGCGGCCTGAGAGGGGCCTTTCGGTTTGGTCGTGTGCCCGTCCAGGGAGCTCGCACGGCAGACGTACGAGGTCATCAACAAGTTCTTGACTCCGCTCAGAGAGCATGGATATCCGGAGCTGAGGCCACTGCTGTGCATCGGAGGGTGGGACATGAGGTCCCAGGAGCTGGAGGTGGCGAGGAAAGGGGTGCACATCGTCGTGGCCACGCCCGGAAGGCTGAAGGATTTGCTGAACAAGAAGAAAATGAACCTCCACAACTGCATATATACTTGACACTCGACGAGGCCGATCGGCTCGTTGATCGTGGCTTCGAGGATGACATCGAGGACATTTTCAACCATTTCGGAGCTCAGAGGCAGACGCTGTTGTTTTCTGCTACGATGCCGAAGCAAGTTGAAAGCCTCGCAATCAGGGCGCTGGTGAAGCCCGTGATAGTGAACGTCGGGAGAGCCGGAGCTGCAAATCTCAACGTGGTCCAAGAAGTCGAATACGTGAAAGAGGAGGCCAAGTGTGCCCATCTTCTCGAGTGCCTGCAGAAGACTCCACCTCCCGTTCTCGTCTTCTGCGCTAACAGGAACGCCGTCGACCAAGTCAGCGAGCATCTGCTCCGGAAGGGGGTCGAAGCGGTCGGCATTCACGGAGGCATGGACCCGGAGGAGAGAGGATCTGCGCTCGCATTGTTCATGTCCGGGGAGAAGGACGTCCTGGTCGCTACCGACGTCGTCGCCAAGGGCCTCGACTTCCCTGACATCCAGCATGTGATCAACTACGACATGCCCGCCGAAATCGAAAACTATGTACACCGGATCGGTCGGACGGGAAGACGCGGGAAGACAGGAACAGCGACGACGATGATCACCAAGAACCAGGCGGCGACAACACTTGTGAACTTGAAGCACCTCCTTGAAGAGGCAAACCAGATGATTCCTCCATTTCTGAAAGAGTTGAATGATCCGGCCGGCCGGGAAGAAGAGGATGCTTTTCTGACCAGTGAAGTCGGAGTAAAGGGCTGCGCGCACTGCGGTGGGCTCGGTCATCGTATCCGGAGATGTCCCAAATTGGAGCAGCAGACGGTCAAGGTCATTGCTGCTTCGGCAAAGGTCTACTTTGGTTCAAGAGGTGGCTATCAAGGGGAGATCTAAATTTTGTAATGTGCATATTATACACGTGTGTGCGTCTCTAGCTAGGGAATGAATTTGTACGTACTTCTTTATTGAAAATGTATTTGTTGGAATGAAATAAATATTTTTTTGTCAAGATCTTCTTCATATTCTTTTATGCTGCAACGTTTCGTTATATAATTTTTAGATACGTTTTGATTTATATTCTATACAAAAAAAAATATATGTTATACATGTTTTGGATTGGGCGTTAATAATTCTAATCTCATGCAGTAATTTTTTTTAATTCCAAAACTCTTTGATTATAAAATTTGTATACAGCCTTGTTACTGTCTTGAAATCAGTTACATGTTTGGATGGAAAATCCCACAAATAAGCTTTGGCTTCACGCTATATTAATTAATTTGTAAATATTTTATAAAAGCTAATTTATAATTTTTTATTTTAAGAATATTAAATTATTAAAAATATGTCGCTTTAATTCTTTTATAATAAAATAATTTTATATTTTTATGCGTGAAACTCCTCTTCCTACCTCAAATGCCGAAGCTTCACATTCGGTAATGATCCCGAGCACAAGGTCATCATCCTTCCTCCCACTCCAGCTCGAGCTTGGCGTTCGATATCAGCCCCAAACGCAAGGTTGTTATCCATCCCAAACCCTACATCTGAGGTGTTTTTGTACTATACAACTGCCTCACAACTCGACTCTTCTAAAAGTTAATATGTCGAAACAGTGCAACAAAGAGCTACAATAATAATGAATGACACTACAACTAATTGACGGTACAAATTCAACCAAAAATATATTATAACAGTTACATAATAGAACAACAACAAATGACTTATAACTTTTCAACACTCCCCCCCAAGATGGGGTTGAAAAATATCGAGCAAACCCATCTTGCCAACCAAATAGTCATGTTGTTGTTCGCTTAATGACTTGGTGAGTAAATCAACGAACTGATCTTTAGTAGATACATGGATGAGTTGGATCAACTTCAGCAAGACCTTTTGTAATGAACAAAGAAACAATCTACTTCAACATGCTTAGTCCTTTCGTATTGGATTTTCTGAATTTTGAATTGCGGCACAATTGTCATTGAAGATAGTGATAGGCTTCAGTAAAGGAAACATCAATTCTTCAAATAATCGATTCAACCACACCAATTCTACAACCAAAAGCGTGACACTTCTAAATCCCGATTATGCACCTGGAAGCCACATCTTGCTTCTTAGATTTTCAGGATACTAAGGATGTACCAATCTTTACACAAAATGTTGAAACAGATCTTCTTTCTAGTAAAGGCGCAAAAAGCCCAATCTACATCGCAGAAATAGAATTATCCGAACTGAAGAGAATAGAAGACCCTGACCTACTGACCTTTTGAAATACTTGACAATCCGTAAAGCATCATTTAAATGAGCTTGTTAATGGTTATGCATGAATTGGCTTAGATGTCTTACAGAAAAAGTAATATCAGGTTTGCTTTTAGTAAGATAGATGAGACGACCTTTGATACTAACATGTTGGTCATATTCAACACGCTGAAAGTGTAGTAGATCAAATAATAATGGATCGGTCATAATTGATTTCCCTTTGATACTAATGCTGATCATATTCAAAAAGTTGTTAACTTTATGTTCTGTTCAAGAGGTGTCCAAGCTGGTTTGGAACCTGTGAAACCAAATATGTCAGCAGATTTAAAGTATACTTCCTTTGAGTGAGGAAAATGCCCTTTTTCGATCGAAGTATTTCCATTCCTACTTGAGCTACCCCAAGTCTTTAATCGTAACTTTAGCTTTGAGAGCAGTTTTAGCTTCTTCTATCAATTTCAGGCTATTTCCAGTTACTAAAACATCATCAACATAAACAAGTAATGCTACAAACTGGGTCCCCCTGCCTTTTTAAACAATGTATAATCATTTAAGCTTTGAGTGAAGCCAGTCGAAGGAAGAATTTCTGTAAATTTGATGTTCTATTATCTTGATGCCTGTTTAATTCCATAAAGTGGCTTAAGTAGCCTACAAACTTTTCCTGAAAACTCCTCTTTACTGTCTAATCCTTTTGGAATTGTCATATAAACCTCCTCAAATAAATCTCCATTAAGGAAGACATTATTGGCATCCAAGTGGAATAAAGGCCATTGAGGTTAAGCTGCAATAGTTAATACAACTCTAATGGTTACTAGCTTTGCAATAGATGAAAATGTTTCCTTAAAATCAACACCTTCCTTCTAATTATATCCTTTTGGTTCTAACTTGGCCTTGTATCTTTCCACTTCTCCTTATGCTATAAGTTTAACTTTGAAGACCCATTTGCACCCTACGGGAACTTTACAAGGTGGTAAATCTACTATACACCAAGTTCCATTTGCTTCTAATGCAGAAAGTTCTTCCATTGCAATCACCCAGTTCTGATCTTTGATGGCCTGAGTAAAAGTTGAAAGTTCATATACACTAGACAAAGCTGTAAGAAAACTTGAGTATTTATTAGTACAAGCCTGATAGGAAACATAATTATGGATTGGATAAGAAGTGGAAGTAGATAAACATGTATTAGATGTGATATAGTCCTTTAACCAAGTAGGAGGTCTAATTGTTCTCTTACTACGAGATGATATTATTGATGGCACAAAGCTTTATGAATGAATAGGATGATCAACTGGACTAATTTGAGGACTGATATCAGCTGAATCAATATTCTAATTTTCTAAGTGTGTATTAGAGTATTGACTTATATTAGAACCTCGCTACTACTAAGAATATTCTAATTTTCTAAGTGTGTATTAGAGTGTTGACTTATATCAGAACCTCGCTACTGCTAAGAAGAAATCACTACTTCAATTTCTTGTTGAGTGTTAAAGAAGATAATTTCATCTTCTTCCTCATTTAGAACTCCACCTCCTAGATTCTATTGGAACATATCTTCATAGTACATGCTCTCTCTTGAGAAAAGAAATGTGTTCAAAAATTTTCACATCCCTGTTGATGGAAATTTTATTAGTTTCAAGATTCAATAACTTATATCCCTTCTGAGTTCAATAACTATGGTACATCCCTCCTTTCAAACTTATTAATTACGCACTTGTTAGTTGAATAACAACGGCATCCAAAAACTCTAACGTGAGACAAATCAGGATATTTATTAAAGAACATCTCATATGGTGAAACATTTTTCAAACCCTTTAGAGGTAACCTGTTGATTATATATATAGCAGTTTGAATAATTTCTCCCCAGAATTTTATAGGCAAATTTGATTAAAATAATAAGGCTCTTGCCACTTCCAAAATGTGTTTATGTTTCCTTTCAACAATGCCATTTTGTTGGGGAGTATACACACAACTAGTTTGGTGTAAAATTCCTTTAGAAGAATATAAATCCATGTATTTTTTTATTCATATACTCAGATCCATTATCTGTCCTTACTATTTTGATTTTAGTCTCAAAGTGATTTTTTGAGAAAACTATAAATTGTGTAAGGACATTGTTGCATTCACTCTTCTGCTTTATAAGATAGATCATTATTGTAATAAAGTATCTGCAACCATTGTAAGTAGATGTTTTGTAAGGTCCCCAAGTATCAAAATGTATAAATTCCAATGGTTTACTAATTGTTACATATTTTGGAGAATTTGGAAAAGGAAGCTGTGTTTGTCGAGCTAATGGGCAAAGAGTACAATGAGGTAATCTTCGATGCCAAAGTTCAGGTTCCTTGAAATTAGATTTTGCAACAGCTGCTTAGAAACCTTTCTAAGTGATGGTTTTCCAAGGCTGCTTCAAATAGTACAGATTGTTTCCTAACAATCTGGCCTACCCTCCCAGTGAACAGATCCTGGATAACACAATAGTCATGATGAAATATAACTAAGCCATTTAAATTTTGAGTCAATTGTGCCACTAAAATCAAATTAAACTTAAAATCAGGCACACAAAGAACATTGTTTAATGTCTTATCTTGCTCTATTATGAAAGAACTTGTGTGTTACTGGAGATATAGTTCCATTTGACATAGAAACATGGCTATTATTCCCCAATTTTTGTGCTTCTTATAACCAATTCTGATTTGAGGTCATATGGATATGGTTAGATGCACCTGCATCTACAATCCAAGAGTTTGTAGCTACAAGTTTTTTTAGTTTTAGAGCTCATACCTACTAAGTTCACTTCTCCTGTTTTAGAATTCTTTAAGGACATATCCTTATTCAAAAGTTGCAGAATGAGATTGTATTGTTCTTCTGTAAAGACTAAAATATACTTTTGATTAACTGATGCAACATCTATCTTCTGAGCCTCATTTTTTACTTCATGCAATGTAGATGCCACCTAAGTTTTGCCTTTGTTGTTGAACTTATAACTTGAAGAATATTCAATAAGTTTGTAACACTAACTTCTTTTATGTCCTGATTTCTTGCAAGGATCACAAACAACATTACTATCTCTTTTCTGTTTGCTAGTGTAATTATGACTCCTTGTCCCGTAAAATGCAACTTGTCTGTATTGCCTTGACTTGGCCTGCTATGGATCTTGATTGCCTTTGCTCTTCTTCAACTATCAATGAGTGAGCTTGATTTATAGAAGTATGACTCATTAGCAAAATCGGTGACCTAGTTTGAGCATAGCTTTCACCTAGGCCCATCAAGAATCTGTATAAGTTTTGTTCATTAAGAAAAGCTATATAGTCTTTCAAATTATCTATAACTGGTAAATCAGGGGTAACTAAAGACAACTCCTCCCAAAGGCTTAAGTTTGGTATAATAGTCAGTTACAGATAGAATGCCTTGAGTTAGAGAAAAGACTTCATTATGAAGAGAATACACTTTCATTTTGTTATGTTTTTCATACCTTTTGTTTCATATCTAACCAAATTTCATTAGCATTCATGGTATACGAAACATTACTGATTAAACCTTTCACAGTGGTACTTGCTATCCAGGACAAACTAGGAGCAACGTTTCCATTAGAAATGTAAACTAGGAGCAACCAGATCTAGGGTGGGAGACCCATCTACAAACCCATGTTTGTTCTTAGCTAGCAGTGCATTATAGAAAGCATTGCTCCACACTGAATAGTTTTCTGATTAGATTAATTATTCGGGAATCAGAATTTGTCTCGGCGTATCTGAAACACTCAAATAAAGAGGGTTCGAAATGTCAATAGGCATAGAGGAAGATGAAGATCCAGAAGTAACAGACATTATGATTCATAGCAACAAACACATCAATACAAGAAACGAAGATCAGAAGAAACAATCTAGGATTCAGATCGCCTAAGAATGTGCAAGACAAAAAACACAAGAATCACAATGATAGGAACAAGATTAAAGATATGATCACTTATAAAAAAGGATCCCTTTGCGTACCGCTCTAATACCATGTTAAGAAAAGGATCCCTGAATCCCCCACAATTAGAGATATGTACGAGGTGTAAGAGATACCGAACGTAGAGGAATTGGAGGAGAACATAATGTGATCTGAGGTGTTTTTATACTATACGATTGCTTCACAACTCGACTCTTCTAACAACTAATATATCATAACAGTGTAACAAAGAGCTACAATAATAACGAATGACACTACAACTAACTAACGTTATAAACTCAACCAAAAATATATAATAGTTACATAACAGAACAACAACAAATGACTGATAACTTTCAACACTCCTTTGTCAGATCTTCTCGTCTGGCACTGTCATCGAGCGCAAATCTCGATACCGCTAGAGGAATCGGCCAACTCTTCGCCCTTCTCAAAGAGGAGAACTCGACGATTAAGTTATAAAATTTTAGATTGGCATTGTTTTGATCGAATATATATTATTCATGTTTTGGGACATTAAATTAAGATAATCCTGATGTAAAGATCCAATATATGTGATTATGTGGTACTTTAATAATTGTGAAAATGTATTACGTGATTTATCAAGTAAAAAAAGGAAGAGGACAACGTATTTGTGATTTATAACCGTAAAGATGGTGCTTTAATAATTGTGATAATGTTTACGTTTAATACTAAGGAGTTATACATACAAATAGTGGTGATAATTTTATTAACAGTAGAGATATTGAATTAAATTAGAACATTAATTAGAAAATTTTATGAATTTAATAATTAGGATATGAAATAAACAATGAATAATAAAAAAAAAGAGACGAATCATAACATATGGCAATTAATCTAATTATTTTTCTAATTTAATTTATTTCAATATATCATTGGCTTGTGAAGAAAATGATTATATATTGACAAATAGAAAATTAGAACATATATTGCAATTAAGTCATATTAGAAAACTTGGAAAATGTTTTTTATATAATGATATTATATTAACAATTACAGTTAAGACTTTTAATATTAGTTGGTATATTTAATATCAATTTTCTAAAAAATTTTTAAAACATAAATTCTAGAAAAAGAAAAGATAAATAGTGAAAGGAGTGAAATCCTCACTATAATTATAGATTTTTCAATGAGGAAAATCATAAATTAAAAAAAGTATGATACTAATATTACATCTCAATTCTCAATTTTAAAAAGCATAATATTTTAATTAATAATTTATTTCTTATTAAATAGAATTAGCTGTGAAATATATAAAATATTATGGAATATGAATGGTCAAATATTATGTTAACTTATAACTTTAATGTTGATTAATAAATAATTGCATTAACTAATTGTTATTTTTAATACTAATTTACTAATATTTAATTACAAAAAAGAAAATCATAAAGTAAAAAATATGATGCTAATATGACATCTGATTTTTAAAAATAACATATTTTTATTGACAAATTATTTTTAATAAATAAAGTTTAGATTTTGTAATATATAAATATTATGACATATGAATAAGCAAATGTTATGATAACTTACAATTAATGTTGATTAATAAATGATTGCATTAACAAGTTATTAATTTTAATATTGATTTTCTAATATTTTCTTGCAAAAAATTAAGAATTTCTACAAAAAAATTGTATAAATGGTGAAAGGAAGCTCCTCACCATAATTACAAATTTGTCATGAAGCATAGCTTTATATTATATATAGCTTTATTTTTTATTAAATAATATTGCCTTTGTAATATATAAAATACTATGGAGTATGAATAGTCAAATGTTATGTTAACTTAAAACTTTAATGTTGATTAATAAATGAACGCATACCTAATTGATATTTTTAATATTAATTTACTAATATTTACTTGCAAAAAATAAAAAAAATAAATTAATAAAGTAAAAAATATATGTGCATTTTTAAAAAGTAACATTTTTATTGGTAATTGATTTTTAATAAACTAAATTTTTAGCTTTTGTAATATATAAATGTTGTGGAATATGAATAGGCAAATGTTATGATAACTTATAATTTTAATGTTGATTAATAACTTATAATTTTAATGTTGATTAATATTAATTTGCTAATATTTTCTTGAAAGAATTAAAAAATTATACAAAAAAAGAAAGGATGAATGATGAAAGGAGATAGATCTTAACTATAATTACAAATTTGTCATGAAGAATGGCTTTATATTATATAGATATAGATATAGATTATTAAACTTTCAGCTTTAACTTATGGATAATTATTTTATTCAAATTTTCTAATATCATAAATGTATATTATAACATAAATTAATTATATATTTATTATATTATATATAATATTTATCATATTAGAACGTAACAACCGACACACACAAAAAAGAAAGAAAGAAAGAAATCAATTTGAATCAAACATGGTTTGTTGGAAAGATAAAACTCAAAGTTTATCTTCACGACAAGATACCAATGGAGGATAGAGACTATATCAAAATGAATTAAGAGAGGAAGCTTTTTAGATAAAAGCAAACCTTTCATTAAATCATTATCCTCCTAACCTCACGAAACCCCTCCCTCTTGATTCGTGCTGGTGCGCTGCCAACATCCTGAAGGCAAGCCGACATGACCAAAGAATCCCTTTTCTTTTCCCTCTCACGTATGCCTCTCGGTGATGAAATCCATGGCGAAGTTGCTGATTGTTCTTAACTGGATTTTAGGAGGCCAACCCCAAGGAGAGAGGGCAGACACAGGAAGAATAGGGAGGACATGGCCGTTAGATTTTCTGGTGAATAGAAGCAAGGACCAATCACGATTAGAGGTGGGTGAATCGAAATCACCTTGCATAACTTAGATAGATATAACCTACCCTCTGATTCGATCTGATCATGTTCAAAGCATGAAGAAGAAGATCCTATTTTGTTTCTTGATTTATTGTTTGCATCTATGTATGTTTGATTGCATTTAGGAACCTGATTTCTATTGTGTTCTTTTTGCTATGATTTCTATTGTGTTCTTGGTAGTTAATATGCACATTAGTCCTTTTAATATATACATAGAATCTATGCTTTAGGTAATACGATTCCATGATTCAAAAAATTCTCGATTTCTTGAACATTACAGAACCCGGCCTGGTTTCACGCGAACTCAGTCCGAGTCCATACTGAAATCCACTATGAACCTTGTTCTTCACGGCCATATGCGTAGAATCCGGTCCGGGTCACCTTGAATCCAGCTCGGATTAGTGCACGGCAGACCCCATGAACCTCTCGACATTTTCCTGCCCGACCCGGGTTCCTCTGAACCCGGCCCGAGCTTTGCCCTACTTATACCTGACAGCGTGTAGTACTATTCACGAACCCGACCCGAGTGTCGATCACACTCGGCCTGGGTTAAGTCTATGAACCCGGCTCGGGTCATCTTTCACTCGGCTTGGGTAATAGCAATCTGAATTCTTTGATTTCTTTTCCTATTGATTTATGATTTGTAATCTGAGTACTACATGTTTCTGCCTTGATCAATCATGATTATGTCCAGATTTGCCTCCACAGTTCGTTCTGATTTAAGACGATGTCTCTGATGTTTTTCCTCGTGTGACCTATTGCTTTCTATGCCATGATAAAGAACAAAGAATAACAAGTTCCTAAAAGTGATTAATAAGTTAAGATAAGGATAAGTAACGGGTTGTCAGTCCAAGCCAAGTGTATCACGATAAGGTTCGCTCCCTTGGTCATGGTTTGATCACCTATTGACCCGCACAAGACTGTATCATTTGCTCGGCATACCCTAAGAACTAAAGGCACCTAAAGTCACCCTGTTTTCTGATTATGAATCAAGATTAAGAAGTATGAACAAGACAAGCAAGTATAAACGTCAAGTCAAGTCATTGGTATTCTCATGTTATGATTCTAAGATTACAAGCATCCTTTGATTTTATTGCCTTATGATATCTAATTATCCCTCTTATGATTATTTACGATGCTCTCATGTTCCACTATTTATCAAAGATAAGTATTTTACATTATCGCTGATTTTCTCTATTTAAGTTATGCATTATATATCATGTGGTTCCCCACTAGACTGTAAAGCTTACAGGATGACCTCCTCCCCTGTGTTTGCTTTTCACAGGACTAGGTCAGTGATGAGGTGGAGGAGGTGTGTTGTGACAAGGCTCTAGCGACAAGAAAGCACATGAACCACATGGCTTATTAGTTTTCTTTTCACTTTCGCATTTTTATTCATTCATGATGTAGAACCTTATGATATTTCTTAGAGATGATATAGTCACTTTTTAGACTTTCGCAATTAAAGTTATTCTTTTCTTTATTTCCTTATTATTCTTTCTTTCGTTGACGTGTCTCGGTTCTTGACTGAGATACGATAATAGTCAAAGTCATAGCATCTGTATCGTCTCTAGATTGGACTTCGCCACGTGGCGGGGTCGATTTGAGGGCGTTACATTTATGGTATGAGAGCAGTTGGATGAATGGTGGAAACCCCTTTATTATATTTAAATATATATATATATATATATATATATATAATATACAACAATACCATAATGAACTTTATAGTATTACCACTACAAAAAAATAGTCATTTAAGGACACATAATTAAAGACACAAATTGAAGCGTCCTTGTTTTACACAAAGTGTTTATTTATAAGTACGTTTTATATAGCATTGGTATTATTATAAAATAATAAGGACACAAATATATTTAGTGTCCTGCTTTTAAAATTTTAAGACACATTAAATTTGTGTCCCTATATTAATTTAGAATATAAATATATTTTTATTTTAAATCTCATAATTTGAATAACCTAGTGACGCAATTTTAATTGCGTCCCAATAACATTTGATAATAGGGACGCTTCTTATTATATATTCCAATAAATTTCGATAATAAAGACGTCACTTATTATGTGTCCCAATAATATTCGATAATAAGGACGTTACATATTATACGTCATAATAATATTCCATAATAGGGACGTCGCTTATCATGCGTCCTAATGATATTAGATAATAGAGACACCGATTATTATGCATCCTAAAAATATTATATAATAAAGACATCGCTTATTATGCATCGCAGATGGGGGTTAAGGCGCCCCCCTTCTCCTGCGCGTCGGTGAGGAGAAGGGGGGGCCTCGCCCCCCTTTGCGACAATCGCCGGCGAGGTCGCAAAGGGGGGTCGAGGCCCCCCTTCTCCCGTGCGCCGACGAGGAGAAGAGGGGGGCATTGACCCCCCCCCCCCCCTCTGTGACCTCGTTGGCGACAATCGCAGAGGGGGGCGAGGCCCCCCCCTTCTCCTCGCCGGCGCGCAGGAGAAGGGGGGCCTCGACCCCCCTTCTCCTCGCCGGCGCGCAGGAGAAGGGGGGCCTCGACCCCCCTCTGCGTCTTTGCAGACGATCGGCGAGGTCGTAGAGTGGGGGGCGCCCCCCCCCCCCCCCCCCACTTCTCCCGCGCATCGGCGAGGAGAAGGGAGGGCCTCGTCCCCCTCTGCGACAGTCGTCGGCGAGGTCACAGAGGGGGGTCGAGCCCCCCCCCCTCCTCGGCATGCGGGAGAAGGGGGGACCTCGACCCCCCTCTGCGACCTCGACGACGATCGACGAGGTCGCAGAGGGGGGTCGAGGCCCCCCTTCTCCCGCTGCTGCCTCCTCGTCGGTGTCCTGCGCGCTAGCGAGGTTGGAGGCAAAATTTTTTTAGTATTTTTATTTTTTTAATATTGTCATGTCAGCGTGTAGAGAGGAAAAAATGTTCTGTCAGCGCCACGTGTGTGCCATGTCAGCTCGACGACCGGAAAACCGCCTATCCCAGGTAAAGAGGGTATCGGTGAAATGAATTAAAAGATGAAGGGCATCGTTGTTACAAAGTGAAGTTGAATGGCATGACTGAGCCAACGTGAAAGTTGGAGAGCATTTTGTGTAATTTACCCCCTTTTTTATGTTGCAAAGTATGCATAATATAATAATAATAATAATAATAATAATAATAATAATAATAATAATATTAATATGATGATGATGATGATTGAAATCAATAAAAAAAGGGATACTAATGTTAAGTATGATGATGATTGACTCTGATACTAATGTTAATTTTGCGAACACAATATGATAGGTTCTGGATTATAGCGAAAGGGAAGGAATGAACTTGTCGGATATGTTTACCGAACACTTCGTGTGATTGAATTTTGAAATAAAAAACCATATTTTGAATAAAAATCTATATATATATATTAAAAGGAAAGAAGTTTTATGACAAATTAGTTAAGTATTAGGAGAAGGGGGGGGGGGGGGGGGGGGGGGGGGGGGGGGGGGGGGGGGGGGGGGGGGGGCTCGTCCCCCTCTGCGACAGTTCGCCGGCGAGGTCGCAGAGGGGGGTCGAGCCCCCCCTTCTCCCGCGCGCCGGCGAGGAGAAGGGGGGCCTCGCCCCCCTCTGCGACAGTCGTCGGCGAGGTCGCAGAGGGGGGGTCGAGCCCCCCCCCCCCCCCCCCCCCCCCCCCCCTTCTCCTCGTCGGCGTGCGGGAGAAGAGGTGGGGAGGGCCTCGACCCCCCTCTGCGACCTCGCCAACGACCGACGAGGTCGCAGAGAGGGGTCGAAGCCCCCCTTCTCCCCCCGCTGCCTCCTCGTCGCACGCCGGCGAGGTTGGAGGGGTGGGAACCCCCACCTCACACAGTGAGGTGGCAATTTTTTATTTTTAAATTAATATTTTTATTTTTTTAATATTGCTACATCAGCATGTAGAGAGGAAAAAGATGTCATGTCAGCACCACCGGTGTGCCATGTTAGCTCGACGATCGGAAAATCGTCTATCCCAGGTAAAGAGGGAATCGGGTGAAACGAATTAAAAGATGAAGGACATCGCTGTTACAAAGTGAAGTTGGAGGATATGACTGAACAAACGTGAAATTTGGAGGGTATTTGGTGTAATTTACTTTAAAATGGAGAAAGAAAAATAAACATGAGTTGTGCATGCTGCGCGAAGTGGGCTGGCCCATCAGCACAAAACGTGTTTTTTGTGTTGTGCATACTGGCTACCACGCAAGTAGTACAGGATCTACTTTTAGAAATTACTGATGGACAGACTTTTTTTCTTTTTCTTTGAATATAGGAATACTATAAAAGAAAAATGATAGAAATTATTTTGTCACAAAATTTTAAAAAATATATATTTTCTATTTATAAAGTTGTGGTGCAAATTTTTAAGTACATTTTATGTGATTATTATAATTTTTATGAAAATTCAGATATGCACATAAACTGTCCAATAAATTAGGGATGTTTTGAAGAAATTCCAGAATATTATTTCGGATGTCCTATAATATTTATATATTTTTAATCAAAAATGCATATTTATGAAATTAGAAAATATAGATAGAAAATTCAAATATGAAAATTTTATCCAGAAAATTAGGAATTTGACTTGAAAATCCAATGCTAGTTTTTGTCATTTTGAAATTGTGCCTATTTTAAAAAATAGTAAGATATGATTTTATGCAATTATCAGACTTTTATGAAAATTCATATATGCAGACATATCATTTATAAAATTTGTGAAAATTCTTTTTCTCCTAGATTTGTTGCATTTTTTTTCAAAATTGGTACTGATGCAATTATCATAATGAAGATCTATATATGCACCAGTTATATGGAGAAAGTTGAAAAAAATGCATAGATTTTAGAATACTTTTTTTCAATATTAGCATCTTTCAGATATGATATGCATTTTTAGAACCTAATATGCATGTAAGTTATTCAAAATAAATTATTATTTTAGTAGTCATGCAAAATTATTTATAATTTGACATGAACAATAACATAATATCATATTTTAGTTATGTGTTCCAATGAGTTGAAAACTTTTAAATTATTTTTGTTAGAATTAAAATGATCATGCATAATAAAAGCATGTTCTATTAAATTTGTTTGTTGAAATGAAAAAAAAAACTTAATTTTTATGAAATAAGTATAAATGGGAATCTCATGTTTCATCAAGACCTATGGAAATGAACAATCATTTCATCTAATTGCAAAACTTAGGCTATTAGAGATAAATGAAACTAAGTACTATTTGTATGGCTATACTTTCAGATGGCTTGTTATCACAATAACCAACGTCTTTCCATCGATTGTGTGTGACGGTGCATGATGAATAATTGGTCCTTGGAAATATATTTAATATGTGACAGCCATGCACATATTTTTCTAAGTTGGTGTCAATGTGAAGAATGGTAGTGGTTATTTAATTGGCAAATCTTCGGACAAGAGCTCACATTCACTATCTCTTATTATCCTCGCCAAATAAAAATAATAATGTGCATCACAATATTAGGTTTGATGATTTTTAATTATCACTTGATTCAAATTTAGACCATTATTTTATCGCATTATTAACTTAATGAATAGTGATTATTCTTGGGATAACGAGAGACAATCACGAGGCCTCTTGATTTAACTACTCATGATCATCATTATTTCATCATTTTAATTTATGTGACAAGTTTAAACTTATTATAACTCTTCTCCTATTTTATATGGAAACAAAATCATGGTATCAAAGGCAATTATCACTAAATTGAACGGCAATAATTTTAATATCTAGCACCACACATAGAGGAACAAGATATTCATACGGCAATTAATCATGACATGATTGAACTTGCACTGGTGATACTTATCATCATATAAAAATGCCAAGGAACATCAAATTTGGCTAAGAAAGCATCACATCTCTCGCATCACATTGCTGAGCTCAATGAGAAATTATCTTATGTGTGAATTCGAGGGTTATAATACAGCCTACAAACTCTGAATAGCACTTTGCAACAAATTTGGAGTAACGATGCTTACTATCAAATTTGACTAATATTGGAAGCAACAAATCACACAATAAGGGAGCATGTCCATGATATGTCTAACATGATCAAAGAGCTCCAAATTGCATGAAGATAAGTGTTGATCAAAAGGTGCATGCTTCGATCTATTCTATGCCTCAAAGTTGGGAACATAAGCGTTGCAATTTGATGTATACAATAACATCAAAATCTTAATGAAATGGCTCATCGTCTTGAAATGGAAGATAAAGTCCTTGTGACTATGAATTCTCCAACTAAGCTTTTTTTGTTAGCATGGTGGAAGTAGCGATAGCGCAACTCCCAAAACCCAAGCGGTAGCCAAAGTCAAATTGCGGAAGAATGACGAAATAGTTGGACAAAACAAGACTCAAGCTAACCAACACAAGCTTAGTCAGTATGGTGGAAATACAACATAAACAAATTGAAGTGTTATAATTGTAGCAAATGTGGTCATTTTACTGGTGATTGTACTAAACTAAAAAATTGTCCTTATCATAATGCTTTTTATTTTTTTAGTTGTACTTTAGCTGTTAAAATTCATTCTGCATGGATTGCATATTTAAGAGCAATTGATTACATCACAAAAGAGTATAGAGACTTCATAACATTTCATTGACTTAGTAGGAGTACAATATGGATATATGTTGGTAACAACAAAAAGTTGAAGTTAAATGGATTGTCACTTGCAAGTTGGCTCTTTGCAATGGCAAAATTCTCTATCTTCATGACGTTCTATATGCCACAAATTTTAACAAATGGTTGAAGTTAGACAAATTTGGTTATGCAAGTTTTTTTTCGAAACATGAACATCTCTTTAAATAATGTTCCTTCGTGTGATGGTTTTCTAGAAAATGACTTTTGTATTTTAAATATTGTTACTTGTATTAACAATTACTCTTTCATATCATCTGGAATATGCCAATAGGCGGCATGCCAAGTTAGGTCACATTGCAAGAAGGCCTCCTAGGGTCTTTCTCTAAAGTCAATTTACCAAGTTGTGATGAATGTATAGCTTCCAAGACGATTAGAACATTATTTGTGATTGAAAAATGCATCAAATTTCATTACAACTTATTCATTCAAACATATATGGTTCAATAAATGTTCATCGGAAACATGATTTCTTATACTTCATCACATTTATTGATGTTTATTCAATTATGGAATAGTACATATGTTCTCACATAAATAAAAAAATATTTAATTGCTTTGTTCGATACATGAACATGATTGGAATTAGCTTAACCGTAGGATAAAAGTCTTGCACACTAACCTTGGACACTAATATATTTCAAATTTGTTCAATCATTTGTGTGATTAAAAGTGTATTATTAGACAATTAACAATATCAGAGACTCCATGATAAAATAATGTTGCCGAAAAAATTTGCACTCAACTTGAGATGGTTCGATTCATGGTGGCACAAGCTAATATTGCATTTCATATATTGCTTGTTGCTTACATTCTCAACGAGTACCATCAAAGTATGTTCCTTCAACCCTCAACGAACTTTGAATAGAAACATAAAATGGCCTAAGTTACTTGCATCCTTGGGGATACGCTGCTTGTATACTTAACAACTCTCACAAGTATGAAAAGTTGGATCTTGGAGGAAAAAAAGTGTATTTTCATTTGATATTTTGATATCTCATAATACTATGTATTTATAGGATAAGTGGAATATGGAATAATTACAAAAACTAAAAGTAGAGATGTAGCATTCATGAAAACTGAATTTTCTAAACAAATCAAGATTGATAGTTCAATTCATTAGAAAAAAAAGTGAGGATCCTTAGTTGGTGACATGAGCATATAAATATTATGAAGAATCTATTTCCTCAAACCTTGATCCAAGTGGAAATGATAACCACCAATGCATGAATTTGAAAGTTCACTTTGTACGACTACAAGAAAAAGTATTGTGTGACAATGATTCATTGTTGAAGAACTCAATTCCAAAGGGTTGCATGAAGCTTATATTGCAGGTCCAAAACATGCAAATGAGAATCAACTTTTTGTGGAGACCATCTCGTTATCCACTAAGAAAAAATAGATAGAAGAATTAGGGCCATTGAACAAAAATCAAGTAAGGGATTTAGTTTAGCTTCTTGAGAACAAGTGGATTGTCACTTAGTGGCAAAGGTTTTCACCCAACAAAAGGGTGTTAATTATGAAAATTTTTTGCAATAGTTGTAAGGTTTTCTTCAATTTGTTTTATCCTATCCATAGTCACACATGAATTTGCAAATTACATCAAATGAATGTAAATATTGTATTTCTTAATAAATAAATAGATGAGAAGATTTACAACTTGATGGCTTTACTGTAAATGGTCACGAGCTCTAAGTTTGTTACATGAAGCAACCTCATGCTTTGTCATAAGAATTATACATGAAGAAAATTTTAGACTATTTTCAAATAGATAAATGCAAATTGACACTCTTGTTATAAAAGAAATGAAGCTTTAAGTTTCAATATGTGCACAAAATTTAGAAGAAAAAAGGAGATGTCTCTTGTTCCCTACACAAGTGCAATGGATAGGCTAATGTACTTATGTTGTGTATTCGATAAGATATATTTTATGTTATGGATCTAGTAAGTTGATGCTAGGAAAATCGTGAATGGCAAAGTTGAAAGGGTGTGAAAAAAAATTCATGACATACCTCAAAGTGACATAAAAATCTCACTTTATGTTATCATGGAATATCTTATGAATTTATAGATACATTGACGTCGATTGAGTTGACGATGTTAATGGACAAAAGTCAACATCTAAATGTGCTTTTATGCTAAGCAATGATGCTATTATATGGAGCAATAAAAAGTAAAATTTCATAGCAGTGTCTCAAACAAACTATGCGTGTCTACTTCTTCAAACTCCATTAGCCTCTCACTAACTTTGGTTTACAAGCATCAAGACCTAACACATCTATTTTTGTTTTCTCTCAAGTAATTGGTCTTCTATATGTCTTAGTTTATGTCGATGATCGTCTGGATTCTCTTCTCTACCATCTCAGTACGACCTTTGCAATTTAAGATATTCCAACTTGGTTCTCTCCTAGAGGAAGTGCATTAATTGATCTTTTCCAACAAACACATATGCATATCGTCAAGCCTATTCAATCTCTTATGGCTATTGTTTCAACTACGAGCTCTATCCAATGTTCTGCTCGAACCACCCGCACTTGTATTGGCATGTAATTGGCTCTTTAGAGTGTGTGCTCATTGCACGTCCCAACCTCGCCTTAGTTGTGAATCATGTGTGTCAATTCATGCAAGCTCCACCCGAGGCGCATTGCAACATGTAAAGCTTATTTTATGTCATCTTAATTATATTGTTAATCAAGGCCTCCTCATATCTCATTGTTCTTCGGATATGAAAATGCTTTCTTCAATGCTGATTGGACTGTCGATCACAATGATTAGCAAGTTTGCTATCTATATTGGTAGGTAATGATCTTGTCTCTTGCTCTATGAGGAAGCAACGCACAATGCCAAGATCATCCACTAAGCCTGAATATAAATTTTTGTAGGTACCACCCTTGTGTTTATTTTTTCTTTGTTTCCAATTACATGAATTACGTCTCCCAACTTTATCTACCTCGGTCCTTTTGGTGTGATAACATTGGCACAATGTATCTCACTGCAAATCCGATGTTTCAGGCACGCGTGAAACACACTGAAATGGATAATTATTTTATTAGCAATGAGGTTGCCACACGGTCGACTATTTGCACTCTTCATCAACTCTAAGATTACATTGTTGACATTATGATGAAATCTCTCAGTGAAACTCATTTCAAGTTTTTGTATGACAAGCTACGGTTGTGCTTGTGCCCAACCTAGAATGCATGTTAGTGATTTTGCTCAACATCATATCTAAATATTATCTAGCAATGCATATATTGTGTGTGTAGGAAAAATGTATATATGGTGTGTGTTTTCTTCGTATGGATGCATTGTGGCACATCCATCAATCAAACTAAAATATACAATGATCGTTATTAGTGCGAAGAATTATGTCACCTCACTTTTTCTTCATCCTTTCCTCCGTTGTTTGGACATCGCAGTATAGAGTATGCTCAACCTATCAATTGTTATTATTGAAAAGAAGCTACTCGACTTCTCTTGCATGAACTTCAACTTCATTGCATATGTGGTGGCCTTCACACGAAGTGCGAGCTTTGCCCTTCATCACTGTCATGAACATATGGTTGAGGCTTCTTTAGTTAAAGCATTGGATATGTCGTCAGAGTTTGGACACTAGTGCTAGAGATCCATCATTCTCAACCGATGTTACCAAAAAATTGGTTACTCCCAACATGTATCACCTATTCTTTTTTCTTTCTTTTTATTTTGGAATTTATATTTTGTTGGGTTGAGGGAGTAACAACCATGGTTATGCTGTTCAATTAAAGCCTTGGATCCATCCTAAATTGACCCACCATAGATATGCCGTCAGAGTTTGGAAACTATTGCTAGAGATTATTACTCAATCGATGTTAGAAAGAAGAAGTCGTGCAAGGAGCATCACAAAGACATAATAAAGGAGAGAGAGAGAGAGGAGTGATACAAGCTTCAAATAAAAAAATAGGAAAAAAGGATTTTAAAATGTTAAAAGAAGATTGCATGCTATTTGTCATAAATTTTTAGTGGGACGATTGACATGTGTTCCACATCCATACGAAAAAAATATGCTTTGTATATACATGCATTTTACCGATATGTGTGTGTGTTCATCAATAAACAACAAAGAATAACAACTTATAATAAAAATTGGATCCCTCTAATGCCACTCATCTTAACCTTTCTGCCACTCCTAAAATTTTTATTTTGACCATTTTGTTCTTTCACTTATCCCATAGTAAAATAAGACACAACAATATATAATATAATATATTACTCACCTTGTGCAGATCAAAATTAAAATAACAAATAGAGGAAGGAAAGTTGTGTCACGTTTTGATACAGTTCTCAAACATTTTTTTTTCTATTTTCTAGAAAAATGAAGCAAAATTATTAGTAGCTAACCATTTAAAAACAATTAATAAAAGAAATATCACGGTGATATATAAAATTTTAAAATCAATTTGTGTTAGATAGTTTCTAGTCTAACATTTTTTTATTAATTAGTGTATTGTTTTCTTTTTTCTAACATATCTTGTTATATTTAATTTTTCTTATTTAAAAAATTAATTCGAAAAATAACATGTAATTTTTTTGAATAAAAAAATCTATCCGACTCTAACCACATTTACTTCTAATAAACACATTTAATTTCATAATTAAATATAGAATATAGTACTATATTTATCAATGTAAAATTTTGAGAGCAACATATTAAATTACATTAAAAAATTAAAATTATTATATAAAAATTGATTAGTTATGATTATATAAATAAAATTTAGTAAACAAAATGATCTTCACGAACCCTTATAATTTATTCAAATATGTCCTTATTAGAACGACTTAACTTTGTTTTATTAAAAAATGATCATAAATGTCTCATAATTTTTTTAGATCTGATATCTTTCTCAAGTTCATTGGATTTTCTTTACGCTCCTTTTTTTGGACTTTATTTTCTTCTCGCCCAATACTTATGGAAAAAATTGCCAGTGCTCTATGTATTAGATGAAGAGTAATTGTTGTTCAATGCTAAAAAAATTTTCACACCTTTTGAAACCGATGAAGTTGAGGTATAGTAAGTAACAAGACATGCACAAGGGCACAATGGTCAAATACATATTTTGTGGAGTGGCAACAAACTTTTTGGGAGTGGCATTAGTGCTTTCCTAAAAATTTCTTCATTAACAATTATATAGCTCTAACTGGGCATATAATGTAGGAATGCAATTTAAATGCTTATCAAACTCCATTTTTAAATTAAAGAATTCTTCACAAATTTCATGACAAATAAATATGTGAGAGAAAACACAATTGTGAACAACTCAAGATCTTCATTTCACAAACATTGTAATGTTCAAATGATGATAGACAAGTGGAATCTACAAGTATGTATGATCATGCATGGACAAAATGAGCACAAAGATTGTCCCATATTGAGTAGAATAATTTTAATAACTTATTATCAGTTTATATATTTATATCATTAGAGAAAAGTTCCTTCACCTCTAATTTGTTGGGTCCAAATGTATCTCTCGTTTGAATTTGATTAAGTGAGTAAAAGACCTATCCAAATCCATTTACATTGCTTTAAACATTAATTATTGTCATTAACCTTACCGTAGTGATTCTTCCTAACAACTCATCTTATCATATTCTTAAATAACATATTAAAAAATAATATTATGCACTATACATATTTTTTAGTGGAATTACTAGTTCTTATTTCCATAAGATAATTATGAAGTTGCTAAATAATTAAGGAATCAAATTATGCAACTTATACGGTGTAAGTTTTCTTCGTATGGATGCATAGCGGCACATCCATCAATCAAATTGAAAATATATGATGATCATTATTAGTGCGAAGAATGACGTCGCCTAACTTTTTCTACATCCTTTCCTCCGTTGTTTGGACATCGCAGTATAGAGTATGGCTCAACCTATCAATTGTTATTATTGAAAAGAAGCTACTCGACTTCTCTTGCATGAACTTCAACTTCGTTGCATATGTGGTGGCCTTCACACGAAGTGCGAGCTTTGCCCTTCATCACTGTCATGAACATATGGTTGAGGCTTCTTTAGTTAAAGCATTGGATATGTCGTCAGAATTTGGACACTAGTGCTAGAGATCCATCATTTCTCAACTGATGTTACAAAAAAATTGGTTACTCCCAACATGTATCACCTATTCTTTTTCTTGCTTTTTATTTTGGAATTTATATTTTGTTGGGTTGAGGGAGTAACAACCATGGTTATGCTGTTCAACAGAAGAAGTCAACCAAGGAGCATCACAAATACATAATAGGAGAGAGAGAGGAGTGATACAAGCTTCAGGGGAAAAATAGGAAAAAATGTTTTAAAATGCTAAAAGAAGATTGCATGCTATTTGTCAAGCGGCTATATCTTTTCTAAGAAATAAAATAAGTTTTACACCATGAAACTATAATGCGGAAGGCAAAGAAAACTAATAGACAAACTATATCTTTTCATGTGTTGTCTTGCCGTCAGAGCTTCATCACACACACCTACTCCACTTCGTCACTAACCTGGTTCTATAGAAATCAGACACAAGGGAGGAGGTCCTCCCGTAAGCTTTACAGCCTAGTGGAGAACCACATAATATACAATGCATGACATGAATAAAATAATCAGCAATAAGTAATCATGCTTAACTTGAACGTGAAAGATAACATGTCAGTATCATAGATCAAAATCAGAGTAAGAGTAAGAATCAACATATATATCATGAATCATGAGAATCAAATAATGCTTAGTAACTTGGAATCATGGCATACTTGACTTGACTTAAACATGCTTCTTGATCTTAGATTATTATTAGAATCAAGGTGACTTTAGGTGCCTTTAGTTCTTGGGGTGTGCCGAGCAAATGATACGGCCTTGTGCGGGTCAGTGAGTGATCAAACCATGACCAAGGGAGCTACCCTTATCTTGATGCACTTGATTTGGACTATCAACCATCGTTAATCTTTCATCTGAACTTATTAGTCGCTTTTAACAATTTGTAGCTCTTTGTTTTTTGTTCAATGGATTTGATAAGATCAATAAGAAATAAATCAATAAGAGAATAAATCTTGAGAATCAGTGAGGGATCTCTGTGGGGTCAGAAAAATAGGATAAACTATATTTAAGTAATATTGGGATAAGAAGAGAAATAATTAATAAAGTTAATAAAAAGGTTTATGGAAATCGGTTGATCGATTTAGGGGAACGGTCGACCGCTGGTCTGCTGATCGGTCGATCGGTGATTAATTCGGAGCGGACGGTCCATTAGTTGAACGGTCGACCGGTGGGCAGGGATCGGTCGACCGGTGATAGGGATCGGTCGACCGGTCGACGTATGCAGAAAATCGGCAGCAGTCATGTTATCGGTCGATCGGTTGCTGGCAGTGCCTGCGGACCGGTCGACCGGTCGACGTCCAGAAAGGTTGCAGACTTCGATTATTCCTAAAAATTTTTAACATAAACTCCTAGCAATCAATCAAACAAATCAATCAAACATAACAGAATAGAAAGGATTAATTCAAACAATCAAACAATCAGGAATCAAATAATTCAAACAAGAATTCAATAATCAAACGATAACCATAGGGAACTTCTTCTTAATCTCTTTCGTTTCATAATCAATTAGGGCATGGATTAGAACAATCCAGAGGTCATGCAAGGTGATTTCGATTCACCCACCTCGGTTCGCAGTTACTTCGTTCTTCAATTCGTTGGAAATTGATCAGCCGCGTCCCCTGTGCTCTCCTCTTACCCCATGTTCTTCCTCAAATCGGCCACCGCTTGCAGGGATTTCGATGAGGAGGACATGTGGGGAACGCTGAGATCAAAGAACACAATCGAGAAAAAGAGGGGAGGTCTTGTCGGCTTGCCTCCTGATCTGTCCGGCGCCCCAAAACCAAAAACTCTAGGGCAGATTTCATGAGATTTTGATGAAAAGGGGATTAGGGCATGATTTATTCCTATCTTATAGGACTCCTCTAATCTGATTCAAAGAAATTAGATTACTTCCCTGATTTGTGGAGATCAACTAATAGGTGGAGTCCTTAATTTGATTGGCATTGGGTTTTCTTTTTTTTATCTATTTGGGCCGGTTGTTACATTCTTACCCCCTTAAAAGAAAATTCATCCTCGAATTTTGCACTAAATAGAAAGCTTACCGAAAAGATGTAGAAATTTTTGGCGCAATTTCGACTCTAGTTCCCATGTTGCATCATCGCCATGATGGAAATGTCAAGCTACTCGGATCATGGGTACATGCTTATTCTTTCGGCGTTGTACCTTGTGTTCCATAATATGAGTCAAACATTTAGCAATGGTGAGGTTTGCGGCTAGGTTAGTCCCCTTAATTTGAATTATATTAGCATTATCATACTTGTACTTCTTGAGCAGGAACACATGAAATACGCAATGCACTCCTCCATAAGAAGAAGGCAATATAAATCTATATGTAAACTTGTCGACTAACTTTATTACTTAAATGGTCCCTCGTAGTGAGAACTAATTGCTCCTTCTTACTTATCTGCCTTGCCTCTTTCATATAGGAAACTTTCAGTAGCATCTGCTCACCACATTAATAGTTTGCTCTCATATATCTTCGTCTGTATAGCTCCTCTACCTTCAATCTTTTCTTAATCAATCCAACCTTCTTAGAATATTCTTTATACTCATGATATTCTCTTTGCCTACTTCACTCAATTGAGTGGTGAACAACAAGGTTGCCAATATAATCCAATGGTGTCTTAAAATATTTGAATGGTGACCATTATCATAAGTAAATTCGATCAAATATAAATGATCGTCCCATCCACCATGCTATTCCAATGTACATGCTCTCAGCATGTATTCCAAAGTCTGGATAGTTCTCTTATCTACTAAAATTTCAATGTATATTATTATAAGTGTTCGGGTCAATAATCTCCTTAAAAGGAGTGTTAGTGCACATTCTTATCATTATTTTTTAATCATATTGGTAGATTTGAACTTAATGGGCAAGCACTACATCTACTCCTCTGAAATTACGTTCAATTAAAATTTCCAACATCACATGCACTTACTATCATTTTTATTATTATTATTATTATTATTATTATTATTATTATTATTATTATTATTATTATTATTATTATTATTATTATTATTATTATTATTATTATTATTATTATTATTATTATTATTTTCACTCTATCCTCAGCCTATGCTAACAGTAGTGTAGGTACACTTAATTGGTCGCCTTCCAATGTCATATTAAGCCTTTATATTTATCAATTAACTAAGCTTTTAACATTTTTATCCATTCTCATATAATCCTCATATTTCCTAATTGTCTTACATTAGACTTTAAAGTAAAACTTTATCACAATTTCATTATTTTATATGCCTCGTAGATCATTGCATTTGTGAGTTGCATATTAAGATAGCTATTGATCCGATAAAATACAGCTTATCTTCCTGAGAGTCTAGGATCCCTATGTCTATCAATCGTTCGAACTCCATGGGATTCACCATTTAATATCGTCCAATGTCGATGTTCTAGCGATATAGTGTGTTGGTAGTATTTCATAAATATGTTATCTTGACTTCCATCTTAGATTAGATGTCTTAAGAGATTGTTCAAAGCATAAAACTAGTTAATTGTCAGATAAGACAATTGAATTAGTCAATATTGTTATAAATCATTCGACATCTTTTCTATGCCTCGATACCTTGTATTAATACTTTGTTTAATATATTGACCATGGAAGTTGCCTTCATCTTTAACCTCTTGGTTTTTTTTACATTGTATTACCTTCAATTATCTTTTTTTCTTACAATGCCATATCATATAATTTCATAGAAGGCTAGTGGTTACCCCTTACCACACCAAATTTTTTTCTTCTTGAGTGGAGTATCTTTCAACTCCGTGAATGGGAAATGAATCAGTATAATAATCATATGAAAGTAAAAAACACTCCTAAGCAATGTTAAAATTGAATGATATCTACACTGAGGGGTCGCTACATAGTATGATCTAATCCATAATGAACAAAATAATATACGCGCACTATATAACATAAGTCCTTAGTCAAACATAATGAATGCAGGTGAACACATGGAATGAATTCAAACAATAAGACAGGAAAATAACACAATCAACAAAACAGAAGACAAGCAATCATTCTTCTTACATAATGAATGCAGGTGAACACATGGAATGAATTCAAACAATAAGACAGGAAAACAACACAATCAACAAAACAGAAGACAAGCAATCATTCTTCTTCTTTGCGTATCATTTCATTGTCCTTTGCATTAACAATATCTTGTAGCGCATGGAAGAGAGTCGGGATAACTTTGAGGTCGAAAAGGGAAAATCAATCCATATATAAAACCTATGGTCAAATCATGAGTGGTCCCTTTGATCAAGATAAAATCTTGTAAGTTACTCCATTACCATTTACCTTAACGATGTTATTCATTAGTTTGAAGTTGATAAGGAGCTTCATCCTTATAAAATTTATGGTTAGGATCGTAATTTGATCCATTTGGTCTAGACAAAAACTAAGAAAATTATTTACCACGTGGACATGGAGGTATCTTGGGAAACCTTCTAGACATAATAGGATTTCATTTGATCATTTCTTTAACCTATCACTATATGAATCTCATTTGCATCCCCTAATGACTTACACATTTATAGATCTTTTTTCATTCTAATTATCGATCATTTATATATTGTTAATTATCCTATACAATGGAACATTATTATGAAAACTATAAATATATCAATAACCAAGATAAATCAATTAAAACTTACATAGTCATCCCTCTCAGGTGCATAACTTGCTTCTCCGGTAATCTTGTATGGGACTTATAAAATTTCCTCAGACTCTACCTTAACCCCCATACTTACTAATTTTTTTCTCACTTAATGGTGGGGGCTCATATCTTTCTTAATCATATCTCAATTAAGAGACTTTAAATCTTTTTTTTTTAAAATTGCTCTCATGCATTTAACCTTTTCATGCATTGCCTACTCTTATATATTTCTTTTACCGATAATCTTAATTTATCTTGGAAATACTTATACTACAATGATATAGAAATTATTATTACTTTTATAATAATCATATATGTGCATCATATTAAAGTAATTTCAAGTCTAAGTATATTATCTATTATACTAAATTAATTTATATATGTATATGTATATATATCTTTTGTTTTAACTTTATATTTATTTATTCCCATATTATACATAATTCTTGGGCGTTCACTAATACTTAAACCCTTTTCTACTAATGTTACATAACTTGAATATAATTACTAATTTTGATTCTTATTTTTCCACATAAGGTGATCCACTAAGAATTTTGTATAACTAGTTTAGATTTGTTTAGGACCCTTATCAACATAATATAGGGGGCCATATGAAGTCTAAAGCACAACGAGCATTATGGGTCCATACTTATCAATATAAACATATAAGATAATTTATTAAACCCCTATATTGGTAGACCAATGGGACCCCATAAGTCATAACGATAAATCATATCTTAGACATACTTGATTTCACTTCTACTATTTGAAATCATCTCACACCTACGTATTGTGTGAGTCGAATCCTTTAATTACTCTTATAATTCCTTCATTTCTTTCTTAAATCTACATCTCTTTGCAACTGATATGCCTATCATTTTCCTCTTCATACTACTGCAGTCAGCAGAAGAAGTCCGTGAATAGAGCAATCATGAAAGAGATGAAAAATATGAATTATAAGAAACATAATCGTTTCTTATATTTTATTCTTTAAATATCTGTAAGACTCATTCTTCACGTAGGTATATTTATCCACATGCTTGTTACTTATTCTATTCCAATTTGTTCGTAACCTTTATGACCCTTTTTGTCTAATCACTAATAACATTTAAGTTGATTTCTACCATACAGAATAACCTCTTTGGTAATCAACCACTCATATAAAATACATATCAATACATCAATAAAGAATAACTCAAAGCAAGAAAGATCTTACATGTATTTTACGATGGAGGGTGTGGCGACTGCTCGGCGATAACACATGAACCAATATCATACTATTTTATACACTAGGACGTCAAGAGAGTCCTGACTTTAGGCTCTGATACCATAAATGTAACGCTCTCAAATCGACCCCCGCCACATGACGAAGACCAACCTGGAGATGCTACGACATGCTATGACTTTGATCATAATATTGATCGTATTTCAGTCAAGAATCGAGACACATCCGCAGAAGAAAGAATAATAAAGAAAATAAAGAAAAAGTATAACTTTAATTTACGGAAGTCTAAAAGTGGCTATATCTTTTCTAAGAAATAAAATAAGTTTTACACCATGAAACTATAATGCGGAAGGCAAAGAAAACTAATAGACAATCTAAAAGCCATGTGATTCATGTGTTGTCTTGTCGCTAGAGCTTCATCACACACACCTACTCCACCTCGTCACTGACCTGGTCCTGTGGAAATCATACACAGAGGAGGAGGTCCTCCTGAAAACTTTATAGCCTAGTGAGGAACCACATAATATACAATGCATGACATGAATAAAATAATCAGCAAAAAGCAATCATGCTTAACTTGAACGTGAAAGATAATATGTCAGTATCATAGATCAAAATCAGAGTAAGAGTAAGAATCAACATATATATCATGAATCATGAGAATCAAATAATGCTTAGTAACTTGGAATCATGGCATAGTTGACTTGACTTAAACATGCTTCTTGATCTTGGATTATTATTAGAATCAAGGTGACTTTAAGTGCCTTTAGTTCTTGGGGTGTGCCGAGCAAACGATACGGTATTGTGCGGGTCAGTGGGTGATCAAACCATGACCAAGGGAGCTACCCTTATCTTGATGCACTTGATTTGGACTATCAACCATCGTTAATCTTTCATCTGAACTTATTAGTCGCTTTTAACAATTTGTAGCTCTTTGTTTTTTGTTCAATGGATTTGATAAGATCAATAAGAAATAAATCAATAAGAGAATAAATCTTGAGAATCAGTGAGAGATCTCTGTGGGGTCAGAAAAATAGGATAAACTATATTTAGGTAATATTGGGATAAGAAGAGAAATAATTAATAAAGTTAATAAAAAGGTTTATGGAAATCGGTCGATCGGTTTAGGGGAACGGTCGACCGGTGGTCTGCTGATCGATCGACCGGTCTGTTAAGATCGGTCGACCGGTGACTAATTCGGAGCAGTCAGTCCGTTCAGTTGAACGGTCGACCGATGGACAGGGACCGGTCGACCGGTGATAGGGATCGGTCGACCGGTCGACGTATGCAGAAAATCGGCAGCAGTCATGTTGTCGGTCGACCGGTTGCTGGCAGTGCCTGCGGACCGGTTGACCGGTCGGCGTCCAGAAAGGTTGCATACTTCGATTATTCCTAAAAATTTTTAACATAAACTCATCCTAATCTAATTCCTAACTCCTAGCAATCAATCAAACATAACAGAACAGAAAGGATTAATTCAAACAATCAAACAATTAGGAATCAAATAATTCAAACAAGAATTCAATAATCGAACGATAACCATAGGGAACTTCTTCTTAATCTCTTTCGTTTCATAATCAATTAGGGCATGGATTAGAACAATCCAGAGGTCATGCAAGGTGATTTCGATTCACCCACCTCGGTTCACAATTACTTCATTCTTCAATTCGTTGGAAATTGATCAGCCACGTCCCCTGGGCTCTCCTCCTACCCCCTGTTCTTCCTCAAATCGGCCACCGCCTGCAAGGATTTCGATGAGGAGGACATGTGGGGAACGCTGAGATCAAAGAACACAATCGAGAAAAAGAGGGGAGGTCTTGTCGGCTTGTCTCCTGATCTGTCCGGCGCCCCAAAACCAAAAACTCCGGGGCAGATTTCGTGAGATTTTGATGAAAAGGGGATTAGGGCATGATTTATTCCTATCTTATAGGACTCCTCTAATCTGATTCAAAGAAATTAGATTACTTCCCTGATTTGTGGAGATCAACTAATAGGTGGTGTCACGATCCCGATTTAAACAGTGGTTTAAATCAGAGCTCGCGACTGATTACAGACGTTCAAATAAATTTTTTTTAAAAAAAAATTGTGCATAACTCCTCTATATGATACAAGAGAGTGATAACATACATAATCAAACCATGCAATTTATATTGATCATTAAGAGCATGTAACAACCTTAGGGTTTACATAGTGATAAAAGATTTACATTTTACAAGATACAAAATTACTTTTCATACATAGCACATATCAAACTCTCTTCATATCGCAACAGAGGAATATGAGAGCTACAAGTCTTTTATCTAACACGCGCAGTGGGGCACATGACTTCTCAATACCTTAGCAGCAAAAAGGATCCACACCCTGCTAAGGCTGTCTCTCGCGCTCCCAAAAGTTCTACTAATATGAAAGGTGTACAACAACATTGTGAGCAAATAATAGCTCAGTAAACTGATAACTCATAAGCTATGTGTTATCATCTAATAAATTCTAAGAGACATAAATATACATGCATTAATCATAATATCAAAGTCAATATCTTCACACATTTACTCTATATATATATATATATATATATATATATATATAACATCCCAATCAAAAGCATTGCACTCAATTTACATTCATTGTCACTTAAACATATCAAACATATGTATGCAATGCAACACTCTCATATGTATGCACGGATCACCAACTGGCCAGTGGTCGGTAGGTGGACTCTAGAGGTGGCTCCCATCGTGATCAGCGATGTAGCACTTAACTCCATTCTACCTCATCCCTTTCGGGGAACAAATCATAAAACGATAAGTGGACTCTAGAAGTGGCCCCTACGGATTCTAGAGGTGGCCCCCATCGCGACTACTCACAATGTGCCACTTAACTCCGCATGGCACTTAGCTCCAGCCTATCTCATCCCATTACTGGGGAATAGAATGATGGATTGGACTCTAGGAGTGGCTCCCATCGTGATCAGCGATGCAGCACTTAACTCCAACCATCATATATGCAAATGCAAATGGATGTTGATGCATGATTCATCACATAACAAACATCTCCTGACTATCAGAAGATGAATCATATCCAACACCATTTCAAAATGAATAAGATTGCACTCATCGTAATCCATTCAAATCATATCACATATACTTTCCATAATTGCATTTCTCAAAATCAATTCATAGCATTCTAAAACATATTTACATATAATAATCGATGCCACACTGAATTCAAAAGAGGTGAAAACATAGGGTAGGAGAAATCAACTTACCTATAAGAGCTAGCAAAATGTTTCCCTTTCCTTGTTCACTACTTTATTCTTCTACTCCTATAACAATAATAATAAGAAACACATTACTAATATGATCTGAACACAATCCTATCACACATGAAACATAATTAATTGCTTAGGTATATGAACCTGAAGTATTTACTCTTGTAACTTAAGTAACTATTAAACATAAGGATTGACCTAATAATATAACAGATTGCACACATAGTAAAGAAAAATCCATATATTCTTATATACATACCCAAATGACATCATTCCTATTTTCTTTACTCTCATATTACAAAGACATTATTCTGTAAAAGTTTCATTTCCTTCTTCATTATGATTTGCTCTCATAAAAATCAACATTCAGCATAACTTTTATGTTGTTTCTATGTCCTGACAGACTGAGTAATCTTACTTTTATGATTTATATAAAATAATAAACCTTCCCTATTCTGATTCTTTCAATTTTCTCAAATAGTAGACATCCTAAGGTGCAACTCATAAAATTGCCTGAATTTATATCTATTTGTACTGAGCACAATAAATTTAACCAATAGTAGCATAATCTGCCCTAAGTTCCCTCCTGACAAATTGAGTAAGGCTCGTTAAATTATTTATAACTTTCGCTATGCATATCATTTTCTAGTGATTCCAATTGTCAACGTACCCTAACATCAATGTCTATGACACTCCAAATTATCAAATAATTTCACGACATGTTGAATTTAATACATAATTTACAAATCCGGATAGCAATTTAGGCGGAAAGAGTGATAGTACCTTAAAGCTACGAGCATAACATTATCTACAGAAATCATATTAACTTGATTCCAAAGCTCAGTAGACTCATAGGGGATCAATCAGAATAAATTTCATAATTTTTGGATCACTCGAAGGTATGAAATTATGTAGCTAAATATTCGTGAATCAATTGAACATGGCTAGGGTTAATCTTACCCATGAACAACATGAGTTTTGTCCCATGTTCAAGTAAAATCCGAAAATAAATGGATGAGAAAGGTTCAGAGTCACCATAATTAAGAATTATGTAGTTAAAATCCAAAGAAAATGAAGTAGGAACTTACCAAAATCTAAAACCCTAGTTGCCCCTTCTCTTTTTCCTAATTTCCTTCAACCATGTAGCATCTTTCCTTCTACCTTTGCAATTCGGCCAAGGGTGGTGGATAGGGCAGAAGAAGGTAGTAAAAGGTGAAATGATAAGTGTTAAAAGGACGGGGGGAACTGACTTCAGCTGGTGGAAACCATTTTTCCCAAAATACCTTTGTAATATGACTTATTCACATGTAAATAAGGAACTACCCCCCATTTGGATTCAAATAAAATATTTAGAAAAATAAATAACTAAGGAATCAAAATCTAAATTTTTGTCCGAAGAACAAAAATCGCGATTTCACATATTTTTCAATTTTGTGTCTATGTTTTACCTAACTCATACACCTCCTAAAAATTCTTAAAAATCACTTTTAGAATCCTTTCATATATAGGAACAATTATCGGGACTTTAATTTTCTAAATTTTCACTTTTCCGAAAATCACATTTTCATGCCTTAAGTAAATTTCCATCGCTTTCGCACTTTAGTTGATATTGAAGTGTAAGTCTTAACATCAAATTCATAGAGATTACCAATAAGATAATATAACATCACATTCATACAACTAATCATGCATGGTTAACTTAGAGATATTACAGGTGGACTCCTTAATTTGATTGGCATTGGGTTTTCTTTTTTTTATCTGTTTGGGTCGGTTGTTACATAAATTTTTAGTGGGGCGATTGAAATGTGTTCCACATCCATATGAAAAAAGTGTGCTTTGTATATACATGCATTTTACCCATATATATGTGTGTGCGCGCGCACACACATTCATCATTAAACAGCAAAGGATAAGAACATATCATAAAAATTCTTCATTAACCATTATATAGCTCCAATCGGGCAGGAATGCAATTAAAATGCTTATCAAATTCCATTTTAAAATCAAAACATTCTTCGTAACTTTCATGACAAACAAATATGTGAAAGAAAACAAAATTATGAACAACTCAAGATCTGAATTTCACAAACATTGTAATGTTCAAATGATGATAGACAAGTGGAATATACAAGTATGTATGATCGTGCATGAACAAAATGAGCATAAAGATTGTCCCACATTGAGTAGAATAATTGTAATAACTTCTTATGTGTTTATATATATTTATATGATTTGAGAAAAGTTCCTTCACCTCTAATTTGTTGAATCCAAATGTCTCTCTCGTTTGAATTCGATTAAGTGAGTAAAAGACCTATCCAAATCCATTTATTGTCATTAACCGTACCATAGTGATTCTTCCTAACAACTCATCTTATCATATTCTTAAATAACATATTAAAAAAAGATTATGCACTACACATATTTTCCAATGGAATCACTAGTAAGAAAATAATTATGAAGTTGCTAAATAACTAAGGAATTAGATTTTGCAACTTATACGTATGTGTGTATATATGAATATAATTATATACTAAGTTGTCATATATATATATATATATATATTAAAACTAAATTAAACTTCTAGAATCAGATTTAATAAATTATTTAAATTAACTCTATAATAAATTAAAGGTAAATTAACTGCTTTATAGTTTCCCATTCAAGCTTAAGACTAAGTAAGTAATTTCTACAATGAGTAAAATAGTATATTCTGACATTAATCATAATTAATTACACACAATAAGCCAAGCTCTAACTAATAAGCAATGATTTTATTCTTAGTTAAATTTTGACACCTTTATTATGATAGTAGCCTTTTGCCTATTGATGAGAGCATTACCACATATCACATATATAGTTGGGTTCATTGATGCCTCTTATCTCTTCGTCTTTCTCCTTTCAATGATTTTTTTATTAATAAGCAATTGCTCCAAAAGAAAAATGACAAAATTGACCTATCTAAAGGCAAATAATCATAATAAGGACTTAAATCAAATTCCAACTTATTGCTTACTATTATACAGTTATACTCACAAGATGAAAATCACAATAGTGATGTTCTCCAATGATGTTCAATAGTACGCAAGATGAATCAAAACTAATAATAATAGAAATAATTATTTTAATACCAAAAGCAACTCCAAATCATAATAAAGAATTTATGCCTTGTTATCACGTACCAACAACAAGTTAGTGTGGAAGCTTTCAGAATTCTATAGCTTTGATGAAGTAAAATGACAATTGTCCATAGAGGAATCGATCAACACATTCCCAAACTAGATTCTATAATAATAATAATAATAATGATGATGATGATGATGATCATCATCATCATCATTTAACTTAATTACAAACTTAGCTTACCCGAAATGAAAATAATAGCAAGCTCAACGAATTAAGCCTCGTCGGAGAGAGTAAATAATGATGATCAAAATCCAATCTTATGAATCGTACCATAATTTTAATTAAAATTCATAGAAATGTAAACAAAAAAAGTTTCAAACCGCTAGACTAAGGTGATGGCCAGTTCCTTTCTATGACGAATCGTGTGACACTCTCTTACTACAAAGCATGATTTCTCTTCTAATTGGTCTCAATAGCTTGGACTCTTCATTCCCTTTGAAATGATGGTCTTCAATGATTGAGGATATGTCTAAGGATAACAAATCAAGATGATGAAGTAGACGATGACAATGACCTAATGACATGAACAAATGGAATCTGAGGGATCCTTTTTATTTCATGTTGATTTACTTCCTATGAATAACTAAAATGCCCTCGTTATTCTAAAATTACAACATCTTTATTTTAAAAATTCTACATATGTTCCATATTTGATCTCACCACTTTTCTTATTTTTTAAAAACCAAACTAAAAAATAGTGCAAAAATGTTTGAAATCAGAATAACTTAATGTAATGCTTGTCCTTATTCTTCTCCTATATTATTGGTAGAAAATGAAAGATAATTCTTGAAGCGTGTGGATTATAAAGCTTTTAATAAAGTTAATAAAAACGCCATATTCCAATGGTAGGTGAGTTACTTGATGAGCTTAAATGTATCAAATTGTACACTTCATGCTTTTCAAGTGATAAACCTAAGAATTGAACTACCTTCCTTGGGCACAATACCACTTATCACTCTTTAACAAAAGTTTATTTAAATGTTCTCCATCCATTGTTGCTTAGTATTTGTTAAGTTCTATTCTCCTTAGTCATTTACATGGATGTTAAATCTATGTCATTAGAATCAAGTATTAATAAGAAAGATAACCTTGTCTGCACTCAATCTCATACGAAACAAAAAGTTGATTAAAGGCAGAGTGATCAAAAGTTTCGAATTAGTGATTTTGTTTACTTGTCTCTACAATAATATAATAACTTTTTGTTGTTGTTCAAGCTGCAATGAAGCTACCACCTTGATTAAATGATCATTGTAATGTTCTAGAATGGTTTGTCCTATATCTTATCATTTTTCACATTTCTTGTTCATGATTTCATCTAGTGTTTCAAGATTCTTATCCTAAGAAGAAGCTTAATGATAATGTTCTAGTGCAGCTCCATCTTCTAATTTGGATTTCATAATGGCACAAAGTTTGTGTTATTATTGAATGGTCAATAAAATAAATGCAATAATATGTTAACCAAAGATATTACTTAAGAGCTCTACCAATCTATGGAAAAGGGATTTCCTGAGATTCATTGATGTGCAACTTTAATATGATATTTTATTTGAAAATTTGTATAACTCTTTGAGATGTAAAATTACTAGCTAAATCATTGCAAACATTTACCTTTAAATTAACTTAGATGTAAATGCATAATTAATGAGAAAGATAAAAATAAAATCAATTAGAGGATTCCACCGGATAAGGCCCTTTTTTGGATGATTGAACTGGGCCATATGCCCAAATCCAAACAGTATTACATTAGAACAGGTGTGCAACTATTCTTGTTGTTTTTATTTTGCTCTACAAGGGTCTGCAGCTCAATCGGACAATAAACAAGTTTTCTTAGACCTATAGGAAAATGTAAAGCTCTCTTGTTAACCAATCGGTGCAATGGTTGCTTTCACGATTTACATGCTTCATGACAATATGCCATGGTCGTCATAGCAACAGGTCAATATCATTACATAGGCCTTTTGTCACCCTCCATAATCTTGTTTATCCGAGTTGAAGTGGTTTAGTGCCTCTAGTGAATCAACTTCTAGAATTACTTGTCAGGCTCCTTGTCCCATGGAATTTCCAATCCTTTCTTCATTCCCCACAATTCTGCTAATAATGGAGTGGTAATTACATTGTTGTATATAAAATCTAATATCCAACTTCCTTTTGAGGCTTTAAGGTGGCCTCCTACAAGTCTGATTCCCCCTTGTTGAACCCATCAGTGTTCAACTTTAGCCAACCTTCATGTGGCTTTGTCCAAGATAATGGACAAGTTAAGGATAAAACATGGATATCCGGACGAGTATACATGTTCCAACAATCAACAAATTTATGGGTCATCTAAATGTTTTATCAAAAATAGTGAAGCACCTCCCTTACCATATCAATCAACACCCAGTAGCAAACATAACTTTTCATGAGAGGTGCCCAAAGAGGTTACAGCCTAGCCATTGTTGTAGGTTGCAGTTAAAGAATGAGTTTGTTGTTGATATTGGAATTAACCTTGTCCATATCGCCCTTGATGATGTGCAATCACGTAGCGCGTATTATGGTTTCAACCCATGCTTTACACCTCAGACATATTGCATTATTGGATAAGCCCTTGTGCATGCATAGTGCATTTGTTATCAAGGATTCATGTGCGTATTGTCATAGGAATGTGTTCTGATTTTGTTGGGACCTTTCCATTTTCATATCTTACACCGAGGCGCTTGTAAGTTATGCCTACCTACAGTATAAACAACATGTATGTTGATTTCAGAGTGAAGCAACCAGATGTTGATGCCCTTCATATCATTTGATCATCCTCAGCTTGAAGGTTTGGTGGGCATAGAGTGGCAATGCAAAGTAATGCATGTTGGGGTATAAGTTGTTTCATCAAGTCCTAGTTCCACTGTTCATTCTGATCAACAAAGTTTGAAGGTGTAGAATTTTCATTTGGAGTCGAGCATAGAGCTAAGCCTCTTACTGGGTTGAGATCTAGCAGCCATTGGTCATCCCATAAACTTATTTGTTAACTTGACCTAAGGCTCCAGCCCATCACCCTACAAGCTTCTATCCATATAGTGCACATGTTATTCCATAACCAATATGTTCCATGTTTCCTTTTAAAGCTTGGCCTAGTTGCCATAGGCTCATCATATTTATGTAGGATAACTTGAGCCCACAATTGATCATTCCTTTCAATTAGGCCCCAACATAAATTAGCGAGGTACGCATTATTTAGCTCCTCTAATCTCTTGACACCCAATCCACCTTGGTTAGCTAGTTTTGTGATGGTATCCCATGCCACAGTGTATAACTTTCTCTGCTCATTAGCATGCCCCCATATGAAGCTTCGACACAGTCGCTCCACTTCATTTGTTGTGGGCTTTGATAATTTTGTTGCTTTTATAGTGTAGGATAGAATAGAAAGGCCCATTGACTTAACCAATGCAACTCAACCTGCCATCGAGAGGGTTTTTGCTACCCATCCCAAAAGTTTATTTTTTTACTTTCTTAATAATAGTATAGTGTGTGTACCTTGTACTTCATCTATGAGGCAGTGGAACACCAAGATTACTACCCAGGTCATTGATGATGACATATCCGCAAACTTGCACATTGGCCTCCTTTACTGCACAAATGATTTTTTTGGAGAACATTACTTGTTTTGTTAGCATTAACACTTCCCCATATGCTCTACAAAACATGTAACATGTTCATGGAGTCATGCAGTTACTCCATTGTGGCTTCAACAAAAAGTAGCAAGTCATCTTGTGAAGATCAATCTTGATAGCCACATGACCACTGCAAACTTGTGAGCAATTCATTGTATGAAGTAACTCCTAAGCCACGACTATATTATCTTATATTCTTCTTCCATGTTCAAATCTTGATTGGTTTGGTGAGATCCATGAAGGAACGAGTCCTTTCAATTTGTTCACAATTGTCTTTGGTATTAGCTTGTATGTACAAAGGCTTATAGGACGAAATTGCATGATGATTTCTACATTGGCAATCTTAGGTATTAAGTCTAGAAGTTCTATGTTGTGTTCAATGGGGGGAGATGCATCTAGCATTTACATTCTGCACCAGGCTTATAATTTGTCTCTTGAGAAGGTGCCAATGTTTTTGAAAAAATATTGCTTGAAAGCCATCGGGAACTAGCGCCTTATAAGGGCTCATTCCTATGAGCGTTGTCTAGATTTCATCCTCGGTGACCTCCCTACGTAGTTGTTCAAGAGCGTCAGAGTGAATGGAAGGAAAGCATCCTCTCGATAGCATCTCAACAAAAGAATCATGTTGTGCCCTGTAAAAGGTATAGAAATGTTGCCTAACATATCGCAGTAATTTTGCATCATCAAAGCGCCACACTCCATTTGGCATCTTGAGTCCTTCAATTTTGATGTGTTTCCTCTTGATAATTGCCTTTGTGTGAAAGAATTTTGTGTTATTGCCACCAAATCTATTCCAATTTGTTCATGACATAGAATCTCTTCTTGATTTAACATGTCTATATTTAGCTTAGATTCCAACTCCTCCAAATAAGTATTTTATCCATTTCCAATTTTCCTTTGGATCCCTTCTAGCCTGGCCATGATTATCCTCTTCCTTTTATGTATGTTGTCAAATGTCTCTTTATTACACTTGCTAACTCTTATTTAGAAGTCTTTTAAGCTCTCATGTATAAGTAAAGCATCTTACTACTTCTCATGCGCGAAGTGATTAAACTGAGGGTGTGTGAACCACGCCGCCCAAAAGTGAAAAGGCCTTCCAAGGTGAGCTATGCTGCCAATTCCTTCAAAGTTAACCACGAGGGGATGGTGATTAGAGTCTATCCGAGCTATCACTTTGACTTGCATCAACAAAGGTGGTGCACCACACCGCATTAGCTACTGCTCTGTCTAGTCAGATTCTATCATAAGATCAATGTTGTCCTCCTTTCCATGTGAACCAGAGGGACCATGCTTCCTAAGTCTGTAAGATCGTAGTCATCAAGACATTGTCGAAATTGGATGTCATCTACATGATTGAAGGGTGCTCCTCCTTCTTGCTCATGTTTAGTTAATATATCACTAAAATCTCCTACTACTTTCCATGGATATTCATTTGTTGTCGCAAAGGCTCTCAAGTCTTCCCAAACCTGGTTGCCGCACATGAACGTCTGAATGTCCATAGACTAGGGAAATCCATGATTGCTTTTGCCACCCCCAAACGGCCAACAACAAAATTTGTTGTGACCTGATTATGGCCTGCAGTATGACAACGCTATCCCTCTCCATAAGCACCTAATACCTCCTGAAAATCCTGCTACATCAAGCTTTACATGCTTAAAATCGCTAAAGGGTCGAATTACTTAGTCAGCTCTAGATCCGCTAATTCTCGGCTCCATTATCGCCGCCACATCCACCTCCACATCCTTCGTCCGGATATACACCCTTAATGATGTTTTAAACCGTGGGCTCACAGCTCCTCGGCAATTCCATGTTAGCAATCACATTAAAATGTCCAATGAGGAACTCGCGCAGTTTATGAGCACTAAGTTGTGGCCCAAGATCCGTGTTTCCTTGTTGCATGCACGAGAACAAACCTACTGGTTTTGTTCATGTCCAAAGCTCATCTTTCTTCAAAGGTGTTGGGCCCTCTTGTTAGCTACGGTACTCGACATATCTTGGTCCATAGTTGTAGGGCTCTCCTTAGTTGGCTACATTATTCTGTTTTGTTGGTATATGTTGTCCATTTTTGCAGCTAGTTCTAGTGCTTGGAATGTGTGGAGCTAACATCTCTATAGCTTGCTACCTGCACTTATAGAAGGAAGATAGTTATTGTTATCAATGGCAATCTTTTCACTGTTTTCTGGGGCATTATCTTCCATTTTGACAGTGATCTCCTGGGTGGCAGTCGAGAAGCGTTTTTGCATTAAATGCTTTGTGCCATGTTTGTTATTATATGTGCTTTGATAGTGAAGATAGTATATTAGGAATATTTTAATATTAATGTCTTCGAAATCGACTCAAGCTTTTTGGTATCCGAATTTTAGTATCTAACTAATCTAAATTCAAAATTAAAAATCAAATAATATTCATATGGCCAACTTGACCACTTAGTAAATCAAAATTCAAAACTATTAATAACTTAATTTTTTAACTTAAAAATTAATAATATAATATTTGTAATAAGCTAGGAGGCCTCAAATTAATGGGAGCTTCAAGTATTCACTTTAATGGCTTGACCCTTGAGCTACCCATCCTAGTAAAAACTAAATTGAATAAATAGAACTATTTTAATCAAAAGATTGAACATGTGGGAGGGAGGAGAGATAATGAAATGTCAAATCGTAGAGTTCCTCACGGAATGTCAAATCTTACTCGACACCGGCCAAGCCTAACATAGGACCCAACCCTACCCCAAAGAAAATGTTATACCAAACTGAACTAAAAGTGCTTTCTGATGACAAGCCATAAGAAAAGGATGATTTTTCTACCGCATGTATCTAGTCTAATTAAACTCCAAATTGGGTCCATTATTTTTTTATCAAATTTGAATTTTATGGAAACAAAACTCCACAAAGGAAATAAAAAAGGCAAAGCAAATGGAAAGAAATAAATACTATTATTGGAAGGGAAAAGGGAAAAAATGGGATTAAGAAGAGCATGCATCTAAAAGGAAAAAATAAAAGAATACAAGTATAAGATCATAAAATATTTACAAAAAAAATAGTAAAATAAATCTGTTTATTGACTTTACTTTTTATGACAAAAAAGAAAGAAATAAAAAGAGTGCAAATAAGAAATGGAATAGATAAATGTGAAATATACTATATTGAAGATAGGGATATAAAAAACGATAAAGGAAATGAGAAAATGCATTAACTTTAACTTGAAAATAAAAGTAAATAAAGAAATGGGAAAAATGTGCTGGACTTTTATGTGTAGCTCGATATGTAGCATTCAAACTGAACATGCAAATATTATATATCTTTTCAAAAATAAAAATAATCTACTTGATATGTGATTCATGATTCATCCCATGGTGTAAAAGATAAATAATTTATTTTTATTTTACCATTACTTTATTCAATGGTCAAATGTTAACAAAAAATGGAAATTTTATTACCTAAACTAATATATAAGATCGGATCATTCTCACCTACAGATAATTTTATTAATTTTTCTAAATAAATAAACTCAAAGCCATCAAACATAACTGGATGGCTCAATTTGTGTAAGCTACATATTGCACACACACACACACAAATACACAGCACATTCACTATCTCCACAAAGAAAAGGCATGAGAATAGGAAAACCGAGGGAAATAAGATAGAAAGTAAATTATCATTAACATATGTAAGAATACATTTTTACCAAAACAATAAATCTATGTATATTTAATGAGATTGAGAATTGTGTGGTCCAAGACAGATTCATATATATGGACTATCATTGATTTACAAATCAACGGTGGTCTTAAATTTATTTTAAAATTACTTAAAAAAATATTTATCAAGGATCATTATTAATTTATCAATCAAGGGTGAGTCCATATATGTGGACTTATTTTGAGTCCATATATTCCTTTTTTCCATATTTAATCTACAACAGGTTTGATTTTTAAAATGTTGGTAAAAAGAAAAGTTTTTTTTTTTAAATAAATATAGTAGCAATTTGACATCAAACAAAAATGCCTTTTGGTATTTTCTATGTCATTTTGGGCTCTACAAATTATTCGTGTACGGCCCAAAGCTATTTTTTGCGACACCACATTGTCCATATTCTTTAGGCTGTGTTTGGTTTCAGAATTTGGGTCAAGTTTTCAAACTTTAGCCAAGTACCTGTGACGAAAATTTATCAAATTTCTATCAGTACAACTAGAATTTGGCAAAAAATTTCAGCCATAAATTCTTATGATTGGCCAGTTCTTGCTAACAATCATTTTTTATTTTTTTTCTAATACATCTAAAAGTAGGTGGAGCTACTTTTAGACCTATTATATTTATATATTATATATTATATGAATATATTATATACATAAATGATATTATATTTGTTTATCATTTTTACATGATCATAAATTTATAATTTATTTAGGTCTAATAACAAAAAAGTGCATTTATTATTTACTATAATTTATTTAGTGTTATAATAAAATAAAATTTTCTATTATTATTTATTATAAAAAATATATTTGCTTGTTTAAATGTTGACGTACATATTTTTATTTCTTTTACTCATCATATATCATATTAAAAATTAACTAGTATGATATTGCAATAATTATTAATAATATTAGTATAATATAACTAAATTATTAATTATGGTATTCTAAATAAGTTATAATTATATAATTATTTTCTATAAGTATGTTGCTAAGTTTACTTTTATATTTCATTTTTAGTTATTAATTAGTTTACATTAAATTGTTTTCTTCAATCTAATTTGCTAATTATAAACATATTGTATAATTAATAATATAAAAAATAATCTTTATAAAATAATAAGAGATTTCTTTAGTTCTTACTTTTTATTCAAACACTCACTAATAAATTCTCATCATTATATTTTTCATCCAAACACCAATTTAAACTTTTATATTTAATCGATTTGTTCTCGAGAAATAATTTTTTCTCTAAAGTTCTCATGCCGAGACCGTGTTTGGCTCCCAAAACTTGGGCCAAGTTTTGGGAAGGTCACGTGACTAAAGTTCTCCATCCTGGAGAACTAAAACTTCTAGTTGGACCAGTTCTCGCTTCCAGCGAAAACTTCAGTTTTTATTTTTTTATTATTTTTTTACATCTTTTTTCCTTTTTCAATTATTTATTATGTTTTAATTAGTAAAAATTTATTAAATACTATTTATTGTTAATATTATTATTTAAAATATTTTTATATTATCTTAAATAATAATCAATTATTTTATTTTATTTATTAATCTATTGTCATTTTGCTTATAAAATAAATTTTTTAACTTAATATAAATATTTTTCATAAATTATAATATTAATAACATATGAAAATAATAAATTATAATATTATTATTTCATAAGTGATAAATTATAATATTAATATATTTTTCATAAATTATCAATTACATTATTAATATAATATTTTTGTAAATTATTATTTTAATTAAATAAATATATAATATTTTAATTACTATAAATTTATATATCATACAATAATAAATTATATCCTTAGTACTTATTTTTTATCCAAATACTTACTAAAACTTATTTATCAAATCAACTTTTCAAATTCCATCATTATATTTTTCATCCAAACACCAAACATAAACTTTTTTATCAAATCGATTAGTTCTCGAAAACTAACGGAAGCTAAATGTTTTCATGCCAAACACAAGCTAATAGAGTTTAGACATGTTTGTTCAAGTAGCTACTACTTGTGAATATTTTATAAGAAAATATTGTTTAGAGAATATAAATTTATTGTAATTAAAATATTATATATAGAGAGAGAAGTTAATGATTATGTAGAGCATCCCGCTCGATAGAACATTAGTGTAGAGCGCTCATTTTTTATTATTTAATTATATTCATAATTAGATTAATCATATATTTCTTAGATGAAGAAATATATATATATATATTTATTAAGATAATTTGATAATAAAAAAGTATCATATAAGACTAAATAAATTACAGTCGTTGAATTAGTCATATTTGTTAAAATAATTTGATCATGATCATCAGATAATTCGATGATTTTGATTTTAATTATATCTATTATTTAACACATATTTTAACTTAATATATATTTATTTTATTAATCTAATAAATATAATGATTGTTCTACACATATTCTGCATTAAATGCTCTACATATATATTTTATAAGGGATAGTGAAAGTACTAAAATATGATCATTTCAATCCCCCGAAAAAGGTACCAAAAAGTGAGAATTAACCTGTTAATTTTTCTTCAATGTAATACAAGTCTATATGGAGGACTACAGAAAGAAAATTTTCTAGCTTATTGACTTGATAAAAATTTTGTTGCCCAAATGACTCGTGTATAATTTATCCACTTTAGATAAAAAGAATCTCTCTCTCTCTCTCTCTCTCTCTCTCTATATATATATATATATATATATATATATATATAGTTAACGTGTAACAAATATTTATCATATAGTTATTTATTATTTATATTTTTTATTCATCTATTTTAAAAAGTTAAAAATGAGAGATAAATATAAATATAAATTATTTTATCTTATTGTACTTTTGTCATGTTATGACTCGGATTTTCAGAAAATAAATAAAAAATATTTATTTTAATTGATTGAATTTGAAAATCCCTATAGTAATATTCTGGAATTATTTAATTCCAAAATTCAAGGAAAATTGGAAAAGTGGTTAAAGGGATAAAAGAAGGAATTTTATAGGATTTGATTTGTTGAAGATATTATGATGGGAAACTAAATAATCTCATATTTTATTAAATCAAAGAGATTATGATAAGATTTGATGAACGATGAATGGTCAAGATTCATTTTAAAAGAGTGCAAGGCCTAAATAGGAATCAAAACTCTAGTCTAAAATTATAAATAAGCATAGAAGAAAGGATGAAAACTCTTGTTGGCAAAACAGAATTTTTGTCTCACGAGCTCCTCTTTTCTTCTCATTTTCACGTGAACTGAGGCATTTCAAAGAGCACTCGGCAGCTGGTTTCAAAGGCCCCACGTAGGAGAAGAACCTTGATGTGACGGACGCAGATTTCAAGGTCTCATCACATAGAAATAGTCAATCAAAATCTCGACGTCTGTGCAGTTTTCAGCAGACAAGATCTCAGTTGGTTTCAACCAACTTAAGATACATAGGAGATCTCATGGCATCGATTTTTCGCGACATGGACCCTTGAACTCTTCTCCGTTATACAGATATTTCCTTGATATATTGTTAGCATCGATTGGATATCGTATGACATAGATAGGATGAACGAAAAGTTGCATCAAAACGTGACTTCCCGATGGTAGCAGAAACCCGGGTTCTGCACTGCTCGTCCTGAGTTCTTATGACCCCGGTGCGAATAAGAGTGCAACCGGACCGAGTTCAATGAACCCGACTTGGGTTTGATAGGTAACACGACACGAGTTCCCGTACTCGAGTGCAATGTGGAGTTGGATCAACTGAACCGATCCAGGTTCCGGCTTACCCGGTCCGAATTTTGAAGATCTGCTAATAATAAATTGAAACCGAGCCGATCCAGCTCAGGTTCTATCCAACCCGACTCGGGTTATGACACAAATATAGAAAAATTGGATTGTTGGATCGGGTTTTGACTTGCTCGTTCCTGGTTCTGTTGATAGTAATAGATGAATGAAAAGTTAATAGGATCTGAACCGAGTTCCAGATAGTCCGACCTGGATTCTATGAAGAAGATGTTATCGGATTGAATAGAATCAGCTCGGCCTGAATTTCAGAGGACCCGATCTGAGTTCTACTGAAGATGAAAATTGCAAGGTGAACTAACGTAGTCCGGCCAGGGTTTCATCCCACCTGGCTCGGGTTGATTGAATTATAGTCGGTTTGGACACCAGACGAATCGGCCTGAGTTTCGTTCCACCTGTTTCGAGTTTAGTTCAAAAAATAATATTAATGAGTTATCGATTATAGTTAATTAAGATAAAGTTATATTGTTGATTCCTAAACATAATAGCATCATAATTGATCATTGATTATTGATGAAGTTATTGATATGATAATAATTTATCATAAACGGATATATACATTGATTGTTAAATGGTTATTGATATCGATAAGATTGACACTTCATCACATATTATTTATCAAAAATTGATAATGGAGAATTAGAATCGATGAAAATCAGTTATGAATAATAGGTGTATTGATTTATTGACTGACACCTAATTAAGATAGCATGATCGAGTTGATCCCATGATGGAACCCTAAATTGAAAAGGCGCCTAAATCGATAAAGATAGACGTCATAGGTAAACAAGGTAAAAGATGAAAATTATGGGTCTTCATGCTTTGTGTATTGTGATCTTTATGGTTGATTGCCTCCACGCAGTATGATGTTCCCTTAATAAATGAGACCTCTCGACACGACCTTATGGTTCGTATGGTAACTTCAAGGATTAAATGAATAATTGAACAATTGTATTATTACCTCTATGGTATTGACAATTGTATTACAATCATAGTGGTTAAAGAATAGATAATTGATAATCGTATTATGACATTGATGTTATTGACGATTGTCTTGCAAATTGATTAATTGACAATTGTATTGTGACATTTATGGTATTATCGATTGTATGCATCCTTTGCAGTTGAAGAAAAGATAATTGACTAATTAACAATAATCGTTATGGTATGGACTATTGTATTGCACAGTAACCGTTATAGTATGGACGATTGTATTCCAACCGATATGGTTGATGGATAAATGAATTGCGCCCTAGTGATTGATAGATAATTGATTTCGTCGTCATGTATGATGGATAGTAGATCGTGCCCTTTGTGCCCGATCTATAATTGCTAAATAGGACCTCCATTGAGTTTGACCAATTGGATAATTGATTAATGATAATTGTTAATTGAAGTAGTTGATATTGATTGATCATCCTTAAGTTGATGGTATGAATAATTGTATAATTGATCAATTATTTATAAATAATTATTATTGTATAAATTATTTATCATTAATCATGACATTATTTATAGATTATTGATTGTTCATATAATTGAATGGCTCTTATTGATATTGATTCATGATTTATATAGATATTATTATGGGTGACTCTACGTTTTGAGATTTCTCATTATGCTTTGCCCCTGTACTTGAATCTGTGCAGGATAAGATTGATGGCGATGGTGAGATGGTTGGTGGCTCCTCTAACGAGTGACATGTACATGGATATAGGGTCAATTATTATATAGATGTAGGACTCATGAACCCATAAATTATTGGATATTGTATAAATAACTTCCGCATATTATAAAGTTTATTGCAAATGAGTCTTCCTGCTTATGTATGTCAGTTTGTTGAAGTCAAGCTATAAAATTGAGTAGCGTTGCCGAAATAGCCTTTTTGCGCAAGAAAAAGAAGAAAAAACATCACATTACCCTATCAAAATTATCATTCCAAACAAATTCTTAGTGCATATCGGTTGTGTTTGGCACAGATATAGGTTAAGAACTTTAGTTCTAAGAACATTTTAGATTTGACACAGAAGTTCCAATGGACAAATTTTGCATCCGACTTGAACTTTTGCGTGTGACGTGACAGCAAAGTAATCGGAAGTTCTCTTGACTGTTTGGAATAAATCTTCTATCTCCTAGCGCCAAAAGTAACCGACAAACGATGCAGGAAAATGAAAGTTGATGCCATTTAGCAACCAGTATGAAAACAACACCAATCGAATGGCGACGGAACTTCAACACAACGGAAAAAATGACAGCAACGGGCAAGGCTAGACAAACATGGAAGCCTCTGCACATGTTCTACAAATTGACTTAGAAATAAAAATATGCAGCAACTTAGCAATGAATAAAAGGAGAGCAAGTCGAGACAGTGCATAGCACATCTCAATTTACATCACAACAAGAGTACGAAAAGAAATTTGAAATCAAACTTAGTGCACACATCACAACAACAAGTCCATGGTCAAAATGACATCAGTTCACACAGCAATCTGATCACTAGCTGATCACAATAGGTTTTTATCCCATTTTAGATGCATTTCATCGATATCGAGCTCCTATTTTGCATAACTTTTGGTCAATTATGTTTGGAATGCAAGGATTGTGATAACTAGTTGATCTTTCTCATTTTATACTTGATTTCATATGCATAGAGGCTCTGAATTGCCAAAATTCATAAATATGTCAATTATATGCAAATATCATTTCAATGTGCAAGTTATCATTTTTCTATTTGAGCTGATTTTCAGTGATTTTCTTGCCCTAAATCCATTGCCATAATGAATGAATCATATTTGTATGATCATATTTCAACTTGTGCAAAATTATCAATCCATTTCACAAGTTATCATTTTTCAATGCCAAGTTATCGTGTAAGGGCAAAACTGTCATTTCGATATGCAAAACTATCAAATCTGCACAAAGACATTAAGTAATCACTAAAACACTGTCTTAACTCATTGCTGTTAAAATTTGATCGCATTTGGATAACCATAACAAAAGTTATGACAAGTTATCATTTTAGTGGCTAAAAATTATCATTCCGGGTCACAGTTATCAACACTATGAAATCCTATCTACATTTGATTTCTGACCTCATTCACTTGCCACATTAATCCTTTTGATGTCTTTAATGTCTTGAATCACTTTTATTTGGATAATTTTCATGATTAGTGCAAAGTTATCATTTTCGGGTTCCAAAAATCATTTGTTTTGATTTTGGTTTTCATTTCTGCACAACATTAAATCCTATTTGATGTTTGAGCTGATCCTAGTAACTATTTTCATTCTTATTTATTTATTTACTATTAGAGGACTTTGATGTTTGTTGTTGTGGATTTTCTAGCAGGGAAAAGAAGTGTGAATTGAGCCAAAAAGGAGGGGGGACCACCTACCTTTTGTTGTCCAAAAAGCTGTCATTGGGATATTTTTTTGGTCCAGAGGACACTTGGCACAATCAAGGCATAAGGAATTATCTGATGTTAATCTAAGAGTGATTAAAGGTCATATATAAGCTGGAAACCCTAGGGAAGATGGGGGGAGGCCGGCCATTGTGCAAAGGGGAGAGCTGATTGAGCTGATTGGAGCTGAAGTGTGGAGGAAGGCTTGCTGATTTCTGCAGAACAGCCCTCATTTCAGGATGGATTCCTATTATTCTTCATTCCATTGTGTATCTAGCTTTGTAATTATGAGGAGCTAAATCCTATGTCTCCTAGGATAGGGTAGTAGTCTAGGTTAATTGTGGATGGATGTAAACAAGTCTGAATTCCTTCATTGATTTCAATCCTGATTTCTGGTTTCCTATTTCATATGAACCAGATTCTTGTCTTTGTAAGGTCCTACTTTTATTTACAACTGAGAAGTTTTCATTTGATCTAATCTTGTTCAGAAATGATCCAAGAATTAATGCCATATTTCTAGGTTCTAATCTAATTAAGAATCTGATTTTCTGAATTCTGAAATCTATTTTCTCCCAAATCTGATTTCTGATTTCTCATTTAAACGGTTTTATATCATTGTTGAGCTCTGATTTAATTGATAACTGAGAGGTTACTTATGGTTTTATTCCTGTTCAGAAATGAATCAAGAGGCAATGGTAATTCAAAGTTTTAATTCCTGAATTATTGAAAATCCCTCAATGTTGATTTCTGGTTTTCAATCCTGAATTCAAATCTGATTTTAAAGATCTTTGGGATTCTATTTTATTATTGTAAACCTCTGATTTTATTCCATCATTGAGAGGTGATTATAAGGTTGTTTTGATGTTCAGAGATGGACCAAGAATACAATGACATTTGTTGAATTCCCATGTGTGATTAGGTGCTGATTTCTATCCAATTCATTAGTGAAAATGTGGATTTCATTTGAATTTGCAGCTGAGAGCCTGATTTAAAATCCTCTTATATTTTAGAGATAAACTAAGAAGCATTTGCGATAATATTGGATTGATTTCATCCGTATTTAACTGATTGAAGCATTTCCATCATTTTCAAAGTGCAATTACAAGTTATCATTTCATATTTCACCAAATTATTGAAATTCAGCAAAGAGACTAAAGTTTGAGCTTCATATTGACTTGATTTCAGTCAGGACCTCTTCTAATTCAACTTAGCTAATCAATCATATGAGAATATGATAATTAGTTTTAAATTAATTAAGCTGTGAAAATAGATTATTTCAAGTTGAGTTAAAATTGACATTTAATGATAACTTGTCCATTCCATCCAAATTAAGTTAGATGAACCCCAACTCATAGGAGAACCTTCCTCATTGATAGTTAATCCCTTTGAGATTCTAGTTTAGCATTTACAATTCAATTTTGATAACCTTTCAAAATTTAAAAATAGTTATCATTTTAGCCATTTTTTAGAAGTCGGTTTGCATTTTCTTTCAATTTCTTGAAATTTTGACTTTAATTAAGGCTAGTCTAGATTGTTTATGGAATCTTAGGCTTCAAATCACTGTAGATATGACATTTAGGGTCACTAGAATTGACATGTGTACTACAGTAGAGAGTGAATTAAGGAGTTAGACTAAAATTGAAAAAAAAATCTCGCTTTTGACTCAAAATTCAGCAAGTTATCACTACACTCCTCAATATCACTATCAAATTTTTGGCACCGTTACCGATGATTTGAGGTCAATTAGATTAACTTAGATAGTTTAGATTGGTTTTACATTAATTTTCAGTCCATTTATTAGCCCAATTTTCAATTTTTGTAAGTTATCATTCTTAATTTTTCACTTTTGTCTAGTTTACTTTCTTTTTTGAAATTTGATACTTCTGAATTCATTTATGCAGGATTTAGACAATCAAGAAGAACATTATCAATCAGATTCTAAACATGAAAGAAGATTCTTGAGGAGGAGAAGATTGCAAAGAATTGAGGCTAGAAGAAGAATTTTTGAGGAAGAAGAAGAGGAATTCAACATGGCTGCACCAAGGACACTCAATGATTGCTATTCACCCAGTAATGTTAGAAATCAACAAGGGAATGGAGTCCTAGCTCTAGCTGTCAATTTTGAAGTGAATCCAGCCTTGGTGATAAGGATAAGGCAATACCAATTTGTCGGTTTAGGGAATGAAGGTCCAGCCTCGCACTTAGATAGATTTACAGCACTCCACTTCAATAATACACCCATGGATGTTGTCTACATGAGGTTGTTCCCTTTCTCACTCAAGGACAATGCCAAGATTTGGTACAAGACTCTCAAACCAGAAGAGATGGCTACTTGAGAATCTATTATTCAATTGTTTCTAGCTGAATTCTTCCCACATAGCAAATTTGATAACTATAGATATCAGATTGTGAGGTTCTACCAATTGAATCAGGAGAATATATGTGATACAAGGCAAAGACTCCAAAAGGCTTGTTGAGGGCATGTCCACATCATGGCTTTGAGAAATGGCAACTTGTTAACTATTTTCACAAAGGATTGAATTACCCCAACAAGGTTGCATTGGATACAGCTGCAGGAGGGATATTTGCATCAACAAACATTGATGAAGCCTACCAATTGATTGAGAACATGGCCAAGAACTATCATTTCCTTACACATGACAGAACAAGAAGGCCATCCAATGAAAATCAAGTCAATAACATTGTTGTTTAGATTGAAGAAGGATTGAAAAAGGCATTAGAGAATCTGAATTTGTCCACTAACGTAGGAAAGTCTTCAAATCAGGAATCAATGTGTGATGTATGTGGAAACTAGGGCCATGTCACCGAGAGTTGCAACTTGATAATGCAGCAATATGAGCAATCCATAGATCAAGTCAATGCTATGGGGAATTATGCAGTCAAGCCACCTGCTAAATTTTACACTCCAAAGAATAGGAACCATCCCTACCTCTACTACAAGGCCAATCACTATCAAGGGCCACCTATGCAAAATTCTAATTGGCAACCCAAGATTTTGCCAAGGAATCAACCTTCACCATACCAGCCTCCACAAGTTCAAGTGCAAAAACCTCCTTTTGAGCAACCACCACCAACTCAACCTTCTCAATTCTCAAAAATAGAGAAGATGCTGCAACAAATTCAGAAGAAGCAAGGCAATCAGGAGGAGGCAATTTTGAAAATTAATTCTAGACTTGATACTATTGAGAACCAAATTGCTCAGCAACCTAGCACCTCAGCTAGACCTCTCATATTCTTCCTTGGACAACCTGAATTAAACCCCAAAGAGCAAGTTCAAGCTGTTCAGCTCAGGAGTGGAAAAATTATAGAAGAACCAATGAGGAATGTTGAGGGAAATCCAGCTGAAGTCAGTACAAGTTCAGGGCCTACAGAAAAATCAAATGAGGGGGCTGTCTTGGAAAATCAGAATCAACATCCTCAAGGTGAAGTTAGGGCTAGAATTTTTTATAAGGTGCCTTTCCCTCAAAGGCTAATCAAGGCAAGACAGGACCAACAATATGAAAGATTCATTGAAATCATGAAGAAGTTAAATATCAATGTGCCATTTGTGGAGGCAATTCAGGAGATGCCCTCCTATGCAAAGTTTTTGAAGGAAATCTTAACCAAGAAAAGGAGGATTATGGAGCATGAAACTATTACCTTGACTGAGAAAGCTTCTGCAATCATCCAAAACAAATTGCCACCCAAGTTGAAAGATCAAGGAAGCTTCTCAATCCCTTGTGAAATTGGAAATAGAAAAATTCAAAGGGCTATGTGTGATTTGGGTGCATCAGTGAGTGTCATACCTCTTTCACTTTGTAGAAAGCTTGAAGTTGGAGATATGAAACCTACAAACATGTCCCTACAGCTGGCAGATAAATCCATCAAGTATCCACATGGAATCATTGAAGACATACCCCTCAAAGTTGGCAAATTTTATATTCCAGTAGACTTTGTGGTACTTGACATAGATAAAGACTTCAATACCCCTATTCTTCTAGGGAGGCCTTTCTTAGCCACTCCAGGAGCTGTCATAGATGTCAAGGAGGGCAGATTGACATTCCAAATTAGAGAGGATAACATAGAATTTAATTTGGCACAAGTTATCAGTAGGTCCAATTTTCAGAAAAATGATTTTGAGGAGGGGCAGCTAGATCAAGTTGTTCAACAAGTTTCTGTCATAATTCTCATTGAAGATCCATTGCAAAGGTGCCTAATGTTTGATCATTTGAAGAAATTAGAGGACCCAGAGGCTAAGGCATACCAATCTGCACTTAATTCTTTAAAATCAGTGGGAAATTCAGAAAATCAGAATGAAGTGTATCAAGTTATCACTGCTGAACCCCACACTAATTCAACTCAGGACACTTCATCCCATTTGGAGTTGAAACCTCTTTCTTGTCCAGGGGATTCATATATCATACATAAGTGTTTTAGAGATGAGAAGTTAGGAGATTTTTGGTACAATGAAGGAGGAAATCAAGCTGAAAAACAAAGGTCAATCATTGGCAAACTAAGAGATCCATACTTGATTAGTGAAGTTATCCACAAATTGAGATCTCTACTTGATCATATCATACTATTCAAACTTCCTTAACATGAAGAAGTGGAAAAATGTCCAGCCTAAGACACTAAAGTAGGGCACTTCTTGGGAGGTAACCCAAGCCATTTTACACTTAATCTTTCTATTTTGCAGGAATAAAGAAGGGAGGAATCAGATCAATCCATAAATTGGCAATTAGGGAGCACCCTACCCTTAATTTTAATTTTTCTCACTGAAATCTTATTGAACTGATAGTATCTTTTCATTCATGCTGAAATCATCATATTAACATTTGAATTATCATACATATCAGTTATCTCAATCCATCCTAGCTGAATTTCAGTGAATTTCAATGCATTATTGAATTGTGCACCATAAAAATCTAAAATTGAATATCCCACTGATATCTCTTGTTTCCCTGCAGGATTAGCTAAAATTCATAAAGAATAGACCAATCTCAGCCCCTGATTTAGACGCAAGAACCATTGGAAGGGATCAAATGCATAATTCCATCAATTTCATACCCTCCCAACCTTCTCCCTTGCCTATCTTTCCCAACACTGTGGACAGTGTTAAAGTTAAGCTCGGGGGAGGAAACATGTTACTTTTCTAACCTTTACACCATGTTTTCAATCTATTTTAATGCTTATATCATCATTTACCACCAGGTTATCATTGTTTGAACAAGTTATCACTCGGTTATCACTTTTTGGGCTCAACTCAATTCTGAATTTATTTTAACTCTGAAATGGGTAGAATACTTCATTATGACAGTTGGTACACTCCAATATCAAGTTGCCAACTTGGTCATTAGTCTTCTTACTTTAATTGACATTATCAATTCAGATGCATTTGAATTAAATTTCAGCTGAAAATTTTTCCTTTTGTGGATAACACTAGCTGACATTCATGGATTAATTGGAAAGTAGAAGATGTCTAGAAAGGAGTCAAGGCTCTTGCTGCCATGTTAAATAGGAAACCTTGTCTATTTGAATTTATGGGTCTAAACTATACTTGAGTTTGAATCATTGCTCACTTCATGAATAGAATAGGAAGAAAAAAATGGAAAAAGGAAAAGTGAAAAGTTGCATTTTGCATTCCATTGCATGCATGAATAAAGAGAGTGAAATTCCAAAAAGAAACCTCTCTTGAATAAAGCCAGAATTTTTATCTTGTGATCAGCATCAATAAAAATCAGGTCTTTACCAGTTTATTTGCATTTGCATGAATAAAAGTCAGGTGTTAAACATATTTAAGCAGTGGAAAATCTGTTCATGAATAGATTGATGTTTCAAACTTTTTAGTAAAGTTGATAATTCTTGAAATCCAAATTAGTTAATGTTAGTACTTCATTCATGACTTAAATTTGCTTTAACCTTTATGACTCCTCAGCTAGAATTTGGGAATTGGAAAGAATGGGATGGAGTGTTGGCAAAGTGGAAAACTCATTGGATTAATTCAGCTGATTTTCAATTCATTTGTGGACTGTTAATTCAAGTTAGTCCTTAATTTCTGAATGTTTTGCTTAAGGACAAGCAAAAAGCTAAGCTTGGGGGAGTTTGATCACTAGCTGATCACAATAGTTTTTTATCCCATTTTAGATGCATTTCACCCATATCGAACTCCTATTTTACATAACTTTTGGCCAATTATGTTTGGAATGCAAGGATTGTGATAACTAGTTGATCTTTCTTAATTTATACTTGATTTCGTATGCATAGAGGCTCTGAATTGTCAAAATCCATAAATATGTCAATTCTATGCAAAGTTATCATTTCAATGTGCAAATTATCATTTTTCTATTTGAGCTGATTTACAGTGATTTTCTTGTCCTAAATCCACTGCCATCATGAATGAATCATATTTGGATGATCATATTTCAATTTGTGCAAAATTATCAATCCATTTCACAAGTTATCATTTTTCAATGTCAAGTTATGTTTAAGGGCAAAACTGTCATTTCAATATGCAAAACTATCAAATCTACACAAAGGCATTAAACAATCACTAAAACACTGTCTTAACTCATTGCAGTTCAAATTTGATCTCATTTGAATAACCATAATAAAAGTTATGACAAGTTATCATTTTAGTGGCTAAAAGTTATCATTCCGGGTCACTAAGTTATCAACACTATGAAATCCTATCTACATTTGATTTCTGACCTCATTCACTTGCCACATTAATCCTTTTGATGTCTTTAATGTCTTGAATCACTTTTATTTGGATAATTTTCATGATTAGTGCAAAGTTATCATTTTCGGGTTCCAAAAATCATTTGTTTTGATTTTGGTTTTCATTTCTGCACAACATTAAATCCTATTTGATGTTTGAGCTGATCCTAGTAGCTATCCTCATTCTTATTTGTTTATTTACTATTAGAGGACTTTGATGTTTGCTGTTGTGGATTTTCTAGCAGGAAAAAGAAGTGTGAATTGAGCCAAAAAGGAGTGGGGACCACCTATTTTTTGTTGTCCAAAAAGTTGCCATTGGGATATTTTTCTGGTCCAGAGGACACTTGGCACAATCAAGGCATAAGGAATTATCTGATGCTGATCTAAGGGTGATTAAAGGTCATATATAAGCTGGAAACCCTAGGGAAGATGGGGGGAGGCCGGCCATTGTGCAAAGGGGAGAGCTGATTGAGCTGATTGGAGCTGAAGTGTGGAGGAAGGCTTGCTGATTTTTGCAGAATAGTCCTCATTTCAGGATGGATTGCTATTATTCTTCATTCCATTGTTTATCTAGCTTTGTAATTATGAGGAGCTAAATCCTATGTCTCCTAGGATAGGGTAGTAGTCTAGGTTAATTGTGGATGGATGTAAACAAGTCTGAATTCCTTCATTGATTTCAATCCTAATTTCTGGTTTCCTATTTCATATGAACCAGATTCTTGTCTTTGTAAGGTCCTACTTTTATTTACAACTGAGAAGTTGTCATTTGGTCTAATCTTGTTCAGAAATGATCCAAGAATTAATGACATGTTTCTAGGTTCTAATCTAATTAAGAATCTGATTTCCTGAATTCTGAAATCTATTTTCTCCCAAATCTGATTTCTGATTTAAACTGTTTTCTATCATTGTTGAGCCCTGATTTAATTGATAACTAAGAGGTTACATATGATTTCATTCCTGTTCAGAAATGAATCAAGAGGCAATGGTAATTCAAAGTTTTTATTCCTGAATTATTGAAAATCTCTCAATGCTGATTTCTGGTTTTCAATCCTGAATTCAAATCTGATTTTAAGGATCTTTGGGATTCTATTTTTTCATTGTAAACCTCTGATTTTATTCCATCACTGAGATGTGATTATAAGGTTGTCTTGATTTTCAGAGATGGACCAAGAATGCAATGACATTTGTTGAATTCCCATGTGTGATTAGGTGCTGATTTCTATCCAATTCATTAGTGAAAATGTGGATTTCATTTGAATTTGCAGCTGAGATGCTGATTTAAAATTCTTTTGTAGTTTAGAAATAAACCAATAAGCATTTACACTAATATTAGATTTATTTCATCCCTGTTTAACTGATTGAAGCATTTCCATCATTTTCAAAGTGTAATTGCAAGTTATTATTTCATACTTCATCAAATTACTGAAATTTAACAAAGAGACTAAAGTTTGAGCTTCATGTTGACTTGATTTCAGTCAGGACCTCTTCTAATTCAACTTAGCTAATCAATCATATGAGAATATGATAATTAGTTCTAAATTAATTAAGTTGTGAAAACAAATTATTTCAAGTTGAGTTAAAATTGACATTTAATGATAACTTGTCCATTCCATCCATAATTAAGTTAGATGAACTCCAACTCTTAGGAGAACCTTCCTCATTGATAGTTAACCCTTTTAAGCCTCTAGTTTAGCATTTACAATTCAGTTTTGATAACCTTTCAAAAATCTAAAAACATATATCATTTTAGCCACTTTTTAGAAATCGGTTTGCATTTTCTTTCAATTTCTTGAAATTTTGACTTTAGTTAAGGCTAGTCTAGATTGTTTATGGAATCTTAGGCTTCAAATCACTGTGGATACGACATTTAGGGTCACTAGAATTGACCTATGCACTGCAGTAGAGAGTGAATTAAGGAGTTAGACTAAAATTGAAAAAATCTCACTTTTGACTCAAAATTCAGCAAGTTATCACTACACACCTCAATATCACTATTACAATCTCAACATCCACACATCATAGCAACAAGTCCATGGTCAAAATGACATCGCAGGGTCTAACTCACACCTTGCTACCACAATTACAAGCAATCTTAGCTACAACGTAGAACAGTATAGCACACACAAAGATAAGTAGTACGAAGTTCCTTTGACAATTGCATCCACACTGAATATTTTGGAGTGGCTGTTCAACAATAGTTTCAGAAGAGGATGGAGTTTGAGATGGCAGCATAACATGTTGAATTTTAATAGATAGTTCAGATTTGTTTGGTAGCTTCGTGTAATTGTCATCCTGCATTTCACAATACTTTGAAAGGGAACTTGCGGCTGCATCAAAGGAGTCAAACTTCTTGTACACACAATAAGGATAACCTGACACCTGTGCTTGACATTCAGACCATGTGTCATATATACCTAGTTTGCGACCTTCGTATACAACATAAAATCTCCAGGGAGCCATCCTAATCCTCTGTGGTAAGGTGTCCTGCATGAATAGCGTGAGTGAACAAATTGAATTATTGTCGGCAAACTAAAAAGGATAACCTGAAGGCAGCTTTTATTCGACAGAAAACTAAAAAGGAGATTTAATGCTACTGTATCGTTGAAAAGCACAGAATGGCTCTATGGAGCAAAATATATAATTTCTACCTCTTATACAGAATGTCTGTTTGACTAGGAGAAGCACAAATTTGAAAGTATAAACAAAACTAAGTCAAGGGATAAGCAAAAAACAAACTGTGAGTGAGCTAAAAGTATAACCTAATACTAAGTCATTATTACACCATATAAGTTGAAGAAAATGGCAACCATCTACTCGTAAAGAAAATCAACGAACAAGCAGGATATGAAGAAAAGGACAAGCACCTTATGGTAAATAAAATCAAGGGATAAGCAAGATATGTTAAGATATGTCACAGATAGTATATTGGGTAAAAGGTTCATTTATTAGTAGACGAGTCGCAATAACTTGTTGAATTATAAGTTAAGTCGTATGTTTATGCCTTCCATGATCAGCCCAAATCCTAGCTGATATGTCGTCCCGAAGAATGTCGCCTCTTATTCTTTCGGTTGATGAGGCGGGCACAGAAGGTGTCAAGTCACCTGCACGGACCGCCTCGGGTTCGGGCCGGATAGTCATATTGAAGTACTTGTCGCCTCCTTGATGACGTCTTACGATGTTGTGTATTATACAACATACTATGACAATGTACTTTTGAATCTTCGACGGAAACCGCATGGGGCTACGAAGCATTCGAAACCTTTTTTCAGAATTCCGAATGACTTTTCTGCACAATTTCGCAACTGCGCATGTCGGTGATTAAAAATGTCCTTCACATCACGATACCGTCAGGCCGGGGTGTCCTCCGTAAAAGTCCCCATATGATACCTGCCTCCTCGGTAAGGTGCTATGAACTTGTCGGAATTCGCATAACCTGAATCCACATGAAAGTACTTTCCTACAAGCAACGTTACAATAAGTAATGAGATGGGCATATGCAAATCGAAAATAAGGGTTACAAGTGCCTACCGTCGGGTACGCGAAATTCATTCCTTTCGATGCACCACCTCAAGACCTTCATATCGCCTGCTGAACCTTCCCAATCAGCACAAACGAATAGGAAGGTGTGGTCAAAAGATGTGGCGGCCATGACATTTTGTGAAAGAAAACCTTTACGATTTTGATACGGCACTGCTTTCGATTTTGGCACATGAGCTGGGATGTGAGTTCCGTCGACAGCACCTAATGCATTTTGTATTGAGGAATCAATGAAGGTTAACGAACATAAGCAATTATAAGTTTTGTTTACAAGTGCACGCGACATGACTTGCCGCAAAGTACGGATAGAATCGGCGACTGTCCTGCACTCGAGGGTGAACACCAATATCTTCATCCAAGAGTACTATGAACTTGTCGCTTAATGAACAAATAGCTTTCAAGACATTCCTGAAGTGTTGTGATATTATTTCACCAGAGTGTTGGAACTCCTCTTGCATGTCCCTATTTGTTTCATCTCGGGCAATGGCAAATAAAAAGATGGCCAGTTGTTCCCGTGCACTGACATGTTTTGTCGATGCAAGAAGTCCATTGGTAGTAAGCATCTCCTCCAACATCATAAACGTTGTATTTTCAACTGCGAAATGATAATACCCTCTTTTCGGATGGTCATTCAACATTTCATTAACCAATTGATCTCCCGTGAATGGCCGTGTCCTACAGGGAAGCTTCGGGATGCGCACGGAGGACGGTGTCCCATTTGCCAAGTCGACGTGACCTTGCGAAGAATCATCCACATCATCTTCGTAAAGTTCGTCGAAAAGCAAGTCCTCAACGAGGAAGGACCACAATTGTTCAGTATTCATCTGCCATAACACAAGTGATATAATGCGCAATAAAATACGAGTAGCAACCGAACATAATAGTTATGCAAGACATTTGTTCAGAACATAATTAAAAGTCTTAATACATAAATTAGGAAATACAAAGTCTTCCCGTCATGGTACAGAGCACATGCGCCATACTAATAGTACTTAGATTATAATATGTTAAGATGTCTTACATAAAGCAACTTGCTAAGAAAAAAGTACATGGATCTAAGATAACTTGGCCCGTCCAAATAGTAGATCTACTCTTCCCCCACTCAAATCTTCCTCCTCAACCCCCTCGCCACTGGACCTAGGTGGAATAAAACGTCGGGAAGGTAATGCGAAGCTTGGGTTTGCAGGCCTCACTACTTTGCTCGGACTACAGAACGGATTCGGCGAGCTTTGGAACATGGCAAAGGGATTCGGCCAGCTTTGGAACGTGGCCAAGGGATTCGGCATACTACTTGCTCCGAAGAAGGATGCACGGAAATCAGAAGCGGGGTACGCCGGTGATGCTGTAAAAGTGATCGTAGTAGTGACAGGAGCTACCCCACATGCTGCGGCTGGTGACCGAACTTCCTCAGGCGAGAAGGTTGTGAACGGCATTGTCGACGGCGCCAGAGGGGGGAGACGATAGTACTCTGACACCTTTCTGGTTATCCACGTCTGAAGCATTTGATCGTCGCATCGCATGAACGTCCATAACTCTTCCATGAGCTTCATCCTCCTCAAAGCTAGCTCCTGTGCAACCATATCCACACCCTTAACACTTTTTTTCTTCTTCGACATGATTGGAGTGGAAGTGGACCTGGTTCTCTTGCCCGAAGAGGTTGTTCCATAAGAACTTGGCAGCACTCGTTCGGTAGGATCTTGGTTGTTCTCTTTTTCTAGTCCATAAGCGGTGGGTGTGGTCATATCAATAATGTTGCCATCGGAGCTATCTTTTTCCTCTTCCAAGTCCACGAGCTTGGCGGTCGTACATGCCTCTTTGCCCGTGGCAGTGTTCTTGGCGAACAAGAAGACGAAGTCATCGTAATGAGGGAACGTTTTGTTCTTTACCCTCATGTAATCTTTGTTAACCTGGTACAGTGAAGAAGGACACGTCAGTACAATCGGATGGCTTATGCGTTGAGTGGATAGAGATTTAAAAAAATACGACTGCTCACCACTATCACTTCCTCCCACATTACCTCTTCCGGTGGCTGTGGCATGCACTTATCCGTCCCATCCCCATCCGCTCTTGTTAGCAAGAGTCCGACACAATTCGAAATTTTTTTTCATCACTTTGAGATGATTCTTCATATGCTCGATAGTCATTCGTTCACCAAAGTGCCCATTGAACCTGTTGCACATCCTTTTCCACGCTTCTGGCGCAAATGTATTACCCCAGAAGTAACCATCCACATTCTCTTGCATCATCATCCCAACGAAGAAGGCATCCATATTTAGGGACCAATGGCTAGATCGTGCCTTCTCCGAAGAGTTCATCTTTTCTTTTCCCTTATTGGAACTCATTGTTGTCTATAGAAGACCAAGAAAGAACTTTGGAATGTGTTCGCATAAGATATCATACATAAATAAGAATCTATTTTCGCACGATGTGGCTAAGTGTTTCAAAAGCATCATTGAAAATTAGTATGCTTAATGGCATATCGGAGTTGCCTCCAACCTAATTAAGCTCCGTCCTTATTGAACTGATTTAAACATAACATAATAATGCTATTCAAGAATTAACAGACCAACTTATATAGCAACATGCTATGCAAGAATTAACATAATATTGCTATTACTATCTTGAATGCATGTTGATTGATATTATTTACTGTCTTAAGTATTCATATGATGTTGCATGTGATGTTCAATTAGTAATTCCCAAGTAATGAAGTAATATGCGAGCGATACTTCTTAAAAATCTGGAAACCAACCCGAATGACACAAAAGAAACTCTTAACGCATGCGTTGTCAAGCTTGTTTGAATTTTCATGAGCTGTGAACATAGTTTGTAAATATTTAAGAACCCAGCATGAAAATGAAGTAAGATAAAACATCGAGAATGTACCTCAATGCTCCTTGAAAGCTCCAACGTCGTGACGGGTGGAGAATGCGGGATCGACCCTTCTCTCACAACCTGCGGGAACAATAGATCAAGAAATTAATCCAAGTGTCTTATCCAGTCGAAGAAAGAACTAATGTTGCACGAGGTACGGCTCCACGGCAAACGATAATCAAGAAATCAGAATTTTAACATTTTAACGATAATACAAACACAAAAAATGTTCTAAGAACTTTAGTTTTTAAAATCAGAATTTTAAAAAAATGAAATTGACCAAAACAAACACAAAAACTCACATCCCTAATACAAGAGGGATAATATATTGCACAACCCTATTGTAAAAAAAAAAAAGAGGTCCAGAATTTGAGAGAGAAGATAAATAATTATTTGTGTGACAAAAAGTTGATATATGAGGATTTGAACTAATTTCCATTGGACATCAAACTATGTATGGAATTAGAAAGGCTAATAAAAATTGATAAAAGTAGATGCCCCCTTGTTAATTGTTCAAATTTCTCTAACACAAGCAATAGGTTTGATGAAGGTGAGTCCATTTGAAAGGCCAACAGATATTGACGATGGTAAAAGATTGAAGTTTTTTTTTATTTTGTATTTTATTTGACAGAAAGATCCAAATTATTAAGTTGAGAGAAGCAATCACAAAATGAAAGCATAAATTGTGGGAAAAAATGAAGGGTGGAAATCCTTTGGCAAATTCTAAAGACTACAAAAATTTGAGTTTCCACAATAAGGAAAATAACTCAGACGAAAGGAATTGATGTCATGTTCCAAAGTGACCGTGTCAACATGTGAGCTTCCATGAGGGAGAAATCTAAACATCAGTTGCAAGTAACTACCGTTATTTCAAGCATGAATGAAAGCATAATCTAAATATCAGCTGTAAGTAACTACCAGCTACAGGCATAAATGATTCTGGATCAGAAAAGTAGAAGCTAAAGAAATATGCACAAAAGAAAGCAAAGAAATAAACACGAGCCTGAACTAGGATAACAAAATTCAGCATCATAATTAACACCAAGAAAGGAGTACTACATTATAATCATCATCGAGAAAGGAGTAACCAAATCACGAATAGGAATGCAACTGAGCATGATGAATTCAAACTAATTTCACGACAAGCTGCCGGCAACATGACATGACTTAAACGTGCTTTGCAGTGGGGAAAGAAATTGCAGGCGTGTCACCAGATCTGAACTTGCAGGTCCGACGACCGCACCGGCGAAGGCAAAGAGAAGAGGGTGCCATTTGATTATGAAGAAGAGATGGGGGCTTGGGCTGTGAAGACTCCGGTGGGGCTAGCTGCCTGGATAGATTTCGTCGAGAGCGGCCGACCAGCAAAAGGGCGGTCTCCTTTCGCAGAAGCTTTGTTCATCGCTATCTTCTCTCGTGGCTAGGGTCGTTATTAGGGGGCGAGAGGGGGGACAGGAAGACAGAAAAAGGAGATTTGCAAGTCCGACGACGGTAGACGACCAAAGCAGAGCAGGGATCAATGCTTCACATACAACTACGAAACCCTAGGACAGATGTTGCGGCTTTCGTAGGACACAAAAAAGGGACCCGATGTGGTAGTAAAAGATGACGATCCTCGACGATCGTCGAACGGCGAAAGAAATTGAAGCAAAACCACGAACTCCGTCATAGATAATCAGACGATGAAGAGCACGGTGGAAGACTTGACGGATTTGGAGAGTGAAGCAGGCGTGGAAAGCTCGCGAAAACACCGGAAGAGGAAAGAGAGCTAACCTGTGACTTATGTTCGATGTTCTTGCCATCATCCGCCATCGTGTGTCTGCCGGATGCCGTCGGAGAGCGGGGTGAGCGATCGATTTCGAACAAAAGTGAAGCAGCGGGCATTGATGAAAGCTCAATGAATTTGGGGCAAATGCGGCGTGGCGAGGCGGTTCGGGGGTATGCCGGAACATTTGTGAGTTCTCGCGCAAGGCGAGAACTTTTTTCCGAGAACATTTCGGAACAAATGCAGTTGACCGGAACATTTGTTCTCGCGGGGCCCACCATAACATTTGATTGTGTTTGGCAGAACAATCAAATGTTCTGGGTTGTTCTCGCGAGCGAAACGCACCCATCGAGTTTCGTAGACATTTTTTATTATTTATCTTCAGTGCTATATTTTGGATCTGAATTAGGGTTGAGTAACCTGGGACCGGGTCCGGGTTTAAGCGGACCTAGTCCCGACCCGAATTATGCCGGGTCAAAAAATATTTGACCCGGTACCAGACCCGGACCCGGCCGGGTCCAATTCTAAGTCAGACCCAGCAAACCGGGAATGCGACCGGGTTTGCGGCCGGGAATCATCGGCGTCGAGAAATGGAGGATCGGATTGCGCGCGATTGGCGGCCACGATCCGGCCCCTGGCGGCCGGATCGGCCACCCGACGAGCCGATCCACCGCCTGACGATCGGATCGGCCACCAGACGAGCTGTTGGCCGACCAGGCGTCGGATCGGCCTGCCAGTGGCCGATTCGGCAGCCAGGCGTCGGATCGGATTCGGCCGCCAAGCGTCGGATCGGCTTGTCAGTGGCCGATCCGGCGTTTGGCGGTCGGATCGGCTCACCTGATGGTCGATCCGGCACCTGACGGCCGAAGTAGAGAGAGAAAGAGGGCCGAGGAATAGAGAGAGAGGACTGCTGGAGTCGAGACGATCGTCGGTGCCGCCGCCATCGTGAGAGAGAGGGAGAGGGCGAGAGAGAGATGGGAGAGAGAAAGAAATGGGTTGAAATGAAAGGAGAGAGTGGAGATGAGGTTTATATAGTGGATAATATCGGGTCGGGTCCGGGCACTGCAGACCCGGTCCTGACCCGATACCCGACGGGATTTCCACTCAAGAGACCCGGTTCCGGTACAGATCTAATTCGGGCCGGGTTTTTTACCCGGTTTCCCAGGTTGGTGCAGTCCGAGTCGACTCGGATCGTGTTCACCCCTAATCTGAATATTATATATTGTTATTTAAATAAATAATATATATATATATAGCACTGTGTGTAATGAATATGTACAGGCCATTTGGTCACCTCGTTTGAGTGCCGATAAGAGAACGTTGTGTAGCGTAATAAGTAAGGTGGATTGTTGGGTGTGCCTCCACTTCACAACTTTGGTTAATTATTGAATGTGACGTTTTATCGTTAATCTTAAGTTAGACCATTTGACATCTACATATAACGCATTAAAGAGCAAGAAAGTGTCAAGATCTTGTTCTTAGGACCGAACTGGAAATTATAAAATGCATAAAGAAACTACTTTAATTTCAAGGGAAACAATATCTATTTATTTATGAGAAAAGAACTACTTGAGTATGAATATATAATAGGATTTTTACTATTAAAATAATATTTTAATTCGAGTTCCTATTAGCACCAAAATTGTCAATGCGTATAGATTGTAGACTACTACTTAACAGTGCAATTAGATGCGAAAAAATAATAAACAAAAATGTCCTATTTCTTGGCAACGAGCGGCGTGGCAGAAATAAGTGCATGCAATGCATGTCACACTCGCCATCGTGGGGAGGTCAATAAATTGGACGTGGTCTGCTGTCGAATCCGATTCAGACGTTTTGGTAGGTGCAGCTCAATCAATCGGGGACTTCTGACTCGGATCAAGTTGGAGTTAGTTTGACAATTTTGTTTCTTCTTCGTTTTAACCTTCACATTATTTGAAATGTGTTTGTTTTTTTTTCCCTCAAATAACAATTTTATTATTATTTTTTAGGTTGCCGACCTCTCTTGAGAAATCTTAGTTAATATAACGTTAATTATATATATACGCCGATAAGAAGAAAACGCGTTAGAAAGTGAGATCCTGGATTTTGTTTTCATTCATAAAAGTTATAAGAAAAAGGCCCATTTTTTCCAATTTATCACATTTTTTTTAATTAAACCTTTGGGTCTCCCCACAAAAAAAAAGTCAGTTAGGAACAAGAAGTTAAGATGATTAATTAATGAGATTATATTGAATGATTAGCGGAAGCTTAATTTCGGGTTCAATTTTTTAAAATAGTAAATTTAATCATGATTTATCATCTCATTTTCGTCCGATTACTAAAGTAATCATATGTCAATAATCCTGCAAAAAAAGATATTACATGGCAAAAATTAAATCGCCATAACATAATAACGTTGGATCCAATGAGCTTAAGCACAATAATATTCTTCATCTGGATAAAGTTTAAAACGGATTAACTAAAGTTGATTGGCTCAATTAATAGCTCAATATGTGCTAGTAGGTTGAGTTCAAATTTTAAAACTATCACTTTAAATAGGGAAAATTTTACTATTTCTGTAGATAATGTCTTGAATCTGAACTTAACTATAATTTTATATGATTCACATTTTTAGTCAGTCGCTTTAGCAGATTTCTTCAATGGTGTATGTGATTCAAAATTGATTTATTTTTTTATCACAAAATAAGTGTCTTATTTTAAAGAGATTAATTTAGAATTTCGATTATTTTTTATCGTTTATAAAAAGAAGTGTCTATATAAACTCTTTAATGATCCAAATAAAAAATAATCTAATCTTGTAATTCTTTTTAAGTTTTTTTATCTGTGTCGTCTTAAATTTTTCTAATTTTCTTAGAATGGATAATTTTTTTCGTGCAGGAATTTTAACAATTTGAAAGTTATCGAACTTTAGTAATATCGAACATAGAAAGTCTGTTTACTCGGATGAGCGCAAAAAAAAAAGTGTAAGACGGATTCAAGCCTACAATATTCAATCCATTTGTATATGTCGACATCTCTGTCCCCCTCTCTCTTTCTCTCTCTCTCTCTCTCTCAAATGAATTTAGTGCTAATCCACTTACTTTTGGGCTTTGACCTCCAACACTTAATGTCTTTGAGCGAGGATGTACATCGTGGACAAGATGACTAATCCGCGTGCTTCAAACATCTCTCGGACGGAATCCATCCCCTATTTGACTGTCAAATATCTCGCACATTTTATCGTTTCAGCCATCTCTTCTACTTTTGAAAAAAAAAAGAAAATGTCCTGCAACTTTTCTACTTTTTTTGGCGTTGAATGAAAACATCATTTTAAAAAGTTCGGCAAGCCTTATTTAATCAAACTCGTGCAATTTTGGTGCAAACAATTTTACATATATATATATATATATATCTTTATTAATAATTTAGAAAATAATTACCAATAATAAAAATAATTTTCCTTTATAGAAGATTATAGAAAATAACTAATAGTCTATTATCAAGAATAACAATGTTAAACAAATTAAAATTTTGAAAAATAATAAATATAATTATTACTGATGATTTAAATCACCTTTTTATTACGATAGATGATTCGTTAAAATATATACACACACACCTAGGGTCCACCTCAAATTGCATGAAGATGCTTTCGCGGGACATGAATGATGAAGTAGTGGATTTCATCAGTTGTATATATATATATATATATTTTTTTGCACTTGCAAAATGTTAACAGTTGAGTTGCAGGGAGCAGCATGTGGAGTTACCTTTTTAATAAAGGTAACACCCACCAAAATCAAAAGGAGTTATCATGGTAGTGTGTGATTCTTGATGCCCCTGTTCTCCATCAGCAGCACGCATTCATAGTATTCATTCATTTGTTTATCCTGGTACAAATACAAACCCAATCACAAATGCAGCAACAAGAAGACACACCTTGTGGTATGAAAATACAGCAGGACTTGTGATGAAGACAGATTCTGCAGCTCTTCTGATGTGCATGAACAGAGCTGGAGATTTCAGGGAAAGCTTCAAATGCGGATTTGATGGCTCCACTGCATCACACTCCTCTCGTTTTCCATATAATGCTGAATTACTGATGAATTGAACTCCAAGTTTCAGGCGTTGCACACTGGATCTTGTCACCAAGCAAGAACAGATTGCTTAGTTTTAAACATGGCCGGGTTTAGCTGTCACTGTCCCTTGCATTCCTCCCTCGCACCAACTTGTCCCAATGTCACCACCTGGAATTGCTGCAACCCTAAACAAATCCGATTTCCGCGAAACAGGACAATGTTCTGTTGCTTCGCCCCCCGCCATTAAAAAGTAAAGTACCCAAAGTGCTGCGGATTCAAAGCGACCACTGAGCGTAGTAGTGGCTTGTCAATTCCAGATAAAAAGGCGATTGCCAAGTGTTCCAAGGTTTTAGAGTCTCTTCGACTCTTCCCCATCAATGTTTTTTTTTTTTATCTCTCTCTCTCTTGCTCTCCTGCTAACAGTGTAAAACTTTTTAGTATTCAGAAAATGAATGCTCAGGTTTGATTTTAGGATAACTCTGTTCCTTATCTCAGTTCTTTGTGGAGTTCCTTTTTGGCTCACAGATAAAGAATAATTTTTTTTAAAAAAAAAAGATGTGTTGGAATCCAAGTCTTAAAGGGAAAACATTTTTCTTGGGATACTTGAAATCAGAATGCATCCACAAATGGTAACTGAAATCTCATTGATAATTGTATCTGATCGGACCAAGTTTTGTGGGTGTCCTGCCATTAATATGAAGAGAAGTTTTCTTGGCAATAAAAGGACCAATTAATATATTTATTTATTATTGCCCACTCAACAGTTCATTAGCCCAATTCCTTCTTTGATAACATATCTAGTAGCATTAGCCTTAGTGCTTGCTCATTGCACGTTAATTTTTTTTTTCCGTATTAACGTTTTTTGAGAGCCCTCTGATAAAGATTGGACCACTATTTTTATCGTTAAATTGCGTGAAATTTCTTTAAGGATGACGATTGTCATTTCAAAAATATTATTGTATCTTTATTTTATTAGGTAAGAATAAAAAATATAATACTGATTTTTTTAAAAAAAAATGATAATAGTGGTATCTTTTTAAATTATATAAATTAAAAATGAAATATATATTTATATTGTGATTTCCTTAATTATGACATCCAAAATTGTCCTCTTATAGCTAATGTATGGGAATTAGCGCTCCCTTTTTTTTATTTCAGAACTGGTCAGTTTATGGTAGGCAAGCAGAGATATTGACATTGGCTCATATCACTAATTGCAATACCATTTCCTTTTTCTTTTTCTTTAATTTGTTCTCGGCGGTTGAACTGGCAAAAAGAATTGAAGAGGAAGGAAGTCTTGCAACTCGGAAGAACGAGGGAAGCATAAAAGACTCTCCTTTTTTTTCCTTCTCTCTCTCTCTCTCTCTCTCTCTCTCTGTTGTGCACTATTTTGCTTCCATATAAAAAAACCAGGCCATGTTAGCGGGAGTAGGAGATCCTCGTGGCGGTGTCTTGCTTTGTTAGGCCACAAATTTGTTTCCTTTCTCTCCTTCTCCTTCCTTCCATATCAGAGGAAGAAGGCTTTTCGCATGCCTGTGAAGCTGCGGAACCATATGCTGAGCAAGGCGAGCACAGGCCACGGCTCCAGCAGCTTGCTGCCTCCCCTGCCAATGAGGGACTTCGCGTCCTGCTTCGGCGACCACGCGGTAAGGGTGGCCGGGACGGGGTGCAGGAGCGGCGGCGGCGCCTCCGGGCCCGAGCGCGCCCACCAGAACGCCGTCACAAGCTTTTACAGGGCCGTGCTGTCGACCGGCAAGGTGCTGGTCATCAAGGTCGGATGGTGCAGGGACGCGAGCCTGGGCGGGGTCGCGTCTGTGGAGATCGAGGACGGGAGCGCGAGGTCGGAAGGCTCGGGCCCCAGTTGCCATCACCTGAGGAAGAAGAAGGGCAGCCGATCGTTCGACACCGGCAAGTCCGTCGTCAGCCTCCACTGGGACGTGTCCGCGGCCAAGTACACCTCGGGTCCCGAGCCCGTCAAGGACTTCTACTTGATCATCGTCGCCGACGGCGAGTTCGGCCTGCTGCTGGGCGACGCGTGCGAGGACTTTATCAGGAAGTTCGCGGACAGAGTGCCGATCGCCGCGTCCGCCTTGTTCGGCCGGCGGGAGCGTGTGCACGGCGGCGCCTCCCTGTACTCCACGAGGGCGCAGTTCCTCTGCGATGGGAAGGAGCACGAAATAACGATCAGGTGCCGGGGGGATGACTGGGACGCCGAGCACGCGGAGCTCTACGTCTGCGTCGACAAGAAGAGGATGGTCGACGTGCGGAGGGTGAAGTGGAACTTTAGGGGCAACCAGACGATATTTGTCGACGACAAGGCGGTGGACGTGATGTGGGACGTGCACAGCTGGTGGTTCGGCGGCGCGTCGGGCGCGGCGCTCTTCATGTTCCGCACGAGGAGTTCGGTGGAGAGTCGCCTGTGGCTGGTCGACGAGGAGTTGGCGCACAGGACGACGCCCGGCTTCTCTCTGCTCATCGAAGCCTTTAAGAACCAGTGAGACCTGGTCGATACTTTGCTCTTTGTTCCATTCATTCTTGTCTATTACATGCTTGTTCTTTTGCTGATGCCAATCTGGAGATAGGCTGTTGATCTCAGAGACAGGTTTCTTATTTCAACCTGTTATAGTTGAATCTGATCACTTTTAGCTTCATAGATGTTGGAACAATACACAGTTGCTTTCCACTTCCAAGTTTTTTTTTTTTCTGCCAACGAATACGTGATCCATGAGCATTGCTCTGGACATTGTTTGATGATTAGTCTTGTCAAAATTGTAACTTTAATGCATAGAACTAGACAAGAATATCTGGATGCTTTTCTTTCTTCTTTATATGATAGAACATCTGAACATTTGATCTTGTTGAATCTAACTTTGAACATCTGAACATTTGATCTTGTTGAATCTAACTTTTGGCTGGCGGATTGGATTTTGTGAGCCAAGTTAGGAATTTAACAAATTTAGGTAACTGGAACTATGCAAGAGAAATGGAATATTTCCCTTTTAGCTGGCAATGTATGCTGAACTGTTTCTTATTTCTAAATTTCTGTATAATTATAACTCTCTTAGAAAAGAGTAAGTTTGTGACAGTTTACAGTCCAACATATGTTATCTCATATACATGGAATTGGAGTTTTGCCAGAGAAATGGAATATTTCCTTTTTAGCTGGCAATGAATGCTGAATTGATCCTTATTCTACATAGTTAGCTGTAATATGCAAAATAGTTTTTTTAGCATGGTATGTAAAAGAAGTTTACTTTCTTCCTGGGCAAAAGGACAATGTTGGAGTCTGCTTTCTGCTAATGCACACAGATGGATAGAAATATTTTGCCTTTTCTTTCAGATTATATAAATATCAAAAGCTCCCAAAGGCTAACAATGAGATGAATGGCAATCATTTCTACCACTCGGATTCTGATGCTTCTCTTTCTCTTACTTTATATCATGTGTTTCCAATATTCAATAGGCAGAAAATACCATGTCCTGTACTTCTATGGATGAAAGAAAAAATTAAAATTTCTATCACCATCAGAATAATGTCCTAACAATGATACCATTTTTTTTTACAATATAATTGTACAACACTGCTACACAACTTGACTGCCCTAGATTAGTTTTTCATTTGTGGAATTTTCCAACTTCATATTCATGAGTACATATTGGGCTCATCAGACTCTCAATGTAATACAGAATAATATAAATTTATTTATTATGGAAACAAAACGTTAGGTGCGAAAATCATACTGTTCTTATCCTCAAGAGCCCCTTCAGTTATTAAAAGCTTCAAGGCATTGTCATCCTTAATGAGATGTCTGCATGAGGGGCTACTTGGTCTAATTAATCACTTTTAAGTGACTCCCTTTGATGTTACTTGTCCCCATAGATATATGTTCTGCAATTTTTTTTTCAGCCGTGGTTTTTTCTTCATCGTCCCTCTTTCCTTCTTTTGTTTTATAACTTATTTTTACATATAAAAGAGAGGGTTCCAAAAATAATTTTGTAAGAATGAAAGATATTCCATATATATATATATATATATATATATATATATATATATACATACACTGGTTAATGGAAGGAGAGGTATACATGTTGTGTTTGACTTTAAAGAAAAACAAATAGAGGATATAAGAGTTAAGATGTTTGGCCAAAGTCAAAATTTTATATGTTAAATTGACTCGAGTAAGAGAGGTTACAGGTTAAACAACTATTTGCATCAACGAGAGATAAGAGGTTTACTTTCCATTTCTAATTCACCCCTTTAAAATGATTATATTATATTCTATAAAAAAACACATGCTTTCTAAAAGGCAACCTGTGTTCTATGTGCGTGTATGTAATATATATATAATAAAAAACAATATTTAGGAAAGAAATGGTTCTATTATGAAAAGTTGAATTAAGTACATATAATAATTAAATAACTTATTAGTTTAGGTTCATTTATTTTGTATTCATATACTGATTTAACCAGCAGGTTTATCAAAGAAAAAGTAGTAGAAACTTCAACGTAATTAAATTAATTATTACATTTAAAGTATTATTTCAAACCTGAATTATTTATTAAATTTAAGTCATTTATGTTACTTTGTAATCATCACCCCCTATGCATATAAGTTTTATATTTTAGGATTATTTTCTTAAACATCTCATAAACCATCACGATTTTATGCATATGTCCCCAAAGTATAAATTTACCTAATGATATCCCTTAATTTTATCGCATTTTTTATTTTAGTCATTCATCTGTTAACTTTCCTATTTTTTATTTTTTTTCATTTTTAAAAAGACTAAAGTGCTCTCCCCACGCAATAATTAAAATATATGCACTATCTTTTAGTATTTTAAAAATATAATAATAAATAAATAATATAAAAAAGTTGACAATGACAAAGAGGATTATTTTTTATATTATTATTATTATGTTATTTTATTATTTTAAAAATACTAAAAGATAATTTTTTTTACAATTATTACGTGGGGAGGGCGCTTTAACCGTTTCACAAATGAAAAAAAAGTAAAAATAATAAAAAAAGTTATGAGAATCAGACGGAAGGATTAAAGTAAAAATGTGACAAATTTTAAGGAATATGATAAGGTAAGTTCATACTTTGACATTAGATATAAAAAAATTGTATTAGTTTAGGAGAGATTTAAAGAAATAATGATAAAGTTTAGACGTTCATTATTTAAAGCAGGTTCATTTTTTAAAAGGAATAAAACACTTTTAGATGGATATCCCCATTAGATCCCAATTTAAAATATATTTAGGTGTTTCCAATTATCATAATTTTCACATAAAATGAGCTGACACCTGACAGTAACAATGGATTCCTAAGGATAACGTTGCAAATTACATAGTATGCTGATTTAATCAAACTGGTCCACAAGGTCCACCAAGAAGAGTGTTCATGGCGGCAAGCTGACAAAACACTTAGAGAGAGAGAGAGAGAGAGAGAGAGAGAGAGAGATCTCCCAAAATTATGTTTGCAGCTGGGATTCTTGGCCATGGTTCAGAATCCTGTCTAAACTAGAGGCTGAATTTTCCACCGAGGCTTCAAGCTGGACATGGCATGGCATGCAGTCGCCCCTCCACAGAGAGAGAGAGGTATTGTTGTTCCCACTTGAAGACCACAAGACCCTGGCCGGTGACCACTTGCCCAAGTGAAATTGCATGTATTGTTCTGCAAAAGCAATCAGCAAGCTCATGACCAAAATCAATGTCCCATGGCATAAGCCAAATGATGGCCCCCTAGTTCTAGTACTACCACTGGTAGTAGTAGTATTATTATCATTTATTCTTGGACCACCATTATTCTCTCTCTTTTTTTTCCTTTTTGTGTCACTTTTGATATTTCAATTGGCGAACGTAATTTAAAAAGTTTAAACATCTCATTTGATCTTGATATTGTGCCTCATCCTGATCTTGACACCATCTCTTGTTAATTAATCAATTTGAACTAACATGATAGATAGCCAATTCTTAAATTTGCAAATAAATATCTTATTATTCTTTTCTTTGTTTCATGAGTTGATTACCGTTTAAAGCATCAAATTAATGGGGAATATATTTTTTGTTGTATTTATGCTGTAACATTTTGTTTGACATGTTTTCCCCTAGTTCCAAGACTTTTCCTATGATATCATGTCAAAACATGTAGCTCTTGTATGATCCAATTATTGCATGTTTATATTAGGGCCCAAGTGTAAATAAGCTGATGGAATGGGATGCATTTATTGCCACACTTATATTAGGACTTAAATTACGAAAATAATCTTGATGCCATTTGCATATATGATCCTGATTGTTCATTAAATTTAATGACTTTTAATATCTTATCCTCGTGAATCAGCTCAATTCCTATAACAAATATGATCACGCTGATATATATCCTAACTTTAAAAATTGATACACAAAACAAACCATATAATTGTTCCTCTCATTTTAAAAATAATAATTTGCTAAATTCATTAAATATGTTACTCCTTTGCTTGGTCTTGACTCGTTCGATCTGAAGACAGTGGTTGACTTTAATCTATTAAAAAAAACGTAAAAAAAAAATTGGAACCATTTGCGTAGTTGAATGGTAAACCTCTCATGCAGGTCTTGAGTACGACCACTCACGCAACTTCCACATCTTGGAAATTTTCTATTTCTTTCCCTTACCAAAAATATTTTATTGTCCTTTTACAATAAAAAAAAGGACTTTGGCTTTTTACCTATTTACAATAAAAATGAATAAACTCTCACTTGTTATATGAAAGAAACAAATTCTTGAGAGAGATTCTTTGTTCTTTCTTATTTGAATTAGTCAAGCATTGAAAAATTCAGAAACATCCATAAATAACGGAGCTTTATATGCCTTTTAGAGTTGAATATTATATGACTTCCCACATTTTATTGCCTCCAATTAAATGAGAACCAAATCAACCAATCAGCTGCCTGCAAATTTTGATTTCCCCTTGGCAGTTAAAATCATTATTGGGAAAATTAAATTAAGAACATTAACTCATGGGAGTTGAACTAACGTTCACCTAACTTAAAAACGACATGACATGAATCACTCAACCTTTAGAAAATTTATAGAAGATTTTTCTTTTTGTTAAAATTATTACAACCCAAAATATATCTTTGCATAAACTAGTTTCGAAAAATAAAATGCAAAATATATTTTCGCTTTTAAGGTTGGATGATTACTCACTACTGAGTACGAAGAACAAAGATATCTAAAGAAATTGTTTTCACAAGTCTTGCACCGTAATAAATTTGAAGCGACGTGGGGAGAAAAAAATACAAAGAAATATACATCATAGCCAGTAACTTCCAAATTCATCAAAATCAGTAAGATCCAAGATCAAACAGAGAATAACAGTATTGTATTCACCTTTTCATGGAATAAAACCCCGGTACTAACACAAAAGCAAACAGCTACGGAAGAGGAGTCAAGACAAGTGATCGCTTTCAAGAACAACCAAAAGTATATTAAAAAAACAGAGAATTTAATTAGATGCTAGGAGTAAAGTTTTCTCTCACAAAATTACCAAAAAGATGCATCCTTTAAAACCATGTCTCTACATGCATCCAAATGCGTAAACGTCAACACGGACTATCCGATTTTAAGCAACGAGGGTACTAGCGGTGGTGGATTCACTGCAGGAAAAAAAAAAGGTTCAGAAGGTTAGCACATTACATATTTTACAATCAATCATAACCCGAGATGCGTGCAAATGCTTGGAAACTAAGTATCAAGAAACAAACGAGTCAGTAATCAAAATGATCAACAAAAGAACAAGGCTGCATATGACATAAATGGGACACCCACTCACGTCAGGAGGGAAAGACAACAGTCGCGGTCTATATTAGCAAATAACAGATGCATTCGGGACAGATAAAATACAACTTAAAAACAATGTGAATATCAAAAAATCAGACAAATCAACTGAAAGGAATAAAACTGCACTTGATCACAACAGATCGAAAAGGGATAAACACAGTTGCGGATATATGCTTGCCTATGTTTTCTTTTATCTTTTTCTTTATAGATATGCTTGCCTACATTGAAGGATAAGATTTAAACTACATGTAGAGCTGGAGGGAGAAACAACTAACAAACAAAAATAAATTGCACAACTTATAATGTGCTAATAGCACAAAAAGAGTGGGAGCCCCCAACACAACATGGTTCAAATTGGACGGTGATGAATTCTTCACATATCCACAGGAGGCAGGTGTGCAGTATTCATTATCTGCACTGACACTTGTGCCTTTACTGCTGCCGGAGCAACTCACAGGTATGTACTTAGTGCACGAAGTGGAAGAATGAGAGTAGCATCCTATACAGCCGCAACTTAGGCATAAGATGGCTTTGGATAGAATGTGACTTCTTAAAACTCGTTCGGATCATCAAGAAGGATATAGACTGTCCACAGAGATTATGCAAAGTATCTAAGACTTCCCCCAACCTTAGAGCACCTTGAATATTTTGTAAACAAGCACATATAGAGACAAACTGTACCACTGACCATATTGCAAATTTTGCTAGATCAGCCGATTCTGATCACTTGAGGGGACTCCTTCAGATCTCCACCTTTTATATTTGGGCTCATCAGCTTATTATGCTATAAATCCTTTCCACTAAAAAATTAGCACCAAAAGAACCAATACAAGGTCCTTCTAACACCAACAGATTATTAGTAATCTGGGTATATATACACACAAAAGAGAGCATTTTATGTGATCCTATATGACCTGTTACTGATATGTTCTTCAAGTCAGAAAAAAACACCAAAAGTGGTAAAAACACATCAAAATATTGTCAGTTGCTCACACTGGTAGCTACAACATCTCTTGAATTTGAACTGTTACCTCTTCGTGCATAGCATAATGCTCATCTTATGAATATGGTTTAAAGGGGATGCTGCCTCCTTGTGAAACCACACTGTCCGAACAATAAATCTTGAGCATCCAAATCTAGTTGATGGTATGATTGTTTATTTTAGAACATTATTATCTTTTCCCAGCCTGAAAGTCGGCATGGCATCATGGCCTCCCTATTCCATCTCTCTCCCTTTATCTCTGCCACCAACTCCCATCTCTCTTTCCCCGAGGTGTGGCTCGAACTCCAGCACACCATCTTCTCCCTCATATTGTGGTTGTCCGTTCAACAAAGAACAGGGAAAGGTCTCTCCTTGGATCCGCATGACGGAATACCCAGAGCTTGCCTGAATTAATGCCGATGTGAAGCTTGAAGCTCACCAACAAAGTTGAGCTAGGCTCCTGCGAGAGCTCCTCTCATGCCCTAAGACATCAGAACATCGTTCACATGTTCGAACTTGGAGCTCGCAAAATCCTTATGTCTGAGTTCCATGGCAGCACTCTAGTGCACAAAGGTCAGGCGCAAAGCTTTAAAACGTACCTATGGCGAGCAGCTTGGTGAGTTGGAGGCGAGCTCCTCGCAGGATCCCTGGCGCACAACCCAGATGAGGATCTGTGAGTCGGCCGAGCAGGAGGGGTGAATGGTGAATGATGTTGGAACTTAGAAGAGTATAATAGGGAGAGGAAGAAAGAGCAATGGGACAGGGAGGAAGGAATGATTAATAAAAGGAACTAAAAAGAGTGAGCTATTGGAGCCGTTGATTTAAACAGAGAGACCCAAGAACATGTTCCCTATTAAAAATGTAGCATATAAAGTGAAAACTACAATAACGGGGGAAGTCAGGAATTCAAAAACTAGAGTATAGTCATGTTGAATTCTAACCAAACCAAAAGTAAATAGTATATGGACTACAATATCCAGGAGATCAACTGGGTATTGATACAGAACATACACAAGTACTTTTTTTCAAGGCTCTAGTTGATAATAAACATAAAAGTCACAACATTGTAGAGTAATTGATAAAAGGATATATGGGACTCACTATTTCCAGACGGGAGGAAGCTTCTTGGTGCGCTTGTAGTAACGAGCAAGGCGGTGGATCCTGCTCTCAACCAGGATGAGACGGAACTTGGAATCTTTATCCTTCCTGTTCCTCTCAAGATGCTTCCTGATGGCCACCGCCTTCTTAATTAAATGGTACAGATCCTCCGGTATCTCGGGTGCAAGTCCTGTAGACAAATCATACAAAAATATGATGAACACATAGAAATCCAAGCCCCGAGCAATCTACTAAGTACAAAAACCCTAGATGCATGCAAAAATGCCGATAAGTTAAACGAATGAAAAAACGCAAAGCATTAAAAGAACATTTTTTTTAAGATTCATGGATTTGTAACAAATAATACCGTGGGCCTTGAGGATTCTCAGGATCTTGCTTCCGGTGACACTCTTCACTTGTGCGATGCCGTGGGAGTCACGGAGAATGACACCAATCTGTGACGGAGTGAGACCCTTCTTTGCGAACTTGCAAATGTTGTCCTCCACCTTATAAAACGCATCAAAATCCAAACTTTCTTTCAGAGAACCACATCACAAACAAAAAACGTCTAAAGAGATCAAAAACTTACATCCGGAGCGGAGATCTTCAGCCAACTCGGAGGCGTCCTCTTGTACGGCAAAGCCGAGGACGAGATGCCTTTTCTGCGAACCAAAGCAACGCAACGCAAAGACGAAATCAAAAAATGGGAAGAAGTGAGTAATAGACTGCGCAGGAAAGAAATGCGCGAGAAATCTCACCCGCGACTGTGCATACGCCCCATGGTTGACGGTCGAAGACGACGGCGGCGGCGGCGGCGGGAGCTAACGGGGGAGCGGCGAACAGGCGGATTGCAGCAACAAGTTAGGGTTTAAGTCTATACAGATGGGAAGATTGTAATCTATAGGGAAATCAGAACCGTTAAACTAATCAACCTATAATTTAATTGCCGATTTTCATATTTTACACCAATAAAAAAAGGAATAACATTGATACTAAGAAAATACAAAGGAAGTCATTGGCTTCTTAATTTTTTTTCGCAATTGTTTCGTTATTTTTTAAGAAAAAATGCACAGAAAAAGCTTGCAAATAATTTGTCTAATAAATAAAAATGCAGTTACTTCCGAAATTCTATTAAGTCTAATATCAACTTTTTTTAAAAGAACAACAACTTTTTTTTCATTCCTCTAACTTTGTTATGCATATAGTCATTATTATTGTAACTAGAATAGAAAATATGTAATTGCATATCTTTTAGGTAAATAATTAACAATTGTTATTCTCGAGTGTATTATATATAAAAATTCATAAAATAACAAAAATATCCATTTTTAAGAACTAATAAACTTGAACTCTTAAGAATTCTAACCAAATTTATCAATCATAACATATGCATATGGATAACATGCACTCGTAGGGATAGATAAATATAGCATACGCAATTGACAATCTAATGTATGCAATGGTTTGCACAAAATCACATGCATTTAGTGTGATGAGAGGATTACTATCAAATTGTAGTAGAGAGCAGAGAGATGCAATCAAATTGTAGTAGAGATGCAATCAAGTGAATTCTCGAATATCTTCAATGTATGTCTAAAATATATCTATGTTTTGATAATGTTGAGCTGGTGTTAGAAGAATTTATTCCGATTAGTATGTCAAGAGATATTATTAGTTGAAAGCCTAAAGCCTACTTCTAATTATTTTATGGCATTGATAAGAGCAATAGTTTCATAACAATCCAAGTTACAGAAGTGTGTTTCGCTATAAACAATTGGAGCAAAACTTATTATGACTACTAAAGTAGACAAAAAATTTATGTCAATTAGACAATTATTGAAGGACTTAGATAAGAGCAATAGAAGTACATTATTCCCTATGATAATTAGAATACTATACATTTGAGTAAATATTTTGGTTTCCATTCTAAATTCAAGCACATGAATGTTTCAAGATGAACTAGGAAAGAAGAAATTTTACCTTTAGAATATCCACTAATAAGAATACGTCAGACATTACGTCGAAACCTATATCGAGAGAGAAGACCAAGTTCTACTAGGAGTATGTAGGTTTGGTAGAGCCCTTCGCATAAACATGAACAAGGAGTTTGTTGTGCCGGTATTGCTATGCAATGAGCCTATGCAAGTTTGGTGGAGCCCTTTGCATAAATAAGAAGAGGGAGTTTGTTGGGCATGTATCGCTATGCAACGAGCCCACGATAGCAAATAGAAAAAAAGAGAAAAAGTTGGATGTCTTAGCGCTATGAAAATGATGTCCGAGTTAAAGACGTCATCTACTCATACAAGGAGTTGTCTCATGCAGGTATAAAAGGACTCATGTGCTTTTGTCATTGCTAAGATAACGCTCCTTCATATGAGTAGTTATTGATTATTCGTGTTGAAATTTTGTTATATGGGTTATTTCTCTAATGGCATTACAATTGATGATCTTACTAATACATATCTGAAATACTCATTCATTAACTCAATACATGGATTGAATCCTAATATGTAGTTTTACTTAATTTTCAGGACTACTTTCATTGCTAGATGCATCATGAGAGACATTAGTGATATTGTAATTCATCGACTACTGTATGGTGCATCCTCATAAAAAAGCGTTCAAGTAAATTTTTGAGAAGTCATGTACAATGACTTCAAGATAAATAATGTTGTACATTTTGTTAATATATGTGATCATAACTATTATTCTTTTTAGTTATGTAGGTCAAACTTAAATTTAAGGAAAGTGTCTTTGAGGTATTTTTTGCAACTTTATATTCTTATCGGCAGAGTGATGTTCTTTCCAATTATCATGATGTTGTAATCAATGCAACAAAAAGGTAATATTATTAATGTGAAAAATGATGCACCTATGGGGATAGTAGGGAATGTTTGGGCTACTTTATTTGAGGAATGGTAAGTTGTGTATAATATATTATATCAAATGTAATTTTGTGATTTTCAAGTTAATTTATCACTCTTTTACACTTTTAGGAGTGTTGAAAAATGGAAAAAAAGTATCTATTGCGAGAAAGCAAAATATAGAAGATAAGTTGGAAACATCAAAGCATACAACAGAATCAGATGGATTTTTGCCAAGCATAAATTCTAAATGATAAGTTTCTCCATTTTATTGTAAATTTATTAATTTAATTATTGCATTAAATTATAAGTCAATTGTAGGAAAAGGCTAGCTTAAAAAGGGGATGTTAGTTATCCATATGTATATATATAAGGAGATGCATACTACTAAGAAGACAAATGAATTCATTTCACAAAAAGAAAAAAATATGGTATATATTTTTAACTTCACTCAATAAATTTGATTATCACACATATAATTTGGATTTATTATCCTTTTTTAATGATAATTATGATTTACTAATAGTATAAAAGTATGGATCATCTCGTACCTCAAGTTCGATGTAGAGATTCAGAAGGAATATGCTAGAGTTACTTCTACAAGGAAACTTCAAGGCATAAGTTCATTGACTTTTTTTATGAAGAGTAACTTCATCTATTAATGGACCTTCATTTAGTTAGACGGTCCCTGCCCCCTCCTTTGATTCAAACAAATGCATAGAGTCTAATGTGATGAAAGCTTTTAATGGTCTTGAGTTTTATGTTGATAGGACCACTCATCTGAGTTGTGATAATTAGGACTTTATTAGACTTCCATGTATTGGATACTTAGATGTTATGTGTTTTGCCATTATGTTATGTTTGGAGACTTTACTTTTGATTATCGTCGAATTGTTTCTATTATGTTATATTCTAATTGTTATGTGACTTTTTATGTAAATGAATATGATGTGTTGATATGAATTGGGAAGCTTTCATAAATGCAATTGATAAAAATAAGAATGTTCGACTAAAGTTCGATGATTAAGATAGTGTGGTGGATCTTCAAGATAAAGAAACTAAATATAATCAAGAACTCTTACACCCACTTATAAGATCAACAACAAAACAATCTCATACGACAATTGGAAAACCATTTACAAAGTGGAAATCCAACTACAAATCATATCCAACTTCTCACTTTGTTATAAATTGGGTCACATGAAGAGTCAGTATAATTTGGACCAAAATAAATCATGATTTAACCATATTTATTTGAAATTTTCAAAATTAATTATACAAGAAAATTCTGCTGAGATTTGTAAGAGAAAATTGATTTAGTTATTTTGCGAAGCTAGTTACCTTACTTGTAGGCTAAGTTAGGACTTTTTTTCACTCCAAATTCTGCTATTTATGACCTATAAATATTGCTATTTGTAATTATTTTAGATATCTTTGAGTCTATTAAAATTTGACTTAATTACTTTTGCTACGAGAGAACTCCTGCAACTCGTTCTTCGAAATTTTCGATGTTAATTACAAGATTTGTAATCTTGTGATTAAATTCATCTTTTTATAATATTGATTGCTTGGTTCATTTGTAATCTTGAGATTGATATTTCGCTGTTTGAAAATTTGTTTAATCTCGTTTCTTTGATTATCATATATTATTCCGGTCATTCAAGGCATTGTTCTTGGGCATCATATTTATCAGAGCCACATTTTCGATTCGATTTTTTAGTTATCTTTCATTATTCAGTTTGTCCCCTATTTCAATTTCTAAAAAAAGAAAAAAAATCTGACTTATTTATTCTACAAACCCTAGTCGTCATCCCTACATTCTTCAAATTTTGCTCTAGTTTAAAAAAAACTACAAAAAAATTGTACTCATTTATTCTTCAAACCCTAACCATCTTCCTTATTTGCTCTTATCTCTACTTTTTTTTCTTTTTTTCATCATCCTTATCAAATTCTAATTTGATAATTTTTATCAAGATCTCATAAAAAACAAAAATTTCATAAAAATAATTCGAAAAAAAGTGCAAAAAATTAGTGAAAAAAAAGAAAGTGTAAGAAAGGAGAAGGGAATAATAAGAAAGAAAATTTTGGAAAAAAATTGAAAACAAAATCTGAGAAAAAAACTGAAAGGAAGGATTCAAAAGGAAGAGGAAGGAAAGAAAAAAAGTAAAGCTTATTTTTTGAGAGAAAGTTGCACAAATTTTTTTTAAGATTTTGAATGATTTAACTTAATGAATTAGTGATCTTTGATTTTATTGCAATTCTAAAAATGTCTATTTTTATTTGACAATATTTTTATTTTGATCTCTATTCTAATTTCAATTTCAAAATTTCTTTTGATCTTGTAATCATATTGATTAATTAGATTGATTTAATTGATCATTGTCTTGTGTTGACTTGCATTAATTCTCTTAGAACTTGTTGGAGGGTTCAAGAGAAGAAAAAAAAAGGCTGAGTGATGAGTACAATTGAGGGAAATAGCCAAATAAAGTTGAGGTAAAATATGAGTATCATCACGTAAGGTATTGAGGTTGCTTTTATCATCAACTTTTGCTGCAAAAGTTTCTCACAATGTCGATAGAAAATGACAAAAAGCTTAATCCTAGAAAAGAAGAAATTGATTAAACAAGAATGATGGAGGTCATAACATGACATTTTCATCATCTTGAAAATATGATTACTGAATTCCTTGATCATGTAGATGTGCAAATTGCACAACTCCAAAAAGTTATATAACCATATCAAAGAAGAGATTGCCAAAGACAGCGTGCTCTTGATGACGATGAACATGATGAAAAGATGGAAGAGAAAGATGATGAAAGTGTGAGAAGACATAAGGATGTTCATATTGGAGGAAGAAGTCATGATCGAGAAAATATTTTTTATGCATATTGTTGTGTTATGGACAGAACTTGTGGACTCATTATTGATAGTGAAAGCTGCGTCAATCTTGCTAACTATTATGTGATAGAGAAGTTGGGACTACGAACCTTCAAGCACCCTAACCCATATAAGCTACAGTGGGAAAATAATGGAGGAGAAGTTAAAGTGATCAAATAGGTGCTTATGTCATTTACAATTGAAAAATATATTGATGAAGTATTATGTGAGAAGACGCAGGGATGTTCATATTGAAGGAAGAAGTCATGATCGAGAAAATATTTTCTATGCATATTATTGTGTTATGGACAGAACTTCTGGACTCATTATTGATAGTGAAAGCTGTGTCAATCTTACTAGTTATTATATGGTAGAGAAGTTGAGACTACGAACCTTCAAGCACCCCAACCCATATAAGCTACAATGGGAAAACAATGGAGAAAAAGTTAAAGTGATCAAACATGTGCTTGTGTCATTTAAAATTGAAAGATATATTGATGAAGTATTATGTGATGTTGTAACAATACATGTTTGTCATATCTTTTTGGTACGACCATGACAATATGAACGAGGTGTGACACATGATGGAGCTACCAATCGTTATAAATGTCATAAGGATGGAAGAAAGTATACTTTAACACCATTGCCACCTCAAGAAGCATACGGAGAGCATGTGCAATTTAAGGAGCGTGTAGCAGCTTACAACGTTGAGAGGAAGAGCATGACTGCACAAAATCACGTGATGAAAGAAAAAGCTGAAAGTCATATTGTAATTCAAAATGGTTTAAAGTGTTGTGAGAAAGACAAAGAAGAAAAATATGAGTGCTACAACTTGAGTGATGAAAATGAGAGCCATAGAAATCTTGAGTGCTTAAAAATGTCACCTTCTGAAAGCATAAAGATATGCAATATTTAAATGTTGAGTGTTATGAGAGTTGTGAGAATAAGAGAAGATTAAATCTTGAGAATTCAGAAATACCACTTTTGGAAAGGATTGAGAAGAAACATTTATGTGTTGAGTGTTGTAAGAATGAAAAGAGATTAAGTCTTGAGTGTTTAAAAAGGCCACCTTTAGATAAATAAGAAAAAAAGAAAAAGAATTCAATAATTTTCCCCTTGATACTAATCAGCTTTTATCTTATGATTCTGATTTTCTTGTAGGGGCATATAGGAGTGAGTACAAGAAGTAATATGTTCTGTCTTGCAAGGATTTGAAAGATGTTGTATTGAGTTTATGACAACTAGTTTAAAAAGACCCGTCCTACTTTTCAAAGTCTATTTGCTTGATGATGGTTGCAATCTTTCATATTATTTTCACATCATGAATGAAAAATTCGTTGCATTTGCATTAGTTGCACTTCTGTGCATTTTTCATAGAAAATTCGAGAGTAATCCCTTTGGAGATATTTTGATTGGTAATAATCATTTGCGTGATCATTTTGATTATATTTTGGGTAGTTGTAGGGACTTGCATGATTCCTTGAATGAGCCAAGTTATTTGTTTGGTTATAAATCTTACAATATTTCACTTTCAGACGTTAAGGATTCATTTTAATTTCGTTAAAACTGATATTTTTTTATTTTGGAATCACTTGACAATCTCTATATTGGATTTATATTTCTTTGAAATATATTGCGCACCTTATTTGACAGGATCCTTATGCGCAAAGGAAGGTCATGCATATTTCGTAATTTGTCTTATGGGCATAAGATATTTCATCCAGCCTTGATTGAGATACATCGTGGAGGCCATTTGAAATATGACAAGGAGCTTTATGCATTAGTGAGAACTTTAGAGACATGGCATCACTATTTGGGTCCAGAGAATTTGTCATTCATCCATATATTGAATTCTTGAAACACTTGAAGGGACAAGGTAAGCTAAATCGACGACATGAGCACTAGGTTGAATTCATTGAAATGTTTTCTTTTGTTATGAAATATAGACATGGAAAGAAAAATATAATTGCTGATGCGTTGTCACGAAGGTATACACTTATCTCATTACTCGATGCAAAATTTCTAGGTTTTAAGTATTTGAAAGATTTGTATGAGAAAGATTTTGATTTCTCTTTTGTGTTTAAAACTTGTGAAATTTTTTGTTTTGAAATTTTTTATATATTTGAAGGATATTTATTTCACAAGAATAAGCTATATATTTCTCAATGTTCTTTGCGTAAATTGCTTGTTAAAGAATCACATGCGGAGGGGATTAATGGGGCACTTTGGAGTTTTGAAAACTTTAAAAGTTCTAAAAGAACATTTCTTTTGGCCTCACATGAAGAGAGATGTGCAACGAAATTGCGGTAATTGCATAGCATGCAGGAATGCTAAATCTAAAATTAAGCCTCATGGATTATATATGCCTTTGTCAGTTCCTAGTCATCCTTGGACTGATGTTTTCGTGAATTTTGTTCTAGGTTTGTCTCGTTCTAGAAGTGGAAAAGACTCTATATTTGTTATTATTGACATATTTTAAAAAATGACACACTTTATTTCTTGTCATAAACTAACGATGTTATTGAGTTGCAGATTTATTCTTTAAAGACGTTGTGCATCTACATGGTATTCCAAAAAACTATTGTAAGTGATAGGAATGTCAAATTTCTGAGCCACTTTTGACGTGTTCTATGGGGTAAGTTGGGTACAAATTTTCTATATTCTATTACTTGTCACCCGCAAACTGATGGGCAAACTGAAGTAGTAAATCGAACTCTTGGTACTTTACTACGTGTTGTCATAAAGAAAAATTTGAAATCTTGGGAAGAATGCTTGCCTATAATTGAATTTGCTTACAATAGAACATTACATACATCTATCAAGTTTACTTCTTTTGAAGTTGTTTATGGCTTTAATTAATTAATTCCTTTATATTCTATTCCATTTCCAGTGAAAGAAGTTGCCAATCTAGATGGCAAAAGGAAAACTAAATTGGTTAAGAAGATTCATGAGGATACTAGGGATCATATTCTTCAAAGGAATGAACAAGTTGCTAGTCGCTTGAATACTAAGAGGAAGAAGATTACTTTCGAGCCAAAAGATTTCGATTGGATCATTTCAAAAAAGAGAGATTTCTACAAGAATGAAAGTCAAAGTTGCATCCACGTGGAGATGGTCCTTTCAAGATCGTTGAAAAAATTAATGACAACGCCTATAGAATTGACTTGCAGGGCAAGTATCAAGTGAGTTCTACTTTCAATGTTGCTAACTCGTCTCCTCTTGATTATAATGCAGTTTCGAAAATGAATCCTTTAGAAGAGGAGGAGAATGATATGAATTGGAAGCCTCCACAAATGTAACCGATAAAAATAAGGATGTTCGAGCAAAGTTCGATCATCAAGATAGTGTGATGGATTTTAGAAATAAAGAAACTGAATATAATCAAAAACATTTACACCACTCACAATATCAAGAGCAAAACAACCTCATAAGACAATTGGAAAATCATTTACAAAGTGGGCATCCAACTACAAATCAGATCCAATTTCTCACTATGTTACAAATTGGGCCACATGAAGAGTCAGCATAATTTGGGTCAAATAAATCATGATTTAATCATATTTATTTGAAATTTCAGAATTAATTATACAAGGAAATTCTGTTAAGATTTGTAAGAGAAAATTGATTTAGTTATTTTGAAAAATTATTTACCTTATTTATAGGCTAAGTTAGGACTTTTTCTTCCACCCCAAATTGTTGGGAATAGAACACCGAGAATCGATGAACAATCAAAACAACGAAAGAAAGAGAGATTGACACAGAGATTTAACATAGTAAAACCTTCTCGATCAATATGAATAAGAGAGAAACATCCAGGACAAAAGAGGCTGCCGTCAGAGAAAATTCACTATGAACAAAAGAGAGTGCATCATATAAAATTTTAACCCTCACTAACGACCCAAGTCCTCCGCTTCCGTCACATATCTTCATTTTTCCTTTTTTTCATTTTTTTTCTTTCATAATTTTGGGTACATGATACATAATTCAAAGCACATCAACAAATTATGCTATCTAGGGCCTATAAATACTATTATTTTTAATTATTTTGGACATCTTTGAATCTATTGAAATTTAGTTTAATTATTTTTGCTGCGAGGGAACTCCTACAACCCGTTCTTCGGAACTTCCGCTATTAATTACAAAGTTTGTAATCTTGTCATTAAATCCATCTTTTATAATATCAATTGCTTGATTCATTTATAATCTTGAGGTTGATATTTTACTACCTAAAAATTCATTTTATCTCATTTTTTATTATCGTATATTATTTCGGTCGCTCAAGACATTATTCTTGAGCATCATATCATGTGTGGAAGTCATAGTAATGTTATGTAGATGTATATTTATTGCTTGTTCTTTTATTTATTTTCAATTCTTTCAAAATCTACAACAATACTAAAACACATCTGAGACAACTAAAACAAACTTAAGGTACATTTTTAGAGAACTATGATTACAATTTGAGGAACAAAATTAGTGACAAAATTTACGATAAAATTAGTGACAATATTTTGGGACAAAAATGATGAAAAATATAGGGACAATTACACTCGCAAAGAAGACAAGTTTAAGGATACATTTTGTGACAAAGTTGGGGACAAAGTTCGAAACAAATATTAAGAATAATTTAGGATAAAATACAAATCTTTTAATTTTATGATATAGATTTTGACATTTTCTTTTTTCTTGAATATATATAAAAATATTAGTAACAACATAGAGACACATTTAATTAGCATTAAAAAGGTCGACAAAATCTTTGTCCTTAATTGTGAGTAATAATTTTGCGATAAAATAAGTTTTCTCTATGTGGTCACTAAATTTGTTGCTAAACTCTTAACGATTGATGAATTTAGGGACATGTGTAGTTGTCTCTAAATGTTCATTTTTTTATCTTGGAGTAACCATAAATGATATATAAAAAATATATTCATTGATTCATTTTTAATTACAATATGAAGACAAAAAAATGACGTATGAGAATAAATATCCTAATAATAAGAATTTTCTTGTGTTTGCTTATAACATTATACCATTATAAAATCTAACATCAATTTTTTTCAAAAGTATAAGACAAAAATGATATTTTGACGAACACTAAGAGCATAAAAACATTATTTAGAGTTAAGATGCACTCTTTAAATTTCGATTTTTTTATTTTTCCACACCTTTTACATTAAGGTAAGTGTCATTGCTCTTGTATACATATTCTTTGAAGTTAATTGCACCATCCTTGTGACAATGTGGCAAGTTTCTCTTTTATCGATCCACCATCCATATTATCTATAGTTGTAGTGTTACATTCAATGACACTTGTGAATTTGGTCATTTTGCCTTTTTTTTTGTAGTGCTTCCGATCTTATGAACCCTTTTCGATTTTATGTAAGATCCTGATTTTAACAACCTTGGTTATCACTAATTATTGTTTCATTAAGCTCAACGTTCATGATAACCATGTAAAAATTAAGAAGAAAATTGTTAAGCACTGTGACAACTTATAAGGGTTCAAAATCATAATAATTAATTATGACTAAGTCTTTAGTCATTACATTCATTCTATTAAGATGATTTATTATGTTTTTCTTACACTTTTATCTTACAAATGTTGTACTTATATAATAGTAAATGAATGTTAACTTCAATTTTAGAGTCATCTTTGACTTTTATATTCATGAGATCATAAGTTTATTTCAACATAAGAGATCTCATCTTTTTATTGTCACTCTCCCGCTTGTCATGTGCTTTATAATGCACACCATTATGTTCTAGTGTGGTTTTATCGGAAAAAATAGGGGCAACTATTTTAATAATCTCGGTAAAAATTATTATGTCTAAGGTCATACTTTATTTTGTGATTCTATGTCGAAATTAATGTCATTTAGGTGTATGATCGTGAGAAATATCAATGACTATTGGTGAGCAATTTCACTTTTAATCTCGGTGCTTTGGTTCATCTTCCATTTCAACAACGATGGTGAACCAAATCTAGTGGTAGTTTGAGGATGTTGGCAACTATGACGATGGTAAAAGTGCTGGAGCAGACGAGAGAAACTTTACTCACTTGTTGAAGAAATATTCTTTGTGGATTCATTCATGGGTCGAGAAAAGAATCTATTATTCTGACACCAATGAGAGTTCCAAGGTTGTTCCTCCACTTGTAAAGTGTATGCACCGCCATACTATGCCCCCAGCAACTATGATGGTCGACAAATGATATGGTCACATCATATAACAATATAGTATAATTAGGAATTAATGTACCTCCATAGCACCATTTGCTATGAAGAGATGTTGAACGCATTCACTCATCAGTCATCGTGATATAAATGATATTTTTAAATAATAATATATATTTAATTATTTGTGTTTGATCCATTGATCATTAGATCATTAATGATTAAATGTTATTTTTCTCTTCCGAGCAGAAGATTCTCTGAACTTATATTAATTATGGCCTTCAAATGATATATATTTGTTGTACTATGCTGTTTGAACTTTTGTTTTCAATTATCAAACTCTTTTGGAGAAAGACGCAAGTCCTTCAGCTTTTGTAGTATCTGATACATACATCGATACAGTTAACAAGTACAAAGGTGCTGCAAAATGATATGACTAGTTGTTGTTGTTGAACGAGTAAGTTGATAATTAACTTTCACAAACCGCACAGATACGTACTTTGCTTAAGCTCTTTGATAGTATACTCTGGAAAGATATGGGTCGCCCTTGTATACCAACAGAACTAAAGGAAATAAGATGAATGAGAAGAAGACACCAAGATGAATCCAATCCACTCTGACTGCACAGCTCCAGGGGGCTAAGCAATTGTGTTTTGGGAAGACATATGACTATTCGATAAAGAATAATAAAAGGTGGTCAATCCGACCAGCAGCTAAAACCAATTGTTTCGCTACGTAGGAAAGCAGTTTTTTTTTTTTTTTTGCTTAGGCAGAACAGTACCAATAATTTGCATGCATGTTTTGATTCAATGAGAGCATTTGTTTGTTCATGCTAAGGCGAGACTGGTGAATCATGATATCTTTTGGGATCATATAATTAATCACTTGAACATTAACTATGATATCTATCTATCTATATATAACAAGAGTATAGATATGGATGCATGCATACTTTTTACATTGAAACTGGAAATAATATTCTCTCTCTCTCTATATATAGTTAGCGACATGATGTGTGTCATTCAAATATTGAATCGAGAACCTGTGACCTATCATATACAGAAACAATTAAATCAAGCGTCCTCTCTCTCTCCCTCGGTCGTTCAAAAGGTAACACACTGCTCCTACGTACATGATTTGGGTCGGAACTGCTTGTTGTCATGCATGTCAACAAATTAAGTACCTTTCTCGTGGCCCATGACCCGGAGGAGCTCAGAGGTCGCTTTGACTGTTGGCCCCCCGCAGGGGTCTGGTTTCTAACCAAAAGGTTTCTGGCCAACTTCCACGTCCTGATCGAGATGATCCATATACACATATACAGTGTACTGCAGCTTACCACTAAAGTGCCATCCAAAAGTTGTGTAGGCTAATCAAAGTCACAGAGAATATGTACATGTAATTCATTTTAGTATGGAAAAGAAAATATTTGTTTTTTGTTTCCGATAATGATGGCCAGGAGCGAATTCAAATTAATCTAGAGCATTAAACTCAACTTTACTTTTATATTCTAATTTGCTTCAGCCAACAATACAAGAATTATTCTAAACTTTTCTCTTTCCTATATATATAAATATATAAACTAGATCTATTTCATCCATGAAGAAACACTGTATCTTACAATGTTTGTTCATGGATGGAATAATCAATGCCATGCATATATTACTAGAGGTCATGATATATTTTCATGGGATCACGAGTAGCTAAGAAATAAACCCTAGTTTTGATCAGATTAAGAAACCATCACTACATTTCCGCGTTCAATCATCATTATAAGCTACGCAAATGGCTTCTAGATTACAGAAAAACGAGAGGCGCAGCAGCAATATTTTTGGCTGTTAGCCAGACATCGGCAGCCTTTCCGAGTCTTGTCCTCATGTTCACAATTAGATACGTACGTACTAGTGATCGTCTTCATGTATTCGGTTGATGTCGTGGTCCTCCCACAGGTACTTGTGGCCATCACTCGCCGGCAGCAGAAGCGGATGCCGGTGGACTCCCTCTGCACCACCGTCGACGTCGTGGTAACTGTTATGATAAGGGTAGACGTGACCATGGATTTCCCGATGGCGCACAGCGCCAAGCTCTTGTTGGTCTTTGTCAATGTCCTCGTTGCAGGAAAGGGCTTCTGTGTGCTTATGATCACTGTAAGGGCAAGTCGATGTCATCTTGTCCTTGGAGTTCTTATTGCTGCGATCCCTGCTGCTGCTTCTGAAGTGACTGTTCATGTGCTCCAAATATTTCTCTTTGCACCTCTTTGCGCACTGATCATATCCCAGGGAAGACATTTCCGCGAAGATCTCCTCCCACATAGCTTCTAATTTCGTGTTTCTGCCTTCTAATACGAATTTGGCGTCCACGCCGCTCTTGAGCTTAATTAAGCTGGCGATATCATGATCGCTGCACCACCTTCTTGTCCCGCCCATCGGAATGGCGCCGTCTAACTCCGTATGGCTGTCGATAGTGCCATTGTTGTTGATGCTGTCTTCGCACAAGTTTATCAAAGACGTCGAGTCCTCCTGCAAGATTTTCGACTTGGACTCGCGCTTGGCGACGACCTTGTCCAGGGCCTCTAATATCATGGCGTTGCGGGACTCGATCCAGGCGCGCTCGGTCGCCCAGAGGCTGTACTCCCGGCCGAGCCGCGCGGCTTCCTCGCTGCGCCACGCCTCTTCCCTGGAGATCCTCTCCTGCTCCATGTTCTCCAGCGTCTTGAGCATCTTGTTCATCCACGCCTCCTGGACCTCTATGATCCGGTTGATCTGCGCGTCCACCAGATCCTTGAGCTTGGAGCTCCAACTCTTCCTCCCCCTCTTCGATCTCACCCCTCCGCCCTCCTCTTCCCTCGTGGAAGACGAGCTCTCGCTGCACCCGCTGGAGTTGGACAGGCTGAGGCTCTGAGACAACGTCGGATGGTCAGCTGGAAAATTGATTGCTTGGTTTGGCTGCAAGTTGGAAGCACTTGTGCTGTGGAGGCAGCTGCGCTGTTTGCCCTCGTTGGTGGCATTGGTGTCTCCTCCATATAGGGCCTCCAGCTGCCTGAAGAACCTGTAATGCTTGCCATCTTGTCTGCCTGCCTTCCCTTCCTTGGTCTTCTTGTAGTACTTGTACAAGTTATCAAGCTTCTCCCTGCATTTCTTGCCACTCCTGTGGTACCCATGTTCCTCTGCCATTATCCTGTATATAATTCAGAAAAAAAAATATGAAACAAAATAAGAACACTACCAGCAGATTATAGAGCAAGCACAGTATTTGAAGTACTTACTGTTAAGTGATCACTTACATACAATGGACAGACACAACCAGCAGGTAGAGAAAACAACAATGAGAAAAACAAATTAATTACTAACAAGAGTAAGATTGAGTCGGTCTGCATGTCATATGTGGCAATACTAAGATTGTAGAGTGAGTTAAACCATTAAAGGCCATTATGTACGATAGGACAAAGAAGGGATGGCGTCTTCAGCTTTCCATACCTTAATCCAATTAGCAACAAAGAGCAAACAGGAAGAACCGTTAAAAACGTTAAGACCTTTAACAGTGAAAATAATAAATTTGCAGCTATAATTCTTCGAACCAAGCTAATTAACAAGATCATGCACAGATGGAGCTCCACGTTCAAGAGAGACTTATAAATTCCTTCGTGGAACGAGCAAACGTTCATGCTTGGAGTTTGATCTGTCCAATTGACTTGGGATGGAAGAGATGAGAAGTGTGCCACAATTCATCACTTGTTCTTTATATATTTACCTGGAGACGTCGTCCCACAAAGGACCCTTTTGAGCAGCTTCCCTGAACTTGGAGTCCAGACGAGACCTGACCTCCAGGAGGGTGAGGGTCTCCTGCCGCGGCCACCTCCCTCCGCCGCCGCTCCCGCCGCCATGGCCACTGACGCCAACAACCTCCTCGGGGAACCCAAATCCTTCCATCCCTTGAGCCGGCATCGCCGCAGTCGGTACCGCTGCCGCCATCTGATGATGTGTCCCCGCGCTAGCCGCCATGAACATCTCATAATGCTGCAGGCCGAGGAAGGCGTTGCAACCGTCGGCCGCCCCGGCGACCAGGGGCTCCTTACCGGTCATCAAGCGGTGGAATTCGTGCAGGTCCATCGCGCAACGTATGAGAGGAAGGACAACACGCAGAGCGAGCCAGGCGGTCGATATAAGGGGAAGAGATCTAGAGAGAGAGAGAGAGAGAAAGAGAGAGAGAGACTGTGTGTGAGAGAGAGGGAGAGAAAGAGAGAGCGAGAGACTCGGATCGTGTCGCTCACGAAAACAAGTCAGGGAAACGAGTCAGTGAGACACACACACTCTCTCTCTCCTGTCTCTATCTCTCTCTCTGCTTGATCTTTCTTTCTCAGTGGCCCCTTATGCGTGCGAGGGAGCGAGCGGGGAGGGGAGAGAGCAAGGGAGTAATTAGGGTACGTTGTGGGAGGGCGTGAATCGATTGGGTGGGGAGGTGGGGGGTTGGGGGTGGTGGACAGGGACGGGAACATACGTAAGCTCTGAGCCAATAGGAGGCGTTCACGTGTCGTGGGGCGGGACGATAGGAGAAATCCAAGGAGAGAGAGTGACGTGGGAATAGTCGCACACGGCATTCGTGGGGCCCCCTTCCTTTGTTCCCATTGGGCCCCAAAAATTCGTCTGCGCCCCACCCCCACCGCATGGATCTGCCGCCTCCCTCTCTCTCACCCTCCTCCAGTCCTCCTCCTCCTCGTGCTTAATTAACAACGTTTTGCATGCATTTAAACACACTAATTATCTCATCACAAGAACTCTGCTTTCCTTAAACTAAACAATAAGTTTTGACTTTATATACTATATATATCATTAACTTATAACTTTGCTATGAGTAACAATGTGAACTATATATGTGCGTACAATTAAAACGTTAGCTCGCATCGCCACTTAAATGGTCTATATTAAAATTATTATAGAAGTGCTAAATCTGGTCGTGCAATATTGAAGTGGTAGCATATATATAGTATGAAATTGTGACATTGGTTACTTGTTCCTTCTTCGTCATACGCATGGAACTGCAGCTTGAATTGTGTTTTTTTATTAATTACGTACGTTAAGATGCAGAATAATTGATAATTAAGTTATAGCTTTATATTGTGGGCACTTGTGAGTATGTATGCGACATCCCCTTGATCGGACGGCTTGATCAATCGTCTGTCCTTTTGATCAATAGCTTTTATATGGTTTAATGTTTATGCTATCTAAGAGGTAACACAATCATTTTTTCCCTTAATTATATCATATTTATTATTAGAGTTCGCCTATGATATTAATATATTACCTTTTTGTAAGCGACTAATGCAACCTCATTTTCTCTTAAAACATAAATAATCTATATCTTTCGGATTAAAATAATGTGAATCTATATCTACAAGTTTAATTATATCTTATCCTTATTTATGTTTCAAAATTATGCGCCAAGTACGACTCAAGATGACACATAATTTAAGTAATATCTCAATATCCGTCCGGCCATTCGTGTATAGTGCCATGACAAAAAATCATTACATACACATTATTAATTAAGTTATAATTGTATGATGTTTTTTTCATGTTAAAAATCACGTCGAACAGCCAAAATTTCAACATATAATCAGTGCACTTCACGTGAATTGAACAATCGGCATCGTTTTTCGAATAACAAGAGAAAAAATAAATGGGCTCGTGCCTTTAGTACTATATTTTAATCATTGATCCTTTGACCTATCCATATGTATGAAAAAAAAGTGTTCTACATATTATTTATTCTCATTTTCTCGTATATATATATAATGACTGTTTTAGAAATGTTTACATTTACTTTTTTTTTATCTCCCTAACTAAAAACAACAACGGGGAGTTATTTAAGAATATATATATATATCTCCTTTTTTTAAAAAAAAAATCAGTGGTGTTCCCTAGGGCTTTAATGGTGCCTTTATCAATGATCTATTACCTACGTAAGGATAGATGTACATGACAGTTACCACAAAACCCATTCTTCGAGGCAAATTTAAATGTTAAATTGTACCCCCATCTTTTCTTTTTCCCGTTAAAATATTTATTTAATTATCCCATCTGTAATTTAAAAATCGCATCGTCCTTTATTCCTAATATTCCACATGTTTCTTACTAGTTTTGTTTTATCAGGATTATTGTTTCTTTCTTCGTGATAAAAAATATTAATGAAATAATTTTATCCATTTATATCATTTTGTGACTGTCAATTAGTCTAACAAAATATGTTTGCCGTATATATATATATATATATATATGAGATTATTAATCGGTTCGGTATTACTATAATTATTATTCTGTTAGTCTAAATATGTAATGTTATATATTTTTCATCTAATGAAGGATTTGTTTTCCGTGAATGAACGGAGTGATGGTTTAAGAATCTTAACGAACCTAATGTGATTTGCATGGCTGGATTCATAATTTGTTTAATTTCTTGTTGAAAATATTTAGAGTCCCCAATAAATTTCTAATGATAATTAAAATTATATGATGTTCATACTTTTGTTTGTCTAATAATCATAAATAGTATTATACATCAATTAAATTCTAGCTTTAAGGCGTGAGTAGCAAATTATATATATCATATTTAAATACATGTGATATGTCTTGAATTAATTTCATATGCATAAGTTATGGAAAAAACGTTGATGAAAACATGCTTTCCAATAGGTGTATTGTGTTTTAATAAAATCGTAAGTTAAATGAACATATGATATTAAAGATATTTCTACATATACTTAAATTTCATGCATGCACACAATACTCAAAATGGTTCTGGTCTGATAAATTTTTAATCGAAAAAATTTATCTTCAAATTTCAAATGAAAAATCACCCCTTAAATTTTTTTAGAAGAAAAAGTGACCTACCTGAGCACGATTTTCCGGGTAGGCGCCCAACTTTAAAACAACAATGTTTTTTTTTAAAAAAAAAATCTAAACGTTAAATATATTGACTTAGATATTTAAAACAAATTATGCACAACTTTAAATTCAACTTTTTAATCTAAATATATTAAAGTAATTTATTATCACTTTATAATTTAAGTTATTCTTTGTTTTTTTATAAGCTTCATTAAAATATATTAATAACTTGATAATATTCAAGTTCAACTACATCATAGTAATTTAACTCAATAATATAGCTAATGTAATGAGTATGGGTAAAATGAAAGAAAAATCTAAAATTATGAAATATTATATGACCAGGTCGGATCTTTTTGATTTTTTGTTAGAAGTGCTGATTTAAACAGATAATTTTACGTCTTTAAAAAAATAGATATAATTTTTAATCACTTCAATTTTTTTATCTTTCCAAATAGTTTTTTTATGATGGACAAATTTTTGGAGTGAATAGATTTTTAGTTACACCGATACTATCTAAAAATCATAAATCGAAAATAAGCCATGGAAGGCACCATTTAAAAAAAAAATAGAACTAAAGAGCAACTGCCAAGCCCTTTTCCTCTTCCTCTTTTCATTGCTCTGACGGTTCACAGAAGAGAAGAGCATGGGACAGAAGTATCACCTTAAAGCCCCCTTCCTTGATTTCTTCTCTCGTTTTACACTTCCGATCTCTTCTTCTCATCAGCTTCATTGTCGTATTTTCATTCTTGGTTCAACTTTTTAATTTAAAATATATTAAAGTAATTTATTATCACTTTATAATTTAAGTTATTCTTTGTTTTTTTATAAACTTCATTAAAATATATTAATAACTTGATAATATTCAAGTTCAACTACATCATAGTAATTTAACTCAATAATATAGCTAATGTAATGAGTATGGGTAAAATGAAAGAAAAATCTAAAATTATGAAATATTATATGACCAGGTCGGATCTTTTTGATTTTTTGTTAGAAGTGCTGATTTAAACAGATAATTTTACGTCTTTAAAAAAATAGATATAATTTTTAATCACTTCAATTTTTTTATCTTTCCAAATAGTTTTTTTTATGATGGACAAATTTTTGGAGTGAATAGATTTTTAGTTACACCGATACTATCTAAAAACCATAAATCGAAAATAAGCCATGGAAGGCACCATTTAAAAAAAATAGAACTAAAGAGCAACGGCCAAGCCCTTTTCCTCTTCCTCTTTTCATTGCTCCGACGGTTCACAGAAGAGAAGAGCATGACACAAAAGTATCACCTTAAAGCCCCCTTCCTTGATTTCTTCTCTCGTTTTACACTTCCGATCTCTTCTTCTCATCAGCTTCATTGTCGTATTTTCATTGTTGGTCACAGATAGAGAGTGGAGGAGCAACATCGGTGACCTTCACTGGTGCAGGCGACGTAGGAGGAGGAGCAGGGCACAGATAGAATTAGAACCAACAAAGAACAATAAAAAAACTAGGCTTTCAGTTGTGTTGTTCGGGATCTCTATATAGTTTAATTCTGGAAGACGAATGCATGTTGTAAGAACCCTTCCTAGATGCAGAAATCCTATTGGAAAGAATAGACGTTCTATTATATGATTTCCATGCAAGTTCACATTAAATTTCCCAATGATTTCATGTTCGGTATGAATGTTATACTAGTTGGTACCAATCTGTCATAGGTGATGAATGTTAAGCCGAACTATAAGCATGTTACATCAGTTCATACTTGAAATGTTATAATCTTTGATTAACCGCACCGACGATCACTGAAAGATGAATTAACGTTCGATTTCTGCATAATAGAACCCAGCCCAAGCTATGATGACCGAGTTTGAACTCGGTCCGAATCCGCCATTAACGTAAAGCTCCGAGCTCAATGCGTACCAGCAACCCGACACGGGTTACTTGCGACTCGGGCTGGGTTTGTCCCGAAGAAGACAATCAGGCAAGACGATTGTCTCGACCCGATCACATCCCAACTCGGGTCGGTTATGACCTACACTCGACCCGAGTTATACTCAAAGTTTTTTTCGAGATGAACTTCATTGAAATTCGACCTAGGTTTTGACCAACAGAACTATGATTTATATGATTAGACTCTCGATTTAAGTACTTGATATCTAATATGTTTGTAATGATAATTATCTCATTTAGACATGTATTTTACCCTACATGACTATATAGAACCAATGAATTGTTATATTGAATTGATTACATCCCTTCATCAAAACATGAATAAAGAATCGAACTACCACAAAGAATGATTTTGAACCATTATGAATCTTTATGTAATGAATGAAAAATGAACATAGAACGATTGACCGCTCCCTTTTCGATCGATCGAAGAACATGGATAAATGGGCGTACCGCTAAATGGAGCCAAAAGCGAACGACCGCTCGACTTTCGAGCGTCCGATATGTGGACAAGAAGAATATGACCTTAATCGAATCCTCCTGATTTGATAAGCTTTCCACTTGATTGAAATCGAATGATAATAACTTAAAGATGGAATGGAGTTATGCTTCATACCTCCTTGATCAATCTACGGATTGAAAGATAGTCCATGAATGATAAAGGATTATCATTGTCTATTTAGATGAGAGTTCTTCCCGATGTTTCCGCCTTGTGTGAGGTCATTTTGTCCGACGGGGCTGGCTGTGGCACTGATCCTCCACTGGCTCACTATGGTCTGGATAGTTGCACTCTTGCGTGCCTGAAATGGTATTCCCTAAAAGAAAGAAAGAGTTCTTCCAATGTATGAACATGATGAAAGAATGAATGGTCAAAAAATGAATGGAAGGACTTCGTCCTTATGAACATGAATATGTATAAGAACTATGAATACGAATGATGAACACGAATAATGAACTTGAAAATGAATATGGAAAAGACATGAACTATGATTCTCTTTTATGGACCCCTTTATTATGATTCTTTCAATTGATTATATATTTATTTCATGCTTATTCTGATAGAAATAATTTATGATATATATGAACTCACACTTAACTTTATGCTAATGGTTGAGTTTGCTCGACTGTGTGATCCCCACGTGTACATGAAGATGATGTACGATGTGTTGATGTGTGTGCAGCGACTACAGTTCAGGTGGCGTGTGTACATGAACGTAGTATAGTCCAGTATAAGTCGCATATTTTTATGCTATATTAAGTTGTACATATACGAAGATGGGACATATCAAGTTATAATCGATCATAGGCTTTTCTATGTCTAGTACTGGTGCCTTTACTTTTGTTACCTCATACTGAGATAATTTGATGTATCTTTTATTTTCACATTTTTTCTTTGTAACGAGACAGTTGACGTACCTTCATATACCTTGCTTCTGCATCCTCTTTTATTGTGGTATTATTTTAATTGCCAAGTCTTCCGCTTATATGTCATTTTTTTTATCATTCGAGTGAATGAAAGAATCAAAGAAAGATCGAAAAAAGTAACGATCAAGAAGATATTTCTTCACATGACGAGGTTGAATTTCGGGACGGCACAAGCCATTTATCAAATTATCACATTTGTACTTTCTATGATTAGTAATACATTAATTATCACAATTATTTAGCGGGATGTATATTAGGATTCAAGGAGATCTAATAATCTCAAGTTCCATTAGTTTCACTCTTCGGAATGCTAATAGTAACATGGATGAGGATGATAGGGGAAAAAATACTAATACTAATAATCCCCGTGTTTGTCCCATGTTTGGATTTCAATTAAGGCGGTCTAGGATAGATTTTACTATTCAGTATATGAATAATTAAAATAGAGTTTAAAATTTTCCTTTCTAAAGTCTATAACTTATCTCCACCGGTCATAAAATTTAGAATATTGTGATTGGACATTTATTCACGATATATATATTTCTTTCTCTCTAAATAATTTTATTTAATATTTAATATCGTATTGTATTTTTCTAATACTTTCTTTTTTTTCTTATCAACATAAATTAATTTTTTATATTTTATTTTAAATTTATTAATTTTCTCTTTATTTCATTATGAAAATATAATATTATAAATAAAATTGTTTATTAATAAAAATTCTTTTACATATATGGATATAATTTATATATTAATGTGTATTTATGTCTTCTTATAGTTAATGATTAATTCAATTGATATATTTTCTAAATATTTTATTCAACTTAATCAACTGTTATTCATTATCCGTTTAGATTTAACTTCTATCCACTCTCTCTTAATTAAATCACTATCTGCTTCAACCTTGTCAAATACAACATGAGAGTCGATTGCCATTTGCCACACAAAAAATATCCTTCAAGGTAATAATTTTAATCTACCTTATATTATATATACACACACATTATATATACTATTTGTTTTATCACTTTCCTCCGTAATTTTTTTAATACTTTTTCCCTTTTACATAGGCATGATATAAACTTGCGAAAAAAAATCTATTAGTTCCAACGTGAAAGAAACCCCATTTTGCTCGTGGATGGAGAAGAAAGTTTTATACATTTATTCTATTGTATTAATTAATTAAAAATAAGCAGATATGTAAAAGAGCTAACCCAATGCATTATGTAAAAGATTAAAAACATCTCGCCTTTTTTTATAACTTGATTTCTATTTTCATTTTTTACTTTGGATATTACAAAAGAAAGGCTACACATATGCTAATCAAATATATATATATATATATAATATGATAATTATGCTACTGTTCAAAAACATTAATTTCCCCTTCATTAATATACATAATAATATGAAGCACGTACGTTTACATAATATTTTAAAGAAATAACTGAAAAGACACTCGGATGCCCATTTTCCTATTTCATAAAATCGTGGAAAATAATCGAATGTAGAAAGACTATTTTGATCAATAATATAAGAAAAGAATAATAATAGTAGTGGTACATTTGTTGTTGGGGGGGAAGGCGCCGAATGAACGGTTAGGATGAGGCCGTAAGACGGAACGGGCCAATGTCAGTAACAGGGCCCAGTTACTACTGCCAACGAAATGATGTCGGTCGATTGGGCCCCGCTTAATTGTACGACAACCGCAGCGCGATTTAGACGTCGGCCCAATCAACACAGCTGTCCGTTATGGCCTCATTTATGTCATGGGGCCCATTTGCTCCTTTTTTCGTCCGCTCTCTTGCTCGTTGCTTCTTTTTTCTTTTAAAATAATGTATAAGTAAATGCAAAAAAAAGGGAGTTTAAGCCCACCAATTCAATCAACTTATCAACCCCAGCTAAAAGAAATAGGGAAGATATTTTTATTGATGATTTTTTTAGTTTATCTTATTTGATCAACAAATTTTTTATTTGTATCTTTTCTTTTTAATTTGTGAGGGATACATCAGTCAGAAAACAATGAAATATGGAGATAGTTGAACAAAAAACTTTTCCAAATAAAATTGATAATTCTTTCTTGTGATTGAAGTTTCCAATTTTTTTCCTTTCTAGCAATTCTATTATTTTTCTTATCTTTTTAAATTACTCTTTAGGATCCCTTGATTAATTTTTTTGTCCCGACAAAGGACAATCAGAATTGTTAGTGTTTTGTTGTCCTCTTTTGATTGGTGTTAACTAAATCTGTCGTCCTTGATTTGTTAAATGGAATCATTTTCTTTTCGATGAGATTAATGGAATCATTTTTTTTTCTTGGAACGTACATTTGACCAAGTTCATGTCACCTGACCAAATGATGCAAATGCTAACCAAGGGCAATCTCACTTGCCGCACCAAGACGAGGATGCAATTTTTGGCAACAACGGCATAAACATAGGGCTTTCTTTTTTTTTACCAGTGTTTGGGAGAGAACGAAAACACAAATCCTAATTAAATTTGTGATTCAACCTCAGGATATTGTTTACAACAGACTAAAATTGGCTGCGGGTTCATGGACTAATTAATCCACTTGAATTTATTACCCGTACTTTCATAAATAAATAGTTTAATATATCTTTGTTTGTTACAAAGAAGGTTATAAATTAGGTAGCTTACTATTAGTTGTCTGTCTGATAATATTTTCATAAGTTAACTACGAGAAAAAGAAAACTACGATACAAAACATTTTCGTGAACTTTTTCAGCAAACACGACGTATCTATTGAATTAATTTTGAATAATCCTGATACAAAATACGACAAAATTTACATTTTATGTATTTTTGTTTGTCTGTTTTGGCAAGAGTTATTCATGTGGCCTAAGTGAGAGATACATATCTGCCTCATTTTCCTTTTTCCTGAAGTATACATGCAATCGCGAATTCCTACGTGCGAATGCGATGACAATTAATTAATACATGTCGGGACTCCACAAAAAAGGATGCCTAAATTGTTGGCATGTGCATGAGAAGAATGATGAGAGAAATTATTACACTTGAATGGAAAAGTGAGGTCGGGGGGGAGTTTGTCACAAAAGCATAGAGAATATGGTGACGACTAAAAGGGCCAGTAATTGGCCCCCGCCTCTGACTCCGATGCCATCCCTGTTTGTTCCAAGGAATTCATGCACAGTAAAAATTGCTCATCCCATTTCCGTCTAAATTTTATCCAATGGTTTTTAATGGCACTAGCATTATCAGACGCGTCCTTAACCACCGCTACAACAAATCCATTGTTCGGACATTTCTTTTCGACACACCATTAACTGCACATCCAACAATGATTGATGGGCCTTTGACCCCTTCTAAGGAGTAGCCCAGTCAATGTTTCCTTTTTCTGAACCCATTGATTTAAATCGTAACAGTTGATGTCCTTGAGAGTTGAGTTCCATAGATATTCAAAGTAAATGCTATGAAGATGAAATAAAAAGAAAAAAAAATGTAACAGACTTGTCATATAGGTACCAAAGACAATCTACAGACATAAAGTTCTCATTCCCTTTGACATAATAGAAGGAACGAAACATACCTGGATGCCAATTCAGCAATGGGATGAATAAAACTTCCATACATGGTAATTTGAGTTTGTTGCACAATCCAGATATTAAAGCTCATCATATCCAGTGTTGCACATCTATTTCCATACATGTTTAGGTCCAAATATACAATCTAAGTTGAAAATCTCACTTGAAAAATCAGAAAATGATAATTTTTTTTTTACAAGGGCCAAGTTCAAATATCAAAAGATACTCTGAGTTGAGACTTGAGAATGAAATACAGAAAGCTGACACAAATCTCCTAAAGCCTGCATCTGACAGCTAACTCTATAGAAAACGTTTATCTGATTGCAAGCCATTGCTGTTGTACAAGGAGTATCTATCTGCAGTAGGCATTGCATTCCTCATATCAACATGAGGTACTGAAACAACATCACGAAAGAGCGCTCTATCTGGTATTGAATTCCCATCACGGAAAAGTAGTGTATCTGGTTTTGATATTCTATCAAAAGTAAATGTTCTATCTGATGGCAATTCAGAGTGTGGCAGTGAATACCTACTTACATTGGGCATTCCCATGCCCAAGTATGCATTATTAGAATATTGCTTATTCCCAGAAACCCCATATCCATTTAGGAGTTTTCCTTCTGTTGTAAGGTCTGAAGACAAGTATTGGGAGGAAGCAGGAACTCCAGAACCATGGGCGTATGTCATAAAATGTGCCTTGTCTGAATCTCCAGATCCATATGAGAACGGCATATTTTCTTTTGTTAAATCTGAGTAACCAAGGGAATATCTGCTTGAGGCAGGGAGGGCCATTCCTGAACTGTAAGTACTAGAATATCTATTTCCAATCAAATCACTTGGCCTGACTTCAGTACTTGAAGCATTGGAATATCCATTGTATTTGGTAGTAGTGGCATTTTCTTTTGAATCTCTAGATCCATATGAGAGTGGTGTGTCTTTTGCCAACCCTGGGTAACCAAGGGAATATCTACTGGAGGCAGTCAGGGCCATTGCTGAACTGTATGTATTAAAATATCTATTCCCGATAAAATCACCTGAACCAACTTCAGTATATGAAGTACTGGGATATCCACTGTATTTGGTGGTAGTGGCATGCCTAAAGTCAGGATAGGTAATCGGCAAACTTGATCTTGAAGTATAGATCTCAGAGTTTGGAATTTGTGCTTGTTCAATAGCATCAGTTGGTAATCTGAACAAACCAGCAGAACCCACAGGAATTTTCAAGGTTTCATCAGGTACAGCTGTCTTAGAGTGATAGTCTGTTTGAGCAGACAAATGTGACTTCTGCAGCTCTTCTCTTAAAGAGATCTTGGCACGCTGAAGATCTTCCAGAACGCCTCCTAAGCTGCTGCCACTTGTTTGTGATATTAACACTTGATGTTGGTTTTGTCTGTTCCATGATCCCTTAGAGGTGTCCCTTCTAGAATCACTAGTTAGATCTCTCCCAGTTGATAAACTGAAGTTCATACGGTTGTGGCCAACATCATTACTTGATCCACTATCAGAGTTCTCATATAGTAAATTTTGATTCTTTTTACCCACCGATGCCAAAGCACCACTATCAGTGATGTTAGCTGTCATAGTTTGTATTTGACCCATAAAGTCATCCCTAGATGCGAGAGGATCACTTCCGCTTGAAGCTCTAGTCGAAACAATAGGTTCGATGCTGTTGGACAGCATTACTGCATTTGCACCTTGGTCTCCATTAGTCATTTCTTGATTTTGGCCAAACAATGTTTTGGTTACGGGATGATCTTCATCAGATGAAGTTCCGGTAACTTGCTTATTGGTGCTTGGATGAACTCCCTCCCTCAGCTTTTCATCCTCATCTTCATATGGTATTATGCTCAAAACCTCAGATGATTGCTTTTGCTGTTCAAATTTTTTTTCCGCAATATGACACTGGTTCCCAAGCCCAGAATAATCCTAAACATAAAAGGAACCACATACATTAAATTTTCTGGTAAGCAAGCAGTTAATATGAGAGACAAAATAGGTTTGACCTATTGAGACCGTTATAACCTAAGAGCATGCAAACCAGACCAACGAATCTGAGTAGGAGGCAAAAGTGAAATGCAAATGAAAGGGCAGCAGAAAGTTCTAGTCTCAAAATAAAGAAACCCCTATTTCCTATGTTAGAAATCATATGTAAAGATAGAAAGGTAAAACTTAGATTTAGTTATTAAAGGGTATTATTACCATGTTTGGACTGTTATTCTCATTGTATTTCTCTTCCCATTCTCTCTGAGCTTTTTCTTCAGCCTCATATTGTCCAATCAATTGAGCTTGTTGTTCAAGGAGCCTTTCCATTTCTTCGTCTCTTGCACTGCTGTCAATTGCGTAATGACTTCCATCACCTTCTTTGTTCTGGACGTCAAGAGAACATGATTCACTTCCAGAGGCTTCCATAGATAAATCAAGTTGGTCATCAGCACAGTCTGACCTAGATATCTCTCTCTGTTCACAAGCATCAAGAGAAGTATCATTTTCTCCCTCATCCTCAATAGATAGTCTGGTCAAAAAGGAATACAGTCATTAGAGCCTAAAATTGAACGAAGAAGATACATAAACCTAACACATATCTGAATCATACCCCATTTGCTTCTGTTTTACTTTTCGGCATGACTTTCCCAAGCTATATTTTGGGGAAGGCTCGGATGACATCAATCTTAGTCGCCTCTGCCATTGCCTTAGTTGCTTCGCTTTTAGTTTTCTTTGAGAATCTGGGCTAGTACTGTGCCTTTTCCATGATAAGCTGCCAGCCTGCAATGGGGAACCTCCAGGCTCAGAGCTCGAATTCGCATCCTCTGCCCCGTTCATATCCGTCTTTGAAGCTGTGGGCACTTCATCACCTTTCAAGGTCTGGCTGCCCGCTTTCTCACTATTGGGAACTTCGTCCCCTTCCGAGCTCGAGTCAACAACTTCAAATGGACCATCAACCCCATGAGCTTCGAGAATGGAGAGAACCTCCATTGTTTCTTTCTCAGCCATCTTCCTCTGAGCAATCACTAATCTGAGCTGTTCTTCTAACTCCACAACCTGAAATCCACTCCGACAAGCACAAATGGCATCAACCAGGGAGCAAAAACAAAAATAAAAAAGAATAAAAACAACTATAGCAGGCATGTAGAATTCTCACCCTTTTAGTCAATTGCTCGGCCCTCTCCTTCGCAGCCTTTGAAACAGCTCTCTCCGAAAGTAATCGGGCGCGAAGGAACTCAATAGTCATGGCAGACGAGTCATCCATGATAATACCGAGTCGGAAAACCTGTGCTAACCACAAGAAATCAAGACCCAGAGGCAAAAATAGCCTCTTGATTCTTGAAGCAAACAAGGTCGCCTCATCAGACAACAACATTAAAAAAAAAAAAGAATTCCAGAAAGCAAACAACAGCAATTGAGGCAGAGTAAATGAGGCCCAGAATCAAAATATTCAAATTTGGACAGTTCTAAGGAACGACAGCGCAGCAGTTTATGCCTACGCACAAAAATTACAAACACACCCAATTCATGATACTGAGTCAACCAACAATGCAATTAGAAAGAAAATCAAGATTACATTGCATAAACAGCAAGATCCAAGAACTAATCAACCAGAAAATGCAGGGAAAAAAAGGACGTGTACGGATTTGTCATATACCTTTATTGTACAGATGAGCAGAGATCAGACGCAGAAGGCAGAACCACCGATAGCCGGAGCAAATGTCCCCGAGTCCACCGCAAATTAGGAGGTCCACAATTTGGGGGGTGGATGGGAACGTGATCCTTTAAATGACGGTCTCCTTCGGCTTGTCCCCGTCGCCTCGGCGTGCGGGGTACGCGATGCGGAATAATACGCTAGGCGTCTCCCTCGGGAGGAAACAGAAGGGAGACGGCGAAAGGGACTAGGGGAGACCTGTTGCTGCAGCAGCAGCAGCAGCTTGCAGTGGGTGCAGCGGGAGGCGAAATGATAACGGCGGGCGGCGGCGATGAGCAGATCCGGTGGGCGGGTGCTCCGCGTCGTCGTCGCCCTCCTCAGATGAGCTCGAGAGAGGGCGCGGCGCTCGACTTCATGGGGTCAACTTCTAGTTGTTTCTTCGTCTTCGCTTACACGAAGTCCAAAGCCATCACTCGGGACGGTGGGTGGGGTGGGGTGCCAATTTGTTTAATGAGATGAGAACATTTTTATGAGCCGATGGGTTTATTAAATGAATGCGCACATTTTATTATATATTTATATGCGCTTTTTTTTGTCACAAATTCCCCACTTTTGATTCATTACCATCTTTAATTAATGTGCCAACAATTTAATTGCACAGAGCTAGTAATCTAATTTGAGTGTTATGATGAATAAATAGATAAATAAATAAACTTTTAACCGGCACTCGTGTTGCTAATTTTTCTCCTAAAACTTCTCTTATCCACTCACATGATACAAACTCTTAAATTTAATAATTTTGGATAAATTTTATTACCTGAGTATCAGGAGAAAAAATAGGAAGATTTTTTAGTTTCCCTATTATATATATATATATATATATATATATAAACAATTCATCATGAAAAATGTGGTTTTCAATCGCACTTTTTATGTTGAGAAAAATGATCAAAATATGGGAAAAAAAATATAAACTTTCAAATTAATTATAAATTTAACTATTATAATTTTCCTTTTAAGAAATATATTATTAAATATAGGTTAAGCAATTCTCACCGATAAACAAAGTGGTGCATTGCAATTTTTATGCTTTAAGAGAACAAAAATTACTATTATTTTGTCATTTTATTAAATATACAGTATATGCATACAGAATAATGTTATATTTATATGTAACGAGTTAAAAAGTAAGTAATTGATGACATCATATTTGATTATGTGTATTTAATTGATATTTAACGATCTTATTATTTTCATACACTGTAATCGAAGTTACGATTTTATCAAATTTTGAATAAAAATAATAGTTTAATCTAAATCTATAACTTAAATAAAAGTATGTGTTCTTCTTTATATTTTTTAGCTTTATAAAAATAACACACCACAAATTGTCGCAATAAAAAATATTATGTAAATTATTTTATATACTGATTTTAGCAATAGTCATTAATGGTTGAAATGTCGTTCTTGAGAAGTATTGATTGAAAATTGAATTTTAGAGAAATTTAGATTTTGTTTAATTAGTGCTGTTAAAAATAGAAAGTGTCATGAAGCTAGGAGATTAATCTATGAACGAACGTGTGTTCTTCTCTTGTATGATTTCCTCGTCCCATTATCATTTAATTTTTTATTTTTAAACTATTGTTATTTTTTAATATATAAATAATAATAAAATATTAATATATTATTTTCTATTTTAAACTATTATTATTGATAAAAATGATTCCCAACTTGATAATATTGATTGTCTATTATTAAATGTTTTATTGATTATTTGATGCTATTATTAATATGTTAATTTATTTTTTTGCCATAAATCACTTTTTTATTTTATTTTTTTCAACAGTTTCCTTTTTGTCTACATTTCTTGCTCTCCTTTCATCAATACTTAATTCCCATTTCAATAAATTTCCTTTTTATTTTTCCCCTTTTAATTTTAAATACTGATTCAAATATATTTCTTATTTTCTTTCCTTTTATATATTTTGTCTTCCATTTTCTAGTGGTTTTTTGTTCTTTTAATTTTTAGGTTGAAGTGAACTGGATTCTAATCGATTGGTTGGTTTATCGATTCAATCGAGTTCAACTATCAAATCGAGTAAATTACATCAAATGTCCTTTAACTTTTACGTTTGCATAGCGATATTCTCTAACTTTACTTTAATTATATTGAATTCCTTCATCTCTTACTCAGTCATTTCGCTGACGTGGTGACGTTTTCCCTTAATTACGTAGGCAACATCTGTCATGCATACTATTCTCCACATCAAAAAATTATTAAAAAAGTAAAATATAATATAAAATAATAATAATATATTTTTTTTAAAAAAAAGCACTCTCTCCTCTCTCTCTCTCGCCCTCCTGGCGCTGCGTCACCGGCGTCGAACGCAGCAAAACCTCAATCGTTCGCATATGAAGGTGGGTGAAATTTCTCCTTCAATACGAGTACATCCCACGAGATTTCCCGCTGGCTCCTCTCTCTCTTTCTCGCATACTCCTCTCTCTCGGCCGAGCTCTCTTTATTTTTGACGGGTGCTCCCATTGTCGATGCACCGGAGGGAGGCAGATTGGGCGCCCAAGCGCTTGTTGATGGCGTCCTTCGCTCTAGCGCCCAGCGCCCAGGTCGCCGCCGTGACGTCCTTCGCTTTGGCACCCAGACCTTCTTCCCTCTTCTTCTTCCAAATCGCACCCACATCGTCGCTAGCGTCCTTCACTTCGTCGTGGCCTCCAGAACAACCTCGGAAACTCGACACAACAAGGAGCAGCTGCGGCAAGGGGGCAGTGTTTGTTGAAGAGATAGATAAGAGAGAGATCGAAGAGGGAGGGAGGAGAGAGAGGGAGAAAGATAAAATTTCGTGAAATTTTACGTTAGTCGTCCGATTACATTTGGACCATTCAGATCGCATGTTTTTTTTTAAACTGTTGGATCACATGGCGACTGATATTTTGCTTCATGCTTTTTAATTGTTAAAATTTTAAGGATGGAAATAAATTTTCTCAACCATCTCGTCGAGTAATGCAACCATTATTTTTCGTTAGAATTAATGTTTCCTTTTCTGTTAAGCTAACAGGTGGCATCTTGTGGAAAGTCCACCTGATGATAGGAGTGACTTTTGCAGTTTGCTTGGCTCACATGTCTAGTACTCATTAATGTTCATGGGAAACTTCATTGTAACGACATGCCTATCCAGTTGTTTCCCCTTTTGAGTTGTTTCTCACAATGATCAGTTTGATTTTCTTTATCTTTCTTTAATCATATCTGAATATCCTTTAACTGATAAAGATAACGCTTTTCGAAGCCAAAGTGTTTAAACTATGATGCATTGGGTTAATAAATTAATGATAGTTTTAAATAAAAAAATCAATACAATTTTGTTATTGGATTAAATGCATCACGGTCATCAACTTTTAAACTTTCCTTTTAGAATTTTGGAAAATATTTGTATAACAAACTATATAGATAAGAGGATGCTAAGAATGATATCTAATCTAAAAAGTATACATATATAGTTTAATAAAAAATTATTACTCTTTATTAAGAAAAAAACACGCCATCAATCTTTAGCTCACATTATTATAGATGTATTTGATAATAATACCTATTAATAACTGGCACAAAAGGAATTTAGTTTACCATATTTAATAGTTGTTTTAAGGATATGAAAGCAATATGTTTTTTAGTCCAACAAAATAATTGCACCAAACCTCAAAGAAAAAAATATTGCGACTTAACTCTGCATCCTTCTCAACACTTTAGAATCTTACAACGTTGTTAAAAGTGTTCGGCATCAGTATTGTATGTGAAAGAGTTCATTTTGTTCCTCTTATTGATGTTTTTTATGTTTCTAATTATCATAAAAGTATTCTTTTGTTCCTTTACTTTTATTTGTAATACTAGATGTTCCTTTGTGTTTTTTTTTGGGAGAAATAGGGGAAGGATGTCTTCTTTTTTTTTCTTTTTTTATTGTTGACAGATCTTTCACCTTTCTCTCCTTATATGTAACAACTATAAAAACCGAAAATTTAAATTTATTTTTTAAAAAACCAGATTGTTATTTCCTTTTAGGTATCTACTATCTAAGGAGTTAAATTTCCATAGCATTATTAAGAATAAATTCTGACTTCTTAAGACTTCCTTAATCCATAACAAGCTATGTACCAAGGTTGTTAAACCCGGACCATTCTGTTTCATGTTTATTTCAAAAAAAAAAAAACAAAGATGAAATGATATGGACAATAGGTATTGAACCCTTGACTTCTTGAATTAGATAATGTGAATAAACTACTATGTTGCACTTATTCATTTGAATGGCAAGTTATTTTATATTATACAAGGCTTATCATCATTCATAGATCAAATTATTTTCTTTGATAATTTTTTTAAGAAAATTTATAATAATTTTTAAATATCAAAACTTAAATATGAAAAATTAATTACCTAATTAAATTTAAAAATAGAAACTATAATAGTTTTTTCTAGTTTAAGTTAATATTGATAGTTAAATTTGATAAATATGAATTTGTAAATTATAATTGAATATATTAAAATAGCATAAAACTCATATCAATAGTTAAATATGTCACATTTGATTTCTTAATTTTAATTAATTTTTAATCATATTAGTGTACTTTGATGTAGAAATATATTATTTATTGATAAACATATGTAAGTATTATAGTTGATATTTTTATATTATTTTATTAATAGTCGGTCTGACCGGTTCAACTTGACTTGGAGACTTATCCGAGTCGACGTCTGGTCCGAGTTTTATAATATTATTATGTACCAATCAAAAAATAAATTAATTAAAAAATGAAACTGTCAACTAGGAAATAATGGCCAGGATCCCTAGAATCATGAAGGTTAATTCTTGGAAATAATGTGAGGGAACAATAGGAGTTATTGTAAATAAATTCATATATTAGAAAATTAATGAAATTAATGCCCATGATCCCCTTATAATGTGCCCATGATCTCTTCATAATCCATAACATATGTGAAAATAGAATGTCTCCTAGCTACTATTCACTTAACGCACACCTCCAAGGGATCGCGGAGGATACGTCAGCGCAAGGATAGCAAAGATGGGCGCAACATCATTGATTAAGCAGAATTGGCGAGGAATCAATCCCGAAAATAGGTGGGTGAAACATGAATCACTTTGAATAACTTTCTTTTAGAATAATCCGAGTAAAAATCTGATCAAGTCCTGTAGATCTCCTTGTTCATTCAGCTGTCCAATAAACTCATTAATGATTCTATAGTTTCACTAATTCATATGTTGCCATACAGATTTGAATCGTGCTACGCATCACCTTAAGATTGTTCATATGATATTTATTATCTATCATTGGAGTTTATTAGTCACAGAGAGAGAAAAAAAGGAAAAGAAAATGATCGTGTTGATGTTAAGGATTCAAATAATGCTACCGATATATTTTGATTATTTTGTTATGCTTTTGTTTGTTAAAGTTCATGTTTTGATATACATTCCTCGCATCACTGTTCCGTCCATGCATGATATTCTGGTTGTGATTTGTATTGAGATTGATAGGTTAGATAAGGGTAGATAAACCTACGACATGCTGCGCATTTGAAGAACCCAACCTAGGTTCATCTTGAATCCCGACACCCAATCCTGAGTTCGCAAAACCCGACCTGATTTATCTTAAACCTAGCCTGGATTAGTGGATGACGACCTCTAGACGCTCTCGACATTTTGCTACCCGGCCCAGGTTGTTGCACGTCGAAGCCCGATAGTCATGATATTCTTTCAAGCCCGGCCCGAGGCCATTTCACACTCGGCCCATGTTCCACAACTAAACCTCGCTCAGGTTGCCTTATACTCGACTCGGGTTCTACTTTGTTGAGACCTCCTCCTCTTTTTTTGGGGCCTAGAACTCGACCTCGGTTCTTCCACCGACCTTGCCTGGGTCCTGATATGATGTTTTTTCTCGATGATTGATTATATATTTTTCTTACTTTTATTGTTCATTGAACTCATGATTTATCATCATTATTGAAATTATTTGGTCATCATTGAAACCTAAATGAGACTCAACATTGATTATTGTTTGGAACCAAAGATCCTCGTACTATCATTTTTTGACTTGTTTTCTCATCACTTGATCATTGAATCTGAAATGTTATTCGGATACCTATTATAGAAAGTAAAGATGATTAATATGTTAATAAGATGAAAGAAAATTATTGGATTGCCAGACATTAAAAGATGTTCAGTACCAAAAAAATATTCACTCCAAAATTTTAATATATGACTCACATAAAGTGTATCAACAATCAATCAATGCATAAGAAAGTGGAATAGAAAATTGAGATATATTATTTAAACGACATTCAAGACCAGTGTCTACTAAACCCTACAAATTAATCACATCAAATAAATATAAACTTTTAAAGCTAAGAGATGGACGTTTAAAATATGTTGTCATAAACTCAACAAAAAACTTCTTGTAAGATAGGATATGTAACTTCATGAACTTCACCCTTACGTACCGCAAGAAAATCAAAATCACAAGCTAAAAGATAATTCATGAATTCTCTTTGTTTTTTTCTTAACACTCAAGTCCTTTTGTTTAAATCTTTTTTAATGTGACATTTCTAAACACTTACGATATAATCTCCTTTCATCCTCTCAACACTCATCACATAATGTTTTCTCTCAATGCTTTTCAAAAGTGAACTTTTTGAATGCTTAGATTTTGTGGCTCTAAGTTTCATCACTCAATTTGTGACATTTATATTTTTCATCTTCCTCATAACCCTCAGTGTTATTTTGAGTTGCAGTATAACAATAAGTTTCATATTTCTTTAAATGATGCTGTGCAACTAAACTTTTCCTCTCAAATGTTGTAAGCTGCTACACGCTCGTTAAGTTGCAACTCTCTTTGTATGTTTCTTGAGGTAAATGCTAAGGTATAACTTTTTCCATCCTTGCGATACTTATAATAATGGTAGTGGCATCATGTATCACATATCGATCATATTGCCAGGGACGTCCCAAAAAGATATGAGAAATATGCTTGGAAACCTTCATATCATACTTTTCACATAACCTTCCAATAAAGTAAATTACGTCAAATGCTCTCCAACTTTGACGTTTGCCTAGCGATATCTTCCAACTTTAATTTATAATATGAATTTCCTCCATTTTATAATTTATGTCATGGAATACCCTTTCGACCGAAAATACCCAGTTTCCAATCATCGACTGACGTGGCATTTAATTTTTTTTAAAAAAATAATATTGAAATAATATTAAAAAAAATAGAAAAAGGGCGCTCCCCTCCCTCTCCCTCTAGCCGTCGACGGCTAGTCCTCTCCGACACCAAAGAGAGCCTCCCCCTCCCCCACCCCTCCTCCTCTGCGTGCGGAGGAGGGGTGCCGCTCCCCTCCTCCTCTGCGCGTGCGGAGAGGGGCATCGCCCCCCTCCCCTCGCCCTCTGTGTGATCTACGCGCGTGCACAAAGGGAGAGGGTCGCCTCCCCCTCCGCGCACAAGGGGAGGGGCATCGCGCACCTCTAGAAAGGAGAGGGGGGGGGCCTCCCCCGTGCGCAATCTCAAAGAAAGGGGGGCCTCGCCCCCCTCTATGTCCTCTGATGAGCGCTTGAGGTCGCAGAAGGGGGAGTGATGCATGCGCCAGTGTGGAGGACACAGAGGACGAGGAAAGGGGGTGGGGGGGGGGGCGAGGCTCCCCCTTTCTTTGCGCTGGTGCACGTAGAGAATGAGGGCCTCGCCCCACCCCCCTTTTTGTACGCCAACGCACGCAGAGAGAGAGAGGGGGAGGGGGGTAGCCCCCTCCTCCGGGCTGTGGGACGCCGCCCCTCCCGACGACGATGACACTTTTTTTCTAATTTTTTTAATTATTATTTTATCTTGTTATAATTATCACGTCGATAAAATGCTTGTGTGAAGAAGAGAGAAGGATGTCGTGTGGATGCCACATCAATGGCAAGACTGAAAAATCGTCGATAGTAGGTGAAAAGGGCATTCGGTGAAAGAAGTTAAAAGATGGAGGGTAGTCTTGTTACAAAATGAAGTTCGAAGATATCGCTGGGAAAGTGCCCAAAGTTAGAGGGTATTTAACATAATTTACCTCCTTCCAATACTAAATGACACGTCACTTGTTTGGTTACCTTAATTTCTCCTCCATCGTTTATCCAATGAAGTTTGTATGGTTTTGAGTGCTTCATTGTTGATAGTCTCAACTTCTCGACCATGTAATAGCTATCAAGATTGATGTTACTTTCACCATCAATAATCAATCCATAAGTTATGTCCATAACACGACAACATACATAGAAAATATTTTCTCGTTGTGTCTCTATTTTATTTTAAATGCATTGTCTTGTACATATGGAGCATGCAAAACTATTAAGGAACAAGAAGCTACATAATCATCCACATCAATGTCCATATAAACAAACCTACAAAGAATGTTAAAGAAAAACAAGGTTTCACAATATTCTCATGTGGTGCATTGGAATCATACGATGAATTTTATCTCAACTCTATTTGCTTTTTTCCTCAATTTTTTTCACCACTCCAACTTTTTTCTCCCTTGAACCCTCTAACACGTTTTAAGAGAACTAATGCAAACCAATACAAAATAATGAGTAATTAAATCAATCTAACTTATCAATATGATTGCAAAATCAAAAGTAAAGTTGAACTTGAATTTGGTATAACTCAAAAAAATGTTGTCAAACAAGGATAAAAATCAAAGTTTCAAAATTTAAATAAATCAAGGATCACCAAATATTTATGTTAGATCAATTGAAAACTTATTTGCACTTTTCTCCAGCAATAATCCCTTTTCTTTTTCAAAGAATCTTTCAACTGCTAAGATGCGAAATTGATCATTAAAAGATGGAAGGTCCATCCTCATTTTGAAATTTGGTTGACATGCTACATGATGCTAAACTACTAGGTCCTCAACATCGTTGTGACTATTAGTTGGACATTGAACGATTTTGTCCTGACGAGGGGGTCTTCACTCTTCACTGTCACGCAAGAGTAACTCGATATATTCATGGAGATGTTGCATAATCTCCTTCATCTCATTGAATTCAGTATCAGTAGGGTTGTCTTCCATGATTATCAATGCTCTGTGGCGCTGCACCAATCTGATGAAAATAAAGAAGACAAAATAAGAGAATAGACCGAACTACTATCCAAGAAGGCATCAAACAAAATTTTTGAGTTTGAAATTAGCGAATCCATGCTATAAAAAAGTGTTTGTTTCTGAAACAAAGATGAGATGTCTCTTTTTCTATTCATTGACCATTTCTATGGATGAATTACATTAGTCTCTAATTTAAGAAATAAAAAAGGAAAAAAATAAAGAAACAAAAAAAGTTGAAAATAGCTAGTGAACCAATAAATCAGCCAACTAATTAGTGTCATTTTTATGTTATGATTTTTAGATAATCATGAATAGTCATAGTTGTGCTAGGATTTATGAAACTCCTATTGTACAACAATCATTACGACCATTAGTGCTAGGATTTATGATTTTTAGATAATCAAGAATAGTCACAGTTTTGTCATTCATAATATTCAACTGCTCCAATAACTCCTATTGTACATAACAATCATTACGACCAATATGTATCTATTTAAACATCTTGTACAACATTATTGTAAAGCAACCTTCTCCTATTGTTAAATAATGATACATTCATAGTTAGTCTATACATTATATGTAACGCCCCTAGTATAATTAAGATATTATTCGCTTTGGGCTCTTAACCCATATGAATTTAAAATATATTTTGATAGGTAAAGATGATAGCTATATATTGTCCATGTGGGATTACATTGATACCATTGATTCTAAACCCTATGGAGTAAATTACGTCAAATGCCCTCTAACTTTTTGTTTGATCAACGATATCCTCCACCTTTAATTTGTAATATGAACCCTCCATCTATTAACTCGTTACACCAAATGCTATTTTCACCGTTGATCGTCCATTCCCCGATCGCTACACTAACGTGGCAATGCTCTCTCTCCGTCACGCATACAAGCATCCGACGCGGCACCGCCATGTAAACTATTCTTCACATCAGCAAGTTATTAAAAAACAAAATAAGATAAAATGAAAAAAAAAGGAGAAGCACTCCCTCCTCTCTCTCAGACATCCTTGACGACAAAGGTGGAGTCGCCTAAGCATCAACGACCGAAGGGAGAAGAGGAGGGGGTCGCCGCCCCACCCTTCCCCACACCAGTAAGCAGAGCGGGGAAGTGGGAGGCGCCCCTCCCCCCACGCACAAAGGGGGAGGGCCACCTCTCCCACCCTTCTTGGGCGAGAAGAGAGGGGGAGGGTCGCGCAGAGGGGGAGGGGCACCACCCGCCTGGGTGGGTGGGGCGAAGCGCCCCTCCCCCGCGCGCAGCCAACTCTCCACCTCTCTTCTTCGGGGAGGCGACCCTTCCCTCTTCTATGCATGGGGCAACATTGTTTTTCCTTTTCCTTCTCTTTTGTACGTGTTGTTTGTATTTCCTTTTGGTTGCTGTCCAGCATTATTCTCCTTTTGAATCCTGCACATTACGAAGAGGCAGAAATCCCATTTTCTTCTTGTTGCATTGTTTTTCATTTTCATTCTCTCTTGTACGTGTTGTTTTGTCTCTCCTTTTGGTTGCTGTCCAGCATCATTCTCCTTTTGAATCCTGCACATCATGAAGAGGTAGAAGATATCAAGAAGAGAGAGAAGTAGATAAGACAATAGGAGTCTCATCTGGATGTGAAGTGCTGGAAAAAAGAAGACAGAGCTTTGGGTGGTTGCTATTGTTGCAGGGGAGAGAGCTTCATGCATTTGAAAGTGACTGATCCATACCATTTATGCACAGCAAGCGCAAGTAAACAACTTGATCTATGTACATTCCTCAAGCAAGAATCAAAGAAAGAAAAGCTGAAGAACAAAGCCCTAACTGGAAGAAGACTCATGGCAAATCAAAAGGGGAACTAGGTTTTACCTTTTTATATTGGCTTCTCTATGGAATTTTCTAGAAGATCAGTCTGGCTACTCATGTGGACTTGGAAAAATGGGTTTGCAATAGTGGGTTGAGCTACAACAGCTATAACATTTGGTGCTCTTATTGATTTCTACAAATCTTGGCATTCTTGAGGAGAATTTTCTACAATCCTTGATTTGTTTTTGCAATTCTGATAAGATTTTGATCAATTTGGGAGAGCTTTCTGCAAATCTTGATAAGCTTTTATAAGAATTTTCAGTCTATTGTTGTTCTTGAATTTTACAAAAGATTCTGCAATTCAAAAGATTCCCTACATTCTATTATCATGACAGATGAAATTAGATGGTCTAGAATGGAGGAGTCCATTAACGGACTTCAGTCAGATTACTTTTGTTAATGAAAAGTTTGCTTCTATGAATGATTCTATAGAAGTTCTTGGGATGAAATTTGATGATTTGAATAGTAGATTAAATGCTACTGATATTAAAAGTGATTCCAGAGATAAATTTTCAATTCCTCTTATGGGTAGCATGGATTCTAATGCATGTATTGGTAATGCTAAAGTGGAGCTCCCTAAATTTTCTGGAAATAATTCTATGGAATGGATTTTGAAGGCTGAATAATTTTTGAATTTCTATAATATTTTTTAAGGATATAAAATTACAATGGCCTGAATGGCTTTTGAAGGAGAGTCATAGTGGATGCATCAAAATAAGCAATTGGATTATTGGGATCATTTTGTAAAGGCCTTGGAAATAAGGTTTGGACTATCACAACGTGAACCCAAAACAATGGCCTGAATGGCTTTTTAATGCAAGATTGTAGATTGGTCATGTTACATGAGAAGAAGTTGGAGAATGCACAGGCAATTCCTAGTTTAGCTACTTCTGTGGTCAATTCAAATGCAATATATATATCTACTATGCCTGTAAAAGAGTTCTGTAAAATAATTGTTCCCTACGGAAATGATGACCGAGAAAAGATCTATGCTATCACCAACTTACAGGACAAGTTAATCTACACTATTATCAAATGGTTGTTAGTCAATTCAATTCAAAGACAAATAATATCCCTTTTAAGGTTGAGATTGTTTCAAAAGATATTGCAGATAATATTTCTTATAGGGATGTTCAGTATCAGTTCCACTTGTATTCATGCAGTCAACATATGAATGTACAACCATATAGATTTCCATTCGAAATTATGTATGATCGTAAACCACCAACAATTCCATCTTATATCATAAATCAATTACAAGCTGAGGCCATGGATTTATTTTTCCATTCCTATAAGAAATGGTCACTATCTCAGAGGCTCGATCACCATATATGTTTGAAAATTTCGTGGACAACTTCTTATAGGTACAAATATTGTGTCAGAGTTTATGAGAACCCTCCTATTTTTTCCTACAAACTTTATTAGAATTCTTCATTCAGTGGGGAGAGTTATCGATTGACAATGCATCATGGGAAGATTACGCTCTTTTCTAAGTTTTTTTCTTAGTCTGGACCTCAATGATGAGGTATGTTTTCATTAGAGGGGGGGAAATTGTTACATAATAGGGATTATAGGGAAAGTGATATAGACTTTGTAATGATTTCATCTAAATATACTACAACAAATATGGAAATTACAGAGGGTTTCGACCGTCTGTAATCTCCCCGAAAATCGTCGAAAATGATATTTTCAACGATTTTTTCGACGAAATCGGGATGTCCGAAAAATGGTCGTCGCAAATCAATTTCTGACGGTTGGAAGAGAAAAGTTGGATATTTTGACAGATTACCGACGGTCACGACCGTCGATATTTGCGACGGTCGACCAAACTGTCAAAAAATTCGGCGGTCGACAACCGTCGAAAACTTTGACGGTCATGACCGCTGAAGTTTTCGGCGGTCATGACCGCCGAAGTTTTTGACGATTTTGTCGACCGCCGCAAATATTGGGGGTTGCTATCGTCGAAAATTTTGACGGTCGTCCAGCGACCGTCGAAGTTTCAACGGTCAAAACCCCGCAAAGAATTTTTACAATATAAAAAAAATAGCCAGCCGAGGTCGGATCCGGCCACCAGAGGCTGGATCCGACTGCCCGAGGCTGGATCCGAACGTCCGGCCGCTGCGGGCCGGATCCGACCGCCAAGCGGCCGATCCGGCCGCCAGCGATGAGATCTGGCCGCTTGGCGGTCCGGGCAGGAGAGAAAGAGAGAGAGAGACGCCGGCGGGAGACGCTTGACGGTCGCTCCGAGGCTCGCCGACCGGGAGAGGGAGAGGGAGAGGGAGAGGAGGGAGAGAGGAGATGAGGAAATTAAATTAGAATGGGGTATTATATATATAGGTTGAAAGATGAGAAAGCGGGAAAACGAAAAAAAAGTGGGATAACAAAATTTTAATTACCGACGGTTCTGATCGTCGGAAAAGTATATATTAATTATTTTTAAAGTTATCGATGGTTGTAATCGTCAAAAATATATTAATTATTATATTAATATTTATTTTTTATTTTACCGATGGTTTGAATAGTCGCTAATTATTACCGACGGTCGAAACCGTCAGAAATTACGACGATTGGACTGTCGCAAATTAAATTAATAAAATACTCCTCATATTATATTATTATACATTTACCGACGGTTACGGCCGTCAAAAATTACGACGAATTTTGCGACGGATGGATATCTGTCGGAAATATCGACGTCCCTACTCGTCGAAAAATAAAATAATAATATAACAAATTACATAATTTATTATTTTCATTTCCGACGGTCGTGATCGTCGAAAAATCCGTCAAAAATTACGACGGATGGATATCCGTCGAAAATATCGACGTCCCTAATCGTCGAAAAATAAAATAATAATATAACAAATTAGATAATTTATTATTTTCATTTTCGACGGTCGTAACCGTCGAAAAATCCGTCGAAAATTGTGACGGATGGATATCCATCGAAAATATCGACGTTCATAATCGTCAAAAAATAAAATAATAATATAACAAATTATATAATTTATTATTTTCATTTTCGACGGTTATAACTGTCGAAAACATTTCCGTCGCAAAATCCGTCATAAATTACGACGAATTTCTATCCATCGGAAATTATTCGTCGAAAAATGGTAATTTTCTTGTAGTGATAAATACAGGAATTACAGTTTAGAATTGACATTAGACATGTAATAGCTTTAGTATATTAACTGTAGCAGCTTTAACACATAACAACCATCAGACATATGATTTTGGTTGGTTGTTTTGTAATAGAAAAACTATAAATAGAAGGCTGAGAAGATAAGGAAAGATATCTCTGAGCCATTTTTATAGTGAATAATTATTGTGTTCTTGGAGCTTTTGGGTGCTCGAAATCTCATTTTCTTCTTGTTGCATTATTTTTCCTTGTCTCTTATACGTGTTGTTTGACTCTCCTTTTGGTTGCTGTCCAGCATCATTCTCCTTTTGAATCTTGCACATCACGAAGAGGTAGGAGATATCAAGAAGAGAGAGAAGTAGATAAGACAATAGAGTCTCACCTGGACGTGAAGTGCTAGAAAGAAGAAGATAGAGTTTTGGGTGGTTGCTATTGTTGTTGAGGAGAGAGCTTCATGCACTAGAAAGAAGAAGATAGAGCTTTGGGTGGTTGCTATTGTTGTTGAGGAGAGAGCTTCATGCATTTGAAAGTGGCTGATCCATACCATTTCTGCACAGCAAAATCAGAGCTAATAAACAACTTGATCTAATACATTCCTCAAGCAAGAATCAAAGAAAGAAAAACTAAAGAACAAAACCCTAGTTGGAAGAAGACTCGTGGTAGCAGATCAAAAGGGGAACTAGGTCAGCAGCTTCACCAACTTTACCTTTTTATATTGGCTTCTCGATGGAATTTTCTAGAAGATCAGTCTAGCTACTCATGTGGACTTGGAGAAATGGGCTGCAGTAGTGGGTTGGGATACAATAACAACCCCCTCTCTCCGTCGTCGGAGAGGATTGGCCGCCGGAGGGAGAGGATGGAGGAGCGTGTGACGGCCAATAATTTTATCTTAAAATAATTAACTTAATTAAATATTAATTAAGTTGATTATTATCTTTTTGTAAGATAATTACTTCAGTGATCAGAATTATGAGAAACATTTTAGATAATTAGTTGGTCGTTCAATTAATTAAGTTGATTATTATCTTTTTGTAAGATAATTACTTCAGATCAGAATTATGAGAAACATTTTAGATAATTAGTTGGTCATTCAATGTGCTTTTAATTCCAAATGATCCATAATTTTGTTAGTTAATTAACTTATATAAGTACTTCGGTAACTAAATTAATGTTATGTGATTAATTAATTATCATGAAATAGTTAGTATGCTCACACCGGTTATTTACCTTATATTTTAAAATAAAATTATAATAATAATTTGTGATGATATTTGTTTGTACTAACCGACCATCCTTAGCCTCCACGTAAGATGTTGCATGCATAGTTAAATCCACTCACCTGCAAACCTTATCTATCTTGTTTATTTAATATATCACCTCACCTCATGTTAAATAAATGTAACATTCCTAACAGCCGACATACATGAAATACGTGGCCATTCAATTTGTATTCACACACTAGTAACCTTATAATATAATATATACATATACAAATACATATTTATTAAAACCTGAATCAACCGACCTATACTTTCCGTATGCCTTTACACCTTATTCATCACATAGGAAGGTGTACAGAGAGAGAAAGAAAGAGAGAGAGAGTTTTTACGGAGAAACTAGGAAAGGAAGAAAAAAAAAAGAAAGAGAGATTTGTTGCTACTGTTTGCAGAAGCAAGGGAGGAGGAAAGCACAACGAAAAAAAAAGGTACTCAAGAGATGGATTTAGATAATTTATTTTACCAGTCATTTTATAAAATTATACTTTAACTCTATAAAAAATAAATCAAGTTTCAAGAGTTTTTTTTCGAATTAGTGGAACTACCGAGGGAATTAGAGTTATAAAAATAATTGGGTAAAATGATTTCTAATTCTAGGTTTTGCTAGCTAAAGTTTTGTCTTATTGAAAAAAAAAACTGTTATATAGTAATTAGAAAAACATAAATTATGTTTAGGATGGTCCTATGAAAGTCTATATTACACGCAAGGAGTCATTAGCTCAATATGAAACACGTTTAGAAAGTTATGTTAATTAGTCAACCTATGTTAATCTTTTCGGGAATGACAAATAGAGGTAATTAGGAATTTCCATATAGATTATGTCTAAAAAAAAGAGAGTATATTAGTATAATATGAATTTTTAGGACTTGCGTTTAACTTCAGCAGGATCACATAATTTGTAAAATTAGCTAAAAATGATGTGCACAGGGAAATTTATAAGAAGAATAATTCATACTTCTTAATTTCTGAAAGGTTTGAATAAACTAATAATTTGTCTGACCAAAATCTTTATAAATAAATCATAGTTAATACAAACTTGAGATTAACGGTATTTGCTCAATTTCAAGTTTAGTTTCTTGAAGTTTTGGAATCAGATTTTTAATGCCTCTAGGAAAAGTGGTATATTTATATTTAAAGGACTATAATATCTCCTTCTAAAAGTAGTAATCGAAAATCAGAATTATAAATTCTCTATCGACTATAATATTGCACATAACTATTTTGTAATTTCAGGTCAAAATGATAGTGATTTAAGACTTCATTCCAATTAGAATAATTTGGAAGTCTTATGTTCAATGAAGTTATAAATTGCCAAGTTGAATGCATGAGCGTCATGCAACCTTTGTAATAATTTATATTCAGGTATAATATGTTAGTTTTCAAAATATAAAAGTAATATGGTTGTTCTTATTATGATTATAGGGATATGTTAGTTTTCAAAATATAAAAGTAATATGGTTGTTCTTATTATGATTATAGGGATAGAGGAGTAAAGTAAGAAAATGAATGAGAAACATCTTTTCATTAGTACTCACAAAAGGTAAGTTGATTTCTCCTACTCTATGTTTTCATCTCTTTTGAATTCGGTGTGACATCGATTATTGTATGTATTGAATATGTTTTAGATATGTTATGAATTGATTTCGAGAAATGCAGTTATAAAAAGTATATCTGAATGATTGTATGATTACATATTTGAAAAGCATATATGATATGAACAGATTATGAGAAGTACAATCTTATTTCGTTTGAAATGATATTTGATATGATTCATTTTCTGATATTTGAGATACGATTGTTATATGATGAATCATGCACCTGCATCTGTCTGCATTGCATGTATGCTGATTGGAGCTAAGTGCTACATCGCTGATCACGATGGGAGTCATCTCTAGAGTCCAATTCATCATTCTGTTTTCCAATAATGGGATGAGATAGGCTGGAGCTAAGTGCCATGCGGAACTAAGTGCCACATCGTGAGTAGTCACAATGGGGGCCACCTCTAGAATTCGTAGGGGCTACCCCTAGAGTCCATCTATTGCTATATGATTTGTTTCCCGGAAGGGATGAGGTAGAATAAAGCTAAGTGCTACATCGCTCGTCACGATGGGAGTCACCTCTAGAGTTCACCTACTGACCACTTGTCAGTTGGTTATCCGTGCATACATATGAGAGTGTTGCATTGCATACACATGCTTGATATGGTTAAATAACAATGATTGTGAATAGAGTGAGATGATTTCGATTGGAATGTTATATATGTATTTATTAAACGTATGAAAATAATGATTTTGATATTATGATTAATGCTTATATTTTTATGTTCGCATAACTTATGAGTTATCGAGCTATTTTTGCTCATAATGTTATTTCTAATATTTTTCAGATTCATATGGTTCTTTGGGGATCGAGCGAGGTGATAGTCGTAAAAGAATTCTATAACACCATTGGTGGTATGATGAGAGGATTTATGCTTCTCGTATTTTTCTATTAAGATGTCAAGAGAACTAGTCGTGTTTGTTACTTATGTCAAAATAAGTTTTATTAAAAATAAAGTCATTTTGTCAAATGTACAACTTAAGATGTATCGATTTGCTCTGAAATGATCATTATAAGTTGGGTAATTTGTTTAAGGAAACTTCTATTCTTATGTTATAAAAAAAATCATCATGTTTTCGCATTTCTTCATGATTTTATTTGATCGTCCATAATGAGTCGCGGACTCCGGTTTAAATCGTGATTTAAATCGAAGTCGTGACAGAGCGCCCTTCTTTTCATTTTTTATTTTTTAATATTATTTTATATAATTTTTTAAAAAATAAATGCCACATCAATCAAATGATCGGGAAAGTGGGTATTTCCGATCGAGAGGGCATTTCGTGAAATAAATTATAAGATGGAAGGCAGTCTTGTTATAAAGTAAAGTTGAAGGATAGCGCTAGGAAAATGGCTAAAGTTGAAGAGTGTTTGTTGTAATTTACTCAAATCTTAGGTCATTGCAATCTTTCCCTTTTAGGAGGCTCAACATTCTCGTTGAACAATCTGTGTTGATTCATGGCTCATATTTTTCACACGACTCAAGTTTACACGTGAAGTTGATATTGATACCATAATGTACACTCCCTTACTCAATTACGACATTATTCATTTTGGATTCTTAGCCTACACAAATTTAAAATATGTCTTGATAGGTGAAGAGTATAACTACATATTAATCATAACCACCTCTATGTTTTGCCCATATGAGATTATATATTGATATTTTTGGTCCTAAACATTGGATCATTACATTATAATATTATTTATAGAAATTTAACTTTATTCATTATAATCTTGTTTAATAGTAGACGCTCAAGTGATATATAAATAGATTATCAAATTTATTTAACTAATATGAACTTGAAAGTTTTCATAATTTCAACTGATGATAAAAAGAATATTCCAACAAAGTTCGATGATCATGATATGAACGTGAAAGTTTCCATAAATGCAACCAATGATAGGAAGGAAGTTCCAATAAAGTTTGATAATCAAGATTAGTGTTGTGAATCTCAGAGATAGAGAAATTGAAGATAATAAAAAAAATCTTGTAATTTACAATTGATCCAATTACAAGATCGAGGGCAAAATAACTTTAGGCTATAATAGAAAATCATTTTCGATGTGTGCCTAATGACTATGGATCAGATCCAACTTCTCAACGCATTAAACATTAGGCCACATGAAAAGTCAACATAATTTGGATCAAATAAATAATTATTTAACCATATTTATTTGAAGGGTTTAATGGGGTTGCTCCCAACTTAGGTTGGGAGCACCCTCCTCCCAACTTATCTGGACCGTTCGATGGGATCGGACAGTCTGGGACCATATTTATTTTGCGAAGATGGATGTCTGGGAGAGGGTGGCAGAGGTGAAGGAGGGCAAGGGAGGAAGAGGGTGGCGGAGGCAGAGGAAGGCAGGGGTGGCGGCCGCAACAGAGTCCGGCGATGGCGCAGCGGGAGTTGGCCCTGTGGTGGCTGGGATGGTGGGAGTTGCAGGAGGCAATGGCGACAGTGTCAGATATCGTCCGGCGGAGGAAGACACGTAGCGAGGGCGGCTCGCGGAGAAGGCGGCGGCAAGGTGCGGAATGTGGCACTGAGGTCTTGCTCGGGCGGCGACCTGCTCGAGCGGTGACGACCTACGAATGCGACTACGGTGGCGAGGGCTTGCTCGGACGGCGGCGACTCGCGAAGATGACGGCGACATGCCGAACCAAGTCCCCTCCCCTCGCGCCCTCTCAGCTCTCTCTCTCTCTCGTTCTCCGCCCTCTCTCTCTCGCTCTCTACGCCCTCCGGACGAGCACCTCGTCGTCGCGCCGCCGAACCATAGAAAGGGACTCTGATGGAGCCGATCCGGAGATGGGTCACGACCGAGCGAGTGCGGGCAGTGACGAGGGGTCGTCCTCGGTGGCGATGGAGAGTTCACCGGACCCAACTCACGGCCGCCTCCCCTGCCTTCCTCCACCTTTGCCTTCGCCATCCTCTCCCTCTCCCAAAAGTAGCCTCGCGAAATCTAGACCGTTGGATGGGGATCAAACGATCCAAATAATTGGGAGCAGGGTGCTCCCAACTTAAGTTGGGGTACCCCATTAAACCCTTATTTGAAATTAATTATACATGAAATATGTTATGTTAATTGGGAGCACCCCCATTAAACCCTTATTTGAAATTAATTATACATGAAATATGCTATACTTGTAAGCTAAATTAAGCTCTTCTCTTACACCCCAAATTATGGTTTCTAGGATTCATAAATATTGGTATTTGTAATTAATTTAAGCATTATTGAATCTATTAAATTTTGACTTAATTGTTTTTATTGTGAGGGAATTTCTGCAATCTATTCTTCATGAACTTTCACTATTAATTAGAAGATAATCTTGTGATTAAATCTATTAATTTATAATATTGATTACTTGATTCACCAGTAATATTGAGGTTGATAATTCATTTTTTCCTCTTGATTATTCTGGTCTGCATCATTATTTAGTATCGTATCGGTTGGTATTAGAGTCGTATTTTTTATTCGTTTTTCTAACTATTTTTCATTATTCAACTCGTCTCATATTTTAGTTCTAAAAAAAGTTGTTGGCTCTTATCTCTAATTCTTTTTTCTCTTTTCTTCCTTATCAAAATCTAGTTTAGTATTTCTTACCAATATCTAGTTTTAGAAAAAATCTCATGAAAAAAATTTTGAAAAAAAGGAACAAAAGACTGAAAAGGAAACTGCAAAAAAAGAGAAAAGGGAGGAACAAGAAAAAAAATCTGGAAAAATCCAAAAAAATGAAAAATTTGATAAAAAGGAAGCCAAAATAAAGGGTTAAGGAAAAGAAAATAAAGAGGTGAAAGAAAAGAGGCAGCCCCGGCAAAAAATGAAGAAGTTGTTGTGAGCCCAACACTTTCCTCTCGAGTATGAGCAAGTTCTATTCCATCAATAGTAGGAATGCAAGCAACTCGGTGAGCACACACGTTGCTTGCATTCCTACTATTGATGTGAGCGCACAGAGTATTACAAGTTTCTCTTCAGAAATAATATGTTGGAATTTGAAATACAATAGATTGTGTGTTACATTGGTGAATTGCGTCCTATAATTCATGATCGGATCGATATGTAAACCACTTACACCCTATCCGATAGTATCACCCTTGATAAGAAAGTAGAGCGTCAACTTGATAAGGGTTCCATATCCAACCATTGGGGTTTTGAATCTACCAATCTTGTTGATTCCAAAACTATTCAACAACCTGCACAAGAGAGCGTAGCTCCTCACCAAAGTTGAGACACTTCTTTGACCACCATCATCAACCCAAGAGGAGTAGCAATCACAAAGAGAACTTCTAAGTATTCTAAACTTGATCAAGTGATTTGTTATTATTTCCCCAGTTCATCTTACTCAACTTGTGATGCACTACTACTTCTTTTGGCGTCACAAGGGGTGAAACCGAAAAATCAATCGTTTAAATTCAAATTCAAAACTTCAACGGAAACCAACGTTTCAAAAATAAACTAATTCTAAAAATTTCCAAAAAATAAATTCGTCTATGTCATGTACAATAATTCATATATATTTCATCATGAACAATTAACTTCAAAACTTTAATCATCACAGACAGTTATAAGGATATTACTGACAATTCAAAAAGTGGGAACACATGCCCAAAAATAACGAGTCACAAGTTCACTCTCAAAACAAAATCATGAGCCAGATGCTCATGAACCATATAACGTGAGCGTCTATCGCTTCACACAATAATTCAACATCTCCAAAATCTTTCAAAGCATTCTTCGAAAAACTAATCCATATAAGAATACTCAATAAAATGTAAAGTTAGCAATATGATAATCACGCCTCTCACATATGCTCGTTTTCTAGCCCCTTTACATTTCTTATTTCATGCTATGCAAGCTTTCATTCATTACCTGAAAAAATTAAGTAAGAGGAGTGAGCATTAAGAAGCTTAGTGAGTAAAATAACTATCTCAAATATTAAAACAGATAAGAAAAATCAACATCTTTAATTTTAGAAATCATTCCAAACCTTTTTCAAATTTTCAAGAAAATTCATTTAAATAATTATCATACCAAAATAAATGCCATGAGTGCACATGAATGGTAATAAGATAACATCATAAAATTTGAAGAAATATCATCAAACACGGATATCCATACCACTCGTCAATCGAGTGATTCTTCACACGCCACACGTGTCATTATGTCGCCACATGGTGGCTATTCTAATTCCGTCCCTCATGTCACTATATCGTCATAGGACGTTGAACCAATGTTTTCATAATCGGACCAGACTCATCATTGGGTCACGGTTGGACCGATCCGATTGAGTTCGACTGCATTGAACCGGATTTTATTAAAATAATATTATTTATAATAATTATAAAGATATAACATAAAAATATTGTACTAATAACTTATTAAAAATATTAAAAAAATAATATAACACATTTCTATTTATTAAAAGTTATAATATAAATAGGTTATTATTAATTTAATATCCATTATTTAATGATGATTGATGTTATATTAATAAATTTTATCTTAAATTATTCTTATTTCTTTTTTTAGCACTTTCCTTTTTATTTTATGCCCTTTGATCAATTTTCATTTTAATATTATTTAATTTTAAATACTTACCTTTTTTATTTCAATTCCTATTTAATTCTATACATACCAATTCCCTCCTCTTTTTGACGTTATGGTCGGTGCTCACATCAGGGAGAAATGCATCAAGTTACTGTCTGTATGAAAATTAATCACAAATTACTTATAGGTTCCTTGATTTCGGTTTCAGACCATCCTCCGACGTTTCTGACGATTTGCCCTCAGAGTTTGTCGGCAAGGGAAAGGAAAATGTGCACATTATATTTATTAGCGGTTATGTGAACTGATTTTAAATAATAATATTTATTATTGATGAAAAGGTGATCGGTGATTATGTTTGATGTTCTGACAAGTGCGACATTGGTTTCGAGAGCGTGGTTGCGACATTGGTTTCGAGAGCATAGTTTCATTATTATCGTAAGGATGATTGGTGACCGAAACTATTTATAAGATTTAATTTTATAATTGATAAGAATTAGTTATAGGGTCTAATTCGAATTTTTATATGCTTAATTGAATATGATAGGTGGATGTCCGTTGAGATTTGGATATGGTGTTATTAGTTGGCGATTTCTTTTCCCTTATCGATAAGCATGCTAAAAATCTATAGTGATGATCGATTTATGAAAATTAGTGTTTACAATAGATTATGAACTTAGGTAAGAAAATTATAAATTATAACTCTAGGTACCAAGATGTCGTTAGGAAGGATTATTATGAAGTGACTAAAGAACTAAAAGATAAATGATATCTAGAAGTTATAAATGTCTTAAATGATAATGTTATGTTCTTAAATAAAGTTTAAATGGATGTAATAGATATTTCTCTCCTTTGAACAAATTCGGATGGAAGGTAGTTGAGACTTAAAGAATCAAAGGTGAACTTATCTCTTCGGAGTGATGACATTGTTCCATCCGATGTGGAATAAATTTTCGTGATAATTTCCTTCATGCATGTTCATATATTTGTATGTTTTATATTTGTGTCAGACTTGTGACATTTTATTATGAATTTTGGAAAGCCGTCGAAGTTTATCCTTGTGAAATTGAGGTGAATATTTGATTTTTGAAAAAGAAAGTTTATATGATGGTTTCTAATTCTAAACTTTTATTTGGAAATTGCATACATGCATTATGTGCATTACATGTAAAAATCCGCATAAGACGAAATATTTCAACTCGGAAGATTGGCCAACTCTGAGTATACCGGTTGGCGTTCGGTTTGCTCTGTGTCGATATAGTGACACGAGGAGCGGTTCAATGCAATGTTGTTAAAACTGGACCGGACTGGCCGGTTCAATCGCGAATCGGCTGGTGATCCGGTCCAGTTGAGTGTCCAAACCATTTTTGGCATTGAACCGGGTGGTTGAACCGGTTCTACCCAGTTCAATGCAGATTTTCAAAAAGAAAATTTTAAAAATTGATAAAAATAGGAAAGTTGAATGAGAAAAAAAGGAAAGAAATATAAGGAAGATGAACTCGGTTGAAACCCCTCGTCAAACTCGTCGAAAAAGTCATCGAAAAGGTTGTCGAAAAATCCTAATCTCGGTCATCTATGAGATTAGGAGCACAAACACATTTACAACCCCATAAAATGAACTTAATCGACTTGAGGATCATGCACAACTCACTAGGAGAAAGATCGGCGCAAATCGGAGCCGGAATCACCGCGGCGAACTCTCCCCCCCTCTTCTCTCACGTTCTATACTTCTTATGTTGTGCGCAGTAGACCGATCATCTCCTACCATATGTCAAAATATTTGTTTTATCGCGCTCTTTCCAACGGTACCTCACACGCGAAAAACGGTGTTCGAACGTCGGAGAACGAGCGACCGAAAGGTGGCAGCGACTGGGTTCATGTGCGCGGCATTGTACCTGGCCGTCGAGTGAAAGGGAGGATATGAGTTTTCTCTCTCCTCCTTTCCACGTATTTATAGTTTTTTTTTCATTTTTTTCTGCCAAAAGACCAAACTGCCCCTCTTCTTTTAAAGTATTTACATTTTTTTTATATATGTTATAATTACAATATTCATAAAAATAAGGTTAATTAGATGAGAATTTATTATTTATTGTATATATAGAGATAGGTATATTATGGTGCACACACATTTGTGTATGCACCCTGCAATCCCAAGATCTCAGCCGTCGAATCCAAATAAACGGTTGAGATCAAAAAGTCAAATAGGCGGGGATTCAAGGACGGTTCAACAGGTTCCATAGGAAAAAAATATCACTCGGTCGGTTCAGCAGGAGCATTCCAATACGGGTGCCACTGTCCGTCAGATACAGCACACCCCCTTCCTCAACGATATGAAAGCTTCTCTCCAACAAGTGCCATCGCTCATCGAATCTCGAAGTTCGCTGGATCTGCAGGCACCACAAGATCACGAAGTTCGCCGGATCTCTGAAGAAGGTGTTGGTAGATCTAAAGCACCATCGCCGTCGGGATTCGAAGATTGGGAATATCTCGGACTCCTCTCTCCTCAGTAGGCATCGCCGGAATAAAAGAGGTCCGTGAGCTTATCTCCTCTCGCTCGTGTTCCTCCAAGCACAATAAAAAAAAAGGAGTAAACAATTGAGTTCTTATTTATGTAATCAATTGGAAAAATAAAATAGTCAAATTTGAGTTCTTATTTATGTTCCCGGCGAAATGTTGTTACTCGGAGCTTTGCTTTGCTTGCCATGAAGTTTATGTAATCAATTAATCATGGTATGGCGTGCCGCTGCTGTTGTTGTTGGCTATCGTCTCTTCCGGTTCTATCAAGTATCAACCTATTGCAGCGTGTTAATATCCTGCTGTATTTTTATGTCTTATTATAATGTCATTTTATTGCCTAGTGGCAGAATCATAATAACAAAAATGGTTCCAAATCAAAGAAGTTTGAAGCTGGTGATCACAATGAAAAGATGACTGGCAGTTTTATCTCTAAGTATTTATTACGGTTGTAGTATTGGTTCACTCTAACAGCATTCGTATTCTACATCTTCTGTCCATTATCAAAAGTAAATAGTGATGATCAGGGGAAAAACACTTTCGCTTCCAATATCATATGAAGTCACACTTGTTAAAAAAAGTTTTAAAAAGTATTTACAGTCTTATAATCATTCATATGTTCTTCGTGAATAGAGTAACTACAAGCAGGATTGATTTTCCAAAAGAGTCCTCAAGTATTTTGTTCCAAGGAAGAATAGAGTAAATATGAAACGTGAGAATCCAGAAAAAAATGTGACATAGCTAGTACAACACTGATTGGTTCAACAATATCTCTTCTAGCTCACATATACACTGATATAGCTGATACAACATTGATTTGATGAAAAAAAAAATTGCCTCAATAAGCATATGAAAATGCATCCATCGCTTTCTCTTCCAGCTCCTGCAGGTCACATAAAAATTTGTTATCTATTATGAAATTCACTTTCAACTCCGTTGAGAATAGTTGTAAGTAATTAGAAACTGCGAGAAAGCCTCAAAGAAAGAATCCGTGAGAAAGCCTTTGTGAAGATAACTTCACCAGCATGAACAGTGAAGGAAACTTCGCTTGCTTACACGTTAAGGAAAGCAAAATGACAATGGAAATATATTGAAGCATAAAAATTATTCGGATGTCTTGAAGAATGTAATGAATTGAAAAGAAACCTACCTATCAAAGATCTATTGTAAATCTGTTATGAGAAAACAAGGAAGAGTTTAGTTGTCATAGATCTATTGCGAAAAACAAGGAACCAAATAAATTCGTTGCAAAAAAATAAAAGAAAAGAATAAGATCCCGGTGGCTGACACTTATTGTAGATAGAAAATGGAGCACAATCCATCGAAGAGAGTGGAAAAATCGGACGGCACTTGCAGTGGAGAGAAACCAGCGTCGCACAACATTTTTACCCTATCTTTGATGGATTGCCTCTAGAGGGTGAAAACTTGAGAAGAAATGCCAGGGGGGAAAATCTCATGCAAGAGTAATACTTGAGCAGAATCGTGAGGGGAAATATCTGAGCAGAATCACGAGGGGGATAGAACGGAGAACGCCTGAGCAAAATTCAAGGGGGAGGTGGTGAACTGGATAAACGAGGTTTCTCATTTGTAAATGAACCAGAGCAAGCCCTTGAACCACGGACGGTTCATCACTTAGACCGCACCTTTAAGAAAGATGTTGGGATTGCACGGTGCATACACAAATACCGTGATGTGTGTATGCACCATAATATATCATATATATATATATATATATATCATTTGTCTTATTCTCTTAATCATCATCTTAAAGTAATCAATATTTTTCATTAACTACTTATTATTATTATGCTTGTATTTAAATTTCAAAATAATTCCTTTTCATTAAAAGTAGAATTTAATTCAATTTCAAATTCAGGCTAAAATTTTATCCCGTCCAATTTTGATCAAACCGTCATAAAATTCGGAATCAAATTTATTTTCATTAGTTTTTTAAAAATTTATCTACCACAATTGGTCAAGCTTTTTAAGAAAGATTAGTTGCAATTACAAATCATAGTTTGCCATATTGAATTTGACCTCCACAAATTTTAACATCTTTGGAACTTAATTGACTACCATCTATAGCACCGGCGTCTTTAAATTTATAACGACATCACAAAAACTCCAATATGAGATTTATCTTTCATTTAAATAGAAATTCGTTTTAAAGAATCATTCTAACACCAAACCAAAGTTTCATTTGTTTTTTTAAATAATTTTGTTGACAAAAATTAAGACCAATGAATCTCTAAGTACCACAATGTTATCAAAATTCTACCTTTAACCCTAAACTGAGAATATGGTGAACCATCAACGAAAAAGTCTCTTCACTGACTAAATCTCACAAACTTTAATATAAGAATGTAACCAATTTGATCTTGTTATCCATCAATCTTTAAAATATTTGAAATTCTCTTCCATCAACTTTCTTTAGAGATTAACGAAGAAAATTCATAATCTTGTTCTCCAATATTAAGTCATAAATTGTCTCCACTTAAAAGTTCTACTGAAACAACTCATCATCTACCAACTATGACACATGATGTGTTGACTCAAACTTATAATTGAGGGGCGTCCCACTCCAATCGCTCTCCCGATAAGTTTTTAATCAACGCATTGTATATGACGTAATCTACGATTAAGTTTGAGTTTTCGATCGATGACTAGAGGGTGTCCCACTCTAATCAATCTTTCGAACAACTCCAACTCAACATACTCTAGGTGATAATCAAAGACGTAAATATGATCAATCAATTAACTTAACATGAATAGATTGCACAATTATAAAACTTATATCGTTCTCCATTTATTCTCAATTTAAGCTGAACTATTACCACTCATCCTCAATGTAATCGTATAAATTTAATTCAACAAATTCTTTCCACATCACTTCTTATATCTTTTATTTTATTTTTTTCACAAAACTCCAACTACAACATCCATAGAAACATACTTATTTCAACCTTGGATAAATCAACTCTATTAAAGACCTCTATCCATTTAGATTTTCATTCATGGTTTTGTACATAAGATTAAGTTATATTTTTCGTAATTAGTCTCATCCAATTTTCCTTTATCAATATATAATTTTCTTTCCTTTTTTCACCTTCTCAAAATTTACAACCTCGAGATGCTTCGTCTATCATTCTAACTTATTTACCACTATAACCCATCTAAAAATTTTACCATCACTTCTCAAAAAATCGATTTATTCCAAAAAAAATCCTCAACTAGATGGTAACCTATCCATCCACATACATTATACCAACTTTGATACAATTCATTCATATAGAGTAATTTATCTCCAAAATTTTCGAAAGTCACTCAAGTCATACTTACTAATATAGAATTTATACTCTTAGCTTAATCATTTCTTTATGAAAAAAATTATAATTTATCTCGAGTTTACGTTTGTTTCCATAAATTCTTCCAACTTTTCTCTTAACCTATGAAAATCCTGGCATTTGCATGCTTATCCATCTAAATACAAATGAGAGATTATTATTCTTATGTTTCGATTCCTACATTGAGATGATCAAGGGACCAATAATGTTTTCAAAGATTCTTTTGTTATACAACCAAGTTCTACAAATTTTGTTTCTAGACTTGATTCTTTTCACGTGCCAACATGCAAACATATAATTTTTATTACTTTACCTTTAGTAGCTACCAATATTTACCAAAGCCATCACTACTAACCAATCCGTATATTTCTATTTATATAAGTTTAAATCATAAAGTGTTTTGTTGAGAGTATCCTTGAATTGTACTATAGGTCATATGAGATACAACGTTTGACCTAATAAGACAATTTTTGATATAAACTTGTATACAACAAGATCTATGCCTAGACTTTGAGTCCAACCAGTCAATTAATCCTCGACCTCATCAAGATTAGTGCAGATGGATTTTAAGTTCTCGCTTTCCTAATAATAAGACAAATCTTAACATAATAATCACTTCAACCCATATCCAACTTTTAATTCTTCTTTTATATTTTTTTACCTATTTGCCATATGTCTTACTTGAATTTTTTCTCGTCTATACATCTCATATTTATACTCCTTTAAACCCAAAATAATGCTAGTTGATGGGATCTTGGTGTGTTTCTTCTCTTCTTTTTTCTTTTTGCCCAATTGCCTCATTTTGAATGCCCACTTGGACATTCCCTATCATAATATTAACTTTCTTTTAATTTTATTTATGCTTATATTTGTCACTATCATTTCCACTGGACCCACTTTGCTAGCAAAGCAAGACAACAACCCTATGACAAACAATATTATTTCAATTACACTTGGCTCATTAACACCATTTAATACGATGGTAATGTGCAATTCTACCAAATAACGAACCAACCAACTTCATTGTGACTTTGCTCTATGACATGGCCAACATTATTTGATTGTGAGTTTTTTTTTCAATAACCAGGAATATGATTTAACATGCATATTTATACACAACTATGTACCATGTATACTATGAGCATACATCAACATAAATAAACACGTTGTCATTATTTTAAATTGTCCAGATCCATATTTTCTAAACAACATACTTCCCAAATTAAATGTTCTCCAAGATTGTAACATTAGCAAATAGTAATTTGTACTCTACCATATATCAAGAGACTATCATGCGGCAAGGATAATAATCATATATGTGCATTTAAACACCTCCTTGCTTATTTTAATCAATAAGATAAAAAGGATTTTTTTAAACCATAGCATATTATAGGGGCATTCAATTAGTATCATAACACATCAAAGGCATTTAAATATCAAGCAAGTTTGCAATCATTCTATAACGCCCATCAAAATATCTCACAAGACCTTCAATTGCTCAACAATATGCTTCCACCCAACTATGCGTCTACCATACCGTCCTGTATGGATGTAAATACCATTTTTTTATGCCACATCAACATAACATAAAACCATTTGCTATAACCACAATTTGGCTTCTACATACTAGTTCATATATATGCACATAGCACTAATTTCAAATTACAATTTCATAACAACAATTTCACATGTAATGGAACATGCACAAACATAAAACACAACAACCCATTTCTACTCACACTTCGTGAATTGGATCTTGTCCCTAAGTTCTGATACCATAACTTGTGATACCCTACTACTTTTTTTGGCGCCACAAGGGATGAAACCGAAAAATCAATCGTTTAAATTCAAATTCAAAACTTCAACGAAAACTAACGTTTCAAAAATAAACTAACTTTAAAATTTTCCAAAACTTTCGACATGACGTATGCATAAATTCGTCTATACGTCATGTACAATAATTCATATATATCTCATCATGAACAATTAACTTTAATCATCACAGGCAGTTATAAGGACATTACTAGCAATTCAAAAGAGTGAACACATGTCCAAAAATAGTGAGTCACAAGCTCACTCAAAACAAAATCACGAGTCAAATGCTCGTAAACCATATAATGTGAGCGTCTATCGCTTCACACAATAATTCAACATCTCCAAAATCTTTCAAAGCATTCTTCGAAGAACAAATTCGTATAAGAATATTCAATGAAACACAAAGTTAGCAATACAATAATCACGCCTCTCACACATGCTCATTTTCTAGCTCTTTTACATTTCTTATTTCATACTATGCAAGATTTCATTTATTACCTAAAAAAAATTAAACAAGATGAGTGAGTATTAAGAAGCTCAATGAGTAAAATAACTATCTCAAATATTAAAACAACGAAAGAAAAATTAACCTCTTTATTTTTAGAAATCATTTCAAACCCTTTCCAGTTCTTTAAGGAAATTCATTTAAATAATTATCATACCAAAATGAATGCCATGAGTGCACATGCATGGTAATAAGATAACATCATAAAATTTAGGGAAACATCATCAAACACGGATATCCATACCACTCGTCAATCGAGTGCTTCTTCACACACCCCTCGTGTCACTATATCGCCACAGGGTGGTTGCTCTAATTCCGTCTCTCGTGTCACTATATCGCTACATGACGTTGAACAACTCCTCGTGTCACTATATCAACTCAGAGCAAACCGGACCCCAACCGGTATACTCGGAGTTGGCCGATCCTCCGAGGTGAAAACACTCCGCCTTATGCGGGTTTTACATGTAATGAACATGATGCATGTATGCAGTTTTCAAATAAAAGTTTAGAATTAGAAACCATCATATAAACTTTCTTTTCCAAAAATCAAATATTCACCTCAATTTCACAAGAATAAACTTCGACGGTTTTCCAAAATTCATAATAAAATGTCACAAGTCATATGATGACACACATATAAAGCATACAAATATATGAACATGCATGAAGGAAATTATCACGAAAATTCATTCCACATCGGGTGGAACAATGTCATCACTCCGAAGAGTTAAGTAATTCATGTCAATTGAGATAATTTCTCTCACATTTGATTCCTTAAGTCTCAACTACCTTCCATCCGAATCTGTTCAAAGGAGAGAAATACCTATGACATCCATTTAAACTTTATTTAAGAACATAACATTATCATTTAAGACATTTATAACTTCTAGATATCATTTGTCTTTTAGCTATTTAGTCACTTCATAATAATCCTTCCTAACGACATCTTGGTACCTAGGGTTATAATTTATAAATTTCTTACCTAAGTTTATAGTTAATGCACTATAACTATTATAAACACTAATTTTCATAAAATCAATCATCACTATAGATTTTTAGCATGCTTATCGATAGGGGAAAGAAATCGCCAACTAATAACACCCTACTCAAACCTCAACGGAGATCCACCTATCATATTCAATTAAGCATATAATAATTCGAAATAGACCCTATAACCAATTCTTAATAATTATAAAATTAAATCTTATAAATAGTTTCGGCCACCAATCATCCTTACCACAATAATGAAACTACGCTTTCGAAACCAATGTCGCAACCATGCTTTCGAAACCAATGTCGCACCCATCGGAACATCGAACATAATCACCGATCACCTTTTCATCAATAATAAATATTATTATTTAAAATCAATTCACATAACTGTGAATAAATATAATATGCACATTTCCCTTTCCCTTACCATCAAACTCTAAGGGCAAATCGTCGGAAACATCGGAGGACGGTCGAAAATTGAAATCAACGAACCTACAAGTAATTTGTGATTAATTTTCATAGGGATAGCAACTTGATGCATTTCTCCCTGATGTGAGCATCTAGCATAATGTCGTAGTGAACTCAATTAAAATCCCTCGTCGAACTCGCCGAAAAAAATCACCGAAAAGGTTGCCGGAAAACCTCAATCTCGGCCATTTATGAGATTGGGAACACAAACACATTTACAACCCCATAAAATGAACCTAATCGACCTGAGGATGATGCACAACTCACCAGGAGAAAGATTGTGTGAATCAGAGCCGAAATCGCCGCCGGCGAACTCCCCCCTTTTCTCACGTTCTACGCTTGCTGCGTCACGCACAGTGGACCGATCATCTCCTACAACGATACCTCACACATGAAAAACGATGGCTGGACAACGAAGAATGAGCAGCCGAAAGGTGGTGGCGATTGGGCTCATGTGCGCGGCACTGTAGTTGGCCGTCAGGTGGAAGGGAGGAGATGAGTTTTCTCTCTCCTCCTTTCCACGTATTTACATTTCTTCATTTTTTTCCTGCCAAAGGACCAAACTGTCCCTCTTCTTTTAAAGTATTTACACCTTTTTTTATATATACTGACCGGACGTTACACAACTAATGAGTCTGATCAAATCTTTTCTAAAATTAATGATGATATAAAACAAGGTGATGAAAAACTAGTTGTAAATACTCTGATCATGTGAAGATTGTGATATCAAAATTTGTACCATCTTGTGATGATGAAGTTGTGGCTATTATTGAAGACATTATGATCAATCCAAACATTGAAGAATTAGAAACTATGGACTTTCTTTCTAAGAAAAAGAAGGTAAATTTATTAAAGAGGTTAATGAAAAGTTGAGATTAACTTCTTCAACTAACAAAAGATATTTGCTTCAAATGCTTCAAGTTGACGAGAGATGCATGAAAGTTTTCATCGACACAAGGTTTTATTTTTCTGCGTATTGCATTTGCAAATGAAGTTTTAAGGATAATATCCTAGTATTTGGTACTACTCTACAATCTGTTTGATTTAAATGATTCATCTAATAAGATAAGAAAGAATGCATGATCATTGCGAGATGTGAGACATGATCCTCCGAATTTAACTTTCAAAGTTCGAGGTCGAACTCTTTTGAAGTGAGGGAGACTTATGTAGGATGTCACACACATCTTGAGACAAACTTTGACTATTGTTGATTAACAGAAAATTATATCATAATAATGATATTAATTAGCTAGATCTAATTAGTTGGATGATTTGTTGTCTTATTAGTTATTTTCAATATTTATTATTTCCTTTTTTGTTTTCTAAACTAAAGACTATTATAATTCATCAATAAAAGTGGCCAATGAATAGAGAAAGGGACGTCACTATGGATTGGCTAGTTTCAAGCACAAAAATTCTATCTGGTGCTTTCATGGATAGTACCTAGGTCTATCCTCGTATATTTTATCTTCTTTATTCTATTTAGATTCCGGTGTTTCACCACAAGTATGTTACTTGACTTGTTATAAATAATTATTGAATTATTAAAGTTGGAGCTTGGCATGACTGAATTAGAAGCATGTGCACTACTGACGGGCTATCTGGATTGAGATGAAAAAGAAGAAGATAAGTGATCAAATTCAAGGCGAGAGAACTTACCTTAAATGATATGAATTATAATTCTTTGAAGTGAGTGCATTGTCACATCTCATATGGAACTAATTTCGTACTAATCGTTATCATGCATGATCATCCATGTTTTTTTCATCATACATGCGTCATCATATGATCTATGATGCTTATGTTATGAATTTTGATAATAATCTCGTTCATAATAAACATTCTACTTGTGAAAATAAAAGGATCTTTTATTTCAAATGATAGCAGAGTTTAACAAAGTAAAGTCTAATAAGAATACTACTCCATAAATGGAGAGTTAAACATCATGAAAAGAAGATTAGAGTACAAAAGATTAATAACAAAAATAAAATTCTAAAACTTCAAATGTGAATCTCAGCTGAGCAAACACAATATGACTCTCTTTTTGTTTGAGGATTGGATGTTCTTTCTCAAATTGGATGCCTATAATGGGTGAAAGGGGAGAATTTTGTTAGAAGTCATCGGCCAAAAATCAGGGAATTGATGAGTCGTGTTATTAATAACATGTGTCATGTTGTTCATACTCTAATCACACGACCCTTCACCGATTGTGCTAAATCGGGTGAAATAATTAAGTACTATTAATGACGATGCCCATCGTCTTCATGATTGCATGATTTCCACATGAATCTTCTCAAACATGGACCATTTTGAGGGATTAGCAGACATTTCACACTCCATTTGCCATTTAAAGTGATCTTGAACCAACACGGGCTGTGTCTAAAGACACGGGGCATTTTAATATCTTGTGAAGAAAATAGGGCGTATGAATAGATATAAATCTACAAAGAAAATTTTGATGAAAATTGATGCATGTTTTGTTCAAATTTAAATTATTAAAGTGTAAAAAGTATGTACAAATGAGCATGCATCATTTAGACATGGGCTTGAGGCTCTCGATAGAGTTGATGAGTATCTAATATGTTTCTGCTCACATTTATATTTCTCGGTAACTTTAAGTTTAATTGATTCTTGGATATCCAGAATCTTGGACTCAAGTCCCACCTTTTTCTTTTAATTATAAATTGTTAGTATAAACTACAATAATGATTATTTTTCTCAAATGAATTACCTTTGATGAAATATATAAAATGTATTTATGCATATGTTATGCCAAAATTTAATTATACTATTTATAAAAGCAAAAGCATGCCCAAGTTCATTCATTTAAATGCTATCATAATTAAGGAATTAATACTCATGTAGTCATGTTTATCATATTTGTAGCACTCCTGCCTTTTAAATCTTAATATCCAAGATTGCACATTTAAATAATTTCTTTTGCTAAAATTATTTTTTAAATGAACCATTGGGATGGTTCTTGGATGTTCTCTATCATTAATTGTTCACATGATTGTTCGATAAATTTATGTTTAACAATTTATTTGGGCAAACGAACTTTTAATACTGCTTAGAATCCTAGAATGATCGAAGCAAAATATATACATGTTTATGTTTTAATAGCCCCCGAAAAATATGTAACGTCCCTAAATCGCTCTTGCCATGTGACAAGATTCGGCCTGAGGGTCACTACCAACTATACGATGCTTTAACTTAAATTTTGACTAACAATATACAAGCGTAAATAAAATATTAATGAATGTGTCGATAAACGTGGAAGTCTAATAAAGTCTAAATAATAATCCATAATACTAACAACCAGGGTAGAGCAGAAGTTTGATAACTCCATATATATATCTATGACAAGGTAACATCTGATAATAATAAAATAAAATAGCCTAAGACACAACCATGTGCACTGGATGATTACGACCATCACTTGAGCTCATCCTTGATTGTACAATAACCCGTGAACTTTGTAGCACAATAAACATTAACAATATAGAAGCATGGGTTGATATAATAATAAGCATCAACGAAATAATCAATGGAAAGAAAAACAATGCATTGCTTAACAAGCATTAATGAAACACTTCAATACTTTGGACATAATTAATGCTATACTTTGATCACTGGGACAATCAATGTCATACTTTTTATTAAGATCAATACATAAATCAGTGAGTCAATGAGTCAAACATTGCAATGCTCTTGTTGAGATCAATCAATGCAATTGTCATCCATGCAATGTCATTCGCGTTTCAACAAAAAAAGGCTGCTCGATCTCATCCTTGCGATTCCTCTCTCCATGTCAATCTTGATGGCGATGATGATGGCAAAGCCTTCTTCACCAGTGGAGTCATGGCTGAAGCCCTCGATGATCTCCGGTCCTCTGTCCCTACAAAGAGTTTGAATTATGGATGTGCGTGGACGTCTCCTTCGAAGTATTGGCGACCTCCAAAGAAATGCAACCTCCACCTGTGCCGATGCCGATCAAACTCCCACCGTCGTCGTCAAACCTCATCGGATCCATCATCATCATCATCATACCTCATTGGATCCATCGTTCTGCTTGCTGCCTCCACATTTGTTGATCTGCTCACCGCCTTCAGACCTCATACGATCTGTCGTCATACCTCATGTTCTGCTCGTTGCAGTCGTCAACCTCATCGAATCTGCTGCTTTGCTCATTATAGCCACGAGCCCTCATCGAATATGTCGATCTACTCATGGTGTGGGCTCATGCCTCATCGGATCCGCCGCACTGCTCGTCATCGCCACTAGACCTCGCCGGATCCACATCTCGGTGGTAAGAAGGCACCACCATCGATGAGTTCAGCCATCCTCATTGCTAGCCAGAGCAAAAGAAGAGTCATTTATTGCTCTATTTTTTCTCCTGAGTCGTGGCTTTTTTCTCCTGAAGCACACGAAAACCACACCTTTGATCACAGCCATCGGATGTAAATCATACAATGTTCATTATAGAAACTATTAATCTTGATACATTTGCATCAATCGAGTTAATTAATATGGGTTAATTAGTATACTGGCTTAAAGTTTGTTCAGTTACAATTTGTACAAACCAATATCGGATATTAGTTAATCGTTATATTGGCATATTTGCATCAATCAACTTAAGTCCAATGGAGTTGAAAACAAAGAGATCATTAAATTTTATTGTAGAGCTCCGAAATTTGACCCCACCACGTGGTGAGATCTCCTCGCGTGCACTACTTTTCTTCGGTCGTTCATTGACTCTTTTATTGACTCGACGGTTAAGAAAAGTGACACATAAGCATAAGACTTATCAAATAAAATAATACAACGATAAAGGAAATGTGAAAGCAAAAGAGATAAAATATGTCATACTGTCTCGATCTGAAGCATAGTGCGAAAGCAAAAAGGTACATCACATGGTCTCAGTATGAAGTGGCAAAGGTAAAAGTATGAGTACTAAACATAAAAACACCTGCGGTCAACCATGACCTAAGAAGATCAATTCAGATAAATATGCCATCTAATATAACGTATGAACATACGACTCATACTAGACTCGATCATAACCATATGCACATGCCACCCAAAGCGTAGTTTTCGTGCACACACCAACACGCCTCGAGTCATCATCATATACTTGTGAGGATCACACAGGGGAGCAAGCTCAACCGTTAGCATAAAGCTAAGTGTGAATTCGTATAAATTATAGATCAATTCTATCAGAATAAGCATGAAAAGATCATATAATCGAATGAAAAATTGGATCATAAAATAGAGAGATCATAACATGATTCATGTCTTTTTCATTTATTTTGTTTCATTCTTTCTTTCTTTCATTCTTTCATTCTTTCGTTCTTTCATTCTTTCGTTCTTTCATTTTTTCGTTCTTTGGAAGAGCTTTTCATTCTTGTAGGGAATACAATTGTCGGCACTCAAGGTGCAACTATCTAGACCATCATGAGCTAGTGGGTGATCAGTGCCACGACCAATCCTGTCGGGTTGGGATGATCTCGTGCAAGGCGGAAAACATCCATAAAGGGAGATACTCCCATCTAAATGGGGCAATGGTAACCCGTGAGGAAGTGTCTCGCTCAAGGCTGACTTCACTTCCCCGTCATAGTGGACCTCTCTTTCAATATGAAGATCGATCATATGAAGCATAGCTCCAAATCATCATGACCTCTCTTTCAATTCGTTGATTGATAAAGGCCATATGGAGCATAGCTCCAGATAATTTTTAAGTTCTTTTCATTTAGTAAGGAATTAGGTCGATGGAGGCTTAATAAATTAGAAGGCTCGATTAGGATTTCTGTCCACATACCGGACGCTCGAAGGTCAAGCGGTCATCCATCTTTAGTTCTTTTCAACAGTTGTCTGAAGAGGGAGCGGACGTCCATTTATCATTTCATACAAGTTCATAATGGTTCATCATCGTTCTTCATGTAGTTCATAAGAATCATCATCATTTATGGGAGATCATAATCACCTTGGCATTACATTATTTCACTTCTATTTAATCATAAGAAAAGGTAAACATGGTTCTGATGAGCATACTTAACTTCGTGGACAGATTTTACATCAAATATGTAAATTATTGTTCGTAAATGATACGATCATCATTCTAGTTAATTGAAGAAGACACCTTATATCGTTCATGGGATATGCTTCCCTTATTTGTTGAATCACATCACGCCCTTCATCAAAGACACCTTCAGTAGTACCTAGTCTTCGGCCTTAAAAATATATTCTCGTCGCTTCTTGTCGGCGTAGCTCTTCTGTTTGGACTGTGCAGCTTTCATTCTCTTCCAGATAATGTACACCATATCCACATACCGCTAGCTCCTCGCTCATCGCCATCATCTCGCTGACCTCGCCCTAATGCGTGGGCCAATGACAAGGTCTTCCGTACACCATCTCGAATGGCGTCATGCCGATGCTGAAGAGGAAGTTATTGTTGTGCATGAACTCGATCAATTGTAGATGCTCATCCCAGCTACCGTGCCAATTTAAAGCACACGCCCAGAGCATATACTCTAATGTTAGGATCGTCCACTCCGATTGTCCGTCAGTCTGCGGGTGGAAAGCCATGTTGTAGTTCAATTTGGTGCCGAAAACCTTCTGCAGATTCTTCCAGAATCTCGATGTGAACTGGAGATCACGGTCTGACACGATCGAAACTAGAATGCCATGAAGTCGGATGATCCCTCGTACATACACTTATAGTAGACTCTCCACTGACTGCTTTCACTTGATCGGAATGAAGTGACCACCTTCGTCAACATGTCGACCATGACCCAAGTGGCGTCGTGACCCTTCTGTGTCCTAAGAAGTCCTGAGACGAAATTCATCATGATGTTTTCCACTTTCATTCCGGTACTACTAGCGGCTTCATGATTCCGTACGATCGTTGGTGCTCGGCCTTCACCTGTTGACATACCAAGCATTTGAAGTCGTAGTCGGCTATCTCCCTTTTCATGTCGTGCCACTAGAACTTGTGTTTGATGTTCTTGTACATCTTCGTACTGCCCGAGTGTATCACAAACTCTGACTCATGGACTTCGTCGAGCATCTCTCGTCGGACTATAGCATCACTCAGAATCCGAAGGCAATTTCAATATCTGATTCCTCCATCATTGCCGACCTTGAAGTCTTTTGGTTCATTCTGACACCTCTTGAACATCTTCGTATACTCGGTGTCGGTAGGCCATCTGTGCGACGATGATTTTGCTGATGAGGCTCGGCTGCAACTAGTGCACCATTGGCTCGAGGATTCTACTAGTTGAGTTCCTCGATCATCTCATACCTCCGTAGTTGGAGGAACTAGTGAAACCTCCCATTTCCAACTAAGAGCGTCAGCTATCGTGAGTTCGTCTTTCCGGGATGGTAGTTGATCACGAATCATAGTCTTTGAAGAACCCCATCTATCGTTTTTATCGCATGTTGAGGTCCTTCTGTGTGAAGACATATTTTAGGCTCTTATGGTCATTGAACACCTAAAATTCTTCACCCTACAGGTAGTGTCTCCATATCTTCCGTGCGAACACAATCGCGACCAGCTCCATATCGTGTGTTTGATAGTTCACCTCGTGCTTCTTTAGTTGTCTCGAGACGTAGGCGACTACCTTTCTGTGCTGCATCAGAACACATCCAAAACCGGTATCACATGCATCACTATAGATGGTGTATCCTCCACTCCCCGATGGAAATGTGAGGATCGAAGCGAAAGTCATCTTGTTCTTCAACTCTTCGAAGTTGCTCTCACATTTGTCCATCCATATGAACTTCTCATTCTTCTTCGTCAAATGAGTGATCGGGGTTGCAATCTTCGAAAAATCCCAAATGAAGTACGGTAATAGCCCGCTAGACCGAGGAAGATGCGGATCTCCATCACATTCTTCGGTCTGACCCAGTTGGCCACTACCTCGACCTTCGTTGGGTCCACTTCTATGTCTTGTTTGGACACACTATATCACAAGAACATCATCTGCTCCATCCATAACTTGCACTTGAAGAACTTTGCGATGTGTCGGTGTTGACGCAAGGTTTCCAAGATGATCCGTAGGTGCTCTCGGTGTTGCTCCAGACTGGAGGAGTAGATCAAAATTTTGTCTACGAAAATGATCACAAAGTTATCTAAATGTTGTTCGAAACCTAGTTCATCATATCCATGAACGTTGTGGGGACATTCGTTAGTCCAAAGGCTATGATCGTAAATTCATAGTGGCCATACCGCGATCGAAAAGCAGTCTTGGGCACATCTTCTTCTACAACTCGCAGTTGGGGATAACCGCTCCTCAAGTCATCTTCGGGAATACGAAAGCTTTAGACAGCTGGTCAAATAAGTCATCGATCCTGGAAAATGAGTATTTGTTTTTTATTGTCACCTTGTTCAGCATCCGGTATTCGATGCAGAGTTATAGTAATCCGTCATTCTTCTTTACGAATAGAATCGGACGCTAAGTCGGATGAACCCTTTGTCCAATAACTCTTGGATCTTTTTCTTCAACCCTAGCATATCCACCGGGGCCATTCAGTAGGGAGCCTTGGAAATCGATGTGTGCCACATCAATTTTGAAGTCGATTTCCCTCCTCGACGGCAATCCAGAGACGTCCTTTAGAAAAATATTTAGAAAATCTTGAGCCACCTCGACCTGATGTAGAACTAGTATCGGTGCATCGACTTCAGTCACGTTGGCTAGGCATTCTCTACAACCCTTCTATAGTAGCTTGTGTGCCTTCATGGTTGACAAGATGATTCCACTGTCTGGCTTCATTGTTCCTCTGATCACTGTCTTCTTTTCGTCCTAGTTGCCGATGATGACTTTCTTTTGCTTACATATAATCGATGCATCATGTTTCATACTTAAGATGACATCGTCGTCTACCATGGGGATTACAATCAAGTCAATAGAAAAATTCTTCCCTTCTACAACAACTGGTACATCGGGACGATACCTCGCTGTGTGGAGGATCCCCATTGGTATCTTTATATTCATTCCATGTTTCATCCCTTTTATAGGTACACTAAGGGTGGAAGCACATGTCTCAAAAATAAAAGAGTGTGAAGCACCCGAATCAAATAATACAAGCATAAGCAAGTCTGCGATAGAGAGAGTACCTTGGATAATATCATTATCCTGTGAAGCCGCGTCTGCCTGAGCGGTGTAGAGACATCTTGGTACTCCTCTTGCGCCTCTCTAATTCTTTGCGGGCCAATCCTAGATGAAGTGTTTGTCCTTGCCGCATCCGATACAAGTACCATTTTTCATGTGACACTCCCTATGGTGGGGCATTTGACAAAAGGTGCAATTAGGTATGCTCGGTTATTGGGGTGCTAGTGGCTATCGCGGAGGCTACGGTGCAAGTGCCTGTCGTTGAGGTTGTGGTTGAAAATCATGTTCATCGTCGATTAGTGTCATTCCATACTTATCCTTACATTTCCAACTTATCTCTTTACTTCATTTGAACCTGACGAGGTGTTGGTTGACGGGGAACCTCGCATTGCGATCGTTGGTAGGGTTGATGGCGGCGATCATGTTGCGCGTCCTTATGAGCTGGGCGACTATCCTCCTATCTCGGCTTAGCCAACTCTACAGCTCATGCTGGCTCCTTTTTCAATTCTTCACACAGTATTCAAATCTCATGCTCGATCATGTACACATCCAAACAGACCCATATAGGTTGATCTCTGCTCCATAGACGGCTCTCTCATGGATGTTGTGGTGGAGATCGTCGATTAATTGCTCAGCACGATCAGTCTTGTCCATCCGATCTTTAATGATGCGCCACAACTGGATGAAGCGTGCATGATATTTAGCTACCGTCAGATTGCCTTAGCATAAGTCCTTGAATTCCTTTGATTTCTCCTTCCTTCGGTAGGATGGAGCATACTGGGCTTCAAAAATTTCTTTGAAACTTGACCAAAGAATAACCATCTGATCTGGAAACTTAATCTCCCGTGCCACATCCCACTACTCGTTAGCCTGACTAGTGAGCATGTGGGTAGCGTAGAGGATCTTGTTGTCCTCACCGCATCGGGCGGTGCAGAACAATTGCTCCATCTTAATAAGTCAACGAACAACTTCTTCGTAGTCCACTGCCCCCTTAAAGTAGGACGGGAAGGCTTGGATCGTATCCTCTCCGTGAGCTGCTGGTGGAGCTAGAGGAGGAAACTACATCTAGTACATGGGTACCGTGTACGTCGGCCACTACGAGGGCGGTTGGAGCACTTGTGGCTGCACTAGAGGAAGCTCCTGCTGCACATCCTCTCCTACTTGACTCCCTAGAACGGAGTCAAGTCTATCCATAGCAATATCTTGAGTAATCGCGACACGGTCACCTCCACATCTGCATCCACGACCTCTGCCACGTCGAGCCGTTGAATGTGTTGTGGGAGCCATCTATAAATATAATAATTTCATTTCAATAAACAATCATAACTTTAAAAGCATAAAGATTCTTACTTTGTTTTGCGACGGTTGGGCGTGACGGTAGCTCTAGTGGATGCATATGGATCATACTTAGATTTAACTCTATTTCTAGGACGTCAAAAGAGTCCTAGCGTTAAACTCTGATACCATAAATGTAGCTCCCCAAAATTTGACCCAGCCACGTGACGAGATTTCCTCTAGTGTGCTATTTTTTTCGGTCTTTCTTTGACTCTTTTATTGACTCGACAGTCAAAGAAAGTGACATATAAGTAGAAGATTTACAAAATAAAATAATACAATGATAAAGAAAATGCGAAAGGAAAAAAATAAAATACGTCAAACTATCTTGATATGAAGCATAGTACGGAAGCAAAAAGTCACATCACATGGTCTTAATATGAAGTAGCAAAAGTAAAAGTAAGAGTACTAAAAATAAAAACACATGTGGTCAACCATGACTTGATAAGACCCATCATGATAAATATACTATCTAATATAACGTATGAATATACGACTCATACTAGACTCGACCATAACCATATGCACGTGCCACCCAAAGCGTAGTCTCCGTGCACACACCGACATGTCACGAGTCATCATCATGTACCTGTGGAAATTACACAAGGGAGATAAAGTTAAGTGTGAGTTCATATAAATCATCAGTTCTATCAGAATAAGCATGAAGAGATCATATAATCGAATGTAAAAGCGGATCATAAAATAGAGAAAGATCATAACATGATTCATGTCTTTTCATTTCTTTTCTTTCATTAATTCATTCATTCTTTGAAAGAGCTCTTAAGTAATGTAGAGAATACCATTGTCGGCACTTAAGGTGCAACTATCTAGACCATAATGGACCAATGGGTGATCAGTGCCATGGCCAACCCCATCGGATTGGGATGACCTCGCGCAAGACGGGAAACATCCGTAAAGGGAGAGACTCCCATTCAGATAGGGCAAATGGTAACCAGTAAAGAAGTATCTCGCTCAAGGCTGACTTCACTTTCCCCATCATAGTGGACCTCTCTTTCAATATGAAGATCGATCAAAGCCATATGAAGCATAGCTCTGAATCATCATAGGCCTCTCTTTCAATCCGTAAATTGTTCAAGACCATATGGAGCATAGCTCCAAATCATCTTTAATTAAGTTCTTTTCATTTAGTAAGGAACCATGTGGACATAGGCTTAATAAATTAGAGGGTTCGATTAGGGTCGAATTCCTTATGTCCACATACCAGACGACCGGAGGTCAAGCGGTCGTCCATTTTTAGTTCTTTTCAGCGGTTGTCCGAAGAGGGAGCGGACGCCCGTTATCATTTTCATAGAAGTTCATAATGGTTCATCATTATTCTTCATGTAGTTCATAAGAATCATCATCGTTCATGGGAAATCATAATCATGTTGGCATTACATTCTTTTAGTTCCATTTAATCATAAGAAAAGATAAACATGATTCTGTTGAGCACACTTAACTTCATAGACAGAATGTAAATTATTGCAGATCAGACATCAAATACGTAAATTATTGTTCATAAATGATACGATCATCATTTTAGTGGTCAGAACTCGAGCCGAGTACAGGTGAAACTCGGGCCGAGTTTCTAACGAAATCAGTCTCAAAAATTCCGAGCAGGAACTCGGGCCGAGTCAGGGTCACACTCGGGCTGAGTTGGATGTGTGGTCGGCTCGGGAAAGTCGATCCGCCCGATCATCTTCTTCGGTCGATACTCGGCCCGGGTTAGACAGAGTTCGGGTCGGGTTTGGGAATACGCAGAGCTTGGAGCTCCGCGTTAATGGTGGATCCGAGCTGAGTTCGAGAGAACTCGATCCAGATTGGTCTGACCTGGGCCGAGTTCTTACTTGCGCAGGGACTGCGCAAGTTTTACAGAGTTTAATCGTTTCATTTCTTTCAATAATCGTGGTGATTATGCATAAATGTCCTGAGTTCGTAAACATAAACTAAAGTATCAACTGATCATCTAAACCATAAAGAAAGTAATCTACCCATACAATTATCTAGGCTATCCGAAATCTATGTATTAAACTATCCAACAGTTTCAGGTGGTTCGCAGAAACGCAATGAGACATTCCATCATATATATACTACGTCATCTACACATATAAGCAGGGTTTTTGTCTATTTACGTCCTTAGAGCATGCATCATAGATAGTATGTTCGTGTTGACGAAATCTAACACACGAGCAGAGTATGGAAACAATGAAACGGATTTACAATTCTATAAACATCATGTAGTAAGTTTTTTTCTCTTCCTGGTCACGATTCCTACTACTAGATCGATCCTAAAACAAGCTTAATTCATCCAAAAACTAATCTATGGAGAAGATTCCGAATTCATACCTTAATGCCTACGAATTTGTGGTTCATCCTTGCGGTGGTTCGCGCTCATGTATGTAGCTGCCGTCCACCGTCGTCTTTGGAGCGCTCGGAAGTGCCGCCGATGGTGCTATGCCATCCTCTGCGATCCATGCGCATCGAAAGGGAGGAGAACAGAGAGTGAGAGAGAGAGGAGAAAAAAACCGTGAGAGAGAGAGGGGGAGAGGGGTTTTAAGGAGTGGTGCTGTCCCTCCATCCCTGAAACGCCAACCATGAAGAGGGGAGAGGAAGAGAGGTCGGGTGTTACATTTATTGAATCTAATATATTAAAAAAAGATTCTCTTCTTTATTCTTTTCCTTTTCCTCTTATAATATTTCATATAGAAAAAAATATTTATCATATCTCTTTTAAGAGTTATTATACACATGAATCATTGTTCGATTCCTGATGAATAAAAAATTGACTAATTGATGAATTCACCATCAATCATAAATCAGATGAATTATCAATAGACATATGATTAGAAGGGAGAGCACAAACATTGATATTAATATTCATGTAAAGATAAGAATGTAAGTATGTAAGTTTTCTAATATCTAAAATGTTTTATTCTAGTTTTAGAGCAATTTCAACTTTAAGTTAAATTTTAAACTAATTAAAATTTTTGAAAAATAATTTGTATGGTTCATCAAGTTGAGTGGGATTTATCAAGTTCGAAAAAGTAAAATTAGTAATCGGATGCAAGACCGTATTTAAAATTTTTAAAACTGAGTTAGATCACAATCTAAGCATAATTTTCAATTTAGCTCAACTAAAAATTGATCGATTGATGAGACCTCAAGAAATGGGGTTGGGACCGGGGAAAAAAGAAATAAACGTCACAATTAGTTCCCTAATCGATAAGGCCAAATTGAGAAGGTTTGTTGGAAGTGGGCTGCAATTTTCCACACACGCGAACTCGAATCCAAAACTTTGGTTGCTGCTGACTTCGACGGCGGCCGTCGATCGCCGGCTCCGGAGTCGGTGGTTTGCAGCTGAGCCAAACGGGAGAAGGAAGGGAGAAACCAAGAGATGCATTGGGTCAAGGCCAATTCCTCCGATTTCGGCGGCAGTCTTCCGCTTCCGCGAAGGTAATCGATCCTTCCATTTCTCTTTCGTTTTCCGTCTCTTCTCCTCCTCGTCCGATAGAAAGAGCAAGATAGTACAATCCTTCTCACAGTCGAATCATCGCAGCGGCCACACGGCCGTCAATGTCGGCAAATCCAAGGTCGTCGTGTTCGGAGGCTTCGCCGACAAAAAGTTCCTCGACGACGTCGCCGTCTACGACATCGGTATTACGATCACGTCCAATAATTTAACTTTTTAAAGCTAATTTCTTGGTTTCGAAACCCTGCGCTCGAGATTTCTTGCTTCATCAATTAAGTGAAAAAAGTAGTTTTTTTTCTTCAAAGGATCTAATGTAAACATGCCGCCTTTTGGATCTTGACTTCTTGCAGAAAACAAGCTATGGTTTACTCCGGAGTGTAGTGGGAATGGTTCTGATGGGCAAGTAGGTCCAAGCGCCAGAGCTTTCCATGTTGCCGTCGTGATTGACTGCAACCTGTTTATATTCGGGGGGCGATCTGGCAGCAAGAGGTTCCCATGATGTCAACTCATTCGCAGTAGATAGCTGTTTGGGTCCAATGTATCTTTGTTATGTTTTGTTGCAGTGATGTTTGTGCACTTTGTAGTTATGACATCGTGTTCTATTTTCAGGTTGGGTGACTTCTGGATGCTTGATACAGGTAAAATGTTTCTTGGTATCTGTTGTTTAATCTATGAAGTCTCTTGAACATTGTTTATCAATGCTGTACTTCAATGTTGGCCAAAGTTTGATAACATAGGTTTCCAAGTCTAGGTAGAAATGTGTACATTAAGCATACAATTTAATCTTAGTGTTGTGACCCCTTTCAAATAGTCCCTTTCTGCAGATCATGCACTTCAATTCATTGATTGTGGTCGACTTTTCTAGTTAATTGTTTAAGTGATGTGTTATTCTCAGATATATGGCAGTGGTCTGAGTTAACCAGCTTTGGTGATTTACCATCTCCTAGGGAGTTTGCTGCTGCATCATCAATTGGGAACCGAAAGATAGTGATGTAAGCATCTGTAACACAAAAATGCACTTTTGATAGTGTCCATGGGCGTGATATCAATTTGTATGGTTAAACTTATGATTCATGACAAACTGCAGGTATGGTGGTTGGGATGGCAAGAAGTGGCTTTCAGATGTTTACATCATGGATACTAGTACTTATTTTTTTAACACTTTTCTGAAGTAAAAGCTTTTTCAGTTTTTTGTTCATTTCAGGTCTAATTCTGTTTTTTCTTTTGAATAGTGTCATTAGGGTGGATAGAATTATCAGTTACTGGATCAGTACCACCACCAAGGTGTGGACATTCGGCAACCATGGTCGAAAAACGAATGTTGATCTATGGTGGTAGAGGTAAACAGTGGTGACTGTATGTGATCTTTTGACTATTATTTACATTGGACTAATGGCTTCCTCGAGAAAAATAATCCCCAAAAAAATTCTTAAAAAGAAAATTGAATAATAGACATTATAACCTATTATCAAGTCATTTCTGTCTTGATTGTCCATATGGGCAGCAGAAGAAACGAGGACTCTTTGCTGGGTATTCATTTCCAGTACTTGATGCTTGTATAAGTCAATATGTTGATATTTGGCAGGCTACAAGGGTCCATTCAATTGTCAGTTCATGTGACATGAACTTTGAGATTGATGATTGATATATTTGTATCTTATTTTTGGTAGGTGGTACTGGGCCAATAATGGGTGACCTATGGGCTTTGAAGGGTATTATTGAAGAAGGTAATCTTGCATGCATGCATACTTTCTCGAGAATTGTATATCCAGACCCAGTAATTTAAGGAAACTTTTGGAAGATAAACCAACATATTTTTTTCCATACATTGATAGGTAGTCTCATCATTGTTATAAGTCCTTTAAGGCGTTATTGTAGAAGTTATGTAAATTCATTAGAAGGTTAAAGCAGATAGACCTGTTGTCTTTCACCATAATATTTAAATCAATAGCAGCAGCCACATGAACACATGATACAACTAGTGTTTTGACTTTCCTCTTTTATGGCCTCATTTTGAACATGCTAATAATGAATGATTACCTGGAGATTTAAAGGGATTTCCTGTTTTATGTAATTTCAGCATTTTGATAGACTTATGAAATTTCTTAGGAACTAGCAAACTTTCTAACTGCGGTTTCCAAGTATTTTCATTTGATTTCCTTCATATTACCATGAGAAGGACTATCTCCCTTATTGATTTCTCACTTGATTAATTTTGGCCTTCATCATGCAAGAGAATGAGGCGCCAGGTTGGACCCAGCTGAAGCTTCCTGGACAAAATCCATCTCCTAGATGCGGTCATACGGTGACATCAGGAGGGCATTATGTAATGTCATCTCAAGTTCTTAGACCTTATTTCTGTCTAGCTCTAACGTCTCACTCATTTTCTGTCTTGCTTAGCTTTTCCCAGTATTCAAATGTGTAGCAGCTTTAGTTAAAAAAAATTTTCCATCTTTTTGTCTCCTCACATCCAGACTAGAAGTTTAGAAGAATGATTATTTTTTAATAACTGGATACTTCTTTTCCTGGTTCCTTTGCCTTTTAGAGTATTTGCCGCATAAATTGACTTTGATGCAATCTACCTCTAATGGAGCAGGACCATTTTTTTGTATGCTTTCGTGCCGAGTTAAGTAAAAAAAAAGAAAAATACTTAGCGAGGCACCTCAGTGCATATGCAGTCATTAACGATGCAATAATGTAATATCATCCACTGACAAGAATAGTAACAATATATGGAAATATATGTATTGAAAACATCCATCTTTGCTGATCTTTCTGATGTTAAAAGCACTATCTGTAACTAGAAGTTCTCGATGCTGATTCTTCTTTTGTGTTCCAGTTTCTTAAGGGATACAAACAACAACAAAGCCTTATCCCACTAGGTGGGGTCGGCTACATGGATCATACGACGCCTATTCGTTGATCTATGTTCATAAGATTCGACATGATTTTATGCTGGCTGTCGGAGCCTAACACAACCCTCCTCCTTTATCCGGGCTTGGGACCGGCTATAAAATATAGGCGGAGTTCAGTTTCTTAAGGGATATCATTTACTTTTTCAAACAAGTTGTTTGAAAGGAAAACTGATTTACATAGATTTTATTTGGTTTGCTCATTTCCTGAAACTGTAGTGTTTTTCTTTAGAAATGGAAATTGCGAAATCCTTGAGTATGAATTGTATTTTCTTATTCAGAAATGCAAATCTTTTTTTTTGTTCTTTGTTTCATGTCAATTCACGTTTCTATCCTTTTCAAGATGTGATATATCTTATTCTCATCTTTTGTCAGCTTTTGTTTCTAATTCTCGTCTTCCTCATAACATCTTTCAGCTACTCTTATTTGGTGGACATGGTACTGGAGGATGGTTGAGTCGTTATGACATATACTATAACGACTGCATTATTTTAGATAGGGGTAATTCTTTTTAACTAAGTCAGTATATATATACTTGAACAGGCTGCAAAAGTGACCATTATATATATATATATATATGTGTATGTAAATAATATTGAAGGCTATTCTAGTCAAATTTTGCTTGTTAACCAGAAGACACCTGAGTCACTATCCCAGAAATAATATTCTTTCGATACTAAGTGCTTTATCTGATTTTGGTGAATTTAAAATTTGATCTTCTTATCGAATTCCATAAGAAGATATTTCTCTTGACACCAAGTGATTCAAATAGGTTTCTATTGTTTCCTTGTCACTTTTAAAAAGTTTTAGAAGCATGATCTTTGTTTTCTTAACTTACAATGCAACCTCTTGTTGGTCTATTAATATAGTTAAGATGTAATTTTGGTCAGTGATTGAGGTGGCGAGCTCCGTTAGCATCCTTTTTGACCGGTACCTAGGCCATTTGGCTCCAACGTAACCGGATCATTTTTTGTGGGGAGCTGGGCACAATTGAGAGCATTGTATTTGCTTCCTTTCTCCTTCGTGTGTGGGGCTTTGGTTAGGGATTGTGCTGCCCTCCCTCTTTTGTCGCTCTCTTCTTGAGAGCTTACACTTGTACATGATGAATTTTCACAGATATTTATATACTTGGATGACAACTAAAACTTTCGGTTGTCATCCTTCTTTCTCTCTCAAAAAAAACTTGCAAAGTTTAGAAACATGATCTTTTTTTTCTTAACTTGCAATGCAACCTCATATTGCTTTTACATCAGTTTCATCCTTCTTATAGTTAAGATGTATTTAGTCTATTAATATCAACTGACTTTGACTTGGTGTTTTTCAGTCTCTGCTCAGTGGAAGCGATTGCCCACTAGCAATGAACCCCCTCCGCCCCGAGCATATCATTCCATGACTTCTGTTGGTTCTCGCTATCTTTTGTTTGGTGGGTTTGATGGTAAAACCACTTTTGGAGATTTTTGGTGGCTTGTCCCAGAAGGTATTACTTTTTAATTATGAACACTAAATAGATCTTGTTTGATAGCTCCCTAATCTCGTTGACTATATCAAGTGCCATTATTTTAGCAAGGACATATTCCTTCCCTTTTTAAAAAAAGAGAATCTGTATGTAAAACTAGAACAATGCAACAAAAAACTTTGGTCAAGATTCTTTTCTTTGCTCTGCTTATTCTCCCTTTGTCATATTTGAAGAAAACTTGATGTGGATACTAATTGTTCATGTAGTATCCTTGTGGATACTATTTCATAGTATCTATGTGTGACAATTCTCAGTTATAAGACAATCACATGTACCAATAAAATCCAAACTAAATGAAAAGGATCAAATTCACAACCACAAGGTGTGACTCACTAGTTCGATGACCTATGACAACGATTATACGTAGGTTGTGAAAACACAATAGGCAAAATGTAGTGGACTTATGCATACAAGTTCACAAAAAGAAATAAAATAAAATAATAAACACACAACTACAACTGTGAGCGCACAATCTTCATTGTAGCATAATAGCTATTGAATCCACATGAAAAGTGAATAATGACACTAGAACTAAACTAATAGTAATTCAAGCCGATTGATAATAGGATGTTTACTACCACTTATGCAAATTCAAATCATACAAACACTCAAGTAGAGTTCACCAAAACATATAAATGGAAAACTATCGAATATGGTAAATGCTGGAACGTAGGGTTCACAAAAAAAAACTATTTTTTTGTTATCTTTTCATTAAATATGGTTTCATGTCCTCTATCTAAGGCTTTGTATGATTTTAGGAAAAATTATATTATTTCTGTTATCCATATGTTTCCAACTTTGATATAAGCATGAGATGGTTGAGTCTAATCCAAGGCATGCTTCATGCATCCTTCCCCCCTTAGGGGACAATATCATGTGCTGGTTGGGAATGTTACAGCATCTCCAAATGCAACTAGTAAGAATACCCCAGAATCTCACACAATCCATTACAACAACAACAAAGCCTTATCCCACTAGGTGGGGTCGGCTCTCACACAATCCATTACACACACAAAAAAAGAAGGCCTCACGACTAACTCCCCCAACTAGATGTTTCCTTCCTGATGGATTCCCCTTGATGCCGATATCCTCTTGGAATTACAAGAGCTTTGAACTTAATACCACCTTCTCAGGCAAGTATCCTAAGGAAACCACAAGTAGGAATCGTCAACATTCTAATCATATGACATCAAAACTAATTCAGCAATCTATAAAGCATTTCAGAACATGCAACTACAGGAGAATAAAATGACTGATTCATCTTAAGTAAAATGCAGAAATAGAAATATAGTGGAGAATAATTTTTCTACGTCCATAAGAATTAATGGTATACATAAATGTCCATCTTGAACATAAACAAATTAGCCAAACACATGAAGAAAAAGATAAGAGGCATAAGTAAACTGCAACAATAGAGCTCAGCAGCAGCCTTCTTCACCCCTTCAATGGTGTGCCCTAATTAAAAAATGATGGTTTCCACCTAATAACCACCCCCTTTTTTTATTTCTTATAGAACCTTGACGCCTGCCCTACTTCCAAAGGAAGCTCTCTCCAGGGGAATATTGTGACAGAACATCTTTAGAAAAGCCAGCACTTTTGATATTCTGGTGTCCTAGGCGTAGAGGAACCACACCAATCCATCCCGAACTTGGTGGTTAAACTGTCTCGTTTAAACTGTCTTCTGATGGGATGTCTCTGGGTGTGACAGAGAAGAATCCTGGGTTGTGAAGCACAAAATATGAGCTCCTTCATTTTCCTGAAATGAATGAAAACACAGTATCACTGAAGTTTGAAGTTTAAAGTTTAATTTTCATAAAACAGAAAGTGAATACTATGTTCCTAAAAGAAAGGATTATGAAAGTTGTGCAAACAGTGCATGAATGACAGGAATTATGATTTCAGAGATGCAAAATTCAGTTCAAATGCACATCTCACACATATAAATGCATATATAAGTCCCTGTCATCAAGGGAAATCTTGCATCACAATATTAAGGAACTACTTGTAATGGATGATAGTGTATAAAATTCTATTTACTTATTTCTCTTCTAAAAAGAAAATCTCTCTTTATTACTCGTCGATGCCTTTTAGTCATGTATTAAACTCAAGGAATACACCACAAAGGTCTGAACTTTCGCAACTTATATCTTTTTTTTTTTACCTCTTGGCAGATGATCCTATTGCTAATCGAAATCCTATTCCAAACATTCCTGTTGAGGTCAAGCCTGTTAGTTCATCAGATGTTCAGGTGGAGGAAAAGGTAGTGCAGACTAAAGTTGAGTTTAATAAAACAGACATTGCATTTTTTTCCAATCATATGTACCTCTATTTAATGTTCTTTTGCAGGAAAAAGAAACTGAATCTTCGCCTTTGTTGGAATTACAAGAGAGATTAGGCATTTCACTTTCTTCTTCTAAGCCTCAGGTAATTATTACTGGAAAGAGTGGTGACCAACTTGATTCATCTGAGGTTTTGGTTGAAACACTGATTTGATCTCTCTTCTAAATTGTAGGTAGGTTTTGTAGATGAAGCAGAAGATAAAGAACTTTTTGAATTATCATCAAGGTTAGCTAGAGAAGCATTGCCCACAGAGGACCAAAGTGCAAATATTCAGGTAAAGGAGGCCTGACATGGCATTGTGTGATGCTTATGTCCGCTGTTATTCTAAAAAATTGTTCATGCTTGTGGTTTTGTCAATGCTTCAAAATGCAGGCACTCCGTGACCATTGGAGAAAATCTACTGCAAGTTCAATTCGGATTCATGAACTAGGCCCATTGTTGCGGGATTATCAACGCCTCATTATGCAGCATTATATGTAAGTTCAATAATTCTATATGTTTCTTAATTCTTGAGTACATATTTATTAGAGTGTAGCTGGCATACTCTTTCAGCAATGTGTAGGAATTCAGTCCTAGTTGGATCTTTGAGATAGTTGTGCAAATGCATTGATTGTTTTCGTGTTATAGCAATCTTTTCCATGTGATGATGGGAAGTGGCTCATCAATTACCCATCCTAGTTTTCATTTTTAGTTTCCTAGGACATGGAAGACTAATGCTTTTCATATTACTTCCCACTTGCACATCATACTGATGATTGAACTTGCTTGAAAATTAAGAATTTTTTTTCACCTGTGAAACATAAATAACACTTCATTTACAAGTATTTTAATTTCTTAAGTTAGTATCTTATGATGATACATTATATTCTACCTAGTAAAAAGATACAAGTGATTAGAAATTCTATCTTGGTTTTTTAGCAGCATGCTTTGCTTGTTAAGTGATGTAATTTTCATATTCTTTTGTCCTGATTCTTTGCAATTGCGATGACTACAGAGGCAATTTTGTATTTGATTCACTATCAGTTGCACCCAAATTTACTGGACAAGAGTTTCACCGCTTTTTCCATGTCAAAAGTGCTTCCCAGGTGAATCTTGCTTACTTTTAGTTTATCTATTTGTAATAGACCTGGATAAAGGAGCTATAAAAGCATGTTGTGCAAAAAACTTGCAAACTCATTGTTGATTTGTTGAAAATCCCCTTAAATGCTATTTTATGAATGTACAACTTTGGCAAAGGGACAAGCCTTTACTTTTATTGTTAAAAATTAGAGGAATTGTTTTTTGGTAGTGTTTGGATGTAAGAATCGATTAGATTGATAAGTTTTTATTTAGTGTTTGGATGAAAAATGATGAAGAACCAAAAAGATGCTTTGATAAATAAGTTCTGGTGGATGTTTGGATGAAAACGAGAACAAAAATTATAATATATTATTTTATGGAGATTATTTTATTGCATTAATTATAATTTTTTATATAATTTTATTTATTATTCCTGCCCAAAATAAAAATTAAATAAGTAAGAGGAAGAAATAAAATCAGTACCGGAATGTATTTTTGGATAATTTAAGATATGAGACAATTAAAATCAATATTGAAAATAATTTAAAACATAGAAAGTTTAAAGTTTAAAAAGGAAAAGATGTGGAAACAAAAATAAAGATAGAAGCAAAAAAAAGGAAAAGTTAAGTTAATAACTTAATAAATAAAACATAAAAGAAAAGTTAGCATTAAATATTAGTTTAATTAAATTTAATAAATAATTTGTGTAATATTATACTATTCAATCACGTCCTGTTTTATATAAAATAATTATAAGGTAATTAGAAGAACTAATTATTTATAACGTACATCGAAAATGATTTAAGATAATAATAAAATAAAATAAAAAAATATTATAAGAAAAAAATTGTTAACTTCAAAAAAAAGAAAGCAAAAGAAAAAAAGTTTTGGCCGATGGCCAGAACAAGAACTAACGGGAACCATGAGGTTCGATCAAAACCATGGAAATTCCCGTCGTCATTACATTATTTTTGGGTGTTTGGCGGAACTTACGAGAACTAGGCCTGGTTTTGTGCCCTAGTTTCCAAGCCAAACACAATCGAAATAATCGTTTAAAGTTGAAAATATGAATATTATGGTTTCTGAATTTGCCCTGCTTGCCTTGTTTCTTTATGAGGACCACATTAAGATTAATAATGTCCCACCCTCGTTCAAAAAAGGGAAAAAAAGAGAGTAAGAACATCCAAGTAATATGAAAGACACTTTATAAGATAGGTCAACTTGCAAACATGAGCCAACCACTCCTTGGTTGCGGAGGTGTGATATGAAGCTGGTGCCCCAAGCACCGGGTCGTGGGACCCCACTTTCAGATCAGCTCTTTTAGACAAGCGCACACATGAGTTCATGGTCCTTCATCAGCGGATTGCTTCATTCCGGCCGGACCCTCTCAGTGGTTTGGCTTTCTGAGACTTTCTCTGCCTGCAGTCTCTATCTCCACTTCCTCCCGGCTAGCTTGATTCTTGACACCCGCAGGTCTGATTTCAAATATATTTGGCGCGTCAGGGTACCACATAAAGTCAAGATTTTTGCTTGGCTTATGCGTCACAACAAGCTCCTCACAAAATGATACAGAGCGAGATGATGGGCCCCTGCTGATAATACGTCGTGTGTGCTATGTGGAGAGGCAGATGTGGATATCACACATCTTTTCTTCGGATGCACTATGTCTAGAGAGGTATGGTCGAGGCTGAGTTTGACCGGTGGCCCTTTTCCTACACCTAAGGCATTTTGGCAGGCCCTGAGGGCCCCTGGCAGTCAGAGACACCATTGGAGGGCTACAATGGCGACTTTCCTAGCCAGTGCGTGGGCCATTTGGTTACAACGCAACCGGATTATTTTTTGTGGGGAGAGATTGCGGGTTGACAGCATTGTATGTCATAGCTCTTTTCTTATTCGGAAGTGGGGTTTTGGTTAGTGGTTGTACGCTCCTTTTTTTGCTGCTCTCGCCTTGAGAGCTTACACTTGTACATTTTCCTATCATAGTGATATATATCTACGGATGATACCCTAATTTGGTGCTCATCCTTTTCAACACAACAACAACAAAGCATTATCCCACTAGGGAGGGTCGGCTATTTTTTTTTCCCTCAAAAAAAAAATTGCAAACATAAATTTCTTTGAGGGCTATGTTTGGCAATAGCAATGCAACAATGCAAGAGTAGAGTAGCACTTGTGTAGCCGCTTTCAGTGAGCTCATGTAAACCATAATAACTAGTTGCGAGCTTTGATTAACTATAGCAGAATATTTACTGTTTTCCCTTCAAAGAGAACTTTACTGTTTTTTCGTGTGCATCTTGTAATGATATCTCTCTTTTTGGGACAGTTTCTTATAATGAACTAAAGTTTGTGCCATTATTTCATAGTTTGATTCTGCATTTTGTTCTTTGCTCATGCAAATTTATTCTTGCATGATACTGTTCAGTTGCGGATGGATGATATTTCAACATTGTTGGATGAGTACAAGAAGTTAGTTTCCTAGTAGAAACAAAGGGGAACAAGGTTTGTGATTATCATGTTCTCAACATTAATATTTTTTATCTTATTTTGTTGCTTTTCTCCAGCTGTTGCCTTGGTTTGACGGACAAATACTTCCATAATGAGAAATAAGAAAATGAATTATTTTTGCATGCGAATTATTCTCGATCTGATTGTCCTTTCACTTGTATCATCAACCTGAGGATGCCTAGTTAGGGCAGATGCCTAGTAGATCAATCCGTCATTTACAAAAATCATTGAAAAGAATGTAAAGGAAACATAACAAAACAAAAGTCTTCTTTTTACTGTTTATGATTGGATATCGGGCTATTTGCATATCAGAAATGGGGTCATATTAAATTCTTAGGCAGGTATGGAGGAATCTTTCACTTGTGTTTAACACCATATACCACAAAAAAGAATGCTAGTTGAATCTCATATAGAATTTATATTTTTATTAAAATGATTTACTTTATATATAAACTATAGATTTCATCCGATGGTTTGAAGATCCAAGCATTTGTTTCATTTTACCAGCATACCTTCCAATTTATTTTAAAATTTAAAAAATCTCATCGAACGATTCAAATGTGAACAAACATAAAAAAAATTGATGAGTGATAAAATGAGATCTGAAACTAGAAAGTTTTTTTTTTCTAAATATTCTTCTGCATTGCATATATCCTGAATGTTCTGCATCCTTTGTCTAGTTCGAAAGCATCCCTTTATTCTTGAGTAAATTTTTGAAATGATTTTTCAACCATTTTCTTATTTTCAACTCTGACATCAAGTTTTGCACAATTCAAACCTATGAGAAAGGAGTAAATTTCGGCCATGGTCATCCAACTTAGGGGGTGTTCTCAGTAATGTCATCTAACTTTATTTTATAACATCTATGTTCATCCGCGGTCATCACAGCCGGTTATGGCCAGTAAACCTATTAATTGTTGATGTGGATGCTTACATGGCACCACGTTAGCATTTTCTCTCTCCTCCACGTCATGTTAAAAAATAAAAAATGCTACGTCATCATTTTTTTCTCTGCTCTGTCCAAACTTAATTTTGTATCTATAGTCATTCAACTTTTCAAAAACTTTGAGACAAGGCCATTCAACTTTTCAAATTTCAATCGTGATCATCATTAAAAGCTTAAAATAAAAATAGATAAATTAATTAAAGGCACTTAGACTAACTCAGTACATTTTTTGGCACGACCCACTCGGATTGAGATGACCAAATTTATAATGTGTATTAAAATATATAATATTATGATAATAAATATTTTTAATTAAGGAAATAAAAATTAAAATAATAACTTATCGATTATATTTTTTGCCCTAAAATTTGAAATAATAAAAAATATTATAATTAGAAAAATAAAATATTTTTTAGCGTGAGATTCCATCGTGTAGTGGATCATCCAACGGGGTGTTGCGCACGGCCCAACATCCAGCGGGTTGTTGAGCCATATACAATTTATTTATATAATATTATGATAATTAATATTTTTTATTTTTAATATTATGATAATTAATAATTTGACTCAACAATATGTCAGATCATGTCCAACACCCGCTATACGACCTATATGATTTGGCTCGGCCTCAATAAAATCTCACGCGAAAAAATATTTTAATTTTCTAATTATAATACTTTTTTATTATTTAAATTTTAGGGCAAAAAATATAATCGTATGTTATTATTTTAATTTTTGTATTTTCTTAATTAAAGATTATTAATTATCATAATATTATATATTTAATACACATTAAAAATTTGGTCATCTCGATTCGAGTGGGTCATGCTAAAAAATATACCGAGTTAGTCTAAGTGCCTTCAATTTTTTTATTTATATATTATTTTTTATTTTTTTTTATTTTAATCTTTTTTTATTTACTAAGGGGGATGATGGAGAAGTATCGAAGTAGGAGAAGAGACTTACATATGGCTTTCATTGACTTAGAGAAGGCGTATGATCGGGTACCAAGGGATGTACTTTGGAAAGCCTTGCAAAAGAAGAGGATGAGTGTTGCCTACATTAAGGTAATATAAGATATGTACGATGGGGCATTGACTAAGGTTAGGACACCCGGAGGTGAGACAAATGAATTTCCTATAGGAATTGGCCTACACCAAGGATCAGCTTTAAGCCCGTATCTATTTAACTTAGTTATCGATGCTATAACCAAGAGTATCACAGAGGAGGTACCTAAGTGCATGCTATTTGTGGATGATATAGTACTTTTAGCGCATTCAAGAGAAGAGATTAATACAAAATTTGAAATATGGAGAAATACGTTGGAGTCAAAGGGTTTTCGTTTAAGTAAGAATAAAACAGAATATATACATAGCAATTTCACAAATAAACAATTTAGACACGATTTAAAAGTTAGGCTATGGGAGGATATAATTCTTCAAGTGACAAAGTTTAAATATTTAGGATCAATTGTAAGACAAGATGGTGAGATTGATGACGATGTTAATCATAGAATTCAAGCTGATTGGTGTAAGTGGAGGAAAGCCACTGGAGTTCTTTGTGATAGAAAAGTACCCAATAAAGTTAAAGGAAAATTTTATCGTACTGCTATAAGGCCAGCAGTGTTATATGGTAGTGAATGTTGGGCTATGAAGGGACAATATGAACGTAAAGTGGGGGTAGCCGAAATGAGGATGTTGAGATGGATGTGTGGTCATAAAGATTAGATAAGATTAAGAATGACCATATACGTGAACGAGTCGGAGTGGATCCTATTAGTGAGAAAATGGTAGAGAATCGTTTGAGATGGTTTGGTCATGTTCAGAGAAGACCATTAGATGCGCAGTAAGAAGAGTAGATCAAATAATCTGGAGTCCGATTAAAAAAGGGAGAGGGAGGCCAAGGCGGACACTTGGCGAACTAATAGAACAAGATCTATTGGTGAATAATATACCGAAAGGTTTGGTTACTAATAGAGCGGAATGACGTCGTATGATCCATGTAGCCGACCCCACCTAGTGGGATAAGGCTTTGTTGTTGTTGTTGTAATCTTTTAATGATGACCTTAATTGAAAATTTGTAAAGTGTTAGAATGACCTTGTCTGAAAGTTTTGAAAAGTTGGATGATCATATAGATACAAAATTAAGTTTGGACAGAATAGAGAGAAAAAAATGTTGACGTGACATTTTTTATTTTTATTTTTTGATCTGACGTGGAAGAGAGAAAAAATGTTGATGTGGTGCCACATAAGCATCCACGTCAACGGTTAACAGGTTTACTGGCTATACCCGATCATGATGACTATGGATGAAATATTTCTAAAGTTCGATGACCTTGATGTTACAAAATGAAGTTGGATGACCTTATTGAACAGCCCCTAAGTTGGATGACCATGGATGAAATTTACTCATAAGAGAGTGGAGGTATAGGAGCAAGAATTAGCTTGGAGATACATGTTTCACAGTCTTGTAGTCATGAGCATAGGTGATAAATGATCAACTTGTTAAAATATTGACTTGGTGCTCACGACAGGATGTTCTCTCCTTCATGTCATCATAAAAACTAATAAAATAAAAAAGTTGAAAAACATAAAAAATCCAAAAAAGAAATTATGAAGGAGCCGCATCTCGCTGGCAGATGGGGTCAGATTTGAGGGAATCAAGGATTGTCGTGCATAAAGGAGGGAGGAGGGAGGCGGCTGACCCTGCTCCACAGGCCAGCAAAGGGCGAGAGCCCTAGGTTCTTCAATTTTTTTATATTTTTATTATCTCATTATTTTTTAAGGTTATGTGCAAGAAAGAAACTTTAGTATGGACAATAGTTCTGACAATTGAAAAAAGTATCGTTTGGCGAAAAGGGAGGCTAAGAAGGCAGTTAGTGATGCTCGTGCTAAAGCATATGAGGGGTTTTATAAGAAATTAGGGAGAAAGGCTGGTGAACAAAGGATTTACAAGATTGCAAGGAATAAAGAGGAGTCGAGAGATTTGGATCAAGTAAGATGCATAAAAAATGAAGTTGGCAAGGTTTTAGTTACTGAAGGAAATATTAAGAACAGATGGGAAGAGTATTTCTATAAGCTATTTAATGATGGATGTGAAGGTTCCCGTTGTGATTTGGAGGACTGGACAGATAGCGAATGTGAGCTTAATAGGTCATTTTATCGTAAAATTAGAATCTCGAAGGTTAGCGAAGCTCTTAAGAAAATGGAGAATGGTAAAGCCATTGGACCGGATGGTATACCGATTGAAGTTTGGAAATGTTTAGGAGAAAAAGGTGTGTTGCGGTTATGTAAACTATTTAATGAGATTTTACGATCGAAAAAGATGCCTGATGATTGGAGATTAAGTACATTAATTCCTATTTACAAAAATAAAGGGGATATTCAGAATTGTGCAAATTATAGAGGGATTAAACTTATGAGTCACACTATGAAATTATGGGAAAAAGTGATTGAGCATAGATTGAGAATGGAGACTAGTATTTCTGAGAGACAATTTGGGTTCATACCAGGAAGATCCACTACAGAGGCGATTTATTTACTAAGGGGGATGATGGAGAAGTATCGAAGTAGGAGAAGAGACTTACATATGGCTTTCATTGACTTAGAGAAGGCGTATGATCGGGTACCAAGGGATGTACTTTGGAAAGCCTTGCAAAAGAAGAGGGTGAGTGTTGCCTACATTAAGGTAATACAAGATATGTACGATGGGGCATTGACTAAGGTTAAGACACCCGGAGGTGAGACAAATGAATTTCCTATAGGAATTGGCCTACATCAAGGATCAGCTTTAAGCCCGTATCTATTTAACTTAGTTATCGATGCTATAATCGAGAGTATCACAGAGGAGGTACCTAAGTGCATGCTATTTGCGGATGATGTAATACTTTTAGCGGATTCAAGAGAAGAGATTAATACAAAATTGAAAATATGGAGAAATACGTTGAAGTCAAAGGGTTTTTATTTAAGTAGGAATAAAACAGAATATATGCATAGCAATTTCACAAATAAACAACTAAAGATGATTTGGAAGTTAGGCTAGGGGAGGATATAATTCTTCAAATGACAAAGTTTAAATATTTAGGATCAATTGTAAGACAAGATGGTGAGATTGATGACGATGTTAATCATAGAATTCAAGTTGGTTGGTGTAAGTGGAGGAAAGCCACTGGAGTTCTTTGTGATAGAAAAGTACCCAATAAAATTAAAGGAAAATTTTATCGTACTGCTATAAGACCGGCAGTATTATATGGTAGTGAATATTGGGCTATGAAGGGATAACATGAACGTAAAGTGGGGGTAGCCGAAATGAGGATGTTGAGATGGATGTGTGGTCATACAAGATTAGATAAGATTAGGAATGACCATATACGTGAACGAGTCGGAGTGGATCCTATTAGTGAGAAAATTGTAGAGAATCGTTTGAAATGGTTTGGTCATGTTCAGAGAAGATCATTAGATGCATCAGTAAGAAGAGTAGATCAAATAATCTGGAGTCCGATTAAAAGAGGGAGAGGGAGGCCAAGACGGACACTTGGCGAACTAATAGAGCAAGATCTATTGGTGAATAATATACCGAAAGGTTTGATTACTAATAGAGCGGAATGGCGTCGTATGATCCATGTAACCGACCCCATCTAGTGGGATAAGGCTTTGTTGTTGTTGTTGTATGTGCAAGAAAGAAACTTTAACATGAGTGTCATGTCATCATTTTGAGTTTTCATTGATAAATCTTCTATTGCCACTCAGAATAATCATGATTGCAAGACTGTAAAGGACTAAAAGCTTTCTCTTAAAAAAAGACTGTAAAAGCTAAAGAATGCTTGTTTACAAAACAAAGTTTGATGATGAAGTTGGGAATAACAGTATGATCGGATGACAATTTCAAAATTTTATTTTCTTATTCTCTTATTTGAATTTTATGGCTATTGATTTGGTAAACACTTCTTGAACATGTAGTATCCGCAGCTTCATTTCCTGATGACCTAGAAGAAAATGACATCATCTGCGCAATAAGATTCTCATATACAGCGACTGCTATCAGACTATTTCATGCACTTGAACAGCAATTAAAAAAAGCTTCGTTCATACAGTAGATGGGTTTAAATCCAAAGCATCATTGGTTCTTGCTTTCTTATACTTAAGCTTTTAGAGAGTTTCTTTTTCTTTTTTTTTTTTTGAGAAGTTTTTAGAGATAATTTCTGTTTGTCATTTCCATGTTCACAGATGATTAAGTTGATGCATGATAATGTCAGTCAGGAGTTTGTAAAGAGGTTTTATGTCTCTTGTGTTGAAGTAACTCCGGGAATACTATTGTTACTTGGTCAGTTCTGTTTGATGCAAAAGAACATTTCACTGAAACTTCTGAGTTAATGTTCTGTTAGTCTTACAGTGAAGCGTTTATGCCTTAAAGCTCCTTTCTTTTCTGATCATGTTCTTGGCCATGAAGCTATTCCCTCTTTGTGTGTGTGTGGGACTTGGAAAAAATCAAAAGAAAATGACGCGGGAAATTCGTAAGCATCGTGTAGGTATATAAAAGTTGAATCTTCTATTTTGAACAGTTATTATTGCCAAGGGATTCTGATGTAAGATCTTATTTTCTGCTTTCTTTCTAATTCCTGATCCTGGTATGGACTTAAGGAGGCAGGTCTAAGATCATGAAAGAGATGAAAGGAAATAATTGTGATCTTTTGCAATAATTTAATAAGGATATTTTTCAATAGAAATTAGAGACAATATTCTAGGTTGACGGTTTAATATTTTAATGGTCATGTATAGTCTTTTTTTTAATCTAAAAATGTTGACTGATAACAAAAGGAAGTACGTTTCTTCATCTTTTTCTCGATTACAAAGATACATTCATGCAAATAAAATAAAGAGTCACATATGTTCCATTGATAAAATTCAAATTCATAAGTTCCCGCACATTTGTTTTTTTTTATGACAAAGTAGTGTGATGTTTAGTCTCTTTTTTCAGTACCTTTGGCTTTTTGTTTGTTCCTACATTTCATACATGTAATTTTGACATTTAGTTTTATTACAAAGGGAAGACCACTTAAAAGGTGATAACTACCTTTCATTTTGCAAGAAAAAAGAAGTCTCAAGTTAATTCAATTTATCCAGGTAATGGTAATGAAGTTTTTAGTTCAATTTATTAACGCAATAAGATTGGAATATTTCTCAAAATGGTTTTTTAAAAATCGTCGTCCAATTATAACATTTTTTTTTCTAATCTTAAACCATAAAACCCACAAAAGTAAGATCGAACTAGATTGAGAGTTGCACAACCCTTTTTCTTTCCTTTGAAAAGCATCGTGAAAGGTTTACTAGCAAGTTAAAATAACTGTATGATTAAAATTAATTTGATTGACATAATTGATTAGTATGATTATGTATTATGATCGATCAATTTGGTCAAAGAAATATTATTTTATTGTTTACCTCAATTTCGTAATATGTGATCTTTCCACATACCTGTCGCCAGACGAATTTGCCTTGTAATATTATTTTATGTATGTTTATGTATTATTAAGTTAGATGTTAATAATTCTGAACTCGGAGCTCTACTTACATTGTATCATCATATCACAAGCTTTTCTTGCTTAACTTTTTTTACCTTTCTTTTTTCACATCACAAACTACACTTCCCTTTTTTATAGTAATAAAGTGAGCAATGGCAGGTTTTGATGCTATGTGAAAAAAATAAATTAGTAATTTTGGATTCAATTTTAAAAGTTATCAATTTTAAGACAATTTTACTTATTTTTCATTTTGTTTCAAAGCAAAATTTGTGAGATTTAAAACATAAAGTACATTTGCACAACCATCTTTTTGGATTGCCTCAGATCATGTTTGTATATCTATCCTCATGTATTGATAAGGGGGTCGCAGTGATCAGGCCCGGACGATTGTTTACCAAAAACACAGGTCTCTGCAAAGTCATAACTTTCAACAAAAAAAATTGTCAATAAATCGATTTACAAGAATGAAAGAATTTCGTATATTGGAAAAAGGGCAAGGACAAGATTGATTCTCCATAATGTATTAGATCGCACCAATATCAGATCATGTTTGTATATCTATCCTCATGTATTGGTATTACACACAATAGAAACTTGGATAAAAAATGCATATTACAAAAAATGTGTGCATGGAAGAGAAAGTGAACTTGAAACTTCTGATCTGTAAACTTCGATTAACTAATTACAAGTCATTGCTTCTACGGTCTGAATACAATCTGATACTTTACTTCCCTCTTTTTTTTCTTCTTCTCTTCTACAGAGGGAAGAATACATATTATATATATATATATGTATTTATATATATCTTGACAGTGAGTGCATGAGGAAAAAAAAGATAAAAAGAAAACGAAAAAGATCTATTGGCAAATTTGTCTATCGATGCTGGAAGTTAACGTACTTGATGGAATAAGCAAAGACTAGGAAGAAAACCACGACGAAACCGACGTGAACCAGAGTCACATAACCAAGGAAGCTGTGTTCATATCCCATCTTCTCCTTCAGGTATGCCTTCACTGTCACGCTCGGCTCCCCGGGCACCACCACCAGGTTCTCTTTGTTCCCCAGCTGCGACGCCACGATTCCGTATATCGACCAAGCCACAGGGTCAGCCCAGTAGTACCACCTCCACCATATTGGAATTGACTGCATGCGGTATGTTCATGAAATGGTCATTGCATAATAAAATCTCATTGATAGTACAGAGGAAAAGGGAACGCACTCGATATGGACTGTATTTTTCTGATTTCACTACCTGAATTCTAGAGTTGCGTGCATTTGTAATTTGCATGAATTCACTTACCGGTCTTGATACGAGAAATCCTGCGAACAAATTCCAGAAGGCGAAGAAGAAGCTGGACAAGATATTCGCGATTTGGTGGGTTGGAGTGAGCGCTACAACCATCATGCCGTAGAGTGCGAAGTAGGTGAAACTCATGGTGAGGAAGAAGAAGAAATAGAAGAAGTTGCCAGCTCTCCATTTTAAGCCCATCATTGAGAACAATATCACGCTGTAGAGTAGACCTTGTGCTGTGATGTATAACATCTCTATAGCAACCTGCAGAAGGCCATTTGGAACTTGTATTAGGATCACAAAGGTTCAAATTTTATCAGTTCCCATTTTTTTCTTACCCAACGTCTTTTGTTAAGGATAGGGACTTTTTTCCTTTACTTTTTGTAAAATTCTGCGAAGTCTTTTCATGCCTAAAGTTGTGAATATGATTGTACATACCTGAGCAAAGGCATATGCCATTGGTGAGTACATTCCTGCTGCCCTTTCGCGGTAGTACACTGTTCTTTCTACAGCTACCACAGGTTGTATTGCATTACAATTAGTGGCTCCAATGAAGAAAACGGCTGAATATATGGCTCCGAGTAGATTTAAGAGGTCTTGTTGATTGCTCCTGTTTTGTGAAACCAAGTAGTTTAAAAAAGGAAACTTTTACTTCAGTGCATCTTTGTCTAGTGGAATATTCATACATCTATATTTGGTTGCTTGTTAGTGCATCAACGAAATTCATTAAATTAGAATTCCATGGTTCCATGAATAATGTAATAATTTATGAAAATTTGCATCAATGTCAAATTAATCATAAATGATACTCATGACCATGTCTTCCTAATTGAAAATATCTATGCTTGGTTGCTTGTTAATGCATCTACAATGTTAATGAAATTAGAATTCTATGGTTCCATGAATAATGTATATGAAGATTTGCATCAATTCTAAATTAATCATAAATGATGCTCATGACCAAGTCTTCCCAATTGAAAATTCCCATTCATGGTTTGTATATATAACAAGACAATTATAATAACGCCTATCACATGATGACATCTTTAACAAAATTCTTGAATCAATTACTAGTTTATCCTATCTTTCAATTGATACAATATTGTGAGAAAAAATCCTGTTGAAGTGGGTTGCAGAAACCACATTAAAAATAAAAAAAACTTACGTTTTTTCACCCTTCTTCCAATACATGGTGCCAAATAAAAGTCCAATAATCAGGGTCAAGAAGAAACGGATAGCATTATATTGTGGGTTCCTCCAATATGACCAGTACTGTTTCCAACAACAAGCCATACACTGAGTCCTGAAACTTTGTGAATATTTCGTAGGAAATTTAAGGTCACTGGAACCTGGAGGAGGGGTGCTTAGTTCCTTAATAAGTTCCTGATTTCTCCTGGATGCCATGAAGAAAAAAATGAGAAATGTGGATTTCTATCTGAGGACTTGATGATGTTTATATATACTTACTGGTAAAGAGGTGATTGAGCGTAAATATCTGCAAAATCTACATTCAGCTTCAGCTCAACTGAAGGAGCACTTATTTCCAGCATCCATGTTGCTGGATTATAACCTTCAGTGATCGTGGGAACCCCTGGAACTGCCTGCAAGGATGTATAATTGATTTAGCAGTCGAATGTGTTTTTCTGATGGTGTGTGTTCTCTATATTGTTGAAGAGGTAGCGTTTACTTGACTACAGGCTAAAATTGTCCCTAATTTTGACGTATTAAGGAGATGCCTAAAAGCAATGCATGAGAAAAAGTAGGAGTCTGCTTAGTACTCATCTTCAAACATAGAACTTTGCATTAAAAAAAAAATGTGTAAGCCAGTAAGGTTAATATGCTTGAAACTGCCTTCTTTGCCACTATTTGAAGCCGTGCTATGAAACCTTACAAACACATTAACTTCTAATGAAGCTTTCAACTGCACTATTTGTTCTTTCTACAGATTCTTTAATCTTAGGGTAATTCATGTAAGGAATTTTTTAGAAAAATTCATATAAATTAATATGTTACTAAGACAATGCCAAATAAAAATGTGGCTTAAATGTGCCTCGTGTTTGGTGAAAGAGAGCTCACTTCAAAGTAGTCAATAAGTTGCTGAGAATGATGACCAAGCGATCCAGCATATATAACCCGTCCTCCCCTCTTCAGCAAGAGCAGCTGATAAAGAGGAAAAAACATACTGAGTAATCTAACATTATATTCAACACCAACACATACGAGTGAATAACAAATCTTTTTATTCGCAGATACCTCATCAAAAGATTCAAAGATATCTATGCTTGGCTGATGAATTGTACAAACAACAGTTCTTCCCGTATCCACTGTGTTCCTCACTGTCCGCATCACTATGGCTGCAGCTCTGGCATCAAGGCCGGACGTTGGCTCATCCATGAAGATGATGGATGGATTTGCCACCAGTTCAACAGCAATTGTGAGCCGTTTCCTCTGTTCAGTGGATAAACCATCAACTCCTGGAAGCCCAACCAGTGCATCTCTCAACGTATCAAGCTCAACCAGCTCCATAACCTCCTCCACAAACATCTGCAATGGACAAGCACAAGTAACTTTTTATGGTTGCGCCAAATGGGAATAACCTAATTGAGATGCAAGACATACCAATCTCTTCTCCTTGTCTATTTCTGGAGCAAGTCGGAGCCAGGCTGAGTAAAGAAGTGATTCATAGACAGTGACATAAGGAGAATGGATGTCGTTTTGTTCACAATAGCCACTTATCCTGGCAAAGGTCTCTTGTTTCTTGGGATAACCAGAAATGCTCATTCTTCCCTCAATGTAACCACCTGTTTTTCTTCCCGCCAACACATCCATCAGAGTTGTCTTTCCTGCACCGCTGACTCCAACTAATGCTGTTAGAACACCAGGTCTGAATGCACCACTGACATCACATAGTAATTGGAGGCGATCCTGCTGGATGCCTTGGCTCTTCATTTGCTGAGGAAAAAGGAGGAAGTATTATGCGATTATTACAGAAGCAATGAATCACAAAGGGAAAAAAGACATCAGGATTTTCCTAATAAGAATGCATTTGTAATTTATCTATTTATTCAACTTGCTGCAAACTTGTTAATGAAATCGGAGATGGTCTCCCTAAGGAAATGGACCAGTGATGGAAGATAAGCTGATCCAAGGAACTGATCTGGACATATTCTTAAGCCTAAGCAAAGTCGAGAAAATGCAAATGGATAAACTGGACATGAATGACGAGAAAAATAACATCTTTTGCAGATTGCATCGACTGACTTACTGCAGGCATGTCCACATAGTAGTTTATATGGCTGAATGCAAGGGAAAGAGGTTGGAAAGGTAAGATCATTCCTCGTCTGGATCGGTGATCTGAAACAGAACCTGCAATAATACCAACATCCAATTGATAACCAATGTACCGAAACATGCAAAAATAAGTCAGTATCGAATGAAAGAGCTCATTGTGAGTCTCATATTCATAATTGGCATCAAATTTTAATCCATACGTGCATATACAATTCCCTCCTTTCATGAAGTATGGAACTTCTTAGAAGTTGAAATGCATCTGTAATGCATAAATTAGAATCACAACATCAGGCATTGCAAAAAGACGTCCATTTTTTTTTATTTAAAGATGAGCTTAGTTTCTTCGGACAAAGATTTGATCACCAATGTTCCTTAAGCAAATGCAAAAGATGTGCAGAATGACTGATAAACACACCGCATTACTCAGACTTGTATTGTAACAATTCATGAAATGAACTAGAAATCAGGATGAAATCTATATTAGACAGCTAAGATATTTTGGGATAGTTAAGTACTAAACTTTCGCAAGTCAGAAGTAAGGCATAATAATAAACAGAAAAATCAAACTTCTGCACCTGTTGTGTCAGTTCTTCTACTGCTTTCTATCAGTTCTACTCCTCGATCTCCTCTTGATGATGTGTGTTGTTGCCTCTTGTTTGATGAGTCTTCATCAGCAATGATAGTTTGAACACTTCCAATAGCTATAATTGAGAATTGTCAATCTGAGAATCATATTAAATCATCCAAAGGAGAAATTGGAAAGAGAATGATGGCATGAAATAACTTACGATTCAAGTAAGCTAATGCTAGCACAAATGACACATTCAGTAGAATAATGAATCCAGTAAGGGCTCCAATACCAATCCAGTACCAATACCCATGGATAAACATCCCTCTAGATTTAAGAATTGCCTGGCCTACTGTTGGTGCATCGATTGTGGGGACATAGTTAGGCTGCACCAGAGATCAATAACTACGTGTTAAAGTCAGACATTAGTATCTAACCATAAAGAACGATATGGAGATAAACATATATGCATAAATATTGATTGAATGTCCTTACTTTCTGTAAATTTATATAAGTTTTCAGTTAACTATAATTCAATGCATATGAATTTGATGACTTGTTTTCTTCTCCAACTCAAAAGGCAGTTTCTGGTAGCAGCTATTTCTTTTATTGAATACAATATTTTACCACTAGGAGTAAGATATGCTTTGTTGAATGCCTATTTGTACATGCAAGTTTTTTGTATATGTTTTTTCCTCATTGGTAGTATCTAGAAAACCTCCTTTATGGTTATGGTAGTGTAACTTGACATCAGCACAAAATCTCATATGGCCCTAAAACTGAATGATTTCTCGGGAGAGTAAATAGAATCTTACAGCCCCCCATCTGGGATCAAGGAATTCATTAACAGCGATACAGTTCAGGCCATACATCATCGGAGAAGTCCAATAACCCCATATCCACCATGGCTTGATGTCATCTGCTTGCACCAAGATAAAAGGAGGATTTGTCAGAAAGAAATTATATTAAATTTTGTCTGCCGGCAACATGGTTTATACTAATTATCAAGTGAACACAACAATTATTCAAAAGTCTTTCACCGCCATTTCTAATATAAATATGAAGATACTTGGAGAGGTAGAGAGCTCATGACCTCTTGATATAATGAAGCCTCCTAGCACAAAAATAACAAGCATCACAAACGTTCCAAATGTGTTAGATATAACCATTGTTCGTCCAACAGCAGCAGTGAACCGGAAGAGAGACATAGCCACCTGATGCACAAGAGTTAGCGCCAAGTACTGCCGGAGGAACCTGCAGAGAGAGAAAAACGGAGTAGGTTATGTTGAGTGTCGTATTTTCATGTAAAAGACGTGTGTTCGTGATCCAATAAGTTAATAGTTCATATAGTTTCAGCACTAACCGACTAAAGGAGGGAGCAAAACCGATAACGTAATAGGTCATGCCCATCATCACTGCAGTTTCTAGTAGAGAGATGGGAATTCTGAGAAGTCCATAAGACAGCCCAAATGCCCATGAAGGGAAGAACAAGAAATCCCTCTGCTTATAGAATACTGGTAGCTTGTAAATGGTCAGAGGCAGCTCAGCCAAGCCATTAAACATAACAAACGTCAAGAGGCAAAACAGCGCGCCGAAATATTTGGTGCCATCAGGAATCGTCCCGTGGGGCATCTGAGTTCTCAAGAACACGGTCATGGCTATGAGCGACATGAATGTTATCTGGCTGCCTTTAAATATGTACACGAAGGAGTTGCGTTGCATCAGCAGCCATTCCCTGGACAAGCACGCCTGAAACAACTTCAAGTTGGAGATCCCATACTTTTCCTTTGTGAGTGCAGCAAAATGGGCTTTGGAAACATCATAAGGGACCTTGAGCTCCTCGTACAGCTGCTGCCCGACGCGATAAGACTTGTACAGTTGCACGAATTCTGGGACTGTGATATACCTGTAAGGCTGGTCTCTCTTGGACCAGTACTTCTCTTGGTCCATCTTTGAGGTCACCTCTTGTAGGAAGTCGGCGACGGCTTTCCTTTTGGGACATTTGAAGCCGACCGACTCGAAGAAGTCGACCGCATACTCCCTAGGACCTTGGTACACTATCTGCCCCTCAGATAGTAGAATAATGTCATCGAAGAGTTCAAAGGTCTCGGGAGCAGGCTGGAGAAGGGAGATCATCACTGTTGCATCCAGGACATGAACCATCTGTCTGATAAATTTTACTATTTGGAAGGTGGTAGCACTGTCCAGCCCGGTTGATATCTCATCCATGAAGAGCGCTCTTGCAGGCCCTGCCAACATCTCTCCTGCAACCGACGAACCCAAATAAATATCAGAAAAGACTATAACGAATGTACAATAATTATACGGTTCTCTTTATCAAATGCCAGAAAGGCAGAAATATACAGTATACACAAACACAAGTAGTACATGGTAGAAAAATAATGCAATTACTTAAATTTGGGTACAGTTTAGATGTGCACCAGTTGAGACCCTCTTCTTCTGTCCTCCAGAAATGCCCCTTCTCATCTCATCCCCGACAAGGATATCTGCACATGTATCCAGACCAAGCACCTGCATGCAGCAGCAGCAGCCTTTCAACATGATTTACATTTAAATACTTCAATTTCTTTATCCTCGATTAGTTGCTTTTAAGCATTTTTCTTCATCAAAGTGGAAAAGCAGCGACCTTGAGGATGTAATCTGTTGCTAAGCTGGTCTTCTGCCCTTCCATGGAGATGGCCTTCATGAAGGCATCAAGCTCAGGGTCAGGTTTGATTCCTGCATCCCTTTCTCTCCTCGACAACTCCGTCAGGAACTCGTACCTCTTCCCGACGCCCAAGCACCGTGCCGCGAAGTCAAAGGTCTCCCGAACTGTCATCTCGCCATTGTGAAGGTCCAGCTGACTGATGTAAGCACAAGTCTTCCGGGGAACAAACTGATCCAGCTCGTGACCGCAATATGTGATCTTTCCAGATACCTGTAGCCAGACGAGCTTGCATGTTGCTTATGGATTGAAAATTTTACACCTTATATAACCAGACTATTATGAGCGATCATAAAACAAAAAAAAAAAAGGATTGTCAATTGCAAGATTAATGCTTAGACCTCCCGTTTTCATAAGAAAACTGACAAAGTAAAGGAACAGACCGATAGTTCTCGGTCAAGTTTCCCAGCAAGGGACAGCATCAGTGTTGTCTTTCCTGAGGCTGGAGGTCCGAGAAGCAAAGTCATCCTGGGAGTTTGACATCAAAGATAATAAGAGGATGGAAGCATAATTTTTTTTTTCAGCAGAAACATGCAAAGAGTAGTTAGACTGAGCAGTAAAATCACGGGGATCAGAACTTTCCACTCGTACCTTTTTGCCTTGAGTATTCCGCTGGTATTGTTAAGAATCTTCAGGTGCCTTTTCTTGGAGGGGGAAAGCCGCATAAAACCAATCACGCTCTACGTTCATTCCAGTGAAATAAATGAACAGAGCATTCAATATGCATCCCAATAATGTTGGAAAAATATTGCTTTTTGCTTGGTAATTATTGGAGCAAAATCTCTTCTTCTAAGGAGTTGCATTGAAAAAAGAAAACAGAGCTGTAATTCCTGCGATCCTTCTCTTTAAATTGGTGCAATCAATCATCTCTTTCCTTCTCCGATCAGATAAGATTTTTGTTTTTTTTTTTAAAACAGAGACAGGAAAAAACATGGAAAAGACAAATTGGCAAATCTTAAACGAGAAACCATTTCAATTTAAGAAGGCCAAAGATGCCAAAACATTTCTGAATCCAGAAATCGTGTACCTCTAAGGTGTTGAGAGTAGCATTCCAGAGCGTAGGGAGGGCTCTGCTGCCGACGTAGACATCCGCTTCGACGGACAAGTTCTCGTATCGGACCTCGATATGTGGCAGTTCAAGGCCAACTCTGCATCATTTGATCAAACACCCAAAAACAAAACAATTATATGAAAAAAGATCTTGTTGAAGAGTAAGGAAATGTCCAAGACGTTACTCCCATGTGTCTGTGTATTTATAAACCTGTCGATGCGCTCCCTGAGCGTTTTGAGGAACCGCTCGTTGTCCTCCTCGACCACCTTGAAGATGGACTCGAGCAGCGCCCTACGCTCCTGCACGCTGAGGTTGCGGAAGTCCACCTCGTTGCTGATCACCTTCCCGTCCTCCACCATCTGCCGCAGCAAGCCCGTGCGCATGCGGTTGTACGTCGGCAGCTTCTGCAGCGCCGCCCATTTCAGGTTCTCCTCGTCGTCGTCCTCCGCCGCCCCCTCCCGCCGGAACACGTCCGCCGGATCCCGGTAGCTCCCGGCGGCACCCGCCCAGCTCCTCTGGCTGCTGAACGTCCTGCTGAGGTCGTTCGCCGCCCCCGCCCAGCCCCGGCTGCTGCCGGGCGACCCAGTTAGATCGTTGGCCATCGGAGCACGCCCGGGCTACTCGATCGCTGCCTGTCGCGCGCCTGCGTTTGATCAAGTACTCATCAAATTATCTCTCCCTTTTTTTTCGTGCGCGCGTATATGCATGTGTTCTTTGCAGAAGAAACGAGTGGGACTTCTTGCGGTACTTGAAACATAACACACACATATATATAATACATTATTTATATAATAATAGATAAGAAAAAAGAATAAAATGTTTTTTGCATGGAACAATTCACGCAAATATGAAATTACATCTCTTTTTTATTTACTTTTTTTGAAAAAAAATTAGGCGGAAATATTGTGACGTATAGTAGTTAAAATAAAAAAATGGAATTTAAGTTTTTACTTTTTTAGGATTTAGTTCTCTCTCTTTTTTTCATAATGATTACTTGAGAAACTTTGTTGTTCACGTCAACAGGAGAATAGGAGAGACGAGCGAATGGCGGAGTGGACAGTTGGAGAAAAGCACGGACAAAAATGTTGCATATGTTTATCATTTTGATATTTATTATTTTATATATATATATATGAAAAAAATCATTATAATACTTTTTAAAAAAAATAATATCATCATATCCTTATCAATCATCATTTTTTTCATAACGATGATCATACCTCTATTATATATATATATATATATATATATATATATTTTATTTATTTATTTATATTTAACTTGTCCTGTTGAAGAATTTAAATGCATGAAAAATTAACGAAAAAAGATCATTCAAAGATCTAATGATCCCGAGTTCAAATTTAATGAGAAGTAAGTATTTTTTTTTTATTTTCGATCTTTACTTTAGTTCGAGTAAGTATATACACTTTTTTTGTAATTGAAAAATAAAAGAAAAATTCTCACAGTAAAATTAAAAATTGAAGAAGGCCCAAAAAGTTGCATCATCTGTTTTTCCCACTAATCCTAATCAATCGTATCTTAATTACAAACTCTCTATATATAAATACTTGAGAAATGATAATAAAATACAGATATTTATAAATGTGTAAGACGTTTTTTTTTTCTAAGAAAAAAAAAGAGTTTGGAAAAAAAACACACGAACAGTGCTGAAAGGTAATAAATAATAAATGCCTTCGCATGATAATGGACAATTGACAGTTGCAATAAAACGTACAGCTCGATTCTTGAAGGAAAATGACTGTTCTAAAAAAATTCCTCACTTTGGGCTTCATTTAATTAAATATTTAAGATGCTTTATTTTCTTGGTATTTTAAATCAGAAGAATTTATAAAAACTTGGAACTATGTAGTTGGGAATTAGGTGGGAATGATCGTTGTAATATCCCGGCTCGACCATGAATCCCAGTTAATCAACGAGTTAAATAAATGATAAAAAATGAATAATAATAATAAGAAGAAGAAGCTAATATAAAATAAAATAAATTAGAAGGATTGTTGTAGTAGTGTTGTCTACGACTTCACATCCTGCAAAACATATGTAAAGAGCACAGCAAATATACCAATAATAATAATAATACTAATAATAAATTTGATAGAATAAGATTGGAATGGAATTACCTAAGCCAAACAATATAATAAAATAAGCATATATGCAGTCATCCAAACCCGTCGGATTTGACTTGACCGGACCAAAATAAATTGATGGGAAACTCGTGGATGAATTTGAAGCAGCCCATAAACCTATTTTAAACAAAAAAAAAGGTATCTTTTTACATTAAAAAATATAAGCTTTTCGAATGATTTTGTATACTATATTTTATGAATTATATATTTATATTGTTATGTATTTTAGTATCACTATTTTATGGCTTAATTAAAATGATTTTTTTGTTAATATTCATGCATGCATGCATTTGCCGCCTTCAATTATGGATGCTTTAGGAAGCTACCTGTAATTTCATGCATGCATATGATATATCATGTACTTTTGTTTGCATGAACATGGATCAGCTATCAAATGCAAATGGGCACAATAAAGTTGGGAGGCGCCTCCTTTTTAATCTCTGATTAAGAAATCTAGTTAGGTGCATGTCTTTGTGAAAAGCAATTTATTAACTAACCTCATGTGCTGCTGCAATAAGAGAAAAAAAAAACAAATTAATTTGAAAGGATATATATATATATATATATATATATATCTTGACCGAACAAAAGTTGAAAGGTCTCTTTATTTGCGTTTTGTGTGCATTCTGCATTCTAATAAAGGTATAGCATTATGTTACTTATACATGGTCCATCGCATTTATTATTATTTTTCCAAAACAAATAACAAGCGAGACAAATTACATGTTACAATGGATGGACATAACTGGAAGACAGAGAAGAAATATCTAAAAAATAAATAAATAAATAAAATAGGAATACAATTATCTATGTAAAGACATAAGAAATTACTAGTATGGGTTGGTTTCTATGTTATATAAATGTAGTACGTGGTATGAATATGATCGAGATCAGTTAGACAATAAAAAGATTGAAGTGCACGGCGACTTCGAAGTCGACGTTTCATACTTATATAATGATCCAAGTCAAATGAACTAAAAGATGTATATGAATCAATCATGAACTTATAATTTATTCACTTTGAGTGTATCTGTAATCGTTGATCCACTATATTACGAATGATTTTCATCATTTAACATCAATTAATTATGTTATTTATATGAACATTCGATTCAAATATGCTTAGCATCGCTCCAGAGCAAAAGTACATTAATCTAGTATATATTATATTATATTTTTCACATTAGTATTCTAACGAGATAGTGTGCAGTATAAGAATTATTCATGATGCATTGATTGGACTAAACATTATATACATTTGAAAAAGGTTCTTTCGTTAAATAGTATAAATTACACCGGCAATTCTGCCATTTATATCTCAAATATGAAATATGAAAACGCCTCTTCTTCGATAATTAATTAATTCTAATACTTCAAAAAGATGATTAATTAATCAAATTATAAACACATATATGTGATGAATAGAAAACAACTTAGGAAACTTCTATATATTGTTTAGAAAAAAGAACCACTTTCCCAAGCGATACCATGCACTGTCTTTATGTCCGTATATGCCTTGGATGATACGTAGAAACTACGAAGGTTAATTCCATAGAAGGTAACGAACGAAAGAAACACGCAACAAACTTTTAAAGGGTTGACCAACATATCAAAAGTGGATAGTACAAGAGTGACATATACATTATTCCCTCTAATAAGTACATTTAAAATACATTATATACTTTCATGGGAAAAAAATAATGCAACTTATATATATATATATATATATATATATATATATATATATATATATATGGAATCCTCGTATGACCTCTGAAAAGGTGATATACTACGTATAAAATAAACTGCAAAATCAACATTAGCACTACCTTACATCTAGACTCTCCTAGCACATTCTTCTGATAATTTTATTATTTACAAAATCCTAAAAAAATGCATTCCATATATATATATATATATATTAAGATTAAGTCCTGTAAATGTATTTTAAAATATTTTTTGTTAATACATGTACATGTATTTGCTGTCAATAATATTGTCTAAACACAACTAGTTCAACTCATCTTAGCTGGAAACTTTTCAGATGAAAACAAAGTTCATGTTATTCGTACAGTAATCACCAAGGAAGCAAGGAATAAAAAAAAGATAGATACCCTGCAAGATCAAACATTAGGCATTTATAATTTGATGTATCCATGCATGAGCAATCCGCGACTGTGTACTGTAATTGGTCGTCATAGATTGTATCGTAAATAAGAAATTATAGCTTGACTCAGACTAAAATAAAAGCTCCTGCAATACTTGACTTGCATATCCATTTGATCCCATGCTGACATTGCACCATGCATGCACATTGTTCTATTATATATATGTACAACAATAATAGTGTACGTTCTACGCACATAATAATTAAAATAATGATCACAACATGAATTAATTAGAAAACCAAAACTATATATATATATACATATATATTTTTCAAAGGAGTGGCCAAACGTTTTTAGCTTCTCTTGAGGTGGTGTATACGGAAGTCATGGCTTTACAAAGTTGTCATGGTTAGCTTGAGATCGGATATGCCAAGTCAGTGTCACCTCTAGAAATTTTGTTAGTACATAATTGAATTCTATATTGATTCATCAACTCCCCCCAAATCGTTTTCCAAGGACCTAACATTTGATAAAAAGGATATATTTGTCTTCAAAAGTCTTGTTTCTTGTTGCATTATTTTCCCCTGTGAAAAGTACTAGCGACTATTGAATTAGTCCCTTAATTGTCGTAGTTATTAAAGGTGTTCGTAATTAAACCTAAGTCTCGTGCAGTGCTGCTTGAACCATTAATGATGCCATCCATGTAATACGACTAGAAAGTACTTTTAATTAGTTGTTTACTTGCAAATTTCAAGTGTAATTAATTGTGCTTTCCCGAGGCAGCTGATGACTACGTTGTACGCTGCATAATTTTAATGTGAATATCCACATCACTTAGTCATCAAAATTAGGTATTAAGATATAAGCTTACTAGAAGCATCTTCCAGTTAACTTTGTAAAACTTCTCTAATAAAAAAAATGTGCTAAATTACAGGAGTTACTAATAATCCTAAAAGTTTAAAAAAACTTATATTTGTGCTCAATTATATACTAAAAGTTTAAGCCACAAGAAAGATAATATTAAAAAATTTAATAGCTCATTTCAAACCCTCCAACCAGTTCTAAATCTTTTTTAATTAAGAAAAATCTCCCTTATTAATATTGCATGGGATGGATTGCACTAGACCAAAATTATCAGGAACGCACGCTTAAAAGAAAAATGTGAAAAGTATATATGGAGAGAAAGAATGCTTTTCTTTACTGTTTAAACTTCTAGGATTATCTCAGTACTTATTTCATGGAAGAGTTTCAACATGACACAGATCGTAAGGGAAGAAAATGATGGATTCCGTTATAAAATGAATATGAATAAATTGGATGACAAATGAAGTGCTGTAAACTATGCGGACTTTTACGATCAAATCATGACCGACATAAAAAAAAGTACAAAAAAGGAATGAAATGAAATAAACAAACTAAATCTCTATCACCTATCATATTCGGTAAACTAAAAAAAAAGGGTCGGATATGATTCTAATTAAAAACGTTGAGTTATATTTTAATAAATAATATTAAAATTTACTGTAAACTATATAGGTAGTATATGTACTTAATTTGCGAAGCAATTCACAAACATACGTCTCTATAGTAGAAAAGAAAGTTGTTTAGGTTATCCCTTAATAAAAAATGGGAAAAACTAACTAAATACCTCACGTGTAAATTGGTTGCTAAATGATCCTTCTTTCATTTAAAATAATAAAAAAATCAATTACGCACAAAGTATTAAATGTATTATATTTGCTTTCAAAGTGATGACTTCTTTATCGAACTAAAACTAAGACTACAAATCCTTGGTCGTAGCGTCAAATTTGAATCTCTTCTATTTATAAATTGCAATTAGTGGTGTTTAATTAACTCCCTGGTCATTAATTAAAGTATACTATAAATATATGCATAAATTAAGTATGAATTTCTTTCGACAAATTCAAGTATACAGGAATAATTCGTTAATTAAAGTTTTGACGTGTTATTAGAGTAGGTCAAATTTCGCACTTTCTTGCATGCTTTGCACACATGAACCATGCATGTCACATTTTTAGCGAGTTCACGGCGTTCCCCATTCAAATGTAGTGTTTGAGCCACATTTGTGCTCTTCATGTATAAACACACACACATATTTGCAGGCCTGCAACTAATTATTAATTAGTTAGTTTCAGATGCATGCATGCATGCATGATGGAAGTAGACGCGAATGCTGCCATCTTCATACCTTTCTGATGAGGATTCCAAGTCATGGAACTCATTTTCATATGTCGAATGCAGAACTAATTTTTAAGGAACAAGTAATTAAATGTTATGCAAGGTGCTTCTTTCATTGCTACTACTAGGCTTCTGAAAAGTTCAGATTCAAAATGTTTAGTGGCCCAAATGAAGGAAATGGAATATATTTCATTAAATAAGTAGCTTCGACGTTTATCAATTAAAACTCTTTAAAACTCTTAACTCGATCCATTTGAGTCTAAAATCCTAAACTTTTTCATATTTCGAACTAGAATCTATTTCAAACCTTTTTTTATATATTTAACTAATACTCAGTTTTCTTATAAGCACAAGGTGCACAGATCGGCAGTTTTCTTTTTATTTGACACTTTCAAAGGTTTAATGGCTCCCCCTAATAAAGGAAACCCATGAGTTCAACAAATAAATCACACAATATACATACACATATATAGCCTGGTGGTTGGAACAGCCAGCTGGAATAAGGTAAAATATCACCTTCATCATCATGTTGATTGTGTGAAGAATCTCTTTCTTCCCGGAATGTAGATTTGCCATTCAACTTTGGACAGCAGTTCGACCAGTCAGTCCCTTTCGCTAGCCTGCGTAAATGGCTATCAAGTATAAGTTTTTTTAGAGCAATAATAAAATTACAAAGGGGGTGCAACAGGAGGACTTCCCAAGAGGCTATCAAGTATAAGTGCAGTTCCATGAACACTAAATAAATCATGCTGCAGAACTTGTTCAACCTTTTCATTCAAGGTGAAAATTATGGACTTCCCGAGTTTAGCAAACATGTCTGGTTGATGTATTCACGTCAATAAATACTCATCTTACATTTCTTAATCGCCAAGAAACGCAATTCAACTTAACGTAAAGCAGTAAGCCTGAGAAGCCAACTCCGGAGGTCTTTGCCCCGTAAGCTTACATAAGTTCTAAACAAGATGTGGTCATTACATACTCAGATTTTATTGCAGATTTTGTAGGAAGATCAATCCCCACTGGCGCACCCCCTGCAGCCGCAATGAACGCATTCAATAACCTTTTCTTCCCTCAGGTGTTTAGGGACCCTACAAACACATGTGGTCTGGAAGTTGTGATCTCTTGTCTGCATGCACCGAAGACAGCAAAGCCGCTCATAACCCGGCTGCAACAATGAGCAATATTTAGAACTCGTAACAAAAAATGAAGGAAAGAAAAAAAGTAACCTAAAGACCATATAATCATACTCATATATCCACTAGAAGGCCAAAAACAGCCGCAATGAGTACGTTAAAAGATCTGCATATCACTAATATGCCATCGTAAAAACTGAAGACAAAGATACGGGACTAGCTCATTGTCTGTAAACCTTTAACATTCAACTAAGCAGAAAATACTGTAAGAAACCTTTAGTGATGATATGACAGTGATTTGCCAGCTTTGGTTGGCACTTTGGATGCCAAAGTTTTTCCAGAAAAGAAAAACACGGATACTTCAACACGAGCAACAAGAATATTCGAGTGATCTGGCTCAGGAGCAATATATAATCACATGGGAATGGCAGTTTCTTAATTCAGCACGAGGAAAGAATTAGGCGTGTAAGTGTTGCATATGCTGCCAATGACCAACTTCTAGAGCCAAGTACCATTTTCCAAAGATAAAATGAAGTACTCAACATTTGATAATAAACCCAAACACAGATACAAGAAAACTAAACATCTCCAGCAACAATCAAATCTTACGTCCCTTTTTTAGGAGAAAATCTGTTTTGATAAACCTTTCCTGATTTTCTTTTAGAGGAACCTTTCCTGATAAATGTGTCCAAGATACTATAAAATCACAAGCTGAGATGAGAAACTATTAACATCAATCAATGGAACTTGAGACAATCAAAATGGTAGTGCTTCTTCCTTTGAATACCTCTAGCAATTTTACCTTCTATTCTGAATTCTCAAAAACTTAACATCCTATTGAACTATGATGTAGGAGAACTATCATCAAAAGGCAGTCATCAGATTGATCCAGAAACTCATTAGGAAAAGACTTTAAATCTAATTCTTGTTGTAATAAAAAAAATCTAATTCTTATTTGTGTTGGCAAATGGAAGTTTGCTTCATAGTAGGATTAGTCTAATTTAATAATATAGTTTAATTAGGTTAACTAGAGGAATATAAATTTTATTTCTTGCTTTTAGAATAGTTTTATTTCTTGCTTTTAGAATAGTTTTATTTCTTTTCTTTCCATCTTTGTAGTTCAAGTAGAATTATGCTTGTCATTGCCCTATAAAAGGGGCAGACCATGATCTTTTGGATTTAATACATTATTTCTTTGAATTACATGCAAGCTCTTGAGCAGAATTTCTGGTGAACTTCCAGGCCCCTTGGAGCATAACTTGTCTTCTTCTCCAATATTTCCTACAGGTTTCAGATTGTCCTGCTTCAGCGTGCCAGGCAATTATCTCTTGTTCATTGCAAATATGTCAGCTGATATGACTTGCATATCAAAATCTGTTATGTTGCAAATATCCTTTGCTGCTGCAATTTCTCTATTGCAAGTTTTGATCAAATTTCTGCACTTTACTGCATCAAACTACTATAACGTATGCATGCATACACACAATATAATAGAATCAATTGTCTCATCAAGTCACTAATAGAACTAATTTCAAAATTACGCAGTTTAAAACATCACAGAACCAAATGGAGAAATATTTCAATTATTCTACTCCTGAAGCACAGATCACAAAACCTATGTCATGAGTACAAGTTTTTTTAGGGGGTGATGATTATAATTTTTTTTTGAAGTGGAGATGAGTACAAGTTTTTTTTTTTTTTTTGAAACAAGAAAGGATGACTAGCAAGAGGGTAGTCATCCAAGTTTCATTGATGTAAGAGAGAGTTACAGCAACTTAGGAGATAAAAGTGAAGCAAAGGTGAAAAGAATCTCCACCAGATTACAACTTATACGACATTACAGATACTTTTTCCATTCCAAAAAAAGATGAGTACAAGTTACCTATATATTCTCAGGATTCTCATGTCACTGCTAAAAACACGCACCACAAAACCCGAGAATGAACACTTCTTCATATTGCATAATGCACTCAAGCATGAAAAGGAGTCAGAGACGAGTTGTTTCTCTTCATCAACCAGATTTCCAGTTGCAATACTTGTTTGCAAAATTAACAAGAATATGGGGCAATACAATGAACACAACTTTGTAAATAATAATATGCATTGAAATGCAGATTGCTTACAAGAACACTTATCATAGAAATCCTAGCACACCCAGAGAAATTGAGATTTACCTTTTTCCATTTTGCAATCAGATTGCGATCAGCATAGCCTTGATCCAAGCAGAATTCATACAATTCTTTTGAGATTTCCTTCCTCCGATAATACAGGTCATAGATGTAGCGGCTCTTCTGATGACAAAAACGAAATATAGGCCACAAAGCTTCACACTTCCTCTTCCCATCATGTGGGTCATTTTCAGCTGCATATTAAGATCAGTTCATCTTAGTAAAAAAAAAACTACTTGGCACAATTCAAGCACGCAAAAGAATAAGAACAAGATGCATAGTTGAGGCACCGGATGTCACTAACCCTCTCTCATTTTGGCCTCAAGTTCACGAAGTGTTGGTTCAATAAGCTCCCATCCTTCCGGATATTTGACGCGGCTAGTTTTTATTTTAGGCATTGCAGCAGTGATACAAAGCAGTTTTCCCTTCAAAACTGAATATCCTACAATCCATAGTGAAAGATATCCTTTAATTTCCCATCTTTCCACTCAAATGCTAAATAACAGAAAATAAATGTATCAAACACAAGCTAGGCAGAAAGAAAAAGAATAGACAATGTTGGGATGTTTAGAATGGCAGAATAGGCATATGCATAGACACACATGATACTTTCTTGACCAATTATTTCAATAAAATAAGCTAACCATATCAGAAAGTCATCATAACATATGAATGAACTTAAAAAAAAAGATGATAACATGGTAAAGGAACAACACATCCGAAGGATGCAAATTACCAGAATGCACAAAGGAACTTAAGGAAAAACTTCTACTCATAGATCAAAATAATCTAACCTATAAGCAAAGACATGCCCTAAAATGGACACACAGACCATTTACCAGAAATCTATTTTATACATTACTTATCACAGACATAAAATAACATTTTTTTTTTTAAAAAATGAAGCAGAATGTTCCACTTAAAGCCATCAAATTAGCAAATGTCAAAGGACCAAATAAAAATATCTGTAACTGAGATTGTATTTTTCAAATAAAAACATTAAGAACAAATGAGCACCTAAACATATTAAACATTCCCCTCAAAAAACATATTAAACATTAAGATTTAAGAGTAAGATTACAGCCAGTCTACACGCAGTCCCTCGTAACTCATATAAGTGTTTCATAACAATTAAGAACTGATCCAATAAATAACTCATACAATCTATTACTAAAAGTCTAACTCCACATTGTGAGCTGTAACGAAACACTTATTATCAAGTAACAAAAAAATCCAATACGTAGACTTAAAAAAGATCGATTAGGGCTCACAAGCAGGGGCCTCGCGAATCGCGAACAGGACCGTCCTCTGGCCTGCTTGCAAGCAGCAAGCAGCCAAAGGGAAGTCGCAATCAGCTGGAGAGAGCGAGAGGGGCCGTGAGCATCCAGAGAGAAAAACAGAGAGGTTGCGGCGGACGAGTTGAAAGAGATAGATTGGGAGCACACAGAAAGAAGGAGAGAGATGTCGTGTGTGTGTAGAGCGAGAGAGGGAGGGAGGGAGGGAGGGCGTACCGGCGGCAGTAGAAAGGGAACGATAGCACGAGTGGACGGCGGCAGGAGGTGAGCGCAGGGGCGGATGTAGGCGGCCAACAGCGGGAGCGGGGGCGACTGCAGGGGGCAAACAAAGCGAGCAGTAGCTGCAGGGGGCGGCAGTAGTGGATGAACGGCGACAGTTGGAGCAGCGGCGCGAACAACAGCGTGAGGAAAGATGATTAGGGGTTTTGCGATATGGGGAGAAAAGACGCGATTCTACGATTTTGGAGACAATTAGAAGAAGAAAGGGGTAACCGCCGTCCGGAGAGGCGAAGACGCTGCCTGATTGAAGCCTAAGCTCCGGCGATTACGACGAGAAAGGTCCTCCGACGACCGTTAGAGAGCAGTAATCGCCGTCCGACGGGCTCGTTCAGGAAGACCTATGGACAAGGCGGAGCAATTCGGGAGCCCGTGGACTTGTGCGTCAGGCATTGTGGACATATATATCGCGGTTAAACCGACTCGGCCCAACCAGGCCTGTTGCGAGAGTGACCCCTTAGATTGGACCAAAACACTACTCGAATCGGATTGAGTCTAAATTTGAACCGGTGAACTTTCAATCTCCAAATAATCATATGCAATACTGTTTTACGCCCTTGTTTCTTATTTAGTTATTTTTTAACGATTGTTAGAGAAATATAAACGTAGAACATTAGACTTAAAACTGAGTGTACAACATTAATTTTTCATTATATTAATAAAAAATTATATATTAATCAAATAGTAAATCCAATTAAGATCATCTAATTACTCCATGATTCTCATCAAATAGGCGTAGTCGAAATTTGTTTAAACTCAAATGATACATTTTATTTTTACCTAGTACAATAAGTATATATTAGTTAATACATGAAGTATATGACTCATTTAATGGCTAAGTTAATTAAATAAATAAGCATTTTAAATTATATATATATATATATATGAAGACCCAAATCCTGATTGCAGCAATACGAGATATTATGCTTATTATTTGTTGAGTTGAATTGGGCAGTTCATATCTTGTGAGTTGGACAACTAGGGGACAGCGGGACCGGTCCCGACCCGATTATAGTCAGGTATCGAGTTTCTCGACCCGGTCCCGAAAAATCAAGAACTAATTCGGAAAAATCAGAAATTTTATGAAAAAGGAAAAATTGATATACAAAAATTGAAATAAGGTCGACATCCGATGTCCATAATCCACAGACCGAGCGAGAGGAAGAGGGTCGATGTCCGAAATCCACAGACCGAACGGGAGGAAGAGGACCGACGTTCGTAATCCGTAGGCCGAGCGGGAGGAAGAGGGCCGACATCCAACGACTCGTGAGGGGAGTGGCGAAGCACAAGGATTTAGGGCACAAGATGGGGAGAATGAGGCACCGCCGCACCAAGGCAGAGCAAGCCAAGCGAAGAGTAATGGCGCCAGGAGGCGGGAGCCCAGTAGCCGATTGTCGACGTCGCTTCGCCTGAACCGAGGAGACCGAGCGGCAATGGCAGAGAGGGCACAAGGCCTGTCGAGAGGAGAGAACGAGAGATTTAGGGTTAGGGCACTGTGCACGGGCCGGCGATTCGACGAATGTGTTTTTAGATTTTTTTACTTTTTTTAGTTTTAACTTTTAAAAATAAATTAAGGTTATTTCCTCAAATCACCTCTAAATTATCACGATTTTTCAAATATAACCCCAAACTACGAACTTCATTTTTTGAGACGAACGAAAGTTGAGAGGGGGGCAACCCCTATCTCTCTCTCCCTACACTAGTTGGGGGAGGAGGGGGGTGGCCCCCTTCTCTCTCTCTCTCGCCCGGCGTGCGCAGGAAAAGAGAGGGGGACCCCCCTTCTCAACCTTCGTCCGACGAGACGAAGGTCGAGAGAGGAGCCCTCTATCTCTCTCTCTTGCCCTGCGCACACCGGCACATGGAAAGAGGCTCTTTCCTTGTGTCGGCGTGCGCAAGGAAAAAGAAAAGGGGGCGACCCCTTGTCCGACGAGACGAAGGTCGAGAGGGGACCCCCCTCTCTCCCTCTCTCTCTCGCCTTGCACACACCGGCACATGGAAAGAGGCTCTTTCCATGTGTCAACGTGCACAGGGAAAGAGAGAAGGGGGCGACCCCTTGTCTCCCTCTTCCCCCGTCGACGCAGGGAAAGAGGGAGGGGTCGCCTCGACGAAGGTCGAGAGGGGGGCGCGACCCACACCCCCCCCCCCCCCTCCTCTCTCTCTCTCTCCCTGCGTTGGAGAGAGAGAGACTGATAGATCGGAAGGAGATCTTTTTTTCATATAGAGGTATTTTTGACTTTTTACAAGTGCAAAAAATCAAAGATAATAAAAAAATTGACAGAATTGAGCGGAATGATCAAATTAAAAAAATCGTAATAGTTTAAGAATAAAAAAAATGAACTTCATAGTTTAAGGTTAAATCTAAGAAATTATGATAGAGGTGGTTTGAGAAAATATTAATAGAATTCGATGTGTTGCACCCAGACCAAACCCGAAACCCATCCAGTTTAGCAAAAATTCCGGACCAATTCTAATCAATCCGAGAATATTTCCTCAAAAACCGGTCCAGATGGGTCAACCGGGTCGACCCGATTTCTGCTCTCCCCTGTGGACAACCAATTCTTATGAGATGGAGCAGCACAGCGTGTAGTTGAAACAACTTTTTTCACTTTATTTTTTTTATTTAGCTTTCTTTATGCCTGCACTTATTACCTCTTGCAATGAGAGAGAGTGTACATCACACACATCTTACATAAATTCTAAATATCAAATTATAATATGTTCAGGTAAACAACACTAACTTTGAAGGCGAAACTAAGGATTGTAGACATGAATAGATTACCCACATTATCTGAAACCGTTGCCAAACTATTATGACATGAACATAATTGTTGGACAAGCAATACAATCAAGAATGTATTAATATAAGAAATTCATAAGAGATCGCAAAGTTGACAGCAAGATGCAACACTATCCCTTGTTATCCCTTGTCAGCTCAAGTACTAATATTTTCTACTGTGAAATCGATGCTTCAGCTTTTTCCCACCACCATCATGAATCATTCATTTACGCATCCCAGAAAATGCCAAGTATGGCTGTTCAGCTCCGAACAGAAATATGAGTGTTCTGCGCCTGGATGCTGTCAAGTAAAGTTTCACAGGCGTCTTCCAGAATATCTAAAACCTGAAATATGTGGTCAACAAAAGAATATATTCACCACACTTTAGAAGGTTTGGAGTGCATATACAAAAGAAGAACAATCGACATCTCTTTTTTCTTAAATGATAAATGTGAATGCTGCTTAATTATTCACCTTCCCGATATTCCATAGAATTCAGAATAAAGGCCAGATTGACATACTGTGGCATATTACATTTATTGGATCAATATAAAAAACCAGCAATCTTTAAGGTAACCAAGGGAAACCCAAGGGTGATAGGGTCTAGAGTTTCTACATACCAAACGTCCCTGGTTTGTTATTTACAAATTAATAACCATCTTGGATGACCTTACACAAATCACCAAAACCCCCAGAAAAGTCAATTTCAGACTCTCGAACAAATAACAACTGCTTGAAAAATAGAAGCAAATAGCCAATGCATAAGTTTGTGGAGAAGGATTCAGCACTCTTTGTTGCTTACCTTTTCAAATCCTTTTTGGCCTCCATAGTAAGGATCTGGAACTTCAGTTTCACTGTGTTTCTTACAGAAGGAACACATCAGTTCAACCTGAATAATAAGAGGACAGCAAAGAGCGAAAGCAAAAGTAAGAAACATTGCTACACCCAAACATAACAATGGAAACTTGAGTTAATGTGTACAATGAGAACTAAGTGAACACACGAAAACAATTTATATTAGCGGACATTGAAATTTATCATACTAGGTCAAAGACAAATGAAAGTATGAATCAACATCAAAATTCAAGTTGATACAAAGTCATTCCATACAATGAATCAATTACCTCTAGCACAACAACTACAGAGGCATAAACAGCTTGGAAACCTGAAAAGCATCACCTAAGTGCATTTGCGAAAGTGTTTTTTTGTAATGGGTTGTCAAAATCCTCAAGTAGATAGGCCCAACAAAGAATGTTGATCCTCAAAATAAGTCAGGAAAGTAATACGTAACCCCTCCAGTCTCCAAGTTGAACCGTTACAAGGTTATCGAATTATCAAGTGCACAAATTTATAATGTAATATTTTCCCAGAAATCAGTGTAAACAACTTTACAATAGAAAGTTTCTCAATAGACATTTATTTTGGTATTGATCATTAAACCATTATAGATAATCTATGTTTTTACCATGGCCAAGGGTGTAATTACTTACAGCAAACAAAAAGTGTTTAACTTCTCCATCAGAGAAAAAGTTCCTTGCTGAGTATGTATCACACATTTTTTGTCTTGTTACAATGCAGATAGTCATCTACTCATGCAGATTCATTAATTGCTAAAAGAGTACAAATCTTATGAAAAACCAAGTACATATATTGCTTTTCGTTTTCAAGAGAATGATCTCGCATGACTCAGAGTGTACACTGCATAGCATCAAAACCCTCCAAAGTAGACTCATTACACTGATCTAAGTCACAAGTACTCAGACTACTATGTTGTTTTTCCTTTTTTTTGGTCTGAGACCTCCTGGTGTCCAGGGCTACTAGTTCGGACGGAAACAATTCTGGCCAAAGTGGTGACTTTGATAATCGAAACAGCATCCAGGACATAAGGTGTGCCAACCATCCTTTAGACTACTTTTTTCTGGATCATGTTTCTTCAGTGTTACCATGAGAACCTCCATCTTTGATCCATCAAATTAAAAATGGAAAGTCTTTTAAAAAAGCAATGTAGCCGAAGTACGACATTTTTTTCCTTTTTTTGCAAAAAAGAATCGATTTCATGGTGTACTAATAGACACAAGGATTTGTTTTGCTACTATAACCTATAAACAAACTTGTGGCACGACAACAAGATGCAGAGAGAACAAATTCATTTGTAATTGAGATACTTATGCAGCATATCAAAGGACAAGTTAGAAAAATATTCAACTGACCTTCTTAGGAGCATCGTCTGGGAGAGTCTCCTTGAACCTCCATCTATCATAAGCATTCAATATGTCCTCTAAAATGTTTGAAACACACCAGTCTTAGATAAATTTCTGCGGCATAGCTGATCAACAATAATTAACGGAAACACGACTAGACACCTCTATTTTGCTTGTCCATAGCGAGTATCAGATCGAATTCCTTGAAGTCGGAAGGTCGAATGGGTCTCGAGATGGACGTGACCTCGATGCCACGCCTCTTCGCCGCCGACCTCATCCGCGAGTCGGCAGGATTACCCTTTCGGTCGCATGCCACAAGTTTAGCCTGAGCATGCCCTAAACAAGCCCGAAATTTCGCCACAGGAAACCAAGTTCAGGACTGAGTACCTCATGGTAGCCAATTGTTCCGGCAGAGTCGATCCTGAAATCGGAATCTAAGCCTCTCTTCGTGACGAGGTCCGTGAAAACCGCCTCCGCCGCAGGGCTCCGGCAAATGTTCCCTGCAAAAGAGGCAAGAGGAAGATCTTCTCAACGTCGTGGATATCTCTAGAGCTGAAATCGCAGCTTTGGGCGGTGAGCAAGGAACCGAGGCAAACGAAGAGGACACCGAACGGCTTCGGCTCCGCTGGGACCGCAGCAGCGGAGGCCTCCGCCATGGACGATGGCGGCGGCGAAGAGGATGACGCAGCTACGAGTCGGCGAGACGGCGGTCGGAAGCGCTGGTTGCAGGTCGAGAAGCGGCGGAGGACGGGGGAGGACAGGAAGAGGGAGGATTTATTATTGGTGTGGGGAGTGGTAGCCCCGTGGCATAACGGTAAATATGGAGGGAAGAGTGCTGCTCTGCAGCTGAGGAAACAACTCATTTGTGGAGTTTGAGGAAAGTGGAGAGATGAGCCCAGGCGCTAAGAAGGAGGCATTTTCGTTGCGGCCCACTATTGATTTGAATAGTAGGTTTTTTAATTTTTTTTTATTTTTTTAGTTTCATGGATATCATAGAAAATTAAATTTAAAAAAAAACAGAAAACAAAAAATTCTTATTTTAAAAAAATTAAATTCGATTTTTTTCCTACACAAAATTGAGTTAAAAATATATATCAATGCACGCCTTTTTTATTCTCTGAATAAGGAGTTATGCTCTTTCTTTTTTTACTTGGAAGAGGAACTTACTAAATTATGATTATTTTACTATTTTACTCACTTAGGAGTTATGCTCTTCATCCTTATCTATTTTTTAGTCCTAATTCAATCTAATGTTAGCAATTGCATTTTATTAGAATTTATCTCTTGTAACCTCCTATTAAATAATTCCAAGTCATTCCAAACTCATATTTACTAATGTTCCAAAATTAATGTCCTATTTGCATCATTCGTAAAATTACCACGAACATTAAGGCATCAGTTGATGACTATATTATTAACATAAATATATTGTTGTAGTAATATATTTATGTTGTTCAACATGTTTCTCGTTTTAATATTTGATTATTTTATATATTTAAAAATCACCCGCTTAATATTTCTTTAATGTGCGGCCTTTTGTTAACAAAACTCATATCTTATGTTCCTTAATTACCCACTTATGTCAATTCTTCATCTCAATAACAAATTGTCAATAAATCTATCTATCAGGTTCATTAAAAAAAAATTGGTCATTATACGTTTTCACTTAAGAAAAAACATATATCTTTATGTTCGGCTTTCACAATTTTTTCCCTTTTTTCCTGTTTACTTATGTTCTATTTTATTTCCTATCCATTAATTATTTTAAAATGGTATCCTGATCTCATTGTTTTTTATACTTTGTCTCCTTTGATCGTGTTTTAATGTCAACATAAAAAACGCTATAACGATTATTCATTTGAAATTTTCAAATTTCATCACAGTTGTTAAGCAATATAATTCTTAGACCCACTCAAGCTTTATTCGTTTCTTGAGCACCAACAAGACAATAAGTAACTTTTAATATATCTGTCACATCAAATTCGTGATAAGTTATAATTTAATTATTATAATTCTTAATTTTATTTAACAATTTTAAAAATAAAATTAGTAAAACTTCTTCCTTTACCAATACATACAATAAATACATATATATACTCAACAAAATTTAATAAAAAAGTTATAAATCTCTATTGTTTCACAAATCATTTTACATTTTACACCCCACAAGATTAAGTAATTTTACAAAAAAAATTAATAAACTATATTATAACCCTATAATTTATCTATTACATGTATACTTTAAAAAAATAAAATAAAGGAAAATAAAATTGCCCCAGTTGCCACGATTCCGATTTAAATGGTGATTTAAACTAGAGCTCGCGACTTATTACAGACGATCAAATAATTTTTTTTAAGAACAATTATGCATAACTTCTCTAGATAATGCAAAAAAATGATAACGCATACAAGCAAATCACGCAGTTTATATTAATCATTCAGAGCATGTAATAATCCTAGGGTTTACACCATTACATAGTCATAAAAGATTTACATTTTACAAGATACAAAATTATTTTTCATGCATAGCACATATCAAACTCTCTTCATATCCCAATAGAAAAATATGAGAGCTACAAGTCTTCTATCTAACACGCGCGGTGGGGCGCATGTCTTCTCAATACCTTAGCAGCAAAAAAGGATCCATACCCTGTTAAAGCTGTCTCTCACGCTCCCAAAAGTTCTACTAATCTAAAAAAGTGTACAACAACACTGTGAACAAATAATAACTCAGCAAACTGATAACTCATAAGCTATGTGTTACCATCTAATAAATTCGAGGAGGCATAAACATACATGCATTAATCATAAATATCAAAGTCAATATTTTCATACATTTACTAAATACATATATGACATCCCAATCAAAATCATTGCACTCAATTTACAATCATTAACACTTAAACATATCAAACATGTGTATGCAATGCAATACTCTCATATGTATGCACAGATCACCAACTGGCCAGTGGTCGGTAGGTGGACTCTAGAGGTGTCATATAGCGATAGGTGGACTTTAGAGGTGACCCCTACGAATTCTAGAGGTGGCCCCCATCGTGATTACTCACGATGTGTCACTTAGCTCAAGTCTATCTCATCTCATTATTGGAGAATAAAATGATGGATTTGACTCTAGAGGTGGCTCCCATCGTGATTAGCAATATAGCACTTAGCTCCAACCATCATATATGCAAATGCAGGTAGATGTCGATGCATGATTCATCACATAACAATCATACTCGAATATCAGAAGATGAATCATATCAAATATCATTTCAAAGCGAACAAGATTGCACTTCTCATAACTCATTCCTATTATATCAAATATGCTTTTCAAATGTGCAATCATATAATCTCAAATATACTTTTCATAATTACATTTCTTGAAATCAATTCATAACATATCCAAAACATATTCAATAATATCATAATCAATATCACACCAAATTCAAAAGAGATTAATACATAGAGTAGGAAAAACCAACTTACCTATAAGGGCTAACAAAATATTTTCCTTTCCTTTTTCACTACTTGCCTATTCTACTCCTATAATAATAATAGTAAGAAACACATTACTACTATGATATGAACACAAGCATATCGCATATGAAACATAATTAATTCCAATGGTATGTGAACTTAAATATTTACTCTTACAACTTAAGTAACTATTAAACATAGGGATTGACCTAATATTATGACAAATTGCACACATAGTAAAGAAAAATTCATATCTTCTGGTATACATAATCAAATTACATCATCATAATTTTCTTTAGTTTCATATTCCAGAGACATTAATCTATAAAAGTTTCATTTCCTATTTCATTATGCTTTGCTCTTGTGAAAATCAACATTCGGCCTAATTTTTATGTTGTTTCTATGTCCTGACAGACTGAGTAACCTTACTTTTATGATTTACATAAAATAATAAACATTTCATGTTCTAGAACTTTTAATTTTCCAAAATATTAGACATCCTATGGTGCAACTCATAAAATTTCTTAAATTTATATCTATTTGTACTGAGCACAATAAATTTAATTAATACTAGTATAATCTCCCCTAGGCTCTATTTTGACAGACTGAGTAAGGCTTGATAAAATATTTATAATTTTCGCTACACATATCATTTTCTATTGATTTCAATTGTCAATGAAATCTAACATCAATGTCTATGGCACCCTAAATTATCAAATAATTCAATGACATATTGAATTTAATACATAATTTACAAATTCGAGTAGTAATTTTGACGGACAGAGTGATAGTACCTTAAAGATAAGAGCATAACTTTATCTACAGAAATTATATTAACTTGATTCCAAAACTCAATGAAAGTAGACTCATAGGGGATAAAAATAAACTTCATAATTTTTGGATCACTCAAAGGTATGGAATTATGTAGCTAAAGATTCGTGAATCAATTGAACATGACTAGAGTTAATCTTACCCATGAACAATATGAGTTTTGCCCCATGTTCAAGTAAAATCCGAAAATGAATAGGTGAGACAGGTTCAGAGAAACCCTAATTAGGAACTATGTAGTTAAAATCCAAAGGAAATTAAGTAGGAACTTACCAAAATATAAAATCCTAGTTGCCCCTTCTCTTCCTCCAATTCCTTCAACAATTATTGATGTTTTTGCTCTTTTCTTAGATGTTCGACCAAAGTGGTGAAAATGGCAGAGAAATATATTAAAAAGTAAAAAGGATAAGTATTAGAAGGAAGGAGAAACCGACTTCAGCTGGTGGAAACCATAATTCCAAAAATACCCTTTGTTATATGGCTTATTCACATGTAATGTCATTTGGATGTTTTTGCTCGTCTTAGGTGTTCGACCAAAGTGGTGAAAATGGTAGAGAAATATATTAAAAGGTAAAATGATAAGTATTAGAAGAAAGGGGAAACCGACTTCAGCGGGTGAAAACCATAATTCCAAAAATACCCTTTGTTATATGGCTTATTCACATGTAATGTCTGTAAATAAGGAACTACTCTCCATTTGGATTCAAATAAAATATTTGGAAAAATAAATAACCAAGGAATCGAAGTCTAAATTTTTGTCCGAAGAACAAAAATCGCGATTTCACAAATTTTTCGATTTTGTGTCTACGTTTTACCTAACTCACGCACCTCCTAAAAATTCTTAAAATCACTTTTAAAATCATTTTATATATAAGAACAATTACCGGGACTTTAATTTTTCAAATTTCCACTTTTTCGAAAATGACATTTTCATGCCTTAAGTAAATTTCTATCGCTTTCGCACTTTAGTTGATATTGAAGTGTAAGTCTTAACATCACATTCATAGAGATTATCAATAAGATAATATAACATCACGTCCATACAACTAATCATGCATGGTTAACTTAGGGATATTACACCAGGTCGATTCAACTCGAAAACTAACGAGTATTTGAAAATTTTAGAAAGAGTATTATGAGCAACAATCATTTGCTCAACGAGTGGAATAAAAGTACAAGATAGGAGAACAATACGAGTGCATACAATATTTAAATAAACATATTGTTCCATATGAGAAAATATTTAAAACATAACACATATATCATAAATTATCAAATCATATGAACTTTCACATAAATAAAGTAACTCAAGATATCATCATATTCATAAAGAGCGTATCATGGGTCAATACGTATCCCTCCATGATCATTTGTCATACAATTAAACAAAGCTTCATAATCAAAATTCTTGAATACACAGAACATAACATTGGTCAATATGTATCACTCCATGATTGTGCGTCATACAGTTAATGCAGCCCATAACACAAACCACTAGGTGCACGCAGAACAACCCCAAAATGACAAACACTCAATATACGTCCCAAAAGCATCATGCATATCAAATGTAGTCCCAAAGACCTTTCCCTTTCGATCAATATGGCCAATGAACACATGGGATTTCATAACATCAAAGTAACATGTCATAATTATATATCAATATAAGGTAAACTTTATTTTAATCTCACAAATCTTATTCCTTGAAAATATTTTCATGTAACATTTTACCTCATCTCATAGGAAGTTTTTGAAATATATTATAAATATATTTTATAGTTCAAGATATGTTTTCAATAGTAATAATCATAATCATAATTCTTGCTTGAAATACTACCATAAATAAAAGAAATATCATATACCATTTTACTATGTTGTAAATTTACTCACTCACTTTGGTACTTTATCTTTTTAAGAAGGTTACTAGATTTTTTCTCTTTCATTTGTAACTTGATGTTTTCCTACAAGCAATAATGCATTTTTACTTTTCAATCACATTACAATAATATGCAATGTATGCTCATGTTGCATGAATATTTATGCACCTTAAAATTCATATAATCTCTTTTGATATTAATGTCTAACTTCAAATATTTATATTCATAAATTATTTCACACTTGGAACTTCTCGATTCTTGATAACTTAATTAGGTGTCCTCTTTGTCAATAAATAATTCATAACTTCTAATCATAAGTGCAAATCTTATAATTCTGGATAAATTATAAACTATATTTACTAAGATTTTCAAACCTAAAATATCATTAACTAATTTTAAATGAGTAAGTCATAAAATCCAAGGTAATCTGACATAGGGTTTGTGTTATGGTAAATTGTGTATCACTGAAAGATTAATTTATATATTTCTTCATGCTTATCTATTTAACAAGATCATATATTTTTTTTGCAAACTAGCCTTTCTTATTATTTAATCATAAAAATTAGAGAATTTAACTCATGTATAATCTTATAACAAAAATAATCAATTCGGGATGTGCTATGTCAATGTCCTGGAACCTAACAAAAAAATCACTATGAAAATGCAAAATTCATTTCTCCACATAAACACATCCAAATCGGATGATTCCACTTCTCACAAAACCCTTTAAAGTATAATTAATCATATCCAATTTTCAAACCCTAATTCACTCTATCCTAACCATATCCTAATTTACAAATTGAATCAACTCGGGACAAGACGAGTGACCAGCGAAGTTATGTTCATAACTTTCTCTATAAGTCATGGAGGTGATCCCTGACTCGCTGCGCATCGTCCCATGATAGTTCCAACAAAGGAGTTTCATAGGGTTATGGGTTTCGATTGGGGAGGAGGCAACTCAAGTTCTACACCTGCATGACAAGGGTTTTTTATGAGTTAGGGTTATCAAAATGACTTTCTTTTTACCTTTATTTTGTCGATAATCTTGGCTCCCCTTTTTGGATGATGGTGGTTCTTTACGTCGAAGATTCCTTCACTAGCTTGCACGCTTCTTCGTACAAATGGGAGTAAGAAGATCCACATAAGGTTCCTCTTTCGGCTCATCGTTGGTGAAAAGATTCATTGATTGCCCTCCATTTTCCTCTCGACTTTCCGCCCTTGAAGATATTTGTAATATCAATGAGCTACGAGCAAGAGGTTTGTCCACCGGATAGATGGAGGATGTTTAGAAGGAAATGACTAAGAAAGAAAGGTTGGTCAAGCTTAAGAGATTGTTTAGGGTCTTTTGGAGTAGGATATGGCTATGGGGGTTAGTGCGGCAAATCAAGGGTTATGAGGAGTACTGAGTACCATTGTCATTGGACTGTACCTCAAAGCCTGCTCTATCGCGTGAAGACTCACGCGGGCGAGAATGACTCATTTGACAACTCAAGATCTAATCATTGATAGCCCTTTAATTGATCATGGGCGTACTTTGGGCTGTCGAGGCAAATAGACTGCACAATGCCGTTAGTTTGAATGCACAAGGGATTTTGCTCCAATTGTACACATGGCTCCGAAGGATCCAGATTGCCCTATCGACAATGGCCCGAATATGTGTCGTTGATGCTTGAGGGGGTAGAAGTTTTGTTTTTGAGTTCAAAGGGTAGACTTGGAAGCTGTAAACACACAGGGGTTGCGGTGATAGAGTCCTTCGTCGGTCGAAAGAACAACTTTGGCAGCGAAACATGAAGCATGTGTCCGCCGACCTCCCAAGGCCCATCCGTTAGCACATGTGTATGTTATGCAAGATCTAAAAAAAAGAACAATAAGTAGAAGTTAGTTGGCTAACTCTTTTATGCAAAGGATGTCGCAAATCCTAAATCCTAGATGTTTGGGAACTCCTTCCTTAGATTTGTCATTACCTCAACATTTTCATAAAAATGCTAGATGTGACCATTTCTTAATTCTTCATAGTGCTGAGGTACATCATAGATAGGAATGACAACCTCCTATGAGATCGTAGCCTGAATATCCTTCAAGTATCTAGGAGAGACATGTGTGTGTGTGGGGGGGGGGGGGGGACATGTTTTCTCATTACTTTTCAGAATGGAGGATGAAGAGGGCTTGGAGGAGGAAATTGAAATGTGTTGATTATTAGGATTGGAAGTCTTGGGCTGCGTGAGGTGGAGAGGCGGAGGGCGTTGATTAAAGGGGTCCTTTTGTTCGGCCATCTCTATCTCGTTTTATAATCCATTTTCCTCTTTTCATTATATAATCTTATTTTTTTAACTAGTCAAACTTTTTTTTAGTTAATGTAATCTCCACATATATCTTGCGATGTTTTTGAGGTACATTCTCAAGACATAAAAAATATAAAGATTGAAGTCAATAAAAATAAGACTTATTAATCTGTAATATGACTTATAAAACTGTAATATTTTCTCCTTATTTGATAACTAAAGACAATAGTTGATAAGCATTTATTTTCCGTACTTATAAATAAAAAAAACGTCAAGGGACCTCAATTTATTTTATGGGAAAAAATGATAAATGAATGTATTATTTTATTTTTAGAATATATAACTTTTTCACATATTTTCTCTATTATTAATGTTAGAAATATTTTTATCATTTAAAATAATAACATATAATTTTTTATTATCAAATATATAAATGTTTTTTTAAAATCAGATTTAATTATTAAATTGCTTATAACATCTCAAATTATCACCCATCTCGTATCAATTAAGTATAGGAGGTAAAGGGTCGGCGATAAGGGGCTGAAAATAATATTGAAAAACGCACAGACTCAATGATTGTGTTTGGCAGCAGAACTGGGCAAAGTTCAACCAAACACCCTTCACAACGAGAACATCCGAAAATCTCGTCACGTGACTTCTTTGTCGAACTTTTTTGGAAAAGTTTTCGAAAAAAGTTCTCACCAATCGTGAGAACATTACAACCGACTTACGCTACGACATTTTTCTCTCTCCTCTCTTTCTCTCGACTCTTCCTTCGCCTACTTTTCTCGTCGTCTCCGCCCCCATCTTCTTCGTTGCCGCCGCTCTATTGCCATCGCTGTCGTCGTCGCTGTTGCCGCTACCGCTGCCATCACCGCCTCTGCTGTCGCTGTTGCCATTGCCGCTGCCTCCGCCGCCGCAGCCGTTGTCCCTGTTGTCATCGCTGCTGTCACTACTACCGCTGTCGTCGCCGCTGCTCTGCTGTCGCTACCGTCGCCGCTGCTCTACTATCGCTGTCGTCGCTGCTGCCACTACTGTCGTCGCCGCTCTGCTGTCGCTGCCGTCGCCACTGCCATCGCTGCCGCCATTGCCACTGCCACCGCTACTATCGCCGCCGCCGCCGCCATCATCGCTACTCTACTGCCGCTATCGTCACCTGCCATGGACGCCCACTGAGTTCACGTAATCGAAGTTCTACTTGGATAAGAATCATTCGAACCAAACAACATATGAAAACTTTCCTTTCACATCAGAACTTTTTTAGAACTTGGAAGAATTTTGGTTCTTCAATTCAAACACAGCCAATAAGAAAAATAATGAAAATAAGAAAAAAAGAGAGGAAAAAACAAAATTGCATGGTTTTTTTGGTACTTGTAGTACAACAATATAACAATCCGCAACAGGGTTCGGCCTGAGCTCGAGCTCAATCCAACGTGACTCGGTTAGATCCCATCAGCGCTTAATCATCACCGTCCTACCATTTTTATCAAGCTGCTCCAACCGCGACACGAACCCTAGTTCTTCATTTCTCTCCTGGAAACCCTCCGGCCGAACTGCCCTGGTCCACTCTACTGCCACGTCTCGCTGATGGAGGGCCACCAGAACGGCAGCCCCCCGCCGGAGGCTGACGACGAGCCGGTCATCGGCCCCGGCCCTGCCGCTCGCGCCCCCCCTAAGCGCCCGCTTCAGTTCGAGCACGCCTACCTCGACGCACTGCCGTGTGCTCAAATGTAAACCCTCTCCCCTTTCATAGCTTCATCCCAACTGTACACCCATTGGTCGCGATTTTGCTGGTCCAGGGGATGTTGTCCTGGTGATTTCTCGCCGTTCGCTCGTGCGTGGAGTAACTTGTTCGATTTCTTGCAGGTACGAGAAGAGTTACATGCATCGCGATGTGGTCACTCACGTAGCCGTCTCGCCCGCGGACTTTTTCATCACTGGAAGCGCTGATGGTGAGTGTTTAGCCGTTTCTAGCTGAGCCTCTCATAGCCTTCCTATCTACTTTTCTTTTTATTTTTTATTTTTATTTTCAAGTACTAAATTAAAACTACATTTTAGAGGGAATTCTGTTGCTCGCCTGGTAAATTGCATCTTCAGTATTATTTTGATGTATTCTTTTATTATTTTGTTTGATTTGCGATCAGTAGTTCAGGGATTCGTATCCCCGTTTGAATTGTTGCGTTTTGGAGCCAATGATCGCAAGTTAGTCAACAATCTTGACATTTAGTGATGCAATTTTGTCATTCTGGCCTCTTATTTTGTGTTTGTTTGTCGTAGGGCATTTGAAATTTTGGAAGAAGAAGGCTGTGGGTATTGAGTTTGCCAAACATTTCCGATCACATCTTGGTCCTATAGAAGGCTTGGCAGTAAGTTGTCTATACTTTATTTTCATGCCTACGTTACCATTTTAACCAGTACATGTTTGTAGTCTTACTTAGATAACGGTATTTTTTTGTTCCGCATTGAGCTATGCCTATAATTTATGTTTTAAATATTGCTACAATTTATTGATTATTGGATTGTGTAATCACAAAATAAGAAAAATATGAATTGAAAATCAATTAAAAATAATGATGCCTTTTCCAAACTTACTTAGACATTGATTTCCTTATTGAGTTAAAATTTGTTGACCAATTAGGGTTCCAAGAAATATCTGGTACAGAAAACCATGAGAAAAATATGATGCCCATCACATTGTAAAGTGCATTCCTGTCAATAGAGCTAAATACCAGGGAGAGATGGTATTTTGATCTTATATTCTTGATTACCCATGTGGCTTTTACGAGGGTGACTCATTGCCAAGGACAATTCTTAGTCTAACTTGGTTTTTGCCCTATAGTAAAACCATTCACTCCCTTCCGCAGGTTTTAACTGTTTAACAACAACAACAACAACAAAGCCTTATCCCACTAGGTGGGGTCGGCTTTGATCCATGTTCATGAGATTCGACAGGGTTTTACGCTGGCTGCTGCTAACACAACCTTCCTCCTTCGTCTGGGCTTGGGACCGGCTATAAAACATAGGCGGAGTTTTATATAAGAGTATAGCTAGATTTAAATTGTAAAAGGAGTTATTGTTATATTGGACTACTGTTACATTGCTGGATACATAATCCATAACTCATACATTAGTTTAAATTGACATTAGGTGTCTTATAGAATAGTTGTATGAAAGAAAGAAGTTTACCAGAAATTTCTTGATTTTGGCATACTAGTGACCCAACAAGTCCATTGACGATCGTTGTAGAAAAAAAAATTGTAATTGGACATGATATCAGATAAATGTTGTTATTAACATAATAAAGAACACCAAATCTAATAATGCATATATTTAAGAAGGAAACCTTATATCAGTGATCAAGTGCATACAGGAGATCCACGGAGCACATCTATAGCCATTTTGACGGCACATTTTCCAGGAAGAGACTTAATGCAAGATAGTAATAGGAATGATTCTTGTGCCACATCTCTCGTTTTTGTTTCTCGAGTGCAATTATCACAATGTCCACAGGCATTTGCATTTTTGTGTGTTAAGTTTATCCTTATAATGCCAGTGGCTGTCAATTATGATGTTCTTTAGTAATGCAGGTCAGTGTTGATGGCTTACATTGTTGTACAATTTCTGATGATCGATCTGTGAAGATCTATGATGTTGTTAACTATGACATGATGGTTATGATGCGCCTCCCATTTGTTCCTGGAGCTGTCGAATGGGTGTATAGACAGGGGGACGTGAAAGCTAAACTTGCTATTTGCGACCGGAACTCGTGCAATGTTTACATATATGATGCACATGCTGGTTCAAATGAATCAATAATTTCAAGAGAGGTTTCTTTTTCTTGACCTGTGTTTGGAAGCTCTCTAGAGGTGATGCCCTTGTTGAATTCTTTTCTGCAGTAATTGATATCCATTTTCCTGTTCAGATCCACATGGGACCTATACTTGTTATGAAGTACAATCACACACATGACGTTGTTATATCAGCGGATGAAAAAGGAGTCCTCGAGTACTGGTGCCCTGCTACGCTCCGTTTTCCGGAATATGGGTTCGTTTTTTGTTGATTCCAGTTGTCTTTAGCTTCTATCTTTGTGATGTATCAACTTGGTTGGATTTTTTTTATTATTGCTTGTCGAAGTTGATATTTTTATAACATTTTGTCTCGCGTCTTACATGCAGTGTGGGCTTCAAGTTTAAAACTGATACCAATTTATTTGATATTGCAAAATGCAAGACATCAGTATCTTCAATTGAGGTAAAAACATATTTGTGATTTTCTTTATTTTTCTTCTACTTTTATTTTATGCTGTACAGATAATTGGAAAAATATTATTGAAGCTGCTATTTTTTAGTGAACGATGCATAGATCACAGTATTGGTTATAGAAAAGTGACAGATATGTCCAGAATCCAGATTGATAAGCTGATATTTGCAATGTTAAGCTCTTCTCTTTCTAATGTTTGTGGCCACCATGGCCAGGATGTTTTGTGGGTGAAAGTTTTTATGATTGGGTATGTACATGGTTAATTTTGCATTGTGAAGAATAGTAGGATAAAATGTATGTGTGAGTCAATTATTTATTAACGGTGGTTTAAAAAAATATATTTATTAACACCATGTGAAGTCTAATTCTGTTCATAAGATCTTAAATATGTAGTTGTGATTCACAGTTAAACTATCGATTTAAGGAATTGTACCATCCATTTATATACTATCCATAAATTCTTCTAAAAAAAATCTACCCATAAATGGATAGTTCTAAGCTTGAATCACAGCTGTAGGTTTAAGATCTGGTTAAGATTAAACTTTATACAATGTTTATAAATAGTCGGTTCACACAAATGTTGAACCGAAAATAGTATTGGGAATAAGATCAACAATTTATTTTCAAGTGCTTTGAAATTTGGAGACATAAGTTTACCAAAATGGTCATTGTAAGCAATGGAATTCACAACTCATCCTGACATTTTAAATCTTCTTGTCTAGATTTCCGTTTGTACATTAAACTTGTGTATACATTTGCATTTGGATATGAGAAGGCTGATATTCAGATGCTCCTTATATGCAAACTTTTTGATATCTAATATGACATGCTGTGGTAAAATTGCAGCTTTCTATGTTCTGATCTTTTGAATTTTGACTTACTGTTTGCTTCCGCTAGTCTTCAAACTGGTTATACTAATGAGATCCCTCAGATTATTGTGACTGTTTAGTTTCTTTCTTTTGTCTTTTGTTAATTCATGAGTAAGTTTACATGGTTTTTCAAACTTTAATTATTATGTTATGACATGAAGAGCGAATGAAGCACAAATGCTTATTGTGATTTTGATAGTGAAATATGTTCCTGTTTTTTCGCTGTTTCATATTGTGATCTTTGTTTTCTCTTATTTTTGTTAGGTGAGCCCAGATGGCAGCCAATTTGTTGTGACATCTCCTGATCGCAGGATCCGTGTGTTTTGGTTCAGGACTGGTAAACTAAGGCGAATTTATGATGAGTCTCTTGAGGTAATTAGTGCCATGGATCAGTGCTTCCAAAAAAGGTCCAAAGTAACTATCCTCCACCTTAAAGGAAACTACTTAAACTATATTTGGTTGTTAGGTGGCCCAAGACCTACAAAGAAGTGACGTTCCTTTATATCACCTTGAAGCTATTGATTTTGGGCGAAGAATGGCCGTTGAAAAAGAAATAGAGAAAACAGAAAATGTTCCACAACCAAATGCCATTTTTGACGAGAGCTCTAATTTTCTTATTTATGCTACTCTATTGGGCATAAAAGTAAGGTTTTTCTTTCATTGAAATTATCTTTTTTTGTTCCTTAGAAATTGTCTAATTCATTCATATTATTAAAAAAATGAATTTAACTTTTAGTCTAGAAACTCCTCAATGTTATTTTCTCTTATAAATTATGATTCAATAATTTACTTTAACCTGACAGATTGTAAATTTGCACACAAATAAAGTTGCACGCATACTTGGGAAGGTGGAGAACAATGATAGATTCTTAAGAATTGCTTTGTACCAAGGGGATAAGAGCAATAAAAAGGTCAGGAAGATTCCTGCAGCTGCTGCAAATGTCAATGAAAGTAAAGAACCTTTGGTAGATCCTACGCTTCTTTGCTGTGCTTTCAAGAAACACCGAATCTACTTGTTCAGGTATTATATTACATCTTGTTCACTTACCACTTATGCGCTTACTCATTTTATAAATGGTACTTCTGAACTTTGTATAAAAAACAACTCTGGCTCTTTTATGCAATCTTTTAATTTATGATAATATATCTTCTCTATGCTTCTTTTAGATCTAGTAATAATCCATGTATCAAGGGCCTTCTTGGAGCTTTTAAGCCAAAATTTAATACACCTAGCTAGTCAATAATTTATTTTCTTAAATGATAATGTTGCGAAATTATATCACATTGCATTCGTAATTGTGACCTATCATTAACAGTCGTAGAGAACCTGAAGAACCTGAAGATGCAACTAAAGGACGTGATGTCTTTAATGAGAAACCACCTCCTGAAGAGCTTTTGGCTGTGTCTGATCTTGGTAAAGCTGCAACAACTTCCCTCCCAGATAATGTGGTAATTGTTCGACCTTAAACATACATCCTGTGTTATTGTCTTCCTATTAAAAGAATGCTATAGTGCTGTAACTTTGTAACACATTTTTTGGCAATTTGAATTACTCACATATTTCAGCTACTGGAATCTGAAATAAGACACCTCAGTCATATGGTATCAATAAAAGGACCAAGTCTTCTAAAATGTGATAGTGTACTTTAAAAAGTTGGTATTGAGGTTTTTAAAGTTCCATTTAGTACTAATTAATGACATGTTTGGCAGTATCAATCTTGTTACATGTCCTCTCAAAAAGGGAAAAATGTTATTTTTGTGCTGCAATGTCTAAATTTTTGATCATGTTTTTCCAGGTTTTACATACATCTTTTGGTGATATTCATCTAAGATTATACCCAGAAGAGTGCCCTAAAACTGTGGAGAATTTCACAACTCATTGTAGAAATGGGTATTATGATAATCTCATTTTCCATCGTGTAATCAAAGGGTTCATGATACAAACTGGGGATCCTTTGGGAGATGGTACTGGTGGACAATCTATATGGGGAAGGGAATTTGAAGATGAATTCCACAAAAGGTAATTTAGGTACTTCATTTTACAGTTTTTTACTTATTGTGAAACTTGTCTGCTTATGAGAAACTAGGACAAACAAAGAGTACAAGTGATTTCTATGTTAAAACTTTTCTTTTAGCGATTAGCACTCATGTTACTACTAATAGTGTTTGTTTATTTTGTGATCCCTCTTGTGTAAGTATTATTAAGGCTAGTTAATCATTAGTATTTCCTGCATGCTTGCAGTTTAAGGCACGACCGGCCTTTCACATTGTCAATGGCTAATGCTGGGCCTAACACCAACGGCTCTCAGTTCTTTATTACCACTGTGGCCACACCGTGGCTGGACAATAAGCACACTGTTTTTGGCAGAGTTGTCAAGGGGATGGATGTTGTTCAGGTAAGGTTTCTAACAAATCTTCAGCAGTTAAAGATTTTGCATACAACTCAAAAAAAAAATTGCATACAAGCTAACTCGTGTTTCGCTGTTGATGTTCTGTGAATAGGCAATAGAGAAGGTGAAGACAGATAAGAATGACAAACCACATCAGGATGTAAAGATTTTGAATGTTACAGTTCCAAAGTCTTAGTATCACTTTGCTGGACTTGAGGTTATTCATGAGGTACACTACTACTGTGAAATTATTGATTTTGACATACGGACATAGTAGTCATGTTTGTCGGGTTTGGAGAAGTGAAGTCATTTATGTACGGGTTCTTCCTGTATCTCATATTAATCTTGTTTTTTGTGGTTCAACATTGTCAAACTCGTAAATTGGATTTGATGTGAAAAGGCTAGGTACACGGAGATAATGGGATCATAACATGGGAGACAAAGACTTGAATCTACTAAGGATAAATATGGTAATAGCTAATATTCATTAATGAAGTCTGTTTTCCAATACAGCTCATAGAGGGTTTCCCTCAAAAAAAAAAAAGAGGGTATTTATAGGTTTCTAAGTTCCCATATACCAAACAACAAATAATCTGAATTAAAGGAAAACTAATAAAAGTTAAGCTAATTAAAGAAAATCTAATATAAGGAAGACTAAACTAATGTGCTATATTAAAGGTTCATAATTAGAGAACAACTACTAAGGCGAAGGCCCCATAATTCCATTCTTGTCTGACATCAGGATGATTCTACCAAATTTCTATTTTGAAGTATCTGCATATTCATTTTTGTTTTTTTTTGAGAGAGTATATTCATTTTTGTATGAGACAAAAAAGACAGTTGAAAAACATCAACATATGAAATCTCTAAGATACTAATAAGCAAGGGTATTTGCAAATCATTCATATAACATAAATTTAACTATACAAGTAATACTATGCCATTCTAGAATCTAGTTAAATTGATGACAATGTAAAACAAGCATAACTGAAAAAAATGCTACTAATAAATTAAGAAAAAGCTCCCCTGCACATGAGAGGGGCATTTTGCATCCAAGAAGAGTGGAAAAGAACTCCCTTCAAAGTTTCAAGAACATGGACTGTGGCAACAGCCAAAGCAAACATAAAAGATATGGAGCCTGTGTTATTCATAATCAAACACAGAGAAAACAAAAACAATATCACTCAGAAGAGAAGCATTCGTGCCGATGATGTTCTGCCTTGCTTCTTGGTAGAGATAGCTTGCGTCTGCTTGTGAACAAAGATCATTTGCGAAATAAAACTTCTGGCAGGGAGACATGTTTGCGGAGCAAACCTACTCGCAATCTACAACTCTCCACTCTCGAGCACGTCTTCTTGCAGCAGAAGGGGAGGGCTTCTCACTTCTCTTCTGCTAAGAGGCTGAGAGAAGCGGGTGGAGAGAGGAGAGAGATCTGGCTAGACAGCAATGCACGGATGAAGCGGTGAATGACAAGAAAAGCTAACGAGAACTGCATCAACGCCAAAAGACATTTGTTGGCAAACTGCAGTGGGGAACAGTAGAAGCGGCTAATGGCAGCAGCAACGGCGAACTGCGTGGAGATTGTTAAACGGCAAAGGGTGGGTACAGCAGTAAATGCAGTTGCCTTGATGAAGATCTGTTTGGATGTGTTTGAATTGGATCTTGACGATTTGCTTAGGGCATCACATGGAACCCATCAGACCCTGGTAAAGAGAAAAAAATGGTTGGATACACCATCTCCAGTTTAGGAGCTCTGAATGAGTCTGCTCATTTTGCTTGTTGGGATCGTAGACTCAGACGATTCTACTCGTGATTTGACAGCATCGCTTTAGTTGCAAGACAACTTTAGATGATTTTCTGCTAAAAAAAAACTTTAGATGATTTAACTGATTCAGAGGCATAAAAGTTTTATTCTGTGTTATCTTGACTTGTATGGTTTTGAGCTTTCCTCACAAAATAACAAATGCAATCCTAGGTAAATGATATTGCTAACCAAATCACTGTGACCTGAAATTAGATTGAATATTTTATTAATAATTTGTATTGAGAACCATTTCTACTAAACATAAAAGGAGCAATCTCTTCAGGTTTCTTGCACCTGCTAAGCTAATTTGCAGATGAATTAAACAAAAAGCTCCACTGCGGGAAGGTAGATTGTAGAAACAAGAAATTGCTTAGCTTTGCTCTAATATTTCACTTCTTTTATGACTTCTTTCGTGCATCAATTGCATTGTGTCAGTTCTTTTGTAATAATTATCATTGTATTTTTGTTTCCAGCGTTTGTCTTATCTTCGGATTTAGCTGCGATGGTGCGCTGCTTCTCACTGTATCAGTAACCCACATTCTGCATCGAACTTCTTCAATTTAATTACCACCTCATTTTCGGATTGATTGTGGAGAAGGAATACAAGCCTGGAGTACTTGGTTAGCACTTTGGTACGACGGAGATAATGTCCACTGCTGGAGTCGAGCAAGCTTTTCACCGAGCTCAATGAAATCGTCAATTAGTCTAACTTCATGCCACCTACCCCGTTGGATATTCTGAACTCGTTCGCTTTCACGATTAATCTTTCACGATTAATCTTTCTGATTGCCTAGGGAGCGGAGGGGTAGGCATATGCCTCAGGCCTCAGCCATGGCCTAAGGAATCATAATTTCTGAAATGCACGAATCCTGATGGAATCTGTGCCAACATATTTATTCCCCTCCATGTTATGGAGAAAAGATATGCCTTTTTTAATCTTTAAGTAGGGATACCTTTTTTACTTCAAGTTTCATGCTTTCGTCTTCCTTTGTTTAGTGCATAGCATTTGCCCTGCCCCGCTATCCACCTGCCACCATCTTATCTCGTACCCTGCCGGAGCATTTCTACCATTCTCTCTTTCTTTTTGGAGATGGAGAAATTTGACTTGGAGTTGAGTTGAATTTAATGCATGTTCTGGTGTGAACAGAATATTTTCAATAAAGAACTCTTATTTATTTGAACTCACATCATTCTGGATACTTCTAGAAGCAGGCAACGCATGTGAACTTGCTGTCAGTGCTTTCAAAACACGGCTTCGTTTTCATGGTCCGGTGATTTAAATATCTGATTTTAGTTTCATTCATTAATTAATAGTTTGAATTATCGAGGCTGTCAAATTTGTAAATTTAGTGTTTTTAAAAATCCAGCTTTATTCCAAGCACAAGTTTCCATTTTCTTCTGTAACATGAATTGCTTCGCGTTATTGTTTCTTTTTTTTTCCTGAACATGAATTGCCCTAACATGTGAACACGATCTCTTCAGCTAGTCGACCATATACCTAACATAAAAATGCGAACTACATAATTCTTCTTTTCTCATATTTTTTCCACTTCAAAAAATATTTTATATCTTCTTTTCCTTAGAAATAATATCCATGTGCACAAACAGAAATTGAATGTAGATAATCAATCATTAAGGACGTAATTTGCACCTGACATGCGATAACTGCACCAGTCGATCAATACGTAATATGTCATTTTCTTTTTTTTCTCCCACTTTTACCGCTATCTTTCATCAATTATAAATACCGAAAATCTTGAACAGCATTAGGTATATCTCTATTCTTATTTTTATTTTATTAGGAAAGTGGTGCGGACGTGATAAATATGACTCTCAATAAAAAATTTAACTTAAAATTAATACCTTATTTAACTCCATCCTCAATTCTTATTGGTGTAAAAAAATTACTATTTTTTGTACATCCATTAATTCCTCGGGGAAAAAATGTTCCAGTCCAACTATTAATTTCTTGATTTGGATTACAGATAATTTCTCGTTTGTTCAATCGGAGAACGCAAATTACACGTCGACCCAACCTCCTATTTATGGACAAAATGGATCAAGCCGCTTTCACGACTTCGTACCAGCGTAATTGGTGGGCGTCGTGGCCAGTGACACGTCACGGACGCTATATATGTTCCGTAACGCGCCACGAGGCGAATGTAACGCGATACGTATCGTTCTTAAGCATTAACCTCTTCTTTCTATATTTGTCTTCTTCCGCTCGACGCTTTGCCCCATAAGTAGAGGCCAATTGGCCCCCTCCGTGGATCATATCTTGCTGCCACCTCTTTTTTGGTAACATAAAAGAACGAGAAAAAAAAAGTCGAGACCTCTTCTTCGTTTGGATCCATGGCGGAGAAGCACTTCAAGTACGTGATTCTTGGCGGCGGCGTGGCTGCGGTGAGCTCCTGACGCTTTCGATTCCCTCATTTTCGTTGATATTTTATGTGTTTACTTTCGTCTGATTCGAGTTCGGGCAACGGTGATTGATTTGTTTGCTTGCTTTTGGTTGTTTATGTAGTGTTTGCTTCTCCATTCCTTGGGTCAGTTCTATCTAATTGTTTAATCTGTTAAGATGGATCCGCCTCTGGTATTTCTAATTACTGATTACTTGGAAATCTTTAAATCCTTGTTTTTGTGTAGGATGATTGGGTTGGAGTCGTATTTTTTACGTTTTTGTTTTCTGTTCTGACAACAAGTTGCATTGCCAATATGTGATATTTGTTTAGTAGTCTATTTTTTTATTATTTATTTATTTATTTATTTTTGCTGCGGTGCTTCTTTTCAGGGATATGCAGCTAGAGAGTTTGCCAAGCAAGGAGTAAACCCAGGGGAATTGGCCATAATATCCAAGGAGGCGGTATGAGATCATAAACATGACTTCCTCTTAGATGAGCACATTTAGGCAATTCTTTCCAGAAATTTGCTTAATTTACACTTTCTTAACAATGTGGAAGGCTTCCTGTTTTTCCTTTTTTATTTGTTGCTCTAATGATATTTATAAAAACAACAACAACAACAAAACCTTATCCCACTAAGTGGGGTCGGCTACATGGATCATACGACGCATTCGTTGATCCATGTTCATAAGATTCGACAGGATTTTATGCTGGCTGTCGGGGCCTAACACAACCCTCCTCCTTTATCCGGGCTTGGGACCGGCTATAAAATATAGGCGGAGTTAATGATATTTATAAAACCAGTGTAATAATATGGATAACTCCGCCTATGTTTTATAGCCGGTCCCAAGTCCGGATAAAGGAGGAGGGTTGTGTTAGGCCCCGACAGCCAGTGTAAAACCCCGTCGAATCTCATGAACATGGATAACTCGTATGATCCATGTAGCCGACCCCACCTAGTGGGATAAGGCTTTGTTGTTGTTGTAGTGTAATAATATGGATGTTATAACTGTTCCTCCAAGATTGGAAGAGTGAAACCTGGCAAAAAAATTGGCTAAATGGAAATATTAGTATGTGTGATCTGCACGAGAACGTGATACTTAAAAGATGGACAAGCTTAGCTATAGAAATTGTTTTCTTTTGGAGTGCTGGTGATACGTTATGTTTATTCTTAACTTGCAGTTCTTTTTCATGGAGACCTGCTAAAGTTCATTGCAAAAGAGGTCAAATGTGGAAAATTGTATATTTTTTTTGGTTTAGTTGAACTTTCTATTTATGGGAACATACATGCTCGGGATAAGTCCAAATGTTAAGAAGTTATCAAATATGTAATGTTGGACATTTCTTTCTATTGGAATAAAGAGAAGGAGTCGAGAGATTTGGATCAAGTAAGATGCATAAAAAATGAAGTTGGCAAGGTTTTAGTTACTGAAGGAGATATTAAGAACAGATGGGAAGAGTATTTCTATAAGCTATTTAATGATGGATGTGAAGGTTCCCGTTGTGATTTGGAGGACTTGACAGTTAGCGAATGTGAGCTTAATAGATCATTTTATCGTAGAATTAGAGTCTCGGAGGTTAGCGAAGCTCTTAAGAAAATGGAGAATGGTAAAGCCGTTGGACCGGATGGTATACCGATTGAAGTTTGGAAATGTTTAGGAGAAAAAGGTGTGTTGTGGTTATGTAAACTATTTAATGAGATTTTACGGTCGAAAAAGATGCCTGATGATTGGAGATTAAGTACATTAGTTCCTATTTACAAAAATAAAGGGGATATTCAGAATTGTGCAAATTATAGAGGGATTAAACTTATGAGTCACACTATGAAATTATGGGAAAAAGTGATTGAGCATAGATTGAGAATAGAGACTAGTATTTCTGAGAGACAATTTGGGTTCATGCCAGGAAGATCCACTACAGAGGCGATTTATTTACTAAGGGGGATGATGGAGAAGTATCGAAGTAGGAGAAGAGACTTACATATGACTTTCATTGACTTAGAGAAGGCGTATGATCGGGTACCAAGGGATGTACTTTGGAAAGCCTTGCAAAAGAAGAGGGTGAATGTTGCCTACATTAAGGTAATACAAGATATGTACGATGGGGCATTGACTAGGGTTAGGACACCCGGAGGTGAGACAAATGAATTTCCTATAGGAATTGGCCTACATCAAGGATCAGCTTTAAGCCCATATCTATTTAACTTAGTTATCGATGCTATAACCGAGAGTATCACAGAGGAGGTACCTAAGTGCATGCTATTTGCGGATGATATAGTACTTTTAGCGGATTCAAGAGAAGAGATTAATACAAAATTGGAAATATGGAGAAATACGTTGGAGTCAAAGGGTTTTCGTTTAAGTAGGAATAAAACAGAATATATGCATAGCAATTTCACAAATAAACAACTTAGAGACGATTTGAAAGTTAGGTTAGGGGAGGATATAATTCCTCAAGTGACAAAGTTTAAATATTTAGGATCAATTGTAAGACAAGATTGTGAGATTGATGACGATGTTAATCATAGAATTCAAGCTGGTTGGTGTAAGTGGAGGAAAGCCACTGGAGTTCTTTGTGATAGAAAAGTACCCAATAAAGTTAAAGGAAAATTTTATCGTACTGCTATAAGGCCAGCAGTTATATGGTAGTGAATGTTGGACTATGAAGGGACAACATGAACGTAAAGTGGGGGTAGCCGAAATGAGGATGTTGAGATGGATGTGTGGTCATACAAGATTAGATAAGATTATGAATGACCATATACGTGAACGAGTCGGAGTGGCTCCTATTAGTGAGAAAATGGTAGAGAATCGTTTGAGATGGTTTGGTCATGTTCAGAGAAGACCATTAGATGCGCCAGTAAGAAGAGTAGAGCAAATAATCTGGAGTCCGATTAAAAGAGGGAGAGGGAGGCCAAGGCGGACACTTGGCGAACTAATAGAGCAAGATCTATTGGTGAATAATATACCGAAAGGTTTGGTTACTAATAGAGCGGAATGGCGTCGTATGATCCATGTAGCCGACCCCACCTAGTGGGATAAGGCTTTGTTGTTGTTGTTGTTGGACATTTCTTTCTATTGCTTTTAACATCAGATACTTCTTTTTCCACTTCCTTGAAGTGGATAACATAAATGTTCTTTGAACATGCAAATCCAAATGTTAGGAGATATACTATGTTGAACCTTTTTTACTTTGGTTTTACTTCAGTTACTTCTTGAATGCTTAGACATTGTTTGAGTATCCTAAATCCAATTATTTTTCTTGTTATGTTTGGATCTAGTTGCTATGTTTTGCCTTTTTCTATGAGTTTGATAGGAAGTGTGCTTTATGACTCTCTCATGGAATCTTGTTGACTTATATATTTCTGTTTATACAAACTTATGTGTCATTTACATATTTTGAACAATTTTTGGTATGGGATCCTTACTATCTTGTCAATCTTTCAGGTTGCTCCCTATGAGCGTCCAGCGCTTAGCAAGGCATATCTCTTCCCACAAGGTAGGTAATTGGTTTTGTGAAGATTATGTATAATATTCTCATATCCTTCCTTGAAGTACATAAGTATCTATTGTACTGCAACCACTTAAATATCCTTGCTTTCTTTTTTTTTTATGCATTCTTATGCTCTCATAAGTGAACTAACCCCTTTAATATATTTATTGGACAGTGTACTTATTGGCAAGAATAAAAAATGCTCAACTCATCTTTACTTGTTATAAATTTTGTTTTTTCTCTTGATAACTATCCAAACATTTTTTCAACCATCAGCGGGATGGCATATCTATTGCTGAAGCTTTGTATATCTGATGCAGCATTCAACCATTGTTACTTTTTCTTCAATTTATATATAGATGACTGGAATGGAATTGTATATATAGCTTTGCAAATATGGAGCTTTAGTGGAATTTCCTGTCTATTCCTTTCGCAAGTTCTTTTTGTTAATTTACTGTGTACTGAACCAAATGACAGCTCTCTAATGAACAACCGTCTTCTCAATTTATTGTCTTCACATTTGCTTCTTTTTTACTTACAGGTGCTGCAAGGCTACCAGGCTTTCATGTCTGTGTTGGAAGTGGTGGAGAAAGGTTACTTCCTGAATGGTATACAGAGAAAGGTTAGTGTGCTTTATTGATTATGTTAAGTATGTTAATTACTAACATTGTGGAAGAATATAGGTCATTATGATGGACTGGATGGAATTATTAAGATGGTCCTGTATTTCTTTCTGTCCAGTCTCGTTTTTCCTAATTTGAAATTATAGTCTTAAAGCATTAGTAGCTTGATAGTTTTACCCTCTATGAAGGAGATTTTAAAAAGTTAATTCTGAAAGAAGTACAAAGGTGAATAGATTGGATTTGCTGAAGTTTCTTGTTTTTTAGGTTACATTTCGTTATTACCTGAGGTTTCTATACTTGGTAAGACAGATCGGGTTTTTTTCCATCTAAAAAATGTGAATTTTCTCTTAGCTTATTCATGGAAGGCATACAACAACAACAACAACAACAACAAAGCCTTATCCCACTAGGTGGGGTCGGCTACATGGATCATACTTATTAATGGAAGGCATAAGTATTGCAATTAGAATAGGCTAACATACTTCTGTGAGATCTTATTGCATCATTCTTGACTTCATATGACAGAGAAAATTAGTTTGTCTACTTGTATTTTTTGCAGAAAGAAATTTAAATTCAATATGTCTATAAATTATAAGGCACTAAAGTAATTTTATTTTATTTGATGCAGGAATAGAACTAATTCTCAGCACAGAGATTGTGAAGGCAGATCTTTCATCCAAGAGTCTAACCAGTGCAGCTGGTTCAGTCTTCACCTATGACATTCTGATAATTGCAACTGGTTCCACTGTAAGAAGAGCAACCAGAGCTTAATAGATATTAAGTTTTCCATAAAATTTGACCACCTTCAGCGGCTTAGCATACATGTAAATTAATTATAAGTATTGCAATAATTATTTTGCTCTCCCTTTTACAGGTTATATATCTCACTGACTTTGGAACTCCAGGAGCAGATGCCAACAACATCTTTTATCTAAGGGAGATTGATGATGCTGATAAGCTTTTGGCAGCAATGCAGGAAAAAAAGGAAGGAAAAGTTGTCATTGTAGGGGGAGGATACATAGGCCTTGAATTGAGTGCAGTAATGAAGATCAACAACTTTGATGTTACCATGGTGTACCCTGAACCTTGGTGCAGTAAGTTTCAGTTGCCAGCTAGCTTGTCCCAAATATTATATTTCACTTAAAATAACCTTCATATAATTAAGTAGTTTCAAATCTCAGAAGTATCTAAACTAATTCTTAAAAGTATTTAAAGTCTCAAGTTTGTTTGAAGGGATGTTTGTCTATATCCTATAGTTGATGGCCTACTTAACTTTACATTGCTAACTAATTCTTTTGTAATGCAGTGCCCCGCCTTTTCACCTCAGACATTGCTGCATTTTATGAGGGTTATTATGCAAACAAGGGAGTTAAGATTGATAAGGGGACATTAGTGGTTGGCTTTGATGCAGATTCCAATGGCAATGTAAGTTGACCAGATAGCAAAATAAAATCTCTAATTGTATGATGTCACTCTGATAGATGTGCTCATACTCAATGAAAGTATGATTAACAACATTATGCATTTTTTAGGTAAGGTCAGTGAAGTTGAAAGATGGAAGAGTACTTGATGCTGATATTGTGGTTGTTGGTGTTGGTGCAAGACCTCTCACAAAGCTTTTCAAAGGCCAAGTTGTGGAAGAGAAGGGTGGAATCAAGGTCATAACAAATTTCTTTTTACTTTGACTTCCTTGAAATACTGACAAGAATCCCTCAACTTATATATACACGCACAATAACTTCAAAGTTCTTGACCTCTAACCTTAGCACCTTAAGCTACCTGCTACTATTTCTCGATCTTCAACCCACAAAGTCACAACAATTAATCAACCTACTAGTGTTCCGTGGATCTTCCCGAAGTTCTCCAATGTCTTGCCATTTTTCTTGTAAACTTTAGGTTTTATGCGAATATTTGTGTAAAATTTTATGTTACATGGTAGTGGCTGGTGAATCTTAATCTTGTCTTCTTGGACTTCCTGAACTTCAACATCATCAGTTTCACATCACATTCCACCCATCACCCACCTCCTTAGATTATCTGTTAGGCATGCATGTTCAATTCATTTTGGTTAATAATCCTATGCTTGCAGACTGACGAGTTTTTCCAAACAAGCGTTCCTGGGGTATATGCAGTGGGTGATGTAGCTACCTTCCCTATGAAGATATACAATGACATCAGGCGAGTGGAGCATGTTGATCATTCCAGAAAATCAGCAGAGCAAGCAGTAAAGGTAATCAGCTTTTCCTAACCTCTGTTCGTGCTATTTTTTTTATCAGTTTACGGAGCTCTTACTATTTAGCTATTTGATTTTACCTCCTCACAGGCTATCAAGGCAAGCGAGGAAGGCAAAACAATCGAGGAGTACGACTACCTTCCATATTTCTATTCTCGCTCATTTGATTTGTCATGGCAATTCTATGGTGACAACGTTGGCGAAACTGTCCTCTTTGGCGACAACGACCCTGCATCGGCTAAACCCAAATTTGGATCTTACTGGATTAAAGATGGCAAGGTGGTGGGAGCTTTTCTAGAGGGTGGCTCCCCTGATGAGAACAAGGCCATAGCCAAAGTCGCAAGGGTCCAACCCGCAGTCGCCAGCCATGAAGAGCTGACAAAGGAGGGTCTTGCATTTGCGTCCAAGATCTGAGGAGGACAAGCCTGGACAATTACTATGGACATGGGTTCCTGTTGCCAAGATTAGGCACACTTTCTGATATCATGCATGAACTTGGTGTGACTGATTGCAGATCTTATACTGCTTAATCGTGATTTATGTATCGGACATTGTTTACATTGTGACTGCCAATAGTGGAAATTTCTACTGATGGAATAATGAGTAGTACCTGGTTACGTTGCAATTCTGGTAAAAATATGGAACTGAAAGAAGAAAAAGAACACAATTTGTGTTAGACTCTCGTGTGTCAAAATAAGAACTAAGAAGATGCAACTACGGGGTAGAATTGGTCCTGGATCATCCACGAGCCAATGCCGGCCCAAGGATGAGGCCACTTAAGCAACTGCTTATGGCCTGACCCCATATTAAAGCCCATTAATAAATTATTAATCATTATTAATAATTTAAAAATATTATTAAGGGATAATTATTTATGACTCTTATATTAATTTAAAATCATTAATAAATATGTATGCTATTTTTATTTCTAATATCATTCATCTAAATCATAATTAATTCATAATAACTAAATATCTTATCTTGTTTAATTCAATTTATGAGTTCGTGTCATATTTAATTTGTTCTCAACAATCAATAATACATGAATTAAAATTTTCCATAATTAATCAAATATTACTTTAACTAATTTTGTTCACAATTAACATTAATTTTGTTCTTTTACAGTAAAGACCTATACTTCAAAATATATTTCTTATTTATTGTCTTAATTAGTAAATTGTTTTAAAGATATAATTATATATTTCCGTATCAAAAATTAAAATACGAATTAAATGTAATATATTTTTTTATTTACATTATTATTTTTTATATAATTTCGTTTTAGGGTCCGAATTTTTTGAGATGACTCTGCCATCCATGTTATAATACAAGTTTCTGTATTAACTTCAGGACTCTTTGTTGGTGATTGCAATCTGCTCGGGCGAATTTAATTTAATAATTCTTACAGTTCCTCGTAAATGCACATTATGATCACCACTGCAAACTCTACGAGGGTTTCGACATATTTTCACATCATCATCAAATGTATAGTTAGGTAGCTGCTGTTGTATCTGAGTTTACTGCTGTTATTATCATTATTTCAGTAATGCATGGTTTTTCTCATGTCATAGGTTCAACTAATAGATGTATCTGAGTTTAATGCATCACATCACATATTTAAGCTAATATTGTAAGACCGATGGATCCGGATTATCCAACAAGTCAGGTCGAATTAGTTGACTGAGATCAAATCAAATGATTGAATGGGATAATATAAATTAATAAAAAAAATAAATAAATTAAAGATATTATTGTAATATTATTAATATGTAGTATCTTATTTCACAAAAATATAAAATAAAATATAACAAAGTAATAGAATAATTCAAATCAAATAACGTAATAAAATAATTCAAATCAAATATTTTCTAAATAAGTAAATCTTCTGATGTAATTATAAATAAACAGAAATATTGACAAAAATTTATATATTATTGAGGAAGAAGTTGAAAAATAAATTCCAAACAAAATTATATAAAAATATATATATGTCTAAAAATTTTAATATTTTTTTATATTTTACATTTTACAACTTGATTTATCCGAAACGATCAAACTCGTTGAGTTAATAGATTGAAATCAAATTTTGAATAAATTTGATCGGATTAAAATAGATTAATTTGATGACCTAACTTTGAAGGACTTTGGGACTATATTATTGCCCGACACCAATCCGACCGTCTAGCAGGCCAAATTTTACAATACTGTTTTAAAATCATTGGCTTTAAGTTTACTGCATCAGGTAATATTTTTTGTTTCAAAATATGTTTAAGCTCATTGGCTCGCTCACCGAGGCCAACAACTTGTACCTGCACGGCACGTGATGGTTGGGCCAACTCTGGTTTGTCGGAGATCTGACGGCTAGAAAAATTTGTCCGAGGACCATCATGAACCGTCAGTTTTCCATATCCATAAGACGTCGCAACCGGATAAGTCAAAACAAAACAAAAAAAAAAAAAAAGAGAGAAGGGAAAACAAAGCCCCGGATCTTCGTCTTTTCGCCTTGTTTTCTTTCCTTGGATTCTTCGGCGGCGAAGGTGGGCGGCAGGAATCGTCGGAGATATCACGCCGTCCCTTTGGGCGTGTAGAGAGAAGGCGGCGGCGGCGGCGTCGACGGCGGGAGGGGGGAGATCGCCGGGCGAAATGCGAGGTAGGAGATGTGGAAGGAGGTCAGGGACAGGGAAACGGGAAAGTTATTCCCCAGCTCATTCGCCAGCCGTGTTCGCTCCCAGCGCGTCGGCGCTCTCGACCTTTCTAACGTCAAGGAGGTCGTCAGCCCCCATCATGGCGCCGTAAACTCCCTCCAGGTTCGTGCGGCTTTTGATTTAGACTCTTTTGTTTCGTTGCCCTTTTTTGTACCTAAATTTGTTGGACCTTCCACAAGCAGTGTTTAATCTATGTAAAGAGTGCTCATGCGATCCTGTTAACATTTTGGATTCGATCCATCTAAGTCTTCACATAACCGGTCATGATTGTTAGCAGTTTGCTACAAAGCCAATTGTTGGAAATATTTTTGTGCTCTGAATCTTTTATGCGAACATGAGGCTTAACATTGCTCTTACAATAGTTCAAACCTTAGGGAAGATCGAACAAACTGATACACATTCAGGTGCTAATACCCGATAATATTGATGGAAGATAAATTGCACAATTATCTTATTACCTTGTTGCCAAGAAAAAAATGGATAAGGCTTAAATATAGCAAGTTTCACATGAAGAACAATGCTTTTGAAAAAACCAGTGCATTTGCCATTTTTCTTTATTAATGAGGCCTGACATATTTGGTTGTTGCACTGAAAAGACATAATATAAAAAAGGGGGAAGGAGAGGGAAAATGAAGGCTTTTATTTGTGATTTTTGTTGTTCTATCTTCTCTTTGTCTTACCACAATGAAAATTGTTCAGTGACATTACTCATATGGTTTGTACATTTGTTACTAGTAGCATACTGGGATTCAAAAGAAAAATTTATTATGAAATGTTGGTATGACAATGTATAGTTGGTCATATCATTTGACATTATGATCAGGTTGATTTGACTGAGGGGCGGTATCTTCTTTCTGGATCATCAGATGGATCAGCTGCTGTTTATGATATCCAGCATACTGTGGACTATCATGGTGGCATAATTGCAAGACATCGAAGTCTTTTTGTTGTTGACAAGCAGCATGAACACGGGCATAAATTTGCTGTGTCTACTGCTGTCTGGTACCCTGTGGACACAGGGCTTTTCATCACAGGTTCATTTGATCACTTTATTAAAGTCTGGGACAGCAATACTACCCAGGTACTTTATTTGGTGGTCATTCCTCTCGAGCATGACTTTCTTTAATTTTCTTTTACGATGGATATTCTCATGACTTAGGTTGTCATGGATTTTAAAATGCCTGGCAAAGTATATGGTGCAGTTATGTCTTCAATAGCTAAATCACACATGCTTATTGCTGCTGGTAGTGCGGATGTCCAAGTTCGTCTATGTGATATTGCTTCTGGAGCATTTACCCATACATTATCTGGTCATCGTGGTAAGATTCATTACTGAGATACTCTCATGGTTCACATATGTTTAGTTTTCACTTTAAATGCAACCAGATGGTTAAGACCATGCATTCTCTTGTATCAACAACAACAACAACAATAACAAAGCCTTATCCCACTAGGTGGGGTCGGCTACATGGATCATACGACGCCATTCATTCGTTGATCCATGTTCATAAGATTCGACAGGGTTTTACGCTGGCTGTCGGGGCCTAACACAACCCTCCTCCTTTATCCGGGCTTGGGACCGGCTATAAAACATAGGCGGAGTTATAAGGGAAGATAAATATTCTTATAAAAGAAGTTTTCCTACAATACCTCACGACCAGCAAGAGTTAGAAGCACAGTACCAAGGCCTCCAGCAGTTAACCATTTCTGAGTAGAAAACCCCAACAGTTCCATGAATAAAGAAACTGCTGCAACCCATACTGCAGTGTATATGGCTTTTCCAGCAAATTGGAAACCCATTTTTCATGCATTCTCTTGTATCCTTATGGGATATTCTATTTGGTAAGTACATAAAGTGGACTAAGCATTCTCAGGTTTGCTTGATTTATATGTTTGTGATGGCAGATGGGATCATGACATTGGAATGGTCCACCTCTAGTGAATGGGTTTTGATGTCTGGGGGCTGTGATGGTGCAATCCGCTTTTGGGATATCAGGCGTGCAGGATGCTTCCGTGTCTTGGACCAGTCAAAATCTCAACTTGGGAGGCGACCTCCTTTCTTTGAATGCAAATCGAACATAGTACGCTCACTAATAATTTTTAACTGTTTTAACACTCCATTGAAGAATATGCAGACTTGTATCCTATTACATGAAGAAGAAAGCATACATTCTATTCTATTCAACACATTCATCATGTTATATCTAAGTTAATAATTCTATGGCTGACCTTTAAAGATTTAGCTTGGGGGGCCATAAACAAGTGGCGATATTAATACAAAGGCAAGGAGCCAAAGAGCTTTCTATTACATTATTCATATAATAAACATAACCAAACATAAACCACAAGGCAGAGAACAAGGAAGGACACACTTATACTTTAGTCTTGATCTTATTTTAAATCTCATAATTCACTTTTGATTTGCTAACACAACTGTCAATCCAAATTAGGTCCATTTTTCACCTATAACAAAAAAAAAGTGTTTTGTTCTTCCTCAGAAAAGGATAAACAATCATAAAAGTTGTATTGTTTTGCTAGAAGTTTGCCATTTTAAATAATGCTTTAGTGGGACTTAAATAAACTTATAGTAAAAGTGATATTAGAGTCATAACTAGAGGGAAGAACAGGGAAACACAAAAAAGTCAGTTTCTTCTTCGTTCCTTTCTACAATGTAAAAATCCGTTCCAAAATAACAAGGCTAATCATGAACTCCAAATAAAAATGAACTTCCATAGTTTACATGGAAAAGCTTGAGTCCTTGTACCCAGGGTAATCAACAAGAATGATAATCTGTTTCAAAATAACAAGGCTAATCATGAACTCCAAATAAAAATGAACTTCCATAGTTACATAGAAAACTTGAGTGTTTGTATCTGGAACCAATTGTTTTTCTGCTATTGTGTTTCAAATAAAACAAAATTTTCAAAGGAGTTAAAAAATCATTCTGAGGCATAGCACTTCATGCAGGCAAAATTTTAACTTGCATGTTTTATGCAAATACACTTTCAAATGCACGGTCCTAAGTCCTAACAGATGCATGTAATTTGTTTCCTTGATTATTCATACACCACTTGGATGAGCTCATTTTGAACCATTCTTTTTTATCTTTTCTTTTTCTATTATCTTATGGGAAGAAAATTATACTGAGGGAGAATATTTTTTATTATTATTAATTTTTTTTTTGAGGAGATACTGAGGGAGAATATTATAACTTGTTATACTGTGTAATTCAATTTCCAGAGTTCTAATTTTGTTGTCTAATTTATTTCCTCATGCGTTTATCCTTGAATGAGCTTTTAACCTGAGAAATTTCATGTTATCTTAGGTTTTGTAATATGAGAAAGAAAACCCCCTAATATAATGTTCCAATTTATGTTGCATGTAAATATATGAATTAAAGTAGAATATGCACTAACGTTGTTTGGCTATTTCTACCTATTTATCCAGTGCTTTAATATTTCTTTTCCCTGATTTAGCAAGCAACAACGAGAACAGCTTTGGCAGGACCAGCCTCTGGTAATAAGTCTGCTAGCAAGAAAAGGGGTTCCCTTGGCGGTGGAAAGAAGCAGTCACAATTCCTTCATAAGAGTCAATTTAAAGGATCTGTATCTGTACCGCAGAGGTCACATCCTGGCATGTCTTCCAGCCACATTCGTTCCACAGCACATTATGGTGCTGTAACAGGATTAAAAGCAAGTGGAGATGGCATGTATCTTCTGAGCTCAGGTCATTGTTCTTAGCTTTTCTCTAATTGTCTTTGGGACAAGTTACTGGTTTACTTTTTGTTGTCTTGAAAACTTGGAAGCAGAATCGTGATAAAGCTTTGCCTTTGTTTCATAAAAGAAGATGAATATAATATGTTAAGGGTGTAGCTTACTGATATTCATAATTTAACATTAGAATTAGTTACATGGGTGGAAGTTAGGAACATAGGATGGCCAGAATTAATTCACAAAGTGCTCTGTATGTCCTTCCTCTTCTTTTCCAACTGTGCATTGATTTACCTTCCAGGCTAATCTCTTGTAAACATTCTTTTGTGCAGGTTCTGACTCACGATTAAGGTTGTGGGATGTCGAATCTGGATGCAACACATTGGTAAACTTTGAGGCTATGCGCTTACAGACCAGTAAACCATTACAGCTTGCTCTCAATGAGGATTCATCTTTCGTTTTTGTTCCGTGCATGGCCACTGTTAAGGTGGTTAAGCTACCAAATCAAGGATTTTTTCTATAATGCCTAGCATTATTTGTTGACATTGGAACTTCTTTTTGCTGGCACTGATAGGCATATGACGTGTGGTCTGGTATGCTGTTCCGAACGTTTCGTGGTCACTATGACTCAGTTAACTGCTGCTGTCTCAATTCAGTGGATCAAGTAAGTACACCGGAAATCTTTTTTGTAGCGTCATCACAGCAGTTGTAAAAGCAACCTCATGGTTTGCAGGAGCTGTACACTGGGAGCAATGACCGTCAAATACTTGTGTGGTCTCCACACCACCCATCGAATACTGAAATGGTACTTCAACTTTAGTTTCTAATAGTTTGTTCATACATGAGGAAAGAGATATTAACATTTCCTTTGATTTTGAATTGTCCACTGAAGGGTTCTAAAATGCTATTACTATGGACAGGAAGAAGATGGAAGAAAAGGGCTGGCAGATCAAGATAACTGGAGCGACTAAGGCAACTTTCATTCCCACATGATTGTTCTTCCATCTGATACCCTTTAATATTGGAAGGTATCCTAAATCAAGAGAGAGAGCCAGTGTTTGCTGTGATGGAAGATACGAGGATGACGTGTTAAAAAATGTTTAGTTGGAATGTTAGGGGTGTTGAATTTTAGAGCATGTCATGTATACACGTGTAAATTCTGAAAGGCCAAGCAATATGGTCTAACCTTTCCTCTAAAAAAAATGGTCCGGCCTTTTTTATCTCTACTTTGTTCATATAGTAGTTTCTCTCTCGCAAGGACTTTGACTCTAGTGTATGGTACTGCATTTAATTTATTTGATCGTGCCAATTTGGTTGGTTGCTCGAATGTTGTTTAACTCATCTAATGCACATCGTGCAGAGAGGTCATGATTTATTGTGGTTTTGCAGATGGGATGATGGGAGTAGATACAGGTGGCAATAAGAGGAGCAGGAGGGGGCAGAAGAGGGAGACAAGTTGAAGCATTAGTTTGGAGGCAACAAAGAAAACAAAACAATAATCGATCATCTGTTGGTAATAACGGTTAGTTGAAGCATTATATTTTTTGGGTCGTAGTCTTATGTGATATTTATTGTGAAAGAGTTATTATAACGTGGTTTTTCATTTTGCCTTTTGCAATAGGCATTGGTTAGCTTGGAAAAAGAAAAGTTGGACAAACATAATGTTGATGTGCTCTCATGGGCCCATCAGTGAGCCGCGCGATGGCGCACACGCATATAAGGGGCGTGTGATATATTCCCCTTGCCCCCTCGTCTAACTCTTCTCCGCCTTTTCTTTCTCTATAAAAGAGGACCACTATCGTGGGTCAAGGTGTGCTTTAGTGTGGATTGATGTGGCTAAGCATTCTGTTTTTCCGAAGTTCGATTTTCGATCTCGTTTCTTCTGAAATTCGATCTTCGATCTCGAGGTATAAGTGCACTTGCAAAGTGTTCGTAGGAACGCCATAATGGTTCGTTTCCACAACTAGAGGTATTCCACAATTTAAGATATATATGTATTATAAATCCAATATTGGTATCAATTGTTTTTATATTTTCTTGAACTCGTAATTGTGCTTGAAAAAATAATATTTATTATTATTTTTAGGATCAACACATCTCGAATGTATGATCATGACTATGGACAAAGTGATTTTTGTCATCACAAATATATTACTAGATCATAATACACTTTTTTTTCCATTTTTTAATATTTTGACGAACTTTTTTGATTTTTTTGCATGTGTTGCCAAAAAGAAGAAACAAATGGAAAACTATTTCCATGGGCACAAGACCCGTTGGGAGGGCTCAGTATAAGTGCAAAGGTGTTACACTCATAAATTGGTAGCTAGTAATGGCACTCGACCCTGTTTAGAGCGGGGGGACACTCTCTTGTCCTAACCCCGTTGATCGACATTTTGCTCGACTCACGGGTCACATAGTCGAATGCTCGATGTGGGGGAATCTAATCCCCCCTTGATCCCCGTGAGGCTCCGAACTTTCGCGGGGACCTCAATTCCCAGGTGGATGCCGTGATTAGCGATCATCTGTGTCATCGAGCAAATCCTCCATCGCCTCCACATAGTAGTCCTCGTCGGAGAAGAGGGTCAGTAGCATGTTCACCTGCTTGAACGGAATCCATCGGAGCATCATTACAAGGTTCGGAAGGAGGCGATGTAGTTGGAGCACTAACATGGCTTCGTCGGGTGAAAATTGCAGCATCCATGGTTGGATTTCATTGAGTTGAGTGGCTACGACACCACGAAATGTGAAGAAGATGTGCTCGGATCGTGCGAGCTCCGCCAAGTGCAAGCCGTCAAGCCGACTTCAACTGAGGGTTGATGCGGCCTCAACGCCCAAGGAATCACTAACGACAACGGAGGGTTCTGTGAGGGTGGGATGCAGTCGGAGACCACCGACGAGGAGGACAACAAGGAGGATGACACCAACAGAGGCGGAAGGCGCATGACAGTAGGTCGTGGCGAGCACGAGGGACGTAGGAAAAGTGAGAAGGGGCGCCGACTTCATGAAGGGCTGATCGTGGCCTTCAGTGCCCAGAGGATCATCGCGCTCCTCAGTGGCGGTGACAATGGAGGGGATTGCGAGGGTGGGCCGAAGATAGCTGTTGAGTAGGATGATGCTGGCAGAGGCAGAGCGAAAGGTCGTGAGACAGCATGTCGTATTCCATAGGCGAGCACAAGAGAGGTGAGAAGGGCGTCGACTCAACAAAGGGCTGATTGCCAAGGGATCACCGCATTCCTCAGCGACAACGAAGGCAGAGGGGTCAACGAGGGCGAGGGGCGCCAAGAAACCGTCAGTGTGGAGGGAGACGAGTAAGACGACGTTGACAGAGGCGGAGTGGAGGGGCAGCATGAGCGAGAAGAGGGACCTAAGAGAGGTGAGAAGGGGAAGACGAAGGTGGTGGAGATGAGAAGGGTAATCCTCGATCCTCGAAAGAAGGTGCGGGGGCAGTTGGCTCCCCATTCCCGACCACGCGATGGTAAAATAATCTGAACTCGGAGTCTCGATCGAGGATTCCTCTCGGGGCCTTGATCAGGGATTGCTTGGGGGGGGGGGGGGGGGCGGGGGGGGGGGGGGGGGGGGGGATATTGCCATTCCTACTAACCAGAAGTGACATAGTACACAATTTTTGTACTTGTATATTTTTCAATTTTCAGATAATATTAAAAAATTCTAATTTAGAATTTCAAAAATAGAAAATTTCATATTTTTCTTAAAACTTTCATGTAAGTATCAAAATATTGCATGCAAATATGTAACAAAGAATAATTATTAAGAATTAATTAATATGTATGGCAATATTAATTTTTTGGATATGTGTTAAAATAAATGTTTTATGCAAATATGTAACAAAGAATAATTATTTGATCTAATTATACAAATTATAGGTAATTAAATATTACATGAAATATATGTATTCCTTTTGTAGGACCCATGAATCTTGAGATTCAAATATTGTCATAATAACTAATGTCTTTCTCTTGAGTGGTGTGTGACACGAAATGCATATCTAGAAAGATTTCGAGGAAGTAGCTTAGTGCATTGCCGACGCAGTTTCTAGAAATATGGTTGACGTGTGATGGTGATAGTACAATTTTTTTGTTATGATGCCGAGACGATGGATAGTGCAAGATCCCCTATGCACGAGTCTTCATTGTCGTAGTCAAATTAAAAATAATTTGGTGTGCTACACGAAATGAATTCGATGATTTTGAATTATAATTTGATTCAAAACTCATAGAGTAATTTTTTTAATTATGTGTTAATTCAAAATTAAAAAAGTTAGATTAATTTTGTCGCATTACTAATATAATGAATTATAATATTTCTTGTAGATTGTGGGAGATGAGTGGGAGTACATCAACCTCTCAATATCATTACTCAATGAGTATTGTCGTTTCATTATTTATATTTTTGGAGACAAGATTATAACATACATAACACTGATTTCTCCTATTTTGTAATAAAATTATATCATGACTTTCAAAATAATCATTGCTTACCTGAATAAGAATGAAAAGCTAAACAACGATAATTATGATATTTGACATTGGAAGGTCAATATCTTTTAGAATAATAAGAGATCTTGGAAATCATTTAACTCTGTTGTGAATGAACTTGCACCAAAAAATAATTCCCAATGCTAAAGGGATATGGAGGCATATTAGGTTTGGTCAAAAAAAGATCGCATTGCTCACATTACGTTACTGAGCACGATGACCAATTCTTTCTTATGCGAGTTCGAAGTATATAAGACAACCTTCGAACTGTGGATGATATTTTGCAATAAGTAGGAGTCACCACGAACACCAAGCGCTGAATGCTAACGATCAACTTTTATCAAAAGCGACTAAATCATACGATGAATGAGCATGTTCAGAAGATGTCTAATATGATCCGTGAACTCAAGAATGCAGGACAAGTGCTCGATGATGAGCAATAGTGCAAATGCTGATCCACTCTCTTCTTACAATTTGGGAACACATGCGTTATAACTTGATGCACAATAAAATGTCAAAACTTTTCAACGAAAATGCACAACGTGAATATCTCTCCGATTATTCAAAATGTTATGTCATGAAAAAAGTATAGTTAGATTAACAGTAACAAGGCCCCCACAATAAAGCGGTGTTATAGAAAGACATAATCACACCTTATATGATATGGTTTGATATGTGATAATGCAAACTAATCTTTTGATTTCGTATTGAGGAGGTGGCTATTGATTGTTGCCTACATCTTAAATCGTGTATCATTGAAATTCATTACCACCAATTTGTATGAACTTTGGACAAATTGAAAGACTAGCTTTAATTATTTGCGCCATTGAGGTTGCGCAACTTATATTTTAAACAATTCTCATAAGTATGAAAAGTTGGGTTAAAGATGACAGAAATGTATCTTTATAAAATATTATGAAGTCTCTAAGAACTATGTATTCACATGTGAAAAGGAAGATGTTAACATGACATAAATTGAAAGTAAAGATGCGACATTCATAGAAAATGAGATTCTTAAATAGGAAGATTCCGAGTTGATGACACAAGCAAATCAACATATTGAGGAGTTTGTCTTCTCCATCTCACATCTTGATTCTACTGGGAGAGAATCACAAATCGTCAACTGATGAAATTGAAAGTCCCTCATTGAATAATTGAAATCGAAGGGTTGCATTAAACATGAGGCACACGAAATCCATATAGTAAGTTTGGAAGATGAACTTGAACTTAAATATGTACAAGAGGTTCTCTCTTCCCTTGCTAAGGATGAATGAATTAAAACAATGGAGGAAGAGTTAAGATCCATATAGAAAGAATAAGTTTGAGGCTTAATTAATTTCCCACTAAGGCATGGATGAATCAATTGAAAGAAATAAAGTCTGTCTGCTGGTAAAAGTTTCATCCAAACAACATGTGTTGACTAGGAAGAAATCTTTGCACATGTTGTAAGATTTGCTTCAATTCGTCTAATATTATCTATAGTCGTGCATATGGACTTAAAATTACATCAAATGGATGTAAAGATTACATTTCCCAATGAAAAATTACATGAGAAAATTTACATGAAGCAACCTCAAGATTTCATTGTAAAATGAGAAGAGCGCAAAGTTTGCAGACAACACTAGTCCATTTATTGATCAAACAATGATGTAGATAGTGGTATCTTAAATTCTATCAATTAATCATTTTGTACAATTTTACATAATTGATGAATATCACTGTGTGTGTTCATAAGTCTAAAGATAATTTTTCTACCCTAATGTTATATATGGACGACACTCTGATTGTTGGAAATAATAAGGTTTTTGTCATTATCATTACGCAATGATTGTTTTCCATCTTTGAGATGAAGAACATGGATGGAATAACCTACATATTAGATGTGAAAATCCAAAGAGATCGTTCCAAAAGACTCCTTGATTTGTTGCAGGAATCATACATAAATAAAATTTTGGAATGCTTTTGTATTGATCGGTTGTAAATTCGTTAATACTCCTATTATGAAAAACGAGTTTTAAGACTAGACATGTGCCTTAATACTCTAGAGGAACAAAAGATGTTTCCTATGTAAGTATGGTGGGAAACATGATGTGTACTCAGCAAAACATATATTTTACCATGAGCTTGATAATCTAGAACGTCAATACTGAAAGGCGATAAAGGGAATCATGAGATATCTTAGGGGTACACCAAATCTTGCATTATGTTATCATGAAGGAAATCGACGACTCATTGATTCATTGATGTTGATTGGGTTGCTGACGTTGATAAACGAAAATTCACATTCGAATACACTTTCCATAACATCTTAAATTGCAAGAAATAAGATCGTGGGTCATTGTTAACTATGAAGACATAATTCATATCTTTTTCAGTGATAGTACAAGAGGCTCAGTAGTTTAAACAATTTCTTTAAATCTTGAGAATTTATGAAAATATAATGAAGAAAATTATCACCACTCCTTTTTGAGACGAAGAGTAGGTATCGGCTTAGTATGAGAAGTACTACTGCAAAGGAAATCATATCGAAGTACAAATTTGTACGAGTCTAAGAAGTAAAAAAAGAGATATCAGATGAGTACACATCAACGTATAAAAATGATTGTTAATTCGTTCACTAAACCATTGCTCATAGAAATATTCTTGAGACACCTAAATGCTTTGGGGTTACATAGATTATATATATATATATATATATATATATAAAGCTGATGCATTACAATTATTCTCCATCCATCTTTTCTCTATATATTTTTTTCTTATTTTTTTATGAATTTTCTAATTTATTTATTTCTTAGATAAACTCTTTAGTTAAAATATTAAATGACAAAAACTCACGGACCCACTACATTGATAATATAACAGTTTCATCCGTTTCATGTTTTTTAGTGGTATTAACTAATCGAATGACCAATTAATATTTTTTTATATTATATAACTGCTTTATATCTTTTATTTTATTAAATTAATGCAACCAAAATCATTTATATATCCATATAGGGGCTCTAATCAGTTATGAGTTCAGGATTCAAACTCTTACTATTACTCATAAAATATATTACTTCAATGAGTTCTCATTTATAATAGAAAAAAGTCATTATTGATATCTAAACGTATCTTTTTTATTCTATTTGATCTTTTCATCTCATGGAGTGCTGGTGTTATAAAGTACTAAACGTATCTTTTCTATTCTATTTGGCCTCCTCATCTCCTTTTGGAGTGCTCATTAATTACTATTAATTAGATTTACGTTGTATTCTGATTTAGAAGTATTGGTGTCATTAAGTAATTAAAATTGTTATTATTAACTTTTCAGTTACTAAATGTTTGAAGAAACTCCTGGATGAACTTTTCTTGGATTGTAATTGTAATAAAATTGATTTACAAGAAGCATGAACATCAAGTCACCATTCTTTATTTTTCTCTTTTCTTTTCTGCATTTCTGGATACATATACAGATAATTCAAAATTAAACATTAAACACATTAATAATTATCTTGTTGGAAGATGAAAAGACTCTCATTTTATACATAATCCACACTTGCCGCACTAGTGCTTCCTTGTCCTTTCGTCAGCTTAACACCTTCATTGTCATTGTCGTGCTCAACACCTTCATTGTCGTGCTCTATTTCCTGTTCACTATCTCCTTCCCTCCCATTGCCGGCGTTGCCGTTGACTCCCCTGACCTCAGAGGTGACATCAGCATCATGCTCCCCTTCGTCTACATCGTCGATAATGTGCTGGCCAATACAAGGAGGGCATCACATCGAACTCCCCTTCGCCTACATCATCATTGTCGTGCTCAACACCTTCATTGTCGTGCTCTATTTCCTGTCCACTATCTCCTTCCCTCCCATTGCCGGCGTCGCCATGGACTCCCTTGACCTCAGAGGTGACATCAGCATCCTGCTCCCCTTCGCCTACATCGTCGACAATGTGCTGGCAGGGGACAAGGAGGGCATCACATCGAACTCCCCTTCGCCTACATCATCTACAGCGCGCTGGCAGGGGACAAGGAGGGCATCAATGCCACCACAACACACACATTCCTCCTCACCTTGTAGGTGTTCCTGGAGGGCGTCACCTTCACCTGCCCATGCGGTTCTTCACCGTGTCTGACTGCATCGAGAACAAGGTGGGCAAGGCGAAGGGTGCAGAGCGAGCATGGGGCGGCCTAGCCCCGCCCATACCTCAGCCAACACGGCCTTATGGGGTTCGACCCTTCCTGCTCCCAGTCAACCTCCCGATAGTTATGAAGGGATACTACTGTTGGCGCTACAAGCAAGTACAAGGCCATGCCTCCCAAAAAGTTTAAATGAAGGATATGGTAGGCAAGATTAGTAACCGAGGGGTAATGAAGTATTGTTTAACAATAATCACGTGAATAATTTTGTGTAAGAAGTAATTGGGGCGTATTTCATTGGTAATTGTTTTGTTTCTTTCAGATCGACTTATATGTTATTCCTAAATGTCATGGTAGAAATTTTGTTCTCTTAAGCTTTTGTTCTTTTGTTCTGGTCTTTTATTTTTCTAATTAAGGTAATCATTAATGTTCAGGCTAATTAGGTGTTGTGGTTTCGATGTTGTTCCTCCAAGAATAACAAAGTTTTGCACATTTGTATTATGGAACTTATATATGAATAAAAAAAATCATATATGTGCACAAAGATATACTTATGAATTAAAAGCATATATATGCACAAAAAAATGTCCTTAGCTCCCATACTGATGGAGTGACGTGCCTCGTCAGAGGTTTATAATTTGAACTTCATTCATGAAAGTTGTTTATTTATAACTTAAGGTTAATATTTGAAATATCATTAAAATATGAATAATTAAGACCATTAACTAATTACAAAGTCTTGGTGAATAGATAATTTCGTTTTTACTTTTACTGAAGTCATGATTCCCATGTAAATATTTTTTTCTATCTTTTAGATTTTCAATAATTACATTTATTTGCTAAATGTTGTATACACTATGCTATTAAACTATTACCATCAATGATCGATGTTACTATTTATTCTATACTCACATAATATAGATTACTACTTAATTTGAAAACTTACTTATCCGAAAATTAGGGTCCATTCATTTCTCTTCACTTTATACTTTATATATAATTAAAAAATAGCAAAAATGATTATAAAATACTATTCTTCTATCATTTTTTTTCTATTTTTTGTGTTTGCGTGCATTATCTTGGTAGATGGTATGAATTTTAAATATTTTCATATATAACATTCCTTTACTAATAACACGTTTTTTATTCAACATAAAATATAGTTATAAAATATTGATTCAACTTAAATTGAATTATTTTTAATCTTAGATGATAACCTCAATTTTGTATTTTTTGTATATCTTTTCTTATAAAATTATTTTATTTGTGGCACGTGCAAGAAATTTCGTGATATTTAATTTTTTGCAACAAATTTGAAAATTTAAATTCATCCCATTGAGATTTTACATTAGAAAAATATTTTTTATGAGGTGAGGATTTTTTTCTTTAAAAAATCATAATTATTCTAGAAACTTTTTCTACTAAACATGATCGTTTGATTACTTACATAATTTTGAGTCGATTACAATGGTTTTGTGGATTTAAAACTTATATGTATATAATTTGATTACACTTTTTTATTTATCTTTTGTGAATCAATCTCGACAATAAAATTGCTCAAGTGATAATTAAGTATCACTTATTATTATATCAAACATAGTGTTAATTGAACAATAATTAAATTTTAATATAAAAACATCTAAAAATAATATTGATTATTCAGCAATATTCAAAGGTTATGCATTCAATTGCACTATAATTTTGAATCACATATTGTGATATATTTTGTCTTTTGTTAATGTTAAAAAGGAGCATTAAGATTCACTATATATATAATAGGTCGCGCAAGGCGCGAAGGTGTTCACTAGTGTAATGATATTTTCAAAAGTTTTAATGAATATTTTTTTCATTGACCTTGTTATAAAGTTTTCTTATGCATGTGAAAAGTATGTCAACCAAACTTGAGTTTGTTCCTTCACACGAACAAACGCTTTTGACGCTTATAAATATAGCAAGTGCGAAAGAAATGTATGAATCATAATGTGATTCTAAAAATATATTGAAGCATGAGTTTAATAACTCAATATTGCCTGATTAAAAGAGAGGTCATATGTGCGATTCAGGCTTGGTGCTATATTAGAGCGAACAATTTGAAAATGCATATTAGGTGCTAAAAGGTAGCGAGTGAACTTAAGTCTATGCGGTGTATAATCTTTTTAAAGCTAGATATACGAGAGTCTCCATTAAAGCACTTGTGTTTAGTACCAAGTAAGCTAAGACGACCTAGATATATGATGAATGAATTAGTTCAATTGTCATCATAATGTGAGTTTTTAATAGATGATTTTATCTATACGTGCCCTTAAACTCTTGACTATGTCTTAAGAAAAGAAATTAGTGTTTGCTACTTTAATGAGGTACTTAAAGACAAAAAATAAGGTAGCATGTCGAGTCACGTCTAGGAAAGCAATTAGTTATGAGGTAAAAAACTATTATGAACCACATTAAATTTTCACATACAATCGGTCGATTATTTTCTTAAGTTGAAAAATATAGTACATATGAAAGCCAATTAACGCAGAGCAAGACATATGTTGTTTTAGCTATTCTGCAAGGAAAATTTAGGGTATATGAGTTACATGATTCTTTAACAATTTGTTGACTCATATGTGAGTTGTCATGACTCCTTGATGGATATGAAATATTTGCTAAAGATAGTTGAGTGATCATGAATTATTATAGATATCTTTCTAGCTCCTATAAAAGACATGCTTATACTCGTAGGTCTTATGACCCATTTATCATTTCTGGATGAATGAAATAATAATTATGTGCCAATGAGTGCAAGTGTGAGATTATTGATGTGCTCTTATGGGTCATCTGAGCCCATTGGGTGGCTAACGTGCGTGCGTTTGTCCATTCTTCACGAGCGGAAGTGCGCTTCACACGCTACGTGTGATGTGTTCCGCTACCCCTCACCCAAATCTCCTTCATCTATCTTTTTCTTATAAAAGGGGATGAATACAATGAGTTCAAGATGTGCTTTCGTATAGGTTCAGATAGAAATATTTTGAGTAAATTTCAATCATGGTCATTCAACTTAGGGGACATTCCTAATAAGGTCATCCAACTTCACTTTGTAATATTACGATCATTAAACTATAAAAACATTTCAATCAAGGTCATCGCGACCGGTTATGGCCGGTAAACTAGTAAATCGTTGACATAGCACAACGTCAGCATTTTCTCTTTCCTCCATGTCAAATTAAAATAAAATAAAAATTACAGCATCAACATTTTTCTCTCTGCTCCATTCAAACTTAATTTTGTATCTACATGTTCATCCAACTTTTCAAAATTTTCAAACAAGATCATTCAACTTTTTAAATTTTCAATCGCGATAATCATTAAAAACTTAAAAAAAAATAAATAATAATAAAAATAATAATTTGAAGACACTTAGATAGACTCTGTATATTTTTTTGGCATGACCCATTCGGATCGAGCCGCCCAAACTTTTTATGTGTATTAAATATATAATATTATAATAATTAATCATTTTTAATTAAGAAAATAAAAAAATTTAAAAAATAACACATCGATTATATTTTTTGCACTAAAATTTGAAATAATAGAAAATAAACTTTTCATGCGATATTTCATTGGGAACGAGTCAAATCGTAATGGCTCGTCTAGCGGGATGCTGGGCACGACAAGACACTCAACGGGTTGTTGAGCCACATTATTAATTATCATAATATTAAAAATTAAAAAATATTAATTTTCATAATATTATACAAAAAAATCATGTTTGGCTCAGCAATCCGTTGGATGTTGGGCCGTGTCTAGCACCCCGTTGGATGAGCCATTACGATTTGACTCGATATTATACAAAAATATCATAATATAAATTATTATAATATTATATATTTAATTTTTCTATTTTTTATTTCCATAATAAAAAAATATTAATTATTATAATATTATATATTTAATACACATCAAAAGTTTGGATGGCTTGATCCAAATGGGTCATGCCAAAAATATATCGAGCCAGTCTAAGTGCCTTCAAATTTTATTTTTTATATTTATTTTTTATTATTTTAAGTTTTTTATGATGACCATGATTGAAACTTTGAAGAATTGAATTATCTTGTCTGAAAGTTTTGAAAAGTTGGATGACCATACAAAATTAAGTTTGGATGGAGCAGGGAGAAAAATGCTGATATAATAATTTTTATTTTTTTAATCTGATGTGGAAGAGAGATAAAATGCTGACGTAGTGCTATGTAAGCACACAGTCAGCACGATTTACTAATTTACTAACTATAGTCGATCGCGATGATCTTGACTGAAATGTTTCTAAAATTCGATGACCATGATGTTACAAGTTGGGTGACCATGATTCACATTTACTGTTCCTTTCTCTTGGGCTGTGTTTGGATCGAGGAACCAAAGTTCTTCAAAGTTTTCAAAAAGTTCTAATGTGAAATGAAAGTTCTCATATGGTGTTTGGATAAAATTCGAGCACAACTAGAACTTTGATTGGCTGAAGAGTGGGTGTCCATGGCGGGCGATGGGAACGGATGACGCTCAACGACCTTCGATCTCCTCGTCCCTGCCATCCACTCATGACGTACACCTGGACGTCCTCCGCGCTTGCAGGTTGGAGCATGGTTGCGACTGCGGCTGTCCCTGCGCCTGTCCAGCCCGCCGACCCGGCCGGCGTTGCAATGCTTATTCATCTGCATAGAAGAGGAAAAGGGCAGAGAGAGTGATGGAGGCAACAAATTTGAGTGGAGGAGCGGAGGAGAAAAATGGGGGGCGATGACGATAGCGGCAGGGGAGACGACGGAGGACGGCGACGGCAGCAACGGAGACAGTTGGAGTGCGGTGACGGTAGCAGCGAAGACGACGGGGGTGACGACGGCGGCAGCGGAGACGATGGGGGCGGTGACGGCAGCAGCAGACGGTTGGGTGCGGCGGCAGCAGCGAAGATGATGGGGGCGGCGGCAACAGCGAAGACGATGGGACGACGACAACAACAGAGACGATTGGGGTGCTGCGGCAGCAACGGAGATGACGACGGCGGCGGCAACAACGGAGACGATGGGGCGACGACGGCAGCAGCGGAGACGATTGGGGTGCGACAGCAACAATAGAGGAGACGACGAGAATGGCGGCGGCGAGAAAATAGGAAGAGAATAGAGGGAGAGAGAAGAGAGAAAAAAGGGGAAAGTTTATGTTCTCATGATTGGTGAGAACATTTGTTCAAGAACTTTTGTAAAAAAAGTTTGCAGTGGTGTCACGTGACGAAAAGTTAGAAAATTCCTGTCATGAAGAGTGTTTGGTAGAACTTTGCCCAGAACTCTACTGCCAAACACACTCTTGAGGAATGCATGCACCAAAAAAGTGTTCGTAGCTTTTGCTAAGATGACTCTCGCTTTCGCAACTAGAGATGTCTCACAATCTTATATTTATGTGTTAGAAATTCAACACTTTTAAGGAGAAATTATCTGTTCTGCTCTGCTGACAGCTCTTCAAGGCATTTATGTTGCTTCCATGTATGAACTGGAAGTACACTGATATTGACACCATATAAATAAAATTAGGGAGGAAACGAGAAAATGAGAGAATCAGAACAAATCGATTGGCCTGCAAATTGTTTGCGATAATGTATTTGAAGCCCATGTTGTCTTAGTCAGTGGTGTTCACTGTCCAAGGAATTTTTTTTTCTTTGTTTTCTCAGCTCATGATTTTCTTTTTTTACTTACTCTTTTTTTTTCTTAAGTCAAGGCATAAAATTTGCTTTAACGACACCCAAAATGATTCACCAGCCATTTGGTCGAACCATCTAACTTTGAAAGGTCTTTACTTGTATTTATGGTTGAAGCATTATCATGCCACTTTTAGTTTTCTAGATTTTGGTGTCCTTTGTTTTGCGAATAAGTCGATCCGAATAGCGTCATTTAATCTGTCGAATATCTTCTATTCCGCCGCACACATGCCGATAACGATGTACCCTATTCCGCCTCGTCATTTGGTTCGTCGAGAATATTGGGTGCTGAAGGACATTTTCGACGTTGTCGTCGATCGAATACCACAATATTTGAGATCGTCGATCAAATACCGCAATCCAATAATTGTGCAGCGGACATAATTAAATATGGATCGGAAGAGTTGTTGATGATTATTCCTATTCCGCTCTCTTTTTGACAAAATTCAGATGATTAACACCTTATTCCGTGACTTATTATCGAACTCAACGGCGCCTTTGTGTCGCTTTTCCCTTTTACTGTATTTGAAGGAAAACAGCCATGGTCTTGTACAACCGCTCATTGTCTGCAAGCAATTTATCTATATGATGAAAAATTCATGATAGTTGTGACCTTTTTGCTGGTCTGCATGGCGGAAAAAAATTACAACGGTAACATCCTATAAGATTATACATTGAATTAAGAAAAAAGGAGACATGGCACAAATTTTGATTCCATGATTGAGGTGCTTGAATCCACCAAACTCCATTCCAGGAAGCTGCGATGTGGGACCTTGTGGAGGTTCAGAAAATAATGGTAAAATAGAGACGTCAGATGCCCCAAACAGGTTTATGGAACCAGAGTTTCAGACTCTTCAACCAGAAAGGAAAGGGAAGGGAAGGGAAGATGACAGTGCTCGGATGATGGGCTTCAATTAATGTCAACTTATTGATGCCGTGACGCATCGATCACAACTTATTCAATTGGTCGAGTCAAAGACAGATCAAAATAATTGGAACGAGTTTGCCACTTTACTGATATTGATATATCGTGGCAATGTTCCATTTTTGTACCCACTATTTTGTCGATTACTCTCTCGTCTCAATATTATATAATTAGTCAGATGTTGTTGATAATTTTGGAATATCGATGGGGGGTGACAAATCATGACCGAAGAAAACAAATCTGAAATCATTCGTAATGATACTACAAGAAGAGATTGAAAAGGAACACATGTACACAGCTAGGTATCATATTTTGAAGTGTATGAACGTGCTATTGTTGAGTATCTATGAGCCAGCCACATACTCCTCAAATCTCAAATAGTAAAATTAATTAAAGCATCCCAAAATTTGATTATCATGATTTGTTTTATTTTATGGGTTATTTCTATAAATCTTTTTCAACTATCGAGATTTTTCGCATCTAATCTTAAATTACGAACTTATTTTTTCTTAAACTATCACGATTTTTTCACTTTAATCATTTCGTCTACTTTTGTTATATTTTTCGTTACTTTTGATTTTTTTCATTTATGAAAAGACTAAATTACCCCTCCCTGCATAACACATCATATAATAAATATAAAAAAATAAAAAATGGGAAAAAATTAGGAGAGGGTAATTTAGTCTTTTTCATAAATGACAAATTTTTTATTTATCATTTTAATCCTTTCAACGATTTTTTTTATTTTTTATATTTATTATTTCATATTTTTTTATGGGAAGGATAATTTAGTTTTTTTATAAATGAAAAAAAGTAAAAGTAACAAAAAATGTAACATAAGTGAATGAGAGGACTAAAGTGAAAAAGTCGTGACGATTTAGGGATAAAAAAAATAAATTCGTAATTTGAAGTTAGATAAAAAAAATCGTGATAGTTAAGAGAAAGTTTATGAAAATAATTTTTATTTTATTTACTGTCATTTTAAATTGGGAAAAAAAGCTTTGGGGGGCCTGCTTATTAAATCTGCTGCCCCCTTGATGAATGGCATAAGGACCAAGTTCCAAAGCTGACTCGTTGAGAAATTAAGCACAAATCTGTGTGCGTGTGTGACAGAGATGACGCTCCCAATGATGCAATTTATCTTGTCATGTTATCAGTCTGTCGAATTATTTTAGGCTGTACACAAATAATTTGATATGAAAAGAAAGTAAGATGGTGGATCTACATGTTGTTGTTTATCACTGAGAACTGCTAATGCTTAATGCTTAACTTTATGATGCATCAGCCACAACCACAACCTTCATTCTGGGAGCTAACAGCTCGATAGGAATTTAGGAGCAAGGGTGATCTTTATCCATTAACTTATGTGCAGAGATTAGATAGAAAACCATAAAATTCCAAATGAGAATGAGCACTGTGAACTATCTGCTTCAAAATGGATAGTGGATCGCCAAAGTCAAGTCCTACATATTAAGTTTTGAGTCTATATTTTTCTTTTGAAACCAGAGCTTGCTCCCTTTTAAAGAATATTTTTATAGATTCCTGTGCAAGTTCCTTCAAAGTCATTATAAACGTAACTCATCCGTTCCTGATGTGGATGACTAAGATTAGCCAACTCATCAATGTCATTTGAATACAAGGGAAAGAGATCCGTAGGCAAAAGCCTTGAAAATGAAGACGGAGAGGTAGACAACGAAAGCGGAACAGACGAATTCCTGCTTTTGCTCCTGCTCACGTTAACAAGTCTTTTCTTATAGATCTTCTGACCATCTATCTCTTTCCGGTAAAACGCCGGTGATTAGCCCCCGACTTAACTTGCTCTTTTTACGTTTCAGTAGTTTATGTAATGTACTTTAGCGACATTGTTAAAACAACAAGACTCAGGTAATTATCGCATGCATACTATGACGTTTCGTACTTATAAAAAAATAAAAGAAATGAAACGAACGGACGGCAGGGGAGGCGTCGCCTCCCCTGGCCTTCCACCGTTTCGTCTCCGGCCGACCAAGGGTCGGCCGGGGCATATAAGAAGGGGGGGGGGGGGGAGGGCCACATTTGCGCCCTCTTGGAACCTCCGACCTCCTCTCTCTCTCTGTCTCGTCGTCGTCTTCCTCTCGACCGGCGACACTGTGACGCACGAACGGCCGAACAGAGGCAAAGATGCATCCCCGTTCAGCGCGCGCCTTCGACCAAATTCACGAGCACGGACGTCCCTCGACGTGCGCGTAAAAGAGGCGAATCTTCCCAGATGACAGCGAACGTCCGATGACCGTCGGACGACGAGAAAATGACCGGCAAATCCATTTGAGCGAAAACAAGGTACCCTTAGCGTTTTAATCCCATAGACGGCGAATTACGGAATGATTGATGCGTAAAGTTGATTTGTTATAATCCTGAGATAGTTTGCAACATTTTTTGTATTGATGACGGCGTCATTTGACGGTCAGAAGGCCGTCGAAATCAATGGGGAAATCCGACGGCCATATTTTATCACAGTGACCGATCGACCGATTCCAGAGAACGGTCGACCGGTCTACGCACAGAACCCACGTGAACTTTTCATTATCGGTCGACCGGCCCCACCACGGCGGTCGATCGATCTGTATGTGGACGGATAGATGTAACCTTATGATCGGTCGATCGGTCCCAGTGAACGATCGACTGATCCGATGCGTAGTGCGCATCTTCATGACCAAATGAACAGTCGACTGACACTCATATCGGTCGACCGATCCACAGAACCAAAGCAAAGAACACGGTCGATCGATCCCAGAGGACTGGTCGACCGGTGCCAACGAAACGGTCGACCGGTCGACCAGGAACGGTTGACCGATTCTAACAGAGTCTCAATTGATCCAATCGTACTAATGTACACCAAACATAACTGAGGCTCTGATCAGTTCACCTACACTGACTGAGTCCTATTGTACAAAGACCAATGTTTCGTTGGATCCTAAATAATTGATTTACAATGACTAAAGATAAATAAAATAATGATAAAGACATGAGATTGCTATGTGCCGCCCCCAAAGTTAAAGCAAGGATAAGAGATTAAAGCAGAGAAGAGATAAGTAGTTAGCTGAGGGGACAGCGACGCTACTGTCTTAAATAATCACTATTCCTGAGATTTCAGGTCTTCTCCCACCTGTATCTCGAATGAAGGGTGATGCTAAAGGACATACCCCTTCCCTTAAAGATTAAAGTATTATGCCATAGGGACATGTAGCTAGCTGAGGAAATAGTGAACCTACATGTCTCTTAATCGACCATTGTTCCTGGATTGTAGGAATTCTTCCCCTACCTTCCAAACGGGATGCGGCAGTAACATCCACCCCTCTTCTCTTATGGGCTTTCTGGCATCAAAGAATCAGAGAGGCACATCTGGCTTCCCAACCTAATAAAGTCGAGCTTGCATAGGACAACCAATTCTAAGGATATTCTAGTAATGTAAAAGACGTAGTACAACTCACGGTAAAATAATGTAAAGCAAAGCAAAGTATTAAAAAGTAAAGAGAGATAATGTAAAGTAAAATATTGCATAACATAGCAGAGACATTGTAAAACAAAGTCAGAGTAAAGTAAAGATAAAGTATTGTTATAGTAAAGAACATAGTACTAATATGAATAAAGACTTATACATTGATTTCATCGATCCTTATTTCACCGTCTATTGCTATTGTACTGGGCATCTTTGCTCATGTGTATTCTATTCCCCTACATTGGGATTTTGCAGGTGAGAATGCGCAGAGCTTGGAGAACGCTGCACATGACTGATCTGTCTACTCCGAGCTTTTTGTTGCATTTCTATTTAAATTATACTTTGTTCAGAACTATTATGTTTTACTTTCGTTCATAGAACATCAGACAAGTCTTATCATGAACTTTCACATACTTTATATAATATGAAACATCATAGACTTTCGATTATTTTCTATAATATGAAATATTATGAATCAATTTTGGGGGTGTTACACATACTTCAATATGATATTTACATATGCATCAATTACCTCTTTGGTTAAGCGATTGAGATCAGAAGTTTCAATTCTAAGTGACAGCACGCTGTTAAATGATTAAAATCTATCATATTACCTGCAACTATAAATGTCAAAATGAACAAACATTTGGCTATAAGTTGAAGAAAAAAAAGGACGAAATGAGCACCGCCACCACCACCACATCTCCAAATTGACTGGGGACATCTGCAACTATTCACTGGATCCGATCTCCCTGTCTCTTACCCTTCAAACGCATTAAATGGCCTTCTCAAATCTCTTTGATGCAGACCCTGAGTCATCTGGAGCTTCAAAAACATCACCCACCCCCACCTACAAGTACAACTGATGCTAAAATCTGAATCTGCTAAATTCTGAGAGAGAGAGAGAGAGAGAGAGAGAGAGAGAGAGAGAGAGAGAGAGAGAGAGAGAGAGAGAGAGAGAGAGAGAGAGAGAGAGAGAGAGAGAGAGAGAGAGAGAGAGAGAGAGAGAGAGAGATGTCACCTCGCCCACAAGAAACCTTTGCAACCACCCCTCACCTAAATAACACAACCAACTCAATTTGGATTCAAATCTTCTATAATGATTAAACAAATAAAAAAATTCGACCATTTGCTACTACTATTTTATTTTTTGACTAAATAAAAAATATTAATAATTTCGGACACACACACCCAATACGGAACGTGAAATATGCTTATAAAAATCTCTTGTAAATACATTATTTACGGAGCTCGACTCGGGGAATACACATCACACCAGTTACATCAGAAGCACACATATTGATAAAGAAATAACAAAAGATTACCAAATTCCAATACTACTTGGCCTTCTTATTTTATTCTCTCTCTCCGCATGTAAAGAATTAGTATACGCTCTCTCTCTCTCTCGCGCTCTCTCTCTCCATGACCTCGAGGCAGCGTTACAAGAGCCCGCTTCTTCCGCAAGAGCGAGCGACCGATGCTTTTCTCGCCCTCTCTCTCCTTTCTTAGGGCACGAAGGCAACACGTTCAGCTCCAAGATTCGATTTTGATAAGTTTTTTCCTCTCCTTCTCATCATTTTTTTTCTCATCATTACAGCAAGTAATCGCAAACGGTTGGGTTTCCGATCTATGAGCATTTCTTCCGACATCAAATTCGAACGCGTTTCATGGATTTTTGCTCGCAAGGCGGCGGGGTTCTGATGTGATCCTTCTCTGGAAGCTTTTTACCCTCGGCTTCAAGGATAAAGTTGGCAGCTTGCTTTCGGGCGCCGCGATTGGGATGAAAAATGCAGCAATTTTCTCTTATGTCTCGAATAATTGGTGAAGTTTTCTAGAGCAATCTTTATCCCAAAAAAAAAAAAGCAAAAATCGTCTTGCTTGTCATTGTGTTTTCTTGGGTTTGTGAGTTCCCATGGCACCCATTTTCTTTAATTAGCTAATATTTATCAAAGAGGCTCTCGTTTCATAGGACTTGGGCAACGAGCTCCATTTCTTGTTGTTATGGGGGCTTCTGAGGTGTTCTTCTTCTGGGTCGATGAAACTGGTATGGTTGGCATGCTTTGCCAGTAGCTTGGAGAACTGTGTGTAGGATTTTGATGTTAAGATGGGCAGCAGAAGTACACAACCACACTGGCTAATATTCCGAAATCCCGTCTTCTGTTGTCTCTCCCTTGCTATATTCCTACTCCTTCCATATCTCTTGTTCTGGCGCTACAATGGCAAACCTTATGTCGTGGACCATGTTTTGCCAAAGGAAAATATTTTCTCAGTGGTAGTAAGCCAGAACACTCCTTCTAGGGGCCATAATGATCTCCTGCTGCCGGGGATGTCTGATCAAAATGGAAATGGTCCAGGGGATTCGGGATCTGATCGTTGTGATCCTAGCAAGGCACTTCTAAAAGTTTTCATGTATGACTTGCCTCCGGAGTTCCATTTTGGCCTATTGGGTTGGTCTGGTGATGGAAAGAGTGTGTGGCCGGATATACAGCACAAAATTCCTGAATACCCCGGGGGGTTGAATCTCCAACACAGCATTGAGTATTGGCTTACATTGGATCTTCTATCCTCGAGATTTCCCGATAGGCAAGGCCCATGTACTGCTGTGAGAGTTGATGATTCTCGCGAAGCTGATGTTGTCTTTGTGCCATTCTTTTCCTCATTAAGTTACAACAGGCATTCCAAGATAAAGCCACCTGAAAAAGTTAGCAGAAACAAGGTGTTACAAAAGAAGTTGGTTGAGTTCTTAATAGATAAAAAAGAATGGAAAAGATCAAAGGGACGAGACCATGTGATATTGGCACACCATCCGAACAGCATGTTGGATGCTCGGACAAAGTTGTGGCCTTGCATGTTCATTCTTTCAGATTTTGGAAGATATGCTCCAAACGTAGCCAACGTGGAGAAAGATGTAATTGCTCCATATAAGCATGTGATCAGGAGTTTCATCAATGATTCATCTGGCTTTGATGATCGCCCAACTTTGTTGTTCTTTCAAGGAGCCATCTACAGGAAAGATGTATGTACTTTCTTTCTAATTGCATCTAATTCTGTATTCTCATTATCTTTAGTAGTTCCACTAGCAGTTTTCCTTCAGCTAATTTTTGATTCATTGACAATTGGCAAATCTTCTGATTCACAAAGAAGTCGACTAGTGAATATTTGAGTTAAATTAAAAGATAATGATAACATAAAAGGTGATAATTTGGGGTGTGTAGATGACCATATTACTACTGCGAATATTGGGGTTAACATATAAAAATCATAGAAGTTCCATATTTTCAGTGTATTGTTGACTGCTGTGTGTGAAAGCTGCTTAGGATTAAATTTTCATAAGTCATCTTGGACTTGGTTTATTTGCAGGGAACCCAAGTACACTGATATGTTTATTATTCATTCTGTTTATATCTTCTTGTTTTTTGAGAGGATATATCTTCTTGTTTGAATGTTGGATTGCTAGTTAGCATTTTTTTATAGGGCATTATTTCTGTTGCTCAAACAGAGATGGAAATCAAAAGAGAAAATGTTGGATTGACCTTTTAAATGTAAACTGAGAAAATGTACTTGGTGCAACAAGGATATTCATCAGATGAGCTTTTATTAATGTAACAGATCAATGAGATTGAGGAAATGGTGTCACTCCTTGGTAGGGAGTATGACATGGTTGACTTTTAAGGAAAAAAAAAACAATTTGTGATTTAAGAGGACATATGAGGATGAAGCTGAAGACTGCTTTTGTTGAATAAGAATCTGATTTTTCTTGAAGAGAATCTTTTATTTAGATGAATTTGTTATGTATGTTTTCTTCATTATAAGTGAACTCTTAATACACAACCCGCCTTTGTCTTTCTCTAGCCATTTGGAATTAACTTTTGAAGGTTTTACTTTGTTGCTTTGTTTTTTTTTTTTTTGAGAAGATAAATCCATATTTTATTCATCATAAAAGTTTTTATCTATTACAAAATATCTTATAACCTCGCACACTCAATCGTCAAATTTCTAGCTGCTATTACAACGCCATCAATATAACACTTTTCTCCCTTGAAAATGCAATCATTGTGTTGACACCTTATTGCTCATAAAAATGCAATTGTTCTGATTCATTGTCTTTTTAATACATATACGTGTAAATTGTTGCCATGTCCTCGTTTAAATGACAGCCAGAATGGAAAGTCAATTTATAAGCCATGTGCCAGAATGCTACCGAAGAGCTCACATCCAGCCAATGAATCTTGCCATGTCCTTCATGCTACACAGTAGGCATTTTTGCTGCTGTTCCAAAATGTTTTTCAACTCAAACTTCTTGTCCCTCCAGCCAATCAAGCACCCGCCTGATCTTCCCTTTGCATTCAGGGTGCTGAAACCAGTCAACACTGTCCCACCTATCTGCTGCCACATAGTGGAGTCACAGTGTGCCAGCTACGTTTCCTGCAAACATACCATATCAACTCCCTACTTCACCAAGTATCTTCCGAGTGTTGCTCGCCTGCCACCATTGTTCAGCCCTCGCACATTCCATGCGAGAATTTTCATTTAAGAACTGCTTCGGTGCCGGTTGACATGGACCTTGTACTAACCCCCAATGGTCCTTGCACTCCGTCTTGGATCATCCTGGGTGCTGTTTTGCATGAATTGCTTCTTCAACTAGGTCCATCTCTTGTAGACATATGGCGTCCCTCATTCTCAAGGTGTCACAAGAATCCTCTTGCCACTTTGTCACTTGTAGGGTTGCTGATGGTGTTTCGTTCTTTGTTGCTTTGTGGTTGAGTAATATGAAGTACATATACTAGGTATGCTAGGCTTGACATTATGTGGAATTTGTCTCACTGAATCTGTTCTTTTCATTATCCTTGAACATACAGCTCCCTGTTGCCTCGAACATAACTCTGTGTCTTGCTATAATTGGTCAGATGAGGTTAATGTTCATTTCCAATTTGAGATTGGGCAACAAAGTTCATTTGATGTTCTAGGACATTATTTGAGATCACAGTTAGCATGGCTTCCATGACAACGACCCATTTTAGTTGTTTAATTATTTAGTATATTTGAAAGAATAATTTTTAGTTAATAATCATCTCAGTTTCTTAAAATAGTTTTGGCTCATGTTATTTCCTTGTTATCTGATTCATCATGCTTGGAATTGACAACACTGCGGGCACACATCCATGTGCTTGGATCTTTGAATAAGACCCTGTTAATATGCAATCTTCAGTTAGGAACTCTGTCTATTACATAAATAGGATTCACATGCACTTTTGACTATTTAAACCAAAAGATCTTCTGATAGCATTCTAACACTATGTTGAGCGGGGCTATGTTTGCAGGGAGGATCAGTTAGGCAAGAGCTGTTCTACCTTCTGAGAGATGAAAAGGATGTGCATTTTTCATTTGGAAGCATCCAGAAAAATGGAATCAGCAAAGCAAGTCAGGGGATGCACTCATCCAAGTTCTGTTTAAACATCGCTGGAGACACCCCGTCTTCTAATCGTCTTTTTGATGCCATCGCTAGTCATTGTGTCCCAGTTATCATCAGCGATGATATAGAGCTCCCCTACGAGGATGTCCTTGATTATTCCAAGTTTTGCATCTTTGTCCGCGCATCTGATGCCGTTAAGAAAGGTTTCTTGATTAAACTGATCAGAGGCATAAGCAAAGAGGACTGGACTCAGATGTGGCAAAGATTGAAGGAGGTCGAACAAATCTTCGAGTTTCATTATCCTTCCAGAAAAGGTGACGCTGTTCAGATGATATGGCAGGCAGTGGCACGAAAGGTGGCAGCCATTCGGCTCAAAGTACATAGATCTAGACGTTTCTCTCCTTATAAAGAAAGAGCGGACTCCTAACTATTTTGGCTCTGTTAGATGGTAGCACTGGTACCATCCTTCACACTGACAGAATTCCTCTGAGATTGGAAAACTGGATGTAGATTGTAGTGGTTCCATTTTCCATTGTAAAATTAGCTAGTTGGAATACGAAATGGTGTAACCTTTACATAAGAGAACATTGGAGAAATTTTGTAGTCTTGGGATTATATAAAGTTCATTGTGCCACTAATTTTGTTCACGACAGGATGGAGAGCTCTTCTTGAACCATTGTAAGACCTCAGATTTAAGCACTGAGGAAGGGTTAGTTGCTAAAATTAGTGTTCTTCGTTCATTAGTATAAATATTCATAAAGAATGCAATGTTTCAAAATAAGTTAAAAATTGATAATTTTCGATTTTAATAAAAGATGATACGGACAAATTTTATCTCATTGTGCCCTCAATATCAACCATTAAATACCTTTATAGTTTGCAGTACTGCTACTATTCATGCCGTCGTAGCATAATTTGCATGGAAAAAGAAGCGAGACCTCGTAGTAAGTGGTAGGAGAAGGCATCTGGGCCGTTGATCTCGTGTATCCTGTTTTGCGTGCGACAGCCGACCCATTCCCTCCTTGCTGATCTCGTGGCCTCCACGTGGACAGGTAGGAGGACACCGGACATGTGGGGTCCACAGACAGCTCCCAACCAACCCTCCCTCCCTCAACGGCGTGTTCGTTCTCGCGGACGATTACACGACCGCGACGTCATAATCCCTTCTACATAAAAAAGGGGATAAATCTCCCAAAATTCCAGACACCAAACTCACGCGAGAACTGAATGCGAAGAGGAGATTATTTTTAATCTTTTCTTCTCGATCCAAATTTCGTTCAATTCTCAAGAACATCTTGTCATTTGCCTGATTCTTCCCACTTCTTTTTTGGACGATTTCTGATGCTGCCGTGGGGTTCGTCTCCGGCGGCGTCGCGAATTCGATCATGGCTTCGAGATTACGACAGCCTTCAGGCCGCCGCCGTCATCCTCCTCTACATTCAAGTAAGGCTTTTGCTGTGGGTTTTTACATTCGAGTTCATTTTTTGTTTTCTTGATTTTGATCAGTGAAGTGCTAGAAATCTCTCGTTTCTTTATTGCAATTTGAGCAAATAGTTTCGGATTGGGGGGTTTTGGTTTGTCGTGCATGATAAAGATTGGGTGCGCGATGGTCGGGTCGCTGGGGGCGGGGTTCAACGGGGTCCTTCTGATCAACCTGGTGGTGGCGCTGTTCGCGCTGGTGGCGATCGAGAGCAATAGCCAGAGTCTGGGGAGGACCTACGCCGCTCTCCTCTTCTTCGCCCTCCTGCTCGATGTCACCTGGTTCGTGTTCTTCTCGCGCACTATATGGTAAGCTCTTTATTGCCTCTTGTTATGAGGGTTACCATGGAGCAGCAACAGCAGCATAACCAGGACATGTAGGATAACATAATGTGGGATTGTCCAAGTCCATAAGGTTGTGATTTTAGTAACCAATGCAACGAATTCGGTATTTGGTTGCTCAAAATCATACTTCGTCGCTTTCTTGGTCTATGTAATCTGATTTGAGGTTGAAATATTCTGAATTGTCAATTTCATGATAAATATCTGAACAGTCGAAAGGGGTAATGTGATGTGCATTAGTTGCACTGAAGAACCTTAAAATCTCTTATTCTTTTGTCAATTTCAACTTCTTATGTAGGATAAATGGAAAGAAACCTGATGCGATGTTATTTCTATGGCATTATATTTAAATCTAGGTTTGATATTATTGTCCCTTTCTTTTTGCTGTCATGCCATACTCTAGGAACATCCATCCTGATGAGGAGTTCGGGTCACTGTCTGTCTTCTCGCTAAGACTTGCTTTGTCAATGGAAATTATTGGATTTTCAGTGAGGTTTTTATCCTCCTTCCTATGGGTTCAGATGTACAGACTTGGGGCTTCAACAGTGAACAGCACATTCTATCGAGCAGCAGAGTACAATGCAAGAAGCAGCATAATGTCACCATCAATGGATGAAGTAAGAGAGAACTCAGCATCTGATGACATTTTGGGGGGCTCCATTTATGACCCAGCTTATTTCTCCTCTCTTTTTGAGGATGGTGTCCACGAGGTATGATCATGGCATAGTTATTTATGCATATCTGCAAATTTTTCTTGCCTCTTATATAAGGACCTATACTTTTATGATATCCTAAATTTTATCGTGTTCTTATGGACTTAGATGGACCAAACAAATTAACTTTCTCCTGCTGTTGTGGCATCCAGTTCTCCTGTTTCACCGGGAATGATTGTAATTATCTAATTAGCAGTATTATCATAAGTTGCACATAATAGTTCTATTCTGTTACTTTCAAAAAGTGAGAACCAAATACTGATCAAAGGTGAGGAACCAAGTGAAACACATACTACCTGGTTATGTAAACAACTACTATTATAACTCATAGCCAGCACTTGTGCTATGGCTGGACCTTCACTCATGTTACTCAGAACCTATAACTTTATTGCACTTGAACTGTATGACCTAAAGATTGACACTTCCTACCTGAAATAGGTTTCTGCAGAATGCTCACTTTCCACATATCATAAACATATAGATTTTTGTGATTACTTCTTGGAGATACTCAATTAAATGGAAAATGTAAACAATTATTAGAAAATCATCGAAGAACATCTCACTTTTTGTTCCTGTCACCTCTGGCTTGGATGAAATAGATGTTTGTATGTTAATGAGAAATACACTCCATGTTGTTAAGTCCCTGCCCAAGTCTACAATTTCCAAAGTTTTGTTACTTTGATGGTGCACCTAGCATTTTGACGTAGAAGAATACGTACAAAAAAATCAACCTACTAACTAAACTGAATCTGTAACTCATCTAGCCTGCTGAGACATCGCGCTGTCTCAGGGCAAGAACACCTGGTTCAGGCAGCAGGAACTGACTAATCCTAACTCTGGACTCCATCCGCACCTGGGAAAGAGTTCCAAGGTTGAATCCGCACAAAGACGAACTTAGAAAAGATAGTATTTTTTTTACACAGAACAAAAACTACTTTATTTCATCCAAGAACTCTCTTTATAGAGTTCTATTAAGATAGACAATTTCAACTAATTCCTAATTACATAAGATTCGACAGGATTTTATGCTGGCTGTCGGGGCCTAACACAACCCTCCTCCTTTATCCGGACTTGGGACCGGCTATAAAATATAGGCGGAGTTAACTAATTCCTAATTACATCCATAACAAACTAAAACAAAAAGGACCGTAACAAATTAAAACAAAAAAGAAATATGATAAGGAGAGAAATTAAATAGAGACTAAATTTGAAATACTAGGAGTTATCTATTGTAGGATTTCTTCATCAGATCTGCATCACATTTGGTGTTTCCATTACTATAATTGGAGCTAAAATCTGGTGTGGCCCTCAATTCATTTGTTGCTCTTTTCACTTTGGTTCAAATGGTTCGATTCTTTACTTTGTTTCATATTGTGTATGAACCTCAAGACATCTTTGAGGCATGTTTGAATGAAGAACTGTAGAAGCTGGAAGCAAAACAAATTCATACAAGTCATCCAAGGTTTTTTGAATATACACCTTAAAACTCAAATCACATTAGCAGTATGGATTCCCTTGCCTTTGTTTCTTTCAGGGGAAAAAACGTTGAAATTCCTTTCTTTTCTTAATGAGACTTATTTCCGGTTGGATGTTGGTTATACTAACACGTATGATGATACAGTTAATTTTTGCTGAAAATAAGTTCAGTGGAAAAATGAATTCCGATAAAAAAAACATACTTTTGGAAATGTCCCGATAATGTATTTTCTCGGTTTGCTTGTGTGAGAAATAAGTTTGAAGTTCCTTATTTTATATTCATATAACGCGAGAGGCAGTTTAAGGCTTTAGGGGGGAATATTTATCCCAAAATTGTATATAACTTTTAAGTTAATCCAGTAACATCTTCCGTTGATCAAGATTTTCAAACAACGAGGAACCATTTTCGTGAGGAACATTTTCCTTGAAACAAGCACAATCTTAGTTGGTAAATGTTTTCTGACCTGTTTGTACTACATGATTCATATGAATCAGTAAATCTACCTCAGTTACGTTATGTGATGCAGTATGTCCTGATATCCTCCCATGCTACCTAGACGATCATTTTGTTATCTAGTGTTTATTAAGCAGTGGGAGGAGAAAGTCTGAATTTTGGATATTTGCATTTTCTTGCTATTTTAGGAAAATGTTTTATCATAATTTCGCAGTTGGCTGGCATGAAAACAATCCAGATAACTTGTTCAAGAAGAATTCAGATAACTCTTCTTTTCAATATCTATTGGATGAATCTATTTTCAGTCTCTTTGTGTCCATCCATCTCACTGTTTTACCTAAAGTGATTCAGTGAAAGCATGATTTGAATCCAAGTCTTCTAGCTTGCTAGGACATCCGTACCTTCATTAACATTTTGAAATGATACTTGATGCTTATCCTTGTTTCTCAAAATTATGGCATGTTGATTGAAAATTGTGTGATTGTAGGGTGATGCACAAATTCACCTTGGTGATGATGCATCAATGTTTGTTCCTCCACAACTCAGATCATGCGTTAGTAGATCATTTCAAGTCACCGAGGTGAGTATTCTTAATGTGGATCTCTTATTTGTTGTCTAGTTGTTCCCTTTGTTAACAACAACAACAACAACAAAGTCTTATCCCACTTTGTTCCCTTTGTTATTTACTGAAAAAGTTATCTACACAATCTTCTGGAATATCTTGACCTGCTGACTGGCTTGTGCGAATGAGATGTCCTATTGGATTTAAAATGAAACTTTGGAGGCATCGATGTATCTAGCATACCCTCAAACTTTGACGCTTTCCCCAACTTTAACCTCTAACTTCACTTTGTAACTAGACTACCTTTCAACTATCAATTTGTTTCATGGACTGTCCTTCTTACCTACAATCGCCTAGTTACGTGATCGATGTGGTGTCCACTTGTCTTTTTCTCTCTCCTCCATGTGTCTCCACGTGTGCATATGTTAAAACAATCCATTTTAATATCCCAATACAATAAACATTAACTATTAAAATAATAATATAATAAAAAAATAAAAAAAGAGGGCGCCGTCTGCCCATTTCCCCTCTTCCTCCAGCGGCCGTCCATCTTTTGTGCGATGATGCAGGCGTTGAGTTCGTCCATGTTGCCACACCCGACGTCGACGTCGGTCTGCCGAGATCTCCTAGACTAGAGATGGTGACTGGATCTCTAGACCTCCCGTGCTTGATTGCTGGTTCCCCGACTCGTGCGCCATGGGAGGAATAGGCAAGCAGATGGGGGGCAGCCGAAGGCAGGTGGTGACGGAGGATGCCGGCGATGGCTACACGCGCGTGGGTATGCTTCGTCTCAACGAGAGACCAGTACCGTTGGATGAGATCACGGATGGGTGTGCTTCGTCTCAACGAGAGACCGGTACCGTTGGATGAGATCACGGATGGGTGGGGAAAATGAAAAAGGGGAGGCACAAGGATGCAACTCTTCCCTGGCTGTACGTCCATCTCGAGTGCGACGATGAAGGCGCCGACTTCGTCCATGTCGCCGTCGCTGTTGATGTCTGCCGAGATCTCCCGGACTGGAGATGGCGACAGGATCTCTAGACATGGGAGGAATCGGCAAGCAGGAGGGCGGCAGCCGAATGCAGGTGGTAATGGAGGATGCCGGACAATCGCACGCATGTGGGTGCGCTTCGTCTCGGCGAGAGACCGGCACCATTGGATGAGATCGTGGATCGTGGAGGACATGAGATTCGATGGGGAAAATGAAAAAAGGGGGGTGGGGGTGGGTGTTGGTGGTGGTGGTGGTCGTCGCTGGTGAGAGGGGGGCACCGCCTCCTCCCCCTTTGCCTCTGGCTGCCGGAGGAGGAGGGGGAGGGGGCAGGTGGCCCCCTCTTTTTTTTTTAATTATTTATTATTGTTTTAATAATTTATGCTTATTATATTATTATAATAGAATATTAAGAATGAAGTGTTTCGCCACGTCAGATGTTTTACATGTTGAGGAGAGAGAAAAGTATTGTGTGACTGCCACGTAGAGTGCACAACGGGGAAACTGACGATCACCGGTAAAAAGGTAGTTGGAGAAATAAGTTCATAGTTGGAGGGTAGTCTAGTTACAAAGTAAAGTTGGAGGTTAGAGTTGGAAAAGTGAGTAAATTTGGAGGATATTTAATGAAATTTTTCCTGCATTGGTGAGACTCTTTAAAAACAATAAAATGGATTCCTCATGCATCATGCATTGAATGGATTGTAGAGTCTGGCTGTTGCATCTTGAGTAAATTTTTTTTAGTATGGTCACCTAAAATGGTCATCGAATTCCAATATGTAACCACACAATCATCCAACTTTTAAAACATTTCAGTCCCGGTCATTATGACCCACCATCATCCATTCCCCGGTAGCTCACACGTGGATGCCACTCAAATTGTTTTGTCGCACGGGGGGCTCAGTTCCTGAACTGACTATTGCCCCTCTTTTCCTCTCTCGTGTTGCATAAAGGTGGGCAGCGGCTCCCATCAGTTCTCGAGCGAAGAATGGGCACCCCTCTTCCTCTCTTGTACGAGAGAAGAGGGGGCAGCGGCCCCCTTCTCTCCTCTGGCAGTCCCCTTCTCTGGGAGAGGGGTGTGGCGGTCCCCTTCTCTCTCCTCACTGGAGCTGCCCCCCTCTCTCCCTCTCTACTCTGGAAGACTAAAGAGAGGAGGGTTGGGCTCCCCTCCTGCCTACCAGCAATGGACGACAGCCCCACAAGTTTCCTGCCCTTTTTTATTTTTTAGTATTTTCTTATTTTATAAATGACGTGGAGGAACATTTTTTTAAATAGCAAGGGCTGATGTGGTGGAGAGAGGAATTCGTTCGGTAACTGAAACCTGACACTAACAAGTCAAGATGACCATAGGCGCAAAATTTTAAAAGTTGAACAACTGTATGGTTACAAATCAAAATTCGATGGTGATGTAAGAAATGTGAGCAAAGTTGAATAGTCATAAATGAAATTTACTTGTAGCATCTTTTATCTTGTTCTGTTACATGAACATAGATCAACGAATGCGGAATGACGTCGTATGATCCATGTAGCCGACCCCACCTAGTTGTTATTTACCACTTCATTGTTGAGTTCAACCTCTAAATTCCATTCTGTTATACTTTCATGATTATGCTTACATTTGCAGAGCAAAAACTAAAAGCAATAAATTTTAGCTGCACCAGCTACTTTTTTTTATCCATTTATCCTAGCTATGACTTTCCAGCTACTTTTTTTTATCCATTTATCCTAGCTATGACTTTCTTTTTTTCAATGGATTCGTGTATACATTTCCGTTTTAGATCCCTAGGTAAATTCTTATGGCTGAGTGGTGTTTCTGCAGGTAGACAATGACCTAATGAGACCTTTAAATCATTGATATATCTGCAACCAGTCAGTCATTCTTTATGACATCTGTGCCAATTTTGCACTCATAGTCTGTAGAGCCAATGTATGCAGCATCATACAAGAAAAAAAATGACATGCCCATTTCTTCGTGAGTTGATGAATATAACATGAGAAAACCAGCTGCCTCCTGCAGATCGACACTAGGCTGAAGACATCAGCGGTTCTCTATGTTATGAGTGTAAATGTGGATTAAGATCACCATCAGCTCAAGATCTTTGTGAGCGGGCTTCGGTTAATGCTGGGGATGTGCAAACACTAACATCCAGAATCCACATAAATCCATCAAAATTCCTGTCGAGAAAACTAAATGGCAAACCTCTTTATCTCAGTTTTGACATTCGAGAATCTACAGAAGTATTCATCACCTCTACCTAGCTGATGTGTTCTTGTGCATTTGGACTGTTAGTAAATGAAAGCAAAGAAGTGCGCTGGCCGAGAATTGTTCTCCGAGTCGGTCGCCCGAAAGTACATTCCGTTTGCTCTTCTCTTGTAGTGTGGCTGCAACAGCCATCAGATAAAGGCTCGAGATAGATCGCATCATAATTCAATGTTGGTGGTCGAGATTTGGTATACTCTACCAAGAGGGTGGTTCATCTGCCTCTGCCGACCATCTGTAGTTCCTCTCTTGAGAGCTTCCTAATTTTGTCTCTCTCCTTTTGTTTCTTCATTTTAGGAGCGCACAAGTTGTTAGAGAGTGAACATAGTTGGCAACACATTCTTAGAGATTAGAAATTAAAACAATCTTGTATCCTGTGCATGCACCGGAGGTCTGTACTGCCTTATTGAAATAGTGCTCCATTTTGAAGATCGGATAGTTCAGGTGCGCGCTACACTGCACGCCTTTAAGGCTCATTGGCTCCTACTTAGCACAGCCAAAGTAATTAAATAAAGATTCAATAATGGTGTCAAAGAAGACATACCTTGTCTCCTATTTCATTACTTATCAAATTTTAAAAATATGTAGATTAAATTAAAAAAATCTTAAATAGAAACAAAACATATCATCCACATATATTTATAATTCAATGAGTTGTGCGACACCTTTATTTTATCCATTAAACAATCATTGTGAGACTTTGATCATTTTTATTTCAATATTCGTCACTTGTATGCTGAATTTTTTTTATTTAATTGTAAATATCTTTTTATTACTATTTAAACGAAATAAATAAAATTATTATATATATATATATATATATATATATGAGGTTAGAAAATTAAAAATAGTTAACAGATTTACATCCGTTCCAGTTTCTTTTTCTTTTCTTAAATCATGAGATAATAAGAATAGGATTTGGTATTTTAAAAAATAATGTATATGTCATGGAAGGTTTGACTGCATTTTCAAAGTACCATGTAGATGTGTAGTTTAATTCTCTAACCATCTCTTTCACTTTTCTATTTCTTACATATATTTATATTATATTATATTTCAATCCACATTTTCGCGTCCTTTTTCTACTACGTGCAGTGCGGTGCGGACAGCATGTCAGCGTCCATCCAGCGGGCCAAGTCCAACCCACTAAGCCAAGCCCTGCCCTCCCCTTCCCTATTAGTTATTACGCGTGATTATGATATATTAATTAATAATAATATACTCGTACGCATCAGCATGGCCCCATGGGCAATGGGGATAAAGCGAGGCGAGGGGCGTCACCTCCTCTACAATTGCACATGTTACTTGGACCATCACCCGTCAAGGTTTGCAGCAACTCCTCCAAATCAAAGCAGCCTGCTACATTTGATTTGGAAGATGGAAAACATAAATTGTCAATGGCACTAATTCCTCTATAGTCTGCCCTAAAATGTTACTTAGTTTAAAACTAAAACTATGGACTGCATGCACTCTCGATTAACATCAACCCACTTTTTAATTTTAAATGGGATGGATCATTGTGGTGAAGGGCCACGGCACACAATCTCATTCTCCTAGGAGCTGTTTCTTCACATAGTTCAAAAAAGGTGGAGATTAAACAAATTTTACTCATTGATTTTTTTTAAAATAATTACTGGTTATATATATATATATATATAATATTAACATTCATATGTTAGATAAGCAAGGGAAAGAGTAAAGGGAAGAGAAAAGAGTGAGATCGAAGATGCTTTACTTCAACGTTTAGGAGAAGGAAAACTCGTCTTTGGCGCACAGAAAAATAAAGAAAAAAGAAACTAGTAGTTTATTAAATGCACATTCTTTCTACAATTCAAAAGAACACTGAGTACTAAAGATGGTGCAGATTAACATTGGATCGGAACTTAGCTTACTATGTAATGGAATATATAAAGAGAGGATGGAGTAGGTCTTTATGAAAACTTAGCTTACCAGATCAGTATTTAGTTTAACCAACCAAATTATGTTAATTACACTCTTTATGTTAATTATTCCTCGCCTATCTTATTCTTTTAACCAACCAAATATGGGCGTTAAAAAGAGTTTAATATTTGTTGCAAATGCATTTATTTATCTATTGAGAAAAAATGCATATGTAGAGCCTTCAACATTACAACACTGATGTTTCAATTAAATTAAAAACATAATTATATGTTAACTTAATTTATTAATTAAATAATAAATTTGATCAAGATCATTCGATTGCTTGGTAAACTATTTGCATTGTCAAATAAATATTTATTTTATCAATCAAATATATAATAATTTCATTATAAATTGTAATTATTAAATTTATCAAATAATAAAAATAAACACTTAACGATGTTCTGCATATTCGTTAATCTATTATTTCTTTATTTAGTTGTACACTGTTTTTTTTTCACTAATCTAAAAATAGGTTCTAGGTATCATTCTTTTTGTAAGAGTATAAGTTGAGTGTCAAAATTAGAAAATCCAAAAATCTGTTATTAAATTTATACGTGCTGGATGTGTATTATTTATAATACCAAGATGAATATATTATATATATATATGTTGTATCCAAATATTTAATTTCGTAAAAAATTTTTTACAAATAACAAGATATAAATAAAAAACTCATTAATCATCAATCTTCTCTAAAAAACCCCAGCCAGCGCACTTAGCCAGAAAACTTTGTTTTCAAAAATTCACAATCAATAACTTCTCAACTATATCATATAATTAAATCCATAAATAAATAAAACCACAAGACATAAAATAAAGATTGCATGCGAACCACTAAAATCTTCGCCTAAATTGGAATCTTAAAACGAAAACTTCTCTTTTGTGACAGATGGATATTGTGATTAAATTTGCAAAAAGTAGGAGAGTCTGAATTCAATTTAGTTGGCACACAATAAAAACTGTCTTTAGGAAATAGAAATGAATTAAAAAGGAGAAATATCAAGCTCCAGGAGAGAGAAAGGGGGGATAGAGACTCTTTTTGATGATTTGGTCTGCAACTCCTTCCTCTCTCCCTCTCTCCCTCCCTCCCTCCCTCCCTCCCTCCTTCAACAACCACTGAATAACAAGAGAAGATAATTTACAGAGCCAAGTCTCCATACAACATCTGAAGATATACTTCTTTTCCCTTTCTTCTTTCAATTCACGAACAGGCATAAAAAGGAGAGATTTTTTTTCTCTGTTTTTTGGCTGTTTCTTTGTGCTTCCTTCTCAAGAATTTGTTCGATCTCCTTTCTCTCGAGCTTCTTGGACGACGGCGGTTCTTCTTTATCGTTTGTTTGCTTCAAAGGAAAGAATTTTGAATCTTACAGGTCACGTCTCTAAACACCGTGTTTACTTTCGAGGTTACCTTTGTTGGGTTCAGCTCCTAATCGTTCTTCATGCTAAGATGATGCAATTCTCCTCAAGGAATTATCTCATAAGTTTATTCTTTAACCTAAGAGCAAAAAAAAAAAAAAAAAAAAAAACACTGTGTCAAGGCCATCTGAACTCTTCTGCTGGTAATTCTTTTGACATTTTTAATTCATTTTTTCTTTGTAAGAAGAATTGCCTTTTTTTTTGCCTGTTTTGCATCTTCTTTTTTTAATGTGATTCGTAAGGCAAGGGGACTCTTTTTTTCAGTAATCAATATACCTGAGCATAGGATTTCTTCGGAAAGGTTCGTAATTTCCCTTGCGAGATCCACGAAAGTCTCATTTTTATTGCGGGAGTATATTGATCTATGCCTGTACTCGTTGTTTTTATCTTAGGACAGTAAATTCTCATCGGTTGTTAGTTTTGATCTTTGGAAGCCACTTGGTTTTGTTTACGACTATAATATCTGATAAATTAAGAAACTTTTGTGGTTTTGGGGATTTTAATTATTGAGATTTTTTCCACTCCCAGATCCTTCTTGATGCCTTACCTTGTGGGCATCAATCGGGACAGGAAATTTGAGAACAGTTCTCTTTACTTGCAGGATTTACTTGGATCTGCCAGACAGCATACTGCTTGACTAATAGGTAATCTTTGTTCCTGCATTCATAGTTCTGATTTGCAACTTCAATCAGTTGCAGACATCTTATAATAGGAAGAACTGCAGGATGAGTCAAGCTTTGGTTGGTAGTTATTGGTGCTATGAGTGTAATCAAGTAGTTAGCCCAACGATGGAAGTAGAGCTGAAGTGCCCTCATTGTGATGGGGGCTTTCTGGAAGAGATGGAGAGCAGAGGGGATATGGATTCCGTACCCGAACTCGGTTCGGATCAACCTCTTTCTCTGTGGGCTCCAATCTTGCTTGAAATGATGGGAGGTTCTTCTCGGCATTCAAGGTTGCGGAGGGAAGAGGAAGATGACGATTCAGATCTTGATCATGAGTTCGAGAATTTCTTAAGGAGACAGCGACGCACCTCTGCCATATTCCAACTGCTTCAGAGCCTCCGACATGATGTTAGGTCTGATTCCTCCGGCTTTGAAGGTGAACGACAGAGAGGACGAGAAAGGAGAAGGGAGAGGGAAGTTTTTGTCGATCCGTCTGTAATTTTCCAGGGATCCTCAGATAATGAGGAGAACCAAAATCAAAATTCAAACAATGGTGCCAGCAGTACATCTTTAGGTAACTACTTCATTGGCCCTGGTTTGGATATGCTACTGCAGCACCTCGCGGAGAATGATCCTAACAGATATGGTACTCCACCAGCCAAAAAAGAAGCAGTGGATGCCTTGCCTACAGTCAAAGTTGGGGAAACTATAGGTTGTTCTGTCTGTCTGGATGACATTACCATTGGTACACAAGCTAAAGAAATGCCATGCAAACACAAGTTTCATAGTGACTGTATCTTACCATGGCTGGAACTCCATAGCTCATGTCCTGTTTGTAGGTTTGAGTTACCAGCTGATGAATCTAAAATCTCAAATGGTTCCAGCATCGGCTTGAGGGCAGATTCTACTGATGTAGAAAGTGTTGATGGTGATGATAGAGGGGATGGCAGCAGGTTCTGGGTTCCGGTGCCGTGGCCTTTTAGTGGACTTTTCTCATTATCAGGGTCTGAGAACAGTGGAAACTCTTCATCAAACCCTTCATCTTCCAACTCCAGAAACAACTCCCGGCGTGAGGGACAGTGACCGTCTACATTCATATCCTTTGTATGTTCATCCAGTTTGCATATGCGGTACCGGTGGAAGCTCGCTCTGAACTCCATGTTATATGGAAGCAATCAATCAATGCAGACAATTACTCGATACTTCCTCCACTGAAACTTTTTCAGCAGTTCTTTCAGGTATCATCATCTTGTACAGTCTTTCACAGCTGAGCAATGCTAAGTTCCTTTTTGCAACTTCTGCCGAGTTTTCTTGCATTGTTTGATTGAAGAATGTTCATTATAAAAGCTAGATCTTGTAATTATTCCTATTTTCCCTTACATCAAGAAGCATCAAGAAGGAATGTATGCAGTTCTCTTTCTGTTTGTTGATTAAGCTTACATAGTGATTGGTGACATATCTTGTTCACCTAGATTGTGGTTTGTCCTTAAATGTCAAATGCTTGGAATTCTCAGACTAGGAAATATTGGCGAATCTCGGCGGACAGGAAGGTTTATGTCTGTATTGGTGATGCAACCTTTCTCTTTGTTGTTGATGGAATTTTCATATAGCATAACTGATTGCCCTTGAATGACAAAAAAAATGTTACATGATGCCATCTGACTATAGTTTCCTTAGCCGCATATTACCATTTTTTTATATTTAATGAATTCTGTCTAAACACATGGATGGCAATCTCGTATAGCAATTCATTTATTAGAAAGAAAGAAATCCGGAGTTTATAGACATCTTATGGAGTTAGATCGATTAGATTAATCGACATTATCAGTGTCTTCCAAGTACTGATAGAAACTCTAGTTGTCAGTTATCAGTAGTGTCTTCATATTGATCAAGAATGCATGTACTACAGGAATGGAATATTTGAGATAATTTTTTTTAGAGGTTGAACTTGTTTTCTTTGTTCCTTTCGTTTTTTCAAGAGCACTGACTTGCTATTAAGGGTTCTGTAGCTTGTTTAATTGAAAGTTAAGAATGACATTTTTTTTTATCGAGACCCATCAAGTGTCCGGGGCTATTAGCACCAGACTAATAAATTTTAATCAAAGTGATGATTCTGAAAATCAAATCTAAGGCTATTAGCATCCAACAAAACGCAATATTTTTTGAGCTCTGTTCTGTTGCTTCAGCAGCTTAGGTTTATGTGCATTGCATGTCATCAGTTTTTAATGGATAATCTTGAGGTGAAGAATTGGAATACTCAGTCAATCGTTAGTATTAAGTTGATGTAAGCTTCTCACGGATCTCCCCAGGGGAAAAAATAAATCCCTAGGAGGTGTTTAGTTAGATAATTCAATATTTCTACGTTAGGAACAAATTATTGTTGCCTTGGTCCATAATTCAGTGTCCTTATTTTTTTTGCTTTTCTTATTCTGTTGATAAAGAACATAATAAAGCATCGATAATGTTTGATAAAAAAAATTTAATTATTCTCATCATTATTCTCGTACCAAACACTCTATGTTTAGGAATTAATTGCATAATGACGCCCTTTGTTGAAATAGAAAAATAAAAGAGAAGAAAGGAAAGACAAGTTTGTTGTTTTTTTCTTTTCAATTGGTGTACAACTTCAATACATAACTAACTAAGGGTAAAATAGTAATTTCAGAATAATAAATAAATAATAAAAAATGGTAACATCAAAGACTTCTAAAAAAAAAATGTAATTATAAGTCACCATGGGCAAAGTCTTAACTCTTACTGCACCCTTGACCGTGATTCCTCTTCATCCACCAATTTGGATGACGACAGCCGTCCACGTGTTTGGTTGGAGTTACAAACTAGTCAACAAGTGTCTACCTTGGGCCATATAATTCTTAATCCCTTTTATAAAGAATTTTAAAAAAATATATGTTGATTTATTTTGAATTCACACATGTGACTCAATTCATAAATGTGATAGACCGTGATAAAATTTTTTTAAAGTGAATTTACAACGATACTATTATGTGTGAATCCGTTTCGAGTGCACATAATCTTAAGGACATTTTTGTTATTAAAAAGATATTTATTCTTGAATATAAATGTTGCCAAAATTGATAATAGATATTTAAAACGAATTAAATATACAATAAACCAAAAAAAGAAAATTATATTATAAAGATATAATAAAGAAATAGATTAATATAATAGATTAAATATTTAACAAAAAATTGCAAAAAGTTAATATAATTACTTTGGCAAATAAAAAATCAATGAAACCATATAACGTTTGTAATACTTTGTACATTTAATTAAGATAAAGAAATGGATTGTTTGATTTCTGATACTTTATTAGGAGTTTAATACATAGTTACTTGCAACAAAATCATTTGATCATTTTTTTGAAAAATATAATACAAATAAATAAATGAATAAATGAATAAATAGTTTTCCCTTAAAAATAAGAAAAGGCACAATTTTTATCCTAATACGAAGGATCTAAACTTGCATAAAGGGGAAAAAAATGGATCGGAACGAGTCCAATGGAAAAACGCCACTTTTTTGCACCCAAACAACCATAAATGTGACTTTTTTTTTCAATAATTGGAATGAGTCCATTTCGGTGGTAAAACAAATATCCAGACAGGAAATATAGCTTTGAAATATAACGTGTTTGGTTGGAATAATAATAATATTATTATTGATAAAATAAGAATTATTATTCAACTGGATTTACTATTCTTTATTTTATTTAAAAGTGAGAACAAAATTGTGTTGAATAGTATATAAACGAGTAATAAAATTAGATAAGAATAATTGTTCAAAGTATGAAAACGAATAATTATTCTTTACTTTTTAGAACTCCTATGTGCAATTATGTTTTGACTCGATAATTAATCCAGTTGATATTTTTACTTGCCTGGGTAAACAAACTTATTCATTCGTTATTTTGCTTCCAAAAGAGTTCACTACGTGAAAATTGTGTATTTACGACGGGCAAGAAATTTTTATTTTTTTTTGCATTTTTCGATGACATTCGCTCCAGATAGAAAAAACTTTATGAAATACTGAGGGCAAAAAAAATTCTTCTCTACTACATATGGCAAATTCTCATTAACAAATTATCGACGAATTTAATCTTCAAAATTATCGACGAATTTATAGAAAGCGGAAGGTCTTTCGAGGCCCACCGCGCACTAGATTTATAGAAAGATTTCATTGTAAGCCATCGACCCCGAACTATGAATTTATTTATAAACTTATTTCGTCCATCTAGAAGGTTATTGATGTTTGATAAATTTCTCCATATTTTAAAATCTCAATAACAAAATATCCAATCACAATGGGCAAAATATGTGTCCTAAATTCAATCGCACGATTTCGATCGAATGACGATTCAATCGATTCTACATCAAACGATTAGATTTTATGATAATTATCAAATAAATTTATGCCGTCGATAATATAATTGTTATATAATAGTAGATTTAATTAGGAATTATAATTGTCTTGTTCCCTATTTATAATATACTTTCATCTTTCATGAATGAGGAGATTACGAGGGAAAAAATGTTAAGTAATTCTTCACCCCATTCATTATATAAAATTATATATTAGTCATGAACATAAGAAGCTCTCTCTCTTTCTTATTCTTCCTCTTAACTTCTCATTTTCTTCTTTACAATGGTTGTGGCGTAAGAAGTGAGTGCAAATTTTCTTTGTGCCTTGACATGGATACCGTTAGAGGAATTGCGAATGTGATTCTCTCCGACATAAATATTGGCGTGATATGTCAGGGGAGTTTTTTATTGTCCAACCAGCATTTTGGTTTTATTTTTTTGAAAATAAATAATAGTTTTAGAAAGTTTGAAATAAATATTTTTGGTGATAGATTAACAAATTTATGAATAATTTAAATTATATATTTTTTCATTTTGACTTTACACATTTATTGTTAAAATTGAATTTGGAAAGTCCAAATTGTGTTGTACAACATTATATATAATTTTAAATTGTTTAAAAATTATTAATTTTTATTAGATAAACTTATTGATATTTTGAATAGTTCAAAATCATACTTTGAAATTAAATAATAATTTGGGAGATGTTATTATTCAGAGTTATTAGAAATTTTAAATTATTTGAAATTACTTATATTTGTTTAGATAAATTTAATAGTCAGTTTTTGAATGGTCCAAATTATAAGATGAATATAATTCACTTAGGCATGATATTGATATTTGGACGAAGGGTATGTAGTGTGCTATTGAAATGTTATAAAATTGAAAAAGAACTTGCATGCTCTTTCTTTGTTTATTTACTTGTAAATGTATATGAAGCATGTTGCTTCATCACTCATGCAAAGTTGAGTACAAGTTGCACATAAGCAAGGAGGACACAAAAGTTACATGTGATAAACCCCAAGTCCAAATACTAATATGTTTATTATTGCTTTTAGGATGATTTTCATAAAACACCCCTAAACTATCGTAATTTTTCACATCTAACCCAAAATTATGAATTTATTTTTTTGATCCATAAACTTTCGCGACTTTTCCAATTTAATCCTTCCGTCAACTTCTGTCATATTTTCCGTTAATTTTATTTTTTCTCATTTATGAAAAAGTCAAGGTTATCCTTTAACCTTTAAAATAATACATAATAATAAATATAAAAACATCACCGACGATGGGGGTTGGCACTACCCGTGCGAGCTCGCACGCTGGCGAGCTCGCAAAGAGGGGTGCCGACCCCCCTCTCGTGTCTTCCTTGCGCATGACAAGGAAGTAAAAGGGGGTCGACGCCCCCTGTGCGAGCTCACTGGCTCACCGGCACGCGAGTTTGCACAGGGGAGCTTCCTTGCGCATATTAACATTTTCAATTGAACGTGATTATTTTTCATTATTGAAATATCAACCTTTCGTTGAAAATTATAAATATTTTCTTCTAAAGCATTTGATGCAAATATATCACATGCGGCTTTGCTCATAATATTGAGGGTTAATGTGTTATATTAGATTGATGCATATATGAGTTTATGAACTTGAAAAGTATACTTCATCATTAGAAAATTATAGATTTTTTTAAGCATTTGATGCAAATTGATAACACATTATATTAATTTGACTTTGATTATCTTATCCTGGGTCCATATTTTGTATTCAATTGATGAATATAACTCAAAATTCTTTATCAATATTGACTGTAGAGCAGGAGAGATTATGAATCTTCAGCGTAGCCACAAGAAATTATTTTTGCTCATATTATTGGGAAAAGTACTTTGTGACACAATTTGAAATTTTCGTAAAACATTCGATATGACAAGGTGAGATATCACATGTGACTTTGCTTATAATATTGAGGGTTCATGAGATTCCATCTCATATATGTCAAGTAAATTTTATTAAATACCCTCCAACTTTACACGTTTTCCCAACTCCATCCTTCAACTTTAGTTTGTAATAAGACTTCCATCCAATTATTAACTCATTTCACGAACTACCCTTTTCACCGGGTTTACACATTTTACAAATCATTTTGCTTATGTGGCAAGTCATTCAAAAAATAAAATAATATTAAAATAAGAATATAATAATTTAAAATAAAAAAGAGAGACGGGGGTGTCGTCCCGTCCTCTCTCTCCGGCCACCGACGATCTCGTCGGCAAGGGGAGGCACTGACGACGCCCCCTCTCCCTCTTGCCTGTGAGTAGCTCTCCACCATCTGCACTGGTGAAGTAGCTTCATGACCCCCTCCCCCCTCCTCCGTGAATTCGTCGAGCATCCTCCCCCCTCTCCCCATGCAGCCTTTGTGACAACCCCCAGCTCCTTTGGCGATCACTTGCTCGCGACCCCATCCATTGGCGAGCGACCTTCACGACCAACCCGCCACCACCACCCCCACCCAATTTGCGAACCCGCCGAGCAGCCGTCCAGTCCGAGGCCTACTGAACACCCCATCCGCTACCAGTGCCCCTCCCCCCCTCCCCCTCCCACCCCCACCACCACTGTCCCCATCTCCTTCATAGAGCACCCCTGCTCGCAGCCCTATCCACTAGCCTTTAGCCGCTCGATCGCGACCGCACGGCCTACCGGCGATAGCCTTCGCAACCAGTTGGTGAGCACCCCCATCGGGGAGCAACCTTCGCAACCGCCGCCCCTCCCCCAAGCTGCCCCCAACTCCTTCGGCGAGCACCCCTGCTCGCGACCCACCGGACACCAAGCAGCCTGCACGACCCCACCCCAGCTCCTTGGTGATCCCATGCATCGGCCTGCAGCACCCTTGGGCCTACCGATGAGCATCCTTCGAGACCAAACACCCCCACATCCCCCCTCCCCGCCCCTCCGCTGGCCAACCACCCCCAGTGAACGTCTCCCCTTGCCGGCGAGGTTGTCAATGATCAGGGAGAGGGAGGGGCGACAGATGACACCCCCTTCTCTTTTTTTTTCTAATTTTTAATTTGTAATTTTTATATTATTATTTTATATTTAATGATTGTCATGTAAGCAAATGATTGGTGAACTGTCTATACTCGGTGAAAAGGATAGTTGGTGAAATAACTTAATAGTCGAAGGGCAATCTAGTTGAGTAAAGTTGGAGGATAGATTTGAAAAAATATTAAAGTTGGAGGGTATTTAGTGAAATTTATCCCATATTTATCAAATTAATGGGTGCAACTCAAATGATTTATATATCCTATTATGGTGCGGGATATATATCAGAGGATAATAGTGGTGAGCAAATCTAGGATATGGACCGTGTCTCGGTCATCTCAGTCTCAATCGATTTTGCTTGAGTTTTTAAAAGGTGTCCCAATCGAAGTAGGACAAAAATTGAGAAATTCTTGGTTGTCTTGATTCAACCTTAATTAATAAAAAAATAAATATAATGTATCTTTAATACATATAATAAAATATATTTCTTAATTAAAATAAATATAAATATAATATTTTAAAAAAATTTAATATATTAATATAATATATAATATCGAGTTGGGACACGATCTAGATTTTATAACCCGGATCTGATCCCGACTCGATACTATCGGACTCAAAGAATAAGATCCGGTCTGAGACCGGTTACCTATTGGGCCGGGAAAATTTTTGTCCCTAGAGGCTAAAGTATGATTAGAAATCCTAGATATTTAGGATTGGAAAGGAAGTGTAGATTCCTGCTACCAAAGAAACGTTTCAACTCTATTCATTAGAACAACTTCCATTGAGTCTCTGCAAATCCCTTACTCTAGAGATCATGTTACTTAGATTCTATTAGGGTGCGGTAAGTGGCTAAAAGATTAATTCCCATTAACAAAAGAATGTCTTTCATCACTTTGTATTTGAGGAAATTAGCAAAGTATTAAATTAGTGGAACCACCATTTAATAAAAACCAAAGTTTAATGGTGATTTAGTATAAACATGATTGTATTTTATTATGTGTTTACCCTTTATATGTGCTTTGCCTTAATGTGTTACTACTTGGTGGATAGTTGATTTAATCAAAACATTTAGTGTTGATAAGATATATAAAAAATATGATCATAGAACATCATGTATGCCTAAATGGAGTTTGAGGAGAAAGACAAAAAGTTTTATTATGATCCCAATGAGATTGTTGATCTTATTTGAATAATATGATAATGTATTTACAAATGTTGTAGTGAAAAATCTTATTTACAACATAAAAAAATAATTTAGATAAATTTTATCTATAATAACATAATTTATTTGATTGAATTAGTGAATTGTTTTGAAGAGAAACGTATAATTGTTATATTTTTCATACTCAAAATATTAGAGTATAAACTTTCTTACATTCCCAACGTGTTGAGAGTAAAAGAACAAAATTTTATGAAAAATGATTTGAAACTTCATTTAAAAAAGAATGATATTATGAAAGTCGAAATGTCAAAACACAAATTGTAAATTTTCATTTGCATTAAAGATATATAACAAATGAAGATGATGATCTTCATAAAAGCAATTGCATACACATAATTAATATTTGAATATTGAATCACGTGTTCAAAACTATGTTTTTATCGACAAATTAGTTGACTCTTCTCAACATACTATTTGTGTATTAGATTCATAATATACTTAGGAAAAATGTTGCATTAATAAGATATTTAAATCTAATAAAGGACATAATTTTACTTTTCATTGCGTGTGACTCCATATGAGATAAATGAGATAATGTGGTCATCACAACTTGTTCTTAAATAAAAATATTAAATAAATAATGCATGTTTAGAACATATTATTTTTCTTGTAAATCGGATATGAGTTCATTTTGAAAGAACAATTACATTATTAGTAATAATGTTAATTTATTATTGATAATAATTATAAATGCTAGTGGGAGAATATTAGATAATATTATTATAATATTGACACTAATTTATGATAATTAGTGAAATATTATTATAATATTTCAAGTCAATAATAATCATATTATGAATATCATAGAGATATTGTCAAATATATAAAAGTCAAGAATGTAAATTTTGATTGTTATTTGAATTTTTGAAATGCTCAAAGATACAAATATAAAAAAGTCAAAATTATTATTTTTCTATTTGAATAAGTTTCAATTCTTTTTGTATATTTAATAATCAATAGTTGATTATTTATCAAGTAAGACTTGACATTCAAAAGCTACACTAATATTATCTTAAAATGTGAGAAAATACTTTAGAACTTCATTCTAGTCACATTAAAACATCTGAGATCTGAAATGAATGTGACACTATTTTTAGTTATGTTAAAATGTTCAATTTTCTAAAAGTTTTATATAAAGTTATTTTGTGAAACATCAAAATCAATTTGTGATACCCTGATGCAACAAATGTTATCATATAAGATTAATATATTCTATAATCAATCAATTATTTGTAATGCAAGAGGTTAGTGGAAGCACATATGTGAATTGGATAACAACCACAAATTGAACCTCAAATCACTAACATAGTGAAGGTAATATATCTCTTTTAGTTCATGAATTTAACGATCCTTATTTATAGCAAAATCTTATAAATTCAATTGTTTGAATTATAAAATTAATGTATGATCATTAATTTATATAAAAAAATGTTAGATCTTTTAAAATCACGTCAAAATCATAGAAGATGCAAATCTCACTATTGATTTTGTGTAATTGATTCTTCTTATAATATCAAAATGATACACAAATTCAATGAGAGAAAAAATAATTCATAAATAGTTCAATCAATTAAAGTATGAATGCCATACACATAAATCATCTGATCAAAATATAACAGAAATTTAATTGAGCATCGATATATGTGGTGATAGGTTTCGATGGTCAATATAATATCTTAATAAATGTACAACTCATTACTAAAGTCATTTAGTATATGATGTCACCTTATTGACAAGTTCATTATTAGTAAATAATTTACTAAGAACATTTTCTATATTTCGAAGGTTGAGATATAAATGTTTATGTCAATTCAAGTATGACAACACATTCATTCTTCAAAGAGGAGTTAGTTTTTATGACTAATTGTATTAGAATCCATAAATTGTTATATCGATAATGACTTATATGGAAGTTTGAATGTCAAGCTAAGATCTCACAAAAAAATGGATTTTAAATATACAACTTATGACCATGAGTATTGAATGACCATATTAATGCCACTTAACTTAGGCAATTGAGGTGTTTTGACACACGTGTAAAATATTCTAGGTGATTGTCACACAAATATATAAGTGGATTCAAGCACTAAATGTTAATATAAAATACATCTTTAGAAGATGAGTGTTTTGAAAATTATGAAAAATTATGTTTAGTGCAGTGAGAGAAAATATGTGGTGGTATTTGAAACTTACCACAATAAATTGAAGTATTTGAAGCTTATTAGATATTAGATATCTATATTACTTTGTGGAGACATATATGCTCTAAGCATAATCAAATACTATAAGTTATGCTAAAATAATGAGTTTGAATAAAATATAACTAATATAATATGGTCATTAGGAAGTTATGCTTTGATCAATTCAGATTGATCCAACTTTTATGATATGATCATAGTGAAATTTAATTAAATTATCAAGTTTATTCAATTATTGGCATTATTCTCACAATATATTTGAATATTAAATTCGTGACATTGTTAATGAAGTATGAATATGACAAATGTGATATGATATGATAATAACACATTATGTCTAGTTCAATAGTTTGTTCATCACTTGAAGGGTTGATTATAGAAAAACTTCAATTCAGTTAGGTACATTACAAGAAATCTGGTGAATAGCGACCCAAAAAGAAAATATAGCATCTTTTTCGTGTCTACTTAGCGTCGATAATATGAGATGCCTGAAATCAGTGGCTAATAGCATTGCAATAGAGACAAAGAAGAGGGAGACACTACTAGCATCAACAATAGTCGCTACTTCGACGTTAAGATGATGCATAATTTGTCGTTGCGAGTAGTTGATTGGCGTCGCTAACGCGACACTATAGTGGCATAGAAACGGGAGACGCTATTTTGGCACTGAAAGAATGCTAATTTTTTGCATTAATTGATGCTATTTCAGCGCTACTAGGAGTCCAACATCATGTCATTGCGGTCGCTCCAAGGCGACGCTAAGGTGACGCTCAAAAGTGAGACGCTAATGTGACGCGAAGGATGATATATTTAATGTAGCGTTGACTATGCATGCGGCACTATTGTGACACTACAGAGGCGCTAATGTCACAAATTTTTACCCCATTATAGTCATATTTTCTTCCCTTCCCACACTATACAATTATATAATGCATACAAATGCATTCCACATTCACCACAGGCACCACATCAAAGATAAGAATATGAAAAATAAGAAATGGAACTAACAAAAGTATAACTACTATACATATATCTAATAACAAGTGTATAAGTAACAAAAGTATAGTTGTAAAAGTTTCTATCCTAAGTTTGGGAGCTGTTGTTTTCATTCTCAATGTTCGATCTCGACGTGCTCGATCCTTGACCTCACGGGGATTGATTCTACGGCGGGATCAATTCCTGAGTCATCCGCAATAAAGGAGTTAACTGTTGCGATAGCTGGTGCAACACTTATTGCGATATTTGCTGCGATAGCTGCGTCACATCAGGTGCAGCGGATGAGTTCGGAGTAGATGGGCCAACTGCATATCCTCCGCTCCTCCTAAGTACCTGAGCGGTTGTGCCTAGGCCATGCAGGTATCCTTCTCGTGTCGTGCCGACCACCTCCTCCCAATCTCTGCAGAATAGAAAAATTATACAATCATATAAGCATTATAGATTATATAAATTATATAACATAAAAAAACACATAAATTAAAAACATGAATCGCTTTCGAGAAACGTTACCTTGTGCCTGAGTACTCGGATCATCTCCATATTTTTCAGCCATCTTCGCATTATAGTCATCCTAAAAAATTTAAACATTGCGCGTTTAAAAAAATTGTTTGCACTAACGTCACCAACCAAGTGAACATGTGATAAGACTTACCAGAGTCTACGAGCAGTAGACATGACCAAGTCATTGATGTTCGGGCTCTTATGCGTGGCCTCGTAGACCATGCGAAAGTCCATAGGACCACCTTGATTCTCCTCCTGCAATAAAGTTTCAAATTTTATATAAAAAGGTATAAGTAAGTTTGATTATTCAAATTTGTATGTAAATTACCATGCGTCGTCGAAGAGGAATAATCACTCGCTGCAACTGCGATAGGTTGAGAAGGTCCGATATCATCGACGGGCCTTAGTACAAAACAAATCATTAGTGTCATATCAAATTAAACTAATGATAATTAATACATGTACAATAAAGTTCTCACCTCGAGTGATGTCTATCGCTGCATGATCTGTGGCGGTCCGCTCGTCAGAATGTGACAAGCCGGGTGCTTGTGCTATCGGCGACGTAGCAACTGAAATTCTAATTTTAATAATAATAAATATATCACCTGAGGTAAGATACTGCTCGCCAACGCTGGTGTGTGGTGAAGCGTTCGCTAATCTCGATGGTTGCGTAGCAACTATCATCAGAATATCTTCTTGTAACTAGTCGGCCGAACAGCAAGGCGGAGGGCGGTACTGTGTGGAGGAGGGCAGTGGAGGAAGGCGGCGGGCGGTGGAGGTGGAAGAGGGCGGAGGAAGTGGAAGAGGGCGGCGGCGGAGGAAGGCGAGGGTAGAGGAGGGCGGTGGAGGAAGGCAGCGGGCGGCGGAGGAGTGCGACACCGAATGGAGGAGCACAGAGGAGGTTGGCGGTGGAGGGTAGCGGCGAACGATGGAGGTGGAAGAGGGCGGAGGAGGAAGGCTTTCATGACCCCGATTTAAATCAGAGTTCGTAACTAATTATAGATGATCAAATAAAATTGAAAAAGATTGCAGAAACGTAATGTAAATTTTTTTATAACATACATAAGAATGAAAATATCATAAAATAAACTATACAATTTACGATGATTCTTCAAAACAAACCAGTAATCCTTAAGTTTTATATTTCTTAAAATGGTTTTGCCTTCTTACAACATATAAAATATTACATATGCATTACTCATAACTAAACCTTTCGACATCCTAATAGAAGGATACGAGGGACTCAAATCTTCCCATCTTACCACGAACCCTTCAAATACTATCACCTCGCATGTTTTTCAAGAATTATCTGAAAAATGTTAGAAACAATAAAGTGAGCTAAAATAGCTCAGTAAGTTGATAACTCATAGCCTATGTGTTACCAACTAATCAATTTGAAGTGACATGAAAAAGCATGCAATAATCACAATAACAAAATAGGTATTTTCATATATTTGATAATTACATATATAACATACTAATCAGAAACATCACACTCAACTTTCAATCAATATCATATAAATCATATAAATCATATGTATGCAAATGCAACACTCTCCTATGAATGCACGGATCACCAGCTGGTCAGTGGTCAGTAGGTGGACTCTAGAGGTGGCTCCCATCGTGATCAGCGATGTAGTACGTACTTAGCTCTATTCTATCTCATCCCTTTCGGGAAACAAATCATATAGCGATAAGTGGACTCTAAAGGTGGCCCCTACGAATTCTAGAGGTGACCCTCATCATGACTACTCACGATGTGACAATTAATTTCACATGACACTTAGTTCCAGCCTACCTCATCCCATTATTGGGGAACAGAATGATGGATTGGACTCGAGAGGTGGCTTCCATCGTAATCAGCGATGTAGCACTTAGCTCCAACCATCATATATGCAGATGCAGATGTATGATTCATTATATAATAATTTCATATCAAAGATCAAAAGATTAACCATATCTTGTAACTCAAATATCAGAAGATAAATCATGCCGAACACCGATTCAAATGGAATAGGATTACATTTTATTAAATCAATCCTTAACATACCACATATGCTTTTCAATTGTACCATCACTCGATCAATCATTTCAAACAGAACAAAATTGCACTTCTCGTAATTCATTCATATCACATATAATTTTCAAATGTGCAATCATACAATCATTCATATATACTTTTCATAGTTGCATTTCTCGAAATCAATTTATAATCTATCCAAAACATATTTAATACATATAACAATCGATATCACACCAAATTCAAAAGAGGTGAAAACATAGAATAAGAGAAATCAACTTACCTAATATTAGCGATAACAAAAGACGTTTCCCCTTTCTTTTCCTTATATTTCTTCTAATCCTATACAATAATATATGTTCTTGTCAATACTACACCAACATGTTCTACATGAATATAAGAAAGACCAATTCTATATATTAGTGATGCCTTCAATCCTATAGCTTAACTAATTCATCAAATAATAAGAGTTCATCTTGTACTCCCAACATACCTAGTAAAAGAAAATTCATATCTTTCAATTTAAATAATTGAATCTCATGGTTCCAATTTTCTTAGTTATGCAATAATGCTAAGCGGCAGAATTCCATATTATATCTAATTTGGATTGTTCTCCGAAGAAAACAAACATTCTAGCCTATATTCCATGTTGTGATAGATTGACTAACATAGGCTGCAAAATTAATAAATTTTTTTCATATAGGTGTCCAAATCATCAAAATTTGTTTTGTTTAACGAAGACATTTCTAATATATAACATATAGCAATTTTATATATTTATTCACTGTAACAATTTCATGAAAATTCCCATGATAGAACATCCCATTTTTTTTATACGTACAGAAAGTGAGAGATCCCATTCGTTCTGCTCATAGCTCTCCTCACACATATGTTTTGAGGTGATCCAAATTGAGTTAGAACCCTAGTTTACACATTTCGAACCCATAAGATTCATAATTTGTTTCTAAATATATAATTCATATCACAATTTCTAAACCATGTCTGCTAACTCTATAGGACAGTAGAATAGATATTACGTGCTTAACTCATAACATTTTAAATACACATTATTTCAGAATAATTCTTCTTTCTACAGGAAATGAGATTTTAAATAATCTTTCTCTTCGAGTTCCATATGATTATAATCACTTAGACATTTTAACAATAAATTAAGCATTCAGCTACTAAACTTAGTATAAGAATCATTTCCCTAATTTTGGTTGTTCATACCTCTAAGTTATTAGTCAAGTTTCCTTATTAATTCAACCAATATGATAACCATGAATTAAAGTTTAAGCTACCACAAAATTGATAAAATCAATAATTCAAATCCATTTTATACATACCTTATAATTTTCTTTTCTTTCTTTTTTCTTTGGTGCCGTGTTGTATTTCTTCCCTTTCTTTGGTTCGGCCAGCTACAAGAATAAGACACCTTTCCTTTTTTTTCTACTTTTCCTTTTGTCCGACCACACGAAAGGAAGTAAAAACTTCCTTTTATTTTTCCCCTGGAGTCACGAATGGTAAGTCGGTAATCATGTAGCTAGGATTCCATACTTTTTATTTTTGCATGGTTTGTGGGGACGTGGCAGATCACAATTTCATTTAGATTCTTGTGAGGTGAGGTGTCATGCTAAGTGTTTTTCCCTCATGTTTTTTTTAAATGGTAAGTCGGTACCACCAAATAGGTACGTACTAGCTAGTCACTTAATTAATTAGCATAATTAGGATGTTTAACTTTTATAGGGAAGTTAATTCAAATTCATTGAATAATGATATTTAATATGATTGTTCTTAACAAATCACATTTTGCTACGTAGATGATTGGAAATAAGTTAATTAAAACGGTCATAACTTCAAATCATTTTTGCTCTTAGTACAAGAAGATAAGGATAATACGATATATATATATATTCACACACACACATATATCACCAGTACGTTACATAGTTAACTAATTAGACTAATTAACAATTAAGCATATTAATTACTAGCATCATATTGATGCCATAACATTAAATTCAAATTAATGACATAATATTTCGTCGAATTGCTCATTGGAGCTCATTAATAATTTACTTAAAAAAAGGTGCCACTTATATCAATAAGCATGATATAACTCATATACTCATTTCTATATGCAACACAATACTTTTACCATAAACTTTGTGCTTTTAGCTCTCTTTAAATGCATGTTTTTTTTACATGTGAGAAACACCTACAAGAAATTGTTGTTCGAATTTTAGTATCCGAATTTATTTAAGTCCAATATTCAATATTGTTAGACATGATTTCTTTTAGAACATACATCACTTTAATGTCGGTACACATAGACTTTCTAATTTTATATTCATGGGCATAATAACAATGAAACAACAATAGTAGTGAAGTGCATCTAAGCGTGCACATTTAAGTGTGTCACAAAGTGCTTTAATCCCTGATTTGATACATTTTTATACCCAAAACTCATATCTTTTTATGCATTTTGTGACATTCCCTCATGTATACTTGTAATATTTGAGTTCATAGTTTGTATGATGCTGCTTTACTTGTGTTTTACATTTAGAACTTTCAAATAGGTACCAAGTAGAAGAATGAGAGATCACACATATGCAAAATAATTATCACAACCTTACCCAAACCCCAACCAGAAAGGGCCAAACTTTGAAAAGTAGCTACAAGTACAATAGAACGTCAAGTTTTTAAGGAACATTTTATCTAAAAAAGTGGGAACACACATAAGATGATGAAAAAACACTATAAAAAGAATGACAAAGAAAACCCTAAAGGGGAGGGGAGAGGATTCTTGTAGGAGGACAGTTGATTCGAGCTGAAGAAAGAGCTAGGGAGAAAACTCAACATCACCAGTTGTTATGGATTCATATCCTTCTATTAATGCTATGATGATAGTACCTTTAATTTCCATGAGCTAAGTATTTTGAGCTTCAGAGGCAGTGTATCTCATCTATATGTCTAGATCTAGATGATTTTGTCCTTTTTAATGACAATACTCTATTTTCATTAGACTTATATTTAATACAATATTCTAGAGTATTCATTATTAATAAATATTTTGAGAGGATTTAGAGATCCTCATCAGTTGCATCCAATTTGTGTTGTCAGTAGATCAACACATTGAGAGAAGGTTTGTTAGGATGTAAGTCCAGAGATAATTTTCTTTGATAACACAGAGTTTGAGTTTCTAATGTTAAGTTAAAAGCACACCCCATTTTTCTATATTGATTTTTTTTCTATCTTTATTCACATTTTCAGTCTCTTCAATTTAGAAAAATACAAAACAAGACTACTAGTATAAAGATATGCTTTAATTTGTTTTATTAATAGCTACTCATAAATTAGACTGCCTACTTCTAGCTTAGTGTTACTTTCTCCCTACAATAAATGGTTGCATGATTGTCATAATTTTAAAACTTACAGTACATTATTTTACTAGCATTAAAATTGTCATTCACATCCTTGCACGTAATGTTTCACATCCTCGATGTAGGACTGAACTCAAGAGTAAAAATACTGTCAAGTTGTAGAATTTGTCCACATTATGATACCTAGGACAATCTAATGGTCATTCTAGCTTATGCCACATGAAACACTTCCAAGTTTTTGAGACCATTGTTGGGGAGGTAATAAACAAAGATTCTAAAGTCTAAACTTGTCACTGTAGTTGAAACTCAACTGCAAGTTCCATTCAAAATAGTAGACCCGAATGTCATATCCAGTGACTTGAAACTAAAGTTACTAAGTTAATATAGGTCAATGTCAGCTAAAAAGCTAAGTTGCTAACTACTTGAATAAAAATCAATTTTCTTATAACGTTGGGATTTAGTTCGATAGATCATTTCCTTCAATAACATTTAGAGATTGAGATTTTATAATTAAATTTAAAAGCACAACATCAAAGTGGTGTTGGTGTTTTTATTGTTAAGGTTCAAGAAAAATTCATGAGAAGGATTACCTTCTCTATTGTTAATATAAGATGTGAGATTAATCCCTTAATGAAGTGGCCGTGACGAGAATTGAGTAATGGAATGAGGATATATGACTAGATCCAATGCATACAAGTGCAGGGAAGCTAATTCCGATGTCATTTTTTTGCATTGATTTAGTTATGTCTTTATTTACATTTTCAATCTCTTCAATTTAGATGACAATGTGAAAACAAATATAAAAAGGGTCTAGAAGTATAAAGTTGTGTCCTCATTTGTTTTAGTAATAGTTAACTCATAGATATGATATATGTTCTAGCTTAGTGTTACTCTTTCTTCATGTCGATTGGATACCTTAAATACTATAATAGATGGTCGTGCACTTGCGATAGTTTGAGTTAGTATAGGTTTTTAAAACTTACATTGTTTTAGTAGTGTTAAGATTGTGATTAAGACCTTTGCACATAACGCTTCACACGCCCAATTTAGGATCAAACTCAAGAATGAAGATATTGCTAACACGTAGAATTTATCCACATTACACTTAACGAGAATAATTCAATGGTCCTTCTATCTTATGCCACATGAATCACTTTAACAAGTAGAATAAGATTTTGAGTATTTATCACCAGTCATGCATTTTTTTCTTCCTTTAGGTTTTCAAAATAATTAGTATTTTTTTTCAATTTGTAAAAGCAAGATACTTTTTGATATAAAGAAAGAAATTCTTTATGCATATTTGATATAAGGAAAAAAAATCTTTATGCATATCAAATAGATGTTCATCTTAATCATCATTGTCATTATCAAAGTTAGAACTTAGAGGAGTTAAAACATACCTCATGGCAATATGGCATTAAGCACAGATAGTGTCACTTGATGGAGCGCTTGAGTAGTATTTTCTTCACCTTTGTCTTCCTCCTTTTCATCTTAAATGATTTGCCTCATCTTCCCTTCTTAGTGAGGCTTGAAGATTTGTAAGCTCACATGATCTTCTATTTGATTCTTCATTCTTATTTTTTTATTTGACCAACTTGAGATACTTACATGGTTTTATAGCATAAAGGGTAAGTTCCTTTTTTCACCAACTAAATCTTTTTACTCACTTGGCTCCTCACTTTCTTCATCATTGAGAGTCTTCGAAGCAAAAGACTTCTTCTCAATTTTATTATATTAGGTTAGAGGTGAAGATATCATGTCCTTCATGGTCAAAACAAAAATAGAGGAAGATTAATATTGTCCATAAAATAAATAGTGAAACAAGGTGGTGTTGCCACTATCAGTATATAAAACATAAACCAATTTTCACTTTGGGTACATTAAGTTACAAGTGAAGATCTCATGTATTTTATTTATACAATATTAAGAATCACATATAAATAATTTTTATAAAAAAATATCATTTTGATATTAAAATTAAAAACAATAACAATAATTTTGAGGATTGGAACTCCGTAGGATGGGGGCATGTATTCTTTACTGATCCCTGAAGCGACATTCAGGAGCACTTTTGACCTTGCCCCACCTCAACGAGGAAAGAAAACTCCGCAAGTGGGATCCTGATTGGGAATTTCTTGTGGGGTCCACCGACCATCAAGATTAGATATGACACATATGAGTGATGGGAAGCACCTCAATAACCAAAGTGGTTGCTAGGACGTTCATGGATTGTGAACTCAGCATGGTTGACTTGGGATTTTGGAAGAAAAATTCAGCCATTGACCTAAGCCCAATTTGATCTAGACTGGTCAAGTCACAAGAGAGAGCCAATTTTAAATAAAAGTATATTCATATTAAACACTTGAAGACAATATAATACATAGAAAAAAAATAGTGGGATACTAATTAATCAATAAATAGAAGGCATTCTAAATGATAAATGTCGGCCGTGTGCAAGGAGTTCAGTGGTGTGCGACATCGACGGTGCACGAGGAGATCTGTAGTGCACAAGAGGCCAGCATTGGCCATGTGCGAGGAGGTCAACATCGGTAGTGCGCGAGGAGGTCAGCGTGAGGAGGTTGGCATCGGTGGTGCGCGATGAGGTCCGCGTACAGCCAGGAGGTGGAGCTAGCAGCGAGAGAGTCCGGTGGTGAGCATGGAAGTCTAGGATTCACGAGGAGGTAGGAACTCGATATTTGGGAATGATTGGCCCCTTCTTTTAGTAAACCGAATTGGGGAGAGGGCGGTCTGGCTATTAATTGGGGCAGGGTTTATGGGGCAGGCATGCCCCTCGACACCCTCACCCCTCTTCTATTTTTTTTTCTATTCCATATAAAACTTAAAGATTAATTTAGAAGTTTCCCCCTCACCTAAATTAAACTATAATAATTACTTTAGACAATATTATATCCATATATATATATATACATGTGTGTGTGTTGTATGTGTATGTATAGACAAAGTTGATGAACTTGATAGTATTAGATTGGTCCTTTGTTAACAATGAACTTGATAACTGTAACTGAGGTGGGGTTTATGGGGGAAGCCTTGCCCCTCAACACCCCACCCCTATCCCAACTTTTTCTACTCATATATATATATATATATATATATATATATATTACATATAAAAATTAAAGATTAATTTAGAAGTTGCCCCTCCACTAAATTAAACTAAAATAATTAATTTAGATAATATTAAAATATATATTTTTTATATGTATAGACGAAGTTGATGAACATGATAGTACTAAACTAGTCCATTGTTAATGAACTTGCTCAACTGGTTTTCTATAGTGGTCATGAACTATTCAAACAAGGGATGTGGATTTGTGTTTCTGATTATTTCAACCTTGTACATGTACCTTATCAGATTTGAGCGTGTCACAAAGATCCCTTCAAGAGAAGCCTCAAGGAAGAGAGTCCTCCTGGTGTTGGACGATGTGTGGAACGAAGAGTCAAGTCTATCAGGTAAATGGGAGTTTTTAAGAATACCCTTTTATGGTGCGGAAATGATTAGAATAATTGTGACGCCAAGAGACACTTGGGTTGCAGCGGTCATGCAAACCATGACTAATGGTCCTCATCGCCTTGGCTAATCGCTTGAGGAACAATTCTTGCAGTTGTTCATGCGTCTTGCATTTAGCAATCTAGACCTAAATCAGTTCCCAACGCTGAAGACTATAGATGAGAAAATCGCCAAAGCCGTTGGTCGTGAAGTCACTTGGTTGACTTCTACAACATGAGGACGTATGGAATGGTGAAGACAGACATGGAATTCCGTGTTACATAGTGAGTTGTGGGATGAAGAAACAAATATCTTACCAACTATAAGATTAAGTTATATTCGTATGTCGAGCCATTTGAAAGTTTTCAGATCTGCACCATGTTTCTAAAAGATTATACGTTCAGGAAAGGTGAACTTGTCAAGTTGTGTGCTGCCCATGGTTAGATCCAACATAATGGCATAAAAAATACGATGGAGGAAATGAGATATAAGTATTTTAATGAGTTGCATAGAGATCATTCTTTGATGATTGTGAACCATTTCATTACATGGGACCATTCTTTGATAATATGTACAAGATCCATGACAATATCCATGACCTAGCTGGTTAAGTACATGAGTACAGGGATTTGAGCACGTATAGGAAGCACAAGTTTCAGCATTTATGTGTTCAATTAAAACGAATCCTTGGATTTTTATTCAGTTTATTTAATCAATGCACCATCTATTTCAGCGGCTTCCATTTTGATCAATTTCTAGCACTAGGTTGGATTTTCATCTTCAAAATCTATTGGTATAATTGAGTTTGATAAGGTGCAAAGCATTGGCAATGAGTTTTGCAAAGGAGGAAAAAATCAAACATTATTTGATGTTTTCCATCTCTAACCTCTTTTGTGTTCCAATATCTGAGCAACCGAGAGCAATTTGATGAGTTGAAAGAAGGAGACTTCCTTCAGTTCCAGATACAAATAAACTATTGCTAGAGACTTTCATCACTCCCATCACTTCGAGATTAATTTGCTTTGGCATATGAGCTTAAAGATATGTGGTTGGCTCTGCCTCTTTTCTTAGGGTTGATTCCCACCAAATCTTAAAATTTCAGAGAACATTAATCGGTTAAAATTATGTTTGTCGTAAGAATTTGGAGAGCTGAAGCAATTAGAAATGCTAAGTGACGTATTTGGAGTCAGAATCAAAGAGGTATTTGGAGTTTTAAAGAACTTGATGAGCCCCAAGCTCATGAACATTCATCATGCATGGAATAGCAAGGCATGTGTCAAATAATATGGTGCCATTGAGAAGCTAGTACTAAGTGATCATTTGTTAACGAACTAGATGAACTCCACGGACACTAGACATGTGTAATTGGGTTGGGCTTTGGGGGCAACCTTGCCCCACAACCCCCTCCCCCCTCTCATTTTTTTTTTCTATTTGCATTTAGTATATATAAATTATATATAAAAAATATTAAATACTTATAAGTTGCCTCCCTTCCTAAAATAAATTAAAATAATTAATTTAGATAATATCTAAGTATATAGATTTCCATATGTATAAAATAATTAAAATTTAATACTTGACTCTCTTAAACTAAGTTGAAGTCTATTAATTAAAAAATTTAACTTTTAATTTAATAGTTTTATAATAACTAATTAATATTTATAATTGTATAATGTCAATTTGACCCTTTTTAAAAAGTCATGGGCTCCTCCCTAGGAAATGGGCTCAGTTGCAACAAAGAGACTTCCCTCGGACTCATAAACTCACAATAATGCTTAAAACAAACTATCATCACTTTCATCGCTTCGAAATCCTAGCTTGCTTTCGTACATCAGCTTATATTGCTACAGATTTCTCCTACTTTGCTCAGTGTATTCATTCCCACAAACTTTTAAAACTTTTGGAGAACTCACACAACTTAAAATTACATTTTTCACAATAATTTGTAGAGCTCAAGAAGTTAGAAAGGTTCACTGGCATTTTCTGGGTCAGACTTGTCGACCTATTATTGTGAACTACTTGGTGAGTCTCAATTACCTGAGCCTATGGAATGTCGACAATGCATAGGCTTGTCTTGAAAAATGTACAGAAGAATTGTTTTATTAGTGAATGGTAGTTTTGAGACTTGTTGTTGAAAGAAGTTACAAAAGGTGACCCATCATAATAGTGATAATGAAGTTGCAAGTTTCTCTCAGCTTAAAAATTTGCTAGCATAGGCTTTGATAAATTGTATGTCTCTAACCACCATCTATTTCTGTGACTTCCACTTTGATCAATTCCTAACACTCGGTCAGCTTTCATATATGAAATCTCTTACTATAATAAAGTTTGGCAAGGTGCAAAGCATTGGCAATGAGTTCTGCAAAGGAGGGAACAACCGACATTGTGTGGTGTTTTCATCTCTAATCTCTCTTGTGCTCCAAGATCGAAGTAACTGGGAGTAGTGGGATGAGTCATAGGAAGAAGACTTCCCTCAACTCCAGATCCAAATAAACTATTGAGGGAGACTTTTATCACTCTTATTGCTTATTCTAGCATATGAGCCTACATATATGTGGTTCGCTCCGTCTCTCACCATAGGGTTTATTCCTGATGTGGAGAAATTATGTATACCATTTATTTATATTCAACATGCATTCATCTCATGTTTTGCTATCATCTCATGTTTTGCTATGTTCTTATGCTCGTACACGCTTTATTGTTGAAATGCAACTTTTATGATTTCTCCACATCTATCTTATGGTAATCTACATTCCTTGGATTGTATTACATATTTTTATTATTTTCTATGTACAAATCCTAGCCAACAACACATAAGGGCATGCAAATATATGCCCTCACCTACGCACCGCATATGGGCATACAAGTGGATACCCCTATCTGGACACTTAGACTAATTCGAGAACAGACAACGCAGTTTAAGAAGGCATCTTATCCAAACTAGCAAACAACATAAGAAAACAACTTTCCATGTCATTCGGGAATTCCTTTTTAGGAAGGAAGTTTCCTCTACACTTTATAGACAAATGAAGACAAGAGTAGCTGAAAAAATTTGAAAAAGATGACAGCCAAGATGGAAGCATCCAAGGAGGGACCACAAGATTTTTTTGGCTGGAAAAGTGAACAAATATAAGATAAAAGTTGGACAAGTGACAAACCAAGAGAGAAACCGCTAAGGGAGGACTACAAACATATTCTTTGGTTGGAAAAGCTGGAAGAAGAAAATAAGAAAATAGCTAGAAGAGCATGGATAGGTGGCACAAACCTATTGGATTATAAAAGGCTATGGTGGCTGCCAATGAAGAGGGACCTTCGAAGCCCAACCTTGTGGGTGGATTCCATTTTTTGCAACTGTTGAAGGGGGACTAAAGAGGAGGCTGCAGCTAGTAGCCTTCCTTCTTTTTTTTTCTTTTTTTTTCAAGTTTCTAATGTGTAGTTAAACAACCAACTAGGGCTAGGGACCTGTGATGGATTTCTGAATCTATCTTTTTAAGCTTATGATATGCAGCATTCGATTGCATTTTATCTCATGATTATTGTCTTATTGTTTCGGTTTACTGTTCCATTGTGTTGTTGCAGATTTCTTGATGTCTCTTTGGATTGCTTGATATGTTCTATTGGTTCACTCATTGCGTCTTGGCCCGAAGGGTTATACTCTTCTCTAGCTCAAGCTCCAAGGCCGAGAGGTGAGGAGCTTGAAGCTGAATTCTTTCAACAAGGCACAATATTAGTCGATTCCTTATCAATATGTTTTTTGATTATATTGAAACATGAGTTTAGTTCGGACAAGCTTCAACGAAGGTGATTCCCACCCGAGAGTGTGTTCAGAAGCCGTGGCTAAGACATGAGAGATGAGAGGTTGGGCCGGTGACAGGACATGTCGAGGAATCACCTTCATCAAGGTTCAACCCCTTGTTTTTTTTCATTTTCGAGAAATGATCCCACATTTTCATAACTTTCGTCCGCACCTTGCGCCCGAGAGGGTACTTTATTCACCAGCCAATGCATGTGTGCCGAGAGGTGGGGGAATGGCTGGGTTGTGTCCAAGGAAGTGCAATCAGTTCTATGGTGAGGCTGGGAGATGGACTTGGAGTACTCCAAGGTCATTTGTTTTGAAGTTCTTTGGCCGGATTATTTTTAGCTCCTTAGTGTTAGTGACTCCTGCCCGAGATGGTAATCTATTCTTGAGGTGGGACGACGACCGAGTTGTGTCTAAAGAGACACTGATGACTAGTGTTGGGTAGAACTAAGAGGTTTGTCCATAATTTTCTCTACTTTCTCTCTCAATCTGAGCTTAAGAGGATCCACCCGAGAGGGATTATAAATTGTCGCATCGAGTTAAGAAATAGAACTCCTGAAACAATCCCCTAACCTCTAGTGTATAATTACTTTGATGTTTACATTAAAAACCCATAAGAATTAGTGTAGCTTCATTTTCTATGATTTCTATTTTGTAGTATTTCACTTCCTCACTTTAAACGATTTTCGTAGATTTAGCTTTTCCTTCGAAACAATTTTGGTCGAGCGTGAACTATTTCAACTTTGTCCGGATCGACCCTTAAGTACTACACCGATTGTTGTGCGTTTGTAGCCTCGTCATGTGGCTTTATAAAGTTTAAAACTTATTTGAGGTTTTTCTGTAAAGTACTCAAGTCACAAACAACACATCGTCGAGTCAATTCCCACCAAATATTAAAACTTTAGAGAACATTAATAGTTAAAATTATATTTTTCACGAGAATTTGGAGAGCTGAGACAATTGGAAAGACTGATTTGGGTCAGAATCAAAGAGGTATCAGTAGTGTACAGAATCGATCCTAATACATTTATAGTTTTAATCGGAAAAGACCTATTTGACACAACTGAGAAGTCGGCGGTGCACGAGGAGGTCAGTGTGAGGACATTGGTGGTGCACGAGGAGGTCATCGTTAGTCGTGTGCAAGGAGTTCGACGGTGTGCGACATCGACGATGCGCGAGGTCTACAGTGCGTGAGGAGATCGACGTCAGCAGTGCGCGAGGATGTCGGCACGAGGTCGGAGGAGGTAAGCACAAGGGGGTCAGCGTCGGCGTCCATGAAGAGGACGACATCAGCCGTGCTTGAGGAGGTCAGTATCAGTGGTGCACTAGGAGGTCCGTGTACAACCAGGAGGTAGAGCTAGTAGTGTGAGAGTTCTGCAGTGAGCAAGGAAGTCTAGGGTTCACGAGGAGGTAGGAACATAATATTTTAGTAAAGCGAACTGCAGAGAGGACGCTTTAGTAAAAGATGAAAACCGACTAGTATTTGGGTCGGGGTTTGTGGGGGCAGCCTTGACCCTTCTAATTTTTTCTATTCACATTTTGTATATATACATTACATATAAAAGTTAAAGATTAATTTATAAGTTTTCCCCTCTCCTGAATTAAATTAAAATAATTACTTTAAACTATATATATATATATATATATGTGTGTGTGTGCGCGCGTGCGTGCGTGTGTGTTGTGTGTATGTATAGATGAAATTGATGAACTTGATAGTACTAAACTGGTCATTTGTTAATCAACTTGATGAACTGTAATTTTAGGTGGGGGTTTGTGGGGGCAGCCTTGCCCCTCAACACCCCACCCTCTCCCAATTTTTTCTGCTCACATTTAGTATATATACATTACATATGAAAATTAAAGATTAACTTAGAAGTTGCCTCTCCCCTAAATTAAACTAAAATAATTACTTTAGACAATATTTAAAATATATATATATATATATGTGTGTATGGACGAAGTTGATGAACTTGATAGTGCTAAATTGATCCTTTGTTAATGAACTTGCTCAACTGGTTTATAGTGATTATGAATTCGGGGACTATTCCAAACAAAAGATGTGGATGTGTTTTGATTATTTCAACCTTGTAAGACTCACAAGGAGATTGATAGAGAGTATCACAGTAGATTCATGCCACTTGTCGGAGTTGATCCCTTCAAGAGATACTCCGGGGGAAGAGAGTCCTCTTGGTGTTGCACAACGTGTGGAACGAAGAGAAAAGGTTATCGAGTAAGAATTTTCCTTTATGGCACAAAAATGATTTGAATAATTATGACGAAAAGAGACACTTGGGTTGCAGCGATCATGCAAACGATGACTGATGGTCCGCATCACCTTGACAACTTGCTTGAAGAACAATGCTTGCAGTTGTTCATGCGTCTTGCATTTAGAGGTCAAGACCCAAATCAGTTCCTAACACTGATGGCAATAGGTGAGAAGATCATCGAGAAGTTGTTGGAATAAAGTTTTTGTGTTATATCTAATTATATTTTGATGATACAAACTTCGAATAATCAGAGTCATATTTAAAGTGTCAGAAAAATTCAATTCAGATGAATTATTTTATGCACTAAACTTGAAGTTAATATTTGAATATGTTTCATTCATACCTGGACTAGTATGAAAATATAAAAGTTGTAGATAAACTTGTTAATTTTTCAAAGAATAAAAAATCACCTCATTCCGATATCTGTGCAAAATGTTATCTACAACCTAGTGCAGAGTGGTTAACCAGGCGGTCTGACGAACTAAAACTAGGTGAAACTAAATCCTGATTCCACCTAATTCTTCAAATATCCTTTTGCGACCTAATTTTAGAACCAGGTCGCATTTGATGTGATCAAATTATTCCACTTTTTTTTTCTTTTTTGGTAGACATGACCTTTTTATATTTTACAAACTCTTTTTTTCTTTAATAAACTTTTTTACCTTTCTTATATAAAATATAAATAATAAAAAATTAATACAATATTTTTTATTTTTTTACTAAAAAATTGATCTTCCATTATATATAATCTATTAAAAATATTTTTGATATTTAAATAATATATTTTTAATGAAAAAATTTAATAAAAAAATTAATTTATACTTTTTTTAAAACATATATATTTTAAATTTACAATACTTATTTTTATTTAAATACCCACTAAAATTAAACTATAATATCTATTTTTTTTCTATCAATTCCTCGTCATTACGTTCATCCAATATGTCATTTTGTTGTCTCCACAACAAACATATTGATTCAATCCTTCTTTTGTCGGAGACGTGCGTAGGAACCCCCGCTGATGTCATCACTAAACGACTTCCGGAAGCACGTTTTGATGTCATATTCAATAAAGAACTCCACATTTCTCTTGACGTTATGCAGCACAGAAATAAGTGATGTGAATCCTCCACTTCAATCTCGCAAAAGAGCACAGACGCATCATTACCGGAAGCCCATCCCATCCTATGGGATCTGGTTGGCAACCTCAAAGAGTAGTAGTAGCCAAGTAATAGAGATAAAAAACTTCCATACAAGTCAATAATCCTTCTTTACTTCTTCCATCTAGTTTCTGTCTTCCAATAGATTGTAGAATCTGCGAACAGAAAATTGACCAGAATCCCACTTACATCCGTCCTCTTGCTCTCTAGGAGTGGCGGTTTCCATTCATCGGTACGACGAATTGGACCGCAAAGCATGCATCTAGGTCCCTCCTTGACTCGTTTGTTGGTCTGCTGCCGGAGCAGAGTCGATGAAAAACCGAAGATAATATGCCCTTGTGCTGTCCAATTGTCATTTCAAACATGAAAGCATTACATGCACCAATGGCCACTAAGAAAATTTGTTTGACGTTTGGCATAATTCTGGCGACACACTTCCAAAAGGATGAGCAACCATTAGTTTTCAACTCCAATCTAGGTTTGGACCATGACAAGCAAAAAAGAAAAAAGGAAAAAGAGCTCCAGAGATCCATTTGGCAATTCATTATTCAGTACACCTACTTTGAGAGCAATGCAACGCTCTTTTTTTTTTCCTGAACGAGCGTATGCCCAAATGACTTTCCTTTGTTGCATGACATGCCTCCTCTGAAGCCACTAGCGCTACACCACCATCCAATTGTACCTTAGTGCTTCCAAAGGAGTTGTCTCCACAATTGGTCGATCCTCATGACCCGTGCAGACATTCTTAAAACGGACGTGTGATATACCGGAAAAGTAGCAATAACCCTTTTTAGCAGCACCAATCTTCCACCTCCCAAAAGAAGTTTTGCCCCCTAGACATCTAACCTTTTTGTTTGACAATATAATTTTTTAAGACCTAATGATTTTAAATAGACCAAAAGTCCCTAGATTACTCTAGTTTAGGTTAATTAGAAGCCTATTCTACTTTTGTTACATTTTACCTCACTCCGATTTGTCACTTAATGTTGGAACAAGTCTTAGCACCATCACCACATAGAGTACAACCTATGTAATTGTGATGAATTAAAATCGAGTACAACCTATGTAATTGTGATGAATTAGAATCACTTGAAGGGTCAGATGTCATGTTTAATTTACCACTTGCACGAAGTGAAACATATCTATGTGAACCACTTACATGAAACATCAAATCATTCCTTAACCGTCTGAGAGTTTCTCAAGGACAAATACACTTGTAGAGGACATGGCTTGTCGCAGGAAGGAATAATAATTGCTGTCTTAATTCGCATAATGTCTACTAGTAAACGAGCAATCTGACATATTCCAGGATTTCAATCTACAACTCCCCACAAAAGGAAAAACAACTATGACAACACCTTTAGTGTCACAAGTAATGGAATAATACTGTTACCTTTATATTAATATCCTTCATTCATAATGGACTTGTCAGAAGGTATCTGCAACGAGAATCGACTAGACTTTGCTGGAGGGATGTACAACCACTAGACATCATAAAGAGAGAAGACATGGGAAAAAGAAGATAACTAATGCCATAGAGAATTAAATCTACTCAACCAGTCATTTGAACTGGTTTCTCCTAATAAAGAAGTGTACCAAGAATAATTGTTGGTGAACAAAATGATGCATACGTATATCACCGAGGCAGTTTCATCAATCTTTGTTTTTCCCAAACACCCTAAGGCTCACATTTCAGAAACTTTATTATTCCGCAGCATATGCTCTTTCAGACTAAGACGTGATCAGTCTCTATCTGACATGCTAGATTTAACGGTAAAAATTGGTGGGCTTACTGATTTCGTATCTACTAAAACTACTTTTGCTACTTTTTCTCGGGTGAATATAACATATAACACTGTTACAAATTAAACGTCTCACTAAATAACATGAGGGATCAACCACATCAATATTGGCCAACCTCAATCTTAATGCAAACATATAACACAATAGATTTTATGTATAAAGCAATAGAATATAAAAAGCAGTCCTATTCCATTTCTTCCTCATGCATTAAACCAACGAACAATTATATCAACAATCAGCAGCTAAAACTTAACTTATAAAAACATTTCTGTTGAGGTTACCTTTGCAGAAAAGCCTCAAGTTAATCTATTCGTTGGAAGACCAAAGCGGGAGAGGAAGCATTTACCGCAAAACAAAAAATGGAACTTCCAAGAAGTATCTTCATCTACCTGTCAGTACCGGACAGCAAATAGAACAAAGAAGATATTTTTTTATCTTTTAACTAAAGGAGAAACCACATTGACTATGTTGATGTCCATATTCTCTCACATCCCCACATTACAGAACGGGATGCAACCTGCTTAAATTTCGCAGGTTACCAGATGTAGCACTTCCAAACTTTGATCATCTACCACCTTCATACATACATTCCAACAGAATCATATCCCCAGAAAGTATTCAGATTTCGATTATATATGTTGAACAAATTGGATGCCACAAATTTGGTGCAGAAAATTAGACCCCTATTGAACTTATTTCCATCTTATTTGATGTCTCATCAAGAATTAAGAATCTTATCTCAAAAAAAAAAAAATGTTTGTTAACTTTTTGATAGATATCTTGAAATCAAATATATAAAAGTTAGGCTAACATTGAAATAACTGAAAACAAGATGAACATTCCAGCAGTCAATGGTAACTTAAATTAGCAGTGTAGACTTTCTCAAAAATAGTTATCAGTGTAGCCCAAATCTTGTACAATGTTTATTGGATAGAGGAATCACCGAATATATGGTAAATATATAAAGAGTGAAGAAAATGGGAATAAGTTACAACTGTCACCACAATAGCAGTTCAGCTGGGAAGCTGCACCTAATCATAATTACTTCTGACATTTAAACACAATCTGCAGTCCAGCTCCTGCATTTAGTAATAAGAGGAACCTCATCAAATTATGCAGCGAAAGAACCAATGACAATCAGTTAAATGTTTCCAACTTCTAACTAAAAATGAAAATGGGTGCCGTTCTGCACAGATTTCAAGTTGAGGAAATGGTACCTTATTGAATGAAAAGCTGAATGGGAAATAAGCAATTGACTTCCACAATCTCACGTATGGTCCTAAGAGTTCATCAACTTCTTCCAAGGGCAGAGACATAACATTTAATTGTCATGCAAACCCAGATTCTTGCTTCCTGGCAGCAAATAAGGGAACTCTTTCTAGAGGAGCAAATAAGGGAGCACATAACATGCAGACTATGCCATTAAGGGCATACAGCTCCCTAAGTTGACAAGAGGATCACATTTCATGTAACTGAAAACATAAACTTTGATACAAACTGAAAATACAACTAAAATAAAACTAAGATAACTATTATTAGTAGTAAAAGTGCAAGAATGTTAAACACAATTACTACTAATAACTTGTCAATTCGAGATGACAAACCTCCACAAGTCCGTATGGAGTGGACCAATCTTCAAATACATAATTGATCAACACATTTCCATAAATCTAAAATCCATGCATGTATTTATAACATGCAAATATAAATATAACTAACTATCCACTACTTTCTTTAACTAGCCACTAACTCATACAACTTCTAACTACCCACTACTTAATTAACCGGTCACTAACTAATACAAAGTGGTATCGTATCAATACACCCCTCCTAAAATTTCGCCTTGTCCTCAAGGCGGAGAAAAAAAATTAATAACAATATTCCGCAGGTGCAGCCTCCAAACTTGATTATCTCCATCTTTGGACCAAGAGAGGAATTTTTGAACCAATACGAACTTCTAGCTTTTCTTATGGAATGAGCTTTCACTTGTAATATGTGAAGCTGATTTCTTCCGAATGAATGTTGCTTCTTTGTGATTTGCTACTAGGATCTTTGAGGCTCTGATACCAATTGATACAAACTAAAAATACAAGTCCATATATGACTGAAAATAAAATTATGATAACTATTATTAGTAGTAAAAGTGTAAGAATCTTAAACACAAATACTTCTAATAGCTTGTCAATTCGAGATGACAAATCTCCATAAGCCCGTATGGAGTGGACCAATCTCCAATTACATAACTTCTCAATACATTTTCCAAAGGCTCCCCTAAATCTAAAACCCATGCATGTATTTATAACATGCAAATACAAATATAACTAACTATCCACTAACTCATAAAACTTCTAAATACCCACTACTTAATTAACCAGTCACTAACTAATACAAAGTGGTATCGTATCAAACTCCATATATGTAGATCTCTTAACCCCTGTCTAAATTCCAACTGTCGTAGAATTTCAAATTTATGACATAAAAAGTGATTTGATATCATTACACCTATCAATTCTCAGAACAATCCTCAAGCAAATTGGCCTGAATGGTTAACAAAATACTAATGAACCAAAGAAAAAAATGCATGCATATATTCAATATCTAGTATACTTCTTTTTTTTTCATATTCTACTTAAGTCATAAATATCTCATGCACTTGTCATAAATTGACAGAAAATTGATAAGAAAGTTAAAGGAGGTCCACATACCATTAAAGAAGCACCATATCTACTTTACATGCAATGAGGGTTCCTTGTGAATGCTATTTAAAGCTAAAGCTTGGGCTTATAAGGAAAGCTTGGGCTTATTGCACCAGTATGCATGTGGAGGACCTAAGAATCATTATTAGTGACCCAATATAGTTCATTTACGTACGTGCGTACGTATATATATCCACAGTCTTCTACTGTTGTTCACTAATGACGAATCCAGTGATCAACAACATCCAATGCATCGACAACACCACAAGAATCTCTTCCCTGATACAGCTCAGCTCCATACATACAGACAGTTGTCCATCCCAGCAGGAAGTGATAGAATGGAATTTGAACTTGTGCCAGTGTCTGACGCTAAACCTCTGACCAAAGTGGACACTTCAGCTCCGTGATCATTTAATAGACGCATTGAATCAGCATGGCAGTGCAGAGAGTGAGAGAAGAGATAATAGGTTTAATAATAGTTTATGTTATATGCAAGTATGTTTTTATAAAATTAGATACAACAACAACAACAACAACAAAGCCTTATCCCACTAGTATGTTTTTTTTTTTTTTTATAAAATTAGATACAACAACAACAACAAAGCCTTATCCCACTAGGTAGGGTCGGCTACATGGATCATACGACGCCATTCCGCTCTATTAGTAATCAAACCTTCTATTCCAGAGGCTACTCCAAAAACAGTTCTGAGGATCATCCGCATTCCTGGACTAACACTATATCACCTGAACGCCATGTTCAGGTAGACAGTTCCTTTTTTCTTTTAACAGAAACCTATGATGTTTTAACGTGAAGCAAGGTTTCAGTAGGTAAGTTGGAGTTTGTTCTGTGATATTAGAAAGACGGGATTAGCAAGAATATTTGAGCTGAAGTTAGCAACACAACTAAAAAGAAATGGTAAACTTGTGATCCTTTGACCTGCCTAGGAGTCTTAAAGCATCCGACCTCTGAGAAGTCAGAGCATTCTAATGCGATCTCCACTTTTTCACTTATTCAACACACAGATCTAGTAGATGTGATTCCAAAGGTGATCTCCACTCTTTCACTTATTCAACACACAGATCTAGTAGATGTGATTCTAAAGGTGGAGATAATTGCAACTGTCAGAACTAGCATCCTGAGTCCCTAAGCAGACAAGTAAGAATCGTGAGAGGTACAACCAAATAATGGATTTCTTGTTAACTAAACATTCTCGATGGTCCTAGAACAAAAAATATATGGACCACTTCATATGCAAATTGATGTGCAAAGTTGGCTACAAAAACTTCAGGCCAGGACAAAAATACTATGTCGTGTTTATTGTTGAGAGCATAATAAATACTCAAGCTTCATAAGAAATAGCACCCACAAATAAATCTTTTGAAAGGCACCAGAAATAAATTTCCAGACCACATTCAAAAAATATAGAAAGATTTTAAATCCTATAACTAGAAACAGGGGCAAGACCGCAAGACATATAAATTGTATCCACATGGACCATAATTATGAAATATGAATTTCATAGTACCACGTAGGCATGCAAACTTCAATAACAAGATGTACAATGAATGTGAAAATACCATACCAAAGATAGAAAAAATTGAAGTTTATTCATATTTGTTTACAAGAAGAGTAACTCGTTTCTCAAATATTAAGAGGAAATAAATACAGTTAGAAACTTCGTCACTTGTTAGCAATTCTAGCAGGTACAAAGGCGCACTTGCAACTAAGAATAAAGGTCAAAAGAAAATATATGCACAAAGGCGCACTTGCAACTAAGAATAAAGGTCAAAAGAAAGTATATGCCGACGTGATGGATAAGAGCCAAGAGACTCTAGGTAAGCAAACATTTGATTACCCATGGTTGGGAACTACCAAAGCACAACTTTTTTAGTTAGTATCTGGTGCACCTTACTGCTCAAGGAGAGCATTTCTGGGAGTAAAAGCTACACAATACAACCACAAGCACACACTTCTAATGATTTTTCATTATGCCGTTGCTTGACCTAATGCAAAGATGTAATAAAGGGCGATGAGACTTTTACAATGGTGAGAACAGTAGGGTTATTTCCTCACACAAAAATGACCTGGATATAACGCTGGCAGAGAATTTGCATGCTAGAAAGACTTGAATGGACAGATGAATTGTCCATCAACCACGATAAAGGAAACTAAGGGGAATCATCCAGTTGAGGCTATGGGACCAACATTCTACAAATATTTGGAACAAGCACCAGTGAACTACAGAAAAGGCAGTTGCTGGCACGGAGGAAGTTCATCTTGAACAACTAAGCTTAAAATGTTAACCTTCCAACAGAACAGTGAAAAGATCTGTACCACACCAATTAGATCTAAATGCAGATACTGAAAATGACTCTTGAACATCAAAAAGATCAACTTGGATTGGTTTAAAAAATAAAGCACGGACTTACAACTGATCAGCATGCCCTTATCTATAATCAATTCCTTTAGCCGTTTTGATCTCATGAGCATACATAGAGCGGAATGGCGTCGTATGATCCATGTAGCCGACCCCACCTAGTGGGATAAGGCTTTGTTGTTGTTGTTGATCTCATGAGCATACAAACCAAGATTGTAAACATTTTTAACATGACAGTGAAAACTATGGGAATCCTAGACTGAGGCATTAACTCAAGCTCAACAAAAAAGACTGATGTACCTGAATAATGATTTAGCCTTTAGTTAGTAATGAAAACTGTAATCATCCCAAGTCTGCATTTTGCTGGATGGATATGCAAGTGATGATGCTTTCTATTGCTAAGATGATTGGCAAAGGTGAACAGTTTAGTCAGTAAACCCACAACATATGAAATAAACCAAAATATATCATCTTAGGAACTAGTAAAATAAGTATCGCTTTTGTCTCTTTTGCCATCAAAGGTTTCTCCTACCTACTGAAAACAAAATCAAATACAGCTACCTACCAATGAGCAAAGTAGTCTTAATAACTAGAAAATGAATTACGCTACTAAAATGATTGATCTGATTATTGAGGTACAGAAACGTTAAAATCAGTGTGTAAGTGGCAAAATCCGTTGGGTACTTCTCAGAGATAATAGCAAACGCAGAACAAGTATTTTAATTATCAAATGAAATATAACCAATTACCTATAATGGACTGAACCATTGTTACCAAATGAAATATGATCAATTGCCTATATTTTGCTGAATAGTATCAAAACTTATTCTGGAGAACAATGACTGAATATGAAAACAAGTTTGAGAAGCCCTTATTTAAAGAAGTTGAGAGCCCATTGCTTGTTACAATGTAGATTCAGCATGGTTTGATTCAGAACTTCGTGACAATATGCTCAAACTCTCATAATCAAACATTCCAAAAAACTCTCATAATCAAAATTAAAAGAGAATATAAGATGTATGCTATATTGAAAATGAAGTAAGAATTAATTAGAAAAACGAAGGAAATATCAAAGCATACTGTATAATATGTCTTAGATTACTGTTAAGTTTAAAACTTCACTTATTCTGAAGTACCAAAAGGGAATCCAACCTTCCCTGAGATGACATGCATTTATTTGATAAGAGAACAGAGATCAGGGACGATCATAGTTGGATATGTCTAGATTATTGCTGTAATGAACCAAATTAGCTAGCACTAGCAGCTGGTCTGTATATGACTTCCTACTTTTTGATCCTGCGGACCTTCTTTGGACCCCAGACCTCCATTCTTCCTGCTGGACACCCACAAGGAGCACGAAAGATGAGAACAGTGCGCCCATTAAGCGGTGCCATCTTTTTGAGTTCAGCTTCAAGTTCTTTATGGTCTCGTCCCAATTCCAGAGTCCCAAAAGCATTCTTTGGCACTGGTGGCAAGTATTTGACGCACTCCTCTGATTCAAGTTGAATGTCGAATTCCACAGCCTTACGAAGGCCTTTACAGTACGGGTTCCCGCATTTCCTTGTCTGGTGACTGATGAACTCCCACGCAGCTATAGCAGTAACGAACAGGAAGGCAAACCCAGCTGCATAAGCGACCGGAGCATAGCACATAACATCGCCTATGACGTCAATCACAGTTGGAAGTAGCTCATACGCCTCATGGAAAATGAACTTGAAGTAGGGGACTGTGAGGACACCGAGGGCGATGAGGACAAGGAGCAGCATGACGACATCGATGGCCGCAAATGGGGAGTGCTCGCAGAAGGGATGAGACAAAGGGTTCAAGGATTTGATCCGTCTACGGCTTTGGCCATTGCGGCTTTGCTGATCCGAGAAGTCCATGTGGTGGTGCTTCTCGAATGCACGGCAGAACTCGATCAAGCTCCGGCAATCCACCATTTGGGAAACCATGGAGACGTCAAACACCTGCAAATTGTGACCAAATTATAAAGGAAAGGCTTGACAAAGATTGCAATTTTATGGCGAATCTAGCACACAGGCACCCGGATCTTCCAAGAATTGACACCTTATGGCAGATTTAGCTGATGCTGATGTCGATCGTACTTTTCACAGATTTGGGGCTCTTTAACAAGAAAACACAGATTAGGAAAACCAGGAACTCGTTGATCCGAATAAAATCACAGCAGGATTAGTTCCAATTTACAATTTCTTTCCCAGAACATATGGGTCGAAGACGGGGAACTCGTCCTATCCGTCGTACCTCGAATTATTCGGATCCGGAAGACTGTCAAACCGTCACGATTCGATCGGAAGAACCAACGATTCGAAAAGAAACGACCGAATCCGATCTCAAACACCCTCTACAAATTCAGGAAATCTGACTCCGAGCAGCCGTTCCGATCGGATGGAGGACAAATTGTCACCCCTTCTTTCTTCCCCCCGAAAGTGATCGCGATGGGGATACCAATCGATCAGGAATCGGAATCCGAAACGGATATTAGGTCAGGGAGAGCGATGGGCATTTGGATCGATGGATGGAGCTGGGCAGCAGGGGAAGGGGAATCGAAGAGGTTTTATGGTGGAGTCACGCGGTGGGAGTGCCGGCGACGGGGAGGGAGCGAGAGATCACATCAAACTCGTGTGCCGAGGAAGGAAGAGGGAAGAGGAGGAGGTGGTGGATGGGAGGAGAGAAGAGAATGACATGTCGAGAGGAGGCAGCGTCGTGGGTTTCAGAGCAAGCGATTAAAATATTTGCGTGGGGAGAGAGAGAGAAAGCAAGAAGCAAACGGCAAAGCGGTGTATCGTTTGAGAATGGGGCCCGCAGAGGGAGGCCCATTTAGTAGCACTTTCCTGTGTGGGAATTTTTTAATTTTTTTAATTATATATATAATATAATATATAAATTGTTCTTTTTGCAATACACCATTTCGGCATCTAAAAGCAACAATAATTTAAAAAGAAATAAGCAAACGAGTCGGCGATGGTTAAGTGTGATAACTTGGAAGTCTTGGGCGCGTGTCAATTATTATATATATATGATTATTTACATAAGCTTCATTTTAAATTATTATGATTGTTCACATTTAATTCTAAATTATATATAAATGCTTTATAGACTTTAAAGGAGGGACACGCCCATATATATAGCATACTTTATACTTTTATGTAAGATGCAATATTTTTAAAATCCATTCGGATGAATCAGTTTTTAGCGGTTTGATGATGTTGGTCAGAAAAGTTCGACTTAATAAGATGCAATATAAATAAAGTTTTTGGACGATTCTTCATAAATTAAGACCCTTGTGCAGGAATTCAAACGGTCCATCGTCTAATATATACTTTATTATTAAAAGCGAAAGTGGTCGATTTAAAAAAAACTAATGCATTTTAAAATTACTTATAAAAATAAAAACCATTTATTACTAGGTTAATCTTTGGGTTCTACTTTTATACAATAATACATATATTTGTCAAAAAGGTATGTGAGAAAATGAGATTTAATATAAATATTTTACTATTTTTTATAACCGAATAAAAACCTTAACAAAAAATTTAGATAAATTATAGTTACAAGGGCATCAAATTATAAGAAAATATTATGTCGATGTTAAAGAATGAACTAATAATTTAAATAAAATAATTTATAACTAAAGAAACAACATTCACTCCGTCTGTAAGTTTTATGGGCGGTGCCTTAATTTGAGGTCATTTTGAATTCATTTAAAAAAAAATATCACCTTTGGTTTGGTTAAACCAAACTTGAAACCTCGCAAAAACTTGGTATTTAATATGTAGCATCCTAAAATTCTCCTCTCGATATGTTTTGGTGCTTTTTTTTTATCCTTTTCGTCGATTCAAATGGTTAATAAATATGATAAATAATGAAAGATTTTAAAATAAAATATTACTAATACAGAAGCTAAATCGATAAGGGAAAAAGATAAAAGTACATCGCCCATGTCTAACATCACATTTATGCCATAGTAAAATTCAATAACTCTCATACATAACTCTAATAATATAAAAGACTCAACATACACTCTTACGTAAATGGTGAAGGGAAGGGTTTAAATTCACGGAAAAATGTGGCGCTTCGTCCGAAAATGTGACATCTCGAGGATGGTTGCCTTTAGATGTCTGAGTACTCTCACACATATGAATATCTTTACTTCACAAAAAAATTTCAAATAAGTATAAAAATTTATAATTTATCTACACAATCACGACGTGAATCGCAAGTATACAATAGTAGATTCATCAGAATGAAATCAACTGCGAACCCCAATCGAAAATACTAATTGTCAAAGATCCAGAAAAGATTCATATGAGAAAAGTAAACTAAATCTCTCAAAGTAAATGAGTACACTAATTTTTATAACTTTTTTACTTTGGATAAAAGGCTAGAAAATGAGAAACGAGAATGAAATATTCGGCTAATGATTTGACACTAAGGACATACACGAATGTTTTCACTTGGAATTAGAGTTATTCGAGCATTAATACACAAATAGAACGTCAGATAGCCTTTCAACCTGTGCATAGGCATATTTTTATGTCAGACAACAATCAATTTATCAAGTGATGCTCTCGCATACACTAATCGAGCTCGGACAAAACAATAGAGAAATTTCATCATTTAAAAACTAGTCCTTCTACAAAACAACAAACTCAATCTAAATACCAATACTCTAATAGTAGTGATTGAATTTCATAAATTAAGTGATATTCTGAAAATAACTTTAAGACAATAAAATAGTAAATAAGGATAAATGAGATGACACTTTTTTTGTTTTCAATTTTTGGATAGATGCGTGCTAAAGAAACACGACAATCGACTCAAAGTGTTGAAAGTAAACATGTCATGCAAATACAAAAAAAAGTAGGGTCATTTTCATAAATCATCCTCTAAACTATCACGATTTTTCACATCTAATATCAAATAACGAACTTATTTTTTTAAATCTCTAATCTATCATGATTTTTCTAATTTGATCATTCTGTCGACTTCCATCAAATTTTCGTTAACTTCATTATGAAAAGTCAAAGGAAGCACCAGGCGACATGGACTCCCTCGTCCTCATCTCCATCGTCTCTTTTCCTTCCTCCTCTACCACCTCCTGCTTAAGCCAAAGAGCCACGTGTCACGTCCTTACGCTTCAGGTATGAAGTACCAAACGTACGACTCGGTCAAACCCTACTCGGTCGCCGATCAGCCCCCTTTTAGACGTGCCTTGGACCCCGACCCTACATGCCCCTGATGAACAATGAAACACCCCCTCAGGAAGAAGAGAGAGAGAGGCTAAGAGTTTAGAGGAAAACTAGAGAATATTATTGAGTAATCTCAGATTGTTCAGGATGGTCTTACAAGCCTAGATTACATGTCCTTTTATAGGTCCAAGGAGAAACAACTCCTACTTCAACTATGGATCTAATCATACTAGGCATACAATCCCTTTCTCTAGAAAAACCTCCTTGGACTAGGAGTAGAAATCAAATCCCTAAAGACCATAAAGAATTTGGCTAGCCCTGATTCCCTCCTGAAATCAAAGTGGGTCGGGTGCCCTCCTGGCGCTGTCGTGCCCGGGGCGCGCCCTGCTGGCCAGTCCGAGTTCCACTCGGACTGGGCTGCTCCCATGCAGCCTTTGACATTCGTCAGTCCTCCTATGATTAGAACTTTAACTCCAAGCACTTCTCGGTCCAAGGAAGCTCCGTCCGCACCCAAGTCCTACTCGATCTAGGAGAGGTCCGAATTCCTATTCCTACTAGGAATAGGAATCCTTCCGACCCTGCACTTCTCCACGCATTATTCACGATAGGAATCCAAGCCTTCATCTTCAGAAGCTCCTCCCTCCTCGTTCGGATCTTCTGAGTGTTGGACAACTCCTATTCCTACTAGGAGTAGGAATCATCCTGGCCGCGTTCACCTACTCGCGCGCGTGGCCATGCCCGCTCGGGGCGCGTCCCCAACGGTCAAGGATGACAATCCTTGTCACACCCAACTCCGTAACTAAGTTCTAATCCCAATTATTATAATCTTAGTTATGTTTAGTAATTCCAAAAATAAAATCGGCAAAACCTCCCTCCCTTACTTTCTTGTATTATTAGTCAACACATACAAAAGATGCATATATATTCATCAAAGTTTAATAAAAAGCTATAAGATAGGACATTTGCATATTGTCATTATTTGTTTTTCACAAATCATCTCACATATAACCCCACAGGATCAAATCTTATACAACTTTACAAAAAGTTCTTCTCAAACTTAATTACAACATCTAAACTATCCATTACATGCATGCTTTTAAAAATAAAAGTGAAGGGAGATTAAAGTGCTCCAGTGGCTTGACCTCTTCTCTATATGCAGCAAAAAGAAGCTCCGAGTCGACTCAACTCGAGAACTTACGAGTATCTGAAAAAAAAATTAAAATGGGTACTGTGAGCAACAATAATTTGCTTAGTGAGTGAAATAAAAGTACAACATAGAGGAACAATACGAGTGCATATAACATTTAAATAACCACATTTTTTTCATACAAGAAAATATTTAAAGCATAACACATATAACATATCTTGTCAAATCATATGAACTTTCACATAAGTAAAAGTAACTCAAAATATCATCATTTTCATAATTAAACTCACACATGTATCATTACACATACTGATAATGGGTCAATACGTATCCCTCTATGATTATGTGTCATACAGTTAAGCAGAGCTTCATAATCAAGAGTCATGGATACACAGAGCAGGTCATGGATCAATACGTATTCCTCTATGATTATGTGTCATACAGTTAAGCAGAGCTTCACAATCAAGAGTCATGGATATGTAGAGCAATTCATGGATCAATACGTATCCCAATCATGATTGTGTGCCACCCAACCATGATTCTCAAATACATAGAGCATATCATGGGTCAATACGTATCCCAATCATGATTGTGTGCCATCCAATCATGATTTTCAAATACACAGAGCATATCATGAGTCAATACGTGCACGCAGAGCAGCCCATAAAGGACAAAGACACCCGATATATGCCCCAAAAGCTTCATGTATATCGAATGCAGTCCTAAAGACTTTTTTCAAACAGCATGACTAATGAACACATGAAGTTTAACAATATCAAAATACACAAGGCATAATCTCATATCATTATCAAATAAAACTTATTTTGACTTCACAAGCATTGTTCCCTGAAAATATTTTGATATAAGATAATACTTCATCTCATATGAAATCTTGAAACATATCATAAATATCTTTCTTAACTCAAGGTATGTTTCAATAACAATACTAATAATAATTTTGCTTGAAATAATATCATAAATAAAAGAAGTAACTATATCATTTTGCTATGTTGTAAATTTACTCACTCACCTTGTACTTTATCACTTCAAGGAGATTTATTATATTTCCTCCTTTTTACTTGCAACTTGATGTTTTCCTACAAACAATAATGTCTTTTTACTTCCCAATCACTAATAAGGTAATATGCAATGCATGCTCATAATGTATGAATGCTTATGCACCCTGAAATGCATATAACCTCCTCTAATACCAATTTCTAGCTTTAAGTATTTATATTCATAAGCTATTCCACACTTGGAACTTTTCAATTCCCCAAAGCTTAACTAGGTGCTATTTCAGGATTTTAGACTAAGTGTCTGTCAATAAATAATTCATAACTTCTTAACTACATGGAGAAATCTTATGATTCTGAATTAATTAGAAACTAGACATACTAAGATTTCCAACCCCTAAATATAATTATCAAATTCCAATAGGACATCCCAAGCAATCTGACCTAGGATTTGTGCCCTGGCAGACTGTGTGTCACTGAAAGATTAATTTATATCTTTCTTCATGCTTGTCCATTTAAATAGATCATAATTTTACTAAAAACTAGACTTTATTAGTATTTTGACATAAAAATTAGAGAATTTAACTTGCTGTGTAGACTTATAAAAAAATAGTTAATTCAGATCGTGATTTGTCCATGTTATGGAATCTGACAAAAGAATAACTCTGAAATGAAAAATTCATTTCTCCCAAGATACATGTCCAAATAGGATGATTCCACTCCCACCGAACCCTTGGAATGTCTATTTAAGTATATCCAAATTTCAAACCCTAATGCACTCTATTCCAACCGTTCCCTAATTTACAAATGGAACTTGTATTAGACTCGGGACAAGATGAGTGACATGCGAAGATAAGTTTTAAAACTCCTTTTTAGGTGATTCCAGGGCCATGAAAAGCTAAAGTTGAAGCAATTTACCATATAAAAGTTCATAATTTATGGTTTGTTAGTCACGAAGGAATGATCCTCTCAATCAGAAGAACAATATTCGGATTAAAACTCACCTTGAATAGCCGATGTTCCCAATTTTCTCCAGGACGTTTCGTTTGACTTCTGCCTTTGATAATTTTTTCACAGTGAAAAGATAATGTTAAGTGGCTTATATAGTTTTTTCAGAATTTTCTGAAGTCGTATGGCGGTTTGCAAAAATATCCATTTGAGAAGCTCTCACCTGTCTGCTTCAGCTGCTTGGAACTTAAGTGACATTTTTTTGTCATAACTAAGTATTTTAACCCTAATCAAGCTTACTTAATCCTATTTAAACATATATATTATAATATTTAGAAATTTTATAATTTATTCCTAATAACCTTATGTAATTACTTTGTAAAGTTTATCGATAATTAAGTAATCATTATGCTCTAATTGAAATATTAATTACTATATACAAATATCACTAAATGGAAATCCAAACTAACTTAGTATGTTAATTAAATACATGATTATGCACAAATGATATTTTTAGGGCACGTTCGTGACAATCCTCCCCCACCGAAGTCATTGTCGTCCTCGGCAACTCCGGTGCGCCTCTTGAACTTGTCGGTGTGCTCATGTCGTTCATTAATCTTCGTGTCCCCACCTCACGTGAAGAATCTTCTGAATCCTTGTAGAATCTCTTCAGGCATACTCATGGGGAACATCGGATGTATCTGTCGCAGTTCTTTGGGAAGATCCACCTTATAGGCCACCTTGCCTATTCGCTTCGTGATGATGAAGGGACCCCCGTACCTTCGCAGCAACTCTTGGTGCAAGTTCCTAAGTTCTTTGAACCGACGAGTTTGTAACTTCACAAGAACTCTATCTTCCACCTGAAACTCGACGTGCTTCCACTTATGAACAACGAACTTCTTCATCTTGCGCACCGATTTGTCCAAGATGGTCCTCGATGCCTCGAGGTTGTCTTGCCATCCTCGTGTCACATGGTACGCCGCCGGACACTTCTCCGAGTACTTGGCTGCAAGCCTTGCAGGCGTCACTGGTTTTCTCCCAGTGACGATCTCAAACGCGTTGTTGCGTCGCCTCGCTCTTCTGCATGTTGTACGAGAATTGTGCAACGTCCAAAAGCTTGGCCCAATCCTCCTGATTGGCCGCGACAAGGTGCCTCAGGTAGATCTCCAGAAGATGGTTGGCCCACTCCATTTGGCCATCCATCTAGGGATGGAACGCTGTCGAGAAGCGCAGCTCCGTCCCAGGAGCCGGAAGAGCTCCCTCCATAAGTGCCCCATGAACCTCGGATCATGATCGTTGACGATAATCTCAGGCATGCCCCAATATTTTACTACATGCTTGACAAACAAGCGGGCGACCTCTTCCGTCGAGCAATGTTTTGGAGTCGGGATGAATGTTCCATACTTTGAAAACTTATCATCACCACCGTGATCGATCCCGCTCCCTCAGATTTTGGCAATGCTGAGATGAAGTCCACGGTCACCATCTGCCATGGACGCTCCGGTACAGGAAAGGATTCTAGCAACCCTGTCGGCTTCTTCTGCTTAAGTTTGTCCTACTAACACTTGAGACATGTGCGCACATATGCCTCACATCCTCTGTCATCTGAGGCCAGAAGTAGGAGTCCTCAACCAACGCCAAGGTACGAGATGCTCCCGGGTGGCCCGCCCACTTCGAGTCATGACAGTCCTTGAAGATTGACTGTCGTAGACCCTCCCATTGTGGAACGTATAACTGACGTCCCACAGTGAATAACAACCCCTCTTTCATCCAGAATCTTTCTGACTTACCCTTCTCGATAAGTCGAAGCAATTCCATATCTTTAGGATCCTGCTTCAATCCCTTCCGGATATGATCCTTGAAGTCCATGCGGATGGCGCTTATCATCGCAAGCTGCGCCTTGTGACTTAGGGCATCGGCCACTACGTTGGTCCACCCCGTCTTGTATTCCAGGACATAATCGAACTCCGCCAAGAAGGCCTACCATCATGCTTCTTCTGATTATGAAAATAAGATGTCGCTACATTATCCGTCTTCACAACAAATGCGCCCCCAAGAAGATAATGCCTCCGCATGCGCAAGCAGTGAACCACTGCGGTCATCTCCTTATCGTGGACTGGGTATCGTTCTTTCGACTCTCGAAGGCCACTGGATGTCCCTTCTGCATGACGATGCCACCCAATGCAAAGTCGGACGCGTCCGTTTGCACCTCAAATAGCTATCCGTAGTCGGGTAGATGCAAGCACGGCTCCTCCGCCATTGCGTTCTTTAGGTTCTCAAATGCTTCCGCGCATTTTTCTGACCATACTCACTTCGCGTTCTTCTTCAGAAGGTCGGTGAGGGGCGCAATCCGTCGCGAGTATCCCTCGATGAATCTTCTGTAGTAGTTGGCGAGTCCCAAGAATGATCGCATCTCTGGAACATTCATTGGCGGCTCCTAGTGGAGAATAGCTTGGACTTTCGCCTTGTCCATGCTGATCTTTCCGACTTTGATGTGGTGCCCAAGGAACATCACTTCTGGTTGGACGAACGAGCCTTTTTCTAGCTTGACAAATAGCTCATTATCTCACGGCAACCTGAACACCTCTCCGAGATGCTGCACATGCTCTGCGAGTGTCTCCGAGTATACCACTATGTCGTCCAAGTACACCACAACACACTTGTCCAATAGTGGGTGAAAGATCTTGTTCATCATCTTATAAAAGGTTGCCGGTGCTCGTGAGGCCGAAGGGCATCACCAAGAACTCGTATGATCCATACTTCGTCACACACGTAGTCTTGTCTTCGACCCCTTCCGTAATCCTCACCTGTCAGTAGTCGGATCTCAAGTCCAACTTGGAGAAGAACCTCATCTTTTCGAGTCGATCTAAGAGATCCCCGATCAATGGGATCGGGCACTTGTTCCGCACGGTAATCTTGTTGATTGCCCTGTAGTCGATGCACATCCACATCGACCCATCCTGCTTCTTCTGAAATAGGACTGACACCCCATAGGGTGCCTTCGAGGGCCTGATGAACCTAACTTTCAGTAACTCGCTCAGTTATTTTCGAAGCTCCTCCAGCTCCGGAGATGCCATGCGGTACGACCCCATAGCCGGAGGCTTAGCACCTGGTACTAGGTTGATGGCGTGATCAATATCTCGATGAGGAGGAAGTCTGCTCGGCAGTTCTAGTGGCATTACATCCTTGTACTGCTCCAGAAGCCTTTCCACTTCCTCTGGGACGCCTTGAACCTTGATGCCGACCCCGTTCAGCTTCAAGGCAGCCAAGTAGGTGACCTTATTCCGATGCATGCCCTTATCAAGTTGCACCACCGAAAGCATCTTGGATTTCACGCTGGCTCTCGTCAAGGCAACTTCGTGTGATGCTTCTTGAGATAGAAGACGTAACCCCTCCTAGGAAAGTCTCACCTCACGAACGCATCCAAGAACTCCATGCCCAGGACGAACCGATGGTCATCCATGTTGACGATTGTCATGGTGAGCGCTCCTTCCCAATCTCCCACCTTCGTATGGACGTCCTTGACCGTACCAAGGATCGGTTGGGAGAGTACGCTCACGGTCTTGTTTAGGCCTGGCTCCTTGACATACGCTATGCCAAGTCGTGTCGCTTCCCTTGAATCCATGAAGTTGTGCATGGCTTCAGTATCTACCAGAGCGATCGAAGTGTGGCCATTCACTATGACCTCCACGACCATCAGACCATTCGCGGTCTTCTTCACTTCCTTCTGTAGGATCAAAAGCACCAAGAGGGGGAGGTGAATTGGTGTATGAAAAATCTTCTCTTAAATTCACTTTCGAAAAATCAATAAAACTATCACAAGCAAATCACGATAAGATGTAAGTGAAAGATAAAGAACAAACACAAGGAGACACAATATGATGACAATGTTCAGCCTCAACTCTTTGGCCTACGTCCCCGCTCTGACTTCTCGACCTTGAGACCGTCGGAGATCCACTATCTTTCTCTTGTCTTGTAGGGAGAGAACAACCCTCTTTACAGAACAAAACCTTCTTCTCCGCTCAAGAGGCAAGGCACATCTCTTATACAAGGAGTTCTCAATCACACTAGATCAGAAGGAAAAATATTTTCCTCTAACTCTTTTCTTTTACAAAATTTTTTTTCTCACACTCAAGACTAAGAAAAGAAAAGGGAAGAAATTTACAAATTTGTGTTAAAAAACTTGAGAGAAGCTCTAGATGTTCTTGCTTGCTTTGATGATTTTCCTTCAAGCTTTGGCACTCCTTTTATAGGCTCCTAGAGGTGAGAATTCGTTCAAAAAATCTTTCACATTTTTCTCCTCAAAATAATAGTCGTTACTGTTCATTTGACCGAGAGGCCGATCGACCGCTGGGATGGGCCGGTCGACCGATCTATGTGACCGTTGTCTCATTTCCTACGTTTTGATGTTGTCCGATCGATCGGTCCTTCGACCGATACATCGACCGGTAATGTCTCGACGTCGATCGGTATATATTGCTGTCGACTGGTATATCGACTGGTATAGTCTCGACGTCGATCGGTATAATCTCATCTTTCCTTCCACTGAATATCAATCGACCGGTGCCATGACCGGTCGACCGATGAGTCGACCGGTCGTGCTGAAAAAAAATTTTCTTCCAACTTCAATTTGGCGATTTCTTCTACGAATCTGGTCATATCAATCCTACACCTGTATTATCACCACTTGAGCATAGATTAGTAACTTTTATGTATATTTTAATTTGTTATCATCAAAACATAGGATTCAACACCTTCGTCGGGAGTGTTGTTGCAATAGTCATCAAGGCCATTATAGACTCCATGTGTGCAGCACCCTGCTCGGTGTTCGAGGTAGACGCCATGGTCGAGAGGCCCGTCTTCTTGTCATACTCCCTCGCGTAGTGCGGCCCTCCATAGATGAAGCATCTGACCATCTTTTTGGCGTCACCATTTGATGTCGTCGCCTTCTTGTCCCACTTATCGTTCTTCTTGCCACTGGTCGGGCTTCGTCCTTGCTCGACTTGTCCTTATCCTTAGCCTACGCGTTAGGATCTAGGTTTGTTAAAAAGTCCACCAAAGCTTTAGTAGCGACCAATGCTTCCTTCATGGTCGTTATCTTCTGACGTCTCAACTCCTGAGCCGCCCATGATTTCGGTCCTCGAATGAAGAAGAATAACCATGTCGACTCCTCCATGCTTCCGGGAATTTCCAACATAATCGGTTGGAACTTTTCGATATATTCCCTCAAGGAACCCATTTGCTTGAGAGAGGTCAGCTTGTTCATAGCCACTTCTTGTGCATTGTCGGGGTAGAATTGCTTCTTCAACTCCACCTTGAAGTTCGCCCAAGACTTTATCGCAACCTTGTCGTCTTACTCCATCCGACGCCACCAAAAGAGTGCACTATCCACCAGATAGCGCACGGCCATATCGATCCGGTCCTTCTCGACCACGATCTTACTCGTCTTGAAACCCTTTTCAAGAAACCAAAGAAAATTATTGATGGTCGTCGCCTCTCGCGCACCATCATATTTCTTCGGTTCCGATCCCAAGAACTTGGGCACCGGGTTCCTTGATCATTGCTCTCTTGCGTCGAGGAGCAAGCCTTTGAGCAACAACAAATCTATCTCGAAGGCCTTCACCCGTGCATCCATAGCTTCTCCTATAGCTGCAATGCGGCTGGCCAGCTCCTGGTGCATGGCTCCTTCCTGCTTGAGTGCCACACTAAGATTGCCCGTCACGGCTTCTAGGCTACGGACCGCCTCGCCCGTCTCCCGAAGACTTAACTCCAATGCCTCCATATTCTTCTCAATATGGTTGCCTAGGTCCCTGGACTTTGTTCGTGTATTCTTCTTCTTTTTCTCACCGTCCACACCTTGGACTCGACCTCGCACTATGTCTTTGGCTTCTATCAAACGGCCATTGCTCGAAGCACCTTCTTCTCTTGACATAGTCGAAACCTAAACTATGATACCACGTTATCATGCTCTTATGCTTTAGGTATGAAATACCAGACATGCGGCTCGGCCAAACCCTGCTTGGTCACCGATTAGTCCCCTTTTATACGTGCCTTGGACCCCGACTGTACACGCCCCGGATGCACAATGAAACACCCGCTCAGAAAGAAGAGAGAGATGCTAAGAGTTTAGAGAAAAAATAGAGAATATTATTGAGCAATATCAGATTGTTCAGATGGTCTTACAAGCCTTGATTATTACATGTCGTTTTATAGGTACAAGGAGAAACAACTCCTACTCTAACTATGGATCTAATCATACTAGGCATGAAAGTCCTTTCTCTAGAAAAACCTCCTTGGACTAGGAGTAGAAATCAAATCCCTGAAGACCATGAAGAATTCGGCCAGCCCTGATTCCCTCCTGGAATCAAAGTGGGCCGGGTGCCCTCCTAGCGCCCGCCGTGCCTGGGGCACGTGTCACGGACATACTCCAAAAATATTATTTTAATATAATATTACTTTTAATTAGTATTTTAAGTAAGTTTAGATGCTTAAATAGTCATGGTTGCGTGTAGTAACTAACCTTTGGATTAAAGCATAATCAAAATTAAATTATCGATAAGCGTTATAAAGAAATTATATAAGATTATTAGGAATTAATTCTAATATTTGTAAATATTATAATAAACATGTTTAATTATGATTAACTAATGTTAATTAGAAGTTTAACACTAACTTTTAACCAAATAACAACCAATAGGGTTTAAAGCAGTTGAAGCAGGCAGCTCACGAGCTTCTTAGAAAATGATTTTTCCAAATCGTCATATGATGCGTTAAAATTCTGAAATAAATATATCAATCATTTAATCATATTATCTGTAAGCCAAAAAAGTTACAAGATCAGATCCACTTCCGAACAGCCTGAGGAAATTCTACAAGTTTGCTGGGTTAGGGTGAATCTGCGGATCCAAAATTGACCTTCAACTTCATATGATCATATCTTCGTAAATATTTCTTAATAAATCCTAAAATTTTTTATGATTTATACTTGTGATGGCTTTCCATGACCACAAGAATCATATAAAAAGGACTTCGTTAGAGAAAGTTATGAACCAAGAACCGTAGGTCGCTCACTTTTTCCCGAGTCAGAGACAGGTCCTCCTTGTAGATTAGGGTATGATTAGGATAAATAGAATTAGGTTTGAAATTTAGACATGTTAAATTATGCTTTACAAAGGTTCGATGAGAAGTTGAATCATCCCATTTGGATGTGTATATGTGGAGAAATGAATTTTTCATTTCATAATGAGTTTTCTGTCAGTTTCCAGAAAATTAATAGAACACGACTCGAATTGACTATTTTTGTTATAGAGTTATACAAGGAGTTAAATTCTCTTTTTTTATGCCAAAATAGTAAGGAAGTCTAGTTTTCAGAAAAATTATGATATAGTTAAATGGACAGGTATGAATAAAGATATAAATTAATCTTTCTATGACATACAGTCTGCCAGGGCACAAACCCTAGGTAAGAATATCTTAGATGTTATGACTCACTCACTTGGACTTAGTTAATGATATTTTGGGATTGGAAACCTTAGTAAGTGTAGTTTCTAATTTATCCAGAATAATGAGATTTGCCTTTGTCATTAAGAAGTTATGAATTATTCATTGACACGTACTCAGTCTGAAATCCTAAGACAACATTTAGTTAAACTTGGAAAAATTGAATAATTGGGAGTGTGAAGTAGCATATGATCATAAACACCTAAAATTACACATTAATATTAGAAGGGATTATATGCATTTTAAGGGGAATAAGTGTTAATGCATGAGCATGCATTGCATATTGTTATTATTAGTAATTGGAAAATAAAATAGCATCATTGCTTGTAGGAAACCAACAAGCTACAACTGAAATGAAAAAAATCTAGTAAACCTCTTTGAAAACATAAAGCACAAGGTGAGTGGGTAAATTTACAACATAGCAAAATGTTATATGTTAATTCTTTTATTTATGGTATTACTTTAAACAAAGATTATTATTGTTATTATTGAAATATATCTTGAGATATGAAAAGTATTTATGATATGTTTCAAGGATTTCATACGAGATGGAGTAACATCTTATACAAAAATGTTTTTAGGGAACAATGCTTGTGAAATGAAAATAAGTTTTATTTGATAATGATATATAATTATGACATGTGTATTTTAATATTGTTAAACTCCATGTGTTCATTAGCCATGCTGTTTGAAAAAGGTCTTTGGAACCGCATTCGATATACATGAAGCCTTTGGGGCGTATATCGAGTGTCTTTGCCCTTTGGGGGCATGATTGCTCTGCGTATTTGAGAATCATGATTGGAGTGATACACAATCATGATTGGGATACATATTGACCCATGATTTTCTTTGCGTATCTGAGACTCTTGATTGTGAAGCTCTGCTTAACTGTATGACACACAATTATAGAAGAATACGTATTGACCATGATTTTCTCTGCGTATCTGACACTCTTGATTATGAAGCTCTGCTTAACTGTATGACATATGAGCATAGAGGGATATGTATTGACCCATGATGAGTATGTGCAATGACACATGTGTGGAGTTTGACTATGAATATGATGATATCTTGAATATTTTGTATTTATGTAAAAGTTCATATGATTTGAAAAGTTATGTGATAGTAGTTATGCTTTAAATGTTTTCTCATATGAAAGAAATATGATTATTTAAATGTTATATGCACTCGTATTGTTCCCCTATGTTGTATATTTATTTCACTTACTGAGCAAATGATTGTTGCTCACATTACCCTTGTTGATTTTTTTTCAGATGGTTATAAGTTCTCGAGTTGAGTTGACTCGAAGCTTGGTTTGATGCATATAGAAAAGGTCGAACCGTCGGTTGCTATTTTTCTTTCACTTTTATTTTTCCTTTCACTTTTATTTTCGAAACATGCATGTAATAGATAATCCTAGATGTTGTAATTAAGTTTGTGAGAGATTTTTTTGTAAGGTTGTATAAAACTTGATCCTGTGGAGTGTTATATGTGAGGTGGTTAGTGAAAAAAAAATTATAATGATAATATGTGAATGATATATCTTATAACTGTTTATTTGACCTTGATGAATATATATATCTTATAACATAAGGAAGTAAGGGATGAAGGTTTTGCTGATTTTATTTTTGAAATTGCTAAACATAATTAAGGAAGGTAATAGTTGAAATTAGAACTTAGACACAGAGTGGGGTGTGACAGCACGCCCTGCTGGCCAATCCGAGTTCCACTCGGACTAGGGCTGCTCTCATGCGGCCTCTGACATTCCTCAGTCCTCCTATGATTAGAACTTCAACTCCAAGTGCTCCTCAGTCCAGAAGGAAGTTCCGTCCGCGCCCAAGTCCTACTCGACCTAGGAGAGGTCCGAATTTCTATTCCTACTAGGAGTAGGAATCCTTCCGACCCTGCACTTCTCCACGCACTCGTCCTCCTACTCGTGATAGAAGTCCAAGCCTTCATCCCTAGAAGCTCCTCCCTCCTCGTCGGATCTTCAGAGTGATGGACAATTCCTATTCCTACTAGGAGTAGGAATCATCTCGACCGCGTCCGCCTACTCGCGTGCGTGGCCACGCCCGTTCGGGGCGTGTCCCCAACGGTCACACGATCGCCTGCTACTTCCCTAGGGCTGGGGGGTTGACTAATCCTGGGCAACCTCCTGCAGCTCGGCGCCACGCCCCACCACACCATGGACGCGATCTCCAAGTCCTACGATACTCTCTTCGCCCTTCGCTTCGGCCGCTTCGACGTCTTCGTCGCATCCTCCGCCATCATGGCCGACGGTTCCTTTGCACCCACAACACCTTCTTCGCTAGCGTCGGTCGTAGCAGGGGCGACACCCACTCTTTGCTAATGTGTGCTCCGGCGGTAGCCAATGCATGCAAGTGGAAGGGGAGTCGGTCCCCTATTGCGACCGACGATCCCCCGCACGCACCGACGAAAGAGGGGAGTCGCCCCCTGCTGCGATCGGCAACCACCTACTTGCGTCGATGAAAGAGAGCCCCTTGTCTTTGCCCGTGCTACGACTGGTGACTAACAAATAGGGGCAAAGACAGGGGGGTTTGCCCCCCTACTGTGATCGACGCTGCAATGCGATCGACGCCAATCGTCGGTCACAGTAAGGGGGTGACCCCTCCTCTTTGCCCTACGCCACCGTCGAGATTACCGGACGCTTCATCACATTTCAGTGTTGGCGAGCGGCATCTTACTCCAGGTGATATATTTATTATTATTAAAATTATATTTCTCATTTAATCACATTTTGACGAGCGGACTGCCACGGATCAGGTAGCGATAGCGATAGACATCACTTGATGTGTGAACTTTACTGTACATATAATGCTTAAAATACTTGCTTGTATTTAAATTGATGGAATATACAGAAAATAACATGGTGTGACATGTTGATCGACGTGCGATCAAGACGTCCCGACTATATGTCCCGTCGATAGTGAAGCAATTGTCAAAATAACAAATAATTAAAACAATTGCATGTATAAGATATATTAAATGCACCAGAAATAACCTGGAGTGATACATGAAGATGACCCACCAATGGATCACCTACTATATGACGACTACGTGCCTCGTCGACGGTAGAGCAAGTGACATTATTAAAAAAATTAATGTAATTATTATAAGCAACTGATAATAAATATATTACCTGATGGTCGTGATGGCTCACTCATCTATAGTGAATGCCTAGAAGAGCGAGATGACCCAGAAGCTCGATCTCTAGTAACCATAATTGGAAAAAAATAACAACCTTGTGTTATATATTTAATTTATAAAATTAGAAACTCCTAATTTTATTTATTATTAAAAGAACTACGTGATTCATTTGTTTGTTTCATATTCTGATTCATTTTCATCATCTTCGTCGTCATCGCAATAATCTTGATTCGAGTCATCATCAATGAAATTGTCAACGTTCGCTTCTAAGAGTTCATTTGAATTGAACTCTTCCATTGGTTCAGTGTCATCGACTAATTAGATATTCTCAACTTCATCGACTACATCAATCATCTCATTCACTCGATCTTCTTGATAGTAATCATCCACAGGCACAACATTGTATATGGATGATGTTTCATGATCATCTACCATTGTTTCAACTAAGAATAGTCTACTTCTCACTTTGCATGACGCCCACCATTCATCCTTGATTCTTTTTTATGGATACTTAATGTAGTACACTTGTTGCGCTTGTTCTACAAATATGAATGGATTGTATGATTGAAGTCTCGATCGGGGGTTAATATACACCAATTTAAACTTTTGATCGATTCAAACTTCTTTCTCTAGATCGAACCAACGACATTTTAACACCACGACTTTATTCGATTTTCTCAAGTAAGACAACTCTATGATGTCTTCTATAATGCCACAGTAATCGAAGTTGACGCTATTAATAGTTGAACGTTGTCGGCTGTAATCTTTTGTATGGAATTTATATTCATTAACTATGATGACACAATAGCTATAAACTTATTTCTTCAATCCATGACCTATCTTGAATTTTTTAAATATGTGATTGAGCCATTAATAACTTAGAAGAAAAATAACTAAAAGTCAATTAAAAGTTATAAATGATAGTAATAATTACTAACAATCGGAAGAATTCTCACTTCACATCTCAACTAATCGGCAAAATGTTCGTCTCGTAGTTTCAATAATTCGTCGTCTAAAACTAACGGATTGATTTCTCACTGTAATTCTTCAAATTTTGTAAATTCATAATTATCAATTAATGAAATCACATTGCAACAATTAATTTTAAATTTTATAACATATTAACATAAATTGCTTACTCGAGATATGACATCACCTCGCTATAATTTGCAAGAACATAATTCTCAACGGCGGTGAGATCTCTGTCACTCAACATCATTTCTTGGAACTTGCATGTGTCATGATTGTATGTGTGACTCAAATTACTTTAAAGTGAAGTTTGATACTTCCTCAATGAAATATGCTTCACATATAGAGTCTTCAATCTTCGTCTTATTCTTCGACTTTCTTTTCAAATATAGCATGCACCTTTCGAAAGGATACATCCACCAACATTGAATTGGGCCTGCAACTTTTGTTTCATATGAAAGATGTATAATCAAGTGCTCCATCACATCAAGGATACATCCACCAACATTGAATTGGGCCTGCAACATTGACTTTTTGCATTTACCATCTTGAAGATGAGTGATATCTAGCTCTGGTCTTCTACATATAACTTTTATGTCTTCGCGCTCTTGTATGATATCTTTTGTTCTTTCTTTACCATCCATAATAATGTTGAAGATGTTGTCAAATGCATTCTTCTCCACATGCATGACATTCAAGTTATGACTATCAAGTTTGAAGACCAATAAGGAAACTTCCAAAAAATACTTCTCTTCTCCTAATTATGTTCAACTTCTAAACCCAATTTGCTTGTAAGAACCGGCCTTCAATCCGAATGAGACTTCATTAAGCTTCTTTGCTTGCTCTAGCTTCTTTATTTGCTTGTAAGAACCGGCAATGTGTACTCGGTTGTATTCTTTTTAATGAGTTTCAATCACGACGCATCAAATTCTCCGAGCAAAAACATCCTACGACAATCAAACCAATAAACTTTCCTACTATTTTTCAAATAAAATAATTTTGTATTCTTTCCACATATGAGACACGCAAGTTTATCTTTTGTGCTCCAACTACTCAACATTCCATATGTTGAAAAATCATTTATGGTCCACATTAATGCGGCTCTCATAATGAAATTTTACCTCTTAGATTTGTCATAAGTAACCACGTCATCCTCACACATGTTGAGTTCATGAATCAAAGGTCTTAAGTAGACATGCAAACCATTACTAGGAGATCGAGGACCCGACGTCATATAGGTAAGCAATATATTCTCTCATTTCATACAGATGTTTGGAGGCAAATTATAAGGTGTCACTAAAATCGGCCAACATGAATAAGCGGTACTTGATGAGCCAAATGGGTTGAACCGATCGATATAAAGTCCTAATTTAATATTGTGTGATTCTGCTGAAAAAGTCATATGAAGTTCATCAAATCGTTTCCGTGCCTCAAGATGTGTAATGAAATTTTGATCGTCATGTGCCCCTTCTCTATGCCACATCATAAATGTTATAGTTTTTTAAAAAAAGAAATAGTTGTTTTAGTCTTGGAACTATGAGAAAATATCTGAATACTATATTTGTCACATTTTTTTCGAACTTTGATAAGTCTTTCTCGGCTTGTATTTAGGCTCATCACAAATAGAACAACTCATAAGTGAGTTATTTTCCTTGTAATATAACATACAATGATTGCGACATGCATCAATCTTTTGATATTCAAATCCTAAATCTCTCATCAATATTTTGCACTTGTAAAAATTTCTGGATAACTTCTCTGAAGCTGGAAGCATACTCTTAATAATGGTAATAATTTGGTAAAAACAACTTTCGCTCATATTAGATTTTGATTTCAAGTCCATTAGTTGTACCACTGTAGAAAGTGTAGTTTGCTTTATGCATCCATCCATAAAGGTTCGTCTGCTTCTTCGGAAAGCATGTAAAACTTAGAAGCCGAAGGATTTTGGTCTTATTCAATCAATGTTCCGTCAACATTTTCTCCTAACATTGCATCCCGTATCATATCCCTATATGGATTGCTCGACTCGTCCACATTGGTATCTACATTAACATCAACTATTATCTTTTGAGCCCATCTTTTTTCACCATGAAAGAACCAATTTGTGTATGTTAAGAAATCATTGTAATATAAATCTTTCTATACATCATAACTTACTTTCCACTAATAACATTTGCATTTCTGGCATGGACATAAGATTTCACCATATGAAGAAGCAACACCTTCATTTTGATATGCCACCTTAATAAATTCATCAACGTCATCCTTATATTCTTCTATTATAACGTCATGTTTATCTTTCTAACGATGAATCCAACTAAGATCTGACTTTGTTATTTCTGTAATGGACAACATTAAGTCATATGTCAATAAATTCTAGTACTTGAAACATATGATTTTAAAGTTATGAAGTCCAAAATAACATGTTTCAAGTACTTGATCTTCATATTCAAAATCGACCATAATGTATATTTTGGGTACCAAATACTGATAATTTTTTTTGTCATTTTTTGATGTCTCTTTTTTTATCATATTCTCATTTTATTGTCAAGAGTGTGGTTGTACATTCTTAGTGAAATTTATGAGAATATGATAAAAAAGAAGTATTAGAATTATGAAAAAAATTATCAGTATTTGATTTCAAATTGAGTCCAACCTCAAATTTGATTCTTTTTTTTTTTAAATTGCCTTATTTCCTAGCATAAGTCATATGGATCGTATTATTTAGCATAAGAATTAATTGCCTTATTTCCTAAGATAATTAACATAGCATACTATACATCTGCATAACATTATAGTAATTAACATAACATTACAGTAATTAACATAGCATTACATTAACTGACATAGCATTGCAATAAATAACGGTACAGTAATTAACATAGTATTACAGTAATTGACATAGCAAATTAACTAGGCATTACATAGTGGCGGCAGGGTTCATACCTTATTGCACGTCCGCGGCCGAACAGTAGGGTGACGGCTGAACAACGGCGGTCAGTCCAGTGGGCGGCTGGAGTAGAAGGATGGCAGTCGAAGAAGTGGGCGGTCGGAGCAGAGCAGACGAGGGCGGATGGCACCGGAGCAGTGGGCGGCCGGAGCGGAAGGGCAACGACCGAAGTAGTGGGCGAGCGAAGTAGAACAAATGAGGGCGGATGGCGTCGGAGCAATGGGCGACTGGATCAGTGGGCAGCCGAAGCTGAAGGCGGCGGCCGAAGCAGTGGGCGAGCGGATGAGGGTGGATGGCGTCAGAGCAATGGGCGGTCGGACTAGTGGGCAGCCGAAGCGGAGTGGACGAGGGAGTATGACGTTAGTGGAGGAGGGGTCGGAGGACGACGGACGACAGCGTCGGAGGAGGCAGGGAGGGAAGGGTCATAGGGGAAGCCAGGGTCGGAGGAGGTGGGCTCGGACGAGGGTGGACGTCAACGTTGGAGGAGGCGGGGAGGGTAGTGTCTGAGGAGGGCGGACGACGGCATCGGAGGGTCTGAGGAGGGCGGATTAAGTGACAACAATGTGTATATGTATACGTATTATAAGTATAAGTGTATATGTGTATGTATATATCTATATGTGCCCGATTAAGTAAAAATAATAAAAAAAGTCGACTAAAACTATAGCGATTCATTATTGCGGCGCTATAGAGATGCTAATGAGACGTTACAGTATAATAGCGACCATCTAGCATCGAAGTAGCATCTCAATCTGCTTAACGTCGGAGTTGTGCGATGCTACAACGACGCAAGTAGTGCCTCTATAGCGTCAACTATTATTGCGGCGCTAGTGTGGCACTCCTTCGACGCTATTGAGTCTATACGATGTCGATATTTTGTAATAAATAATAAATCATGTCACTTAATTCAACCATTATAATTTCATGATTAAGAATATAAAAATAATATATCTATAATTAAGATATGATATATATTGTATGCATAAGTAACATATATAATATAGGTAACAAATATATATTTAGGAATACATATATAAGTAATACACATATGATGTAGGAATACATCTGTTGAAGCTACACATATAATATAACATTTATTTATTTATTAAAGTATAGTATAGATAATATATATTGTAACATACATGAGGTTATACGAATTAGCGTCAAAATACATAACATATAGTTAATCTATTTCTTAATTAACATATATGTTCTTCAAACACATTGGCAAAGTAGTATCAAAATAGCGTCAATTAAGCGTTGTATGTGTTACATGTGTAGGTAAGTATATGAATACATATGTAGGTAACAATATATTTATTTAGGAATATTTTATTCATGTAGCATCTACCTAGCGTTTATAGTGTCGCGAAGTTTGAGGCGCTAAGTGGCGTCGCATTTTTTGGTGCCACAACAGCGCAAAGGAACGGCACTTATATCGACTCCGTTCGTAGTGTCGACATCACGTCGCAACCGATTTGACGCTAGATTAGCGTCAATGACATTCGACGCCATTACAGCGCTACGATCTACTGCACATTTCCCTTATGTCACATGCAATAATAGTAGCGAAGTAGCATCCCCTTGCTCCGCAATTAGCGTCTTTAGTTTGTAAACACTAAGTCGACGCTAATGTGACGCTATTGGGAGGCATATAGCACCGCATATATGTGACTCCACTTAGACGCTATTGGGACACTCTTGGCGTCGACTTAGCATCACCTACATATGAGATGCTATATTGCATCACTATTCGCCAGTTTTCTTATAGTGAGTGAACACCTGAAATTCTTCATCGTAAAAGTAATGCATCCATATCTTGAGTACAAACAGGATGGCTGCCAACTCAAGTTTATGCATTGGGTAGTTCACCTCGTGCACCTTCAACGGCCTCAAGGTATAGGCCACTACCTTTCCGTGGTGCATAAGGATTCTCCCAAGGCCGATGCTGCAAGAATCACTGTAGATCGTGTACCCTCCCGTCCCTGATGAAATGGTGAGGTTCGGAGCAGAGGTCAATCGGTTCTTTAGGGTCTGTTTGGATTTGAAGGTTACAGAGGGGTGGGATGAAATAAGAGGGAATGAAATATGGTATCCCATGTTTGGATAAAAATATTTTAACATTCATAAGGGTTTGGAGGTATAAGTCATGCCATCAAATACCACTTTTTTCATTCCAACAAATTGGTGGAATGAGGAGGGTTGATAATTTTTAAGACAAATTTACCCTTAATATAATTTATTATGTTTTGCCCTAGATGATTCATCCTATTATTTTTTACTCAACATGGCGCGTTGCACAGCGGCACTGCACGCGGCACTACACGGCGAAGAGCTTCTCCAATTTCTTTTTCTGCAGCGGTTTTCAGGTTTTGTCCTCAGCCATTTTAATCTCACATCTCCTTTTCTTGTGTCTCTCAACTCTTTTAATATCATGTCTCATTCTCTCTTTCTACTGTCTTGCATTTTTTTTGTTTATAATATAGATATTGGTCCTTTCTTCAAGTGATTTCACATCATTCTTTTTCGATTTTGTCCTTGTACATGATATTTGTCCTCTTTTTTCTTATATAGCCTTATAACATGGATAGTTGGTATGTATTAAGAACTCTTCACTTTTAGAGAATATCATTATAAATACACAAGCGTATAACTACCTAGACTATGGCGGACCACCGGGATTAGTGTCATGACAAGTGCCCCATAAAGAGGAGGACAACCTCACACAAGGTTGATAACATCCTGAAAGAAGAGAGAGTTTCTCGCACAAGGCTAATAATCCCCACGGGATGTACCTCACACAAAACTGGTAACCTCCACAGGGAGTGCCTTATACATGATCGGTAATCTCTCGTGTAGGTAGGTAATGGTAATACTCATATTTTATAACCTATCTTTTCATCATTTGAATCAATTAAGGCTATAGGGAGCACGGGTGACTCTAGATCATCATGTAATGTCATAAGGAAAAAAGTAAGTCATGTTCATCCTCTAACCATAAATTGGTCGTCTCGAAAAGGAAGCAATCGTCCGTTCTGGTATGCATCAGTCGCCCAAAAGAAAATCGGATGCCCATTCAGTGGTTGAGTAGTGGTCGGCCATTTGGTTGCAGTCACCCATTCTTAATCCTTAAAATGTGCAAATTCATATGTAAACTACCCTATGATCCAGATCTCGAAAACACATCTTTTTTTATGATTCTCAATTATTACTTCGCCAGATCAGCACCGGCCGCGTCCCCTTCTCCCTCCTTATTCTCTTGCATCTTCAAAACTTGCAAATCACCCTCCCTCCTAACTAAAATTATTTTCAATCGCTCTTTGAGTTATTATTATTATTATTTTATTATTTTATTTTTTATTGAATTTTATTTCTCTACTTGATTTAAAAATTTTAAATATATCAAATAAAATATTTTAATTACGAAAATAATACTAAATATTCAAAAAATATATTTTATATTTATAATAATTGTAAACTATTTTCATATTAGAATAATATAAAAAGTAGGCTTGATCCGAATCGGATCGGATTTTTTGCCCTTAGGAACTTTGACCGGACCGGACCCAATCAAATTTGATAGGGTCGGTTCGGATTTGTTCACAAATCGGTTCAACCTATTGATCACTCAATATTTTTCAAACAAGGGAAATATATTGAAATGCCCCAAGTCTGCTCCGTAAATATGTAAAACCAGTATCCTTTAGAACAATGATTAATTATTCTTAACTAGTAAATTATAATATTCAAGATAAAATATGAATGTTTACATACTTTCTCTTTTGACTTATAAAAACCTTTAAGTGGTCTAGAATATGATGCAAGGTTTTATTTTACAATATTTGGTCCAAATAAAACCCAACACATCATCCTTAAATTTTCAAACTTTGGTTTTTTTATTTTTGAAATTTTCAATTGAGTTATTAAACCTCCATAAGGTATTGCGTAAAGTATCCATTGTGAAAGAAGAAATTAGTAGGGTAAAAAGCTAACACTGATAAATCATTACCCTAATGATCAAAACGCAATCAATACGTTGATGTGATCAGTACAACTTGGTCCATCATAGGTTCAATGGACCCATATTTATACCACAATTATGACTTTGTTCTTTTTTTTTTCTTTTTCATTATTTCTTGCATCTTATTTCCGAACTTATCATACTGTTTCCCTTTTATTTTCTGACATTTGGGAGCATGATCTATTTGTATAACTCATAGTTCCAGAACTTCTCATGTACGATGATTTAACCACTCATGACTGTAATTGATATTTCAATTTTCGTTATAAGAACAAATAATAAATTTAAAAGTGAATAAAAAAAATGGGATCCTCCTCTCACTCTCTTATAAAAAGAAGGCCACGTGTGATTAGTTAGACGGCCTTCCACTTATGGACTGTGCACATAACGTTAATGTCGCACGAATTAATAAAAAAAGTCATACCAATGCCATGGAGATGGGGCTTTTTTATATTTAAATCTTAATCTCATGTAATTCAATGCTATGGTAACAGTGTTTATAAATCTACATGTGAATAAATCTAATTTAATCGGATCATATTGGATCGAATCATTGTATATATAATTTAATTTAAATAATATTTTTAGTATCTTATTTTAAAGAATAAATTTTTAAACATTTAAATATTTCCCCCCCCCCCCCCCCATTTGAATTACTTTAATATTTTTATATTTTTAAATTTAAATTATATGGAAAACCTTAATTAAATAAAAAATTTCATTAAAAAATAAAACAATTTGGGTCGTTGGTCAGTTAGGACAAATTAGATCGAGTCCAACTCAACCACCGACCCGACTTCATATAACATAAATTTTCGATCCGACGCAGGGAAGCTCACCTATAACAAATAATAAGTGATTACTGTATTGATTACAAATTTAACTCGTCGTGGACATGAATGTCTGAGTTTATTTCAGAGTTGTATTTCATTTCTAGAATATCCTTGAAAATTAAAAGAATTATTAGACGACCTACTGAGACTCGTAACCATGTCCATTTATTTTAACTTTCTCTCTTTATTATAAATTGCTTCATTTTTTAGTTGTTGTAGATAAATTTTCTTTTGATAACAAACAAACAAACAATAACAAAGTCTTATCCCACTAGGTGAGGTCGGTTACATGGATCATACGACGCCATTCCGCTCTATTAGTAATCAAACCTTTCGGTATATTATTCACCAATAGATCTTGCTCTATTAGTTCGCCAAGTGTCCGCCTTGGTCTCCCTCTTCCTCTTTTAATCGGACTCCAGATTATTTAATCTACTCTTCTTACTGACGCATCTAATGGTCTTATCTGAACATGACCAAACCATCTCAAACAATTCTCTATCATTTTCTCACTAATAGGAGCCACTCCGACTCGTTCATGTATATGGTCATTCCTAATCTTATCTAATCTTGTATGGCCACACATCCATCTCAACATCCTCCTTTTGGCTACCCCCACTTTACGTTCATATTGTCCCTTCATAGCTCAACATTCACTACCATATAACACTGCTGGTCTTATAGCAGTACGATAGAATTTTCCTTTAACTTTATTGGGTACTTTTCTATCACAAAGAACTCCAGTGGCTTTCCTCCACTTACACCAATCGGCTTGAATTCTATGATTAACATCGTCATCAATCTCACCATCTTGTCTTATAATTGATCTTAAATATTTAAATTTTGTCACTTGAGAAATTATATCCTCCCCTAACCTAATTTTCAAATCATCTCTAAGTTATTTATTTGTGAAATTACTATGCATATATTCTGTTTTATTCCTACTTAAATGAAAACTCTTTGACTCCAACGTATTTCTTCATATTTCCAATTTTGTATTAATCTCTTCTCCTGAATCCGCCAAAAGTACTATATCATCCGCAAATAGCATGCACTTAGGTACCTCCTCTGTGATACTCTCGGTTATAGCATCGATAACTAAGTTAAATAGGTACGGACTTAAAGTTGATCCTTGATGTAGGCCAATTCCTATAGGAAATTCATTTGTCTCACCTCCGGGTGTCCTAACCCTAGTCAATGCCCCATCGTACATATCTTGTATTACTTTAATGTAGGTAACACTCACCCTCTTCTTTTGCAAGACTTTCCAAAGTACATCCCTTGGTACCCGATCATACGCCTTCTCTAAGTCAATGAAAGTCATATGTAAGTCTCTTCTCCTACTTCGATACTTCTCCATCATCCCCCTTAGTAAATAAATCGCCTCTACGATAAAATGACCTATTAAGCTTATTTGATCTATTAAGCTTCGCTTATTTGATATATTTTCTTTTGATATTATATTATTTTTCTTTGATATAATCTAAGTCTTATTTGGGTTAATATCACGTTCGCATATGCATGTCTCAGTAACATCCAAAATAAAGAGTGAAAAATAGCAGGAGGTATGTATCAAGAGTGGCGACCATTAAACCAAAGTAAAAGATATGTTATGTTACATGCCATCTACCAAATATATTTTAGGGGGACCAGATTCAGTTTTTTTAATCATTAATCATAAATTTTACATATTAATATATAAAGTTAAAAAAAAATTCAAAGTTGATTTAGTGTATTTTGTTGTTTAATGATGTTAGGAGAAAAGTGAAATAAATTTTGATTAATTTAACTTGAGATTACCAGTTTTGTTTGATTAGTTATATTAGTAACACTAGGTAACATACTTGCGCTTTGCACAAATTAAATATAATTTCATATTTTAGTTTTATACTATTGTGAAATATAGGTATCGTTTTTAAAAATACAACAAATGATCAGTAACTTACAAATTTTTAAATTTACATTTTAAAATATTTAAAATGGCTATGAAGAATATTTTGATCCCTTCCTAGATGATCTTGAAGTCCCGAGATAGGAGAAATTGGGGAGGACGACGTTGCTCCATTTGTCGCCCGGTTGCGGCACGCCCCCACATGAGCATCTCAATTTCAAAGGTTGTATTCTTTTCTTTCTTTTGGGTCCAGAGACCTACATTTGCCATTACTGTGTTAGGTAGCCATGGTAGCCGGTGAAGTGGCTATGTGGACTACTTTCTACTCTATGGTTTCAATAGTCTTATTGCCCTTCTCCATCATCACCCCGTGCAACAGCAATGACAAACTGTAACATTCTACATTTCTTTTCAAAAGACCATAATAATCTTAAAAGAAAAGTATTTTTATCACACCTAACTCCGTGACTAGATTTTATTTCAATTATAAAAAATTTTAATTACGTTTAGTCTTTTCAAAAATAAAATCGATAAAATCTCTCTTCCTTACTTTCTTATGTTATTAACCAACACATACAAAAGATGGATATATATTCATCAAAGTTTAATAAAAAATTATAAGATATGACATTCGCATATGGTCATTATATTTTTTTTCATAAATCATTTCACATATAACTCCACAGGATCAAGTCTCATACAACCTTACAAAATGATTCCAATCAACTCTAGTACAACTCTCGAGTTTATCTATTACATACATGTTTTTTAAAAATGAAAGTGGAGAGCAAATAAAAGTGCTCCAACGACTCGACTTCTTCTATATGCATCAAAGATAAACTTCGAGTCGACTCAACACGAGTACTTATAATTATCTGAAAAATTCAACAAAGATAATGTGAGCAACAATCATTTGCTCAGTGAGTGGAATAAATGTACAACATAGAGGAACAATACGAGTGCATATAACATTTAAATAATCATAATTCTTTCATATGAGAAAACATTTAAAGCATAACTCATTTTATATAACTTTTCAAATCATATGAACTTTTACATAAATACAAATTATTCAAAATATCATCATATTCATAGTTAAACTCCACACATGTGTCATTACACATACTCATCATGGGTCATATTCCTCTATGATGATGTGTCATACAGTTAAGTAGAGCTTCATAATCAAAAGTATCAGATACGCAGAGCAAATCATGGGTCAATACGTATCCCTCCATGATTGTTTGTCATACAGTTAAGCAGAGCTTCACAATCAAGAGTCTCAGATACGCAGAGCAAATCATGGGTCAATACATATCCCAATCATGATTGTGTGCCACACAATCATGATTCTCAGATATGCAGAGCGATCATGGGTCAATACGTATCCCTCTATGATCATGTGTCATACAATTAAATAGAGTTTCATAATCAAGAGTATCAGATACGCAGAGCAAATCATGAGTCAATACGTATCCCAATCATGATTGTTTGTCACCCAATCATGATTCTCAGATACGCAGAGCGATCATGGGTCAATACGTGCACGCAGAGCAATCCCCAAAGGGCAAAGATACCCGATATACGCCCCAAAGGCTTCATGTATATCGAATGCGATCGCAAAGACCTTTTTCAAATAGCATGACTAATGAACACACAGAGTTTAACAATATCAAAATACACATGTCATAATCTCATATCATTATCAAATAAAACTTATTTTAACTTCACAAGCATTGTTCCCTGAAAACATTTTCATGTAAAATATTGTTCCATCTCATATAAAATCATTGAAACATATCATAAATACTTTTCATAGTTCAAGATATATTTCAATAATAATAATACTAATAATCTTTGCTTGAAATAATATCATAAATAAAAGAACTAACATATAAATTTTGCTATGTTGTAAATTTACCCACTCACCTTGTACTTTATCACTTCAAGGAGGTTTATTAGATTTCCTCCCTTTCACTTGCAACTTGAGATTTTCCTACAAACAATAATGTTTTCTTACTTTCCAATCATTAGTAAGGTAATATGCAATGCATGTTCATGATGTATGAATGCTTATGCACCCTAAAATGCATATAACCTCCTCTAATATCAATTTTTAATTTCAGACATTTATATTTATAAGTTATTCCACACTTAAAATTTTTTAATTCTCCAAAGCTTAACTAGGTGCTGTTTCAGGGTTTCAAACTGAGTGTTTGTCAATCAATAATTCATAACTTCTTAACCACATGGACAAATCTTATGATTATGGATTAATTAGAAACTAGACATACTAAGGTTTCAAATCCCCAAATATCATTATCAAATTCCAAGTGAGTAAGTTAGGACATCCCAAGCAATCTGACCTAGGGTTTGTGCCATGATAGACTGTGTGTCACTGAAATATTAATTTATATATTTCTTCATACATGTCCATTTAATTAGAGCATAATTTTTCTGAAAACTAGACTTCATTAGTATTTTGTCATAAAAATTAGAGAATTTAACTCGCTATATAGACTTATAAAAAAATAGTTAATTCGGGTCGTAATCTATCAATGTCCTGAAATATGAGAGAAGACTTGCTATGAAATAAAAAAATTCATTTCTCCGCCTCTACACATCCAACTTGGATGCTTCCATTCTCACCGAACCCTTGTGAAGTATACTTTAACATGTATAAATTTCAAACCTAATTCTATTTACCCTAATCATACCCTAATCTACAAGGCGGACCTGTCTCTGACTCCGGACAAAGTGAGCGACCTACGGTTCTCGGTTCATAACTTTCTCTACAGAAGTCATTTTTATATGATTCTTGTGGTCATGAAAAGCTAACGGGAGGATGAATCATGCAAATTTTCAGAATTTATGAAGAACTACTCACGAAGATATGATCTTATGAAGTTGTAGGTCAATTTCGGATCCGCAGATTCACCATAACCCAGCAAACTTGTTGAATTTTCTTCAGGCTGTTCGGCAACTGATCTGGTCTTGAAAAATTTTCAACTTTTAGATAATATTAATAAATGATTTATATATTTTTTCCAGAATTTTAACACGTCAAATGATTGTTTGGAAAAATCGTTTTCTAAGCAGCTGGTGAGCTGCCTGCTTCAACTGCTTGAAACCCTATTGGTTAAAATGGAGGTCGAATCATATTATTTGGTTAAAAATTAGTGTTAATTAACATTAGTTAATTATAATTAAACATGTTTATTATAATATTTATAATTATTATAATTTATTCTTAATAATCTTATATAATTTCTTTATAACGCTTATCGATAATTTAATTTTGATTATGCTTTAATCCAAGGGTTAATTGCTACATGCAACCATGACTATATAAGCATCTAAATTTACTTAAAATACTCATTAAAAGTAAGATTATGTTGAAATAATATTTGTGGAACACGTCCGTGACAATCTTTGAGGGAGAAATGGGCATCTAGTTAATAAGCAAAAGTAGATCAATTAATAGCACGGTTAGTTGGAGGGCAAATTGATCCTTTGACAAAAAGGTGCAGAAATTAGCCTCTAACACCCCCCCCCCCCCCAAACCTCACTTTTCTTCTTCTTCCTCCCTTCAATTTGACTGCAATCTTCCTCCAAGAGCTGAGGGTCTTCCATGATGTTTTAGGTGCTCAAGAGGGAGAGGAGATGAGGTAGGTGTTGAATAGGAAGAAGAGCTGGAAAAGAAAGGAGAGAACTTAAGGATTAAGGTATGTAATGGATGAACCCACACATCTTCTCGGATTCGATTTGATTTATGATGTTTTCATTGTTCATTTTAAGGGTTTGATCGTGTTTGTCATGATGGAAAGCATGATTCATTTCGATGGATTTGGTTGTTGTTTTATGGACCTATAAATGTTAGAAAAGTAATAGGTAATCCAAGAAGGAACGAATATGTGATTTGGATTATGAACGATGGATTGAATGATCTATTCTATGATTTTTTTATGTATATCGATCGATCGATCGGGACGAGCGGTCGACCAGCCCATGAGTTTTCCATTGCCTGATCGTCATTGTTTTAATCGGACAAAGTATCGGTTGACCAGTCCATGAGTTTCATATGCGTAATCGCTACTATTTTAATCAGATGAAGAGTCGGTCGACCGACCGAGCGATCGACTAAGATTTTGAAATGCTTTTGTTTAAATCGATCGACCGGTTCAAGAGCAGTCGACCAGTCCATGGGTTGTTACATAAGTAAACACTATTGTTAAATTCGGATGAGCTAAGGGCGGAGGTGAAAAACTAACATTAATATAGAAGTGAGGATTGACAAATCCACAAACATGTCATGGTGGCCCAATGCTTGGATGAGTCTATAAGATATGGTTATTACCATGAATTAACATATCGTGGTTATTAATTTGTGGCTATAAATCACATTTGTTGTAGTGATGGATTTAATGAACTGAAATGATACATTTAAAGTGAGCTCAAATCTGCCTTTGGTATCAACATACTTTTCTCATGTCATTCCAAGGAAATTATGATTTCGGGATGAAATATATATGCCAATAATCTTTCACAAAATTGCGAACTTTCTTTTACGAAAATACAAATTCGTCTATATTTTCGAAGAAGAGAACTATTGAAAATATTTCCAATGATCTTAAATATGTCAAAACTTCCAAGGGATATTATTGACATAAACATAATTATATAAAACAATAACTGTCACGACCCCAATTTAAATTTTGATTTAATTCTAATTAGATAACATTACGAAAAATAAAATTAATTTAATTCTAATTATATACATGATTCATTATGGACGATCAAATAAAATTACGAAAAATATGTATAATTTCTTTAGATAACATAGAAGTAGGACCACATTAGTAATTAAACCACACAATTTATAATTGATCATACAAATGATACAAAGTTATATAAATTTTACTTTTACAAGATATGAAGTTGCGTTCACATTTATAGTATATATAAAACTATTTCAATATTTCAATAAAAGGATGCGATAGATACAAGTCTTTTACCTATAAAATGTGTCTAGACATACAATTTCTCATTACCTTAGATCTAAAAGGTATATACACCTTGCTAAGGCTATCAACTCACACACTATTCCAAAAAAAAAAATACAAATTTAGAAAAAAATGTAAAACAACAAGGCGAGCAAATAATAATTTAGTAGATTGATAACTCATAACATATGCATTACAAGTCAATCAATTCGAAAATATAAATAAGTAACATGTAATATTTAGCTGCACACATAATAATGAATTTTATAATTATATAGAAGACAAACATAATCACTTTACTTTTCAAATAATGTAGCAAAATATTAATCTAATGTATGTGTTATGCAACAAACTCATATGAATGCACAGATAACCAATTAAGCCATTTGTATACTCGGTAGATGATTATTATGTTTTTCAGAAAGTATCAAATATTATGATATTAAATATACTATTTTCTCTTGAATAATATAAAATATTATAAAAAATATGTTATCGTTATTGGTTGTCTTAATCATCACAAGTTTTAGGAGACATGCAATCCGTCTAAACTTGCGAAGTTCTAGATCATAAAAAAATTATTTAAAAAGTTTAACATTAAATTATTTTTCATAAAATTTTACAGTATTTAATATTATCGATAAGCACATCCTTCCATCTTATCGATGGAATTGCCACCGTAAGAAATACCGAAGGTTCTCTCCATCACAAAATCAAAATAATTATAAAATTATAGGTAATGTTGTATCGTAAAATAGTTATATAAAATAGAAATGCTGAAGGCCTTGTTCGTCAAAATCATAAATATTATAAGAATATTATAAAATTTTCACTATTTTAAAATGTGTCAACATTAAATATTTTTTTAACGGACGGCAATCTACTGGATACTAACTATAAAATCTATATATTATTTAGGGAATAATGCGCACCCACCCAAGTCTATATATTATTTAGGGAATAATGCATGCCCGCTCAGGACTAATGCACTCCGATGCAGAATCTGCGTTGATGGCATAGAGCAACGTCCGTTCGCGGAGTTCAGCATGAGCAACGAAGCGGTTCACCCTGAGCAGCGTCCTTGACGTTTGGCTCGCGGCTTCGATTCATCAGTGAGCAATTCCGGCGGCGCCCACGAGAATGCCGACGGTGAACACAACAGACTCGCTGCTTCACCGGCGAACGAGAGGCTGATGTAGCCGACTAAGTTGCATTGAGTCCGATGGGGAAGAAAAGGGGGACGGATTGTTGGACGTGCAAGCAAAACCGCCAATGAATGGGCCTCGTGCGTAAATGGAAGAAGTTATGATAACTAAGTGTGAGGGCAGTTACCTTAACTACGTATACTTCTATATATAAATATAGAAGTTGATCCACTTGCGCGTGACGATGGTTCATGTTATTTTGATGCAAGATGTCCGATACTTCTTTTTATGTCTTGTTTCTGTTGTAACATATAGGTACATTGGATTGTGACATTGTAGTGATGTTCTATTCGTGATCATCGTTCCGACTGAGATATAAAGATAACGTAAAAGAATCTTATTAATTTCGCTGCAAACGATGTTGGTTTTCTTATTAAAACCTTCAATTAGTATCAGAACCAAGTTAGTTCTTTTCGTTGTTTTTTTATTTATAGAATTATGCAAAAATTATATTTTAATCAAAGAATAAAAAATCAAACTTTTTTGTTATCCATATGTATTGAATTCAACAAAATTTCTAGTACAAATTTTAATATAATTTTTTCCGTCATTTTTTTAAAAAAAATATTACTGTTCTACGTGAACAGTGCCGCATGGCACTGTAGCGCAAACAGTGCCATGCGGCACTGTTGCACACGCGCGCTTAAGCTCGCAGCGCACTGTTTTGCGTGAACAGTGCCGCATGGCACTGTAGCGCAAACAGAAACATGCGGCACTATTGCACACGCGCGGGGGTTTGAGGCCCGCAGCGCAGTGTTGCGCACAATGCGCGCGGGCTTCTGGCCCGCATCGCACAGTCGGCCAAATTTTGGTTCAGTATGAACAGTTACATTTTTTAAAAAATTATAATGTATTAAAAAAATTTTGGAAAAATTATATTAAAATTAAAAATTGCTTGTTTTATGATCCAAAAAATTCTAGAAAATTCTCTGAAATTGTATTGATGATTCATGACATATAATATGCATTTTAGTTAATTTTCTTAAGTATTATGGATATTAAAAATTTTGTGACATAATATGACATATTTTTTTTATATATGAAATGTTTTGTATGTAATTATGTTATAATAATTTGAAAATTTACAAAAATTTTCTTGAAGCCTATATGACATAATTATGAACATTTTTTGGTATGTCATGTATACAAAATTTATGTGTCATGTATATATTGTAATATGTTTTGAAATTATGTTATGAACATAATTATATTACATTATGTTATATGTGAAAATAAAATATTTCGTGCACAAGTTATTTTTTAAAGGTTCATTTTATGATATGGAACTTATAAAAAATATTTTTTCTTTTGTAAGAAAATTTTTGAAGTGCATATATTTTTTGTTACCAAAATTTGTTTTTAATGTAACAAATGTATTTTCACATGATATTGCATATTTTTATTCAATTTATGCAATTAATAATATATGTATGACACGACAACATTATTTTTGTTGTATGAATATTTTCACTACATATATGTAACTAAAGCATGTGTGACAAATAATTTTCAATTTGTATGAAATTTGATATTTTAATTATTTAAATGCCTTGTGTTATACATATACGTCTTATAAGCATGTGACTTTATTTTTTCCATTTTATGTAAATGTTTTGAATTAATAATAACCATGCTTATTATCATGCATATATTATGTTAAAAAGCATGTGACAAATAATTTCATTGTGTGATAAATGAATTGTATAATTATTTGTATGCTTTGTGATTTATAATATTTTTATGCTATGTTTGTGTTATGCATAAAAATGCCAATTATGAATGTGACATGTTTCATGAACTTAGGAATTTAATAAATTGGACCTAAGTTAATTATTTTCATAATGAAACATAGGTAGTCCAAATAGGACTAAGGTATTTAAATTATATGATGGTCACGGTAGTAATTTTTTATTAAGTAGTGCGTGACATGTGCATGTCTAGAAAAGTACCGAAATGAGATTGTAAGTGGGAAATTTAGTATCCTCTTTCTCTATGGACTTACCTGGTGTACAGTAGACGCAGTCTCTAAATATTACTATGTTCACGTGACACGATAATATTTTTTCAATTATTTTGGTGTCGAGGCGAAGGGGTGATAATTGGCACCTTGCATAGACAAGGAAGAGCCCCCATCACAGAACTCTGTTTGTCTGGCCGAAATTTTTTTGAAAATGATATGCTAATCACTTTATATATTTTAAATGATTTTGGATATTCATTTTTCCAAAATTACTAGAATAGTACATTGGTGCAATTATATTATTTTTAATAACTTGGTAATATTTTTGGAATAGTGGGAGATGAGTGGGAGCTTTGCTACCATCTCGATGTCACTACCCTCAAATATTATCATTTTATTATTTTTTAAAATATATGCGACGAGAAGACTTGTGTATAACGTTCTAACACTCATTTATTTTTTAACATGATTTTAGACTAAATGACAATCAAGCAAATAATTGTTGAACTGAACAAATGTGACAAGTTGAATGGTGACAATTATGACATCTGGCATAGGAAAGTACAATACATCCTCGAAGAAGAGGAAGTTATTGAATGCATAAAAAACACTATGGCTGAACCAGAATTTGGCGTTACACCTCGGCACAGAAGGAATTTGGACGCTTACAATGCATGGAAAAAGAAAGATAAAAGAGCTCGCATTGTGTTGCTGAGCAGCATGGACAATTCCTTAATGTGTGAGTACGAGGTGCATGAAACTGTCAAAACCATGTGGGATGCCCTTCATGAGAAATTTGCCAGTATATCAACCACGAAATTAAGATTACTTAATCTTAAGTTCGATTCATACTGTATGCGCCAAAATCACACCATGCGACAGCATTTGCGTGAATTATCGAACATGATTCGTGAGTTGAAAAGTACTGGAGTTCCTCTTACTGATGAACAACAAGTGCAGGCTGTCATTCGTTCCCTTCCGGCGCGTTGGGAACAAATGGTTTTGAACTTAGCTCACAACGATAACATCAAAACCTTTACTGATGTTGCACGTCATTTGGATCTGGAAGAAGAACACCTTGAGACAGCTAAACCTTCCGATCAAGCATATGTTGTTGAAACGGAAAAGGTCGCACAATAAGAAGGGTAAAAACAAGACTGAAAACAAAGGTAAAAATTAGCGCAAACGTGGTAAGCGCGGTGGGAAGTTTGATAAAAGTAAAGTTAAGTGTTACAACTGTCACAAGTGTGGACACTTCGCTCGTGAGTGCACTGAGCCAAAGAAGAAAACACAGATATACTTTTCTGAACAAACTTTCGTTTATGTTTTTAGTTGTGCATTAGTCGCCGACTCTCATCCTTCGTGGATTATAGACTCAGGAGCAACTGACCACATAGCAAAGGAACGCAACGCCTTTGTGGATTTTCGTCGATTCAGTGTCGGAACTAAGTGAATTTACGTTGGCAACAACGCACGTGTGGAGGTTAAAGGCATTGGTACATGTAAATTGGACCTTTGCGAAGGACATGCCTGTACCTCCATGATGTCCTCTACGCTTCGGATTTTCGACGGAATTTAATTTCAGTGTCTCGTTTAGATGAACTTGGTTATGTAATAACATTTGGTTCAAGTTATGTTGATTTGATGTTAAACAATATTTGTATTTGTACTGCTTAAAAGCGTAATGATTTTTATGTTATTAAAATCTCTCAAAATTTTCAAAATTCTAGTTGTTCATTTGTATCATTTTCTGATAAAAATGTTGATGTCAAAACTTGGCATGCCAGGCTTGGGCATATTGGGTAAGATCATATGAATTGACTAACTAAAGAAGACTTTTTAGGCAATCTCGCTAAAGTTATTCTGCCCACGTGTGAAGATTGCCTTGCCGGTAAAGCAACTAGAAAATCATTTGGAGTAGGCAAACATGCTGAATCTTTCTTAAAAATAATCCATTATGATATCTGTGGTCCTACATGGTTTCTCTTATTTCATCACTTTTATTAATGATTATTCACAATATGGTGTGGTCTATTTATTCACCCATATGGCTGAGAATCAATTGGATCACAAAGTTAAAGTCTTGCGTACAGATCGTGGGCGTGAATATTTATCTGATCTCCTTAGAGAATTATGTGATGAAAATGGTATTGTTTGGCAACTAACAATTCCTGGAACTCCGCAACAAAATGGTGTTGCAGAAAGATAAAATCGGACTCTACTTGATATGGTCCGATCAATGATGGCGCAAGCAAATCTTCCTATTTCTTTCTGGGGTGATTCCTTATTGACTGTATCCTATATATTGAATCGAGTTCCATCAAAGTCTGTAGATTCCACTCCTTACGAACTTTGGACAGGTCGAAAGCCTGAACTTAGTTATTTACGACCATGGGGGTGCGCAGCCTATGTACTTCATACTTCTCATAAGTATGGAAAGTTGGGTCCTCGAGGGAAAAGTGTATCTTTATAAGATATTCTGAGACCTCCAAAGGATATGTTTTCATAGGCGAAAAGGATTATGAAACTGTAACAAAAATAGAGAGTAGAGATGCTACATTCTTGGAAAATGATTTTCCTAAGCAAGGCGAAATTGATAAAGATCTTCACCTCGAAGAGGAAGAAGATAATGAGTTGGCTCATTCAGCGGATCAATCTACTGAGGAGTATGTCTCCTTACCTCAGAATCCTGATCCGAGTGGGAGAGAATCATCGCCAACTCAAGAACGAGATATACCCGAATGTTCAATACGTCGGACTAATCGGAAAAGTATCTCACGTCGTCGTTTTGAGATTAAGGGGGAAGCTTTTATAGTTGGTCCGAAAGATGAATATGAGCCTAAAACAATTGAGGAGGCTCTCTCGTGCCTTGCGAAGGAAGAATGAATAAAAGCAATGGAAGAAGAAATGAAGTCAATGAAAGACAACCAAGTTTGGGATTTGGTTGATCTCCCACCCGATAGAAGACCAATAGGGAATAAATGGGTTCTCAAGGTCAAACGTGGTGCAGATGGATCCATAGAAAGATATAAAGCTCGGCTTGTTGCACAAGGATATACTCAAAAAGAGGGTATAGATTATGATGAAACTTTTGCACCAGTTGCAAGATTTTATTCAATTCGCTTAATCCTAGCTATAGTTTCTCATATGAATTTAGAACTACATCAAATGGATGTAAAGACAACTTTTCTAAATGGTGAACTAGATGAAGAAATTTACATGAAGCAACCTAAAGGCTTTATTGTAAAAGGTCAAGAGCGCAAAGTATGTAAATTGCGACGGTCCATCTACGGACTAAAATAATCATCTAGGCAGTAGTATTTAAAATTCCATCGATCAATAATTTCCTTCGGATTTTCTATGATTGATGAAGATCACTGTGTGTATATATGTGGCTCCAAAGATAAGTTTGCATTTCTAACTCTATATGTCGACCATATCTTGCTAGCTGTGAATAATAAAGAGTATATAAATACCATTAAGCAATGATTATCTTCTATCTTTGAGATGAAGGACATGGGTGAAACAACATATATACTTGGAGTAAAAATTCATCGAGATCGATCAAAGAGATTGCTCTTTCGCAAGAAACCTATATAAAAAAGGTTCTCGAACGTTTTCGAATGAATAACTGCAAATTCATTGATACTCCTATAGCGAAAGGTGAAGCTTTAAGTCTTAATATGTGTCCGAAGACTTCAGAAGAAAAGAGTGCTATGGCCTCTGTTCCTTATGCCAACACAGTCGGAAGTATGATGTACGTCATGTTATGTACTCGATCCGACATATGTCATGCCATTAGTCTGGTCAGTCGATATCAGTCTAATCCCGGACACCAACATTGGAAGGCTGTCAAAAGAATTCTCAAATACTTGAAGGGAGCCGTTGACTATGCATTATGCTATCAAGGAGGAAGCCTAAAGTTAGCCGGATATACGAATGCTGATTGGGCTGGCGATGTTGATGAACGCAAGTCCACCTCCGGTTACGTCTTCCTGCTTAACAATGGCGCTGTGACATGGAGCAGCAAGAAGCAAGATTACATAGCATTGTCGACTATGGAAGCTGAATTTGTGGCGTATACCGAAGCTGCAAAAGAAGGCCTTTGGTTAGGCAAATTCCTTCGCCATCTGAGAGTAGCTGATGATGCTTCAAAGACTAACTTATACTGTGATAATCAAGCTGCCATTGCATATGTCAAAAATAAGAAATATCACTATAAAGGAAAGCATATTGACACTAAGTACAAATTTGTACGAAATGAAGATGTTCAGAAAAGGATCATGATTCAATATGTGTCTACGCATCAGAATGTGGCTGACCCATTTACGAAGCCTATTCCGAGAGATGTATTTATTAGGCATATAAAAGCTATAGGATTACATAATCCTAATTGTACTTAAACATTTATTTTTAATGAAAGTATTCATTTCTTTTGTTTAAGTTATTTGAGTTGTTATATACAAGCATAATATGTCAGTCAGGCACGAGATTATCAAATCACACGGATAATCGCCTCCGGCGCTTAGAGTATAGCGAGCGGAGAAGAAATAGTTTAAAATCATAATATGATCTAAAATCGCCCTGATTTGTTCGGAAAGTCTTGAACACGAATTTACTTTAACTTTGTGTAACCAGACAAGGGGAGCTAGATATGAGACCTCATTTAAGGCGCTGAAATTTTGGACGACTAGTGGGAGGACTCAGGTCAGGAGCCATAGATTGGCGATTGGACTTAAGTCTGTGCGGTGTTATTGAGCAATGGCATACACACCTTCAGTGGGAGTCTTCACTGCAATACTTGAGTGTATTATCAAGTATGCTAAGTCGACCCTAAGACGTGACGAATAGTCGAGTCTTCGTTACATGTGTGAGTCTTTAAGGACTGAATAAGTCCGGAGATTGTCCTTCGACTCTTGACTATATTTCAAAGTGATATGTTAGTGTTGCTACTTTAGCAAGGTACTCAAAGGCTAAAATTGTATGCGGCCCATCGAGTCACGTCTAGGAAAGCAGCTGACTTAGAATCGAGAAATATGAGGGCGAGAGAAAGATTCACTGGTGCTGCATAAATTTTATATGTTGTTGGCCAACTATAAAATATACATATAAAATTGAGTAACCGCGGAGTTAGACATGAGTCGTCTAAGCTATGCAAGCAAGGTGTTTCTAAGGCAAAGCGAGTAACATGATTGCTTGAGCGACTATATGAGAATATAGTTCTGGCTCGCATATTGATTGAGCGACTTTTATAGTCTTGGCTCTCAAGTTGATTGAGCACTATGTATCCCTAATAGGTCATAGTATATGCTTTTAAGTAGTTGAGTAGTTGTGTATTCCTAACATGTCAGTACTCTCCCGTATTATGTTGTGAATGTACTCGTGGGTCGCACGATCCATTTGCTATACACAGATATTCATAGATATGACAAAATGCCCATTATGTGCGAGTGGGAGAATGTTGGACGTGCAAGCAAAACCGCCCATGAATGGGCCTCGTGCGCAAATGGAAGAAGTTATGGTAACTAAGTGTGAGGGCAGTTACCTTAACCACGTATACTTCTATATATAAATATAGAAGTTGATCCACTTGCGCGTGATGATGGTTCATGTTACTTTGATGCAAGCTGTCCGATACTTCTTCTTTTGTCTTGTTTCTGTTGTAATCTGTAGGTACACTGGATTGTGACGTTGAAGTGATGTTCCATTCGTGATCATCATTCCGATTGCGATATAAAGACAACGTAAAAGAATCTTCTTAATTCCGCTGCAAACGAGGTTGGTTTTCTTATTAAAACCTTCAATTGGTATCAGAGCCAAGTTGATTTTCTTATTAAAACCTTCAATTGATCATGGCAGCGGAGGGCAATGAGATTGTTGGAGAGAAAGGTGTCGGAGGAGGAGCAAGAGTGGGTGATGTCGGGGGCTATGGCATTTATTGTTTCTAGAGGAAATAAGTCGTCACTCTCCTTGGTGCAGAAGAAAGAGCAAAGGCCGTCAGAGATGGTGGTTTCGGGATGGGGTAAGGGACACAGAGGAAGAGACAAGGAAAGAAGAGGAGGTCCACGGGAGGAGAGTGAGGGAAGAAAATGAGAGGGCTGATAGAGCCTATGAAGGTGGAAGTTGTCCAAGTGGAGGCAGAGGCGTCGAGAGCACGCCTGCAACGAAGACAATGCCGACCGGCCATGGGGATCGCCAGTCGTGAGAGAAGTCCATGGGGGTGCAGAGAGTCAGATCGCGCAAACCGCTTGTACACTGCTTGCGAATCGTGATTTTTCCGATCGACGCCCATTCTGCATCGGACGGACGTAACGATATGGAGGACCGTCCTACCAATTCCACTTGGGCGGACACACAATATTCCCTATTATTTAATAGTAATCATGATTGGAGCACTTTCTCTCACCTTTCCTTTCTTTCACTTAGTGTCTCTCTCTCCCGCACTCCCTCCACATGTTCTCAGGCTCCTTCTACTTTTCAAACATTATATACAATAATATATATTATTATATATATAGAAAATATATGTAAGATCCTCTAATTTTGTGAACTTGACATAATTACAATATGTCATTAAGAGAATATATGTGTATATTTATACAAGCAATATAATATGTGTATTTATAAAAAAAGTATTATATATGTACTAATGATTCTGACTCCTTTCTATAAAAATCAAATTAATTAGATGTCTAAAAAAGTTACTTTCTTTGACATGATAAGTGTAAGAAGAAAAAAATATGCAGGATGAATACAAAATATTTTAACCTAAATAAAATAATAATTAATTATATGTTGTTTCTAAAGTAATATTTTATTATTTCTTAATTTACTTAAAAATTGACATAATATATATATATATATGTGCATTTTATTTTTTTTTCTATATTGTCTATGTTTTGACGTTCTCGTGATAAATGTTTGTAGAGACTTTGCAAATGTCCAAATTGGGAATACGATAATATGAATGGATTGGCACCAAAAATTCAACTATAATGCAAACAGTGAATTCGGCCCATAAGGCCCAATAGATATCGTTTGGTAGTTTCTTTTTGTTTTTGGGGTAAACGAGACATCTTAGACAGTTCTAATCCAATGGTATTACTATTACATATATACATATTTATTAAAATTGGGTTGTTTAATATAGTATCATTTAACAACAATTTACTTTTACATGTAGAACTTTTGTGTGTGCATGTGTGCGTGTGTATATATATATATATATATATATATATATATATATATATATATAAAGTATTATTCGTTTGAATTAAATTGACTTGCGTACTGTCCGTGGAGAGCGATCTGATTCTTTGAATAAAGATATCGAACCCCCATAGAATATATTAATTCAAATTTTTGGATATTGGAGTTTGCCCGCATGCACGGAAGACAGAGCAAGACTTTAAATAGCATTCTCTCAAAACCAAACAAACACTTTACCTGATTTTTTTTAAAAAATAATGATAAAATAAAATTAACGAGTTCTCTCTTATTATTTCTCTTCTCTTACTCCATGTGATGTAGCCTTTCTCTCCTCCAATCCTATCTCGGCATCCTTCTCTTTCATATATTTATTATTTATATTTTGCACAACAAAATCACAGATATTATCTTGCAAACTGTTAAAAAAAACAAACAAAAAAAGATTAGACAATACTAATATATTAAATTAGATGAGAATATAGGAGAAGCAATATTGTAAAATTTGACCCAACTATCGACTCGGATTGATGACGGATGAGATTGAATCGATTGAATCGGGTCGAACCGAATCATCAGATTGGATTAAATCAAACGGTTAGATTGAATAATATAAATTAATAAATAAAGTAAAATATATTAAATAAATTTCTGTAAGATGCATAACAAAAAAATTAAGATATAATAAAGTAAAATAAAATAGTTTAATAGGTTAAAATAATATAATAAAGTAAGTATTAATTAAATAGCCATTACATAAAAAATGATAAATGTTCATAATTATAAATAAAAAAGTAATCATGTTATGTAATGAAAAATAGGGAAAAAAGGTTTCGGAGTATGGATTTTAAAATATATATATATATATTAAACTTTTTGTCATAATTATATTTTTATGTTGACTCAATCACATCCTCCGAACCCGTTGGGTTGACTGATTGAACTTGAGTTTTGACCGAGTTTGATTAGGTCAAAATAAATTTCAAAGAGGAATTTGAAATGACGGACGAGTCCTTTATATAGCCGAACACCGGTCTGATCGATCAGGCCGAGTTGAGTTTTACGCTACTAGGAGAACCAACATTTTTTTACCAGTTTCCGCCTTATTTCTCAAAATTTTAGGGATCAACGTCCGAGAGAGTGCCACATTTGGAGCTTTGCGGTATTTTATTGTCCCTGCATGTGTCCGATTAATCATGCATTTTGGATACATCTTTCTTTCATGCATGGACTCGATCAATGTGTGTATAGATTTCGATCTCAATCCTCAAGGTTAATTTTATATAACGATTTTCAGTACTGAGTTACTAACTCAATTCTTTAAAATAAGTTCAGGGATGTAGTTCCATTTTTGTAGTTTTTAAGTCTCATACGAGATCGCTTGATATTGCTCAACATTCCTTTTTCTTCCATAAGTTAACTAATTAATTTACTCACAAGATGAAATTATTATTAAGTGGTGATGGATGTATGTTATCCTTTTATAATTTCCCCTCTTCGTTCTGTTTTTTTATGTTGGAATAATTTCCTTACAAAGTACCATGGCATTCTCAGATCATATGTAAACTCAATTACATATGAGTTATCGATCTTAATAACTCATCATATGTAGAAGTTCTTCATAATGAGTACATGCATACATGTATTATAGTACATACACAAGGATATATATAGTGCATAGGAAACCTACATATTATAGAACATATATCCTTCCTAGTTCCTAAGTAACTTAGCAGATACACTTAGTTAATTAATGCTCACAGTACTGCATAATTATGCGATATTATTAGTTACAGAAGCCATGCAGCAGCAGCTAATCAATGCAAGTCTCAGGCCCTTCCAGGACTTTTTGGATCATGGCGATTATTAGCGCCTGATCCTGGATAATCATTGCTCTCAATGTCCATTCTTGCAAAGAGTTCCTCCACCATCCTCCTCCTTTCTCCGGACTCCATCACCTGCAGCAGGTTTCATGGTCAGGCATACATAGACATACATACATACAGTTTTTTGTTCCCTTAAAAGCTTAGAATCCAGAAGAACAATGAAGGAGACCAGTAATCTGATGATGAAATTGACAAAAGAGTTCTCTAGTTAACATGATCTGACAGATTGACCATAGTTTTCTGTATATTTTATGTATTCATCATCTTATCTTAAGAACGGAGTAAATTTTTGGTCTTGATGTACATGAAACAATTATGTGAATATGGTTTTGCCTTGCATGATGACCCACGAGCTAAAATAGGACAGAAGCCCGTGACTACTGCGCTGAGTAGAAACCACGCGAAGTTGCACAACAAAACAGATCTACAAACCGCAACAGCTAGCTATCGACCGTCCCCTAGCTAACCAGTCCTGAATTCTCTAGCTTGAGCTAAAAAAACCCAGAGAGAGAAAGAGATATGGAGAGAATTGGAACCTGATCATGTGCTGCTTGAAGAGCTTCAGCCTCATGGTTCCTCGAGACAAGGCTCCCTGCCAAGGTAAAGAATTTGTCAGTCAAACAAAATCACTGAACTTCTCACAAATTTTTTAGCATATGAGAACATGCACATGAACTGAGCATTAACTGGTCGAAGGAACAGCGCCGAGTGGGAGAAGAAGGCATGAGAGGAGGAGGAGCAGCAGCAGCAGTGGCAGGCCGAACTGAAGCAAAGGCAACGGCAAAGGCTTCTTATCCACCATCTTGAAACCAAAATAGTGTCAGTAGGAGTACTCTTCTTTAATTTCCCCCCTCAGCCAGAACAACCTGCAACCAAAACCTAATCCTTCGTTGCCTCTGCCAAGTTTAATGTCTGAGGGGGGCGGTACAAGTGGGGGCAGTGGTTTATATACTGCTCCGGGGCGGTGCAAGTTGTGCCCACATATATTAAAGTCAACTTGTCTGTCAATTACTTGGAAGTGTGTGCTCTCTCTCATCAAGGTCTCCTCCCCCTCCTCCTTTTCACCACCACCTCCACTGTGTGACTGTGGACACACCGATGACAATTAACCCGCCCACAAAGGTCTCTCAGCTCTCAACTTTTTGTGCTACATGACCTAACATTTTAATGGCCAAATGGTCAAGCTCCTGGCCCCAACATACACTGCATTGTCCCCCCTGCATCCCTTCTCTTATAATTGACATGCATGATCACCTTTTGATATTAATTAGTGGGGTTGGTGCGTGGCAACAATTGGTTTAGAATTAGATGGAATGTGTACTCTTTTATAGCTGTTTTTTTCTTCATTGCATTGTCTAGGATTTTACAAGTTGTAACTTTCTCGTCTCCCAATTTAGAATTCAATTCCTAAAGAGAGATCGAGACTTTGTTGTGGGTAGGCAAAGCTTTGTGGCAATTTTAGTTGGAAGAAGGTAGAACTTGTTTATTTAATAAGCCTGCCTGCTGGTTTGACAATTACTGATGACTGGATGCCACAAAGTTAGTGAAGAAAAACAAAAGGATTAAGGCACTCTCGAAGAAGCAAGTACTTGATTGATGTGGAACTCCGGGTCCACATGCACAAGAGCACTACAATCAATTAGAGCCTGCATTAAGGGCGAGTATTTAGGGGGCATTAATTAATTAATTAATGAGGATATTCTTTACATAAGTTCATGCATGCATGCATGTTGTACAAAGTAGAGGGCATATAGTACACTTCATTTTCTGAACCCACAGCACAGTATTATGCTGAAAAAAAAATGATAAATTATCTGAGTACACTGTTTTAATAATTGGTATCATTTTGATTTGGCCGTCACTAGGATGCCCTGAAATACTTAGAATTTTCACAAACCCTATATCATGTCGACATGAGGTCTAAGCACTAAGATCTCATTGAATAGTTTCACGAATATTTTCACATGGGTAAAACACGGAGGTCATGGACTTATATATAGCTATCTTCTTTATTTATTAAGACACATTTTAAATTCGTGCGACTAGAAAGCTCAAAGCGAATAATATCTTTATGGGGGGGGGGGGGGGGGGGGGCTCGGGAGTGTTACAGTATCAGATTCAACCTCGGGTGCTTACTTGAGCCATGTGAGAAGCCAACACGAACCTCGCTCAACGAAAACATTAAGCCATTTACGAGGGAAGATTATAACGACTTGCAAGATGGTCTCATTGAATAATTTCACATAAAAAAAGATACAAAGGTAGTCATAAAATTATATGTAGCTACCCCTTCATCTATCAAGATACATTTTAAATTCGTGCGATCCGAAAATCCAAAGCGAACAATATCTTGATGAGGCTCGGGGGGTGTTGCAATGTCTGCATTTACACATATACAATCAGTCTCTTTGTTTACTACAATAAGCATTTTGTTGTAGAACATTGCATGCTCTTGCAAGGATTGAAGTGTTTGATTACTGTCGCTGCTAATTCCTTCTTTAATTTGTGAAATGGAGACAAATCGAAATGCATTCTATTTGTCAATTTTATTTTGTGGAAGACATTTATATACATACATAATGTATGCATACATATATGAAGAGAGAGAATTATTGAATTGCACGATGGAAGCCTTGGCACGTTGTTGTGTGGCTTGCAATCAATAGAATAGAATGGTTTGTTGTAACACATACGACCCCTTAATTTTGGGGGACCATTTTGTAGTCTACGCAAATTAATTTGTAGTAGTTAATCTCAAAGTGGCTTGCTTTTAGCTCGAGGACAAAGTGGACGGCAGACACTCCAATGGATGTCAATTTATGGATGTGATTAATTTTTTCCAACACCATTCCTTAATAATTAAATGTGAAAGTATTAATATCCAAACGCATGATCTTTAATTTTTCAGCAAGGGCATCATTAATTTTGACATTGCTAGTACACATATATAATATATAATATAAGCATTAATACCAAGATTATAGCACTTAAATAAGAGGAGAGTCTCTTCCAAAAGTGTACTTATCAAAATTCGAATAAAGAGCTATCAACTCCCATGTCATGAACAAATAAAAACCTCATGATGCATGTATCAACGTATTCGAAACTGATTTGGCCACCTTGACGAATTAGAATTAGAATCCGAATCCGGAATCAATCGATGATCTTGTTTGATCTCTCTCTATTTAATCAATTAGGCAACGTGATTGGCCTTAATTATTGATCGCAATGGCGTCTACTTTTAGTTTAATTAATTAAGCACGGCGACTTTAAAGTATACATTCCTAGGGCCTCCTACTTTTATCGAGTTCTCAGAACCTGGACATGCACATAATTGACCTACTCAAACTCTTGATCCCTTCTGCCTCCTGTCCCAAGGACAGAACGATTCAAACTAATAAATGGTGCGAAAACTTCGCAAACAATGTTTTTTTTTTCTTTGCGTTTCATTACTTTATAGAAACGGGTAATTATGATTTAACTAAAATCAAATATCTTAACCAAGCTTGATTGACATGTGCCCCAGTGAATCGCTGGACCTAGTAGCCTTCTTGAAATCACTACTTAATTTGGGAAATATTGTTCTGCTCATTCCTCTGATTTTTTTTGGATTTATAACACCTATAAACTATAGAGATTGCAAAATACCTCTTGCAGCAGAAGCGGATCATTGAAAATTTTTTACGAACACTTGACGAATGCACTTGTACCTCGAGATCGAGGACCGAACATCGGGAGAGCGGAACACCTTGCTACAACACAAGTATCTGGATAAACTTCCACGAAAGCGTATCTTAGAACTCTGATAAAAAGGGAGGGAGACTTGGGCGAGGGGTAGACAGAACGCATCACGCGTGATGAACTCAATGCGTGAACTTCGCCTTGCGTGATCCAGGATGAGCGATCTGCGCGATCCGCATGTGATCGCGTGGTTCACGTGCAGGTGCACACGTGGCACGTGCACTACTGCACACGTCTTTGCCATGTGGGCCGTGCGTGCCCAAAAAGGCATTTTTTCCGACAATCTCTCACTTGCTCGCATTGCACATTCTACTTTCGTTCGTCTAGAATTGGTAAGTGTGTTGTTAGCACACTTTTTTGTAAAAGCTAGAAAAATACCTATTAAGGTTTAATTGCTTAATTATTTCTAGGGCGTATGTCATGCTCGTTAGGAATTCATGACGGCTCACACATGAGCTACCAAATGCTCAAATCATGTAACTCGTTAGGCCCTAAATCTATCTTGCAGTATAGCTAAGATAGCATATGTCTTGCTCCGTGGTCACTATCTTTCACATGCACTATATTTTTCAACATAAGAAAAAATAGTTGAACCAATTGTATGTGAAAGTTTAATGCGTCTCATAATAATTCTTTCTCTCGTCCTCATGCCTTTTAGTAGTGAACTAGCTGCTTTCCTAGACGTGGCTTGACAGACTACTTTACTTTTCACCTTTGAGTATCCTACCAAAGTAGCAATCACTAATTCCTTTCCTAAGATATAGTCAAAAGTCTAAGGACATGTGCAGAACCATGATAACCATTGAACTAATTAATTCATCATGTCTGTAGGTCGACTTTGCATACTTGGTACTAAACGCACCGTAGACTTCCACTGAAGGAGCGTATGTCTAGCTCTGTTTAAATTATACACCGCACAAACTTAAATTCAGTCGCTAACTTTTAGCACCTGACTCGAGTTTTCAAATGGCTCGCTATCTTATAGCGCCAAGTTTGAATCTCATATCTGACATCTCTCTCTTAATCAGACAGCATTGAATTACTAAAACTCATTTTTAACATATTTTAAAAATCACATTATAATTCACATATTTCATTTCCGCTCGCTACCTTCATGAGCACCGGAAAGTGTTTATTCATGTAAGAGAACAAACTTAAGCCTGATCGACATATTTTTCACATGCATAACAAGATTTTGTAATAATGAATTTATCAAAAAAGATAATCTTTTATTAAATATTTGAGTACATCATTATATTTATAATCTACGCAATCCTAAGACATTTACATGTCTCGAGAAGGCAATGGTTTGGTGAACAGATTAACAACCATTTTGTGCATTGATATGTACTCAACTAAGATCTCCTTTTTAACTTCTTGATCTCATAAAAATTTGTACTTCGTGTCGATATGCTTTTCTTTGCAATGATATTTCTTGTCCTTCATGTAAGCAATACTTCTTGATTGCCATAATGAATGATCGTCTTCTTCATTGCATTATCAGAAATCATCCAGTTTTGAAAGAATCATTTGAGTCATAAAGCCCCTTATACTACCACTAAACAAGCTATGAATTCATTCTCCATACTTGACAATGTCACACGATCTTGTTTCTTACTACTCCAAGTAACATCACCATTATTGAGCAAGAAAGTAATATCCAAAGGTTGATCAACGACATTAGTCCAATGGGCATCAGTGAATTCAGTGAGTCGTAGACTTCCTCTGTGATAGCATAATGCGAGATTTGTAGTACCCTTGAGGTATCTCATGATTCTCTTCATCTTCTTCCAGTGTTGGCGTCCTGCATTAGCCTAATATGGACTAACTAGACCCATGGCAAAACATGTGTCTGACTAAGTACACCAATGACGGAGCCAAACTTAATTCGTAGTGGGTTCACAAATAATTTTAACAATTTTTAAATTATTATTGACATAAATGATAAAATTTTCATAATTATTTTTAATTATAATGCATAAAAGTATTAATTTTAGTTACCAAAATCATATCAACTTTGTATCTGAATACGGAAAAATTATGTATAAAATCACATGATAAAAAAATATTAGTGATATAAATAGTACAAATAAATTATATTTTAGCATGTAATTATACAATTTAAGTTAATTGTGACTAAATATAATTACTAAAAATATTATTCTAGTTTGCTATGCAATATAATAATGTTATATAAAAAATATAATAAGGACAAATGTATAATTTAAAAAGAAATATATTTTCATGATAATTGGTATAATGGTGTTCCACATATTTATGAAATATATTATCCTAATGATTTATTAATGATACTTTTTATATATGAAATTATATAATTTAAGCTAATTGAGATAAAAGAATAATTAAGAAATATATTATTTTATTTAACTATGCAATGATACAATACTCTATAAAAAGTATAATAAAAAGAAATATATAATTTAAGAGAGATAATATTTCTCATAGTAATTAATCTAATATGCTTCTTATTATAATAAAATAAATTGTATTTCTTATAAAACCTAGCAAGAGAAAAAAAACCTATCTAAAAAACTATATTATTTTATTTAACTATGCAATACTATAATACTCTATAAAAAAGTATAATAAAAAGAAATATATAATTTAAGAGAGATAATATTTCTCATAGTAATTAATCTAATATGCTTCTTATTATAATAAAATAAATTGTATTTCTTATAAAACCTAGCAAGAGAAAAAAAACCTATCTAAAAAACTATATTATTTTATTTAACTATGCAATACTATAATACTCTATAAAAAAGTATAATAAAAAGAAATATATAATTTAAGAGAGATAATATTTCTCATAGTAATTAATCTAATATGCTTCTTATTATAATAAAATAAATTGTATTTCTTATAAAACCTAGCAAGAGAAAAAAAACCTATCTAAAAAACTCGAGCGGGGGATTGAACCTGCAACCTTTAATATGGTCGACAAAGCATTGCACCACCAAGCCTAAGAGATGTAATTGTCCAAAATGGTACTAGTTATTAATTTACCCAGTGGGTGCACGTGCACCCACTGGCACCTATGTGACTCCGCCACTGAAGTACACATCATAGCGTACATCAGGCTGTCGACTACACTTGCATAGGAAATATTGAACATTTTCTTTTGTTCCTCTAGAGTTTTAGGGCACATGTCCAAACTTAAAACATCTCCTTTCATAATAGGACTGTCAATGAGTCTGTAGTCATCCATCCAAAATCATTTCAAAAATTTCTTTATATATAATTCCTGCGACAAAGTAAGAAGTCATTTGGAATGGTCACATTGAATTTTTACACCCAGTATGTAGGCTGCTTCATCCATGTCCTTCATTTCAAACATAGAGGACAACCATTGCTTAATGGTAATGACAAAATCTCTATTATTTCCAGCTATTAGGATGTTGTCTATGTCAAAATAACAAAATTACCTTCGGACTTATGAACATACACACAGGTGATCTTCATCAATCATGTTAAAATCGTACGAAGCGTTTGATTGATGAAATTTAAGGTGCCACTGTCTAGATAATTGTTTGAGTCCATAAATGGACCGACGTAGTCTGCAAACTTTGCATTCTTCTTCTTTTATAATAAAGCCTTGAGGTTGCTCCATGTAAATTTCTTCATCTAGTTCCATTGATAAATGCGATTTTTACATCCATTTGATGTAATTCTAAATTCATATGTGTGACTATAGCTAATATTAGGCAAACTAAAGCAAACCTTATAACAAGTACAAAAATTTCTTCATAATCAACACCCGTCGTTTGGGTGAAACCTTTCACTATTATGTGGGCTTTATATCTTTCAATTGATTCATCCATGCCACGTTTAATTTTGAGAACCCATTTGTTCTCAATTGCCTTACGGCCTGGCTGGAGATCAATCAAGTCCCAGACTTGATTTTTCTTCATGGACCTAACTCTTCTTCCATTGCCTTAATCCATTCTTCTTTGGCAGCGGACAAGAGAGATTCTTTAATAGACTTGGGCTCAAGTTCATCTTCCAAAATTACTATGTGAACTTCATGTGGCCCATGTTTATGCAACTCTTCGATTTCAAATCGTCGGCGAAACATATTTTCTAGTAGTCCATCGAAAGGAACTTTTAAGTTTGTCAGTTGACGGTTGCGGGAATTGTTTAAAACATAGGTTGACAACCTCAAGGGCGCAAATAACTAAAGGTAGGCTTTCGATATGTAGAAACAAATTTCGAAGATACACGATTTAAAATGTAGGCTACAATTAAAAGTGAATCTTTCCAATACGAAATCGGAAGATTAGCTTGAATCATCATATATCGAATCATATCAAATAAGATACGATTTTATTTTTCTGCAACACCATTTTGTTGCGGAGTTCTTAGTACTGTTAGTTGCCTAACTATACTCTTTTCATTATATAACTTTTGAATAAGTCAGAGAGATATTCACGTCCACGATTGGTTTACAAGGCTTTAATCTTACGATCCACTTGATTCTCTATCATGTTCATGAATCATACAAAACAATTCAAGACTTCGAACTTATGAGAAATTAAGTATACAACACCGTAACGTGAATAACCATCTTTAAATGTGATGGAGTAAGAAAAACCGTGTCATGCATGAAAGGATTAATTGTAATGGGTACTCGGCACATTTTTTCTTTCCAAATGGTGTTCTTGTTTTCTTGCGCTAAGCATTTCTCACAAGTTGAAAGATCAACTCTTGCGAGAGACCCCAAGAAGTCTTCTCTAGCAAGTCTATTCATTCGATATTGACCAATGTGTCTAAGTCTGACATGCCAAATGTTGGCACTTTCATTCACATCAACAAATGAAATAAAATAATAACTATCAGCAACATATGTTATACTTTAAATGTAGAAACCATTATTAAGAAAATCATTGCATAGAAGAACATTGTCAAGATATGTTGACATTTGTTTTCTCTAAAAACTTATTACATAACTAATATTGTCTAATGCTGACACAAAAAGTAAATATCATTAAAAGATGGAGCATATAGAACGTCGTGAAGATAAAGAATTTGGTCATTGTGAAGTTCTAACTTGCAAGTTTCAATACCTTTAACTTCAACTCTTTCATTGTTTCCAACGTAAATCCATTTGCTCCCATCACTTATTCGGAGAAATTCCACGAAGACCCTGCGATCTCTTGCTATAGGGTCGGTGACTTTCGAATCTGCAATCCACGAAGGATGAGTTTCAACAATTAAGCACAACTAGAAACATAAGAAAAAGAATCCTGGTCAGGACAAACCTTCTTATGCTCAGTGCAATCACGAGAGAAGTGACCATGTTTGCTACAATTGTAGTATTTTACTTTATTTATATTTGTCTTGTCGCCACATTTTTAACATTTAAGCCGGTGGTCTTGGCTTTCTTTTGTTCAGCATCTCCGCACCTTTTATTTGGTTTCGACTTTTGCGACCTTTTTCTCTTGGATTGGGAATCAACTTTTTGTCCATCATTTTCAGCAACTAATATTTTAAAGGATTCATTCATGGTTTGAAGGATCTCATCCTCCATTTCAATGTGACGAGCAACTTAGTCAAAAGTTTTGACACTTTCGTTGTGCATCAAGTTACAATACATATGTTCCCAACTTTTAGGAAGAGAGCGGATTAGAGCCTGCACATGTTGCTCGTCATCGAGCACTTCTCCCGCATTTTTGAGTTCATGAATCATGTTAGACATCTCCTGCATATACTCCCTCGTCGTATGATTTGGTTGCTTTCGATAAGAGTCAAATTTGACCGTGAGCATCCGACGCTTGATGGTCGTGGTGACCTCATACTTATTGCGGAGCGCCGCCCACATTTCGAATGTTGTCTGATAGACTTCGAATTCGCACAAGAAGAGAATTTTTCATCGTGCCCAGCAACATAATACGAGCAATGCTATTCTTTTTTGTCCAAGCTTAATATGCCTCCATGTCCCTCTGTCGTTGGACATTATTTCCAGGTGCAGGTTCATTGACAGCATGGTTAATGATATTATATCCAAGACCTCTATTGCCATTGAGCTTTTCATTATTGTTCAGGTTAGCAATTATTGTTTTGAAACCCGTGGTTTAGTTTAGTCACAAAATTAAGAGAAATCAGTGTTATGTATTTATAATTTCTTCGTAAAAACATAAATAATGAAATAACAAGTATATCATTGATACCATTGTTAGATTTATAACACATAAATTATGGAGGTTGTGGAATACCTCTTACAGCGGAAGCAGATCGTCGAGGCTTTTTTATGAACACTTGACGAACGGACTTGTACCTCGGGATTGGAAACCAATTCTCAGGGGAATGGAACACCTTGCCACAGTACAAGTACCTCTAGATGAACCTTCATTAAGCGTATCTTGAACCTCTAGTATGGATTCCCTTTTATAGGGGAGGAAGACTTGGGCGAGGGGTTAGGCAAAATGCATCACGCGTGATGATGTGTTCCTTAAATGCACGAACTTCGCGTCGCACGATTTGTGCGCAGGTGCGCACGCGGGACTTGGGCCGTGTGCACGCATGGCCCATATACCTAAAAGGCCATTTTTTCCAACAATTTTGAATTAGTTAGAGTAACTTTGAATACTAGAGATCCCGAGTGGATATAAAAAAAATTGGTTATTTCTTAGACCACCCTTAAACCATCGTAATTTTTCACATCTAATCTCAAAGTATGGATTTAATTTTTTTGTATCCCTAAATTATCATGAATTTTTCACTGTAGGCCTTCTATCAACTTCTATTATCTTTGCTTTTTTCTATTTATGAAAAGACTAAGTTACCCCTCCTTTCGGTTGGGTCAAAGTTTTAATGCTTTATACAATTATATTTTGATGATATAAACCTCGAAAGATTAAAGTTAAATGCAATAAAAGTTTTAATAAAATGGATAACTTTATGCGCTACATTTCGATTAAATAATTGACTATGATATGATGAATCATAAATATCAAAGTTGTCGATAATCCTGTTAACTATACATAGAATGTAAGATTATCTAATTTGGATAACTGTGCAGAAAGTTATGATCAAAACAGTGCAGGGCAGTCAACCTGCCGATCAAAGCAAAGAAGGTCGATCGAAGATATACCGGTCAACCGATTGAAGATGTCAGTCGATCGACAAATACATGAGCTTTCATAAGTCGACATCGAGGTGATACCAGTCGTCTTACCGGTCGACTGACCAGCTACGGTAACTAAGCAAATGAGTGCAACGGTCATATAGACTGGTCGACCGGTCCATAAATGCGATTGACCGGTTCCCGATTGGAATGAATAGTAACGACTATATTTCAAGGAGAAAATGTGAAATAAATTCTGAATGAATTTTTCACATACTGAAGCCTATAAAAGGAGTGTCAAAGCCAAAAGCGAAGGCACTATCTAAGCATTGAAGCAAAACTTCAAGAAATCAAAAGGAGATCTTTTTTCTTGAAGTTATCATTTAGAGCTTTCCTTCTTTCTCTCTTCTCTTCTTGTGAGTGTTCTATTGTAAAAAAGAGAAACCATATTTCTGAAAAATTGTTAGAACTCCTATGTAAAATAGATTTCAAATCTTACATCTTGAGTGAGAGAAAAGATTTGCTTCTTGGGAGGAGATGTTGCTTTGCCTCTCGAAGCGGATAAAATGTGGTTGATGTAAAGGGCATTCTTCCTTGCCCCCATTTGAAATTAAGAAAGAGTTCTAATGGAATCTCCGACGGTCTCGAGGTCGAGAAGTCGCATCGAAGACATATGCCAAGGTGTAGCCGAACCTCATTAACAACCACCATGTTCGTTGTGTTTGCTCTCCCTCTCTCTCCCTCTCATACTATGTTTATGATCTGAATTACTTTGATTTAAAGGATTAAAGAATCATTTTTGTGCTTTCGTGATGGTTTTTGTGAAATTGATATTTTTGGATTGAACACCAATTCACACCCCCTGGTGCCCTTTGAGATCTTACAATTGGTATTAGAGCGGATTGCTCTTGTTTTAAGATCCATTCATTTTAAGATTTAGTTGTTTTAAGATTTGATCACTTTTTTAGATTTAACCATCTTAAGAGTTATGGCATCAAGTTGATTTATTTTTGTCGAAGGACAATCAATTAGTCGTTCCTCCCTTTTAAATACATCAAATTTTGCATATTTGAAAATTGAAATTCAAGTCTACATATGTTCTATTGATATAAAGATGTAGGACATTATTGAAAAATGCTATTATTTACATGAAAAATTACTTTCAGAATATGACGAAAGAAAAAAAGTTTTTTTCAAAATTAGATTGAAAAATAAAGAATATTTTTTATTGTGCTTTGGATTCAACGGAATTTAATCAGATTTCTATTTGTGAATGTGCGACTGAAATTTGAAAGAAATTTATTATCACATATGAATGGACGGATAAATTCAAAGAATCTAGATTAAATATGTTGAATTATCAATATGATTCCTTCATGATGCATGAAAATAAATCCATAAATGATATGGTTATTAGATTTAACGATATTGTGAATGATTTAGTCTCCTTGGGCGAGCCAAGAACTAATCCCCAAAAGGTGAAAAAAGTTTTCTCAAGTCACTCACCTACAAATGGCATATAAAGAGGACCGTAATTGAAGAAAAAGACTTAAATAGTCTGAATTTTGATAATTTAATTAGTTCACTATTAACGTATGAGATCGGAATCTAAGAAGAAGAAGAATCTAATACTTTCAAAAAGCAGACATTGACTTTGAAAGCAAACGAAAATGAAGAAGACTCAAATGAAGAAGAAGTGAACGAAAAGATACTCGCTCGTTACACAAGAAAACTAGATAATTATTTTAAGTTGATGGAGAAGAAAGAGAAGAATGATAAGACTATCCGAAGATCATAAAAAAATCACAAAGAAGAGACATCTAGAAAAGATAAAAAGAAAAAGTATGAAGAGTCAAGTGAAACAAGTGACTCGTCAAGCTCTTCCAGTGATGAAGCATACCTATGCTTAATGGTACACAACGATGAGATAACTTCTAATCCTTCAAATAATGACTCATTGAGCTCTTCCGAAGAAAATATCTCTTTAGATATGAATAAAGAGATTTCTTCATTTATAAAAAGATATTTTTCACTTAAATAGAAAAATGAAAAATTATGACATGAGATTGAAAATTTAAAAGAAAAAATGATACATATTTTTTGGAAAATGCAAATCTAAAAAATGAAATTAAAACTTTAGAAATTACACATGCATGTGAAATTATAAAACTAGCATATTCATTAGAAAAAGTAAAATAAAAAAATGCCTCTTTGAAAAATACACAAAATAGTGATAAGACTATTTCTCATATAACGAAAAATAATCTTAGGAATAATTTTGTACATGAAAATTCTTATTGGACATCCAATCATTCATATGATAGAAAGTCACATCTCAAATGTTTTACATGTAGATTTTATGGTCATTAGGCATATCAATGTAAAATAAGAAAATCATCACATATCATGATTTGAGTTCCGAAAAGAACATTGTCTAACAAAATAGGACCCAAAGAAATTTTGGTACAAAAAATTACTTGATTGTTTTTCAGGTGTGCCTCATATGTAAAGTAAAGGACAAATAAAAATGAAAATGTGAAGGCACAAACATTATGGTAAAATGTAACATCGATTATACTCTTGTATTTTTTATGGTTCTTAAGTGTTAAGCCCATTTTTTTTATTTTACTCAAATTTTAAAATTACTATTTCTTTGAAAGAAAAGAAATGAACAAAGAAAACTGGTAATAATGATAGGAGGAGCATATTAAAATTTTCAACTTTATTTTGACATATCATTGTTGTATCAAAGTTTTATGCAAAATTTTGATTCTTAATATATTTCTATGTGGCTTTCATAAATTGGTTTTTATTATAAAATAGCCATAAATTTAGATAGAGTTATCTTTTAAAATTTTTATGATGCATTACTTTATATGTCTATTATATGACAAAAGGGGAAAAATAAATTTTTTTAAGGGAGAGTTATATATGGTTTCTTATATGCTTCATATACAAATTATTTTTTTAATAAAATAAAAGAGGAATAAATATAGGAGAAATATGATTTGAATACAATTTTATATGAAGAGTACCTTACTATTAATATTTATGTGAATATATACCATTGTAAAGAAAGCTAAGTGCTAGGGGGAGTAAAATTGATTTTTACAAGATTTTTACAATTTTTTTGCAACTTATATATTTTTCATATTTCTAGGTTTGTCTTCATAAAAATGGGGAGATTGTTGGGTCAAACTTTTAATGCTTTATATAATTATATTTTGATTATTCAAATCTTGAAAGATTAAAGTTAAATGAAAGAGAAGTTTAAATAAAATGGATAACTTTATGCGCTACAGTTTGATTAAATAATTGATTATGATCCTTTTAAATTATGGATGAATCATAAATATCAAAGTTGTAGCGAATCCTGTAAACTATCCATAGAATTTAAGATTATCTAATTTGGATAATTATGCAAAAAGTTATGATCAAAATAGTGCAGGGCGGTCAACTTGCAGGTCGAAGCAAAGAAGGTCGGTCGAAGATATATCAGTCATGTGATTGAAGATGCCTGTCGACCGATAAATACATGAGTTTTCTCGATCGAATCAACATGATATTGTTCGACATACCAGTCGACCAAAGAAAATGAACGCAATGGTCATATGGATCGATCGACCGATCCATAAATGCGGTCGACCGGTCCCCAACTGAAATGAACAGTAACGGCTATATTTCAAGGAGAAAATGTGGAATAAATTCTGGACGAATTTTTCACATACTAGAGCCTATAAAAAAGGTGATAAAGCCAAATGCAAAGGTACCCACCCAAGAATTGAAACAAAACTTTAAGAAATCAGAAGAAGATCTTTTTTCTTGAAATTATCATTTAGAGCTTTCTTTCTTTCTCTCTTCTATTCTTGTGAGTGTTCTATTGTAAAAAAGAGAACCCATTTTTTAGAAAGATTGTGAGAGCTCTTGTGTAAAAGAGGTTCTAAATTTTATCTTTTGAGTAAGAAAAGATTAACTTTCTAGGAAGAAACGTTTCCTTGCCTCTCGAAGCGGAGAAAATGTGGTTAATGTAAAGGACGTTCTTCCTTGCCCCATTTGGAATTAAAGAAGAGTTCTAGTGGAATCTTCGACGGTCTCGAAGTCAAGAAGTCGGAGCGGGGAAAAAGGTCAAGGTGTGGCCGAACCTCGTCAATGACCACCATGTTCTTTGTGTTTGCTCTCTCTCCTCCTCTCATACTATGTTTATAATCTGAATTGCTGTGATCTAAAAGGATCAACAAATCGGTTTTGTGCTTCTGTGATGGTTGTTGTGAAATCGATATTTTTTTATTGAACACCAATTCACTCATCCCCCTACTTCTTTTGGTGCCTTTTGGGATCCTACACTTTCAAGACTAAGAGTTTGTTTGGAAAATAACTAATAGAGGGATGGGGTGGAGTGACGTAGTGAGTGATGGGATGGTAAAGTGTGGTGTGTCATTAGAAAGTCCATTTTTGAATAATAATTTATATAAGATGTGGGACAGGGTAACAAATGTTTTATTTGTATAAAAGTCATTTTTATCGTTAAGCATGATCGCCCTCGCTTGAACCAGTCCGAATTTTTTAATTATTTTCGACCCGATGGATAATTGGACCAGGACTGGGTCTCATTTCTTTGAGACCCAATCGGGTCGAATCGGGACCGAATCCGAGTTTTACGTTCCGACCCGATAGAATATATTATATTAGTATTAAATTATTTTTAAATAGTATATTTATGTTTATTTTGAATAAAATTTTATATTTACTAAAAAGTCATTCTTACCCTTTAAAATAAAAAAAATGATAGATAAATATGTATTCATATTAGAAAAAAAGATAATATAAAAGAGATAGGTGATTTAATTTGATAAGAAGAGAAATAATTTCATTTGGTAATGAAAAAGGGAAAGAGGTAATTTGATTTAAAATAATTTATTCATCCTCGTTCCATTAATTTGGTGGAATGAAAAATGTGGTGTTTGAAGGGTTTAACTATTCCACCCCACCCCTCTTAACTTAAATGAAAAATGTAATCAAATATGGTTTAACTAATTTCATTCCCTCATATTCCACCCCACCACTTCATATCCCTTAATCCAAACAAACCCTAAATTTTTCATTGATATATTTTGGAAGGAGGGATAACTTAATCTTCTCATCAATGGAAAAATTAATGATAACAAAAAAACTTAACAGAAGCCGATAAAAAGATTAAAGTGAAACATTCATACGAAAAATTAATTTCATATTTTAAAATTAAATAAGAAAAATTGTGATAATTTTGGAGAGGTATAAGAAAATAATTCTAAAATATATTGAAGATCTTGTAAAAGGGCTGTGTTTAGTTGACGAATATCGATCAGAACCAAGCAAACTTTAGCCAACCAGCCTCGTGAAGTGGGGTCCATGAAAATTGTAATCCCGGTCAACGCATAATGTTCCGCTAGAAAAGTTCTCGTGAAGTGGCGGAACTTTCCAAGTTCACGTGTGTGCCTCGAACCAGCCTTTTATCCTCGTATCCCACGCCTCATTTTCCAGTCTTGAAACATCAAATCAAGAAAAAAAAATTCCCATACATGCCGAACATTTCCAAACACTCAGCCCGAACAAAATTATCATTCCACTAGGTTTCAAGAACCATGTGTAACTTGTGTTCCTCCATCCAAACACAGTCAAGAAGAATATCTTTAAAATTAATCTTCATATTCAAAACTCAGGTGATTTTAGATTTTCAATTACAAAAAAGTTAACGTCGTATTCAATCAATCAATTTTCAATACCTCATAATAATGCCTATAAAATAGTGTGCGCGTCGTAATCGCGAAAACTACTCCTGAAACCGTCCATATTATTGACGTCAAACCCTATCAAATGGGAATATAAAGAATCATTGCTCGGAATTGTTCTCTTCTTCCTTTTTTCTTTATGGGTTCAAAACGTTTCAAGCTTTCAACTCGACCAAATCCCACTAGCTAAATGCCAAGCAACCCCACGTAGATAAACGTATATCTTAGTTTTCACACTACTCTTTTGATAATAATAATAATAATAATAATAATAATAATAATAATAATAATAATAATAATAATAATAATAATAATAATAATAATAATAATAATAATAATAATAATAATAATAATAATAATAATAAGTTATTTTTATAAATCACCTCTAAACTATTACGATTTTTTACTTCTAACTCTAAAGTACGAACTTATTTTTTGTATTCCTAAACTATCATGATTTTTCTATTTTAATTCTTTCATCTACTTCTATTACATTTTTCGTTACTTTTGATTTTTTTTCATTTGTGAAAGAATTAAATTTTCCCTTCCTTTAAAAAAATATGAAATAATAAATATAAAAAAATCACTGAAATGATTAAAGTGGTAAAAAATTATCATTTATAAAAGGACTAAATTATCCTCCCTGATTTTTTTAATATTTTAATATTTATTATTTGATATGTTATGAAGGGGGTAATTTAGTTTTTTTACAAATGAAAAAACATCAAAGGTAATGAAAAATATAACAGAAGTAGAATAAGAACGAAAATGAAAAATTACGATAATTTAGAAATAAAAAAATAAGTTTTTATTTTAAAATTAGCTGTGAAAAATAGTAATAGTTTAGGAGAAAGTTATGGAAATAACTTAATAATAGAACCAAGTAATGAATTGCCGATGCGTGGGCATATTTAACATAACGGGCCATGACCTAAGGAGTCTAACATTTCGTCCATCTTCCTTGCAGCCCATTAGTGGCCCATCTGGGAGGATAACAAATAATAATAGCAGCAAAAGCAAATACCGTGCATAATTTATTTATTCTTTACCTATCAGAAAATAATATATGTTTTTTATTGCCTAATTCTTTTTTCATCCAGCACATTAGGCCTCAAACTTATCGATGAGCCTAGATCATCCAATTCCAAAACTATCGTCTTAGTGATAAAATATAATCAAACTAATAGGCGGATTTAATTAACTCTACATAAAAGAGAAAAAACCAAAATAATATCTTTCCCAAAATTTTGATTTTTGCCTGTTATTCTACAATAAGTTTATGCCATTAATTCTGAATACAAAAGAACAAAGCGACTTTTTATTGCATATATTCGTATTGGCAAATGCTCATATTTGAAGTTGCATATTAGATTCATACCTCAACCGTGCATTAAGCCCACTTTTTCTTGAATGGATTCTTTTCTCTTATGCTCTTCGCCTTCCCCGTCGTCTTCATCTCTCCTAGATCTCTATCCCTCAGTCCTCACTCTTTAGTCTTCCCTCCTTGTCCTCACTAAGTTTCCTTCTTTGTAACGACGTAGATCTAATCCCCTTTGGCAAAATTAAATATGAGAATGACTATCAACTATATAATATCTTCTTAAAATTTGATTTTGATTTATCATTTGACCAAAATTATAAAAAATGCAAAAAAAATTAAAATAATACTAATAATAATCATAATCATAATGATGATGATGATGATGATGATGATGATGATGATGATGATGATGATGATGATGATGATGATGATGATGATGATAATAATAATAATAATAATAATAATAATAATAATAATAATAATAATAATAATAATCATCATCATCATCATCGCAGAGAGTTATCGTCTGGATTCTTTTCACATCTCAATGGGATTAACATTGCCACATTCTACATCGTCGTAATGCATCGCTACCATAAGCAAATAGAAAGACGCGATTTTCGTCATCCTTATTTTTAAGGTCATGTCCAAGACCTCCATGTATCGGACGTTCCACAAGAAATCATTGATCTCCTTCGCCGACCTCTCGCCCTTGTATGACATCGACTTTGATACATCAATTCTTAGTTCAATTGAGGTGAATGTTTCTTGACATCGCTCATTCCTTGGGCGTTGAATTCTCTCATGTCCATGATCGTCGTCTCCATGGATTTGAGTTGCGTGATGTTTTTTTACTCTTGCATCTCGTCAAGGTCAGTTGGAACTATATGAGGCGCTGCTTGAAGACGGCAATGATGTCCTTCAACTTGTGACGTCCTTGTTCTAGGTGTCCCCTTTTTGGTGTGGCATAATCTTGAGTCATCTATGAGTTCGACATCATTTCCTCCCGGTCTTTGAACGTGCCAAATTAGCAATCTTAGAAAATTTGTCATGGGTCGTTTTTACTCGCGACTGACTCTTGCGACGTCTAAACGTGCCAATCATCTAGACAAGTTGTTTTGATTACACTTTGCAGAAGCTTGCTTTACGATTCTCCAAATACCACGATCTAAGGTGTTTTGTCCTGAAAGAATGCTTCGACGAAGGTGTTTGAGAGCAAACAGATGCCTAGATAGGATGCTTGAAGAGGATGTTCCTTTGTGTGGATTGTTACATGATCACTAGCTGATCAATATAGTTTTTTATCCTATTTTGGATGCATTTCACCCATATCGAACCCCTTAATTGCCCAATTATGTTTGAAATGCATAGATTGTGATAATTAGTTGATATTCCTCATTCTATACTTAATTTCATGTGCATAGATGTTCTGAAATGCCAAAATTCATAAATATTTTAATTCTATGCTCCTATATGTCAAGTTATCATTATTTTGAGTGAACTGATTTTCAATGATTTTCTTGCCCTAAATTCATTATTACCATGAATGAATCATATTTGGATGATCATATCTCAACTTGTGCAAAATTTTAAGTCCATTTGAACAAGTTATCATTTTTTCCAATGCCAAGTTATCGTTAAAGGGCAAAACTATCATTTTGACATGCAAAACTATCAATTCTGCACAAAGACCTTAGGCAATCAGTATATTATTGTCCTAACTCATTGCTGTTCAAATTTGATCACATTTAGATAACCACAACCAAAGTTATGACAAGTTATCATTTTTAAGGCAATCAAGTTATCGTTTTGGCACCAAAGTTATCATTCCTATGAAATCTCATTCATATTTGATTTCTGACTTCACTCACTTGCCACCCTAATCCATTTGATGCCTTCAATGTTCTAAACCATCCATATTTGATCATTTTCCAAGATTTATACAAAGTTATCATTCCGGGCATTTATAAATTATCATTTTTAATCTTGATTTGCAACTCTGCACAACACTTAATCATACTTGACATTTGAGCTGATCCTAGTTGCTTTCCCTACCCTTATTTGTTCATAAATTATTTGAGGACTTTGATGCTTGGTATTCTATCCTTTGTAGCAGGGAAAATAGGTTGTAAAAACGTGAAAAAAGTAGGGAGGGAGAGGGGGGACCACTGATTTGGTGGTCCAAAAAGCTGCAGCAGTTGGAATCTTCAGGATTATCTGGACATGTGGCTTACATGAAGGCTATGGAGCTTTGGATGCTGATCTAAAGGTGATGATAGGCCATATATAAGCTAGAAATCCTAAGGGAGAAGAGGGAGGCTGGCCATTGCAGGGTTTGGAGAAGGAAGCAAGGTTTTTGGAGTTAGAGCTGAAGTGCTGCAAGGATACCTCTCGACAAGCTTGAATCCAAGATGATTTCCTTCTGCTCTTCACTATATTTTGTATCAAACTTTGTAATTATGATGAGCTAAACTCCATGTCTCCTAGGATAGGATAGTAGTCTAGATTAATTATGGATGGATGTGGACATTTTTTATTTCCTGCATTGATTTCATAATTTCTGATTTTCTGATTCTTGATTCTGCATTCAGAACTCATCTATTTCTGTCCTATTCTTGACATTGTATGATCTTGTTTATATCTACAACTGAGAGGTTGTTTTATGATCTATTCTTGATTCAGAAATGAAACAAGAACCAATGACAAGTTCTAGATCCAAATCTGATTTAGGAATATGATTTTCATCTAATTTAGTTTCTGAACTACAATTCTGATTCCTGATTTGAGAAATCTGTTGTCATTGTAAACCCCTCATTTCATTAGCTACTGAGAAGTAGATTAAGTGGGTTCTTCTTATTCAGAAATGTAATAAGAGGCAATGACAACTCCCCTGAATCAATTCTGTAAAAATATGCTGTGGTCAAATCTGATTTGCATTTTGAGTTCTACTTTTTATGGAATCTGCTTGTCATTGTGGAATCCCAATCTTATATGCCACTGATAAGTTAATTCCTGATTTCCACTTTGTTCAGAAATGGACCAAGGAGCAATGGCAGATTTGAATTTCAATAAGTAACATGTGCTGAAATGTTCCAATTGATTGATGCTAGTGTGGATTTCATTTCAAATTTGCAGCTGAGAGACTGATTTAAAATCATCTTGTAGTTTAGTGATAAACTAAGAAGAATTAGTATTGAGATTGGATTCATTATCTTTCTGATTAGTCGATGCATGAAAATGAGCTGAATTGTATTACCAAACTGAAATTGTCAAAATTTGAAAAGTATTTGCAAAATCAGTGAGGGGCTTATACATTTGTTAATGATAACTTGATATTCAATGGGGATACTTATCCAATTTAACCTAGCTAATATGTATATGATAATATATAGATTAGTCCTGGACTAAATGAGCTGTGGAAGCAGCAATATTTCAGGTTGGAATAGATTTGCGCTTTTAATGATAACTCGATCCATTCCATTCATAATTAAATTAGATGAACTCCAATTCCTAGGAGGACCTTCCTCATTGATAGATAAACCCTTTTAGCCTCTAGATTAGCAATTATAACTCAATTTAATTAACTTTCTGTTTTCACCACCTTTGAAAAATCTGTTTTTACCACTTTAAATAGGATTAGTCTAAATTGTTTTTAAGTAGTCTTGGACTTCAAATCATTGTAGATACGATATTTGGGTAACTACAATTAACCTGTATACTTGCAGTAGAGAGTGAGTTTAGGAGTTGGAACAAAAATTAAAAAAAATTGACTTTTGACCCAAAAATCAGCAAGTTATCACTAAACTTCTCAATTTCACTTATCAAGTTTTTGGCGCCGTTGCCAGAGATTTGAGGCCAATTAGATTAACTTAGATAGTTTAGATTATTTTTAGACTAATTTTCAGTCCATTTATTAGCTCATTTTTAATTTTTGCAAGTTATTATTCTGATTTTTTTCTCAATTCTGTACAGATTTCTTTCTTTTCTGAATTTGATACTTTTGATTTCAATTTATGCAGGATTTGGAGCTTCAAGGAGACCTCTACCTATCTGATCCTGAACTGAAAGAAGATTCAATAGGAGAAGGAGATTGCAAAGAGAAGAGGCTAGGAGAAGAACTTTTGAGGAGTACGCTACCAATCAAAACATGACTGCTCCTAGGACACTTAGGGATTGTTATTCACCCAGTAAGTGCAGAAAATTATGAATTTGACTTCTGAGAGAGAAAGAAGAAAAGATGGATATGAGTTGACAAACTTGGTCCTATGACTATTATCAATCAAGTGAAGCACCCTTGAGCCAGGAGGAATTGGATTCTATAGTTGAAGATGTCATGTCCAAAACTCTTTAAAAATATAGTTTTGATGTTGGAGATACATCACAAGTTCATTGTAATCAAGGATCACCACAATTTCAACAGCCCTCTAATGCTTACATGTATGCCTCACATGGTCATGAAAGTGCAAATTTCTAGAATCCTAAGGAAGACTTCTCAAGTAGCAATCCTTATGTTTATGACTCACAAAATCATTTGTATTACCATCACAATGAAGGTCAAGTGTCAGAATTTCAAGTTGCAACCATGGATATTTCAGAAAATCAGCAATCACTTAATCAAATGGAGATTATGTTGAAGGACTTCATGAGGTGGCAGGACAAGCAAACTGAAGCCTTGGAAAAAGAAATGTATGAAAATAGATGTTCTTGGAGCTGGATATCAAGCCTTGGAAGTCAAGCTTTGTTTGCAGTCCAGTCAAGAAACCCCACAAACTCAATCTGTCCTTCTGGAAGAAGAAATTCAGGAAATGAAGATGGGAATTGAGAAAGAGATGAATAAAGAAAAAGAAGAAGTCATGGAGACTGAAGTTGAAAAGGAGTCTATCACACTTATAGAACAAGCCAAGAAATAAGATGAAGTTGCTGAAGTTATTGAAAAAAGCTACTCCAATGATACCAGCAATGAATCACATTGAAGATCCACTCATAAGGTTCCCATCCAATGAAGAATTCATTCTAGAAGACTCTGATTTTGATTCTTTGAAGAAATTATCAGATACACTCCTTTGTAATGAGGGCTGCAACGCAATTCACTTATTGTCTATCCTTAAAGATGAGTTACCTCCTGCACCCAACTATTCAAAAGTTCTACTTGAAGTAATTTGCTCCACAAACCATCATGGATCAGTTGAAGAATGTCAACATCTTAGGGTCAAAGATGAAGAAACATCAAAAGAGAAGTGGCCTGAACTTGAAGCAAGCATTAATTCATTTGAAATCATTCAAAGTTCCAAAGTCTCACCCATCTCATTTTCCATTGGGCAACAGGTTATAACTGTAAAGCCACATGATGAGACTGAAATGGCCAAGGAGGATACAAAAGCAGAAGAAATTTCTTTCTAAATAGAGGAGGCTGTGGTAAAATTTAAATTTGTAGAAGGAATGGAACATTCAATGAAGGGAGATCAATGTTTGCCTACTGAAAGATGGAACCAAGAGCTCAAAGATCTTCCAACAATGCTGCATTTTAATAGGCCATTGAAGAAATGACTGCTTAAACAAGATGGTGATCCAGGAGATTCATATGTCATAGATGAAAAATTTTGGAATGAGAAGTTAGTATATTTCTGGTACAATGGAGGAGGGATACATCCAACTGAAAAACAAAGGTCAATCATTGTCAAATTTAGAGATCCATACTTGATTAGTGAAGCTGTCTACAGATTGAGATCTCTACTTGATCACATTATACTATTTAAACCTTCTTGACATGAAGAAGTTGTAACAATGTCTAGCCTAAGACATTAAAGTAGGGCATTTCTTGAGAGGTAACCCAAGCCTTTTTATACTTAATCTTTTTGTTTTGCACGAATAAGTCAAGGAGGAATCAGATCAATCCACAAATTTTCAACTAGGGAGTACCTTTACCCTTAGCTTTGATTTTCCCACTGAAATCTTAATGATAACTGATATTATCTTTTCTTTCATGCTGAATTGATCATACCAACATCTGAATTACCATTCATATCAGCTATCCAAATCCTCCATTGCTGAATTTTAGTGAATTCCAATGCATTTCAGTGCATTACTAAATCCTGCATCCCGAAAATATGATATTACAGACTTTATTGATATCCTCTGTTTCTCTGCAGGACTAGCTGCAATTCATGAAGAATTGACCACCCTAAGCCCCTGATTGAGATGCAAGAACCATTAGAAGGGATCAAATGTACAAATTCCATCAATTTTATACCCTCCCAACCCTCTCCCTTGCCTTAATTTCCAACACTATGGACAGTGCTGAGGCTAAGCTTGGGGGAGGAAACCTGGTGCTTTTCTAACCTTTACACTATGTTTTCAATCTGTTTTAATGTCCATATATCACTTTTCACCAGGTTATCATTGTTTTGACCAAATTATCATTGGTTATCACCGCTATCACAAGTTATCAGTAGTTATCACTAATCGAGTCCAATTCAAGTTTTGCCTTTATTTTGACTTTAAAATGGGTGAAATACATTATATGACAGATAGTACACTCCAATACCAAGTGGCCAACTTGGCCATTAGTCTTGTTGCTTTAATTGGTTATTCAACTCAGATGCATTTGAATAAATTTTCAGCTAAAAATTTTTCCTTTTTGTGGGTCGCACTAGCTGATTCCTATGGATTGAATTAGTAAATCAAATGTCTAGAAGGGAATCAAGGCTCTTGCTGCCATGTTAAATAGGAAAACTTGACTTTTTGGACAAATGAATCTAAACTATACTTGAGTTTGAACTATTGCTCTCTTTATGAACATGATAGAAAAAGAAAAAATGGAGAAAAAGAAAAAGTAAAAAGTTGCATGCATGCATAGAAAAAAGGAAGAGAGCAAAACTTTCAAAGGAATTTCTCTTCAATGCAATAAAGAAAAAAAAATTTAGGAGAGTAAAACTTCCAAAGGAATCTCTCCTAAAGAAAGCATGAATAAAAATCAGGCTTTGACCTGTTTACTTGCATTTCATGAATAAAAGTTAGGTGTTAAACTTGTTTAAGCAGTGAAAATCTGTTCATGAAGAGATTTGTAGTTCAACCCCTTTGTAAAGTTGACAATTCATACAATTCAAACATGTTATTGCTAGTACTTCTTTCATGGCTTAAATTTGCCTTAGCCTCTGTGATTCCCTAGCTAGAAATTGAGTTTTTGAAAAAGAATAAAGTATTAGCAAAGTAGGAAACTCATTGGATTCAATTCGGTTGACTTTTATTTCATTTGTGAACTTCTAATTCAAGTTTGTCCTTAATTTCTGAATGTTTTGCTTGAGGACAAGCAAAAGGCTAAGCTTGGGGGAGTTTGATCACTAGCTGATCAATATAGTTTTTTATTCCATTTTGGATGCATTTCACCCATATCGAGCTCCTTAATTGTCCAACTTTTGGCCAATTGTGTTTGAAATGCATAGATTGTGATAACTAATTGATCTTTCTCATTCTATACTTAATTCCATGTGCATAGAGGTTTTGAAATGCCAAAATCCATAAATGTTTTAATTCTATGCCAAGTTATCATTTTTAGAATAAGTTATCACTCTTATATGTCAAGTTATCATTATTTTGAGTGAACTAATTTTCAATGATTTTCTTGCCCTAAATCCATTATTATCATGAATGAATCATATTTGGATGATCATATCTCAACTTGTGCAAAATTTTAAGTCCATTTGAATAAGTTATCATTTTTTCAATGCCAAGTTATCGTTAAAGGACAAAACTATCATTTCGACATGCAAAACTATCAATTTTTCACAAAGGCCTTAGGCAATCATTATATTATTGTCCTAACTCATTGCTGTTTAAATTTGATCACATTTGGATAACCACAATCAAAGTTATGACAAGTTATCATTTTTAAGGCAATTAAGTTATCGTTTTGGCACCCAAGTTAAATCTCATTCATATTTGATTTCTGACTTCACTCACTTGCCACCCTAATCTATTTGATGCCTTCAATGTTTTGAACCATCCATATTTGATCATTTTTCAAGATTTATGCAAAGTTATCATTATGGGCATTTATAAGTTATCATTTTTAACCTTGATTTGTAACTCTGCACAACACTTAATTATACTTGACATTTGAGCTTATCCTAGTTGCTTTCCCTACCCTTATTTGTTCATAAACTATTTGAGGATTTTGATGCTTGGTGTTCTATCCTTTGTAGCAGGGAAAATAGGTTGCAAAAAGGTGGAAAAAGTAGGGGGGACCACTGATTTGGTGGTCCAAAAAGCTGCAGCAGCTGGAATCTTCAGGATCATCTGGACAGGTGGCTTACATGAAGGCTATGGAACATTTGGATGCTGATCTAAGGGTGATGATAGGCCATATATAAGCTGGAAACCCTAAGGAAGAAGAGGGAGGCTGCGGCCATTGCAGGGTTTGGAGAAGGAAGCAAGGTTTTTGGAGTTAGAGCTGAAGTGCTGCAAGGATACCTCTCGACAAGCTTGAATCCAAGATGATTTCCTTCTGCTCTTCACTATATTTTGTATCAAACTTTGTAACTATGAGGAGTTAAACTCCATGTCTCCAGGATAGGGTAATAGTCTAGATTAATTATGGATGGATGTTGACATTTCTGATTTGCTGCACTGATTTCATAATTTCTGATTTTCTGATTCTTGATTCTGCATTCAGAAATTATCTATTTCTGTCCAATTCTTGACATTGTATGATCTTATTTATATCTACAAGTAAGAGGTTGTTTTATGATCTGTTCTTGATTCAAAAATGAAACAAGAACCAATGACAAGTTCTAGGTCCAAATCTGATTTAGGAATATAATTTTCATCTAATTTAGTTTCTGAACTGCAATTCTGATTCCTGATTTGAGAAATCTGATGTCATTGTAAACCCCTCATTTCAATGGCTACTGAGAAGTAGATTAAGTGGGTTATTCTTATTCAGAAATGTAATAAGAGGCAATGACAACTCCCCTGAATCAATTCTGTAAAAACATGCTGTGGTCAAATCTGATTTGTATTTTGAGTTCTTATGGAATCTGCTTGTCATTGTGGAATCCCAATCTTATATGCAACTAATAAGTTAATTCTTGATTTCCACTTTGTTCAGAAATGGACCAAGGAGCAATGGCAAATCTGAATTTCAATAAGTAACATGTGCTGAAATGTTCCAATTGATTGATGCTAGTGTGGATTTCATTTCAAATTTGCAGCTGAGAGACTGATTTAAAATCATCTTGTAGTTTAGTGATAAACTAAGAAGAATTAGTATTGAGATTGGATTCATTATCTTTCTGATTAGTCGATGCATGAAAATGAGCTGAATTGTATTACCAAACTGAAATTGTCAAAATTTGAAAAGTATTTGCAAAATCAGTGAGGGGCTTATACATTTGTTAATGATAACTTGATATTCAATGGGGATACTTATCCAATTTAACCTAGCTAATATGTATATGATAATATATAGATTAGTCCTGGACTAAATGAGCTGTGGAAGCAGCAATATTTCAGGTTGGAATAGATTTGCGCTTTTAATGATAACTCGATCCATTCCATTCATAATTAAATTAGATGAACTCCAATTCCTAGGAGGACCTTCCTCATTGATAGATAAACTCTTTTAGCCTCTAGATTAGCAATTATAACTCAGTTTAATTAACTTTTCAGAAATATCAAAGCAGTTATCATTCTGCATTCTTGAAAAATCTATTTTCACCACCTTTGAAAAATCTGTTTTTACCACTTTAAATAGGATTAGTTTAAATTATTTTTAAGTAGTCTTGGACTTCAAATCACTTTGGATACGACATTTGGGTAACTACAATTGACCTGTATAGTTGCAGTAGAGAGTGAGTTTAGGAGTTGAAACAAAAATTGAAAAAAATTGACTTTTGACCCAAAAATCAGCAAGTTTTCACTAAACTCCTCAATTTCACTTATCATTACACTACACTTGAGGCTCAATGCTAAGTTTAGGAAAGATTTACAATTTTTGTTGAGAATATAAGGCTTGATTACAAAGACTTCGATGGATGATTAGCTATATCCCCTAACATATTGTAAATACGAGTGGTAGACTAGTGACGTGTAATATGGAGGACAAGCTCCAAGGGCGCACTTTTTGTGATCGCCATCACTTGTTAGACTAAGATTAACTTACAAAAGTGGGTTGAAACTTAAAGGAAAATATAAGAAAAAAATAAAATAACTTGACAGTCGATGAGTGCATTGTAAGTCGTCTGTGACATTGAACCTAAAGTTGTTAATTGAGAGATTCCTAGGGTCATTTGGATCCGGGTTATCTGTCTGAATAAGTAATTATTCGGTGAAATATTGCCAAACACAACATTGGATAGGAATAAACGACGACAACACCAACACAAAATCAACCCATGTTTAATCTTGTTGGAGGCTATTATTTGGGTTATTACTATTCTACAAAATTGGTATAATAGGCTATATTCTCTCACTTGGTTGAGGGTATCAACATAATTTTATTATTCGTGCGAGAAAACTCATCTTCCCATTTGTCGAAAGTAACGAGGGTTCGATTGTCATTCACATAGGCTTATTCACGAGTCATCCAAACGTGATGACGGGATATCACCCAACCTAAACTACTCTCATTGGCACTAATAAACTCACATCGCAAGAATATTCACTAAAAGAAAAAAGCTAATTACAAATGATTTTGACCGTTTGTAATTTGTCAAGAACCGTCGAAAATGACATTTTTCGACGGATAGCATCCGCGCGAAAATGACGTGTCGCAAACTATTTACGACGGTTATCTCACAATCATCGAAATCATCGATGGTCAAGTTGGCGGGCCGAGCTGTCGAACAATGAAGAGTTAAGACGGTTTTAGCCGTTGATATGTATCGACGGTTTGAGCTATCGATACTATCGACGGTTCTAACCGTCGAAATGTACATCGACGACTCAACCGTTGAGTTTTGACAGCTCAAACCGTCGCTAAGTTTTGACGATTAAAACCATCTATGCTTATCGACGAGTCTGACCATCTATAAATTTGGACGGTTCAAGCCGTTAATGGTTATCGATAGTTCCAACCGTCAAGTATGATACTATCGACGGTTTGAACCGTCGGAACAAATTAATAAAAATTCAACTCAAACGTTCTTGTCGGACATATTAAAGGAATTGATTTAAGTAATTAATTTAATAAAAAGCAAATTAAATAAATAATTTATGTCCAAACATAACGAAATTGTAATGGAATGTCACGCATAACGTCAAATGTCAACACAACATCATCAAATGTCAAATGTCCTATCAAATACAACACAAAGAAGCTACAGTACTACATCATCGTCATCGTCGTTGAACTCACCACGCATCATTTCACGCATCATTTTCTTCATCTCTTTCTTTTGAGCTAATAAATTGTGATGCTCATGTTCTTCGAACTCTTTTCTGAGTTCCTGCGTAACCTCTTGCTTGATTTCTTATCGGACATCAGATAAATGTTGTTCCCACATATTGTCAAACATTTGTTGCATACCATGACTCGGAGTACCTGATACCGATTTACGACCATATCCAATATCTGCACTACTAATAGATGATCTGAGTCCATAAATGTGACCCTTCTTAACGCCGACGTGGTCCATCCAAAGTTGTCGAGGGGTCATCGGTGTGGTTCCCTCCTGCGTGCCTTGCGTAGTGTGCTCGACTTCTCTTGTTTTGTAACCCTCCTAAAATTAAAAAAAAACAAATCAACTATATTATTTAAAATGACGAATTTACTATCTTATGTTATGTAACCCTCTTGAAATAAAAAAAAACACATCAAATATATTTACTTACATATGTCTCCCGAGCAAATGATGAAACTCATTCTTTATTTTTCTTCTGATGAGTTCGGAGAAATATTTCGTCTTGAGTAGGTGCTCTACCCGTCTCTTTCTCCTGTAGTTAAAAATGTCAAATAAAGTATAATATTTTTTGAAATATAATAATCTATTCAAAGACTTTACCATTCTTTTCGCAATCGTGTTCGTGGATACACATCCACCCAAACGCAAGCATGCTCTCTAGTCAGACTCTCGACTTGTCTTCACTTTTTTGCATTTAGATTTGTACTCCTCGGTAGACCACTTCTGCAGCAATTCAATCCAAACAGCCTGAGGGATCCAATTGGGTCGTTCTCTTGCAGTTCGAGCTTATGAAAGCATCGAGGAAAATCTTTTTGAGCACCGACAATTAAAAGCCTTCCACATTTGTTCCATGTGCTCGGGATCTCGCCACACATCAGCCTTCATGTATATAAAAATAATTGAATTAGTATGAAGATAAATTTAAATGACCACACATGGCTTCTGAGGATACCTAAAATTCATTAAATAACATTTGTCTCGTGTGTAAGCCACGCATCAGTATATCTATGTCGTAGTACCTTAGTAACTGGGACAGCCGCAGGTTTCGACGGTACAAACCTTTACCAATATGAAATTATAAAATCTAATGTATGAATCACAAAATATAAGCGTTTTGAAAAACATAAAATAACACTTACTCTAAATTACCATCTGGCTGTACTTATGCTTTGTATACATGATTTGACGATGCTACATCTGAAGGTTCTTCCGACAATTGTGTCTCTAAGTCCGTAATATCAAGAGCTCTAACGGGCTCCACGGAATCAGTGTGAGAGGAAGGAGCCGACTGAGGAGACTACCGTTCAACTATGCAAATGACCGTGACTGGTCTAGGCACTCTGTCTAAAGAAGTATCTTTAGGAACGACTTCTCTTTTCCTTTGTTTTTTCTTTTTCCAAAATGAAACATCTGCATGATACAAAATTTAATGCACTTTAAATTTACATTTCATACAAAATGTTAAATTTACAACGTAACAGCCTGATGTTCGGCTACATCTTGTGTCACATCTTCAAGAACTGAATTGCAGGTATAACTCGAGAACCAATTCCTAATATCTGAAGGCACTTTTAAAAAATAAACAAATTAATTCACTTTTTTTTATTTGTAAAATTGTGATTATTATTTTAAACACTAGAATCGAATATGGAAATGCACCATCCTCGTCAAGCATTCGTCGATCCGAATGATTGTCAGCATGCATCACGAACTATGTTTAAAATTTTACGACAGATGACAATTTAAATAAACCATTCGAATATAAGATATCTAAATTATAACAATGGATAGTTGTAACATGAGAATATTACATGAAAATAACATTGGATAATAATAACATCATTTATCATCCGAATTACTAAATGGTTGATATTCATCATCAACATTCTCTAAAGATGATGTAGTTTCAAATTCATCTTCGTTCGAAGCATTGTCATCATTTTGTCTCTCGGTATTATCGAAGTCTTCAAATAACTGTTCTGAATCTTGTAGATTTTCAACTAACTCGGTATCTATAATAGGTGCCACCGAAGTATGTGAGTCATCTTGGTATGCACATTGCAACGCACTATCAATTTCTATCCTGCTTCTTGCCTTCGTTTTAATTACAATCCACCATTGTGATTTGTCCCTCATCTTCTCTGGATATGATACATAATATATTTGTCTTGTAGAGGACGAAATAAAAAATGGATCAAAATGTTCTTAACACCTATTGTGGCGTACTTCAATGATTTTGAAATGTTTATGAACTCGCATCCCTCTTTTTTTCTTTCGAATCAAACCAATTACATTCAAACAATGTGACTCTATTACCTCCAGTGTATTCTAGCTGAATTATGTCTTTGAGAATAGCATAGTAGTCATGTTCATTTTCCCCGTCCGTGGATCCTTTGACACAAGCACCACTGTTCACGATTTTCTTCCCTCTCGACCAACTTTTCGTGTGAAACTTATAACCGTTCACAAAATACACTAGCCAGCTTTTGAACTCTCAAACTGGTCCCCATTCTAAATTATGGAGACCCGTAATAGAAATGGCGGTACTGAGAACCTAAAATGAAAATGAATGTCAAGAAATAATCGTCTACACTTGAGCAAGACCAAAATCGTAAGAGTTATCTGATCCTTAAACCACGATGTGAAGTTATTCTCGATTCTATCTTGTATATGTTCTTCAGGAACATTATAGTACTGCAAGAAAATACTACATACAAATAGATGGGTTAATCAATCTATAGTTTCACGATACAAAAAGAACACATTAAGAGTAAACTTACTTAATGTATCCTTGCACCTCTTGCGTGTTTGGGAGGACATGATTCGTGGCCGACTTGAATTCTATATCAGTCAACCATCTACTTCTTGGCTTCCCCCAACTGATTGAAGATCGACAAGGATACCATAGTAGACCTTTCTTTCGGAACTTCATCATTCCGATGGACTCTGGTCCTCGCACACTTAACATGAGAATCAAAGTAGTAGGAACAAAAGTACGAGATCTCTTGAATCATATAAGCTTTACATATGGATCATTTGACACGTGCTTTGTTCTTAATCGTCCTTTTAATTTGATTAAGATATCTTTCAAAAGGATACATCCACCTATATTGTACTGGTCCACCTACCCTTGCCTCATATGGATGATGTGCTCCATGAAATCAAAGAATCCAGATAGAAATATTCGTTCCAGCATACATAATATTATCGGAATATTACGCTCCAATTGGGTCATATTTTTCAGTTATTGTTGCCGAACACAATTTTTTGAAGAATTGACTCAATTCTGTGATCGACTTCCAAATCTTCTCCTGTAAGGATGAAAATGCAGTAGGAAGCAAGGTTTCCATAAATATATGACAGTCATTACTTTTTATGTCAAATAAACACAAGTTATTCATGTCCACACATCTTGTCAGATTTGATGCATAACTTGCGTCTTTTGCATCGATACACTTGCATCTTTTGCTCCTTAGTGAGAGCATAACTTTCCTTCAGCTTAGATAATCTATCGTTAGGTAAATTAATTAAGTGCAACTCTGACCGTCGATAGTACTCCTTCAAATCTAGTCTTGCCTTGAGGTTGTCTTTTGTTTTACCCTTAATGTCAATTACAGTGTTGAATAAATACATTCTCAAACACATTTTTCTCAATGTGCATGACATCCAAATTGTGGCATATCAAACAATCCTTCCAATATGATAAATCCTAAAATATACATCGTTTGGTCCAATTACGAGAAACACCATACTCATTGTATGTAACATTTGGGTTGTTGACAATTTTACATAGAGCATTGACAATGCGAAATAATTGAGGTCCTGAGCGTTTGACCGGAGCCATGTCGTGCATAACTTTATTTCATCGAAATGCATTTCTAATATTTCTGTACGGATGATCTGCTCTAAGAAATTGTATATAACAATCAAACCAACTATTTTTACCCCCATTTCTCAAAGTGAATGCACCTGAGTGTTCTATGCAATATGGACAAGCTAGTTCCCCTATAATCATCTAACCAGATAACATCACATAGGCAGGAAAATCATTAATTGTCCACAATAATGCAGCTTTCAAGGTGAAATTTTGTTTGGTCGACATGTCATAAGAGACGACACCATCCCACAATTCTTTCAACTCCTCAATTAGAGGTTGTAAATATACGTCTATCTTCTGCTTAGGACTGTGTTGACCAAGAATAATGCATGTCAAAAACATATAAGGTGCGGACATACAAATTCCAAGAGGCAAATTATACGGTGTTACTATGGCCGACCAACATAAATAAGGAACTGAAGTCTGACCATACGGTGTAAAACCATCCGCACATAATCCGAGCCTTATGTTTCTTTCTTCCCTAGCAAAATCTAATTGCATACGATCAAAATATTTTCACGCTTCACCATCCGATAGGTGAAACATGACACCTTCAGAAGTATTATGCTGTGCATGCCACTTCATTTGCGATGCTGACCCTAGAGATAAGTATAGTTTTTAAGTTTTGGAATAAGAGCTAAATAATGCATTCTCTTCGCAGCTGCTTGAGTCTTGTTAGTCACTCTATATCTTCCGCCCCACAAAATTTGCATTCTCTGAGATTGACGTCGTCAACATAATATAACATACAACCATTATGACAACAATCTATTTTATTTGAATCGAGACCAAGTTTAGAAACAAGTCTTTTTGTCCTATAATAATTTTCAGGAATGCGAGCCCTCAATGGTGTGACCTCTTTTAAAATATCTATAAATGCATCAAAATATGCTTGTGAAATATTGTGATATGCTTTCAGATTCAACATTATAATAGCAAGTGATAATTCAGAATGACTTTCACACCCGGGCCACAAGAGTTGGCTCGAAGCGTTTAGCAACTCAAAGAAATCATTTGATTCTGAGTTTGGTGTCTCCTCAACCTATCCAAATCCTGTATTACCAAACTCAGTTGTTGCAGCTTAATAAACTAATTGTTCGTATCGTGAAGTCAATCCTTCACGAGGATCGACAAAATAGCTTGCAGGATTTAGCACGTTCGTTGATGGTCTCTTTCACCTAAGTCATCCCATTGCCAATAATTTGGTTTAAACCCCTTTCTATACAAATGAACCTTAATTGTCTCTAACGTTTGTAATTTTGTGCTATAACATTTCAAACAGGGACACCTAATTGTTCATTCCCGTTGAAATTGCAAAAAGTCACACTAGTGTAATATTCGACGCCATCTATGAATTCTTGTGTCAAACCTCTACGGCAAAATTATTTCTATTGTACATCCATCGAAGATCATTCGGTGGAGACATAATTTCTACATCATTGGTAGGTTAGATTTATTAATTTTTACAATCTTCGAATAAGGGCCATATCAGTATATAATCTTTTAATGTGGTCACATGAAGAATGGGATTCCGGTGTAAACAAACATGAATAAAGAATCGCTACAAATCTTTCAAAGTTCTAAACATGTATACCCGTCGTAATATTAAAATTAAACATAATAAATATCGCTAATTAGCAACTAAACATCATACCCACATATTAATAAAATAGCATTATATAAGAAATGTTCTAAATAAAATAGCGACTAAACATCATACCCACGTACTAATCATATTTGCATTCTAAAATTAACGAAAATTACAATAGACAATATAAAATATTTCATAAAATCATAGAAATAATAATGACATAAATCATACACAATCATAGACAATCTAAAATATTTCATATAATTTACACAACAAATAATAGAAATAATAATGACATAAAAATAAATAACTTACATCTTTTGGAGTAACAGTCGACGATAAAAGAATTCCAATAATCTACATATAAGTAGAACATAAGAAAACAAAAAAACAATCTGCATATAAATAGAACTCAATTAGCATTCTTACAATTTTAAAGTTGTCCAAAGGGGAAACCTCCTGATGCTTGTCAAATTAGAAAACAAAATCTTGAACGTCAAATGCAAGTACATCACTATCACTGAAAAGATAAATAAACTATACAAATCATAGAAAAAAATAAACGATATGGTTGGCCGACATTATTGGATCTAGCCTGCCAGCGCGGCCGGATCTAGCCGGTGCAGCCGCGAGCCCCCGACAGTGGCCGCCGCGGCCGCAAACGGCCGGATCTAATCTTCGTCGGTCGGATTCGGGAGCTGCAGTAAACTATACAAATCAGAGAGAAAAAAATGATTGGGCCGGCCGGCGCAGTCGCGAACGCCCAATAGGTCGGGTTCGGCCATTGCGACTGGCAAGATCTGGCCTCGACCAGCAAGATCTGGCCACGGCCGGCTAGAAGCGGCCGAATATGCCCACATCGGACGTCGACGTCGGGAAGGGTGGAGGGGAGCGGGCGGAGAAACAAAAAATCGGAGAATCGGGACGGTCGGTCATACCTGCAGTGGCCAATGAGGTTGCAATGGCGGCATCGCGCACAGGCGACGGCGCGGAGCACGAAGCGGATGCTGCACTAGGGCGGAGGTGATCAACAGCGAGGTGATGGCGACCGGAGGCGACGGAGATCGGATCACCGGCGGAGTTCGACGTACGTGCGCAGGGGACGCGCGGCTGCTCGATTGGAACCAAACCGAAGACAAGACGGGTGGGTTGAGTACTTATAAGAGGGTTCTATTTTCGATGGTCCGGACCGTCGAAATTTAAAAAATATTATAAAATTTAAATTCAAATATCGATGGCCAGAACCGCTAAAACTTTCGACGGTTCAGTAAACCGTCGAAAGTTTCAACGGTTCGGTAATCCATCAAAAAACAATATATCGTACACAGCACATCAATTGGAGTTCAGACGGTTCTAACCGCTAAAAGTTTCGACGGTTATCTGAACCATCACAACTTCAGACGGTCCAAAACGTCGATAAATGAAAACAAAATTATATTAACAAGTAATCTTACCATTGCATATATAAATTATATACAACTAATATTTCGACGGTTAGAACCGTCAAAAATTTCGACGGGTATGAAAACGTCGAAAATTTGGACGGTTCGAGCCGTCGAAACATGCCATGGAAAATTAAACGCGCTCATTGACATGTTTCGATGGTTACGAGCATCGAAACTTTCGACGGATGCTTTTGACGATTTACAAATCGTCAAAATTTAAGACGATCGTAAACATAAAAAAACGTTCCGTCTATAATTACGACGGAGACATAAAGCCGTCGAAAATGTCTTTGGTAGTTCAAAAGGATTCTTGCCTGTCGATAACTACCCGTCGAAAAATGGCCATTTTCTTGTAGTGATGTTGACTTATTCCTTCCAACCGCATCCAACAACCAAATGCCCTTCTAGGGTATGGGGAAGGTAAGTTATTGAAATTTTATTGGAATTGACAAGAATTTATGCTCATAGAAAAGTATTCATACCTAGGATAGTTGTGCACTGATGAGTTATTTAAATTGACATGCTTATAAAAAAGTATTATTTATATTAGTTTGATAATTATCATTATTACACTTAATTGATCATTTATTATTTTCTTATTATATTAGAGTTTAGTAATTTATTATTAAATTTTTGCATTATTGTTACGTATTTAAAATCAAAGATCACAAAAGATTTATTTTCTCTAGAAATATAAATTATAAATTATTGATAACGAAGGATGAGTTTGGGAAGTGTTTTAAACTACTCCAGTACCTTCTTTTGTTCTAACACCCAGTTAAAAAAAATTAGTTTTGTGTACGCCAATGATTTAAATATATATATATATAGTTTAATTTAAAAAATCATCGTGTTGGACTTGTAAATACCTGACTATTTTAAAAATTTTCAAAAGATAAGAAATATGGAAAATTTTTATTAGGGATATAGAAGTTAAAAGTTACCAAAATGATTTTTACAATGAAATTGGAAAGTTTTAAAGATGAATGAAGAAAAATGAAAGGATTTGAAATAAGAAATAAAAGGAAAGATGTTAATTGATGGAAATGAATAAAAATGGAAATACATTATTAGGATAATAATAAAATAAAAATAATTGTAGATGGAAAGAGAATAAAATATAATTATGATTTTAGGTTGAAATAAATTTAAACTTTAATAAAAGAAAAAAACTACCTAAACTAACATATGGTAACAAATAATAATTATTAGATTGATATAATCGTTTCATAATTATTTATATATTATATTACTCTCAAATAATTATAAAATAATATTATTATATAAACTAGTAATTGATTTTTTAGTTAAAATTTGATTGAAGCGATCGGATTAGGGTGTTCATTCGACCGGTATATATGGTGTATGAATGGGGTACAAGAATATTTGCAGCTAGCAATGGACAACCGGTTTTATTGGTATGTCGATTTGTTGTGGTTAAGTCGTCACAAATTAAAATCTGATGACTGATGTTTTATTTTATTTCCCTTGTTTGGATAAATGTAAATGAAATTCTAAGAAAATAAATTACGACCCGTAGTTTAAAACGTGATGTAAGTAACTAATCGAAATAAATATTACTATTTAAAATTTTTATTATGTGATCATTTATTAATTTTGATCATATGAACGATAATTTATTTTCTTTTACTTATGCCAAGATTTCTACTTTTAGTGACATTAAACATAAATTTATGTTAAGAATATAAAAATATTACTCTTCCGACTTAAGTTTTTAGAAAAATATTTTTACAATTAAGTTTTATACATTATATTATTTATTTATTCGAAAATAATAAATTGTTTCCAAAAATATATCCACAAAAATCGCATCCTTGGAGATATATATATTTCTCAATGCCAACAATTTTTATGGAGGAGCATTAAAGTAAACCATATTCTAAAAGTTGGTAACTATTGGCACTATAATAAAGAAATATGAAAGTATGAAATAATAAAAGAATATGGGGAGAAAGAGCAAGAATTAATTTATATCCTATATGGAAAGTTTGAATTCCAAGTCCAGATGCTTTGGTGGTGAAACTGGTTTGGCCGCGGACGTGGAGGTGGTGGCCGTGGCGGCGGCGACCTCTTCTCTTCGGCTGCGCGTCTGCGCCCATATCGGGCAGAGGGACAGGGGCTCCTCCAGGAAGAGCTCGTTCCAGCGCTCCATCGCCATTCCTCGCAGCTCCACCAGCGAACCCTCTATCTTCCTCAGCTCCTCCATCCGCAGACCCTCCGGTGGCTGATTCCACCAGTACGCCTTCCGGAGGTCATCCTCGGACCCAGCCGCCATCACGCCATTGCCGGCGCCGTCTTCTTCCATCTCGGACGTCTCCTCTTCCTCCTCATCCTCCTCTTCGTCTGCGGATGACGTCATTCCCTCATCTTCAATTTCTCCGGCTTCTTCCCCAACTCCTGCTGCTGCTTCGCGGTGGCCTTCTGCTGCCAGGGGGACAAGGGCGAGCTGGAGGTCGCGGCCCTCGTCGAGGAAGCGGTCGACGACGAGGTCCAAGTCCGGGTGCGCGAAGGTGAAGGCGTTCTGAGAGGAAGAGACGACGATGATGGCGCTCTTGCAGCCCATCGAGCAGAGCTCGGCGGCCTTCTTGAACAGACCTTTACGGCGCTTCGAGAAGCAGATGTGACGCTGGTGCCTGTTTTCGATCTTCCGTATGGGGATCTTGTGCCTACCCATGCTTCGATATATCTCTCCTGAGTTGGTGAAACCTTGATGAAGGAGACGGCGGAGTATGAGAGATCGACCGGAGAAGCTTCTTTTATAATATTGAGAAGAACACGATATTGAGAAGGACACGATGTCCCTAGCTAATTATGGAAAGATCGAGTCCCGGCAGCAGCAGGACTTTCCATCCCTGTTAAGTCAACTTCCGTTCGCATGCATAGACATCTAATTGTTTCAAAGTAATTCCTAATCGCTCTCGGCATCTATTTTGTTACGTTTATTTATTAGAGTTAAATTAGGGTGCGTCGTGCAATCTCGAACCGGCAGATTGGCATCACGGTTCGAAATACAAGCAATATCAATCTTACTGTCTTGTACGGTGCAACCTAATAATAATAATAATAATAAGTGATGTGATTTATTACAAAATATCCGGTTCAAAATGCATAGTAAGAGTGTCCTAAATATATTATATTATATATGTTACTTATGCATACTTATGAATTAAGTGATATAATTTATTACAAATTATCCAATTTTAGCCGTAGTGACTCTCGATGCTACCGAGGCACCATTGGCGTCTCCCTGGCGTCATGTTATTGGGACACTAAGACGTCTAAGACGCTACATCGACGCTAGGGTGTCACTAATAAGTTTTAGCGACTCGTTAGCATCTATATAGCGCCGCATTAGCCGACTTTATTACACACTTAATCGGGCACATATAGACATAAATACATATATATACTTATACTTATATATAATACGTACACATATACATATTATATATTATCACTTAATCTCGCACATATAAATATATACGTACATATATATATACTTATAATACATATACATATACACGTTATTATCACTCGCACATATATAGACATATACATACACGTATATACTTATAGTACATATGCATATACACATTGTTGCGACTTAATCTCGCACACGTAGACATATACATACACATATATTAGATATACATTTATACAATTTTGTCATATACACATATACATATAGACTTATAATTATACACATATATAGATATATATACATATAATAGAAAATTACAATATATAGAGTCACTTTAGCATCCACTTAGAGACATATTCGCTTATAGAGTCACATGGGCGTCTTCGTAGCATCGTACTTTAATGTAAATTTATTTGTTTGCGCCATGTTAGCGTCTATGTAGCGCCGCATCATGATGCGGCGTTAAAAACTTACCTTAAATTCCTAAGTCCTTCGTTTACTTTTCACTTTTACTATTTACCGCCCGACCCTTCGACTCCTCCGACCTCCTCCTCCGATCCCGACCCCGCCGGCCGACCACCGCCTCCTCCTCCGACCCTGACCCCGCCCACCGACCGCCCGCTCCTCCTCCGACCTTGACCCCGCCCGCTGATCGCTGTCGACTCCTCCAACCCCGACACCTCCTCCGACCCCGACCCCCCTACTCCCTTTGCCGAATGCCGCCTCGTCCGCTGCCCTCTCAGCCGCTCCTCTGCCGAATGCCGCCTCGTCCGCTGCCCTCTCTACCGGGCGTTGCCCTCCTTCACCGCCCGCTATCGCTTCTCCTTTCGCAGCCGGACATGGCCCTCTGCCAACATCCACCGTTGCCTCCGCCGGACGTCGCCATCCTTCGCAGCCAGACACGGCCCTTGTCCGCTGCCCTCCTCAGTCGCTTCACCACTGGACGCTGCCCTCTTCGGTCGCTCCTCTCTCTACCGCAATCGGATGCCGCCCTCATCGGCTGCCCCTCCTCTGCGCCTTCGGCCGCTCCTCGGTCAGTCGTGCCCTCAACCTCTATCATTGCCCTCAGACGGACACGTGCCATCGTCCCCTGGTGCTCCTCCGCCGGACGCTGCCTTCCTCCGCCAGATAGTAAGTTTGCTAACTTGAAATTGAATATGGTCATCTTTTGAGCATCGGAATAGAGCCTCAACATCTGTGCCACGATAGCGTCGACGTAGCAACGCTTGTTGACTGCTCGTAGCGAGACATTACATGTCAACTTAACGTCGAGCTAACATCTACTATTGACGCTAGTAGCATCTCCCTCTTCTTTGGCTCTATTGCGACGCTATTAGCTACCGATTACTGGCGTCACATGTTGTCAGCGCTACTTAGACGCTAAAGAGATGCTCTATATTCCAGAGGCTCGATAGCGTTGCAATAGCGTCTTCTTCTTTGGGTCGCTATTCGCCAGTTTTCTTGTAGTGGTGTCTAGGTGCATCCAGGTCATGTCTGAGAAGTGGTTGATCGGCAATCGAGAAGGATTCGACTGAGCCACACGCTTGAGGTTTCAGGGCAGAAGCTTTAGGGCATGACACCCGGCTCTTCAGTGCCCTATTCACTTGTAACAATTAAGCCTTCAATCAAGCCCTTTGATCCATATTTTCAACTTTGTCCCTGCCTCCTCCTTCATGTTCGACGTTGCTTTCGTGGCAATCGCTTTGCCGGAAATTATCTTAGCTTTCACCACTTCCTCATTCTCCCACTTCCTCTTCAACCGATCGATCATGAACGAGTTACCTGCCTAGAGCCGCCACGATAGCCTGACAGTCAAGGTTGTCAAGATTGAAATCTTATATAAGATCGAAGATCGTGAGATCGGATCGAGGATCATAAGATCCTACCTATTAATAAAAAAATATTTTTTAACAAATCTATCACTAAGTCATCTTTTATTGAATATTAAGCCAAGTTACATCAAAACATATTTAAAATGAAGAAAATTATTAAGCTTCATCTAAACTAATTTTTATTATCATAAATATATTTTTAATTAATATTTAAATGATTATGCTAATCATATGAGATCGTATAGGATCAGATAAGATCGTAAAATCGTGTGACTAAAATTAAGATCATATTAAAATCTTACACATAATATCCTTAAGATAATATTAAGATCAACAACGAGTGGTATGCTCATAAAATCGTAAGATCTTAAGGTAAATTACGTTAAATATCCTCCAACTTTGATCCAGTGCTACCCTCCAATTTTACTTTGTAACCATATTGTCCTCCATCCATTAACTCGTTTCACGGAATGCCTTTCTCACCATTGATCGCACATGTTCCCGGTTGCCCAGCTGACATTACAACATTATAATGAATCACATGATCAGATGGAATAATAATATCAATAATCTTAAAATTAGATTTAAAAGATATGATGAGGTCAGATCTGTTAACAATATGATCATGGATGATCATGAACGATTCATCATAACAAGTATTCAATTATCCATAATAAAATATCTAAAATTAGGCTTTCTACCCCTAGAATTCGGCCGACGTCAGAAATAATAAAAAACCCTTCGACCAGATGAAACCCGGACCCGGTTGGCCGGTTCATCTCCAATTCGATCGTGCTACACCCGAGCCATGCCAAAGCCACAACCTGGGCTGGGCCAATATGATCCCGGGCAAGGTTATACAACTCAGTCTAGTTTCAATTCCAGCTTAGCCTCTGATCACTATAACTATATCAAACGATGTACAATTTATATCAATAGATTCTCGGTACAAATGAGAATGGAATAGAGTTCCATGTCATAGAAAATTGACGTCATGGGGATTCCCCCTACGTACCTAAATTTGACTGAAAAACTAACCGAAATCCCTATGATGCGTGAGTTGTCCAGACGTCGAACTTTGACCGACAATATCTCTATGATGTGGCCTTGAAACCCGTGTCCATCATCTTGAGGCTTCTCTCCTAAATCGATGCTTCGAAAGAGTCATCAGATGCCCTTTGAAATGTCTCGATTTGTATGAAAACAGAGGACAAAGTAGGGCTCGTATTGTAGAAATCCTATTTTACCAATAAGAGTTTTTAGCTACCATTCTATGCATAGTTATAGTTTTAGGTTTGGATTTTAACTTCTATCAGGCTTTGGATTGTTTTAAAATTAATCTTGGTCATCTATTACTAATCAATCCATAATTTTTTAGATCAAATTTAATCCGAATTAACTTAACAATCCCATAAATATCTCCATAACAATTCCACTTCTTCTCAAACTCTATTTTTTATTTCCACATTCTTCCATAATTTTCATCAATTTTGGAATTAAATAATTCCATAATATTAAATCATGATTTTCTGGATATCATTAATGAATAAAATATTCATTCATTTATTTATTTATAAAAAATTGAGGTCGTTACAGAATATACTCTTTCCAACACCTGAATCTATACAGTAGTAGGTAAATTACGCTAAATACCCTCCAACTTTGACCATTTTTGTGGTGCTATCCTCGAACTTCATTTTGTAACAATCCTCCATCTTATAACTTATTTCACAGAATATTCTTTCGATCGAGAATACCCAATTTTCTGATCATTTGACTGACATGGCATTTAGTTTTTTAAAAATATATAAAATATTAAAATAATATTAACAAATAAAGAAAAAGAAAAGAGGAGTCCTCCTCCTCTACGCACGCGAGAGGGGGAGGCCGGACCGCCTCCCCTCCTCCCCGTCTCTTCTCACTAGAGAAGAAAGGGGGAGGGCCGCGCGCAGAAGGGGAGCCTCCCCCTCTTCCCCCTCTCTTCTCGCACGGGGGAGTGGCACCACCCCCTCCCCCTCTACGTGTGGAGGGAGGCGCTGTCCTCTCCCCCTTTCCTCTCTGGTGCAAGGTCGTCTCCTCTGGCGTCACCAATTTTTTTTATTTTTTTAATATCACATCGGACTTTTCTGCTTGCGTGGTGGAGAGAGAAATTGCCATGTGGTGCCACGTCAACATAGTCATCGCAAAACCACCTATCAAAGATCAAAATGATATTTGATGAAATAAGTTAAAAAATGAATGACAGTCTTATTACAAAGTGAAGTTGAAAGATAGCGCTGAAAAAATATTAAAGTTGGAGGATATTTGGTGCAATTTTTCCATATAATAGTTGGTTTAAGATTTTTCAACTCGAGAGTTTGCATTGACTAGTTTTTTGTTCGATAAATTTTAGACATAGATTTGAAAAGTTTATGTATGACTATATATACACACACATATATATTATTATATGTAAAAAATATTTATTAAAAATAATTTTTAGGATTTAAGTACTATACAATCAAAAGTTATACAACTAATATGCGTCCAATGAATACGAATCGTAGACTGATGATTATATGATCGAAATTAAATCTAATAAACTAATATTAAATTCAATAAAAGTTAAATCTCTATTTTATAATCATGATTTAATTATCTTGATTTGTCAGTTGCATATTGGTTATGCAAATATCTTAACTTCAAATATAAACATATTGGTTCTATTTCAACTTACTCATATATGAATTGCATAACAATTCATCACAATCTACAAAATTGACGCAGCACAATTTAGTAAAGAGTTCAAAGTTTGTGCGTCAAATTACTAAAGTAGTCCGTAGTCATGTAAATTGAAACATAAAATATTCTTAGTTGTTAAATTATGAAGGTTCAATACTATTTTCATTTCAGTTTTGACACTAAATATTGGTTACATTTAACAATTATACTTATAGTTTCGACCAAGTTCATCCGAGTCCATCATACCTATTTAGGTTTAGCTCCAATTTCGATTCCCCTCCGAACTCAAACGAGTTTACACTTCTCCACTCTTATTTATGTAGTCAAAAGACTCTAAAGATGAATAATATACTACATATATACATGTGTATAAAGAAACTATGTCAAGGTAGATATGTATTTGAATGATTGAATGACGGTTATATGATTGGGATTAAATTTAACAAACTAATATTAAAGTCAATAGAAATTAAATTTTAATTATATAATTATCATTTAATTAACGATCCTAATTTGTTGATTGTATATTAATTGTACAAAAATTGATTGCATGCTATATGATTAAGTGTATAATTAATTAAGATGGGTCAGTTTCTTAAATCTTCATTCGTCAATGGAATATGGATGAAGGATAAAGTAGATATCAGGAATCGTCAATCGAAGACTAAGCATATGCGGAACGTCACTGATTGAATCTCTCTCGAGTTTTTGCGTTATTGTTTATTTTATTCACGCGTATTACTTGAGCCTATTTTTTCAAACAAAAGAATAAAAAAGTCAACTAAAAAATCATTTTTTAATTGGGAATTCTTTTATTATTATATTTCGTCAATGAGCTTTTAATTTATGTTTAGAACTTTAGCAGGCATTGATTAAATCAACTTGGTGGCGTCGAGTGTTAAAATAATATCCCTCCGGAAATGATGATGTTATAAGGACGATAATTAATGTTTGTTGGAGGCTTATTATTTGTCTCCTTTTAAAATTCAAAATTTATAATTAATGTTTCTTGGAAGCTTATTACTTTTCTTCTTTTAAAAAATAAAAAAAGAATTACAATTCGAAATTTGGACTCGGTCCTAAGATTGGGATGGGATTAGATCATTTCGAATTAATAAAAGCAATCGAGACGACTCGATTATCTCGATTTAAATTATTTTTTACTTAATATATTTTAAAATATATGATAAATTTATGAGACTAATTGTAATTAACTTAAAAGTCTCTTTGTATTTTGTATTATTACTAAAACTATTTTGTACATTTTATATTTAATTAATAAAAAATATAACATAATATATAAGAATATATAGATAATATACTATAATATTAAATAATCGAATTGAAAATTACTTTAGGTTTTTTAAATTCGGATTTAGTTCTCAATTCAAAATAGATCGAATCTTTGAGCAACTAGACCCGTTCCCATATGAAAATAGATAAATACAAAAATAATTAAAAGTTAAAACGGATAGGGTCAAGTCCGAAAAATTTGTTCAACTTAAAAAAATAAAAAAATAGAAATCCGAATATGATTTACAATATTTTTAACAAATTAAAATAGTCATGCTAAAATTAAGGCCCTATCCATAAGAAACCGTAGGGCCATTATGCCTATTTTTTTATTTATATAATTAATTCAAAATTTATCTATTTTTTATTATAGATATGATAATTTTTGTGTAACTTTCATATTTTTCTATCACATTATGAAACTTTAATTTGATAACTTTAATATTTTCATAGTATATTTTATATTTAATATAAAATTACATATTTTATGTTAATTTTAATTTATTATATATATTTTAAAATCATTGAAAAAATTGATTCACTAGATAGTGAATTTTTTCCAAATAATTTTAGAGTAATTTTTTAATTTAAAAAATCGATCAAAAATTCTATCGGATTCGATTGGTACTACCTGGAACCATCCATCCTTGATCATATTTTTTTTTTTGCATTTTAATAACCTTGATAATTGTCGGCAAGAAGAATTGATATGACTTTTTCACGTAGATACAATTCATTAACCCATTAAAATGGGGTGGATGCTCCAATCTATGATCGCGCATCTTTGTCTACCAACCAATCGACGGTTCAGGTAGTAGGGGGCGCGGTTCAACCAAAAAAATTGGCCGGTTCAGATAATCGACCAATAAAAAAAAAAAACCCTTCTACCTATCCCTCCCCCCTTCCGTCCCGACGAGCATGGCGGCGACCAGATCTGCGAGCATCCATGACGCCGACGGTGGTGGGGCGACGAGATCAATAGTGAGCAAGGTTGAGAGCGCACGAGGTGAGCATTGTTTGCACGACGACGTCGGCGAGGGCAAGGATGCCGACGGTGAGCGAGAGTGGCGACGACAATGGCGAGAGAGATCGAGGTGTGAGAGCTTCATTTTTTTTGTCATAGAATGCACCACGGCGATTTTGACGAGGGCGATGAAGTCGGCGGTGAGCGTATTGAGAATGATGACGAGCGACGTCGGGCGAGCTCCTAAGGTACAAAAGGCAGATGAGAGGGGGTGGAGGGATGGGAGCGCCGACGAGCTCCTAGGACAAAAAAAATGCGGAGGAATCCTCGCGGGGTCGGGGGTCGGGATGACCACGATGGGAAAACGTCCGAAATACTTCTTTGATTGATCTAAGAAGTTGTAGGAAAAAAATTTCGAAATTGGGAAAACGTTTGTCCTCCTGCGAAAGGTAAATCAATTGATGACTGTAAATAAATGGAAAAGAAGGAGAATAAATGATTGAATATTCATGTAAGAAACTATCTCAATCAGACAACTTCAACTTTTTTGGAAATAATTCTCCACGGAATAATAATATCATATGATTTCCCAACGACAGGAATATCAACACTCCATTCACTTTTGGCTTCATCCATCTTTTTAATCACACGTTATTGTATTATATTATACTATGATTTATTATTATATAATAAATACTAGTCAACAGAATGTTAGTAATGGTTTTTTCACAAGTCATTCAAATACCTTTATTTTTTGGGGGAAAGTGATTAATTAGATATTATTGAGGATAAAAAATAATTATGCCTACCTTTTTTAAAGGTAACACTATTCTACGCATCATCAAATTCGATTCCTGATGATGAATGGCAGCTACTTTTTAAGAAAAAAGAAAAGATTGACCCAAATCTTAAGTCTATTCGTAAATTGAGCATATAAACGAAAAAGAATTCGACGATGACTAGGACGCATGTCCTACCACCTCTGACTCGTGTGAACCATCACTTTTGAAAGCTGCTGACTCATGTGAACCATGGCGTTGCATGTGCATGTGCGGGAGGTTTCCCAACCCGCAGCAACGTCGTCAGAACACCTTAATTTCCATGGAAGTTTCAGTGCTTGCTTCGCATATATTCCCCGGCCGCTTTCCATGGAGTTTGTTTTGTGAACGCATTGATTACCACTTATCGCAAATATAATACATATATATATATAATATATATATATCCAATTGCCTGCCTTCAACTGCAAGCCAACATGCCACACGAACTTCCATGCACTTGCATTGCACACCTCTTCCTCATCTCATCTCATCCCTGGACTACTACACCTTCCAGACGCGGATCGATCCATGCAAATGTTTATAAATATGGGCACGCGCATGCTTCTTCTTCCTCCAATCGTACGTTGTTGGATCTCCTGCATGCTCTGGATCATCACATCGATGACATCGCCGAGAACAGAAGCCACAGCGGCGGCACTGTTAATAATGCATATCGGTCCAGTTCTCGACGCGATCAAGTCCGTCATCACCTCGGAATCAAGCCTCCTCGTCCGGGAACTCCGGGGATGCTGCCACAGATCCGTGGCTCCGCTCCTTTGCTCCGTGGCCAAGTTCGTCCCCGGGAGCGGGACCATTACCAACCACTACATCGACGGCCGGCCGGAGAACGATACGGCCACGCCGACGTCGACGGCGCAGGGGCGCCGCGGGCTGATCTCCCGCGGCGACGTGAAGGCGGTCTTGGAGAGGCTCGGGATGGTGAGGAGACCGCCGTCGTCGTCGTCGGATGACGAAGACGACGAGGAGGAGGAGAAGCGCGAGGAGGGGACGGCGGAAGATGACGCGCTGGAGGCGATGCTGGAGGAGAAGCAGGCGAGCGTGGAGGAGCTGCGAGAGGCGTTCTACGTGTTCGACAAGAACGAGGACGGGTTCATAACCCCTGGAGAGCTGTGGTGCGTGATGCGGCGACTGGGGCTGCAGGAGGGCGTGAGGCTGGAGGACTGCGAGAGGATGATCCGCGCCTACGACGAGGACGGCGACGGGAGGATCAGCTTCGAAGAGTTCAGGGCGTTAATGGAGAACGCCACCTAGAGAGAGAGAGAGAGAGAGAGAGAGAGAGAGAGAGAGAGAGCTCGGAATGACCGAAGGACATGCCACAAAATAATAATTTAAGCTGCAAAGAGTTTGGGTTCTGTTTCCAGAAGTCAACTCTTTCAAGGCTTTGTTTGTAATAATTCACAGGATTTGATATATAAATAAAAAGATATTTACTTTTCAATCCAAAAACAACGGTGAGTTTCAAATTTCGTTAAACGTTAATAGTCTTAAGTTCAAATTTTGAAATCATTAAAAAATAAATCATTGTGACTCTATTATTTTGACTCTAGTACTAGTAGCCTTAGACCTTTCCTAAATTTGGATCGACACAAAAAAAGATAATATTTCTATAAAAAATAACATTACATATGTTTTGCAAAATACATAATCAAGAAATGAAAAGTCAATTTGAACAATGCACATGTTATAAGCATCATGAACATAAAAAAAAATGGCAGAAATGCGAGGACAAAAGAATTAATGACACAAATGAAAATGATACGCAATACTTTGCCAACCGACTGGAGCACTGAGTTAAGAACTTAAGATCAAGTTTACTACTTGAGATCTATTATTCTGATTTCCGTGACACAATTTATTTATTGTACTAGTCTAATGTTGTTGGAACATTGAAAAGTAATTAATACGCCTACGTAATTAACTCTTTCTAAGTTATGGTTGAAGGTAAACTGCATCATGGCAATTGGTAAATAATAAATTATCCATCTTGTATTTTCTCTTTTAAATAAAGCCTTTCTTTTACCATATTCAATCATATGCGACCCTTATTAGGGACTAGGGAGAGGATTACTGAACCACAAACTTGAAAGTTCTTTACATAGAAATACTTTGGAAAATTTAAAAAATAAAAAAATATCTCGTGGTAATTTTGTAATGAAATGCTTTTTTCTTAATGTTTCATCAGTTCAATCACGAATCAACATGGGTTCTAAAGTAAGAAAAGTATAATAATGAAATAAGTATATAAGAACATAAAGTATAGGATTAGGAAATAGAGTAAATTATAGAGTGTGCATTAGAAAAGGAAATTAACAATAAGAAAATTATATTTGAAATTTGTGAGAAAAAATAATGATGAAATAATAGAAATATAAAAATTAGGAAACTAAGAACAAGGAAGGTACATTTGGAATTTGTGAATAAAAATAGAAGAAAATAAATATATAAAGAAAAAATATACAAAATTTTAAAAAATATTTTAAAATAAGAAAAAAATGTACTTATTAAAATTATTGTAATAAATATAGTTCAAAAATATTTATCAATATTTAATTATTTGAAATAATAATTACTATATTGTTATGTAAGTATTTTATACTTTTTTATACTTTCATTTATACTTTTTTAATCTAAATATTATTATTTTAGTAAAAAAAACTACTTCAATATGATTGAATTAGTTAAACCGGAATCATGATCCAATTGCTTGACCGGTTCGATATCCGTTCGATTTAAAAAAAATCTCTAGTTAGCCTCTAAAATTTTATTCATAAATAATATTTCTAAGTTACCAATATTTTGAAGTTAAATTAGATGAACATATTATCTTATTTATTTTACTTAAATTTGTACATAATTTGAATTGTCTAATAATGTATATTGTTTGTGAATTGGCAATCGGCATTTACCATGGATTGCAACTTAAGTGGCAATTTGTTTTTTTATTTTTTCTTTTCAGTTATGCCATTTTAAATCTTTGACAAATAAAATATGAAGTAATACAACAACAACAAAGCTTTATCCCACTAGATGAGGTCGGCTACATGAATTATACGATGTCATTCCGCTCTATTAGTAATCAAACCTTTCGGTATATTATTCACCAATAGATCTTGCTCTATTAGTTCGCCAAGTGTCCGCCTTTGCCTCCCTCTCCCTCTTTTAATCGGACTTCAGATTATTTGATCTACTCTTCTTACTGACGCATCTAATGGTATTCTCTGAACATGACCAAACCATCTCAAACGATTCTCTACCATTTTCTCACTAATAGGAGTCACTCCGACTCGTTCACGTATATGGTCATTCCTAATCTTGTTTAATCTTGTATGACCACACATCCATCTCAACATCCTTATTTCGGCTATCCCAACTTTACGTTCATGTTGTCCCTTCATGGCCCAACATTCACTACTATATGACATTGCCGGTCTTATAGCAGTACGATAGAATTTTCCTTTAACTTTATTGGGTACTTTTCTATCACAAAGGACTCCAGTGGCTTTCCTCCACTTACACCAACCAGCTTGAATTCTATGATTAACATCGTCATCAATCTCACCATCTTGTCTTACAATTGATCCTAAATATTTAAACTTTATCACTTGAGGAATTATATCCTCCCCTAGCCTAATTTTCAAATCGTCTCTAAGTTGTTTATTTGTGAAATTGCTATGCATATATTCTGTTTTATTCCTACTTAAACGAAAATCCTTTGACTCCAACGTATTTCTCCATATTTTCAATTTTGTATTAATCTCTTCTCTTGAATCCGCTAAAAGTACTATATCATCCGCAAATAGCATGCACTTAGGTACCTCCTCTGTGATACTCTTGGTTATAGCATCGATAACTAAGTTAAAAATATGAAGTAATATTAAAAAAAATTACATAATGATAGCAACAAAAAATATTATGACCATTGTCATTATAATAATTAATATTATTAATATACTCATATTATTATTTTAGCATTATTATTCATATGAGTATAATATTAGTTATTATTTTGAATACTAAATATATTTATTATCATTATTTCTGTTTTTAAATATATAAGTTATTTATAACTAGATGTACTTTATTTAATATATCAATTTTATGAATTTTTATTTGACTTTTTTGCCAGATTATATAAACTTTAATTTGGCATTAGCGATAAAAAATGTTTTAGTAAAAATTACACATTACTTAATAATTTTTTTGCTATAAATTATATGTAAAAAATATTATTTGAATTGTTAGAGAGATTAATTGTACATATTAAATAAGAAAATGCACATCGTTGATAATTTAATAAGGATTCTTAGGTAATGTGCAAAGGAGCAAACAACCCCTAAGAATTGTATGTGTACCGAAACATTATACATCATTTTCAAACATATGACCATTAATGAAACAAAGATTTAAAGTTTGGCCAGTTAAGACCATTTAGAGCATTCATCTTCTTAATACTAAAATAAGAATGATCTATAGAAATTATCATTTTGAGGTTTGAAGCAACAAAATAGAAATCCACAACACACTAGAAACATAACCTAGTGTGCAAAGATCTGTGGCATTTACAAATTTTCAGGGAGATTTGCTGGAGGAAGTCCCTCCATCAACAGGATATATAGCTGCCAAAGACGGCACAAAACCAGAACACAGAGGAATAGAAAGGGGACGAATTCTCTCGCAAATCAATTCACATGATTGACTAGCCCGGCCTACTTACAGTGATTTTTCTTGCAAAACTATGGCCCTTTTTCATAATTGATAAAGGGATCATCGATCAATGATAATCAATACTAAAAAAACCATAATTAGCATCCGCCCTTCAACTAGCTGTTTCCAAGTTCTCACTGGCAACATTAACCACAGGGTTCGCCTCTATGTCATCAGCCACATTGCTAATATCCTCCTCAATCTTTGAAACAAGAAACATCGCCAAATGGTCATCCCCTGAAACACATCATTTGCAACATCATTTATAACCGGTGACAGGTGTGCTAATTGTGTATGACACCAAACACAGTTTTTTAGATAAGTACCAAAGATTAGGCGACTGCCAGGGGGAACTGCTGTCACGGCACCAGGTCTGAGTCTTTTATCATCAATGAAAGTTCCATTGGTGCTATCCAAGTCTGTAATCAGCAAAATTCCCTTCCTTTTCTCAATCCGAGCATGCAGTCCAGACACTGTTAAATTGTTCAAATAATATAACCCTTAAGGTGAAGCTAATATAAACTACATGTGAGAAAACAAGGCAGTAGATGGAAGCTATATAAGAAAATTTCTTCATTTTTCACATCCAGAAAAAAGCCGAAGCAATTTCAAGTAGTTGCATCTAACTAATTCCACTTTCGAGTTTCAACAAAAAATGCTAGTTTTGAAGTTCTACCTCATGTAGTAAATGATATAGATGATCATTTCAATTAAGGAAATAAATTTCTTTCTATATTGTTGAGTTCAATAAGATGGTCGCCTATAACATATGGTCACATGTTGCCTCCAAAGAATCATGCTGGGATGATTACTTGTCCTTAGTGAAGGAAATTATTAAGATAACAAATTATCTTTTGAAATTCCTCTAGGGAGGTACCTGTTGCAACAGGAATTACCATATCGGCCTTATCCGGAAGACGTCCTACATTCACAGCATCCTGCAATGCAAGAAATTAAAGTAGATATATTTAGAAATCTTAGTTTCAGTTGTTTAATAACACACATGGCCTTGTGCACAGAACATACAGAAACTATTTCAAATGCACCAGGAAGTGGAACTTTGTAACCAATATGTCGCCAATCTCCATCACCTGCAGATCATTACTAAAGAGATCATTATCAGAATACCAACTGGGCATTTACCCCAACAGGTAAGGTAGTATTATCCTTTATACTGAAGACCAAGTTCAGCCTGAGGATATTGCCGGCCTTCTGACAAACATATAAAAAGCATCACGCATGTTCTTTCGATTTTTCTTCCTCACTGGTTTCTTAAATGCCTGTGCAGTGTGCACTGAATTTTGGAAATTCGGGTGGAACTAATTTGGCAGATAGATCTTAGTTAACGCGAAATATGACCAGCCAGGATACGGAAGAATTGGCTGCAATGTGATAGTTTATCCAGATAAAACTCACAAAAAAGTACCATTTTGCCTTGACCATGTCCAAAAAATAAACCAATTGCATTGTTACGTAAACTAGAGATGAAGCACGCCGAGTAATGATCTGCTAATTCCTTTCACAATTTAGACATGTCCAGGTACTGTGCGACTTCATGCAATTTGGTGAAACAAAAGAGTCAAATGGAAGGAGTAAAGTGGAGAGAGTCACACGCCTACTGGTTCAAGGAGCCATCTTTCTGAGGAACCTGGTGATGAGCTTTCACTAGAAGAAAACCTCACGGGAGTCCGGTCTCTGCGCCTCGGTGTTACCGCGCGGAGCAGTTGCTTTACATGGGAGCCCTTGAAACAGATGGAATGGTTGGAGGAAGAAGCAGAAACGAGAGCAGTGGGAGGAAGGAAGGAGGAAGATGGAAGGGAAGGGAAGCGGAGGGGCCATCGTGGTCTGGTGACCGATACAGAGAACGATGCTGCTGCTGTTGCTTCCATTTCAGTAGACGTTTTATGGCTGGGGGAGGAGAGCAAGATCACTGGTTGGGTATAAAGGCTTCCATTTTTATGGTTGAGGATAAGATGATATAAAATTCTACTCGCTTCATTTTTCTCATTTAATTGAAAAAATAATAATCAGATAATTACATAAGAAAACAGGTCACATCACCGGATTTTGATTTTGAATTTAATTTTCACTCAAAATTAAATTTCGACTTAAATTTTTATCCAACTTTTTCGTGAGTTAGAGAACCAAAAATTGGAACGAGGTTAAAAACATATCAACCATTCAAAAGTTCAAATCCGTTTAATTTATTGTTATCCGGCCTTCATGGCATTTTGAAATTTTGGAGCGCAGATTTAAAGAGCAACTTTCTAAACAAAATAAAATTATGATAGATGTTTCAATCCAAGAGTGTTGAGAAGTAATGTTTTCATAATTTCATCAAATTAGTCTGCTAACTAGGTCATGATTGAAACATTTCAATCAAATTTAGTTAGGAAAAATATTTTTAATATTTTAAAATATAACATATAAAAAAATTTATTTAAAAAACTTCGATACTAACTTATCTATAAACAATTATTGATATAAGTTACTTATATTTAGTAAATAGAATTTAATGAGCCTCCTACCTACGTAGCAAATCATTGAATCAAAATTCAAGAACGTACGTAGGCAATCATATGCAGTTCACCGGCTTCATTGCGCGGTCCCTTTGCGGTTCATCTACTTCACCGTAGATCTCGTCAAACCATTGCTTGACCTTCCTACAGAAGTTGCCTCGACTCGGCCTTGTCGTTGCTCGAGGTCACCGACTTCACCGCAGATCCTATCAACATTGTTTTAGATCTTGGTCGTTTTCATCGACAACATTATAGATCTTGGATGATCTCGTCGCAGATTAAGCAGTTCTTGGTCTATCTCGCCACATATCAAGCAGTTCTGGGTCGATCTCGTTGCATAGCTTGAAATTTGTTGTTCTAATGGTTGGTATTGTAGCAATATTAATTATGTTCATGCGACAAATAGAATGTAGTTAGTGTATTACGTAATGGTTGATCTGGACCTAGTTGGTTTGGACTTGGACAATGTTGTACTTGCTCTCAATCAATTGGTTTCCCTTATTATGAGTTCACTTGTATTTCACATATGGAAATGTGCTACTTTGGAGAGAGGAGATATTACGATGTGGATACTTGCTGGAACTCTTGTTGTATTGCTGATTTTTAAGGAATCGGGATACACTCTACTCTCATTTGTTTCCAATGTGGTGTATTGATGTTATTGAAATCGGATCGAACCGGCCAAGTCAATTAGATGAAAACCCGGTCGAGCTAGTAAAAATTGACAAATTTCGTAAAACTTGATTCAAGTCAAAAAAATTGAAAAAAAACTAAATCATGAGAAAAGAAAAGAAAAATAAGGAAGCTATTTGAGTCGTATTCAAAATTAAAGAGGGAAAACACTAAAACGGTCCGGTTCAAACCAGAAACCAAAAAAAATAAAAAGCCAAGAGAAAAGAAAAGAAAAAAGGAAAGATAAAAGATAAAAGAAAGAAAATGAGGAAGGTATTTGAATCATATTCAAATTTAAAAAGAAAAAAAGAAACATCAATTAAAAAGGAAATTAATTGAAAAGAAATTAAGTATTAATTGAGATGGAGCAAAAAATGTAAATAGAAATAAGAAAGTGTTATATATTAATCAATCAATAAAGTTGGGAATACTTTTTTTATCAATAATAAAATTTTAAAATAGAATATATTTCATATATTTTATATTAATATTTAATTATCAATAAGGTTACAAATCTTTAAAATTATTATAAATAATATTATTTTAATTCAGGTTGAACACGTTTGAATTCGATTGAACTGATTTAACCTTGATTCAGTTGGTTGTTCGGTTTGATTAGACATTTGTTGTTGCCAACAACATTCTTAATGATATTTGCAGCTACGCCATTGAAACTAATGCTAGTTGTAGTGTCTCCAAGATATAGCCCTAATTTAAAGGTCGAACTCTTGGCGGCGTTACATTTGCATAATTCTTTAATAACCTAATTGTATTTTGACATCACTATAGAAACATAATAAAATAAGAATAATTAACTTAAAACATAGTGAAAGACTTCAATTGCACATAAATCTTATGATAACATCATACTAGTTCATGGGCCAAATAGGCTTGAATATAATGACCCATTATAGGGTTTGACATAAAATAAATACATAAAGAGTTTGCACAAAAGTCTACAACTCAAGGCCCAAAGGTCATACATATTCAACTCACACGTGAGAGTTCAACATTATAATGAAAGTAACATAAGGTAACTTGGGCCGACACAAGTGCAATCGTAGTCGTCATGAGGTCTCCACCGCCAAGCCTAGACCTCCTTCATACCTGCACAGATTCATAGGGTACCCCCCGTTAGAGTATGCTGAGACCCACGCCCACTATGATCTTAGAACATGATTTTCTACATGCCATGACATATGCATTTGCAACATAATAGCAATGTAGGTAACATGCATGTTATGACCTACATATGTACTCTATACGGCATGCGAACAATCATCAAAGTAAGATAAGATAATATTATAACATCTTTAAACATTATGCTAAAATATATTATGCTCTTATCTTGCTTAACTTTAACATCTTCATTTATAATATCATATGACAAGAGGACAAACATTAGCATACTTTTGATGCATACATCTTCATCTTTATGCCCCAAGTCATTTCATCTTAGTCAACTTATATGACTATATCATCTTTTCATATCTTATCTTTAATTAGATAGATTCTTATTTTGGTGATTGAGAACTTCATGTTGGTCGGTCGATTTTAGCTAGCTAAGCCGAGATCTCTTTGTCCAAATTGAAAACGCTAATACTAGGTGGTAGGTTCATTTCCCTATGAACTCTACACTTAAGCTAGTTAGTGCCAACTTAGTTCCCCTCGAACGATAACAACAAATCACCTTATCAATCTATCTTTTAATCTATATTCATCAGTACATAAAATCAATCAATATATGTAGCATGTTTTAATCCTATTTACGGGTATATGATTCTAGTGTATGCAATCAATATCACAAGGGAATTATAAGCATTGGTCATGGTCGTGCCAAGAAGAATCACGATCGTGCCAAGAAGAATCATGACCATGATTGTGCTTGGGAACGACCGTGAGGCATTCAGGTAACAGTTGCTCCAAAGGCCAGATCCTTGGTTTTAACTTGTCATGGTCGTTTGCTGTTATAGTGGGCTAGAACTTCCAACATTAGGCTTCTCATCGAGTCACAACCACCGCTACAAGAAAATCGAAGAATACCGACCCAATTGAAGAGACGCTAACGTGGCACTATTGTGTCTCTGGAACATATAGCATCACTTTAGCGTCTAAATAGCGTCGACAATTCGCGACGCTGAATATCGGTGTCTAATAGCGTCGCAATAGAGCCAAAAAAAGCGGAGACGCCACTAGCGCCAATTGTAAACACTATCTTGACGTTACAAAGACGCATGTTGTCTGGTTGAGATCAGTACACAGACGTCGCTAAGGGGACGCTAAAGTGGCACGAAATGTGAGGCGTTATGCCGGCGCTCAAGAGATGCTAACTTTATGCGTTAGTTGACGCGAATGCGGTGTTACTGCGAGGTCAATATCATGTTTGTTGCATCGCCAATCAGACGTGAATGCGACGCGAGGACTTTTGACGCTAAGGAGACGTTATAGCGACGCTAAGGATGATATATTTAATATAGAGTCAACTATGTCAGTGATGCTATGGAGGCGCTAATTGTAGATTTTTTTTTACCCATTACAGCCATATTTTTTCCCTTCCCACACCATACAATTATATAATACATATAAATGCATTGATATTCATCACAGGCATAATATGAAAGAGTAATCATCATGGGCATAATATGAAAGAGTAATCATCACAGACACAATATTTAAGATAAGAATATGAAAAGTAATAAACTAAACTAACAATGTATATCTAATAACAAATCTATAAGTAACAAAAGTATAGTTTGATTTGTTTCTATCCTAGGTTTGGGAGTTATTGTTGTCATTTCGGACGTTCGATTCTGACGTTCTCGGTCCATGGCCTCGTAGGGATTGATTCTGCGTTGGAATCAATCCTTTAATCATTTGCAATAACGAAGCCAACTGCTGCGACACATGCTGCTATATCTGCTCCGATAGTTGCTGCGATAGTTGTTGCGATAGCTACGTCATATCAAGTGCAACGGATGAGCTCGGAGCAGATGGGCCACCTACATATTCTCCGCTCCTCTTAGGTACCTAAGCAGCTATACCGAGGCCACGCAAGTATCCTTCTTATGTCGTGCCAGCTACCTCCTCCCAAATAGTAGGGTCCTCTACGAAATAGTAAAATTATGCAATCATATAAACATTATAGATTATATAAATTATATATCAAAAAACACAAATTAAGAACGTGAATCCCTTCCAAGAAACATTACCTGGTGGCTGAGTACTCGGATCATCTCTGTACTTTTCAATCATTTTCGAATTATACTCATCCTAAAAAATTTAAACATTGCGCATTTAAAAAATATTGCACTAACATCAACAACCAAGTGAACATGTGATGAGATTTACTAGAAGCCTACGAGTAGTGGGCGTGACCAAGTCGTTGATCTTCCGGCTCTTATGCGTGGCCTCATAGACCATGCGAAAGTCCACAGGACTGCCTTGTTTATCCTCCTGCACTAAAGTTTCAAATTTTATAAAATAAGTATAAGTTAAAAGTTTGATTAATCAAATTTGTATGTAAATTACCTTGCGTCGTCGATGCTTGTCAAATCGCATCGACCCGCCTGTGTGGATGTGAGCCTCTGGCTTCGAAAGTCGATTAACTCTTGCCTCTTTCGACTTCCTTTGTCATTGTTCATCCGTCCTTTATGAACACCAAATACTTAGAATTTCAAAAATTATAGATTTAAAAGTAAACATGCTTACCACTTCCTACATAAGGACTCCCAAACCGAGCACCTAATATGCTTTGGGCATCTTTGTATGCCCTACTCCAAAGTGAGGTCGGTGAACGTGACGACCTTGTGAAACTTGTACAATCAATTTCAGAGACGTTTCACAGCCACCTCCTCAAAAGTTCTCTGGATCGTCCCTAAACTAAGATCCGGATGAAACAAATTTGTCTCCTACACAATACTATAAAACTTCATAATTTAAAAATAATATAAAACAAATTATATAATCCAAATAGAAAATTGTACCGTAAAGGCTCGAAAGATGTCATCCCGCACTTGAATTAGGACATCTTTCCACGATCCTGCCCCTTCCGGCAAGTGGGATAGAATGAGAGCAATAACATCCCGCACGGTACTAGCGAGTATAAAAGTGGTCCTGCAAATTAGAAAGAAGAATTAATTTTCAATGATAAGCAAAACTATAATAAAATTTCTACAACATATTTAACTTACAGTCGAGCAGTATTATTCACGGTGATCACACCATTATCGTATAATCCCTCTTCATCTATCGAAGAGGAATCACCACACGGTACAACTAGAGTATACTGAGAAGGTTTGACATCATCGACGGGCCCTATTACAAAATAAATCATTAGTGTCATAGCAAATTAAACTAGTGATAATTGATATATGTACAATAAAGTTCTCACATCGAGTGATGTCTATCGCTGTATGATCCATGGCAGTCCGCTCGTCAGAATGTGACAAGCCGGGTGATTGTGCTATTGGCAGCATAGCAACTGACATTATTAAAAAATGATTACTATAAATATATCACCTGAGATAAGATGTCGCTCACCGGCACTAGAATATGGTGAAGCGTCCGATAATCTCGATGGTGACGGTGGCGTGGCATAGCAACTGTCATCATAAAAAATACATAAAATTTTCTTCCTATTTAAAAATATAAAATATACAAAACATAACCTGGTGTCACATGTCGATCGTCGTCGTGCAATCGAGATGTTCCGACTATGTGCCCATATGAATGTAACTATTATAAACAACTATAAATAAGCAATTGACAATAAATATAATACTTGGTAGTCGTGATGGCTCACTCATCTAGAGTGAATGCCTAGAAGAGCGAGATGATCCAATAGCTCGACCTCTAGTAACATGACTGAAAAAAAGGTAACAAACTTGTGTTATTATTAGTAACCAGGATTACTTGAGGAATAGCACCCAGTGTGAATAAACTCGTCTTACCATCGTACACAAAATTCTTGTTCCCTAGTTCACTGTCATATGTTTGTTTTAGCTTATCTATTACTTTTCTACCAATGCCTTTATCTTCAATAGGCCGATCATCTTCATATTTGAGTGAAACCTGAGGGACCGTACACAATAGATAAGATTATTTTCCACTGATAACATTTGCACTTCCGGCACGGGCATAAGATTTCGCCATATGAAGAAGCAACGCCTTCATTTTGATATGCCACATTAATAAATTCATCAATACAATCCTTATATTCTTCTCTTATACCGCCACATTTATCCTTCCAACGTCGAATCCGATTACGATATGGCTTTGTCATTTCTGTAACGGACAACATTAAGCCACATGTCAATAAATTCTTGTACTTGAAACATGTGATTTTGAAGTTTTGAAGCATAAAATCACATGTTTCAAGTACTTGATCATCGTTACTGATTAATAAATTATCATATTCTAGTCTCTTTTTCAATGTTCTCATTTTAATTAACAATAATATTCATCCACATCCTATGTTGACTAAAATGAGAACATGATAAAAAAGATAGAAAGCTGATAATATTTGATTTCAAGTTGAATCTCATCGGATACAGATTTGATGCATAATTCGGAATAATATATTTAATTTGTTCATTTATTTTTCAAGTCACGATGTTCATCTAATTCGAGGCATAAATTTATGAAATGATTTAGTTTGTTCATCTATTTTTCAAGACACGATATTCATATAGTGAAAGCAGAGTTTCAAGTTAACATAACTAAGAACATATATTCATATATTCATCTAAATTAACAAATAGAACTTACTGTCCGGCAGAGGAGCGGCGGAGCAATTCCAGCCGATAGAGAGCAACGGTGGAGGGCAGTGGGGGAGGGCGACGGAGGGCAGTGGAGGAGGAAGGCGGCGGGCAAAAGAGGTGGAAGAGGGAGGAGGAGGGACGCACCGGACAGAGGAGGGCAGCGGAGGGTGGAGGAAGGTGGCGGACGGAGGAGGTGGAAGAGGGCGGAGGAGGGCAGCGGAGGAGGCAGAGGAAGGCGGTAGGTGTCAGGCGGAGTCGACAAAGCCGTCAACGTCGACAGTCGAAGTTGCCGACATCATCAGAGCCGTTGTCGGTCAGCGTCCCGCAGAGGAGGTCATCGGTCGGTGTCCGCGGAGGAGGTCGTTGGTCGGCGTCCCGTGAAGGAGGTCGTCGTCCCACGAAGGAGGCGGAGGGCGGGCTGTGGAGGAGGTGGAGGACGGCGGAGGTGAAGGTCGGCAAGTCGCGGAGGAGGTGGAAGAGGGCGGAGGATGTGAAAGAGGGTGGAGGAGGCAAAGGGCGGCAGACCGCGGGAGAGGTGGAAGAGGGCAAAGGAGGAGGAATCGGCCGACGGTCACTGTCGGTAACCAAGGGCAGTGGCATCGGAGCAAGGCCGGTGGTTGCAGTCGACAACCGATCTGAGGGCAATCGACAATTGGCAATCGCGGTCGCAGTCGGCAATCTCAATGGCAATCATTGTCGCAATCGACAGAGGAGGCAACAGTGGGTTCAGAGCAAGGCACCGGAGGATGAGGTAGGCGATCACAGTCGTCGGTCATCGGTCATCGACAGTGGAAGTGGAAGAATAGTAAAAAGTGAAAAGTAAAAAAACGGGGAAGAACCTAAGGATTTAAGGTGAATTTTTAGCGTCACCAGGGTTATGACGCTCCTTAGACACTGATGTGACTCCATATTGGTGATGCGTAAATGTCGACGCTATTTAGACGCGATACTAATTTTTTATGCGCATCTATATAGATATATAATGTATGTATGAATGTATGTTAGTTCTATATATATAAACTATAAGTGTATATTCAAATGTAGGTCATATGTATTTCATAAATACATGTGTTATTCAATATTATAAGTTTATAAGTATATATGTGTATATGTATATGTATATATATATAACGTATATATTTATATATATTAATTTTTTTACGCATCTATATAAATATATAATGTATGTATGCATGTATGTTAGGTCTATATGTATAAACTATAAGTGCATATTTATATGTAGTTCATAAATACATGTGTTACGTCTATATTATAAGTTTATAAGTATATATATGTGTATATATATAAGGTATGTAATTGTATATATATATATATATATATATAAAGTATATATGTGTATCTATATGTCTATATATGTGCGAGATTAAGTGACAATAATGTGTATATGTATACGTAATAAAAGTATATATGCGTATCTATATGTTTATATGTCAGATTAAGTGATAATAATATGTATATGTGTACATGTTATATATAAGCATAAGTATATATATGTATTTATATGTCTAAATGTGCCCGATTAAGTGGGTGTAATAAAAAGTTGGCCACTTCGGCACTATATAGACGCTAATGTGTCGCTAAAAAATATTAGCGAGATTCTAGCGTTGACATAGCGTCTCCATGATATTAGTGTTTTAGTGGCGCGACGCCTGCGAGACGCCAATAGTGTCTCTGTAGCGTCGACAAGCTCTGAGGTGTTATAGTGGCGCTAACGCTACTAAGCCTCCACTGTGGCGCTAAAGTGGGATGTTTTGTAATAAATCATGTCACTTAATTCAACCATCGTACATGATTAAGAATATAAAAATAATATATGTATAATTGAGATATGCTATATATTGTATGCATAAGTAATATATATAATATAGGTAATAACAAACTATATATTTAGTAACACTCCTATGATATAGGTATATATAAGTAATTATCTAGGAATACATATTATATGTAAGGTACACATAGAATATTTAATTTATTCATTCATTAAAGTATAGTATAGATAATATATAATACCAACATATATGGGGTTGTGTCAAAATAGATAACATATAGTTATATAAATATAGATAGTGTATATATAATTATCTATTTCTTAATTAACATATATAGTTATGAAATGCCAAGTAAGTGTTAAATTAGTGCCAATTAAGCGTTGTATGTGTTACATGTGTAGGCAACAATAGGAATATGTCTTCACATTGGCGTCTGCATAGCGTCGTATTATATGTGATGTCACATAATGTCTCCATAGCGTCATCAAAGCTGCGATGCAATAGTCGCGTCGAATGTTGTCGACACGAGAATGGCGCTAGGTTCTCTTGCGCACTTTTGCTCCATGGCGCGCAATAATAGTGGCTATCTGGCATCGCTATGCGTCTATTTCTCGAAATGCTAAGACAATGCTAGTGTGACGCTATTGAGAGGCAAGTAGTGTTGCATATTTAGAACTCAACTGAGACTCTACAATGACGCTCATGGCGTCAACTTAGCGTCACCACATTTTGAGATGCTAGTTGGCGTCGCTAATCGCCAGTTTTCTTGTAGTGCATGAAACCCCTTTATCACGCCCATTACATAGGCCAGAGCAAGCTTTGACTTCTTATTGGGTAATAGTCGTGTGACCCCTTGGTCACGATCGTTATAGAGAGATAAAAGTTCATACTTCATTGGATCAATGTTAATGCCATGTGTTGATGCGGCACGACCATGGACCTTGGTCGCACGACCATGGAGCCTTGGGCCGTTAGTGCCCAAGGTTCCGACACTCATGCCCATGGCTTCTTAGGCCATTGCATTAGCGCTTAAGGTGTTCTGTTGTGGGTTGTGACATCCAAAAGGGCCGTGCAGCTTGGCCATGGTGCCCCATAGGGGCGTTGATTATGGTCGATCCACCACCGCCACGACCATGTTAGAAGGAAAATAATCAGTTTCCCTCTTTCACTCATTTTGCATCTTTACAAGACATATTTAGTCATGAAAGGCTTGATTTAGATCGAGATACTAATCAAACCATGAAGGATACAAAAGCTATATACAACGAGCATAGATTTAACAGATTGTGGTGCATGTACCCTATTCAACATATGAATAAGATCATAGTAGATTTGACATTAATAAAACAATAAAAATATCAGCACGAAAGTGACTAATAGTTTTATGGCATGATAATAGTTGATCAAATGGAAATTACAATCATCGTCAATTGACTAGCACATCAACTTAATAAAATAGTAACTACATGAGTACATGTCATGTGACCTAAATTTTCATATCAAAGAACAAATGATGTTCTTAACACCCCAATCCACACAAACAAACAACATTGAAAAAGATTAGGACATTTGGATTTTCTCAAACATACATTTAAAGTTTTAGGGTCTGTTTGGCTAGCTTGAAAGGAGAGAAATCGATGAGAAGAGAAAGGAGAGGAATCGATTCTCCCTCCATTCTTCTCTAATATCTCATTTTTCTTTCACCCCCAAATCGAGATGGAAAGGAGGAAAAAGATATAGTCAACTTATATTTTCATCTTTCACTATATAAATTAAACATATAAGGATATATGTAAAGAATAAAATTGGCTAAATAAAATAATCGCTTAACATTCATTTCCTTCCCTTGAATGATATCAATCAAATAAGATAACTATTCATCTTCATTATCTTTGGATTGAGGGTTTTGGAAAGATGGGGTGGAATATGGGGGTGTGAATTCTATTTGAATAATTGTTTTATATTACTTAGGAGAGATGAGGTATAGTAGTTCAGTCATCCTAACACTATATTTCTCATTCCACCAAATTGATGAAATGAGAAGGCATTACGAATTATAAACCAAATTAATCCTCTTTCATACTTTTCTTTCTCCCTCTCTCTTTTTCTCTTCTCTCTTTCATTAGCCTCTCCTCTCTCTCATATTCGTAAACAAATATTATGATAAAATAATTTTTTATTTATATGTTATTTTAATTTATATTTATATTTCATTTTTAACTTTTAAAATAGATGAATAAAATAATTATAGAAAATAAATAATATAATAAAAATAGAAAAAATAGGTCAAACAAGAAATAAAAGGAAAAAAATAACATAAGTGATAAAGAATAAATATTATAAATAGTTTAACATATAATGAAAGGTAAAAATGACTGTTACACATAAAATAATTTTGTTACTCCACCCATCATCTTTTAGGATTTATTATTCAAACATGAACTTTTTAAGGACACATCATATTTCATTACCCCACTACTCACCGTACTATCACATTCCTCCATTAATTATTTCTCAAACAAGTATACATTCCCTTTTCAACACTTTTCTTAACATTTTTTATTTTCCCTTTCTTTTAGGTAGTATTTGGCTAGGGCTATGTTTGGTATGATAATTTTGAAAAAAATTTAGTTCCCGAGAACTAATCGATTAAATAGAAATGTTTATGTTAGTGTTTGGGTGGAAAAATGTAATGATGAAAATTTAAAAAGTTTATTTGGTAGATAAGTTTTTGTAGGTGTTTGGATAAAAAGTAAGAAGTAAATATATTTTTTATTATTTTATAAGATTATTTTTATATTATTAATTACACAATATTTTTATAATTAGCAAATTAGATAGAATAAAAAAATTTAAGATAAACTAATTAATAACTAAAAAATGAAATATAAAAGAAATTTTAACATCATATTTATATAAAATAATTATATAATCATAACTTATTTAGAATACCATAATTAGTAATTTAATTATATTATACTAATATCATACTAATTAATTTTTATTATCATATATGATAAGTAAAATAAATAAAATATTTAAGTCAACATTTAAACAAGAAAATATATATTTTGCAATAAGTAATAATGGAAAATTTTATTTTATTATAACACTAAGTAAATTATAATAAATAATAAACGTACTTCTTTTGTTATTATAGCTAAATAAATTATAAATTTATGATCATATATAAATAATAAATAAATATAATATATATATATTATGTATAACAATATTATTAAAATAATATGTTACAAGTCTAAAAGTAGCTCCACTTAGAAAGTAGTTCCACCTACTTTTAAACCTATAATAAAAAAAGCTGTTCTTGCTTAAGTTCATGCTAATAGAAGAACTTTATGATTGGAACTTTTGAAAGTTCCAGTCATACATTACGTGATGAGAACTTGACAAGTTCTCGTCGTATAGGCTATTTGACAAAAGTTTTGGAACTTGGGCCAAGTTCTACTTCGAGTTCCAGAGCCAAACACAACCTAGGAGAATAAAAGTTCTTATGAGTTTTGAGAACATATTAAAATGATGTATTTGTTTTCCGTAGATTGTTTGGACGGTTGTGCACAGAACAAGAACTTTGGCACGGAGTAAAGGTTGGGCGTGTTCGGAGGCTAGTGAGAGTTCGCGAGTTCTAATTTCTGCTTCTGATTGAAACTTTTTCGATAGAACTTGTGAAAAAAGTTACTTTAACCAGAACCTAAATTCTAATGAGCATCATCCAAACTTTGCCTGATAGAATTTAATAAAGTTCTATCATTTTGTTCGTAGTCAAATACAACCTTAACGAATTTTAATTCAAATAGATGCTAAGCTTAATTCTTTTTTCACTTTCTTTCACTTTCCTTCATTTTCTCTTTCTTCCTTTCCTCCATGGGGCAACTCCTTCCCTGGTTGAAGCTGCCGGACAAGGAAAGAAAGTTATAGTTCTAAGGATCTATCACCTCTTAGTGAGCCGAGTGGGAGAAAGGTCGAGAGAGATAGGGAACTGCGCTCGGCTGTTGCTCGAAGGGTGGAAGTGAGAGTGACTCGTGAGAATGGTTGGCTGCTACGAGGGGAGGTAGGTGAGAGAGGGGTTTTAGGGGTATTTATCAAAAGGTTTTTGCTGCTGGGCCACCGATGGGCTTCCTCTTTTCTTTTATTATCTTTTGTTTTGTTTTATGCAATGGCTTGGTGGGCTTGAGTTCTTTCAAAAATCCCGAATGTTACACGGGCCGCTTCCACCAATCCCACAAATGCGGAAGTGACGAGGGAAGTTTCAATATTCATCGGCCCAATCTGAACAAAGTGGTCTTAGCGTGTGAACCGCGCGGAATCGGTCCATTAAAACTTATAAAATATTACTACTCAAAAAATATTTTTTATTTTATTGTATGAAAATTTAAACTAAATTGTTTGATTAATCTTTATTATTTTCATTCCGCTCCTTCTTTACATCCGGTTTACTATTTGTTCTTTTTCTTTTTTTTTATTCTCACAACTTTCTCATTTATTAATTCTTTTAATTAAATATTATACTTCCCAGTTTTTACTATTTTTTCTCTTTTACTATTCTTTTATTGCCGATCCCATCTTTATTTTTTATGTTTTTTTTTCATTTTCATTTCTTCACCTTTTTGGTTCTCTATATTTAAATTCTTTTACTTATTCCCAATTTTATTTTACCTTGCAATTTTCATCTTTGTCTTTACTTTTTGAATTCCATACCATCAATTGCTTGTTGCATGCTTTTTTATTTCTTATGGAAAAAACCACATCGTTTTCTTAATTGTCAATTGCAATTTGCATACATAAATACGTTAACTTATCTGCATTGAAATGTCTTTCCATTTTACTGCTGGTATTTTTATTTTTATAAAAGTTTTTTATATTGAATTTTTTTTTGCTGGTTCGCCAGTTCTTCCACCCCATTTTCTTTTATTCATTCCTGTCCTATATCACTTTCACATCAAATTGAACCGGATTATTGTTCGATTTATAATTGAACCGACTAGCCGATCCGGTTTAATAACATTTGGATGAATAATATCGTTTAATTAGAAAACTGATTTTGGGCTCTATTTTCCTTGTGAATACTAAAATAAATTACTATGAGCATACTAACACTGAAGCAAATCCAATTAGTTTGGAGTAGCACCCCCTCTCCACTTTTTTTTTTACATGGAGTTCATCTTGTTTTCTATTTGTTAAGTTTTTTTCGTTCAAATAAGACATATTGTAATTATTTTGTAATTATTTAGTTGGGAGTAAGACATATTGGTTCGTAACTATTTGGAAAATAATTTAATGATAGATACGATCCAATAGCACAAATAGGACTCGAGTGTTCGATCTAAACAAATTTGGGAATTCAAAAAATTTTGGTGAAGAAAGGTTATAATTGAACGGTCTAAAGTTAGTGGGCCAAGGTGGGGATTTTGGGCAATAGTAGCGGGAATAATCATTGGAGTTACCACGTTGATAATAGTCAATAGACAATATCTTTACCGTCCGTTTCGAACACTGAATTTGTAACGCCTGGCAAAAAGAGGAAAGAATTTAAAAATGGAATTCAGAATTAAATCAAAAGGTGGAAGACATCAAATAGGAAAGAAATTCAAATTTCAAAAAGGAAAAGAGAGAGGAAAAAGAAAAGTAAAACGTGAAAATCAAGGGAGAGATTTCCTCCCCTGATTCGCTCTCCTGACTCCTCCTTGATCTCGGCCAGGTGCGGCTATAAGAGGGCACGAAGAGAAGCCCTCGCACCTTCTTGGCTCTCCCCCGATCGGTCACCGCAGCCCCATCGTCCTCCTCTTCTTCTTTCTCTCTAGCGAACGGCGCGCACCATGCAACAGGAGCGGCGCACGCTACAACTCGATGGACCCCCGACACACACAGCAGCCCTCCGTCGATGCACAATGAGGCCGGCCGCACCTCTTTGTTGACCTGAAACAATTCGAGCCAAAGAAGACAACCAACGGATCGCCGACGAACTCCCAACGACAGGAAAAGGTACCGTAGAACGTTGAAATCCCATAGACGATGAAATATAAATCTTTTGATGTGTGCTAGGCTTCCATTATGATCCTGAATGCTTTAGCTTTATTTTTCATATTGTTGTCGACCCGATTTGATGGCCGGAGAGCCGTCGGAAGTGAAGAAGATGACCAGCGGCTCTGTTTTGTCACAGGAATCGGTCGTCCTGTCCGATGAGCGGTCGACCGATCCAACGAGAGTCTGTGCAGTCATCTTCGTACCGTCGGTCGACCAGTTCCCTCTGAACAATCGACCGATTTGATGATGTACCGACATGCCCTGATGATCGGTCAGTCGACTCTACAAGCATAGTCGATCGGTCCGGCCTTGCGCCTTGTGAAGAAGACGGTCGATCGATCCATGTAGAGTGGTCGACCGATCCATGTAGAGCGGTCGATCGGTCCGAGAGAGCGATCGGCCGGTCCATAAGGAATGGTCGATCGGTCCAAGTCGATCGGATCGGACCGGTCTAAGTCGACCGGACCGGTCCAAATCGATCGGTTCAAGTCAACCGAACCAAGGGAAATGGTCGACCGATCCAGAGGACGATTGATCGATTCAATCAGACCAACCGATTTAGACTGACCGATTCACTCAGACCAACCATTTCAGACCAATCGGTTCAAGCCGACAAGTTCAAACCAGCCAAATTAATAGGTAGGATTTGAACCGATTATAATGTATGAATGCTGACACGGTCCGAGTTGAACTCCAACTCAGCCTGAGTCACGCTCTCGGACCCTAAAAGAGAGGATTCGAGCCGGATTAATTTTAACCGGACAAGTCATATTATAAAAGACGTAAATACCCTTTGGGTTCTGACCTATGATTCTAGATCTCATTAAAGATAAACAAAGACAAGTAAAGCAAAAATGAAACTACGGGATTGCTATGTGCCGACCCAAAGTATAGAGCAATTATCATAGCATTGCATAGTAAGCGGCAGGTAGCTAAGCTGAGGAGACAGCGAACCTACTAGTTTTTTATGACCACTGTTCCTGGATCGTCCTCTCCCACCTGTGTCCCGAGGAAGGATGATGCATTGACACACTCCTTCCCTAAAGAAATATAATTTCATAGTACCGAGTCAGAGGGACAGGTAGCTTAGCTGAAGAGATGGTGAACCTACATGTCCTTAATTGACCACTGTTCCTATGGTATATGTTCTCTCCAACCTATATTCCAAAAAGGGTATGCATTGGCATTACACCTTCCCTATCATGGGCATTCTGACTTTACATATTCAGAGAGGCACCTCTGACATTCCAACCTAATAAAGTCGAACTCGCATAGAACACAGAGTGGCGACTTCCTCTCAACAGCTCCTCTAATGGCTAGTTGAGAATCCCTTCCCCGGCCCCGGCGATCCTCGCCGGGGACACCTCCCCCCCCACCCCCACCCCCGAATACAACCCAAAATGCCAGAGCCACCAGACGCCTCCCTTCTCCCTCCCTTAATCTCCTCCAATAAGAGACAATCGTACAAAGATGTCGTCGCTGCTAGGGCACCGACAGAGTTCCACGGTCGAAAAGTTCAGGAAGTCAGGAATCCCACAGATCTCATCTCACCGCACCAGTTGAGGAACTTGCAGACGGAAATCACGGAAGAAGTTAGCATTCCGGCGACCGAGGTAGTGGAGCGGTCGGAAGAGTTAAAGAGATGTCTGGTCGGACGGATCGCCGGGCGCCTCGACCTCAATCAACTACGGATGGCAATTCCGCACATTTGGAAGCTCCAACACGAGGTAAAAATCCATGAATTAGGGAAAAATTATCTTATCTTCTCCTTTGCTTGTCTACAGGAGCGATTAAGAGCGTTAACAGGAAGACCATGGAGCATCAACGGGCAGATGCTCCTCCTCCCGCAATTGCAACCTTTCTTTAGGACCTCCGACGAGAAGCCTCAGAAGCTGCCGATCTGGATCTGCCTATTTGACATGCCGTACGAACTGTTCAATAGAAGCTCTGTGATGCGTATTGCCGCCTGCTTTGGTACCCCGCTACTTCTAGATGACTCCTCAATCACCGATGATCTCTGCCAGGGTGCTCGAGTTTGTGTCGACCTTGATCTTGCTAAACCTATTAAACAGGGCATATGGGTAAACAATCCGGACGGTAGTAGATATTTTCAACGTGTATCATATGAAAACTTGCCGGTCTTTTGTTTTCATTGTGAAATGGTAGGACACAGGTTCGAGGATTGTGCTGTGGCGCCGGCGATCGATGGTGGTGGGAGTAAAGTCTTGCTCTATGGCCCTTGACTGCGCTCATTTGCTAGCAGGCGTAGATCCGGTCAACCTATCGCGACGGGTGCTCGAGGTGGAAATTTGCGCGGCTCTCGTAGTGCCGATGATGGTGCTCGTGCCGACGGAGGTTCCACCTCTGGAAGTGTCGGCGAACAGGAACAGCGGATCGGCGGACCGGCTGGCGCTGAACCGGGAGGTATAGCGAACTAGTTCAATGTCCTTGATCTCAACCACTCGCCACATTTGGACGATCAGGATGCAGATAGGCTGACGTCCTCTCACGGATGCCCTAACATCGTCATCATGGAGTTTACCGCTTCATCGCATGGCTCAGATCACTATGTGGCCCACGAGATCGCGACGCATGGACCACTAGAACCTCAAGCCAACGGTGGAGATCACCTGATGCCTTAGGATCTTCATACACGTGGCACGCACAAGCCATCAACTGATGAATCCCCCCCCTTTCGGCCACTTCTTCCTCGATGCTCAGATCACCCGGATCTAGGGCTCGAGCTCCTCTCTCTGTTTCTTCTTCTCTGTAGGGTAGTCTGGAAAATCCAGATTAAGTGCGTCAGGGAATGGAACGCGAGGGCCATGCCGCTCTTGCAGAGAAGGTAAAGACTCGTTTCAACGACAGCACGCATGCACAAGTAGACGAAGTGGAGGAAGGAGAACTTCAAGGAGAGGAAGGAGAAGGGGAAGAAGAAGAGGAGGTACAGGACAAGGACTTGACCCCGCCTTTGCGAAAGGACTCTCGAAAAGGAAAGGTCAAGAGGAAGGTGCCGCCCTCGTTGCTGCCACCACTCCAACAGATAATCAGGAATCAAAAAGGGAAGAAAGGTAAGCAAAATATTACTGAGGTTGCGGCTCCATTAACGCTGTCTGCATCCATGCAGGGTTCAGTGGAGCAACCTCCTAGGTAAAATGAAGATAATTTCATGGAACTGCCGCGGGGCATGTCGTGACAAAGTCAGAGATCGTATCAAAGAATTTTTCCATAGGTATAATCCGGATGTTGTTATACTTCTTGAATCACATGCTAATAAAAAACAGGCGGAGCGTCTAATAAGAAAGCTGGGACCCCAATGGGATGGATGCTATCAGGAGAGCGTTGGCGCTTCTGGTGGCATCATCCTAATTTGCGCGGACCCCGGACATTCAGGTAACGGTGGTAAGTATTGATACGCAAGTGATTCATGCTGTGATTAGTTGTGGTAGTTTTTCATCAATTTTTTCCTGTGTGTATGCTAGTGTAATCCCTATAACCAGATCATTACTGTTCAAACAATTAATGAACTTAAATTTGCAAGACATTCCATGGATGATTATTGAGGACTTTAATTGTATAATTAGGCCAGAGGATAAAAGGCGGGGCAAAACCTTTACCTTAACACACTCAATTAAAATGTTTAGGGATCTTATAAATAGCCAAGGCTTAATAGATGTTGATCTTATTGACCCCCAACACACCTAGTGCAACAATCACCAGGGGGCGGCTAGAATATTATGTAGATTAGACAGAGTACTAGTAAATAGGGCGTGGTTCTTGTCCTTTCCCTAACAGACACTCAAGCCTCTGGCCAGATGTACATCGGATCATGCCCCTTTGCTGCTGGATCTACAATAGAAACAAAAAAAACCTAAATTATTCGATATGAACACTTTTGGTTCAGTTATAACCAATCTAGGGAGATAATCCAAAGAGAGTGGACTATGGATAGATCAGTGAGTCAAGCCTTAAGGGCTATTAAGATAAAAACCCTAGAATGGAACAAAAAGGACCTGGGCAATTTAGAGTATAGAGTGGAGAATGTCCTTGAAGATATCATGAAGCTGGAATTAAAAGATAGTTTAGTAGGGCTCTCATCAGAAGACTGTGGCAAGTTAAGGGCTGCATACCATCTTCATGCAGCACTCAGAAGGCAGATCACCATTAAGTGGTAGTCTAAGTCCAAAATTAATTGGATCAAGGGAGGTGATAGGAATTCAAAATTTTTTCATTTGAACACTCTGATTAGACAAAAAAGGAATCACATATCCACCTTAACATCTTGTGAGGGAGAGATCATTGAAAATGAAGACCTAATTAGGAATATGTTTGCTGAACATTACAGTAAACTTTGGAAATATGAAAGTACTCCAATGCTTCCAATTGATTGCTGGCCTGAGCTACCTCATTTACAATCTGAACACCGCTCTCAATTGATTGCCCCAATCACTAGCACAGAAATTAAGGAGGTGCTTTGGCACTTGTCTCCTGGCAAGGCACCAGGGCCAGATGGTTATACTGCTGAATTTTATAAGAACTACTGAGATATAGTGGGCACAAAAATCTGCAATGACATCCAATCATTTTTTCATGATGCACAGATTCCTCCTGCTTGGGCTGGGACAAACATAATTTTTATCCCTAAAAAGCAACACCCCAAAGTTATAACTGACTATCGTCCTATTTCTTTATGTAATGTCATATACAGGCTCACAGCTAAGATCCTTGCTAATAGACTGAACCCCTATTGAACATCCTTATTGATCCAGCACAATCAGCTTTTGTAGCAAATTGTTTAATTCAGGACAACATTCTAGTGGCCCAAGAACTTGTTCATTCCATGGGTAGAGGTAGAAACAAATGTATGCTGATCAAAGCAGACATGGGAAAGGCATTTGACAGGGTATCTTGGCACAGCATTAGTAATGTTTTAAAACTGATGAATTTTCCACCTGAATTCATTAATTGGGTACTTGCGTGTGCTACCTCTCCAATCTATAGATGTTGTATAAATGGTAGGCTATTTCACAATTTCACTAGCTGCCAGGGAATTAGACAGGGGGATCCACTGTCGCCTTATCTATTCATTTTAACCTCCCAAGTTCTCTCTTCCTTGTTAAACTCATAGGTCAGTAGAGGTAATATCAAACCTTTTAAATGTGGAAGTTTTGGCCTTAGTCATTTAACATATGCTGATGATTTATTAATCTGTATTGCTTCAACTAAAAGGAACTGTGTAAATCTCATGAAAATTTTTCAGCTTTATGGAATGTTAACAAATCAAAGGCTTAATCCACAAAAATCAAAACTTTATCTCCCTACTAAGTTACATTCTAATAGGGTGAACACCATTAGAGATCTTTTGGGCATTCAGTTGGGCAACTTCCCCTTTGTTTATCTAGGTGTACCTATTTCACCTAAGGCAATCCCATTAGGTAAGCATCGAACAATTATAGATAAGTTATCATCAAAATTGGCAGGATGGAAGAGATGTACTCTAAATCATGCTGGGAGATTAACCTTAATAAACTCTGTCATGAATTCTACCCCAATTTATTCTTTAAGTGTTTCACATGTCCTGGCTGGTATTCTTGGATCCATTGAGAAACTATCTAGAGAATTCCTGTGGGATGCAAATGGAGGAAAAAGGGGCTTAAACCTGATTAATTGGCACATAGTGCAACTGCCTAAGAAGGATGGGGGGCTTGGGGTCAAAAACCTATCTAACATCCGTATTGCTTTATTGGCAAAACGTATTCTTGCTATGTTAAGGGGGGAGTCAAGTTTGTGGACAAACTTAGTGACTGCTAAGTATGGGTATTTTCATCCATGGGCAAACACTTTAGGGTATAATAAAACACATAACTCTCATGCGTGGTCTTGGAAGATTATTTTACATGCAAGTAGCACTATCAGATATAGTTTTACAAAATCTATTGTCAATGGTAATCTAACTAGTATCATGGATGATCCTTGGATTACTGATATACCCTTTGCTTTTAAGCCTACTTTTATAAATGTTGAACACTTAGCCACAATGCACAAGGTTTCTGATCTCATTGCAAACAATACTTGGAACCTTAACTTGATTGCTTCTTGCTTTGGCCCCCATCTGGGCTCCAGGATACTTGCCATATTTTTGCCTGCTTCAAACGTCAATGATGATTCATGGGTATGGAAACCTGATGCACATGGTTGTGCAAATGCTACAATGTCTACAATTATCTATGTAATGACAGTGGCTCGGCCACAATATCTGGAGGGCTTTCTTGGAACTCCATATGGCAGATCAAAGTTCCTTCTAAGATTTCTATCTTTCTTTGGAAATTTTTACACAACCGTTTACCAACAAAAGATTATTTTCTGCGTTTTGATCGGCCGATAAACTCTGACTGCTCTTTCTGTGGATTTTTTGTTGAATCAAATGCACATCTTTTTTTTCAATGCCCTGTTTCTCTTCAGCTCTGGTCGATTTTCCAGCAGGAAACAAATTTCACTTTTACTTATATGGATTCATAGCATATAGGGGATTGGATCAAGTAGGGTCGTTTGCTTGACTGGAGATCCAAAAAAATTCTACTTTCTCTTTTTGCTTTTTGTTTTTGGGGACTTTGTACAGCTCGTAATGATCGCCATTTTAGTTCCAAGCAAGCAACCATGTTGTGTGTCTGGGAGCGGGCTGTCACCGCGCACGGGGAATATGTTCATACCCATGTTCCTATGACAAACAACCCCCAAGATCCAATTCGGATCCGGTGGGAGCCTCCGGTTGGCAATTGGGTCAAACTTAATATCGATGGATCTCTCGCGGATCCGTCGGTACCGGGGGGAGCAGGCTACATCATTCGCGATTCTAATAGCTCTTTTGTATCTGCAGGTTGCTGCAGGTAAATGGCTAGCGACATGTTGGAATTGAGGGCTGCTGGACTGCTACGGGGACTTGAAGAATGCAAGTGCAGAAATATCAAGCATATAATTGTAGAAACAGATTCTTTGCAGCTGCTTATAATTATCATTCGCAAATCCCATTGTCCTTGGAGAATCAGTAACTTAATGCAACATATCTGGGAGCTTCTAAATGATTGTAATGCTTATAATGTAATTCATTACAATAAGATTTGTAATAGGGCTGCGATCTTTTTTGCAAATTATGGTCAGGCACAACACTGCGACATGATTTTTTGTGAGGAGTCTCTTCCTGATGAGCTCCTCAGTATTTTGTACCAAGATGCGCTTTTGCATAATAGTTAATAGTTAAGATCTTTCCTTTAAAAAAAATAAGACAACTAACTCTAAGGACAACATAGTAAAGTAAAAGACATAGTACAACTCACAGTAAAGTAATGTATAGCAAAGTATAGAACTTTGTATGATAAAGATAACACATTGATTTGTAATGTCCAAGGCAAGGCATAGTCATGGTAAAGAATAGAGTATAGATATTGATATGATTGAAGCATGACCTATTATTTATTGCAATCAAAGTATAAGAATCAAAGGCATGATATTTACCGCTCATCTATTTGTGATAAAATCATCATTTGATTATTATTCTATCGTCTATGCTTCTATTGTACTGAGCATTTTCGTTTATGGGTATTCGATTTCCTTACATTGAGATTTTGCATGTGAGAGTTCTACTTAGAGAGATGTTGGAGGGCGCAGGACTTGGAGAACGCTGCACATGACTTGTCTATATCAAAATCATCCACTTTTCTCAATTGCATTTAGTTTAATGATTTATCTTTGCTTTAAAAAGATATTATGTTATTCCGCAAATCGAACTTCTTCTGAAATGTTGAACTTGTTGGAGATTGTGGTCTTTTCCTTCCTTGTTATAGACTGCATTAATTAGTTATGCCCTTTGATATTCTGATGTTCAAGCTTTCGCGATAAAGATCTTGATTATATTATTATTATATTTGATGTCACGTATACAAATTATTAAATGATCAATGTCATAGTATGATCAATAGTGTAATAGACAGTGTAACGCTCCTAGGGTCAACCTGACTGTCTACGTGATAGGAGGCCTGATTTTGAAGGCGTTACAAGATTAATAAGGTGTTACTAACTCTATGGGTTGCAATAAAAAAAAAGAAATGGGACATACTCCACATTCCATAAACCGTTGAAAATGGGAAACCACATCCCATAAATCGTTGAAAATGGGAAAAAATTGGATTGTTACTTTATGAATTAACGAGTGTACATAAAGTCTATAAAATCTTATTGATTTAATTTATGATGAAAATATTAATAACAAATATCAAATGCTTGTGTTGTTTTTTATGACCTCCTTACTCATTGATAGAACTTCCGAGACAACCAATTTAAAATGCTAATTAGAAAGTGAAACCAGGGCCGGCCTAAGGCCGAGCAAGTGAAGCCCTTGCCCTAACTTAAATGAGTCCTCCTAATAATTATTATTATATACGATCTATGTTATTTTGCTTTAATAGAAAAATCTGCAAATAGTTAATTCTGAAAAGCCAATAACAATTCCATTGATTGTTCACAGTAATTGCTAATTACAATCTTTGTCATTAATCTAAATCATAACTAATTCCTTATTTATTTATTCTACATTCCATAAACATAATATCCTTTAGATTTGTCATCCAAAATTGATTACTCAATATTTTATCATTATTAATATCTATTTCCAATCTACTATCCCTAGTCAAACTTCTATCTTTTGCTCTTAGAAGTTATTTCCTTATTTATTTAAAAGAGAGTTTAATTTTTTTTTCTATTTTGACTTTAATGTCTTTCAATTTTTTATGGCATTCATAATTTCCTTTTGAGAAAGTACAGAAGATACATATTTTTGAAATAATTTTATGAAATGTTTAAGATAAAAAATGTTAAGAAAAAATAAATGTTAAAATTATATTAATAATTTTATATTTTTTAAAATAATAACTTTTATTTATATTTAAAAAACCTTCACAGTACCATTTGCTTAGGCCCTTGAAGCCTTTGAGCCGGCCCTGACGAATCACGACGAAAAATCACATTTCTTAAAAATAAAAAGTAAGTTGTTTTATGCATTTGCTCTCAAATTACAAAAAGAAAAGATAAATAAAATAAAGAGCGATATTACGATCAGTCACGGATATTTCGGAAATTGAGAAACCCACTTAATAAGAAGATTTATTTATACTCATATTTTTATAAGTGAGGTGTTGCTATCTTTTTTTAATTGTCAATGAAAGACCCATGAATTTGATATGAGAAACGAATTGTCGGGTGGCACGTCATATAAGAACACAACTTTTAATAATAACAATGTTTCTGAGTTTTTAATTCAAAACGTCTCCATTGTGTTCTGGCATGTTATTATTAAATTAAATATACTAATAATTTTCAAACATATCTCTTATGGTCCCCGTTTGTAAACATGGCATCGAATAATCGAATGTGCATAATAACATAGAACATGGCAGAGTCGGACTTCTAATACTATCGATGTGGGGAGGGGGGCAAGGTTTTTGGAACTCGATATGGAGATATTAATAGTAACGTTAATAATAATTGTACTCGCCCCGCCTTGAGCACCATCTTTCAATATTTTCTTGGAACTGTAAAAGTTTGGAGATTTGCTGCGTAAGGGATTTTTTAGGGAGAGTTGTGTGTTAATTCTGATTAACAAAAAACTAGGAGCCCTATGTTTTTTAAAACATGTTTAAATTATGGAACAAATCCTACTAATGTTCTTAGATTGCTCAAGTTACTAATTTAACATCTTGCATTTTCATAAGAATTTTAAACTTTTTATTTTTGCGGACGTAATCCACCGAACGTTGGTTTCATTGAGCAGGCGTCCGAAATCACAAGAGTCGGTCAAAACGGACGCAGACCAAAGATGATCGCTTTCCAGAGGGGGCATCTGGGAGCGCAATGAGCAGAATCGAAAAGAAGATTAGTTTCGATCTTTTTTTACCATACTTGCATAGATTTAAATGGAAATTTGTATAACTTCCTTCCACCCATGATGCTCTAAATTCTGAGGACGAAACCTTCACCTTTTATACCTGTTAAGATCCATAACAATCCTCATTTTTTTTTTCTCCTCTTCTCATCTTTTCACATTCTCTCCACCATTGTTGTGTTTTCTGGCTTGCTCTAGAACTTTGGAGGAGGTCAAGCAGGTGGTGAAAACCTTGCCAAGGGTAAGCAAAAATAGCTAGAAGTCGATCCTTTGAATAAAAGAATAAAAAACACGTCGAAAAGGTGTGGTTTTGGGATATAGACCATGAGGGTAGTTTTATGGGCTTAAAAATGAATCAATTTTCGATTATTAGATGATTTTTTATGAGATTAAAGCAAAATATGATATCTTATTTAGGTTCTTATTATTGATATGATTATGTTTAGATGATCCTGAAATTTAAATCCTAAGTGACATGAAGGACATATGCATGAAGTAATAAGTTGTATGATACTTATACTGATGATGCATGTAGTAAATGATGTTATATTGTGTCTAGATTATATTAGATGTTAGGAGTAAATTTAGTTATGCTTAGGGATGATTTTTTGTGTGAAAAACTGAATGAAAACTTAAAGATGCCCCAATGACCTATGATACTACCGAACATAAAAAATAATCGATCCCAACGCCCAGTTCTTCTTGACAAGAGTGGTAAACATATTAGCCAATCGAACATCCAATTTGAAATGTCGAGAAAAAACTACGATTCAATGGTCGATTACAAACTCTCGACTATCGATTGATAATCCTCACCCAAATCATGAATTGCGTGACCTTGATAGTCTGGATGACTTTCTGGACATTTGGATCGCATCTGGCCTTTAATTGATCAAAAGGTAATAATAGATTGGGCATATGATTCATTCAGTAGAGGACCGATGATTTTTATGAGACTAGACGTCCGATTTATCCAACGAACGACAAATGATCCCTTATATTTCGAACGACTACTCGACATAATGGTCATCTGAAACTTGATTAGAGAACTAATTGTAATCCAAGTTAATAATTATGTTTTGAATTATCTGTTCATATGATTGCCCCTATACCTCATATAATGTTCATGATAATATGGAGACGTCATTTGCTTCCCGAAACCTTAATTGATCTTTTGGTGATTAAAAGATATGTTAATAGATTAAAAAATATAGATGGGAGGTTATTAATCTTGTATGACGCATTCTGCTTTTATGAAAGTTATCAACCTGGTGTGAGACACTCTCTTGATGTCAGCCTTACCTAAAAGTGGAGAGCTTTGTCAATTATATTAAAAGATGAAATGAATGGCTAAAGATAAATTAATGGATTATGTCCTTATGAAATAACATGAATGCCTTTTTTAGGAGAAAGATGAATGATCTCATGAACTATATAAATGATCATTGATGTTGACCTTTATCCATTTGAACTAAGAATGATCAAGGGTTGAAGATGTACATGAAAAGAATCATATATACCATCAATCTCCTATGATGATCTCTATGAAAATTAAATTATGTGTTATTATGTTTGTTTTCAAGCTTATACTTATGGATCATTCCCATGGATTATATTATTTTGACATATAACTTTATATTGACGAGAGAGTTTCCTCCTTGATCACCGCAAGTACTTGATTACCTTGCATGGCTTCGTTGATGTGTGTGCATGTTTTATATGTTTAGGTCAATTAATGTTTTATCTATGATCTTTTACATGTTTAGATATGTATTGGTAGACTATGATATGTACCTTTTTATTTTATTTTAGCTTTCGAACTTATATTTAATTGTTGTAATATTTTATTTTATAAGTCTTTCGCTAATACTTATAATTGTACCACACAAAAGGTCTTCCTGACCACATGGGCCAACTAAAAGGTCAAGTTACACAAAAGAATTGTACCACACTAAGAAGAGACCTTGCCATGTGGTGGGGTGAAATTTTGGGACATTACACTATTTATGTGATGTTTATGTTAATAAAGGGTATGAAAATGAAAAAAAAAAATCAATTTTCATTATTTACTTATATAAGAAAGAAAGGATATTTATTCAAAAGTTTTGGCAATTCAAATCAGCATCTATATGATGAGATAATTAAAGAACTTATCTTTTCTAATTATATTTGTAACTCCCTATATATGAAAAGATATCACAAACTATATTTCTCATACCTAGTCGTGAGAATTTAGATAATTTATTAATCAAGATGATAATGGTTTGAATTTCTATCTCATCATATAGTAACATAAAAAAATATGAAAATTGTAGGATTGTAAGTTTTATGAATTAGTTTTTTTATGATAACAAATCATATGAATGATATATATATATATATATATATATTAAAAGCAATAATGAAAGTCATATGCTTGAAAATTACTTTAACTAATTAATCTTACCTTCAAGTATATTAGTGGAACATGATTTTTTAGGAACTTAAATTGCAAAATCTACTGTCATGAGTTGATTGATTGATTGAGGCGATTGATCGATGACTTACTAGCTAAGTGCTTGCTTACATGTACATATGCATGGACAGTCCATGTAGTCCACATAGCAATTTCATTAATTGCTATTATGAGTAGTTCTTAATTCTAGTGATCACTGGGGCACGTTTGACAATGGAATAAGCTAGAATCAAGGTTGGTTCCAACTAATTACATCAAACGTCTCAATGTGGCCCGACCATGTCACATTATTGACTTGTGAAATTAGGGTTACGTGACCCTAGTTCCACATGTTTGCTTCCAGGAGTGTTCCACCTTTTTTTTTCTTTTCTGTTGACATTGACACTTTTTTATTTATTTTGCAAACTCTTTTTTTATTATTTTCTTCTTTTTACCTTTCTTATATAATTATTTAATTTATTATATAAAAATATTAATAATAAAGGATTAACATATTTATTAATTATTATTTCATTAAAAAAATTAATATTGCATTATATAATTAATTTTAAAAATTTTTATATTTAAATATATATTTTTTAACAATTTTCCCATAAAAATTTTAGTTTCATTAATAATAAAATTAGACTTTATATTCATATTAATCATTTTTAATTCAAAGCACATAAAAAATTAATCCATCACCTCTGCTTTTTCCTGTCATTAATTCTTCATCATCATTATGTTCCACTGCATCCAATCTATCAATTTAACTATTCATCGAGAACTTAGGAGAAACTATGGTTCTATTTCCAAACACAGCGTAGAAGATTTCTCTCTTGATTAATTCTGCAATAAGATTGATATTTATAATACAAGAATATTATATTATATTTATAACATTCCACCCCAATCAAGATATTATTTTCTATGGGTTTTTGACTCGTACGAATTTAAAACGTGTCTTGAAAGATGAAAGGGATAGCTATATATAAGCTCATGATCACCTCCGTATTTTGCACAAACTATTAGACCTTAAGTCATTACAATCTTCTCCCTAGCTAGTTCCGCCAAAGGTCTCCATGCAGCCTAGAACCAAGCCACGTTAATGGCTTGTGGAACTAGGGTTACGTGACCCTAGTTCCACATGCTTGGTTCCACCGGTGTTCCACCATTTTTTCTTTTTTTTTTGTTGGCGTTGACACTTGTTTATTTATTTTGCAAACTCTTTTTTCTTTTACTTTTTTCTTCTTTTTACCTTTCTTATATAATTAATTTATTATTACATATAAAATATTAATAATAAAGGATTAACATAATATTATTTATACTTATTATTTCATTAAAAATTTTAATAATTAAATATAATTAATTTGGAAATTATTTTTATATTTAAATAATATATTTTAAAAAAATGGTCTCCCATAAAAAAATTTAATTGTAATTTAATTTTTATTAATAATAAAATTATACTTTATATTTACAATAACCATTTTTAATTCAAAATCCATAAAAAAATAATTCATCACATGAACTCCTTAGTTGCTCATCATTACGTTTCACTCCATCCAAATACACCTCGAACTAATCTATTAATTCAACTATTCACCGAGAACTTAGAAGGAACTACGGTTTCGTTTCCAAACGCTATCTATCAATTCAACTATTCACCGAGAACATAGGAGGAACTACGATTTCGTTTCCAAACGCAACATAAAAGATTTCTCTCTTGATTAATTCTGCAATGAGATTGATATTTATAATACAATAATATTAATTATGTTATATTAATAACACCCTCGGCCCAATGAAGATATTTTTACTTTGAGATTTTTACCCACACGAATTTAAAATGCGTGTTGAAAGATGAAGGGGGTAGCTACATATCTGAATGTCCTCGATCCGTGTTGGCCCATGGCTCGTGTTTCCCACGTGGCTCAAGTGAGAATGCAAGGTTGATTCTGATACCATTTTGTAATACCATGAGCCCAATTAAGATATTATTCGTTTTGAGCTTTTGGCCCGCATGAATTTAAAACACTCTTGAAAATTGAAGAGGGTAGCTACGCTCATGATCACTTTCGTATTTTGCCTATGTGGGACTATTCAATCAAACTGTCTTAATTCTTAGACCTTAGGTCATTACAATATTATATTATATTATATATTGTTAGTTCGAATTAATAGAACTAATATGGTCATGAGGTTGACGAGTCCGCAAATGAAGGCGAAGGTCAATGTGTTGGATCAAAACCTTACATTAAAAAGTGTTTACTTCTTTACTGTTCTCTTTACTTATCTTGCATTACCTTGTGTAAATTGGATTTATAGTAATTATCAATTTCATTTTTATCACTTTCATACGTTTTGAGTTAAACACATTGTTGTAAAACGCAGCCCGGCCCGGCCGGTCGGACCAAACGGACCGGTGTATGCTTTTGGAACGGCCCGCAAGTCACCTCAAACCCCACCTCGAGGTTGACCCGGTCAAAATTCGGGTTCAACCGCCCGACCCGTCGGGTTTGAGTGACCCGGTCGGGTCATGAAAAAAATAACTAGGATAAAAGAAAATTTTATTGCAGGACACATTGCTTTTATTTATATTATATATATTCTTAAAATTTATGCTTCTAACTTTTTCCCATTTTTGTTATATTATGGTTATGATTTATAATTATGATATTATTTTTATCTTTTACGTTATACTATTTAATTGATACTTATGTTATTGTATTATTTGACTTATTAAATCATTTCACTTTATTATATTTTAATTTATTTATTATACATCTTACAAGATAATAAGAATATGAGAAAATTTTATTTAACATATTCTATTTTTTTATTAACATATGTTGTGCGGTCCAACCCGGTTCGACCGGTTCAACCTGACCTGGTCATCAATCAGAGTCGATGGTCAGGTCGGGTTTTACAGCATTGGTTAAACATCAATTAACTCCCTCCCTACCCCCACCCAACCCTTCTTGATGTCTTGCATTTTATATAATTCTAAATGATAAAATCATTATCTTTTCTCTCTTGGGATATTCTTTGAATAATGCCTATGAAAAAGCAAGTCACTATTGTCTTTTATTAATTTAAATTAATAATTTATCATTACTTAACCAACAAACTACTATCCAATTTCTTTATATTCCTTATTCCTTTTGTTTTGGAGGATCATGAGATGAAGAGAATGATAATCATGATGGACATTTAGTATTGGAGGACCATGTAATTTGGATTTAATTTTTTGCTATTTTATTGTTGAATGATTTGAATTTTTGACTTCCTAATTAATCAGTACTATGAAGCATCTTGATTTCTCATAATTTAGGAGATGATATTTATTATGCATGAACTATCACTCATTTTCATCATTAAGTTTCTATTATTTCTATTTATCCTTTTATATCGTATCCATTTATTATTATTACATATTTCATAATAAAAAGATAAGAACAAGGTATTCTTTTCAAGCATATGTTTAATGTCATAAACAATTATATTATAATGATATAAGCATTGAGTAATTAGAGTCAATTTTTTCTACGTGTTGAAAGGGTTTAATTTGAAAAATATAATCTATGCACTCAACTTTTTATTTATATTATGTTATCTTTCTTTATGCTTTGTATCGAGAATTGAATAAAAAAAATGTAACATTGAGCTATCTTTTTCATAAATCAAATTTCTCAAATTTTATGGGAAATTAAACTTGTCAAAAAGTTCAAAATTGGACAACCAACCAAAAAGATAGCCAACTAGTCAAGAAGTCGATCGAAGCTTCTCAACCGACTAAGCTTAATAAGCTAAAAAGGTTGACTAGTAGACAAGAGAGAAAGGTGCATCAGCTCAAGTATATACACTAACATAGCTGCCCAGGGTAATGTTTGATCGAATAAAGTAGTAGAGGGATGAATTTTGAAGTTTTTGCATGGTAGGTGCTTGGTCGAAGCACTAGCCAAAGTTAGGTTCCATCGGCCAAGGAAGTGGGTGATGTCTATAGAATTTGAATTGAAGAACTAGCCAAAGCACTTTCGAGAAAGAGAAGCAATGCTCATATTTGTCCAACTAGTTAGGAAGTTTGATCGACCAACCTAGATTGGTCAAAGTCGACAGAAATTTGATGGATGGATAGTTGCTTGATGAAGTCAGACCGCACAGATGGCGGACTCCACTGGTGCTACATAAGTAATGACTCCGGATTGGATGAGGAATCAGTAAGTGAAAGAGGAAGGAGTCCTCAGCGAGTCCCGAAATGGCGCGGACATTCCGGACGCTGCGTGATGCTAGTGAAGTAGAAGTCAAGGCAAAGAAAGTGGAATCCAACTAGACATACGAAGTCAAAACTAAAGACGAAGACCTTGAAGAAGCCCAAACAACGGCATTGGAGGCGTTGCCGACTTTGGTGAGGCAAAATGTTACTGGGGAGTTTTCCCGTGTTATGATGCGCGAAACTTCACGGCACCAGTGCCACTCAACTTAAAGCTCTCGACACCGAATCATGAAACACATGCAGCCATCTCATATTGCATAATATTGCAGAGTACAAGTATCCTTTCTTAGGGCATTATCTTGTAAGGCCATCCTTATGAATGACGACGTTACCTGTAGGCTACGTCTTTTACATTTTTGATTTTGTAATAAGACTCATCTACCTATGATACATTAGGGAGGAGTTCACTAGTGCATTCCTAGTCCAAATGTATGTTATGTTTCATCATATTTAATGCAAAAAAGCTTTTCTTAATTCTAGTGTCTAGCCTTGAGTATGGGGTGGCAACCACGTCGTGACCTTTCTCGGTGCCCCATGGTTCTTCGACTACCCCTTTCTCAAGCGCCTACATTAGTGTCTCAATGTGCTAATACCGCAGACCCATGACGAGTAGTCCTATACTTTGGTCATGTTCGTGATCGAATAACTATAAGAGCGACCCTTGGCATAATCGTCTCGACCATAAAACTTTCACTGCAAACTCAAAATAGGCTTGGTTAGGCGCCCCTTCGCCTAGTCGCCGCACAAGGACTCGTGTCTGATAATGACCCCATGACATGAACACCCCTAAATAAAGATATAAACTAAAATGATCGGATAATTCATAACTCTTATCGAACTTTACCCTCTTTCTTAATTATGTTTTCAAACTTTATTTTGTAATGAGATTATCCTCCAACAATTGGCTTATTTTAGCAACAATCGGGTATCACCCCTTCCTCTCACCCTCTTTCCAATGGCCTTGCCGTCAATGGCGAGAGAGTGGGTGGGGGTGGCTCCCCTTCCTCATTGACTGGAGGAGTCGCCTCCCCTTTTCGCGATGGTAGGCAACATACCCCCCCTCTCCTCTTCACCAAATTGCCGACAAAATGGGGCTGCCGTCCCTCTCTCCATTTTCCTCTCTCTCTCCCCCAACAGCCTTACCGGCGATGGAGGGAGCGGGGGTGTGGGACCCCTCCGCTTGCGGCTTGTACTTTGAGCGTGCCGTGTGCAATGGGAGATGCTACCTGAACGAAAATGACTTGCGAACTCGGGACTCCCTCTGATGGTTTCTTCCACCCGATTGTGAGCTTCTTATATGGATGCACTTTCAACCATGGAGTCTGCCCCTTTCATGTCCGTTATCATTTCATCTGCTCGGGTGATATGTCCGGTCATCGCACACAAGCTGCTCCATTCGACAAGCGCTTCTAACGCCTCATCGAGTCGAGAATCACACCCGTGATGTCCATGGCGGTCATCTACAACATTTCCCACTTGACCAGTATAATCATGCAATTTCAACACTTACATTATTCATGTAATATTATTGCAACTTCAATACTCCCACTATCTCTGAGGTACTAGTTTGGAGATAAAAAATTTCTTTGACTCATATACTATCGAGTCCCATTAAACCAACATGATTAATGAATTTCCAGATGCAATTCCTTTTGTGAAGGAATCATCCAACATATCATGGATAGGCATATAGGTCAAAATCACTTCTTTTTTTCCACACTATTTTGAATATAATGATATTTTATCTCAATGGCGATGTTTGGTACAAAAATTTTGAGAAAACGTTAGTTTTCGAGAACTAATCGATTAGATAAAAAAGTTTAGGTTGGTGTTTGGATGAAAAAATATAATAGTGGGAATTTAAAAAGTTGATTTGATAGATAAGTTTTAGTGGATGTTTGGATAAAAAGTAAGAAGTAAAGATATATTTTATTATTTTATGAATATTATTTTTATATTATTAATTATACAATATTTTTACAATTAAAAATTAGATGAAGAAAATAAGTAAAAAATAAATATTTAACATCATATTTATATAAAACAATTATATAATTATAACTTATTTAGAATATCATAATTAATAAATTAATTATTTTATACTAATATTATTAATAATTGTTGTAATATCATACTAGTTAATTTTTATTATGATATATGATAAGTAAAATAAATAAAAAAATGTACGTCAACATTTAAAATAGTAAATATATTTTTCATAATAAATAATAATGAAATTTTTTATTTTATTATAACACTAAGTAAATTGTAATAAATAATAAATGTACTTTTTTTGTTATTAGACATAAATAAATTATAAATTTATGATAATATATAATATATGCATATAATATTATTATTAAATAATAGGTAATCGGACTAAAAGTAGCTCCAACTACTTTTAGACCTATTAAAAAATAAAATAAAGTCGGTTGTTCTTGTTGTTAGCAAGAATTTGGAAAGTTCTTGATAACGCGAGAATTTCTAGCCGGAACTTTTGGCCAGAGGTCACGTGACGCATGTGTTGTTTATCAGAACAAAGGGTTGTTCTACCCATTGCTCTGCAAACAAACACAGCCAATATGTTTTTCTTTAGAACTGTTAGTTTCATTGTTTATCAAACTTATTGCTATTTGATTACAGTATATTTGAAGTGGTCCAGTGACTAAATTGAGTTCTAATTCTAAGAGAAAACATTACTCCATGTGTGGCTACTATATTGCAAGCAATGTATTCAGCTCTTGTGTGCGCCTTGCCACACATTCTTATTTCTTGCTTCCTCAAGAAATGACTGATTCACCCAACAAAAATAAGTGAATTTCAGACATTCTTTCCTCATCAAGCCACAAGATGAGAGGCATTGCAAGAATCTTCTTAGGCCTATTGAGAAAAAAATCAGTAGCCTTCGCATCTTTCTTCTCTTCCATCATCAGCTAGTTGACTTCCAAGACTTCACTACAAACCTCTCATTCAAGCCCTCAAATCCCATCCTTCTTTTTCACCGGATGAAGTTACTTGGCGTTCTTCTTCTAATAACACGAGCTAAGGGGCAGTTGGTTTCACCGGATAAAGTTACTTGGCTCTCTTCTGACCACACGTTTCTCTGGATCATCATAGTGTACTTCCACATATCCACTCAGAGGAAAGTCTTTTCATAATGGATGTTCCTCGAAACCATAATTTGTTGATATACGGCGTAAATTTGAATGATTGATGGAAGAAACACCAAACATATCCCATACGATGATGTGGACTTTTGGTCATTGATATCAACTCCGGAATCCACATCTGAGTATCCTATAGCCTCCAATGCATCAGCTTCATATGTCAATCTCAATTATATTTTGCCTTTCAGATATTGTAGAATTCTCTTAATCAATGTTATTAAAACCAGACCGGACCGACCGATTCGACCACGAACTGGCACTTAGTCCGGTCTGGATTGACTCTAAAAATTGCTATGAGTGTCAAACCAGAAAACATTCGGTTGAATCGGAAAAAACTGGCAAACCATTGAACCGGTAAAAAATCGGTTCAACTGAATTTTGAAAAAAAATCAAGTTAAGATGGAAAGTAAGTTGAATGAAATGGAAAGAAAAATAAATAAAGAAGGTATTAATGAAGGAATCGGGCTAGCTGGATCAAAATTTAATTGGAAATACAAAAATAAATGTAGGGAAATAATTAATAGGTAGAAAACAAATTCGAAAGTAGAGAAATAAATAAGGCGTAAATTAGGGAATGACGTAAATGTAAATATAGGAAGATAATTAATAGGTAGAAAAAATCAATTTGAAAGTGAAAATATAAATATAAAAATATAAATAACAATAAAATAATTGATTAACTATTATGTTTTTCAATATAATAAATAATTTGAAAAAGAAGCCTAATTCAACTATAAACATGAAAAGAAGGGAAATAAGGAATAATGGGAAAAATGAAAATAAACAAGAAAATAAATGTGGAAGGATATACAATTAGAAGAATAATTGGAAATAAAAAAAGATGAAAAATAAAAAGTGAATGAACTTTAAATAAAGTAATATAAAATCACTGATATTATATTAATAATAGAAAATTAATAATAATCGATTAGATTTGGATAGTTTAACTTTATACAATATGTCAAAAATAATTTTATGTTAATTTATGATTATTAGTATTTTATTACAATAAAATATAATATATTAATTGTTATATTTATTCAAGATTAATATAAATATTATTATTTTAATAAAAATCTGATTCTTTATGGTTGAACTCGATCGAATTGGTCCAACTATGACCTAGTTGAGACGCCGGTCGAGTGGCCGGTCCGGTTATAATAACATTGCTCTTAATGGCCTCGACCTTTTTGATATTATGACATCTGCTAGCCAAGCTTACTACATAAGCTAAATTTGACCGTGTACAAAGCATTGCAGACATCAAACTACCCACCGCTTGTGCATAAGTCTAAAGGTTTTTATCCCACATAGGACATTGACTTTTTTCAATTACAAGTGGTGTAGATGTGGGACTATAATTTTGCATCTCGAACTCAGTATCTTATTAATATACTGATCTTAACTTAAACTCAGTATTCTTGAGTTTCTATCTCGAATATTTTGAATGCCTAATACAAAGGATGCATGTCTCATGTCTGACATTTTAAATTGTTTACTAAATTTATTTTTTACTTCATTGAGCATCATGACATCATTATCAGCGAGCAGGATATCATTTATTTTCAGTGATAATATCATAAAATTGCTCTCACTTTTCTTGATCTACACACAACGATCTAATTTGTTCGCTTTAAAATCAAATTGGACTATCATCTCGTGAAAATTTAAGTAGCATTATCTAGATGATTATTTTAAGGCATATAATAACTTTTCAGTCTATACACCTTATCCTCTTGATGCATGTCAATATCTTGTTGAGTATAACACTTGACAACTAATCTAGCTTTGAGCCCATAAAAAGAATCGTCAACTTGATACTTTCTCTTGAACACTCGCTTATACCCTGTGAATTGCCTACCTTCCAGTAAGTCACATAGTGTCCATACTCTGTTTCGATCGATTGAGTTCAATTCACGTTTCATGGCATACGATCATGATTCTGACTCATTAGAAGTCATTGATTCTTTATAAGTAATAGGATTTGTACTATTCAATGTCAATATGAACGGAATAACATGAAGTCTCACACTCATACAACACATAATCATCCAAATGTTTAAGATTTGTCTGTAGTCTCTTGTTGTCGATTATACACATGGCATGTGTGTTCCTTCACTTCATCCAAATGTACAATATTCTGTGTAGCATCAGTGTGTGTTCAGAGTTGAATCAACTATCTCTTAGAGTCATCAAGGGATCATTATTCTCTTGAATGCAATGCTTTTCATTTTCTGTAAAAGTAGCACATCGACTCTCTATAAGACCTATATTTAGGTGGAAGAATCTATATACTTTGGAATTTTGATTATTTCCAATGAATCTGCATATTTTCATTCTAAAGTCCCATTTGTCCCTCAACTGATTAGGAACTAATATATATGCTTTACATCCCCATTTTTGGAGATGGGCAAATTTAGCCTTCCTGCCATTTCATAACTTGTATGACGTCAATTCTATGGATTTCATGTGAATTCTATTTTGTATGTAACTTGTGGTCAATATTGCCTCTGCCCAAAACTTTTTGTGAAGATCCGAGTCGGACAACATACATCTTACTTCATTTTGTTATGACATATATGACATCGTAATATTATATGTATGCCTTTTATAATGCGGTAACTTTTAAATTCTCGAGAGGTATACTCTCCTCCTATATCTGTCCTTAAGCATTTGATAAGTCTTCCCAACCTTTTTTTAACCTCTATTTTATATCTCTTGAAAGCTTCAAAAGTTTCAGTTTTTCATTCTAAGAGATAAACATAATAATACTTAGAATAATTATCAAGGGGAGGGGAGGCCTCTCCCCCCACCCCTCGTTTTCCTACACATGTGGCGTAGGGAAAGCCCCCCCCCCCCCCCCCCCCCCCCTTCCCTGCATGCACCAGCGTAGGAAAAGGGAGGGGCGAGCACGCCCCCCTCATTTCCTTGTACACGCCAGCGCAAGGAAAGGGGGTGCCTCACCCCCCTCTGTGACCTCCTCCCTCGTTTCCTTGTGCGTGCTGGTCCCCTCCTTTCATTGTGTGTGTCAGTGCCGAAGTTATTTAATATTTTTAATATTATTTATATTTTAATCATGTCACATGAATAAGTTGCTCACATGGGGCAGAGATGAAAGGATGGCAGGGACGCCACATGGACAACGCAATTAAGAAACGGCCGATCACATGACAAAATGGCAATTGATAAAATAAGTTAAAGATGGATGACATTTTTGTTACAAAGTGAAATTGGAGGATATTCATTGAGAAAATGGCAAAAGTTGAAGGGTATTTCATAAATTTATCCACAAAGTAAGTTATGTCCAATCATAAACTTTTTTGTCTTTACCAATTGTCACACAACCATTATAGATTTAACTTCTAATTTCGTCGAATCCTTGGTGCATACAAAACTTCTTTGAGTATTATGAACCTATCCAATGTCACTCCATGTAAATTATTTGCTCCCCCCTTTATGCAATTTTTTGAATTCTATTAAACCTTCTTTTGTCTTGGCAATGTGGCGGTTTGCTCCATAATCAATCCACCACCCTTCTATGATTGTTGTTGCAGTATTGCACTCATCGACATCGAGAAATGTCATATTGCTTGAACTTGTTCTATTGACTATCGTCTTTCCACATTGTGGACTCTTGTTTTGTCTATGTCTAAATGTCGTAGGACAATTGGATCTAAAATGATCAAATTTTCCACAACCCTAACAAGCTCCATGTTAAGCCTTCTTGGCTTTGGGCTTGAATTGCCTTCTATTTGGTTCAAGAGGCTTTTTGTGATGAGTCACGTGAACCTCGTCCTCTTGCCCTTCTTTATTTTTCTTAGCTCAAAGATTTTTATTTTCTTCTTTTCCTTAGTCATGACTTGCTCGATGGCCAAGATAGAAGGCAATTGTGCCACTTGCTTGATGGACTCATTCACACGAAAAATAAGTAGAGCCATATCGAATGTAGGTGACAAACTATTTAGGATCTACATGGTTTCAGGTAAGGAGCATCTTGTAGTCTCTCCAAGTCTTTGACCATGATTGACATATTTTGATACGTTGTCATATATCATTTTACATATAGTGTATTTATGTAATAGGAGCATTAAGTTCATATTTGTCTTGGATGCATACTTGTCCTTCAAGGCATTCTAAAGTTCATGTGCACTTTTATGTGTTTCAAATACTCTTTTATGAGCTAAGTTCATTTCATCTGTGGCCTCTTTGGAAGCGTTGGGGGCAACATTGTCAATATATTTTTATAAATTATCATGAACTAGATCATAGTGATTTTTTCGACTTCACATATCATAGTTAGTGCCATTAAAGCATGCCAACTTAGCCAGTTCAGTGGCAATAAATTTTGGCATCTTTTTTTCTTTCATCAAAGAGGATTTGCTGGGATCACTAGTCGGAGTGCATCGCAAGCGAAATTGAAGGCTGGCGAAGGTTCGCAACAATCGTGGAAGGGCTCCGGCACTGTCAATTTTAGGTCTCCTACTCATCAGTCGTGTGCACTAAAGACGTCGCAAAGGGGTTCACTGGATTCGCAGCAGCTTTATCGGCATTCGTTTGTCATCTGGAGGTGTCAGAATGGGCACGAGATGGTGTAGGATGTCGACGAATGAGAAGGGATAATGGAAATAAAAAAGAAGCAGTTCATCAGAGTTCAGGAAAAGAAAAAAAATAGTTCATCAAAGTTCACCTTTGCTCTGTTACCAATGAACGAAAATGGCTTCCGAATTCGAGGGTCCATCCGATGGTTTCTTCCACTCAATTGCGAGCTTCTTATATGTATGCACATTCAACCATGGAGTTCGCCCCTTCCGCGTTCGTTGCTGCTTGCTCGAGCATTTGCCGGTTGTCACGCACAAGTCGCTCCATTCAATGGGTGCTTGTCACGTCTCATTGAGCCGAACGCACTCTTGTGATGGCATGACTATGGTGGTCATCTACAACACTACCCCTCTCCCCCTCTCCCTCTGGCCGCTAGCGAGAGAGGGTGGTGTGGTCCTTCATACCTTCTCCCGGTGTCCTTGGCAAGGTCGTCAGAGAGAGGAAGAGGAGGGTGACACCCATTTCGTTCTTTTATTTTTATTAATTATTATTTTAATATTTTATATTAATTTTATTTTTTTAGTTGTGTATCATGTGGGCAAGAATGTTGCAAGCCCGGTGATGCCGGTTAAAAGGACAATTGATGAAATAAGTTAATTGTTGAAGAGCAATCTCTAATCAAGTGAAGTTTGAGAATAAAATTGGAAAGTTTGTGTTGGAGCAAAGTTTTAATTTCATATAAAAATATATTTTGATGATACAAATCTCGAAAGATTAAAGTTAAATGCTGAAAAAGTTTAAATAAAATCGGATAACTTTATGCATTAAACTTTGATTAAATAATTGACTATGATATTATTAGATTTTGGATGAATGATGAATATCAAAGTTGTAGAGAAACATGTTAGCTATCCATAGAATCTAAGATTATCTAATTTGGATAATTGTGTAAAATGTTATGCTCAAAATAATGTAGGTTGATCAATCTGTCGATTGATACAATGCAGGCCAGTTGAGACGATACCGATTGACCGATCGAAGACACAGATTGACCGATCAATACATAAGCTACCCAGACTCACATCGAGACTATACCAGCCGATGCACCAGTCGACCGATCAACTCAACGGGTGGAAATTGAAATGTTAAGACTATACAGGTCGATAGTCCGGTCCACCGATCAGTTGCGGTCAGTGAAAAAAGAACTCAATAGTCATATAGACCGATCGACCGGTCCATTAATGCAGTTGACTGGTTCCCTACTAACATGAACAGTAATGACTATTTTTCAAGGAGAAAAATGTGAAAAAAATTTTGGATGAAATTTTCACACATACAAGCCTATAAAAGGAGTGCCAAAACCAAAAGCAAAAACATCAATCTAAGCATTGAAGGAAAACTTCAAGTTATCAAAAAGGAGATTCTCTTCCTTGAACTTATCATTTTAAGTTTTCTTTTATTTCTCTCTTCTCTTTCTATGAGCATTCTATTGTAAAAGGAAGAAATTATTTTTAGAAAGATTGCGAGAGCTCCTGTGTCAATGAAGTTCCAAATTTTACCTATTGAGCGAGAGAAAAGATTAGCTTCCTAGGAGGAGATGTTGTCTTACCTCTCAAAGTGGATAAAATGCTGTTGATGTAAAAGGAGTTCTTCTTTGCCCCATTTGGAATTAAGGAAGAGTTTAGTGGAATCTCCAATGATCTCGAGGTCGAGAAGTCGGAGCGGGGACGTATGTCAAGGTGAGGCCGAACCTCGTCAACAATCACCCGTGCACTTTGTGTTTGCATTCTCTCTCTCTATCCCTCTCATATTATGTTTATGATTTGAATTGCATTGATTTAAAAGGTTTAATAAATCGACTTTAAGCTTCCGCGATGATTTTCGTGAAATCGATATTTTTTGTTGAACACCAAATCACCCCCCCCCCCCCTCTTGATGCCTTTCGGGATCCTACAATTGGTACAAGAGCGGGTTGCTTTTGTTTCGATTTTTAAACATCTTGTTTCAAGATTTAATCGTCTTGTTTTAATATTTAACCATATTTAGAATCATGGCATCAAGTGGTTTAGTTTTTTTGAAGGTCAATCAATTGTTTGTCCTCCGCATTTTAATGCATCAAATTTTGCTTATTGAAAAATTAGGATTCAAGCATACATGTGTTCCATTGACATTGACATGTGGGACATTATTAAAATGGACTATTATTTACCCAAAAAAATTACCTTCAGATCATGACGAATGACAAAAGATTTTTTCAAAATTGGACTGGAAGGCTAAAAATATTTTCTATTATGCTTTGGATTCAACAGAATTTAATCGGATTTCCAATTGTGAAAGTGCAAATGAGATTTGGAAGAAACTCCTATGAAGGAACAGATAAAGTTAAATAATCTAGATTAAATATTTTAAATCATTAATATGATTCTTTTAAAATGCAAGAAAATGAATTCATAAATGATATGGTTGTGCGATTTAACGATATTGTGAATGGCTTAACCTTCTTGGGCGAGCCAAGAACTAACCCCCAAAGAGTAAAAAAGTTCCTCAGGTCTCTTTCCTTCAAATGCATACAAAGATGATCGTGATTGAAGAAAAAGACTTGAATAGTATGGATTTTTTTATGGTCTAATTGGTTCACTATCAACTTATGAGATCGAAATGCCAGAAGATTAAGAAAATGCCCCTAAGAAGAAAACGTTGACATTGAAAGCAAACGGAAAAGAAGAAGACTCAAGTGAAGAGGAAGTGGACGAAAAAATACTCGCACGCTACACAAAAAACGCTAGATAAGTATCTTAAGTTGATGAAAAATAAAGAAAAAAATGAGAAGCCAAAGAGATGAATACATAAACATTATCGAGAAAGAAACTCAAGTCTCATAAAAATTGACAAAAAAGAGACATTTCAAAAAGGGAAGAAGAAAAAGTATGAAAAGTCAAGTGAAGATGAATCAAATGACTCATCAAGTTCCTCCAGTGCAGATGTATACCTATGCGTAATAGTACATAACGATGAGGTAACTTCTAACTCTTTTGATTCAAATAATGACTCATCAAGTTTTTCTGAAGAAGATATTTCAATTGATGTACACAAAGAGCTTTCTTTTCTTATAAAAAGATATTTTGCACTTAAAGAGGAAAATGAAAAATTACTACATGAATTTGAAAAATTAAAAGAAGAAAAAGACACATATTATGTGAAAAATAAAATTGAATATTTGGAAATTACACATGCATGTGAAATTGTAAAACTAACATGTTCTTTAGAAAAGTAAAACATGAAAATATTTTTTTGAAAAATGCACAAAATAATGATAAGACTATTTCTCATAAAATAAAAAATAATCTTAGGAATCATTTTGAACATAAAAACTCTTATTAAAAATCTAATCATTTTTATAATAGAAAATCACATTTTAAATACTTTACATGTGTATTTTATGGTCGTTACGCATATCAATGCAAAATAAGAAAATTATCACAACATGACATGATTGGAATTCCAAAAGGAACATTGTCTATCATAATAAGACCCAAAAAAGTTTGGGTACCAAAAGTTACATAATTATTTTTTAGGTGTGCCTCACGTATAAAGCAAAGGACAAGTGGAAAAATGTGAATGCATAAAGGTTATAGTAAAAGTATCATTTACTTTTTATTTCACTCAAATTTTCAAAATTACTATTTCTTTGAAAGAAAGAGGAACATATAAAATAAAAAAAAATAGTCATAGTGATAGAGGGTGCATGTTAAAATCTTCCAACTTTATTTTTGACATATCATTGTTTTATCAAAGTTTTATACAATATTTTAATTCTTAATACAATTTTTGACTTGTGGCTTTCATGACCTCGAGATCAATTTGATTTCATTTTACCATTATAAAATAGCCATAAATTTAGGGGGAGTCATTTTTTCCTATCACATATTTTACAACTCTTTTTTTGACTTTACATATCTCTTATATGACAAAAGGGGAGAATGACATTTTTAAAAATGTCATGATTAAGGTGGGGTTACATATTGTTACTTATATGCTTCATGTGGAAATTATTTTTTAATGAAACAAACAGAGGAGAAATATGATATGAATATAAATTTATATGAATAGTATCTTACAATTAGTACTTATATGAATATCTATCATTGTAAGAAAAATTAAGTTTTAGGGGGAGTAAAATTGATTTTACAAGAGTTTACAACTTTTTCGCAAATTATATATTTTTCATATTTCTCGTTTTATCTTCATATAAAAGGGGGAGATTCATGGAGCAAAGTTTTAATGCGATATAAAACTATATTTTGATTATTCAAAACTCAAAAATGCTGAAAAAGTTTAAATAAAAAGGGATAACTTTATACACTAAACTTTGATTAAATAATTGACTATGGTCTTATTAGATTCTAGATGAATAATGAATATCAAAATTGTAGAGAATCATATTAGCTATCCGTAAAATATAAAATTATCTAATTTGGATAATTGTGCAAAACATTATACTCCAAATAGTGCATGTCAATCAATATGTCGGTTGATGCAATGCAAGCCGATCGAGAGGATACCGATCGACCGATCAATACATAAGCTGTCCAAATTCACGTCGAGACTAGACCGGCCGACTGATCAACTCAACGAGCAGAAATCAAAATGTCAAGACTATACGGTCGATTGACTGGTCGATAGTCCGATCGACCGACCAGCTGTGATCAGTGAAAAAAAAGAGCACAACGGTCATATAAATCAGTCGATCGGTCCATTAATGCGGTCGACCAGTCCATTAATGCGGTCGACCGATCCCCTACTGACATAAATAGTAATGACAATTTTTCAAGGAAAAAAATGTGGAAAATTTTTTGGACGAAATTTTCACACATACAAGCCTATAAAAGGAGTGTCAAAGTCAGAAGCAAAGACATCCATCCAAACACTGAAAAAAACTTTAAGTTATCAAAAAAGAGATTATCTTCCTTGAAGTTATCATTTTAAGTTTTCTTTTCTATCTCTCTTCTCTTCTTGTGAGCATTCTATTGTAACATAGAGAAATCTTTTTTAGAAAGATTGTGAGAGCTCCTTTGTGAAAGAGGTTCCAAATCTTACCTCTTGAGCGAGAGAAAAGATTAACTTCCTAAGATGAGAGGTTGCCTTGTTTTTCGAAGTGGAAAAAATATGGTTGATATAAAGGGCGTTCTTCCTTGCCTCATTTGAAATTAAGGAAGGATTTAGTGAAATCTCCAACGGTCTCGAGATCGATAAGTCGGATCGGGAACGTAGGCTAAGGTGTGGCCGAACATGATCAACAATCACTCGTGCACTTTGTGTTTGCATTCTCTCTCTCTTCCTCTCATATTATATTTATGATTTGAATTGCAGTGATTTAAAAGGTTTAACGAATCAATTTTAAGCTTCCGCGATGATTTTTGTGAAATCGATATTTTTGGATTGAACATCAATTCACCCCCTATGCCCTTTGGGATCCTACAGTTCGAGCACAATAAAAATTTTTACTTCTAATAATAATTATAATATATTAATGATATAATATAAAAAATTGAGTCGAAGATACATTTGAGTTTTGTAATTTGAATTCACTCTCGAACTCGATATGTTTTAGTATTTTTCAACTTAGTCAATCATCGGTTAATTTTCTCATTATTTTCAATTTTTTTTTCTAAAAAGACTAAATTATGCTTCTCTCATATTTATATATATAATAATAATAATTAAAAATAGAGATGTGATGTTGCCCCTGTTCATGCCCCCTGTCAGAGAGCAGTCCCCACCCCCCCCCCCCCCTCTCCCACACCCATTGTACCCCCTCCCCCATGTCGCCGCCGCAACCCCCCCTCGACATAGCACATTGCTTCCCCTGGCATGCCATCCCCTCCCCCTCCGTCGTGTGTATCAGCAGCCCCCACCACCCCGGTGAAGTCGTCAGCCCTCACCTACGCCCACACGAAGCCATGAGCCACCCCCACCCTCGCCCCTCGCCCGACCTAGCAGAATCAGACAGATATATTAAATCTATAACACCCGAGACATTTATCGGAAAAGAAAAACAAAAGGAAAAGATAAAAAAGGGGAATAAAAGAAGAGATAAAATTTGAGTTTGATCTGATTTAATCAGGGAGAAGTTAAATTCTGATTTAAATTATAATCATCTCCCTATAAATATGAGGTCAAATCAAATCAAAAACCCCTTTTCGTTTATCTCACGAAGCCGGCCCTAATTGTCCCCATACGTGCGCCCTTTTCATTATTTTCATCCCTGATCCGTCGCCGCCACAGGGGACGTGCAGGAGGACGTGAACCTCGATGAACGTGCACATAAACCGAGAGGGACCGACAGAGGAAGAGGAAGAGGCAGAAGAAGAAGAGGAAAATGAAGAGGAAGAAGAGGACATCAGTAAATTTCTCAGACAGAAACTTCGAGGTATGGAACTATGGTAGATTCGTAATAGAATCTTGGTTTTAGACTTGAAGCATGTTCTAGGTTGTTCCTGATTACTGTGCAATGTTCTATGATGTTAAACTGTGGCGGCCATCGCTGGAGAAGATGATCGGAACGCGAACTGCGCGACGCGCAGTTTCTACGAAAGATGAACCCGGCCCGGGTTCACCCAAACCCGGCCCGAGCAGGTCCTTCGCCGGACCGAGTTCGAAGGAACTCGGCCCGGATCACCATTGCCCACGCTCGCCAAGCTCTGCAATCGGACGAACCTGGCCCGGGTTGAAGATGACCCGAACCGAGTTCTATGTACGGAAGTTTGTCGGGCGCGACGGCCGTCCCGACTCGATGATGACCCGACCCGGCCCGGGTGTAACCCGAACCCGGCCCGGGCTCCACTCTGATTTTTCAAAGAAGATGAACGATCTACTCAGCCCGGGTTTATCTCTACTCGGCCCGGGTTCCAACCTGATTAAGCATATGATTATGATTTCTTAATACTTATTTCATGTGATTAATCCTGATCTATATATGATGATGATAATGTCAATTTTATCCTTGATTTACTCTCCATGATTATGTCATTTATCCTGATTTAAAGTCCTTATCAAAATATGTTTTGTTTAATTAAAAGATGCAAGGTAAAAGACGTAAAACGTTAAATGAAGAGCTCTTTTTATGATGGACTGGTGATGATCAGTTATGGGCTGTCCTCGGACTGTCTCTCCTCTTGGCCGATTTGCAAACATAAGCAAATATGCGTTGAAATAATGTAGCAAAATAAAATCGCTAGCAAGTGCACTAGTCGCTCAAGTAATATAGTAAATAGGAGTAAGAGTGTCGAACCCACGAGGAATATTATTAATTCAATATCTGAATTTATAAATTAATAAGAGAGGAAAAACATTGATTTTTGGAAAGAGGTTTTATGAAATAAAATAAAGAAAATAAGATAGTGGTGTTGAAGTTAGGCCTAGGATGAAAATAGACCAGGATAAATATTTGAACCATAAAAGATAAATTTAATCTTTAAATATGGATTAAAAATTTTCCCAAATTATTAATTTACAAGATTAATATCACAGAGTCCACAAAAAGGTAATTCTGCTATTTAATCCGGTAAATCAAACTATCTTAAATTTAATCAAACCTAAAGTCCCACAAACTGGTATTCGTCTGATAAAATTAAAATTAAGATGCATTAATATGAAAATCCTAGACTATTAATCACTCCACAAACTAGTATAGATTAATAGACCACATAAACTTGATTCTCCACACACTAGTTATCAAATTTATGTCAATTATTAATTTCACATAAAATCAATTAATTTAATTAATGAATTTTGAAATTAAATAGTCCACAAACTGGTAATTACTCAACTCAGAAATTCCAGTAATTAAATTAAAAGCATTAAGCACAATTAACTAATTGATCAGAAAAGATTAAAACAAATAATATAGGGTCCAATTAGTTTCCCTCCAATAATAATCTCCTAACATGAAATAAATAAAAATATGGAGTTCATCCTAGAAATTCTGGAGAGATAATAATAAAATAATAATAATTGGAAGAATTACACCCAAATAGATAAAAGTCGAAACTTCGGATCACGGGCAGACAGTCGAGCAGCCTCTCGGACTTAATCAGGGTCAGGTTTTCTTCCACGACGAGTCGTGAGTCTGCAGGCTACGACCAAGAGGAGAGAGGTGCGACGGCTGGAAGTTGATTGCGACCCGATCAAGTCCGAGAGGCTGCCCGACTGTCTGCCCGTGATCCCAAACTTTGACTTTTATCTATTTGGGTGTAATTCTTCCAATTATTATTATTTTGTTATTGTCTCTCCAGAATTTCTAGGATGAACTCCATATTTTCTATTTATTTCATTTTAGGAGATTATTATTGAAGGGAAACTATTTGGACCCTATATTATTTATTTTAATCTTTTCTGATCAATTAGTTAATTGTGCTTAGTGCTTTTGATTTAATTATTTGGATTTCTGAGTTGAGTACTTACCAGTTTGTGGACTATTTGATTTCAGAATTAAATTAATTGATTTTATGTGAAATTAATAATTGACATAAATTTGATAACTAGTGTGTGGAGAATCAAGTTTATGTGGTCTGTTAATCTATACCAGTTTATGGAGTGATTAATAGTTTAGGATTTTCATATTAATGCATCTTAATTTTAATCTTATCTGACGAATACCAGTTTGTGGGACTTTAGGTTTGATTAAATTTAAGATAGTTTGATTTACCGGATTAAATAGCAGAATTACCAGTTTGTGGACTCTGTGATGTTAATCTTGTAAATTAATAACTTGGGAAAATTTCTAATCCATCTTTAAAGATTAAATTTATCTTTTATGGTTCAAATATTTATCCTGATCTATTTTCATCCTAAGGCCTAACTTCAACACCACTATCTTATCTTTATCTTATTTTTTTTATCTTTTAAAACTCATTTTCAAAATCCATGTTTTTTCTCTCTTATTAATTTATAAATTCAGATATTGAATTAATAATATTCCTCGTGGGTTCGACACTCTTACTCCTATTTACTATATTACTTGAGCGACTAGTGCACTTGCTAGCTATTCTATTTTGCTACATCATTTCAACGCATCAAGTTTTTGGCGCCGTTGCCGGAGAATATTTTATTAATTAATTTCTGATTTTTATGAATTATTAGGAGGTGTAAATAATTTTTTGTAAATAAATTCTCTGTAAATATGTACTATTTGTTTTAATTATTTTTATTTCTGTGAATAATCTAATTTTTTTTCTTTTGCAGATAAAGGTCACAACATTTTTAAATTTGTCGACTTTCGGTTTAAAATCCGACGCCGACTGGATTTTTTGGATTACACTGTCGACTTATGGTTTTACGACTTTGATTTATTTTCTCGGCTTTACCGATTGCGGCCTTACAATATCGATTCTGAGTTCTAATCTTCTATTTTACGGCCGTAATATTTTTATCCGAACGTTGTTTTACGACATGAGTAATGGATATTGATTTGACCTTGTTTCGCCCGGTTCATCTATGGTTTAAATTTTTTACGCCCTATTCGAATCAGTTTCGACTTTCATTATCGGCCGTAACGTTTTAATTGTTTGAACTTTTCACATGGATTTGATTTCATTTTGGCCAAAGTGGTTTGTTCTATTTGATTTGATTTCATTTTTTTATGGCCAATTGAATCATGTCAATTTTATTTCGACCGTAATGATAATCTTCTGACTCGCTTCGGCTTTAATAGCAATCTTTATCTGAAATTTACGGTCGAGATTTACTTTATCCACATGATCGAATTGATTTCTTTCTTTGCGCATTGAATTAAATAAGAATTCGATTAATGCACGATTTTACGGGAGAAAAATCTCTCGCACATACTTTTTATGCTTTGGATTTCTTACTGCCAACAATTATTTTCTAAACTACTTCTCGGCCGTAATGTTTTCAACTTTGTTTTACGCCACGATTTATTGATTTCAAGTTTTCTTTCTCGGTCGCAAAAAGTTTTCTTTCAAGTTTTCTAAACTACCGTGAAAAAATCCATAAAATGTTCTCAAGTTTATTTATGGATTTTCTTTCTCGGCCGTGAAGGATCACGTTCGACTTAATTTTTATCGATTTACGGCCGATATGAATCTTACTCTTCTTCGGCCGTAATGGATTAAATCATCGACGTTGCGTTCGATTTTTATTTCGGTCGAACACCTTGTTTAGTTTTCTGTCTTACGGACGAAATTCCACACTAACTAGTTTGTTACGGCCGTAATTTAATTGGTTTACGCCTTCACATTGAATCCTTTTGACACTGTTTCAATGTTTTTACGGTCGAATGAGCCTCGGATTACTAATCTAATTTCGACCGTAAATCTATTTCTGTATTACGGCCGATTAATCTTATTTCCTCTCTAAAAATAATTTTTGCTAATGTCTGATTATTAACTTTGCGGCTGCAAATTAGTTCTGATTCGTTTTGTGCCATTTGTTACATCATCGTTAATTCTTCCAAGTTTTACGGCCGAATGAGTGCATGATTTTTATGATTATCTATTTGATTTACTTTCGATCGAGTTATTTGGCATTTGAATTGGTTTGTAGTGCATTTGGCGGCCATAATTAGGTTTCTGATAAATTCTTTTTGGAAATTAATTTTAATGACGAATTCTCAATTCTTAAGGCCGAAAGACTTTCTATTTGTTAAAATCTTATTTCTTCGTGACCTATTATCTGTATTTTTTTTTCTTGTATATAATTGTATTTTATTTTTTTATCTCTCTTACTGAAAATTAGTTTGTTGCAGGACTTGAGTGAAAATCTAATCACAACTAAGTTAATCCTTTGGATAAATTTATATGTCACACATTCTGATCAGATGTTAATTTTTTTTTATTTAATTTTTTTCTGACACTTGGTTGTTGCAGTGACGAATTGAATATTTAATCACAACCAAAGATTTTACTAATTTACATTTTTTTTAAGTTAATTTTTATTATTATTTTTATTTAATTAGTTAGTTGATTGGCATTTTAATTAATAGTTTAAGGAGTCATCTAATCGATATTTCTTTTTGTGCATGGAGAGGAACACGACTAATCATTTCTTCGGATACGTGGATCGAGCGATGCATGAATTAACACGTCGGGTTCACCTCAGACATGACAAGGCAAAACAGATGAATCACCTTGAAAATCGGCCAAGCTCTTACGACATGACCCTTCACTGCGCCATCACGTGGGAACAGAGCCTCAACACCGCGCACTGCCGCTCCCTTTTACGGCTGAGCCTTCTTCCTTACGGTCGAAGTTTCAACGCGTCTCGCCTAAAAGCCCTTACGGCCGAAGTCTCATCGCCGGTTCCACCAGTTCCTTACGGTCGAGCTTCCACCGGAGCTGACTCCTTACGCCCGGACGAGCGCCGAACACCAGCGCCACCACCCATTCCTTACGGCCGATCCTCACACCACGCTCTCTGCTTACGGCCGAAGTTCTTCATCAACTACGGCCGAGGTTCTTCATCAACCAGCTCTTACGGCCGAGATTGCACGGCTGAGATCTTCATCAACAAAATTTTGCAGCCAAGCTTTTACGGCCGAGACTCTCCATTATCGGCCGAGATCTCCTCTCATCGACACCTTCATCGATATATATATATTGAGGCCGAACATCTCTCCACCGATAATAAATCCGGTTGTATCTTTTTCCTTTTCTTTATTTTCATTTCTTTAGCTTTTCCATATTATCTTTACTCTTTCCCTTGTTGGCCTAACATTGAGGACAGTGTCTAGTTCAAGCTTGGGGGACTCTGTGATGTTAATCTTGTAAATTAATAGTTTGATTTACCATATTATCTTTACTCTTTCTCTTTAGCTTTTCCATATTATCTTTCCCTAGTTTGATTTACCAGATTAAATAGCAGAATTACCAGTTTGTGGACTCTGTGATATTAATCTTGTAAATTAATAACTTGGAAAATTTTCTAATCCATCTTTAAAGATTAAATTTATCTTTTCCGGTTCAAATATTTATCTTGATCTATTTTCATCCTAAGGCCTAACTTCAACACCATTATCTTATCTTTATCTTATTTTCTTTATTTTATTTCATAAAACCTCTTCCAAAAATCCATGTTTTTCCTCTCTTATTAATTTATAAATCCAGATATTGAATTAATAATATTCTTCGTGGGTTCGACACTCTTACTCCTATTACTATATTACTTGACAGAATATCTTTTTTTTTACAAATAGATGCAAACATAAGCAAATTAAATTAAAAAAAAAAAAGAAACATGCTCGGCCGAAATATATTACGGCCGAGATGAAGTCAACACGATTGGCCGTAAAGCAAAATACGATTTCGGCCGAAATAAAATCGAATGAAACTTGAGAATATTACCCCAACTCTTACGTCGACAATTGAATCATTACGGCCGAAAGTGAATTAAGTCAAAACGTGATCCTTTACGACCGAGAAAGAATAAATTGCTTTGGCCAAAATAAAGTCAAATCAATACGAAAAGTTCAAACTATTAAAACTTTACGGCCGAGAATGAAAGTCGAAACTGATTTGAATATGGCGTAAAAAAAATTTAAACCATGGATAAACCAGGCGAAACAAGGTCAAATCAATATCCATTACTCATGGCGTAAAACAACGTTCGGATAAAAACATTACGGCCAAACAGAAGATTAGAACTCAGAATCGATATTGTAAGGCCGTAATCGGTAAAGCCGACAAAATAAATTTCGGTCATAAAACCATAAGACGGTGACAGAATTTTAAGTCGAAAGTTGATAATTTAAAAATGTTGTGACTTTATCTGCAAAAGAAAACAAATTAGATTATTCACAGAAATAAAAATAATTAAAACAAATAGTACATGTTTACAGAGAATTATTTACACTTTATTTACATCTCCTAATAATTCATAAAAATCAGAAATTAATTAATAAAATATTCCCTGGCAACGGCGCCAAAAACTTGATGCGTTAAATTTGTAACAATAAAATTTGCTAGTAAGTGCACTAGTCACTCAAGTAATATAGTAATAGGAGTAAGAGTGTCGAACCCACGAGGAATATTATTAATTCAATATCTGAATTTATAAATTAATAAGAGAGGAAAAACATGGATTTTTGGAAAGAGATTTTATGAAATAAAATAAAGAAAATAAGATAATGGTGTTGAAGTTAGGCCTTAGGATGAAAATAGATTAGGATAAATATTTGAACCGTAAAAGATAAATTTAATCTTTAAAGATGGAATAGGAATTTTCCCAAGTTATTAATTTACAAGATTAACATCACAAAGTCCACAAACTGGTAATTCTGCTATTTAATCCGGTAAATCAAACTATCTTAAATTTAATCAAACCTAAAGTCTCACAAACTGGTATTCGTCAGATAAGATTAAAATTAAGATGCATTAATATGAAAATCCTAGACTATTAATCACTCCACAAACTGATTAGATTAACAGACCACATAAACTTGATTCTCCACACACTAGTTATCAAATTTATGTCAATTATTAATTTCACATAAAATCAATTAATTTAATTAATGAATTCTGAAATTAAATAATCCACAAACTGGTAAGTACTCAACTCAGAAATCCAAATAATTAAATCAAAAGCATTAAGCACAATTAACTAATTGATCAGAAAAGATTAAAACAAATAATATAGGGTCCAAATAGTTTCCCTTCAATAATAATCTCCTAACATGAAATAAATAAAAATATGGAGTTCATCCTAGAAATTCTGGAGAGATAATAACAAAATAATAATTGGAAGAATTACACCCAAATAGATAAAAGTCGAAGCTTCTGATAACGGGCAGACAGTCGGGCAGCCTCTCGGACTTGATCAGGGTCGCGATCAACTTCCAGTCGTCGCACCTCTCTCCTCTTGGTCGTAGCCTGCAGACTCACGACTCGTCGTGGAAGAAAACCTGAACTTCAGAGCACAGCTTTGGGACGATGGTTTCCTCACGTATTTATAGGGTGCGAACGGCCTTCAATTTGATCCCGACCGTAACATCGTACGGTTGACTTTAAAATTATGAGATAAACTCGGCCAACACGATAAATTTGTTTATCATTACGCCCAAAGATAAATCCTTCTTATCTTTACTCCCTTCGAATCTCGGCCGTAATAAAGAAGAGTCCTTATCATTACCCCCTCCAAATCTCGGCCGTAAGGAAAGAATTTAATCTTGTTACGCCCAAAAGATAAAATCATTTAATTGTTACCCCCTTTGAATCTCGGCCAAAACCAACATTTCCTTGCCATTCAGCCCTCCAAATCTCGGCCAAAACGAAAAGTCTTCATGCCATTACGCCCAAAAGGATAAAATCTTTTTATCTTTACCCCTTCATATCTCGGCCAAAACAATAATCCTTTATCCTAATCTCGGCCGTAATGATAAATTCTTCGGAATTTCGGCCGATACGGCACAATCCATCTAAATCTCGATTTTTCCTGCAAAATAATTATCAAAATTTAGTTAATTCATCCACAATTAAAATATTCAGAAAATTAATAATTAAAATTGATAAATCCGGAATTACGATTAAAAGTGACTAAAAATGATGCATGCCATGATCAAATTATAGAAAAATTAATTAAAATAATAATCTAAAATATGTTGTATTTTGCATGCATCACTGGGCCCGGGTTCCGACCTGATTAAGCATATGATTATGATTTCTTAATACTTATTCCATGTGATTAATCCTGATCTATGTATGATGATGATAATGTCAATTTTATCCTTGATTTACTCTCCATGATTATGTCATTTATCCTGATTTAAAGTCCTTATCAAAATATGTTTTGTTTAATTAAAAGATGCAAGATAAAAGACGTAAAACGTTAAATGGAGAGCTCTTTTTATGATGGACTGGTGACGATCAGTTACGGGCTGTCCTCGGACAGTTATGGACTGGCTCTGCCAGTTATGATGATGATGATGGACGGGTTGAGACAGACCTCCCCGTGGGTTGAAATATACCCCAAATAATTCAAAGATGAAATTAAGATGATGAAGAAAATGAACACATATGAATAAAGAACTTTCCCATGATGTTGGCTTTTGCCTTATCTTATGATGATTATTTATGATCTCTTATTCATATGTTCCTATGCATGCTCCTATCATTCCATATTATGATCATGATTCACTTTCCTACCTGATGATGAATGTTATCTTATGATGTTACCTTTTATGATTCATGTCTAGTATCATGATCCTACTATGATGTTTATCTTACTTCCATACTGAGTTGTAAAACTCATAAGGAGGTTTTTCCCCTGCATGTTCTTAAATGTAGGTCAAGGTCTCAATGATGATGATGGCCAACGACGACAGATCGAGTTCGTAGGTGGCTACACATGGTTATCGAGTCCTTTAGATGATGGATAGCTTTTTCCTTTCTTTTTAGCATTTGTTGTATTAGCTTTCCTTTGGACTCCTATGAAGTCAGTTATCAGTCTTCCGCATTTCAAGATGTTACTTTATTTTATTTCAAATGATGATTTAGTTATTCCGCATTTATCGTTGATGAGTTGACCAATCAAAGTCTTTAATTCGGTCAACATGATGTACACGTAAGGATTACCCGTAGCGTCTCTGAGCCGTATTCTGCCACGTGGCGGGGTGCGATTTTGGGGCGTTACAGTTAGGTATCAGAGCCTAAAGTTAGGCCATTCTCATGTCCTAAAGTATGATGTCAAGTCCATGTGCAAGCGCCACGAGCAGTCACCGCGCCACCTGAAGTCAAGTAAGTTTATCTTGTCTCTTAAGATGTAGGATGTTTTTCTAAGATGATGATGTATGATGATGTAGATGCCTCCACGCTGTGCACCTGTTACTAGAGCTTGGGGTCGGAGGCGACCCCGAAATAGCGACGGAATGAAAATCCACTACAAGAGGGGACGGACCAGAATGATGTTCAGATGAGTCAGGTTCGAGCTGTGGAGCCGATTGTGCAGTCCCCACTAGTGCAGCCCCCACCATCACGGGCACCAACGGTTCCGCCAGTACCGACATCATCGGTTCAGGCCATACCCGTGATGACGCCATCGGTGCAGCTTCCTTTTGTGCAGCCTATGCCACCAGTGTCCTCTAAGGACACTATTCAAGCGTTCATAAAGTTACGCCCTCCGGAGTACGATGGTTTGGGCGAGTTTGACAAGGCTGAGAGATGGCTAAGGACAATCAAGGAGAAGCTGCAACATATAAACTGTGGTGAAGAAAAGAAGGTTCTGCTCGCCACCAGCGTATTAACTGAGGATGCCTTGGACTGGTGGAGAACTGTGATCGACACACAGTATGACGGACAGAACGACGTTCCATGGGAACGTTTCTGTGAAGTATTTGAGGCACACTACTTTCCACCATACCAGCGTGCACTGAAGCAGAGGGAATTCCTACAACTAAGCCAAGATCAGATGACAGTGGCTCAGTACCATGTCAAATTCATTCGTCTTGAGAGGTACAACACCCTCAAGATGAGTGATAGATAGAAGGTAGACCACTTTTGCCAAGGCTTGAATCCAACCATCAGGACCAGCACCTTAGCTGACCAATGTGCCAATGTGAGCCTAGCAGTGGAATTGACAACCACAATGGAGAGGAATTATGCTAGGGAACAACAAGAACTGAAGGATGTAAAAGGAAAGGCTCCCATGCAACCCCTTGCTCAGAATCAGCCTCGATGGAATGACCGTCATCGGAATCGAGGAGGACCCGACCGTAGGAACCAACGTCGGGATAATCGGGCAAGACCTTGTGAGCCTCGTGAGGCTAACTGCCAACCACAACCCCAGTATCAGCCCCAACATCAGCAGCCCCAGCAGCAGGCAGAGAGTACTGGTGCATGTCCCCACTGCAGAAGGTTCCACATTGGGGAATGTAGGATGAAGGCTGGGGTATGCATGCACTGTGGTCAACAAGGACACTTCATTCGTGATTGTCCTACTAAGAAGGATGAATCCGCACCAGCTCAGCGTGGAAACAACATGGTGCGTGGACGAGTTTTTCACTTGGAGGAAGATGCAGTACCGGCGGACGTCGAAGTCATTAGAGGTACACTATCCATAGCCAGTCTTCCTACTATAGTGCTATTTGATTCGAGTGAATCACACTCTTTCATATCTAAAGACTGTGCTACTGCTTTGAGTTTGCCTCTACGTGATATAACTCACCTTATGGAGATAATTACTCTTATGGGAATGCTCTACGCCACTAAGTATCTTCCCGAGGTACCAGTAGAGATACATGGCAAGAATTTTTCTGCAGACCTGGTAATCATCCCCATGACGGACTACGATGTCATTCTTGGTATGGATTGGCTATCCTACCATGACGTAATCGTACTATGCAAACAGAAGAAGGTGATCATTGGTACTCAAGGTGAACGTAAGGCCATGGTTAGAGGTACTACAGGAAAGGATGAGAAGATTATCATATCTGCCTTGAAAGCACAGAGGATGATACAGAAGGGATGCAGAGGTTTTCTTGCAAATGTGATGACGCGGACAACCCATGGACCCAACTACAGCAACTGGACGTAGTTCGGGAATTTTCGGATGTCTTTCCTGATGACATTTCCGGATTACCACCTCCACGAGAGATTAATTTTTAGATCGATCTCCTTCCGGGCACTGCCCCGGTCTCGAAGGCCCTTACAGGATAGCACCGGCCGAGATGGATGAACTGAAGAAGCAAATTTAGGAACTTTTAGACAAGGGGTTTATCTCCTTGGGGTGCTCCAGTGCTTTTTGTTAAGAAGAAGGACGACTCTCTAAGACTGTACATCGACTACTGGATGCTAAACAAAGTCACAATCAAGAACAAGTACTCTCTACCGCGGATTGATGACCTCTTCGACTAACTTTCCAATGCTGCGGTCTTTTCCAAGATTGACTTACGAAGTGGGTACCACCAGCTTAGAGTAGCCGATGAAGATGTACAGAAGTTGGTTTTCCGATCAAGGTATGGTCACTATGAATTTCTAGTAATGCCTTTTGGACTGACGAACGCCCCTGCAGCTTTCATGGATCTCATAAACCGGGTGTTCAGACCATATCTAAACCAGTTTGTCATCGTCTTCGTAGATGACATCCTGATCTATTCGGAAAATGAAGAACAACACAAGGAACACTTGAAGATAATTTTGAAAAGGTTAAGGCAACACAAGTTATATGATGCACTAGTCGCTCAAGTAATATAGTAATAGGAGTAAGAGTGTCGAACCCACGAGGAATATTATTAATTCAATATCTGAATTTATAAATTAATAAGAGAAGAAAAACATGGATTTTTGGAAAGAGATTTTATGAAATAAAATAAAGAAAATAAGATAATGGTGTTGAAGTTAGGCCTTAGGATGAAAATAGATTAGGATAAATATTTGAACCGTAAAAGATAAATTTAATCTTTAAAGATGGATTAGGAATTTTCCCAAGTTATTAATTTACAAGATTAACATCACAGAGTCCACAAACTGGTAATTCTGCTATTTAATCCGGTAAATCAAACTATCTTAAATTTAATCAAACCTAAAGTCCCACAAACTGGTATTCGTCAGATAAGATTAAAATTAAGATGCATTAATATGAAAATCCTAAACTATTAATCACTCCACAAACTGGTTAGATTAACAGACCACATAAACTTGATTCTCCACACACTAGTTATCAAATTTATGTCAATTATTAATTTCACATAAAATTAATTAATTTAATTAATGAATTCTGAAATTAAATAATCCACAAACTGATAAGTACTCAACTCAGAAATCCAAATAATTAAATCAAAAGCATTAAGCACAATTAACTAATTAATCAGAAAAGATTAAAACAAATAATATAAGGTCCAAATAGTTTCCCTTCAATAATAATCTCCTAAAATGAAATAAATAAAAATATGGAGTTCATCCTAGAAATTTTGGAGAGATAATAACAAAATAATAATAATTGGAAGAATTACACCCAAATAGATAAAAGTCGAAGCTTCGGATCACGGGCAGACAGTCGGGCAGCCTCTCGGACTTGATCAGGGTCGCGATCAACCTCCAGCCGTCGCACCTCTCTCCTTTTGGTCGTAGCCTGCAGAGCTCACGACTCGCCGTAGAAGAAACCTGAACTTCAGAGCATACATTGAAACGATGGATTCTTCACGTATTTATAGGGTGCGGACGGCCTTCAATTTGATCTCGGCCGTAACATCGTACGGTTAACTTTAAAATTATAAGATAAACTCGGCTAAAGATAAATCCTTTTATCATTACGCCCAAAGATAAATCATTTTTATCCTTACTCCTTCATATATCTTGTTACGCCCAAAGATAAACTCGGCCAAAAGAATGATTTTATTGCCATTATCCCCTCCAAATCTCGGCCGTAAGGAATTATTTTATTTTTACTCCCAAAGAGATAAAATTTCTTTTACTCCCTCAAAATCTCGGCCGTAAGGAAGGAACTTATCTTGTTACGCCCAAAAGATAAAATCAATTGATTGTTACACCCTTCATCTTCATGCCATTACGCCCTCCAAATTTCGGCCGTAAGGAAAGACTTCTTATCATTACCCCCTCCATATCTCGGCCAAAATGATATTTTTTATCCTAATCTCGGCCGTAATGATAAATTCTTCGGAATTTCGGCCGATACAGCACAATCCATTTAAATCTCGATTTTTCCTGCAAAATATTTATCAAAATTTAGTTAATCCATCCACAATTAAAATATTCAGAGATTTTAATAATTAAAATTGATAAATCCGGAATTATGATTAAAAGTGACTAAAAATGATGCATGCCATGATCAAATTATAGAAAATTTAATTAAATTAATTAACTAAAATATGTTGTATTTTGCATGCATCAAACTCCGCCAAGCTTAAAGTCTTGCTTGTCCTCAAGCAAAAATTCAAAGCAAGGCTCAAGAAAGTTCCATCATAGCCTCCACATTGTCAACTGACTAATTTTCTCACACAGTGCTTCTGCACACCTACTACTTAGTATCTTATCATTTTCCATGCACTTAGCTTCATAAAAGTTCTGAATGCTACACAAATTTAAACAATCTCAAGTTCAGCCTTCCGGAAAAATAAATTGTCTGTCAAATAATAGCATTGATATTGAATACATAAGTATTAATTGAGCTTAAAACTTTTTCTTTTTCTTTTCATTTTTCAACTTTATTTTCAATCATTTAAAAGTTCTAATCTTCAAGCAGGATTGCATAAGGAAGTCCATGTAGCGGGCTTTAGACTGATGACTCCCAGACCAGAAGACCTTAGGGCACCAGGTGATAAAGCACCCCTCGAGTTTACTTGCCCGAACAACCAAGGTTCTGAATGAAGAGTTCGAACTTAGCCATGGTTCAGTACTCATGTGCTTCTCCATATTTCACAAGATGGTCCATGTAGCAGGTTTTCGATCGACGGATCCTAGAGCAGTTGCCCTTAGGTCATCAGGCATGAACCCCTACGGATCTAATTATCCGAACACATCTTAGTTCCAGATAACACTTTTGTACCTACACATAACTTTATTCATCATTTTTCTTTTTCTCTTTTTTTTTATTTGTTGGGGTTTAACTAACCCTTCTTTTTTTATAAGCTCAAAAAGTACTTGATATGGTCAATAAGAAGGATACTACTATCAAGACTTAAAATAAATAAAAGGCATGAATATGATTTTGTCGTCTAGTCATTCATAATTCTACTTAGCATAGGCACACAGTCCATAAGTTTGATACTAAAATAGCAAGTGATAAGAAAGAAAAGTATTCAAATTTCATCAGTTAACGACATGTCTTTGAACTTTTACTAAAAGATAATTAAAATAATAAGACAAGAGTTTGTAAGATGGTAGCAAAAATGAATGCATGCAATGGTATTTTTTTAGAAAATTTTCAAATTTTTTCAATTTTTTTGGATTTTTTTTTTACAAATAGATGCAAACATAAACAGAAAGAAACATGCAATGCGTGAAATGCAAACTCCCCCAAGCTTGAACTAGACACTGTCCTCAGTGTTAAGCCAGCAAGGGAAAGTGATACATACTCAATAAAAAGAAAAATTTAAAGAAACGAAAATAAAGAAAAGGGAAAAGACACAACCGAATTTACTGTCTACGGGGTGGCGATGGTTGATGATAGCCGAGATTTCCTTGGCGCATATGATACTCATGGATGCGTCTCGTCATGCGTGCATGTTGATTCTGAAGGGATTCGAAGCGACCCTGACGATCATCCATATTTCTAAAATCAACTCGAATGTTGGTCAACTCTTGTGCTTGTCGAAGTTGCTCTTCCTGAATAGCGTGCAACTGCCCTGACTGACGAAGTTGCTCTTCTTGAAAAGTGTGAAACTCCCCTGCTTGACGAAGTTGTTCATCATACATTGATTCCCATAAGTTTTGCATGGAAGCATAGTCAGGCTGAGGTGGCGGAGGTGGATAGTAAGTCTGCTCTGGGGCTGAAGTAAAAGTGGGCTCCGGTGCTATATAGCGATTCTGCACAGGTTCTTGTAAAGGGGCAGATACTTCCATTGAATCGCGTTCCTCATAAGGAGTAGAAGGTATGAACGAGGAATCAGAAGAGCTCTCTTGTGCTGGAGATGGAATTGGAGAAGGCACCGGCATATAAGGTGAATGGACGGATGTGGCATATTGGGAAGCTGCCTATGATGCAGCCTGGAATCCTTGTTGTTGTTGAAGGTAGGGTTGGGCTGCCGCATAATCAGTAGAATCAAACCAGGAGAAAGGTTCATCCTGGTGTAGCTGTCCGACAGAGGTAGATGGTCCTGCAGGTGGAATTACTGGAGCTATGACCTGCCTAAAAAGGAGCCAATTATTTGGATTAATCGGCGTAAAAGCATCTCGATCTGAGCAGGGCACCTACTAATGGTGGCCTTTAAAAATAAAAACTTTGATCCCTGAGTTGTTGGTCTTCACGAGACCCATAGCCTGAATGGTCCTATGAGTGAGGTGAGTGTTTCCTGGCACAGCTTCGAGATCATCCAAGTCAAGTTGTAGGTGCTGAGCGATAGGTGTGAGAACAGCACCCATATTAATGCTACCACCACGATGAGTAGTGCGGCGCTGGAATCGACGAATGAGGAAGGCACCCACATTAACGGGAGTTCTGTGAAACATGCTGTGGATGAGATATAACTCTCCTTCTGAGACGGCACCATCATTATCACTGCGTCCACTTATGGTGTTGCTTAGCATGCGATGGACGTAGCGCAGAACAGGATTCTGAATTGAGCTATCTTTAGCGGTGTTCCAAACCAATCGGTCTTCTTCTGTTATCTGTTTCCAAAAAGTTTCAGCATCAAAGTCAGCAGGTACAGAAAGAGATCCATGGTTGGGAAATCCATAGATATTATTAATCTCTCCTAGAGTGAGAGTAAATGGTCGTCCATAAAGTTGGAATAAAATGCGGGGCTGATCATAGTTCCTGCCATCTAAATTAAAGATTTCCAGAGATGAGAGGAATTTCATAATTAGTACTTCATAAGTTGGCCACCAAGAATGCACAAAGTCAGATAGTCCAATTTGAGAAAATAATAGATGAGTATCTGCAAGTAAATTATACTCCCTCAGCAATTCAGTATCTGAAAATCTGGTGGCATGAATTCGAATATCACACATCTGTTCATATCGAGCTTGATACTCCGGTTTAGTCCAATAATAATCTCCGGGGTAGGAGATTAATTGTGAGGGTTGTGGGGCCGGCTGAGCATTCGGATGTCGTCGTTTATGACGTCCCCTCCATATATTAGCAAATCGCCTCATCTTGATCTGGACAAAAATAAATAAAGAAAAGGTACCGGCTCGATGGAAGCGGCTGAGGTTTCGACCGTAGTATTCGATGAAGAACCGGCTGAAGGTCGGAGGTGACTCGGCCGTAAGGGACCGGTTGACGAAGAACTTTGGTCGTAAGGAATTGTTTGATGAAGAACTTCGGCCGTAATTGTTGAAGCTTGGTCGTAGATTGGAGTTTGGCCGTAAGAAATTGGAGGCTTGACTCTGAACTTCGGCCATAAGAGTAGATGAACCTGTAGATTTCGGCCGTAACGAATGGCGGTGAGATTTCGGCCGTAAGAAGTCTTGATGCGCGGTGTTGAGGCAGATGGTAGGAGCGCGGTGGAAACTCGGCCGTAATAAGTGTCGGTGTGCGGTGGAAGATCGGCCGTAACGAACAGGGAAGCGCTGGAACTTCGGCCGTAAACTCGGCGCGCGGTGGCTCGGCCGTAACGCACCCGGGGCGTAATGGGTCGTCTCCGGCCATAAGAAATGGCGGGGAGAGCGCTGGAACTTCGGCCGTAAGGAACAGGCGCGGCGCTTTTGGGCGTAAGGATCGGCGTAATGGTGTTGAGACTTCGGCCGTAGAGGCTTGGCCGTAATGCACAGTAGGGTTGCAACTTCGGCCGTAAGAGATAGATGAAAGGGCGAGGCGGTGATTGATCTGCATAACACGAGAAGGGGTAAGTATTTTATAGATGAATTTATGGAGGGTAATACCTGTTCCGACAGCGCGCAGTGAAGGGTCAAATCCAATCGTAAAAACATGCATTTTTTTTCGATTGGACTTGTGCATGCAGATGTGTTGTCGTGTCATTGTCGTCCGTGCATAACACCTCGGCCGTAAGAAGGCATCTGGCGTGATCCTCGGCCATAACGATGTGGCGTCTTGTCATGTTTGTTGGAATCTTTACGGCGTGGTCATCGAGGTGATTCTCGGTCGTAACGAGGAATGGTGGCAGTTGTCTTGTCATGTCCGAGCTTGATGCATGTGTGACAACTCGGCCGTAATGCACACGTAATGTGTGTGGTAGGGCGTAACGAGGGTGGCAGGGTGTAATAGCCGAGCTTCGGCCGTAGAGAGAATCAATTCTTGGAATTTACGCCCATGCTTGGAGTTGACGCCCCTGAGTTTATCTCTCCTTACAAAACATTAAATATTAATTAAATTAAATGACTCCATAATAAAATAAATGTCTAATTAAAACTAAAAATAGAACTATCACCGAAACTAAAATATTAATTAACAACTAATTAGACTAATCTAAAAAAATGAAAAAATAAAAATAAAAATGATAGAAATAGTTCTGATTTATAGTCGTCAGCTTGACTTAGTTCTGATGAAAATCAAGGCCTATTTTGCTCTTCCCCTCTTGGATTTTTCTTTGTGTTACTTGGGAGAGAGCCCGGTGTACGTCCAGTTAGTTGTGCCGCCATCTGGCCCAATTGTCTTTCTAGATTTCAAATTGATGCATCCTGACTCGTGGCTCTAGATTCCATATTCTTCTGCAATGCTTGCATTGTGTTTATGATCTGTGCCATCATCTCCTGCATATGATTTGATGATTGATATTGGGGAGTATCAGGTTGCCTTTTCGGTATATAATCTTTTGATGGACCAGAAGATTGACCTTGATTCTGATTATAGGCAAACTTTGGATTGTGTCTCCAACCATAATCTTTGTTCCTGTAAAATGGATTAGAAATAAAGTTAGCATTTTCAATTTGATTTGAATCTGAAGTGTTACCTGTATGGCTATAATTGCTAGAATTTCCCATTAGTGACATCATCTGCTCGAATTTTTGATTAAGTGACTCCAGCTGAGCCACTATTTCTGAAGATTGTATTCCTTGTGTAGCATGTACATCATGAGTTCGGCGAGGTGGTCTCCTTTCTTGACTTGACTTGAGTGCTACAGCTTCAATTATATCTTGTATCTCACTAGGACGTTTAGATCCCAGTACTGTCCCTCCTGCTGATTGATCGAGCTTATCTTGATCTGCAGGTCATAATCCATGGTAGAAATCTTCTATCACTTGCCACTTTGGAATTCTATTATCAGGAACTCTGGCCAGCAGTTCCTTATATCGTTCCCAGGCTTCATATAGCGTCTCGTTATCGTCTTGAACAAATGCCCTCAGCTCTCTTCGATATTTGCCTGCCTTTTGTGGTGGACAATATTTTTCAACAAACTTTTCTACCAGCTCCAACCAAGAATGAATCGATCCTGCAGGCAAAGTTTTAAACCAAGTGGAAGCTTTGTCACGTAAAGATTGAGGAAATAATAATAAACGAATAACTTCAGAAGAAACATTATTATTTCTAAAGGTGCTCAGAGTGGCAAAAAATTTATCAAGGTGATCGTGAGGGTCTTCATGAAATCCTCCTCCAAATTGGGATGCTTGTATCATCCTCACGATTGCGGAATTTATCTCAAAATTATTTGCATTAATATCAGGCAGCACGATGCATGATTCTCGGTCACTGTATCTGGCCGAGACATATTCTCTCATAGAAAGTTCTGCTTCATCTTCTCATCGATTATTATGTGGTGGAACCAGTTCATTTTGTTGCTCCAGTCTTTGATTGTCGCGTGCTTGTTCCGCCATTTTTCTTATATTTCTTCGTAATCGACGATAGGTTCTTTCAATTTCAGGATCAAATTCCAACAGTGGATTTGAACTCCTAGTGCGCTTATCAGAAGATTCCAAGATTAGTTGTGATTTAATTTTCAATTAGTACCTGCAACAACCAATTCTCAGTAAGATAAAAGAATGAAATAAATATATACAAGAAGAAAGAAATTTGGATAATAGGTCATGAAAAATGAGTTTTTAACAAATAAAGTCTTTCGGCATGATAGAATTTGAAAATTCATCATTAAAATTAATTTTCGAGAGGAACTTTTCAGAAATCTAATTACGGCCGCAAACGGAGGTTCTTCAAACCAATACAAATACCAAATATTAATATCGACCGAAAGAATTTATGATGATGTAACAAACGGCACAAAATAAGTCTGAACTAATTTGCGGCCGTAAAGTTAATAATCAGACATAATCAAAAATTATTTTCAGAGAGGAAATAAGATTAATCGACCGCAATACATGAATAGTTTTACGGCCGAAATTAAATTAGTAATCCGAAGCTCGTTCGGCCGTAAAAATCATAAAACAGTGTCGAAATGGATTAATCAACGTAAGGTGGCGTAAAAATTAGCACGGCGATGAATTATCTCGGCCGAAATAAAAATTGAACTTAACGTCGCCAAATGAGTCATTACGGCCGACAAAGAATATAATTCATATCAGCCGTAAAACAATGAAAGTTCAGTCGAACGTGAGGTAAAACATCAACACATATAAATCGGCCGAAATGAGATTAAATCAAACTTATACGTTCAGAAATATATTACGGCCGAGTTGAAGTAAAATCCATGTCGGATGATCCATTACGGCCGAGACAGACTAAATCGCTTTGGCCAAAACAAAGTCAAATCAAAAGTTCAAACTATTATAATGTTACGGCCAAGAATGAAAAAATCACAAATAAATTGGCCGAAAAGGTCGTAATATGGCGTAAAAACAAATGTTCAGAAATTTTACGGCCGTAAAATCATGAGATCAATTCTCGGCCGTAAAAAGAAAACATGAGATCATTCTCGGCCGTAAAAAATATTAAATTGTCAATTAAGACGTGGTCACATCGGCCGAGATGAAGTCAACACGAGGCCGTAAAGAAAAATAGGGTTTCGGCCGAAATAAAAATTGAATTATTACGGCCGAAAGTGAATTAAGAAGATTCTCTACGGCCGTAAAACAACGAAATCAATTCCATGACGTAAAACAATGTTCGGATAAAAACATTACGGCCATAAAAATTGAAAGTTTAGAACTCAGAAATCATTCATTGCGAGGCCGTAAAATTAATAAAGCCGACACATTAAATCTCGGTCGTAAAATCATAAGTCGACAGTGTAATTCGGAAAATTCAATCGGCGTCGGATTTTAAACCGAAAGTAGACAAATAAAAAAAATTATCGTAACCTTTATCTGCAAAAGAAAAAAAATGTTAGTTTATTCACAAAAATAATTAAAACAATTAATACATATTTATAAAGAATTATTTACAATTTATTTACATCTCCTAATAATTCATAAAAATTAGAAATTAATTAATAAAATAGTCCTCGGCAACGGCGCCAAAAACTTGATGCGTTAAATTTGTAACAATAAAAATTTGCTAGCAAGTGCACTAGTCGCTCAAGTAATATAGTAATAGGAGTAAGAGTGTCGAACCCACGAGGAATATTATTAATTCAATATCTGAATTTATAAATTAATAAGAGAGGAAAAACATGGATTTTTGGAAAGAGGTTTTATGAAATAAAATAAAGAAAATAAGATAATAATAAGATAATGGTGTTGAAGTTAGGCCTTAGGATGAAAATAGATTAGGATAAATATTTGAACCGTAAAAGATAAATTTAATCTTTAAAGATGGATTAAGAATTTTTCCAAGTTATTAATTTACAAGATTAACATCACAGAGTCCACAAACTGGTAATTCTGCTATTTAATCCGGTAAATCAAACTATCTTAAATTTAATCAAACCTAAAGTCCCACAAACTGGTATTCGTCAGATAAGATTAAAATTAAGATGCATTAATATGAAAATCCTAAACTATTAATCACTCCACAAACTGGTTAGATTAACAGACCACATAAACTTCATTCTCCACACACTAGTTATTAAATTTATGTCAATTATTAATTTCACATAAAATCAATTAATTTAATTAATGAATTCTGAAATTAAATAATCCACAAACTGGTAAGTACTCAACTCAGAAATCCAAATAATTAAATCAAAAGCATTAAGCACAATTAACTAATTGATCAGAAAAGATTAAAACAAATAATATAGGGTCCAAATAGTTTCCCTTCAATAATAATCTCCTAAAATGAAATAAATAAAAATATGGAGTTCATCCTAGAAATTCTGGAGAGATAATAACAAAATAATAATAATTGGAAGAATTACACCCAAATAGATAAAAGTCGAAGCTTCGGATCACGGGCAGACAGTCGGGCAGCCTCTCGGACTTGATTAGGGTCGCGATCAACCTTCAGCCGTCGCACCTCTCTCCTTTTGGTCATAGCCTGCAGAGCTCACGACTCGCCGTGGAAGAAACCTGAACTTCAGAGCACACATTGAAACGATGGATTCTTCACGTATTTATAGGGTGCGAATGACCTTCAATTTGATCTCGGCCGTAACATCATATGGTTAACTTTAAAATTATAAGATAAACTCGGCCAAAGATAAATCCTTTTATCATTACGCCCAAAGATAAATCATTTTTATCTTTACTCCTTCATATATCTTGTTACGTCCAAAGATAAACTCGGCCAAAAGAATGATTTTATTGCCATTACCCCCTCCAAATCTCGGCCGTAAGGAATTATTTTATTTTTACTCCCAAAGAGATAAAATCTCTTTTACTCCCTCAAAATCTCGGCCGTAAGGAAGGAACTTATCTTGTTACGCCCAAAAGATAAAATCAATTGATTGTTACACCCTTCATCTTCATGCCATTACGCCCTCCAAATTTCGGCCATAAGGAAAGACTTCTTATCTTACCCCCTCCATATCTCGGCCAAAATGATATCTTTTATCCTAATCTCGGCCGTAATGATAAATTCTTCAGAATTTCGACCGATACAGTACAATCCATTTAAATTTCGATTTTTCCTGCAAAATATTTATCAAAATTTAGTTAATCCATTCACAATTAAAATATTCGGAGATTTTAATAATTAAAATTGATAAATTCGGAATTATGATTAAAAGTGACTAAAAATGATGCATGCCATGATCAAATTATAGAAAATTTAATTAAAATAATTAACTAAAATATGTTGTATTTTGCATACATCAAAAACTATCCAAGTGCGAGTTCTGGCTGGATCGGATTATGTTTCTTGTACACATAATCTCGAAGAAGGGCATTTCTGTGGATCCTTCCAAGGTAGAAGCGATATCCCACCGGCCAATGCCAAAACATGCCACTGAAATCCGCAGCTTCCTCGGATTGGCAGGTTACTATCGCAGGTTCATCGAGGATTTTTCAACGATTGCATCCCCCTTGACGAACATAACGAAGAAATGAATGAAGTACATCTAGACACAAAAATGCGAAGACAATTTTCAGGAACTGAAGGCCAGATTGACCACTACACCCATACTCACCATTCCGAAAGGTACAGATGGGTATGTAGTGTACATTGATGCTTTCGGCACAGGATTACGATGCGCGCTCATGCAACATGGAAAAGTGGTCGCATATGCATCTAGGCAGCTGAAGAAGCATGAGGTGAACTACTCAACTCATGATCTGGAATTGGCAGCGGTAGTCTTCGCGTTGAAGATTTGGCGACACTACTTGTATGGAGTACAGTTTGAGGTGTTCACCGAGCATAAGAGCCTCAAGTACGTCTTCTCTCAGCGAGACCTTAATATGCGACAACGAAGATGGATGGAATATTTGAAGGATTATGAGTTCTCCATTAATTATCACCCCGATAAGGCGAACTCAGTTGCAGACGCACTCAGCCGCAAGTGGGAAGGCTCACTAGCTCACATGTTGATGGGTATGTATAAGATGATGAAAGAGCTAAACCTATGGAAGCCAAGACTTGGAAGGAATGGTGCATCAAATACAGTTAAATTTAGTGGATAGGCTCATTAAGGCTCAGGCCCAAGATCCTAAGTACACGAAGATGTTAGGAAGATGTCAGAAGGAAGAAGAGGATTTCAAGCTCTCTGCAGATGGTGGAATCCGATATAGAGATCATCTATGGGTTTCAAATGATGAAGCTCTTAAAAAGGAAGTGATGGATGAATGCCACAAGTCTGAATTTGCGATCCATCCGGGCAGCACTAAGATGTACAAGGATGTGCAAAGAACCTTCTGATGGAATGACATGAAGCGAGAGATTGCAGAATATATTTCCAAGTGCATGGTCTGCCAACAGGTAAAAGTGGAACATCAGAAGCCCTATGGAAAGATCACATCTCTCGCCATTCCACAGTGGAAGTGGAAAGACATTTCTATGGATTTTATAACTTGTCTACCCCGTACCCAAAAGGGACACGATGCCACATGGGTAATAGTGGATCGATTAACGAAGTCTGCACACTTTCTACCCATAAAGTCAAAGCAATCAGTGCAGAGCCTTATGGATCTATATGTACAAGAGATCATCAGACTTAATGGGATCCCCACCTCTATTGTATCAGATAGGGATCCAAGGTTTACAGCCAGATTCTGGAGAGGCTTACAAGACTCTTTTGGAACAAGGCTGAATTACAGTACGGCATTCCATCCACAAATGGACGGTCAGACTGAAAGGACCATCCAAACAGTTGAAGACATATTAAGAGCTTGTGCCCTTGACTGAAAGGGTAACTGGGATGATCACCTACCACTTATTAAGTTTGCGTATAATAATAGCTACCATTTCAGTATTCGTATGGCTCCCTTTGCTGTCTTGTATGGGAGACCATGTCGTTCACCTGCATGTTGGAATGAGGTAGGTGAGAGGAAGATTCTAGATGAAAAAGAACTGAAGAAGACAGAGGAATATTCAGCAAGAGTCAAACTGATACAAGAAAGGATGAAGGCAGCCTAAGCTCGACAAAAGTTTTATGCTGACAGAGGACGACGTGAACAAAGTTTTCAGACGGGCGATCAAGTACTCCTGAAGGTTTTTCCAATCAAGGGAGTGATGAGATTCAGTAAAAGAGGAAAGCTCAGCCCAAGATATGTTGGGCCATTTGAGATATTTGAACTATTTGGAGAGGGTGCTTGCAGACTAGCCTTACCTCCATCCTATGGGCGAGTTCACAACGTATTTCACGTCTCTATGCTCCAAAAGTATAAATATGATGATGCAAATGTAATACGATATGAAGAACCTAATCTCAAAGATGACCTGACCTATGAGGAGCAGCCTATCCAGATTCTAGAGACAAAGGTTCAATGTCACAACAACAAAGATGTACCACTGATCAAGGTGGCTTGGAGCCATCACCGAGGTGACGAGGCAACCTGGGAACTCGAGTCTGAGATGAGAAGGGAATTTCTCGCACTTTTTGGTAAGTCCTGACTTCTGACTGAATTCGAGGACGAATTTTATTTTAAGGATTTTATGATGTAACGCCCGAGGCAGTTATTGGAAAAGAAAAACAAAAGGAAAAGATAAAAAGGGGAATAAAAGAAGAGATAAAATCTGAGCTTGATTTGATTTGATCAGGAAGAAGTTAAATTCTGATTTAAACTCTAATCCTCTCCCTATAAATATGAGGCCAAATCAAATAAAAACCCCTTTTCATTTTTCTCACGAAGCCGGCCCTAATTCTCCTCATATGTGCACCCTTTTCGTTATTTTTGTCCCTGATCCGCCGCCACCGACAGGGGACGTGCAGGAGGACGTGAACCTCGATGAACGCGCACCTGAACCGAGAGGGATCGGCAGAGGAAGAGGCAGAAGAAGAAGAGGAAGAGGAAGAGGAAGAAGAGGACAGCAGTAAATTTTTCGGACAGAAACTTCGAGGTATGAAACTATGGTAGATTCGTAATAGAATCTTGGTTTTAGACTTGAAGCATGTTCTAGGTTGTTCCTGGTTACTGTGCAATGTTCTATGATGTTAAACTGTGTCGGCCATCGCCGGAGAAGATGATCGGAATGCGAACTGCGCGACGCGCAATTTTTGCAAAAGATGAACCCGGCCCGGGTTCACCCAAACCCGGCCCGGGTTCACCCAAACCCGGCCTGGGCAGGTCCTTCGCCGGACCGAGTTCGAAGGAACTCGTCCCGGATCGTCATTGCCGACGCTCGCCGAGCTCTGCAACCGGACGAAGTTTTTGCACGGAAGTTTGTCGGGCGCAACGGCCGCCCCGACTCGATGACGACCCGACCCGATCCGGGTGTAACCCGAACGCGGCCCGGGCTCCACTCTAATTTTTCTAAAGAAGATGATCGATCTACTCGGCCCGGGTTTCGACCTGATTAAGCATATGATTATGATTTCTTAATCCTTATTCCATGTGATTAATCATGATCTATATATGTTGATGATGATGTCAATTTTATCCCTGATTTACTCTCCATGATTATGTCCTTTATCCTGATTTAAAGTCCTTATCAAAATATATTTTGTTTAATTAAAAGATGCAAGATAAAAGACGTAAAATGTTAAATGGAGAGCTCTTTTTATGATGAACTAGTGACGACCAGTTATGGGCTGTCCTCGGACAATTATGATGATGATGATGATGGATGGATAGAGGCAGGCCTCCCCGTGAGTTGAAATATACTCTAAATAATTCAAAGATGAAATTAAGATGATGAAGAAGATGGACATATATGAATAAAGAACTTTTCCATGATGTTGGCTTTTGCCTTATCTTATGATGATTATTTATGATCTCTTATTCATATGTTCATATGCATGCTCCTATCATTCCATATTATGATCATGATTCACTTTCCTACCTGATGATGAATGTTATCTTATGATGTTACCTTTTATGATTCACGCCTAGTATCATGATTCTACTATGATGTTTATCTTACTTCCATACTGAGTTGTAAAACTCTTAGGGAGATTTCTCCTCTGCATGTTCTTAAATGTAGGCCAAGGTCTCAATGATGATGGTGACCAATGGTGACAGATCGAGCTCGTAGGTGGCTACACATGGTTATCGAGTCCTTTTGATGATGGATAGCTTTTTCCTTTCTTTTTAGCATTTGATGTATTAGCTTTCCTTTGGACTCCTATGAAGTCATTTATCAGTCTTCCGCATTTCAAGATGTTACTCTATTTTATTTCAAATGATGATTTAGTTATTCCGCATTTATCGTTGATGAGTTGACCAGTCAAAGTCTTTAATTCGGTCAACATGATGTACACGTAAGGATGACCCGTAGCGTCTCCGAACCGTATTCTGCCACGTGGCGGAGTGCGATTTGGGGGCGTTACAAAATCGAATCAGACAGATATATTAAAAATAGATGTGAAAAATCGCTATAGTTCTAAAATTTAAAAATCTTTTGCAATAATACTCACATATTCTGGAGTTGCTAGTAGTTTGATTTGAATTTAGCTTGGGTCATCCGGCGAAATAAAAAAGACTTTTAGTTAACAATGACGAGTTTTCAAATTTTAAATTCATCACTGGATTGCTCAAATATTTTATTACATTAAATACGAAGAATTTGAATTTATTAGGAAAAAACATATTAATTCATTATTTCTATTCATAATATTTAAACTTTAAAATAGAGATGTAATAATGTAAATTTCCTCGTCATTACACGGAAAATCAACTGTTATTACCACCAAAGTTGGTCTTAGCATCTTACTTTCCAGGTTTGTAAGAAAGACATGGAATAATTGAAAATGTGCTACATTACATAGAACATGCCAAAGTTAGAATATTGATGCTGTCGATGCCTGGGTAAAGTCATTTTTGGAACTTGATACGGAGTTATTAATATTAACATTAACCCAAAAACCTGTGCTAATTGATGTACTCATCCCTTCCTTGAGCTCCACCTTTCGACATTAAGTTCTTTGGAACTGCAAATTTTGGGGGTTTGCTGCGTGAGTGATCTTGTAGGAGGAGGTTGTGTGCTAACTCCTATTAAAAGTAGAGGACACATATGCGTTTAACATGTTTAAAATATGAAAAAGGTACAAAGCCAACAATGTTCTTTATTACTGACGTATATGAAAAGATGCATTTTTTTCCTTTTAAATTAGCTGAATCGCACCCCCACAAAAGAAAAAAAAACACTTCACTTCTGCTTTTGATTCCTTGGTTTGGAGGACGATCCAACAACTTACTGATCTGATTTCTCCACGTTCCTTATTCCTTGGTTTGGATGATGATGTGTTGAAGAGGGCAATTTATTCTTTTTCAGTTCATATCTCATTTAGTAATTTGGATTTAATTCTTCGTTATTTTTTTATTGTCGTACGTACCATTTGAAATTTTAAGCTTACTTTTGTTCTTTGTATCGTTTGAAGTATACTTAATCAGTAGAATTCAGTATTTTCATCATATTTTTCTATAAACTTTGCCTTTATTCCTCGAGCCTATTACATTTTAATCCATTATTATTATTATTATTATTATTATTATTATAGAAAAATATAACATTATTAGAGTTTGGAGTGAACATAATCGAGAAACCCAAGTGTCCCATCATAAAAATTGATTTGGGCCGAATCTCGTAAACTTGGACTATAACCAAAATTGGGTCGTCTCGAATTGATTAAAATTTTAATTAGAATGATCTAAATTATCCCTATTTAATTTAATTTTTATATAAAAATATTTTTCATAAATTAAGAAATATAACATATTAATTCAAAGCTCTCATTTATTTTTTAAATCATCAACAAGATAATTTTAAGTATTTTATATTTAAATAAAATTTATAACACATTATATAAATAATACATACTTAATATATTATAATATATTATATAGATAATATTAAATAATCGGTTTGAAAATAATTTTGGGTTTTTAAAATTGTATCTGATTCAAACCCTAAATAGGTGAGACTTTTGGTGACCCAAACCAGTGTTGGGTCAAGAATATTTACAAAAAAAACTATGTCAAATGGTTGGGTCATCTCCCTAATGAGAGTGAGTTAAAGTAATTCAGTCGGAAGAAAATTTTATTATGTTAAATTTTTTTACTCATATTTCTTTTATTATCTTTTTCAATTTTAACATATAGAAAGATTCACGAGTCAAATTGCACAAATCCAAATAAATTTCATTGAATCGAATTGAGTTGGGTAGATTTGAGTTATGTGCAATTGAAAATTTTAGACTCGATCCAAGTCAATTCTGGAGATTACATTAGGGGCCCACTTTTTTCTTTTTTATTTTTCCTTATGTTTTTACATTGTCTAATATAATAATGATATTTAATATTAATTTAATATTTGTATACTATAAATCAATTATTAGCTTGAAATTAAATATAAAATATATTTTTTTGAAAAAAAGTAAAGAAGTTGGGTCATCGGCTCCTGTCCAATCGGATTGACTCAATTTGAAATTTTGTGAAATTCATGAGAAAGGAAAATCATCTCATAAAACCTAAAAAATATTGTAAAAAACACCAAAGAACAATTCCCCATAAATCTATCATCCGATTGGTTGATAAAGTGGTTGGGGTTTTGTTTTCCTTTGTAGAATCTAATATCTATTTGTCCGAGCGAAAAAAAAGGCGGAAGAAAAACCAAACAAATTAGGAAAAATGAAAAAAAAAACGAAAAAATAGTTTTTGCTGCAGCGTTACTGAAGAAAAACTATTTTTCTTTAAGGAAGAACCAATCAGGCTCAAGAGTCCAACTAAGCCATCAGTATTTGGTGGTGCAAAAGTGCAAACCGACGCCGGAGATGTTACTATTTCTTTACTTCTCCCGTCTCTTTTCCTCTTCTGATTTCCGTTTGTCAGTAGTGGAACAGACAGAGAAAGCTGAAGTGACCAACCCTCCCCTCTCTCTGGCCAGGCACACGAGTGGCTCCTTCTGCTATGTTTCTGTCCTCGAGTCACTTGAGCAAACCCACAGTTCCCTCCTTTGCCTGTATCAGTCTCAAGGCAAGCAAACTGGTGTTTGCGTCGTGGGCAGAGGTCCGTGTTTGAGGGAGATGTGGTGGTGTTCTTGGCGTGCCACTGGAGTACTCTCTTTGTTTTTTTCTTTTTTTGTTCTTCTCGGAGATCATTATTCTTTCGTGGTCCCTCGTCTTACTTCTTCCTCTGTTCTATTACTAGCTGCAGACGCTTTGATGTCAGTACAGCACCAGGACTACTGCGACATATCCTTCTACAGTGGTTTTCAGATCGTTTGGAGAACACCGTGGACAAAGGGGCTCAAAGTCTCAAAGTCCTTCCTTTCTGAGTCATCTAGTTTCCGTGTGCGTTTTCTTCCCATTCGAGATGGTGCAGCATTCTCCACTTCATGGCGATTTGCTTAGTGCCATCCCTCGGACAGAATGCGATGGTGCACAGGAGCAGGTAGAAGATGGATGTTCTCGTTATACTAATGGGAAACTTGGTGAGGGAGCAGGACACGAGGGACCTAGTTCAAGTAAAGGCCGTGAGGATGGAGACACCAAGCTCAGTCTTAGAGGTCATTGGAAGCCGGCGGAGGATGCAAAGCTTCGGGAACTTGTAGCCCAGTACGGTCCTCAGAACTGGAACAAGATCGCCCAGAAGCTAGAAGGAAGAACAGGTACTTCCAGATGACCACAAATTAAGAATTGAACGTTCTTGCTTTTGATAAGAATTAACGGGCTGCTTTGCGAGATCAGGAAAAAGTTGCAGGCTAAGGTGGCTTAACCAGCTGGATCCAAGGATCAACAAGGGAGCCTTCAGTGAGCAAGAAGAGGAGAAGCTTTTGGCTGCACACAGGCTCTATGGCAACAAATGGGCGCTTATAGCATTGTTCTTCCCTGGGAGGACAGACAATTCTGTGAAGAACCATTGGCATGTAATCAACGCCAGAAAACAGAGGGCACAACAAGGCAATGGCTCTAGGAGGAGGGTCTCCACCGTTTTACCAGACCTTATAGCACAGCAACAGTCCTTCCCCTTTCTCCTGGGTATGTTCTCCATGAACTTTATTGAGTTGTTCTTTGTTTGTCCAGAAGGAGGTAAAGTTTTAGCACTCTAATCTCCATACAACTTTTAGAGACAAAAAAAAAACTCTTCTCTGCATTTAACATTCTACTGAGAATAACTTTTGTTGATATGTCATGATCAAAGCAGCTTCCCCTTGGATCTTCTGTGTAAAGAACTCATTTCTGACCAACATCTGTTGGTGTCTGCGCAGGCTCAGAGGATATGCTGACAGCTCCTAGAAATGAATGCCATGGGGAGTTTGATCCTCCTACTTCACTAGTAGCATCAGTAAAGGGTGCCGATCAATCTGGTTTCTCCGGTCTAACTTCTGATCATTCAGCTACTGCATCAGTGGTCGATCAGAGGACGTTTTCCTTTTGGCATGGAGAAAAAGTTTCCGGTGGAGATAATATCAGATTGACCTTCATCGATTTTCTCGGTGTGGGAACTGACACAGCAAAAGCCAACTGAAATGCAAAGGGAATAAACTCATCAACTCAAAGTGATCAGAAAATGGTGTTGTTACGATACAATGAAACAAGAGTTGAATGCAGCCTGGCACGGGAAGTCTCTGAGATAATCTCTTCAAAGAAAAAAAAAGGAAGAAGAGGAAACAGTTGGCCTCTTCTTAAAATGCTGAAATGATGCATTCCGTTAGCATATTTACAAGTTCTTCGCATGTGAAACTTAACCTGTTTTAAAATTCCAGTTTTGCATGGTGTGTTTGTGGATTTGCTGTATTATTGATCATATTTATGAAAAAGGGGTGATAAGCATATAAGGCACTATAGTCGATCGACTTATTGTATTACAAAATTTTACTTTTATAATACTTCGACTCAACTCATATACTCATTTTAGCTTCGAATGAACATCCAAAATTCATAATTTTGAGAGATAACTAATGTGGATCTTTTTATTTGATGGAAATCAAAGAATGGAAGGACACAAAATTTGATAATCAAATGACTATATTAAAATTTTGTAGTGTGAGGTATAGACGTATATGTAGGAAAAAATAAACAAATATATACCAAATAGTAAGGTTAAATAGAAAAGACTTCAAGACTTCAAGTTCAATTTGTTTGGTATGCAAAAAGAATTATTACGTGCGATCCAAACTAATTCACTTTAGTCGAGAATAAGCTCTCCAATGTTGAAGTGGCAACAGATTTTTTTTTTTTGTAACATTGTACATTTTTAAAAATAGTTTATGCATTAAAGAAATTCAATCTGAATTTTCAAGAAGTATCCCAGACAATTCTTAGTATAATTTTGAACATCAAACAATTTAGTGATATTTCTTACCTTGCTTTTATAAGCTATAATGGAAGTCCTTTTCGGCAAAGTTATTTTTTTCTCCAGTCTTTCTAAACGACAGGGATTGACAAAAATTGTCTCCTATATATGGGTCTTACAACAATAAGAAACAAAGTCTTATCCCACTAGGTGAGCTCGACTATATGGATTATACGACGTCATTTCGTTCTATTAGTAATCAAACATTTTTGTATATTATTCACCAATAGATCTTGCTCTATTAATTCGCCAAGTGTCCGTCTTAGCCTCCCTCTTTCTCTTTTAATCGGACTCCAGATTATTTGATCTACTCTTCTTATTAGCGCATCTAATGATCTTTCTGAATATGACCAAACCATCTCAAACGATTCTCTGTCATTTTCTCACTAATAGGAGCCACTCCGACTCGTTCACGTATATGGTCATTCCTAATCTTATCTAATCTTGTATGATCACACATCCATCTCAACATCCTCATTTCGGCTACCCCCACTTTACGTTCATGTTGTCCCTTCATAGTCCAACATTCACTATCATATAACACTGCTGGTCTTATAGCAGTACGATAAAACTTTTCTTTAACTTTATTAGGTACTTTTCTATCACAAAGAACTCCAGTGACTTTCCTCCACTTACACCAATCAGCTTGAGTTCTATGATTAACATCGTCATCAATCTCACCATCTTGTCTTACATTTGATCATAAATATTTAAACTTTGTTACTTGAGGAATTATATCCTCCCCTAGCCTAACTTTCAAATAGTCCATAAGTTATTTATTTGTGAAATTGCTATGCATATATTCTATTTTATTCCTACTTAAATGAAAACCCTTTGACTCCAACGTATTTATCCATATTTTTAATTTTGTATTAATATCTTCTCTTGAATCCGCTAAAAGTACTATATCATCCGCAAATAGCATGCACTTAGGTACCTCCTCTGTGATACTCTCGGTTATAGCATCGATAACTAAGTTAAATAGATACGGACTTAAAGCTGATCCTTGATGTAGGCCAATTCCTATAGGAAATTCATTTGTCTCACCTCCGGGTGTCATAACCCTAGTCAATGCCCCATCGCACATATCTTGTATTACCTTAATGTAGGCAACACTCACCCTCTTCTTTTGCAAGGCTTTTCAAAGTACATCCCTTAGTACCCGATCATACGCCTTCTCTAAGTCAATGAAAGCCATATGTAAGTCTCTTCTCCTACTTCGATACTTCTCCATCATCCCCCTTAGTAAATAAATTGCCTCAGTAGTGGATCTTCCTGGCATGAACCCAAATTGTCTCTCAGAAATACTAGTCTTTATTCTCAATTTATGATCAATCACTTTTTCCCATAAATTTCATTGTGTGACTCATAAGTTTAATCCCTCTATAATTTTCACAATTCTGAATATCCTCTTTATTTTTGTAAATAGGAACTAATGTACTTAATCTCCAATCATCAGGCATCTTTTTCGATCGTAAAATCTCATTAAATAGTTTACATAACCACAACACACATTTTTCTTCTAAACATTTTCAAATTTCAATCGGTATACCATCCGGTCCAACGACTTTACCATATATGGGTCTTTACGTTGGAAATTTTTTTACAAATAAGTGTCTATATGCGATAGTCCGTATTCTCTAAAACACAAATGATGGGTGACGTTTGGTTTGAAAATTCATGAGCTAAAATACTATGATTTTGGTCAAACATGGGAAAATGTGAACGGTGAAATTACGAATTTTATTTCGGAAAAATATATATTTTTATAAATGGGATGAATATCTCTATTCCACTTCTTGTTTTTTCTTTTGACTATATTTTATTTTATTAACAATATATTATATCATTTTTTATAATAAAAAATATTGAATATTTATAATAAAATATTATAATTTTATTTTTTTTATTCTTTTAAAATCAAACATAAGATGGAATAATAATACATTCACTTTTTTAATAATATCATATTCTATCATTTTATTCCATTAAAATTTATCATGCTACAAAGATTTATTAGGATGAAAATCTAACATATAGGAAGGATTCTTTGGGACGGTTTGGTACTGAACAGAGTCAAGAACAAATATTTGTTCGCACTTTTTTATCAAACGCTTATTTTTACATACTAGTGGGCTCCATGTCAATAATTGAAAGAATAGTAAAAAGTAGAGTGAGATGTGTTCTCTCCTCGAGTGAGAACAAATAGGCTCCTATTGAATTTTTACTTCAGGAACAAAGTGAGAACATTTTTTTTCTTCTTGGAATATATATGAAAATTACACGAATCATTTTCCGACTTTAGGTCAATGTCTCAATGGTCTCCTAACTTCAATTTGTAACTTGATTATTCCCAAGCTTTATTTTTCTTGCACGTATCGTCCTCCTAATCGATAATAGTCGATTTTTCAATTATATTGATGGAATGACACAATAAAAAATAATAAAATATTATGAAAATAATCAATGCGAGCGAGCTCCCATAGGGGAGCCACCCCCTGGCGAGCGAGCGAGGGAGGCTTGTATCCCCCTCTAGCTCGCGAGGGGGGCCTGCTCCCCATGCAAGCTTGCCAACCTTTTTCCTCCTCACGTGTGACGAGAAAGAAAAGGGGAGGCCGGTGCCCCACTATGCGAATTCGTCGACGGGGTGAGTTCACACCGAGGGGCACCGGCCTCCCCTTCTTCCTTGCCGCACGTGAGGAAGAAAAAAGTGGGAGAGGGGGCTCATCGGCGTGCGAGCTCACACAAGGGCATCAGCCCTAGTGAGCTCGCGACGACAAGGAAGAAAAATGGTCTGGCGCCCTCTGGGCACTGGCCCCCCTCGCGAGCTCGCATAGGGGGCGCTGACAGCCCCCCTCGTGAGCTCGCATACCAATAAGCTTGCACAGGCATCGTCATTTTTTTATTATTTTTTATTAATCGCATAATATTTTTTATTAATTTTATAAATTTTTATTTTTTTTATTGTGTCACATTAGTAATTTAATCGAGATGAAAGAAAATTAAACTTAAAGAACAATGTAGTTACAAATTAAAGATTGAGACCCAAGTACAATATCTAAAGTTGGGGAACTTTTTGTTCTGCCCATACTTGTACACTATCTAAAAGCGGCTATAACCATTAATAAAAAGATAATAAATTATAATTTACATGATGCACAACTTCCACGTCATAAGCACATTAGTACATCACCCAATGTCACTCTTTTATACGTGTACCAATCCGGATGCAATAAAGACTTATCACACAAAACAAGATTAATAACTTACAATGAAATCGATGAGACATTTCACGACATGGGTAACTATATAAAGCAATAAACATATAAGGATAAAAAAATGTTAAATTTTCCTAACTCATCCTCTAATAATCTTCTTAACATTCACATAATTAACATACTTAAAAAAATTGATGAATTTACAATGAGCCTTGTTAGGAAGATTTTTAGACTGATATTTAGGAGGATATAGCAACACTCGTACGATAATATTCAATATAACAACAATTGAAGTTCTAATGCACAATGTCTATATCAATTAATGACTAGTAAAAATATATATATATTTGCTACTTTATAATTCATTTGAAATTATAGTATTTTCCCCAAATTTAATTTTATAAATAAAAAAGCGAACATGGATCTTGAGTGAGGTTCTAATTTGAGCTGGATCCATTTTACTTGTTGTGAAAAATCCATGCAAGTATGGGAAGCGGTATTTGCATACTAGATGCGGATATGTAACGATCGAAACCCTTTTCACAAAAAGATGTAAACAAGTTTTAAAAAATTGTAATCCCAACTACACTTCTCAGGTTGCAAATAAACAATCGTCGTTGATGTATAGGTTGGGGTCGATTCACAGGAAGAAAATTTTGATTATATTTCACAAGTACTGTCAAGTAGTGTTGAGAGAAGACGGCTAATAAAATTAATTGATTAAGAAATGAAAGTAGGTTTTGTGTTTTCGGTTTTGTAATTTATTTGTGGTTTTCGTATTCAACTTAAAAAGAACTCAAGCAAAGTAAAATTGGGAATAAGTGTCGTTACTAAATCAATATATGAAAGCAGAGGCATGAGGGATCATTCTCGTGGAGGAAACTTAGGCTAATAGATATTGTTTCCTTAAAGACTACATTCAGATGATGACACTCAGTGGGTATTTTTCATTCTCATAAAAGATAACATTTGGTTCTCCTACTCTCGTATTTGAACCGAGTCGATTCACCAACAGGTGATATTAAACTGAAAGTTGTAGAAAGCCTCTCTCGATTCGTTCTACATGAAGAAGTAAAAATAGTAATTACAGTTCTTCTTCTCTACAGTCATGCTAACCTATCAGCTCACAGCATATTGTTTAATCGACATATGCTCCCTTCTCAGGGAAACCGTTGAACGAAGAAGAACTTGCCATCATAATGTTCACCAGAGTAGCATTAAGATCAAACATTATGAAAGCTCATCATCCGAATAAAGCATAAAACATCAAACCAAGTATGAATCCATCGAATGATCCCTCAGCCTCAAGAGCTGATTAGCTAGACATAGTAAACTTAAACTTCAAACTAACAAAAAAGTTAATGCGGTAAGAAATTGTGCGAAAACGAAGGCGTAAACTCAAATGAATGTTCTGCTTGTCCGAATAATTGAAGATGACCTCGCCTCCATTCTCCCGAGCTTTCCTCCCAAGCCTCCTGATTCCCTCTCTCTCCCAGCGGTTTCCTCTCCATCTCTTTCACCTTTTTCTTTTAATATCCTCTTCCTCTCTATTTCCCCTTTTCGATTTTCGTCACATGTCTTCACTAATTCTTCTCATCGTTTGATCTTCGATAGGTGTCCATATGAGGATTTATTCTCTTGATTCTTTGTGATCGCGCCAGACTGTGCATACAAATATTGCCACCTGTCTTGTGGTCTAGATTGGTCTGATTAGGCTGCGCGTTCCTCCCTTTTACCATGTCCGCTCGCCTTGCTAATCATTTGATGAGGGTCACCTGCACCGACAAATAAAGTAATTAAATTCGGGCAAACAGGGGAATATGCAGATATAGACAGAAAAGTAATCTGATGGCTTGGACTATTGGAAAAAGAGAGATAATTATACATAATGCGAAACACTTCGATCATTATCAGGGAAAATGTGGCTCTTTTTCCATGCTAAAACAAGTATAAAATACAAGCCATCAAAATTCCCCCAAACTTAAGTCATTGCTAGGACGTGATATTTAGTAAGAATTAGCCACACGAGGAAAAGAAAGGTAACTGTGACAACAAGAAACTCCTTATGCGTAACAAATTTAGACACCATTTAATCCAATTTAATATAACTTAGATTTACCCTCCAGGTCAAGCCACTGAAGAAATGATTCTAAAGGGGGTTTTCACTTCCTCCAATCGCATCCTTTCCAAGATTTCTATACAGGTCTCTCTAGGTTTAAGTATCTATTTCATAGTTTAGACATACAGTTGTTCCCAAACTTACTGCTTTCACAATTTAATTTCACCTTCTTTTTTTTTCTTTTCTCCCCTTTTTTTCTTTTTAAATTCCCCCAAACTTAGAGCAAGAGTAACACTTGGATAAAAATATGCTCCACAGCTCTGTAATTATACATAGTGGCCGCGTATATTCCATGCAGTAGGCTCAAAGGATTTTTACTCCTGATACTCTTCCTTTAAGCTGGGGTAGGGGGATTTTTTTGCTTAATGAGATTTCATTTCACTTAACTTTTTGGGATTTTAAAACTGCAATCACTTGTAAATACTTAAAACTAGAGAATCGACAGTATGTTCTGGATGAATAACCATTACTTTGACTAGGCCTGGAGAGTTCTATTTACTTTTATGGTTCTCGGTGAAGAGGTATCTAAATCATGTTATTCATAGGAACTCGTGTTAGTAGCTATTCAATTCCTCATGCTCTCTAACTATTTCTCAGAGGATTTTGCAATTATCTCAGTAATGGAGAAGAAGTTTCAAGCAAGTACTTTTAACCAGAAGGGAGTTTACTTTGGTGTATATATAAATTGAGGGGCTATTCAGTTCATAGGGGTCAAAATTCAAAAACCAGATGATGATGCTCACAACAAAAGACTAGTATGGTTATTTCAATAAGAGTTTAGGGATCATACCATTGGCTCTCCCAAACTTATCATTAGCACTGTCCTCAGTGCCAGAATAAGAATGGGAGAGGCTAGGGACATTATTTGGGGGCGAAAGGTTGGAGGTCAGCAGAACCTCCAATTTGGCATTGATATCCTGTAAAAGGGTTGTCTGTCTCCTCTATCTCTTGTGAAGCAACTTAAGCTGGCATTTCAGGGATTTCTTCTGTTGGCATTGATGAGCAACTACGGAGCCAGCGATTGTCTTCTTGGAACCCATGACTTCCTCATCGTTAGAAACTGGGGGTTCTATCCGCACAAGAGGAGATGAGATTAGCGGCGAAGTAGAACGTTGGGGAGGACTTACCTGTGGTTCTTGCTATTGTTCAGTAGCTAGTGATGAGGCGATGTTTTCATTGAATGGTGATGTTTTCATCATTGGTGATGCTTCTGGCAACCTACAAGCAGAAGTAGTGGGGGCATGCTGGGAATCGTGGTCGTCAGAACCATTCAGAGGGCTACTGAGATCAGTAGAAGCACTCAGAACTTGATGAGTTTTTCGAATAGGCATGGCAAGTATCCAGTTGGAGCCGGAGATTACCAAAGTGTGAGGGGAATTAGGCAAAGGTACCAACTCGTTGGCGGGAGCGATATGAAAATAGTAGGTATCCTCGATGCACTTGACCATGCACATATGTGTAAAAGTACGAAGGTTAAGAGTTCCTCACGCTAGGAAATCAGTTGGCTAAAATCCACATTGCAGGCTTCAGCGATTGGTGTGACTGATCCATCTAGGACTACAGGGCCTCTCTCTTGTGTAGTGATACGGGACAAAAATTTTAGGAAAATACCACCAATGTCGATGGGTTTACCAGTAAGGAAGGACCAAATGATTAGGAGTTCAGGTTCGCGTACCCTGGACTCAGTGTTCCCTCGTCCTTACAGAGTATTTGCCAAGATGCGATGAAAATATCGAACAATAGGATTGTAAATAGATGTAGACTTAGCTTTGTTACGGATGAGGGTGTGCTCGCTAGTGATTGTCGTCCATATTTTGTCATAACTAGAGGTAACAAAAGATGTAGAACAGTAGGGAAGTCCCATGATCTCATAAAAATGCCAAAATGTCCAATGAAAGTTCGAGTTAAAGAGTTGAGATGTAATCATTTGTTTCTTATGTTCAATGATAATGGAGCTTAAGAACTTCCGAGCTAACTCAGGGTAAATATGCCAACGAGAGGAAAAGAACTTTCATGCATGAATGCGAAAGGTCAGGAAATCGAAGTCATCATAAAATCCTAGCGTTTCCAAAGTGATAATGTCCAGGTATTTTGTAGTAGAAAAAGAACGATTGACAAGGTTGGAGTACCTGATCTGTTGTGTATCTGTGCGGAATATGATGCTTGTGGTCTTTGTGAGGAGCGGTAGGTTGACGTTATCTGGAGTTGATGAACTTGGGGGGCGATGGGGAACTAGTGCGATGGAAGGTGCTTTCCTTTTTGCGATGTGGATGAAGATGGTGTTGCTGTAGCCGTGCATTGTTTCCTTTCCATATCACGCAAGATAGGTGTAGTGTCGTGTTCCTTTCTTGTTGAGGGTAGTTGCGGTGAAGGGGATGAAGGATGAACTGAGGCAACTGAGGTGGAAGGAACACCGGTGCATTTTAAGGCAACTTTCTTACGCTTATAGGTCGTAGAAGGAAGTTGAAGTGCTGCAACCGGTGGCTCTGGACTTTCCGGCGGGGTGAGAGTAGGTGAAGGAGAGGAACCAAGCTCTAAAGGATTAGTGGATGAAGAACCATGTGCGTACTGAGGGGTTGGTTTCTTCCTCTTGCCGGATGATTGGCCACGTGTAGACACCATGCTCGCCGAAGTACGAAGGTGGATGCTGAAGAGTAATAGAAATGGAAAAGAAGGGAAATGTTGGGGAAGTAAGAAAGTCGAATAAAGTGAAATAATCTGTGCGAGGGTAATGGAATATAGGCTAGAATTGGGCAGATGAATCGACTAGTGACACATGGTACGCATGCAAAATTTGGCCAAAATTGCAAACGCTGGAGGAGACATATATGGTAAATCGGATGAGCACAAAAAATGAAAAATTTGGATATGGCAGTGTGCCAATTATTTGGTCAATGGAGAAAAACGTAAGAAGTGTGAAAAAGAGAAGAATCAAAAGGTAGATTGTTGGGTTGCCTCCCAAGAGCGCTAACTTTAATGTCATCAGCATCCCATCAGGTAGAGAGTATGTCGGGGGGTGTGAGCGTGAGGTTCTCCGTTGTTCCATGAAAATACTACGGGGTATAATGCTTCACACGCTGCGTTTACAGTGAAATGTTCCCTCCGATCATTCTCTAACTTAATGGCCCCAGAATCGTGAATTCGTGTAATAGTGAAGGGGCCAGACCATATAGTCTTTAGTTTTCGGGGAAAATTTTGAATCTAGAGTTGAATAATAATGCTTGATCCCCAACATTGAAATGTCTTAGGAGAATCCTTTTGTCGTGCCATCGCTTCGTTTTCTCTTTATATATGAGAAAATTCTCGTAAGCCATAAATCGTAGTTCGTCTAGCTTTGATAATTGCAATGAGCGTTGTTCACCTGCCGCTTTCATGTCCATGTTGATTGATTTGATTGCCCATAATGCTTTGTGCTCTTTTTCCATTGGTAGATGGTAGGCTTTTCCAAATACCAATCTGTAAGGTGTCGCTCCAAGAGATGTTTTGAATGTTGTCCAATAAGTCCATAGTGTATCATCTAACTTAGAGTTCTAGACCTTCCTAGATCGGGAAACTATTTTTTCCAAGATATTCTTGATTTGACGATTAGATACTTTCACCTGCCCACAAGTTTGCAGGTGATAAGGTGTGAAAATTCTATGGAGAATGCCATATTTCTTTAGAAGATTTTCGAATTGTCGTTCAATAAATGTTTCCCTCCATCACTGATTATTAGTCTTGGCATACCAAATCGGGGGAAGATAATCTTAGTAAAAAACTTTTGAACTAAACGAGAATCACATCCTATAGTGAGGACAGCTTCAACCCATTTAGAAAAGTAGTCTATTGCAACTAGTATATATTTACAAGGTCCAAAATTCGAAAAGGGGCCCATGTAGTATATCTCCCATATGTCGAATACTTCTATTGCGAGAATTCCATGCAATGGCATCTCTTGTCGTCGTCCGATATTCCCCGACCGTTGATAACTGTCGCATGAAGAAACAAATTGATGAACATCTCGAAAGAGAGTCGGCTAGAAAAAACTTGATTGGAGAATACGGGTAGCTGTGCGCTGAGTGTCTCCATGGCCACCATAGGTTGGTGTATGACAAGATTCAATAATATCTCTAGTCTCTTCAGCTTCTACACATCGATGCAACATACCATCAGAGCATTCTTTAAACAGGAAGGGATCATCCCAGTAATAGTGGTTGATGTCTCTGAAGAATTTATCTTTCTCATATCTCGTGAGATCTAGCAGTATTAATCCCCTTGCCAAATAATTAGCTATATCCGCATACCAGGGTATAGGAGTGCTTGATAGAAGATGATCATCTGGTAATACTCCTTGTATTGGTGGTGTAACATTCTTGGTGTTCAATGGTCGCTCTAGCTTGGATAAGTGATCTACCACCTGATTTTCAAACCCACATCTGTGAACGATTTCAATATCAAATTCTTGTAGAGAAAGGATCCATCGTATCAGGTGAGGCTTTGCTTCTTTCTTTGAAAATAAATGTCTCAGGGCGGAGTGATCTACGTGTATGATAGTCTTGGACCCCACCAAATACTGTCTGAATTTTTCCATAGCATACACCACGGCTAACAGCTCAGTAGTGGTGTAGTTTTGCTGAGACGAGTCAAGTGTCTTACTTGCATAATATATGACGTGCATGAGTTTGTTCACTTTTTGTCCTAGTACGGCTTCAACGGAAGAATTGCTGGCATCACACATGACTTCAAATGGCAGTGTCCAGACTAAAGGTCGCATGATAGGAGCTAAGGTTAACGCTGCTCGAAGTAGATGGAAGGCGGCAAGACATTCGGAATAAAAAACAAACTCCGCATCTTTGTGCAATAGATTCGTAAGGGATCTTGCAATTCTAGAGAAGTCTTTGATGAATCGCCTATAGAACCCTGCATGCCCTAAGAAACTGCGAATACTCTACATTGACAGGTGGAGGTAGTTGAGCAATAATTTTAATTGTTGCTGAATCGACTTTAATACCTCTATTGGATATGACATGACCTAGAACAACTCACTGTTGGACTATGAAATGACATTTCTCCTAATTCATAACTAAATGTGTTTCCGCACATCTCTGTAATACTTGGTCAAGATTCGTTAGACATTGAGAAAAGGAGGATCCATAGACGGAGAAATCGTCTATGAACACCTCCATAATTTTTTCGATTAAATCAAACAATATGACTGTCATACATCGTTGAAAAATAGCTGGAGCATTACACAAACCAAATGGCATTCGTCAATAAGCAAAAGTACTATAAGGACAAGTAAAAATATTTTTCTCCTGATTTGCGAGGTGTATGGGCATTTGTAGAAAACCAGAGAAACCATCAAGATAGCAAAAATAATCATGCATAGCAAGTCACTCTAGCATTTGATCAATGAAAGGTAAAGGAAAATGATCATTTTTTGTGGATTTGTTTAATTTTTGAAAATCAACACACATTCGCCAACCTGTGGTTGTGTGGGTTGCTACCGTTTCCCCCTTAGAATTTTCAACTACTGTCATCCCACCTTTTTTTGGTACCACCTGAATTGGACTTACCCACTGACTATTAGAAATGGGGTAGATTAAACCTGAATCTAGAGGTTTTAATACCTCCTTCTTAACTACCTCTTGTAGAATGGGGTTTAGTCTTCGTTGTCCTTCCCTGGAAGGCTTCACATTATCTTCCAGGGAAATCCAATGCATACAGAGGGAAGGGCTGAGGCCTCTGATGTCAGCCATAGAATATCCGATGACTTTTCTATGTCGTTGAGGAACAGTAAGCAATTCGGTTGTCTATTCTTTTCTTAAGGCAGAATTAATGATAACAGGCAATGTAAAGTTTTCGTCCAGAAATTCATACCTCAGAGTGGAGGGAAGTTCTTTCATGTTGACCTTTGGTAGGATATTTTCAATTAGAGGGTCTGTATTGGGCAGATCGGCAGGTTGCGGTATGTCTGATTCTTGAGCGAAAGTATTAGGAGAATCCATCATGACTGAACAAATCTCTCCTTGAGGGTCATCAATTTGTCTGTTCACTTCAGAGGTTAAGCATCATTGGAGAGGGTCCGGAGTGATGATCAGGGCAATAATTTCGCTGGTGGCTTCATCTGTGACATCAGAAGTTTCGTGGCAATCTTCGTATGCTTGAGATTTCATGACTTGTGCTAAATTGAACTCAATATGATCTTCCCCTAGTTGAAATGAGAGTCGACCATTCTTCACATCTATAATTTCTCCATCCATGACAAGAAATGATCGTCCTGAGATTAGGGGCACGTTGCATCCTGTTCTATATCTAGTACCACAAAATCTACAGGGATGTAAAATTATTGTTCACAATATAAAGGGACACTATAACAAAAATGTATGCTTAATCAATATTTGATGCCAAGCTGGCAAGCTGGATAGGAAGGGTTTGACTTCTGCTTAAATGCGGCAATATATTTCTCTCGGGCCTTGGGAGCAGTTCCATATGTTTCAATCTGCTTAAATGTTGTTCTGGGTACTCTATTTGGGTATATATTTCCTTTTAAGTTTTAATTGGGAGGGTTTGACTCCTAGTTTTGTTGTTTTTTTTTACTTTCTATGTGGTGACTATTTCTTGATTCGAAAAGTAGACTTGCTAGGCTATATAATATGAGTAATAGTTGGACTGGCACTGACCAGTTCATCCAGGTTTTCGTGGCTCTATGGTTAACGGTTACACTGACCATGTTATAACAAATAATTTATTCACCAAGAAAAGATAATATAAGCATTGTGCATTCTTCATTTGATTGAGTGAGGAAACTATGGTGCAATGCACGCCAGTCATTTGTTTACAATAACTAGACTGACATACTTTTGTATTTTCAGTGAGATCAAGGAACGTATTAAGAAGACGAAAGATGAAAAGAAAGCTAAGAAGGCTGAGTTAGTGGCTAAATCTCAGAAGACTCAAACAAAGGCTGCCGCTCCAAAGGCTCCGAAAGGTCCTAAAATTGGAGGCGGTGGCGGGAAGCGATGAAGGTCCAATGCTCCAATATTTTTTGGTTAATATGATTTCAACTAATGAGCAGAAGGCTGATTTTTCATATCTATCATATGAACATCATGTCGGTATCATTGTGTTACAGTGCAGGTCTTCTTTTGTTGTCCTGCGGTATCTTCTTTAGGAACATGGCTGTAATTTCTTTTGCATTTAGCTTTGTAAGATTTGAATGCTACAAATTGTTTCAAGTTATGTTATTCGAACTATGCTGTTATGATTACATAATTCCATCATTGTCTGTAACATTGTGTGGGAAGTTTACCACACCTTAACATCCATCCAAAATTTTTTATATTCCGTGGAATACAAAGCACCCAAATTAGGTAGCAATCTATACTCCACAAATGGTCATTAATTGCATTCGTGTTGTCCATGATCTTGAAGACTATATTGACTGAAAATTCTCCGGCCGCACATGTCTAAGAATCTTGTCTATAGCTGTTTAGATTCACCCCCATCAAGTTTCCCCATAATTAAAAGGAGGTCACTCATCCGCTGTTCACAGAGATGGGAAACAAAATGTGGGATCCAAACTCTACTTTCTAGGTCTCTAGACCAACAATAAAATCAATCTCCTGTTTATCTTGAGCTAGAGCATATAATCTCAAAAACATCCTTGAAAATAGGCTCCTTCGAGATCCATGGATCTTCCCAGAAATTGAAGCTCATGAACCCAAGGAAGCAATAAAAAGGCACGTATTCACAGAATAATAGATGTGAGACTCTTCCAAAAATAGGACGATCTTGGTGGGTTTATAGATTTTTATTCCTAAGATAAAGTGTGACCATAACAAGCATTCATTCCATAGAGTTGTTCATTAACCTAATCAACCATTTTGCAAGAAGAGCATCATTCATATTTGGAAGGTCTTATTCCTAGTCCACCTTTTCACACTGAACCACATACCTTTGGCCATGCCACCATATGCAAACTGCTTCCACCATTACCAACTTGTCACCATACAAATCCTTGCCTTAGAGCATCAATGCACAATGTCACACGTTTAGACAATCGAAATACTAACATGTAGTATATCGATATGGCCAAAAGAACAAAATGATAATAATCAATGGAAAAGATTCATGAGGACCATCCCTCTAGTCTTTTTTTATACACTCTGTTATCGAGTTCCAATCTCTTGATAAGATTTGATTGTCATTGAAAGGTAGCCCCAAGTATGATATAGGTATAAATGGATGTCCTTAGCTCTCTTGCACATATGCTAGCTTCTTCATTTTCCATTCTTAAAGGTATAAAAGATGATTTTGAGTGATTTATGTGAATCCCAGAGAAGTCACTAAAGATGTCGATGATCATAACAATTCTTCTAGCGACCTCTCTTGAACCTTCTATTTAAAATAATGTGTAATAATGTGTCATCAACATATTGTAGCAGAGGAATTATTCTACATTCTACCTTGGTTTGGGCTTGAAGTTAAAACCAAAGATAATATTAGCATCACATGTTGAAATAGTGCATCGAGCAAGAGCATGTGCCAACACAAAAAGCATTGGTGCCAAGGGGCTGCGTTGTCAGACACCTCGTTGAGGTTAAACCAATCCACCTGATGGTCCCCCATTCACAATTCAATTTATGAAGCCATTGTGAAGCCCTCTGTCAGATATAAAAGTGGATTGGACTAGATGAGTATATCAGCTAAAACCCTTGTTATTAGGAGATAAGTTGTGTTTGACAATGCAATAGGTCTAAAGTCTTCAATCCCTTTCAGTTGCAGATTTGTTGAAAAACATGTTTTCTCTTATTATTCACCAAATACTAGTGCCTCCTATTTATAATCAAGGTAGGCAATACAAGAAGGAAAATATTACCCTAGAAAATCAGGGATATTATCACAAAATATTTGAGATATTATTCCAAGAAATCTGGAATACTAATCCTAACTAATATTACAAAGATATGCCTAGATATGAAAGGATATGCAAAGATATACAAATCATATCTCAACACTCCCCCTTAAGCTAGAGCGTAAATATTATTTAGGCCCAGCTTGGAACATATAACCTGAAGTTTCTTCTTGGGAAGTGCTTTAGTAAAGATGTCAGCTAGTTCTTCAGTGACTAAGTGTAGAGTGGATATCTTCTTAGTTGTAATAGCATCACGAATGAAGTGACGATCCACTTCTATGTATTTAGTCCTCTCATGAAACAAGATTGTTTGCAATAAATATTGCAACTTTGTTATCATAATGCATAGATACTGGAGAGGTAATGAAAATTCCAAAATCGCGTAGAAGAGAGATCACCCATAAGAGTTCACACATAGTATGAGCCATTGTCCTATATTTTGACTCAACGCTAGAGCGTGAGACGACATCTTGTTTCTTGCTGCGCCACATTACAAGGTTTCCACCAACATAAGTACAATAACCAGTGGTTGATCTTCTATCTTCATGAGCCTCGGCATAATCTGCATCAAAATAACTCCACACTTTTAAATGTACATGATTTTTTAAGTGAAGTCCTTTTCCTGGAGAAGCTTTTAGATATCGTAAAACTTGACATACACCTACCTAATGTACTTCACGTGGTTCTTGCATAAATTGGCTTAGGTGACCAACAACATAAGAAATATCAAGACGAGTTATAGTGAGATATAAAAGTTTATCAGCCATAGCTCTATATCTGGTGACATCTTCTAGAATAGGACTGCTCAAATCAGCTAGAGGTAGTTATGGATTCATAGGAATGGTGACTATTTTATAGCTCATCATACCAGCTTCTTTTAATAGATCCAAGACATATTTTCTTTGAGAGAGAATGAGTCCATCATCAAATTGATTTACTTCAATGCCTAAGAAGTATTTTATTAGACCAAGATCTTTGGTCACAAACTGTGATTGCAGAAAATTCTTTGCTGCCAAAATATCGTCAATGTCACTACCAGATATTAAAATATCATCTACATAAACTATGAGGATGACTGAACCTTTAGAAGTATGCAAAGAGAATGTTGAATGGTTTGAAAAGGATCGACTAAAGCCACATTCGTCAAACCATACTCTTGGACTTTGTTTGAGTCCATAGATTTCTTTCTTCAACTTGCAAACCTTTGAACACTCCCCCTGAGCAATATACCCAGGTGGCTGTTCCATGTAAACTTCTTCAGTAAGATCACCATATAAGAAAGCATTTTTAATATCAAGCTGGTGAACTTGCCATCCAGAGTTGACAGCAACAGAAAGTAAAATTCGAACTGAATTAAGGCGAGCAACTGGAGAGAGAGATTTAAAATAATCTACTCCATAAGTCTGGGTGTAACCTTTGACTACTAAACGAGCCTTGTAACGATCAACCGTCCCATCAGGAAGATACATGAGGGTGAACACCTACCGACAACCAACCACTATTGCATTAGTTGGGAGGTCTACAAGTTCTCAAGTCTTTCTAGATTGTAGAGCGGACATCTCCTCATCCATAGCAATTTTCAAGCACGAATGGTGGAATGCCTCAGAATGGTTGCGGAGAATAAAATGACTATCAAGAGAAGTTGAAAAAACTTTGGCAGCAAGAGACAAATGATCAAAGGTCATAAAATTAGATAGAGGATATTTCACGCAAGACCTAGTGCCCTTGCGATGTGCAATAGGAACATCTAGATAATGAATTACCTGAGGAGGATCTCCTTCCGACAAGTCAGGACTATTTGGATGATTGCGTGATGGAATCATGGAGAGTGGTTCATCATCAAGGTCAGGTAGAGGTTGTGGAGGTTGATGAGTATGTCGACGGCTATAAACTTTTAGGGGCGGTTCAGGCGATGGAGGAGACAATGGTTGTTGTAATAGTAGATCCTATGACGAGTCAATAATTGAAATTGGATGACTCTCATAATTATTCATGGGATCCAAAAAATAAGATTTATCTTCAAAAAAGGTAACATCAGCACTAACATAGGACCTGTGAGAAGTAGGATCATAGCACATATAACCTTTTTGAGTTCGCGAATACCCCAAAAAGATGCACTTGATAGATTTAGGAGCTAACTTATCAGTGTGAACAAAATATTGACATCCGAAAGCACGAGGAGGGACAGGAAACAAAGACTTTCCTGGGAATAGGAGATAGAATAGAATTTCTCCATTGAGAACGGATGATGAAACTCGGTTAATGAGATAATCCACGGTGAGAACGACATCTGGCCAATAGGTGGAGGGTACTTTCATATGTAAGGGAAGGGTGCGAGCAACATCCAGCAAGTGGCAAAGTTTTCATTCAGCAACGCCATTTTGCTGAGATGATTTTACACGGGAAGTTTGATGAATTACACCAACAGATTTAAAAAATGATGAAAGATAAGAATTTACAAACTCTAGTCCATTGTCGCTGCGAAAGATTTTAATAGAGGTACAGAACTAGGTTTTTATTTTTGTAAAAAATTCTCGAATAATTCAAGGATTTTCTGTCTTATTTTTCAACATATAAACCCAAGTGACTCTAGACAAATCAACTACTAAAAATAAGGAATATTTGAAATACCTATTGTTGGAAACCCGACAAGGACCCCACAAATCAGCATGCACTAGTGAAAATGGACTTTTATCTCGTTTGTCAAGACGAGGTGAAAAAAGAGTACGATGATGCTTTCCTATTTGACAAGCCTCACACTCAAGAACCTCAATAGTTGAAATGTTAGGAAATTGTCGATGAAGAACAGTCAAACTGGGATGACATAGGCGGCGATGGAGTTGTAGGGAAATGCTTGTAGTGTAGGCTGTGGGATTGTAGGTAGATGGTTGGAGATAATAGAATCCATCACATTCAAATCCTCCACCAATCTGCCTCATCGTTTGGAGATCCTGTAGAACGAAGAAAGAGTCATAAAAAAGTACTCGACAATTTAAGGATTTTGTCAGTTGACTGATCGAAAGAAGGCTAAGAGCAAACTTTGGAGCATACGTAACATTATAAAGGGAGAGATCACAATTAATAAAAATTGTGCCAAGACCAATGTCCGAAGAGAAAGAGCCATCAGACACTTTAACATTAAGAGGATTGGATCGAGATTTGAGGGATGAGAAGAAAAAGGCATCACCTGTTATGTGTGAGGAGGCACTCAAATTGGCAATTCAGTCGGATTGAGAACTAGTAGAGAGAGCAAGAGTACCTGAATGATGCATTACAACAGCACCAGTTGACGGAGATGCAGATTCAATGATAGACATAGATCGAGGGTGATCATATTCTTCTTTTGATATTAGAATATCTGACTCATTAGTAGTGACAGCGTGAACCTTTGGGTGATCAGCAGGATATCCAAACTTTTCCTAGCAGCGATCAGAAGGATGATTGGATCGATGACAATGGTCACAAAAGAATTTACCATGTCCTTCAGAGTCGTTCCCTCGTCCACGTCCGCGGCCTTTTCCTTTGTCAGGAAAAAATCCTCTTCCTCTTTCACATGTAGCAGGTGCAGATACATTCATATGAGGAGAGAAATCATCAAGACGAAAGAGTCGAGCATAGATTTCTTCAGAGGTCAGAATAGTTTCCTGTGTCATCAACTGATCCTTGACCGATTTATATTCAGTACCAAGACCAGAGAAGAATTGAATGGATCTAATTTGATCACGTTGTTCTGCCAACACTTTTATATCAGCAGAACGAGCTGATAAATATCCTGCTCATTCCAGAAGTTAGTCAATGTCCCAAAATAATTTGCTAACGACTGATCATTTTTCTTGTATGATTGAATTTCTTCAAGGACCTTGTAAAGGCGAGATATATTATTTTTATGAGAGTGAAGTTTTTGAAGTACTTCCCACATAGTCTTGGCTGACTTATAAGCAATGATCTGTTTGGCAACAGGTTCGGTCATGCTATTGAGCATGACAGAGGCGACCCAATCATTGTCAGCATCCCAATCTTCTATACATTTTTCAAATTTAGTGAGGATATGCTTCTTCCTGTGGGACCCTACATAGCGCTCAAATGTCGTGGACCAGAGGAGATAGTTGGTACCATCAAGTTTGATATTGATACCGAGTGGAGTGCTGAGGGTGGATTTAACATCCGATTTGCTAGATTCAACTTTTTGATCGGCCACGAATGAGCACAACAGTTCCACAGGAAAAAAAATCAAGCCCCGATCTTGAGAACTATGGACATTGATATAGTGCGGTAAGGGAAGTAGACAAAAAAAAGGGGCGGAATGGAGGAGAGAAGAAGGATGAGGAGGAAGGGGAGAAGAACAGATCATTACTCTTCTGATACCATGTTGAGAAATATGTTTTCTCTTATTATTCACCAAACACTAGTGCCTCCTATTTATAATCAAGGTAGGCAATACAAGAAAGGAAATATTATCCCAAAAAATTAGGGATATTATCACAAAATATCTGAGATACTATCCCAAGAAATCTGAGATACTAATCCTAACTAATATTACAAAGATATGCCTAGATATGAAAGGATATGCAAATCATATCTCAACAAGATTCTTTTGGGATGAGAAATAGATAAAATTTATTTATCATCTCAAAACCTTTGTTGGATATTGTGAATTCATGCAAAGCCATGATATATGAACCGGCCAAAACTATCGAAAGAATAGGATGGTGAATCATACGGTCCTAACGCCCCTTCACTTTTGGGATTTAGCAAGGCTCAAGTGACTTCCTCCTCTATAAAAGGACTCTCCAAAGTTGTTGCCTAGTCCTTCGAGACTTGAGGAAGTCCATTACCTCACTATTATCACTCTCTTGTGGATCTGTGGTAAGTGAATTCTTGAAAATAGTTAGCTATTGCAGCCCCTATTCTCTCCTATCCAGAGAATTCAACATTTCCAACTTGCATATAAGCAAAAAATTTGTGTTAGTATCCCCTTCATGTAACCATAAGATAGTTGTCGCCAATGGATTTCATTCTTACGGTCCTCTATGGTCAACACATTCATGTACATTCCTTATTTTTTAGGTTAAAAAACTAATAGGCCGCAGTCATTCTCCATTTGATTTAGTGTGGCAATTCCTTCTAGGGCCATGACCCTCTTGTTTTCACGGTATTCTTCTTCTAATTTTTGAACTCCTAAAGTCTTTTTGGAAGTTTGTAAAGCCTATTATGCAAGGTACGGGTTGCACAACTTGACTCTGTGTTGACTTCCAAAATATTTCAACCATCTCTTTAAAGCATTCTTTCGAAAGCTAGAATTTCTCAAATTTAAAATAGTAACCACGATTATCATGATTTTTTGACCACCAAAGAAGTGGAGTATGATTTGTGAATGGTCTTGTCGATGTTGTGATGCTTGCCAGAGGAAACATAAACATTTCCACATAGCATAATAACCTATCCAATTTTGATTTTTGCAATAGGGGTTGTTGAGGAGGTTGATGAATGCCATGTGAATTTGCAATTTGGTATGGTAGATTAGCAAAACTATGGTCATTTATGAAATTTCTAAAGCCTTCTCTTCCATGATCTCTTTCATGTTCTTCTATTGGTCTATCCATGTTCTCCATAGTGACATTAAAGACAACCAATTAAGGTAATTGTTGAAAATGGATTTGATTTATTGAAGCTCTTCCCACATCTCTTGCCTTCTTGATTCTGTTTGCAACCCATACAAGCAGGAAAACAATAGTCGTGCTCCATTAGATCTTCATGCTACTAGTGTTGTGATTGATGCCACATCTATCCTCCAGCTTCTCGAAAATATCCTCCTTTCATCCAATCACACACCCTCCAGATATTTCGATCGCATCAAAGGCCCTATTAGTAGTGACCCACCAATCTGCCTCCACAAGTGGAAATCGCAAGCAATTAATTTCATCTCCTAAAGAAACACCATATCCACACCCCAAGATATTAGGTACCTTATAAACATAGCTTGTCTATATCTGTTGCCCAGTCCTCGTACAATCCAAGAAGCAACCTTCGTTGAATACCTTGATGAGCCCTTGTCGCCATAGACCTTGTGATGAAACTCAATGAGGTCAACTCCTTTGATTTTTGTCTTATAGGTTTTCATTTCACTTGTATGGCTGCTACCGCACATTCCAATTCTTGGGTCCAAGCCATTTTATATGTGTTGTCCTTCACATGCTGGGTGGAAGCTTGAAAAATTACAAAAGATGACTCCCTGATTTCCAAAACTTCATTTGATTGTTCCACTCTTGAGGGGCTGGAGGTTCCTCATAGTCAACATGCCCTTTGGAGTTTGTGCATTGGTTGTTGTCCATAGTATTATTCAGTATTGAGTCTCTTTGCTAGAGCTTGTTTGGATTATAAACCACTACAATTTCTTTCTTTTTTTGCAACCAGATTAAATCTCTTGCGGCTATTAGTTCCTTTGGATTTGAGGCTTCTAATTCTAGAGAATCCTTCTCATTCCACTCTAGTTGACGATGAAGTTGGTGATTTACCATTTTAGGAATCATAGGGGATGATTCGCCAAAAATATTACAAATGATAATAACTTTTTGCCTCTTTTTGCAGCTTGTTTAAATCTCCTACAACTATTCATTCCTTTGATTTTATGCCTTTTGTTTCTAGAAATGCCTCCTCATTATGCTCCAATTGTCCATGAAGTTGTTGGGTTACTACTTTGGGAATCATGAGGGATCCCTTTGATTGTGAAACTGGAAGGGGAATCATGATTACCTTAGACGGACGATTCAAAATCTTCGACAAGAATTTTGGTTTCCATTGTTGGACTATCTTCTCTGGCACCGACTGCATGAATCCGACCACCACCTGACTCCAAGTTCTCTGGACATGACTCATGATGCCAATCGAAATCTTATAATTGAACCGACCATCCCTATTTAAGAGTAATTTTGTTGGAATTATACACCTTGGTAAAGTTGAGATGTTCACCCAAACAACGATAAGATCCTGACATCTAATGATGGAAAAGGAACCTTCCAAAGGATGGAAATGAGGCAACCATTGTCTCCACTATTTCTGAACACTATAGATCGAGATATGGATGTTCTTCTAGTTTGTTATTGGGATACGCCAAATGCCTTGGACCACCTTCCCCAAAAAATTGTTGCACAATCTGGAGTTTCTAGCATTGTGCCTCCTATTTGGTCAATCTTTGTTTGAATTGAGTGCTAGAGAAGAAAATATGTTTTTGACAGTCATGACAGGGTGAATGCTCGTGGAAGAGTTAAGCCTATCAAGAATTTCCATCTTCATCACTTCAAGAGGGGGCATCTGCTTCCTCGTTAAGTGACTGACTAAACAATTCCTAAGAAGGTTGATGTTGTTGATCGCCTAGCTCCAAGGTGCTCTGACTTCCTTAGGTCCCCCAGTAGCTCTCATTTCACCTTCCATGGCAATTATGCGATGCAAAGAGGGGCACCTTGCATCTACATGTCCCAACCCTCCACACTTCAAGAATGTCATTGGATCTCTACAATCATGTTGAAAGTGTCGCCATCTCCTACATCTATAGCATTGTGTCCGATTAGAGACCATATTGCAATTGTTGCTCATGCACCATGTATTGTAGCAGCATTGCACCTATTGCCATTCTCCTTCTTCACCAACTTTCTTATTTAGTCGTATTGGCAGGAGGGAGTCTCCGATGAACGTGTTGTGCCACCATGGACAAAAAGTCTCTAGCTGATGTATAACCATCTTCGAGGTCAACATGTCTTAACAAAAAGCATGCTCAATCATAAATTAAGTTATGAATTGATGATTGATGATATGCATAATATTGCATCACATGGTTAGGAAAGTCATGATGCAATGAAAAATAGGTTTAATAAAAAGCATTGGTGCGTGCAATCCTAAGGAAAATCATGATGCAATGATGAATCCAAAATATGACAAATGTAAGCCATTTGTATGTGCCTATGTATGATCTATGTTCGATACCTCAAGTATGATGATAATGATGTATGTTTCTTACTACAAGAATGATGTTTAATGTAAGCATGTTTATATACATGATGTTCATAATGAAGTAAGTTATGTTGTATGATGATTGACACATAGAGAATCATATGCTAATTAAGCTCATGTCAGGCATGTCTTTACTTTATACACATGTGAAAAGTTACTTTTATATGTTTATGAATAATGAAGGGAAGTATGTTCCATACTACAACTATGAGATATGTTGTATCCATGCTTATGCTATTGTGATATACATGATGATGTATGTATGTTATGTCCATGATAAAGTATGATATGCAAAATTATGTTCGACATATAGATGCTCATGATTATCTCATGTCATACATGCATTTTCTTTTCTATATATGAAGATGCATAAACAAATCATGTAGTATGATGTTTAGAATCATCGCAAGCATAACTTTTACATATTCTAACTAAAAAATTTTAAACCTAGGATCCGTGCAGTAACCAAGAGTAAAGATGGATGGCATCTTATGAAAAAATGTTACACATGACACAAAGATGAATGAAGTCATGTCATAGCTATGTTGTGTCCAAACCATTTATGTTAAATATGTTTTCATGAACAACTAATTTTAGTCTTAACTCTTATGCTAGCTAATATTTAGTCATTTGCTTAATTATGATGTCAAATTGAATTTACAAGTCTTCCATTGAAAGTTATTTGAGTAAGATTATTTATAGTACTTTATCACAATGTAAGCCACATGATATTATGTGGCTATATAATGGCGAATGGACTAGCACACCAAGAATTCTCTTAATTGCACTAATCTTTTAGGGGGTATTTTTTGGGATGTTACACAATTACTAATAATAACAATACATATGCTTCGATACCTTCAAATTCATATTCAATAAATTTTAAATAATATTTTCTTTTTTAATCTTTAGTTATAATACTTATTTCATCCTTCGAATCACTCAACTAAGATGCATATAGTCCCTCAAATTTAGATTATATGATATAATAGTTTTCAATCTAAGAGATTGTTAGAGAATAATATATAAATTTCAAGCCATGAAATCAAATATTATAATTCTTGTGGAGTCTAGAAATCTAATATCTGAACTGATTGTTTCTCTAGATAAGATCCTCCTTAAAGTTCGGCTCCTCAATTCAGATCACATTAGTCTCATCATGCTTATACTTTTTCAATATGGACACATGGAAGACATTGTGCACCCTTGTAAACGATCGAGGTAAGGCTAGTATGCAAGCTCCTTCTTCTACCAATTCCAAAATCTCAAAAGGCCCAACATATTTAGGGCTTAGTTTTCTATTTTGCTGCTTTAGGAACTTAGTGGTCATAATATTCTTTTCACCTACATCATTTCAGTATGTTGGTGCCCAGCATGACATTCCATATAGAACCTCAAATGGGGCATGCCTATACTAGAATGATAACTATTATTACAGGCCAACTCTATACGGTCATCCCAATGGCCAAGCCAATTTAGAGCACAAGCTCTGAGCACATCTGTCTAGATGGTCCTCTCAAACTTACCATCAATACAGTAGTATAATTTAACCTAGTGCCAAAGGCCTCCTACAGACTCTTTCAGAATCTCGAAATGAATTTAGGATCCATATCTGATAGACTGATACAATGTTGGAAGGAATGCCATATGTGTATCATCTCCTTCACATATAACTCCTTTAAGCTCTCGATGGACTACTTTATTTTTATAGGAAGAAAATGGGTCACCTTTGTCAAGCAATCCACAACAACCCATATGGCATCATGCCCTTTTTAGGTATGGGGTAAGTTGGTCACAGAGTCCATAATTATTTCTTCTCATTTCCACTATGGAGTCTCTAAGCTCTTGGTGAGTCCATAGTGCCTCTAATGCTCTATCTTGACTTGCTAACATACTATACACTTGGATACATATCCAACAATTTTGCTTTTCATCCACCAGAAGCCCCTTTGGACATCCTTGTACTTCTTGGATATATAGCAATTTCAGACTTATGACATCCATCTAGCACTTCTCTTCTAAGGACAGAGTCACTAGGAACCCATCTATATCTTATTTCACTATCATGTGAGACCTGTAAATTCTTTTCGTCTTAAAAAAACTTACTAAGGATATTAATATACAAATATCATCAACTAGTTCTTTTCGGTTAATTATTACTTTTCACCTAAACTAGTGTAACATCTTGTTTCATTCACACCTTCCTCAAAACATGTTCTTTTAAGATCTCAACTTTGCTGGAAACTAGATTCACTTAATTTTCAAGAACAAAAGTATCAACTTCTAATTATTATATGCATTTTGTTCAAAATCCTCAAGCATTGTGTTCTCGCTCCATTAGGATTCTTGATGGAGAGAGTCATACAACATGAAAAATACATTTCTTCCTATATATATAAACTAATGAGTAACTGCGCTTTCAACTTAACAATTGCCTATTTCAATATCTACAAGCTGAAACATTGATTAAATTCTAAATAATTATTACCTACTTTACAATCAAATTTGTAATAACCTTAGGACAAGATGTGAATTAGCAAAGGTTATTTCATAACTTTATCAACAAAACTTATTGTTATTGTCCACCACCATGGAAAGCTAATTACGTAAGAATTTATCATGTTAGGTTTAATAACTTTTGAAGAAGATATTGTTAAGAATAAATTGACATAGAACATGTTATTATCCCAGGATTAGAATTGTTATCTTGAGAAATTGTCTTGTTGAATTTTTATATTTTAGAAGACAACCTAATATTATTTTAAGGAATTATACAATTTGCTATGTATAAATGGAAGTTCAGAAAAATATAAATTCAATTAGGTAATAATTTTAAGGTGGCTTGAAATGTCATTGGGAAGGAGAAGGCCCGATAGTAAACTTTATCATTAAAAATGATTGATCTATTATTAATTTAGCATAGTTAACATTAAGTAAATATTTATTGTGATCCTATATATTTTAAAAAAAAATCTGATATATATTATATTAAGATTTTATATAAATAATTCATAAATATTTTTTCACGCACATTGATATTGAATTGGTCATTATTCATTAATCTAAATGCTAATAAAATATGCATGCACATCAGTATATTAACCAAACTAACATTCTTACATGAAAGATAATTGTGCAAAGGTTCATCGAGCACAAATGTGAAAGTTTCTCTTCTTAAAGAATTTTGTTCTCTAAATTTAGTTACATATTTCATAGCATTCTTATAAATTTTTTATCCTCTCATTTTTCATGTTGCATCTTTCTTTTAAAATAGTTCCTTCAACAGCTATAATTAATGAAACTTTTCATTAACTTTTTCCTTTGGTCTGGATATACGAATTGATGTGCATGATTCAGTAAGTATCTCTGTTACTTGTCATAGTTAGCTACAGGATAGCAGTAGAGTGAAAGAAGAAGTGTATGCATGCATACATGTGTGAGACAGCACCAAGACTATCTCATTAGTTTCTGCTGTCATAAGGGCGAAAAAATGAAGCATTTAGATTAATGTTGTCAAGTTCGAATTTCTACCTGAATTTATTTTAGAGAATGTGAACTTGTATCATAAAATACATAAATACTTTAGAGTTTAAATACAATATTAATTTAATAATCATTATTCTATAAATCATATTAAATATATTAATAAATACAAAATAAATTAAAATAACTTGAATATTAGTGAATAAAATTTACAATAATAAACTTGCAACAAGTTCAAGTTCAATTCATTTTAAAATTGTCAAGATAAAAAAAATAGTATGTTCTATTTGAAGTGTCACTGGTTCAAATAATGAAATCAACAAATTTAGGTATAAATAAATAAATGTGAAAAAAATTAGTATATTATTTTTCAATATTTTTTTGCCTAAAGTATTATTATTATTCTCATCATCCATGCTTTCATCATATGATTTAATTTTTATTTAACTATTATGGTCCCAATAATGAAGTAATAAACCAATTTCATTGGAAATATAATATTAATATGAGAATTTTTGTTTTTATACATTTTGTGATATAATGTATATAATATGAATTAGCATAAAATAGGGAAACAAGTTGGTTCTACCAAAGTTTCTAACCTACAACCTTCTCATGAACTTAACCAATAGCATCCACTAATTGAGCCCAACAAATGTGATGTATGTTCATCAAGTTTGATACTTAATCGTACGACTGAACCATTTCTATTGAATAGAAATGCATTTTAGTCAGAGTTTACTGATATTTCTAATTTAAACCTGAGTCAACTTGGTTTTTGACTCAAGAAACATAAAATCGTAAATTCTTAAATACTAAAATAATTGATTTAACAATCTTGCTTTAGATACTTATTCTCTCTTCTATCCTCATCCCCTTTGGTTTACTCGCTCACCCATCCTCTCCGCACTTCCAATATCCTCCCTCCCCCTTTGCTTCCTATTTCTTAGCTCATAAACATGATGATGCTCCTCCTATTCTCAACATCTCTCCTAATCAACTTTGTCGCCCAAAATAGGACAGTATAAAAGAAGTCATCATCCTAGATATAGAGTGCTCAAGTGAGCTCTAGAGGGGATGTTCATAGGAAAATATTTGTTGATGGATGTGCTTCACATTGATTTTTATGTCGCAACACCTTCAAGTGGTAGAAATTGAAAATTGTTATTACATGTTAATTTTCTAACACTCATAATTTCTCTGCTCCATGTCACTCGGGCAAGACATTTCTTTCGACCTTTCGGAGATCATATGTCAACAAGCCCGATTTGGATACACTTGCTGGGGATGTCATAGGAACTCTGCAATCCTACTTCTATCAACCCGCATCACTTCATCTTTTGGTACCCAGCTTAGGCTGGATGTACAAAAGGAAGCAAGTGCATATTTGCTCAAATCTATGTCGAGCTAAATTTCTCATAACCGATTAAGCAAGGAGTCTAGGTCAAAATTGTGAGAGAACATCAAATACTTTAGCATGAGAATCTTCCTAACTTATGTTCCACCTGTAGGCTATTTGGTCAGAGGCATGCCCGACGGCACTAGTGGTCGGCTCCTCATCTACTAAGGCTCGAAATGCCATGGTGGTTCTAAATGCTACCAACTAGGTCCTTCTCTTTGGCTCATGAATGCAATCTTTTCAGAATCAACGTCAGCCATAATTGGCTATGGAGATGTTAGCCCTCACGGGCCTTTAATTTTGGTCCGCCATCAACCGGGTGATGCTCCAATTCAACGTCCAAAATTATCTCACACTCCATATCACTTTGCTGTCTAGCATGTCCTTCTTGAAACCATTGTATTAGCCCTGATTGCATGATCTCGAGCATCAAATGCAACCTTTATCCTACTTTCCCTCTGCTATTATTAAGACTCATGGTCCTCTAACGCACTCTTTATTGAAGGGTCACGAGAAATATCGGCTCCCAAGATTACGCATCAAATGCCACTTTCCCTCTCCCTCGTTCTTATTATCAACACCTGTTTCAACAAAAAAGTCTTTCTCACACGTTTCCTAACATTTTTCTCTCTTGCATCCAGTTTCAATGTAGTTCATGACCAATAGTCCCCACTTACTTGAAAATGAACATGCTTGCTTCATGGAAGACCTCTCATAAAGGAAGTATAGATTCTTCATTTTCAAATTTTAAAAAGAAAACCAATGCTGGTAAACCTAATAAGAATAAAGGTAAAACTTCTTCCACATTTTTTCATGCCAACGACCACTTGAATGTATAGTTCACCAACTAAGATTGACCTTGATATAGGAAAAAAACCCAACTCAACCCAAGAAACCCTAGCGCCTCCCTTGCCGCCACGGCCTGTGCCCCTGCGCCGGTCTTCGGCAACTCTTGCCGGGACAACCCACCATCCTCCCGCAACCATGGGGAAACCTCCGGATCTTCTAGATTCCATGAATCCAACCGGCGTTCATCTTCCCCCACCACTCTTCTCCGAAACTCGTGTTACTTACAAAGATGTTATCTCCGACAACGCTCGAGATGCAGGAACAATGATGCATGGTCACGAGATCCGTCGGGCCTCTGAAACCATTTCGCCAAACCAATTGAGAAGTATTCAACTTGAGATCACAGAGGAGGTGGTCATCCTAGAGGCGGAGGTGGCCGCCCGCTCTGTTGAGCTGAAGTTGTGTTTAGTGGGTAGAGTAATTGGCAACCTTCCATTGGATCTACTCATATCGGAGCTGCCAAAACTATGGGGACTACAGAATGTTGTGAATATTACTGATATGGGTAACAAATTCTTACTTTTGGCTTTCACTTGTATGCAGGAGCGCCTCCGAGTTACTAACCGGAGGTCCATGGCTCATACGAAATCAAATGGTGGTGGTCTCGCAACCAACACCTTACTTTAGGGCAACCGGAGATCTGCCACAAAAAATTCCAATCTGGCTGCGTCTTGATGGTATGTTGTATGAGTTGCATAATCGTGAATCTATCTCCAGAATTGCAGGTTGTTTTGGTACGTTGTTATGTGTTGACCAGCAGGTAGGCTCCAATGGTGATTATGGCGTAGTTCGGACCTGTATTGATCTGGACTTGACGTGGCCGATCAAACAAGGTCTGGATCCGTAATTCCGACGATAGTAGGTTCTTTCAATGAGCTACCTATGAAAATCTTTCGATCTTCTGTTTCCACTATGGCCTTGTGGGACACCGCTTAGAGCGGTGCTTGTAGTCAGCAGAGGCCGGAGCTAATGGAAAGAGGGTATTACTTTTCGGTCCTTGGTAGAGACGTTCCCTGGTCGGCGCTGGACTGGGCCAGCGGACAATAATCGGAGCGGTGGTGCTCGAGATGAACACCGGAGGGTCCCTGGTAGCACCAATAATGGTGCTCGGGATCGGTCTCCGGCCATCTCTAGAAGCGCCGACGTGCATACCGAGCCATGGGGCCCGGTTCAGGCTGCTGAACCGGAACAGGCACATAACCGTTATGACATCCTCTCAAATCTTGATCTCAACCATTCGCTAGGCGTGAATGGACGAGATGAGAACGTGTGTATGCTCAACAGTCACCCTAACGGGCTGACGCACGGCGTGCATTGCCCTAATAGCGGGTTAACGACTTTTGCTACAGACTCATCCACCAATGATAACGCGACACATGGAGCGCACCATGGTCGTAATGCCCGCACACCGGATCGTGCGCCACGTGCCCCCATCTCTAATGCTGAACAAATGGACTATGAGGTCGCTTTTCCTCCCCTTGTTGGTACCTTGCCTTTTGCTACTAACCACTCGGCTAGTGTTGGCTACCTCTCCCCCTCCGCGCGTGGAGTCATCGGAGCAAATCCGTCCACGTGGGGAGATGGCTACTCAACAGATCCAAAATAGGCCTCTCGATCATGCAACCTTCGCGGCTAAGGTCACAGATAGGCTACAGAACACTGTGGAAGAGCTCGAAGAGGGATAGATCCAGCAAGAGCAGGATGGTGAGGAAGAAGAAGAGGAGGCTCCGGACGAGGATCTAATTCCACTACCTCGAAAGGAGACCAAGCGCAATAGGACAAGGAAAAAAGTGTCGATGTCATTACTCCCCCCTTTGCAATAAATCTTAAAGACACAAAAGACCAAGAAAGGTAAACCTAAAACTTTAGAAGATCTTTCTCGGTTGGATCTTTGCAAGGGAACGAGGAACCATCATCAGTTAATACATGAAGCTAGTCACATGGAATTGTAGAGGGGTGCACCAGAGTAAAGTCTATGAGTGGCTTCACAAGCTCATTAACAGGTATCATCTAGATGTCATTGTTTTGCTAGAAACACATGCTACTAAACAACAAGTGGACATTGTTCTAAGAAGGTTAGGTAACCAGTGGAGCGGATACTGCCAGGAGGGCGATGGCACTTCTGGCGGCATCCTTCTCATGTGGAAATACCAAAACATTCATGTTACTCCTATTAGCAAGGAGAGTCAGGTCCTTCATACAGTAATAACATATGGTAGTTTCTCATCTCTTATAACATGCGTCACTGCTCCTTTGGCACGAACTATGTTGTTTAAAAAACTTATGAACATCAATGTGGATATTATACCATGGATAATTCTTGGAGATTTTAATTGCGTCTTGCAACCTTCTGATAAGAAGGGAGGTAGACCTTTCTATCCAACTAGATCAATTAGAACCTTCCAGGAGCTTATTGAGAAACAGGATTTGGTGGATGTGGACCTTACTAGAACACAACACACCTGGTGTAATAATAGGCAGGGGGTGCTAGAATTCTAAGTAGATTGAATAGAGTGTTAGTCAGTAAGGAATGGATAATGGCTTATCCTAAATTATCCCTCAATACACTTGCTAGATGCCCTTCAGACCATGCCCCACTATGGTTCCAAACAAGCCTGAAACATAAACGTGGCAAACAATTCAAATATGAACATTTCTAATTCCAATATAGTGAACCAAAGGAGATTGTTAAAAGGGAGTGAACTCAAGATAGGATCTCCACACATGCTTTAAAAGCAATTAAGTCCAAGACTACCCACTGGAACTATAATACTTTGGGTATCTTAGAGTACAGAGTTGAGCAAGTCTTAGCAGAAATCCAGAGCTTAGAACTTAATGATAGTACCACTGGGTTGGCAAAAGCAGAGTGTAGTACACTTAGGGCTGCCTCTCACCTTCATGCAGCATTGAGAAGGCAAATTAGTATCAAATGGTGGTCGAAATCAAGGGTTAATGGATTAAAGATGGGACAAGAACACAAAGTTCTTTCACTTAAGCACAATAATTAGGCAAAGAAGAAACAAGATCTCGATGCTAATTGACAATGAGGGGCAAAAAATAGAAGATGGTGAACATATTAGAGCTATGTTTGTTAGTCATTGTAGTAATCTTTGGCGTCAGGAAAACACTCCCATGATCCCAATGGATCTTTGGCCAGATTTACCTAGGATTGATGATAACTCACATCATATGCTTCTAGCTCCCATATCATGTCAGGAGATTAAAGGTGTTATTTGGGACATGCCACTAGGCAAGGCCCCAGGGCCAGATGGGTTCACAATAAAGTTCTATAGGAATTATTGGGATATCAATGGGGATAAATTATGTAAAGAAATTCAAGCCTTTTTTTCAGACTGGGCAGATGCCCAAGGACTAGACATGGACAACACTTATTTTTATTCCTAAAAAGCAATCACCAAGATCAGTAAATGATTATAGACACATATCATTATGCAATGTGTTGCTAAGATTATTGCAAACAGGTTAAAACTCATGTTACCCAATCTCATTGACCCTACACAGTCTGCATATGTTGCACAAAGATTAATACGGGATAATATCCTTATTGCACAAGAACTAGCACATTATATGGGGAGAAGTAGGAGGAAAAATATGTTAATCAAGGCTGATATGGATAAGGCTTTTGATAGAGTATCTTGGCATGGGATTGAATCAGTGCTGCACATTGTGAATTTCCCACCTAAATTCATTCATTGGGTGTTAACTTGTGTGACCTCCCCAAATTTTAGGTGCTGCATCAACGGGGTGTTATCACACAATTTCAATAGCAATCAGGGCATTAAGCAAGGGAACCCTCTCTCCCCTTACATTTTCATTCTCGTATCACAAGTCATTTCCTCCCTACTTAACAATGAGGTTCAAATGGGTAACATCATTCCTTTCTCCATTAGGGACTTCCACATGAGCCATCTAGCTTTTGCTGATGACCTAATTATCTTCATTGCTGCCACAAAGAAGAATTGTATAAATCTTAATAAAATCCTTCAGCTTTAGAGGTTAAAACCCCAAAAGTCAGAGTTATACTTACGTAACAAAATGAATGCTAGAAGAGCAAATCTTATCACACAAACCCTTGGAATTCAGTTAGAAAGGTTTCCTTTCATTTATCTTGGAGTTCCTATATCATATAAGATGATACCAACTAGTGAACAGAGGACCCTCATTGATCGGATCTCTTCTAGACTTGTTGGGTGGAAGAGGTGCACACTAAATCAGGTGGATAGGTTCACCTTAATCAACTCAGTCATAAACTCTATCTTTGTGTACTCCATGGGGGTGACACATGTCTCCAATGGAATGATGAAATCTCTCGAGAAAATCTCAAGGGGCTTTCTCTGGGATTCTAATGGAAACAAGCGGGGTCTGCATTTCCTGAATTGGAACACTATCCAACTACCCAAAGGTGATGAGGGTTCAGGTATAAAAAAATTACAAAACATTCGTACTTCCCTCTTAGCTAAAAGAGTACAGACTCTTCTAAATGGGGATAATAGCAACTAGGCCAATCTAGTTACTGCTAAGTATGGGAAGCTGAAACTGTGGTTAGATCCCACATATCATGAGACCCTAAACTGTCATCCTAACATAGCTTGGTCGTGGAAGTTAATCATGGACACAACACAAAAATAAGAACTGGATTTACAAAAGTGATTAGTGATGGCCAGCACGCTAGTATCTTGATGGATCCTTGGATCTCGGATATCCCCCTTGCTTTTAAACCTACTTTTGTCAATGTAGAAATTATATCTTTTGAACCTAATGTCGACATGCTCATTACTAACAACACATGGAATATCCAGATGCTTCATTCCTGCTTTGGTAAGCAACTAATATCTCAAATTGTCTCTATTCATCTGCTCGCGTCTAATGCCAATGATGAATCATGGGTGTGGATGACTGATCTACATGGCCGAGCTAATGGAAAAAACTGTTTACCATTTCCTGTGCAGGCATAGCTGCTCGGCCTTAACATCTGGAGGGCTCCGTTGGAACTCTTTGTGGCAAAATAAAGTCCCCCATAAAATTTCGATCTTTTTATGGAAATTAATGCACAATCGGCTCCCTACCAAGGATTTATTTATGCGTTTTGATAACTCTGTGAATACGGATTGCACTTTCTATGGTTTAACTGTTGAATCAAACTACCATTTATTTTTCCAATGTTTAGTTTCTCATGAGCTTTGGACGATCTTTCAGCAACAAATAAACTATAATTTTGATTTTTTTTGGACTCTTGGCATGTGGGAGATTGGATCAAGGAAGGTCGTTCATTGGACCAAAGATCAAAGCGAGTTTTCTGTCACTTTTTGGTTTTTGTCTTTGGGGGCTTTGAAAGTCTAGAAACGATTGTCACTTTAGTTCCAAAAGAGCAACCATGCTTTGTGTTTGGGAGCAAACTCGTGATGCGCATAATGAATTTATTTGCACCCATGTTCCTGAGGCACATCACCCCCAAGACTCTAGGCGAGTCCGGTGGGAGCCCCTGGCAAATGGTTGGGTTAAGCTCAACTCGGATGGATCCTTCCGGGATCCATCCTTGCCGGGGGGAGCAGGCTACATTATTCGTGCCCATAACAATTCTTTTTTGGCTGCAGGGTGTTGTAGGAGGAATGCTGATGAAATATTAGAGCTGGAAGCTTGGGGTCTAATGCAGGGGCTAGCGGCTTGTAAGAAGCTCGGCTTCCTCAGAGTCATTGCTTAGTTGGACTCAAAGATTCTAGTCAAGATTACCACTAGGGAGCACGACACTCTATGGAGACTACAGAACATTATGGGACATTTCCAAGGATTTTCAAGCTTTTCAAATACAACATTGTAATAGATCTTGTAATAGGGCAGCTGATTTTTTGGCGGATTTTGATGTAACTCATGACATCGATATCCTATGTGAGCGGGATCTTTCTCATAATCTCCTCACCATTTTGTATCAGGACGTTTCTTTGGTAACTTAATGATATCTAACTTCAAATTAAAAAAAACTAAGATTGACCTTATTTTATATTATTATTTTAATTGAAGCTAATGTTTTAGTCTAACTCATGTGACTTTTAGTTTGAGTTTCACAATAGTACATTTTTATTCTTTTTAATTTATTAGTAGGCATGTAACCTTTAATTCAACTTCACAAAATAATTTTCTAAATTTATTTTCCAATGTAGATAATATCTATATGCATTTATTTTGTATAAAATAGGTAACTTCAATCTTAATTTCATCACTCTTTTAAGGCACAAATTAATCTTTCCTCCAATCAGCCTCACATCGAATTTGTTTCGGTACAACTTTTTGAGGAAGGTTGTTAAAATCGCGTCTTGACACTTAAACCCGACCGATTCTATGTATCTAGGGGTTGAGAAGGTATAAAATTGTAAATAGGGTTAAAATCGGATTTGAGTGCATTTTAGTTCGATAGAATCGGATGAAATCATGTAATCGGACGAGTTGGATAGTTGAATCACCGAATCAAGTTCTAAGGTCAAGTTATGTAAATTTTTTGTTACAAAAAGGGTAGTTATGGGCAACAAAAAACTAAATGTTAGGGCTTCACTTGGATGGCTGTCACTGCCCCCTGCTTACGGGTTTGTTTTCTCCATCTCGTACACTCTTTGGCGTTTGTAGGTCCCCGACGGTCTGCAATGAAGTTGACGATCATTGGCCCGGCGAGACGACATCATGACGAGTGTGTAGAGGCACTGATGGCTTTCCTCATGGCCCAGGAGTCAGGACGATCCGATGACATTAGGAGCATTTCACAGCTTTCTGCGTAGTTACTTCAGGTCGCTCCAACTAGGTGACAAATTGAATTCGACATTCCATGCTCCATTTGCCTCAGGCGAGTTTCTCAGCTTCTTGGTTTCTCAACAGCCAGAATACCTCTCTTTGTGATGAATGGCCAAGTAGAAAACCCTAGATTAAAATCCATCTATTTGTTTATTCCAATCCTTTATTTTTCTAACGACATTTGATGCTATGCCTCTGCTTGCAAATATTGTCACATCATGCCCTTTAACTGTGTTGATGTGCATACATGTTTAAGTTTTATGCATGAACATGGATGTTTCTTTTCAGTTTTCACAGCTATGCCTTTGCTTTCTATTTTTTTTTTTTAATTTGTAGATTGAAGATGAAGTTGAACTTCTGGACTCATGAACATGGATGTTTCTTTTCAGTTTTCACAGCTACTTTGTTCTCTATATTTTTATTAGAAATTGTAGTACTATTATTATGCTTTATGTTTTTATAGAAATCAGTGTACTTCATGTATTATCTACTTGTTGGGTCTGGTGTTTATAATCTGCATTCAATTACAGGCATAGCTAAAAGGTGACCAAAAGTATAATAGCTACTAATACTATTGCCTCAAGTACAAAAGGTGACCAAAAGTATTGTGGGAAGAATATTCTATAATTATTATCCTCAGGAAAAAACAATCTTTTTAACATTAAAAAATATGATAACTTCAAAATGTTGTTCAATTTGATCTGAACATCAAATTTGAGACATTAAATTGAGAGTAAAACTTAAATTTGATGGCGACTCAATCAAATATGCATTTGAAATTATTTTCTCAAATATCTTTCTTGAACCAAACTTACTAACTAAAATTTATATTAAGTGCTCTTAATAAACCTCTTTTTGTGTAAGTGTAAAAGGATACCCTACAAGAATTTTTCAATTTTCCGACGGATATATCCATCGAAAAAGTGATGAAATCCATCGAAAAATTGAGTAGTCGAAAACTCATCTTTCAAAAATTCCAATGGATTACAATGGGATATTTGTCGGAATTTGAGAAGGCACACAGTCCCTCCCAAATTCAAAAGGGGCGAGCACGTCGGAGTTACTGTCGACAGATCCGTCGACGGAACATCCGACAGCGATGGCCCATGGAAAGGCTCGACGAGCAGGTCCTGTCGAAAGCTTCTTTGGGATTCTGTCGTCAAAACATTCATTGGAGGACTCCCGTCGAACGTTTCGGCAGGCACACCCCACCGGACCGTCGGGCAGGAGACATCCCCGTCGAGGTTTGCGAGGGTAACATCCGCCAAAAACTTTTATTTTAAATATAAAAGCATCATACGTCAGCTTCCGGATCCGGTGGTTGGATCCGGTCGCTAACGGCTGTCTTGTCGAGGAGAGAAGGAATGGTCGCCAAAACCGGATGGGTCGTCAGATCAATTGCACGCGCCGGATCCGACAGCCATGCGGCCGGGTCAATCCAACACACTGCCCATCTGGATCCGACGAGCTGATTTGGCACATCGCCCGGCTGGATCCGCCACCTTGTGCACTGGATCGGCCACCAACTGTCGGATCTGGCAGCCTGTGCACCAACACCAGATCGACCACTAGCTGTCGGATCCGACAACTTGTGTATCGAATGCGTCAAATCGGCTGCATGTGTGTCAGATCCAATCCCCTATCCGCTGGATCGACCGCTTGTGTGACGGATCGGCCACCTGTGCGTCGGATCTGGCCCTCAACATAGGATCCAACCGCCTATGCGTCGGATCCAGCCGCCAGCGTTGGATCCAGCCTGTGCACCGAATTTAGCAATCATGCAACCGATTCAATAGCTTGTGCACCAGTTTCAACCACCTGACGATCGTAGGGAGAGGGAGAGGGGGATGGCGGCCGGAGCTGGATCACCGGAGTTGTGGAAGGTCGTCGGAGCCGTGGGAGTCGTCGTCGTGGGAGATATTTAGGGGAAGAGAGATAGCGGTGTGAGGGAAGGGGGAACGAGTGAGAGAGATATAGGGAGAGAGGGGGGCGGGGGAACGAGTAGGGAGAGGGAGGAAAGATTGGATTGAAAAAAAAATTAGAGTTAGCGATAGATAAAACCTTCGATAGTACCCATGGGTGTCTATCCGTTGGTAATATCGAAAGGTGGACCCATCAGTAAATAGAAAATTAACATATTAATCATATATTTTATCTTATATTATGATATAATATTAAGATATTACTTACCGAAGAATAATTACTTCGAAATTATTGAAAGATATGATATCCGTCGGTAATTTTCAAGAAATAACCCATCGGTAATTAAAATAATATCATTCATTATCAATATTTATATATAATAATATTATTAAACATTAATAATATTATATGCATTAATATCTATGATTATTAACATTAATAATATCATATTATAAATATTTTAAGTAAATGGAAGAGAGATATGTATTGTATAATAAATATTAATAATAAATTATTATTTTATTCATCGAAGGATAATTATTTTGAAGTTACCGAAGGATTTGGTATCCATCGATAATTTCGAACGAATTACCCACCATAATTAAAATAATATCATTTATTATCAATATTTATATATAATAATATTATTTAATAGTAATAATATTATATGTATTAATATTAATTATATGTATTAATATTAATTATATGTATTAATATATATATGATTATAAACATTAATAATATCATATTGTATTATAAATATTTTAAGAAAATGGAAGAGATATATGTATTATATTATAAACAATAATAAATTATTATTTTATTTACCAAAGGATAATTCCTTTGAAATTATCAAAAGATTTGGTATCCGTCGGTAATTTCGAAGAAATAATCCGTCGCTAATTAAATAATATCATTTATTATCAATATAAATAATATTATTATTAAACAATAATAATATTATATGTATTAATATTAATAAAAAGACATAATATTAATGATTATAAATATTAATAATATCATATTATATTATAAATATTTTAATTAAATGAAAGAGAGATATGTATTATATTATAAATAACTTATTATTTTATTTACCGAAGGATAATTCCTTAGAAAATATCAAAAGATTTAGTATCCGTCGATAATTTTGAAGGAATAACCTGTCGGTAATTAAAATAATATCATTTATTATCTATATATAATATGATTCTTAAAAATTAATAATATTATATGTATAAATATTAATTATATGTATTAATATATATGATTATAAACATTAATAATATCATATTATATTATAAATTTTAAGTAAATGTAAGATAGATATGTATTATATTATCAATATTAATAATAAATTATTATTTTATTTACCGAAGGATAATTCCTTAAAAAATCAAAGGATTTGGTATTCATCGATAATTTCGAAGGAACAACCTCATAGTAATTAAAATAATATTATTTATTAGAAATATATATATTATTATTATTAATCATTAATAATATTCTATGTATTAATATATATATGATTATAAACAATTAGTAATATCATATTATATTATAAATATTTTAAGTAAATGGAAGAGAGATATGTATCATATTATAAAAATTAATAATAAATTATTATTTTATTTATCGAAATTCTCGAAGGATTTAGTATTTGTTGGTAATTTTGAAGGAATAACCCATTAGTAATTCAAATAATAACATTGATTATCAATATTTATTTATATAATAATGTTATTAAATATTAATAATATTATATGTATTAATATATATGATTATAAATATTAATAATATCATATTATATTATAAATATTTTAAGTAAATAGAAGAGAGATATGTATTATATTATACATATTAATAAGAAATTCTTATTTTATTTACCGAAGGATAATTCCTTCAAAATTACTGAAGGATTTGGTATTCGTCGATAATTTCGAAGGAATTACAAGTCGGTAATTAAAATAATATAATTTATTATTAATATTTCTATATATAATATTATAATTAAACAATAATAATATTATATGTATTAATATATATATGATAATAAAGATTAATAATATCATATTATATTACAATTATTCTAATTAAATTGAAGAGAGATATGTATTATATAATAAACATTAATAATAAATTATTATTGTATTTACTGAAGGATGATTCTTTCAAAATTATCTAAGGATTTGGTATTCGTCTGTAATTTCGAAGGAATTAGACGTCGATAATTAAAAAAATATCATTTATTATCAATATTTATAATAATATTATTAAAATTATTATAGGTATTAATATTAATTATATGTATTAATATATATATGATTATAAACATTAATAATATCATATTATATTATAACTATTTTAACTTAATGGAAGAGAGATATGTATTATACTATAAACATTAATAATAAATTATTATTTTATTTACCGAAGAATAATTCTTTCAAAATTATCAAAGAAATAGGTATCTGTCGATAATTTTGAAAGAATTATCCGTCAGTAGTTAAAATAATATAATTTATTATCAATGTTTATATATTTTTTATCTTATATTATATATAGTAGTAAAATATCATTTATAGACACTTTCAATCACATGTGGTAAATTGTTTTCATGGTAGGTAAGATTGACTATTTCCATGTGGTTGCAAGTTGAAATGCCAATACTATTTTTTTCATTTATTTCTTTACTCATTCATGCATTTAAATATATATAAATAAATTTCATATTACATATAAACCAAGTTATTCAAGTTATTTTATTTTTTATGTATTTATAAAAAATATGTGGTTTGAAGTTAATCATTATTAAATTAATATTAGATCTAAATGAATAATATTAAAATATTAATCATATTACTATATTATAATTAAGTATTTTTTATTTATAACAATAAATAATTATACATAAATGCATATTTAATTAATTTGGACTAAAATTTTAACATGATGATTATTTTTTTATAAATCACAATATGACTCTTTAAAATTATAAAAGACATAATGGTCTTTACTTTTAATCAATATTTCTTTTATTATGATAGTAAATATAAGATGATATTTAATAATTAATAAGAAGTAAATTAATAGAATTTTGAATAAAATTAATTGAAAGAAGTAAAATTTATAAATTTATAATTATGGTTGAAATTTAATTAATTTTATAATGTTATTGTATATCTCATACTAACGTTAATCAATATGTGTATAAAATGTGTTGAAGTCTTATGATTAAAATTAGTTATGTTATCATTAAAAATACTTATATCTTGGATGGGAAGTTAACATATTTTTATTTTATTAAATTTTATCTATTTTATATTCTAAATTTATTTATAATCTATAATCAATATCTATAAATATATTAAAAGAAAATGAGTAACATATTTTCATTTATTTCTTTACTCATTCATACATACATACATACATATATATATATATTTCATATTATATGTAAACCAATTTATTCAAGTTATTGTATTTTTTATGTATTTATATAAAATTACGTGGTTTGAAATTAATCATTATTAATTTAATATGAGATTTAAATGACTAATATTAAAATATTAATCATATTCATATATTATAATTCAATATTTTTATTTATAAAAATAAATAATTATAAATAAATTCATAATTTGGACTAAACTTTTAACATAATGATTATTTTTTTATAAATCACAATATGACTCTTTGAAACTATAAAAGACAGAATGGTTTTTACTTTTATTGTATACAATAGTAAATATTAAAAAGATATTTCATAATTAATAAGAAGTAAATTAATTGTCAGAAATAAAATTTATAAATTTAAAATTGTATATATAAATTTCATATAATATTTAAACCAATTTATGCAGGTTATTTTATTTTTTATGTATTTATAAAAATTTATGTGTTTGAAATTAATCATTATTAAATTAATATTAGGTCTAAATGACTAATATTAAAATATTAATCCTATTCCTATATTATAATTAAGTATTTTTTTCATTTATAACAATAAATAATTGTATATATATGCATCTTTAATTAATTTGGACTAAAATTTTAACATAATGATTATTCTTTTTATAAATCAATATGACTATTTAAAAGTATAAAAGACATAATGGTTTTTACTTTTAATAAATATTTATTTTATTATGATAGTAAATATAAAATGATATTTCATAATTAATTAAAATTTTTAATAAAATTAATTGAAAGAAATAAAATTTATAATTTATAATTACTGTGGAAATTTAACTAATTTTATATTGTTAATGTACATATCATACTAATGTTAATCAATATGTGTATAACATGTGTTGAAGACTTATGATTAAAATTAGTTATATTATGATTAAAAATACTTATATCTTGGAAAGGAAGTTAACATATTTTTATTTTATTAAATTTTATCTATTTTATATTCTAAATTTATTTATAATCTATAATCAATATTTATAAATGTAATATTCATGATTTGCTTCATGTAAGATTTCACAAATTAATCATATATTACATGATTGAAATGTATTATAACAAGTTTGTTAGTATATGTGCATCAACTCCATAGAATCCCTCTGAAATTGATGACAAATGATTAAGGACAAGGAAAAATAATTTTTCAAAAATATTAAAATTAAGAAAATTAAAGTCTTAATAATTGTTCTCCTATGATAATATATCCTAAATATGATTTTTAATAATTTTTAGATAAAGTCGTCATTAGGTTAAATGATAGCGCAAAATTAGAAAATTAGAAAAATGATCGATTTTATTCTTCAGACAAAAATTCGGATTTCGATTCCTTTAGAACTTAAGTTTATAAATATTTTATTTGAATTCAAATGGGAGTAATTTCTTATTTACACGTAATGTCAACAATTTACTTAAATGATATTCTTGTAAATAAGGTGAACTCAAAGGGCAAAGTTGGGCACTCACTTCCAATTGACTTTAGGTCAGTATTTAAGATAGATATAACCTAAAGTCTTATCTCTTTACCCCATGGGACCACCCATTCGAATTCAGCAAGACAGCAACCAAGGCCAAGGAGAATAAGAAGAAAGGAAGAGGAAATCAAGAATTAGTTGTTAGGGCTTTCTATTGGGTAAGTTATCTATTCCTTCCTTATAAATTATCCTTATGAAATTCAGATGAAAATATGTTCTTCTGAGTCTCCAAAATCTTCTTCTACTTTCATGTTCATATTCTTGTGGTGTGGATCAAACCCTAGGTCATCTACATGAAGTTTCCTCTTTGTTGGACACCAAACCCTATCCGAAAGTTGTCAACATGTTCTCGGCATTTTAGAGTGCTTAAAAAATTATGAAATTTCTTAGGATGAACCCTAATTGAGCATACTTTCCATAGGCTCTGGAATCAAGTTAATTGGATTTCTATACGGAAAGTTATGAATCGATTATTCTGAGTCGCTCTTTCTATTTTCTGTGATGAGTAGTCTAAATTATAAATACTATGGTAATTTAAATGCTTATTATTAGTATATTAAATTTATATATTTTAAATATGTTAAAGTCCTCTCTGTAATCCAAGTGAAATCGCTTTCATAGATCATGTACAACGAAAGTTATGAGTTTTAAAGTAAATATCACTTAGTCTGTCAGAACAGAAAAGTAAAAGAGAACAGAGGAAAATCTCTAGATTTTCTGAGAATCATATATGAGCAATAAAAGTATGAAATTTGTATAGATTAAACCTTAGGTAGTTTACTTTCATGAAAAATTATAATTACTTAATTATCCAAAATATTATAGAAGTTATGACTTTTACACCCAACACCACTCAATTTGTCAACAAACTAGGTAAGTGAAGAATACAGTTATCTTGATAAAATTGTAGAGCCCTTATACAATATACCTTAAATGAAAAATTTTTATAGGATTAGACTTCATAAAGGCTATTATAATGTAAAATTATAATTGCATTAATATCACATGTTTACTGTTATTATGTATGATATTTTCAGCACCACACGAATTTCTAATATACTAAGGTGCACTAGAAGTAACCCATCATTGTTATAGCTCATGTTATATCTTTGGAATGTCACTTGATATGACTATATGATCGAAAGTGAGTGAATTACTTTTAATGCAATCATATGATATATGTTCTAAGTGATATGATATGGTTAATGCATGCATTATGCATCTTATCTGTCATGCATTGCATTTCCTCTGTCGGAATGATATGTGTAACGCCCCCAAATCGACCCCCGCCACGTGGCGAAGATCAACCTGAAGACGCTACGACATACTATGACTTTGACCATAATATTGACAATATCTCAGTCAAGAATCGAGACACGTCAGCGGAAAAAAGAATAATAAAGAAATAAAGAAAAATGATAATTTTAATTTACGAAAGTTTAAAAGTGGCTATTTCTAAGAAATAAAATAAATTTTACATCATGAATCTAAATGCGAAAGGTAAAGGAAACTAATAAACAATCTAAAAGCCCTGTGGTTAATGTGTTGTCCTGTCGTCAGAGCTTTGTCACACACACCTACTCCACCTCGTCACTGACCTAGTCCTGTGGAAATCAGACACAGGGGAGGAGGTCCTCCTGTAAGCTTTAGAGTCTAGTGGGGAACCACATGATATACAATGCATGACATGAATAATAATAATTAGCAATAAGTTGTCATGCTTAACTTGAACGTGAAAGATAACATATCAGTATCATGGATCATAATAAAAATAAGAATAAGAACCAAAATATATGATGAATCATGAAATCATATGATGCTTAGTGAACTTGGAATCATGGCATACGTGACTTGACTTAAACATGCTTCTTGATCTTGGATTATTATTAGAATCAATGTGACTTTAGGTGCCTTTAGTTCTTAGGGTATGCTGAGCAAACGATATGGCCTTGTGTGGGTCAATGGGTGATCATGACCAAGGGAGCTACCCTTATCTTGCTGCACTTGGCTTGGACCGGCAACCCATTGTTAATCTTTCATATTAATAACTTTTAATAACTTGTGGCTCTTTGTTCTTTGTTCAATGGATACGATGAGATCAATAAGAAATAAATCAATAAAAGAATAGATCTTGAAAATCGGTGAGGAATCTTTGTGGGGTCAGAAAAATAGGATCAATTATATATAGGTAAATACTGGGATTAAAAAGGGAAATAATTAATGAATCTAATGAAAGATTTATTTGGGAATCGCTTGAATTGGTCGATCGGTGGTCTGCGGATCGGTCGATCGATTTATTCCGATCGGTCGACCGGTTGGTTGATTTGGACTAATCAGGTCGGTCGATCTGTTCAATTGAACGGTCGACCGGTGGGTAAGGATCGGTCGACCGGTGGGTAAGGATCGGTCGACCGGTGACAGGGATCGGTCAACCGGTCGACATATGCAGAAATTGTCTGTAGTCATGTTATCGGTCGACCGGTTATCGTAATGCATACGGACCGATCGACCGATCGGCGTCCAGAAAAGTTGTAGACTTCGACTTTTCCTGAAGATTTCTAAAAGCAACTCATCCTAATCTAATTCCTAACTCCTAGCAATCAATCACACATAGTAGAACAAACAGAATTAATTCAAAGAATAAGAAAATCAGGAATCAAACAATTCAAACAAGAATTCAAATAATCAAACAATAACCCTAGGCAAAATTTCTTTGCGTTCTCTTTCGTTTCATAATCGATTATAGCATGGATTAGAACAATTTAGAGGTCATGCAAGGTGATTTCAGTTCACCCACCTTTTCGCGTTTGATCCTCGTTTCGATCCGATGCAAACTTCCGGCCGCCCCTGTTTCCTCTCTGTTCTTCTCTCTCGTTCTCTGCCTGCAGTTGGGACAATAAGGGGTGTTTCTTCTCAGATCGTGCGCAGGGTCAGCCACAAAGGAGGGGGATTTCGTGAGGTAAGCCAATTAATGAAATTCTATTTTATTTTACACAGATCTCCTCTCCTAGTTAGACTTGATATCATTAAATTCTATCCCCACTCAGATTTGGACTTTATCTTCTAGTAAGATAATTCCATGTTTTTTTATCTCTCACCGGACTCTTTATTTCCATTATGAATTTAATTCATTTTTTGTTTCTTACCTCCTGTCGGCAATCACGGTTTTATCTCCTTTTTTTGTTGTTACAATATGTCTTATGCAGGGAAGGTACCCCATTTTCATGGGAAGATATGATATCCTACGGAATAATATATGTTCCCGGCAGGGATGATATGATGTCCTATGGATATGAGACCGCTGGTCAGGGATGATATGTCTTTCGCAGGAAATGTACCCAATGATTTGGGATGATATAAACCCCTACGGGGTAATATATTCTTCTGACCATTTGGTAATATGATGTGCATTATGCATACGTGCATACATTATATGATACGATACATGATATGACAAGATACATGATATGATATGTGAAATGTTATATGAAGTTAAATAAATATGTGAGGCGCTATATGATATGCTAAAGATGTTATTTCATTGAGATTAGTTGATGTAGTATCCTTCATAATATGATAATCGTTCATAAGTACTAAGATGTCAACTTGTTTCCTATAAGTTTTTCAAATGTTAAATTAGTTTCTCTGAATTTAATAGGTGGTAACACATAAGTTATGAGTTTTCAACTTACTGAGCTGTTGTATGCTCATAATATTATTTTAACACTTTTCATATCAGTAGATCAGTCATGTGGCCATGCTCGAAAATTCGCTATCGGATTAGAAGCACTTTTGAAGACGTAGTCTCTTGATGTCTTTTTGTGAGAATGTGTGACTCATCTTAATCTGTTATATGGTGTGTAAAAGCTAAATATTTCATAAACCTTTTAGAATGTATGAATTTGAATTAGTGTGTACTTGCTATGAGTTTGAATATAAGTGTGAGTGAACAATAGTGTGATAACTTTATTTCATATATTTCTACATGATAATATGATGCTTCCATTATAAAAATTGATCGATCGTATTATGTTGCGATCTGCGAGTTAGACCAAGGTTTAAACCGAGGTCATGACAATAAATATATTAAAAGAAAATGAGCAACATATTTTCATTTATTTGTTTACTCATTCATACATTTAAATATATATATAAATAAATTTCATATTATATGTAAACTAAATTATCCAAGTTATTTTATTTTTTATGTATTTATATAAAATTATGTGGTTTGAAATTAATCGTTATTAATTTAATATTAGATCTAAATGACTAATATTAAAATATTAATCATATTCTTATATTATACTTCAATATTTTTTATTTATTGCAATAAATACTTAAAAAATAAATGCATCTTTAATTAATTTGGACTAAACATTTAACATAATGATTATTTTTTATAGATCACAATATGACTCTTTAAAAACATAAAAGACATAATGGTTTTTATTTTTAATAAATATTTCTTGTATTACGATAGTAAATATTAAAATGATATTTCATAATTAATAAGAAGTAAATTAATAGAATTTCTAATAAAATTAATTGAAATAAAAAAATTTATAATTACAGTGGAAATTTAACTAATTTTATAATGTTAATGTACATATCATACTAATGTTAATCAATATGTGTATAAAATGTGTTGAAGACTTATGATTAAAATTAGTTTATTATGATTAAAATTACTTATATCTTGGATAGGAAGTTAACATATTTTTATTTTATTAAATTTTATCTATTTTATACTCTAAATTTATTTATAATCTATAATCAATATCTATAAATATATTAAAAGAAAATGTGTAACATATTTTCATTTATTTCTTTACTCATTCACACATTTAAATATATATAAAAATAAATTTCATATTATATTTAAACCAATTTATTCAAGTTATTTTATTTTTTATGTATTTATAAAAAATTTGTGGTTTGAAATTAATCATTATTAATTTAATATTAGATCTAAACGACTAATATTAAAATATTAATCATATTATTATATTATAATTCGATATTTTTTATTTATAACAATAAATAATTATAAATAAATGCATCTTTAATTAATTTGGACTAAAATTTTAACATGAAGATTTTTTTATAAATCACAATATGACTCTTTAAAAATATACAAGACATAATGGTTTTTATTTTTAATAAATATTTCTTGTATTATGATAGTAAATATTAAAATGATATTTCATAATTAATAATAAGGAAATTAATAGAATTTTGAATAAAATTAATTGAAATAAATAAAATTTATAAATTTATAATTGCGGTGGAAATTTAAGTAATTTTATAATGTTATTGTACATATCATACTAATGTTAATCAATATGCATATAAAATGTATTGAAACTTATGATTAAAATTAGTTATATTATAATTAAAATTACTTATATTTTGGATAGGAAGTTGTCATATTTTTATTTTATTAAATTTTATCTATTTTGTACTCTAAATTTATTTATAATATATAATCTATATCTATAAATATATTAAAAGAAAATGAGTAATATGATAAAATATTAATGCAAGTATGAGAAAATGAGAAATAATGATAACTTATTTAATATATTATTTTATAAATGCATCAAGAATAGAATATAACTAAATGTAGAAAGAGAAATATGTATCATACTGTATTATAAACAGTAATAATAAAATACTAAATTTAATTACCGATGGGCCTAACTTTTAGAATTATTGATTTCGATCCTTCGATAATTTCGAAGGCTAGGCCCGGTGATAAATTTAATAATAAAATAGTAAATATATACTAATATGATATTATATATATTATTATAAATACAATTATTGACGGATCTATCCTTCGGAAGTATCGACGAATTTAAATTTTTTGGTAATTCCGAAGACTATACCCATCGGTAATTTACCGACGGGAATTTGTCGTCTGTAGTAATAAAGGACTTTTTAGTCTTCGGTAATTCAGAAGAATTTTTCTATCCGTTGCAACTGCCGATTGCCGTAAAAAAATGCGAAGAATTCATGTCCGTCGAAAAATGTCCATCGCAAATTGATCATTTTCTTGCGGTGATAAAATTTCCTTCAAATGTTGATTAGTTACGTTGTAATAATCTTCCTCCTATGATTTCACTTAGTTCCTAAGACACATAATCTTTTTCTTCAGTTTTGTTATTTTGAAAAATTAGCATACGTAAAATTTGTATAAATATGCTGAACTACGGACTTCATAATTTTTTTTCTCTTTTTGTCCAAACCAAATTTCCCCTCCAAATCCAACTCAAAATTTGACCAACACAGCTCAAAAGAATCAAATTGGAAAAGGACTATCTTATTTTACCTCTATTGTACCATTTCATATTTTTGCATGACCCAATATTAAAACACAATCCTTTACGTCCAATACTACCAGTATTTTAATTAATTTTTTTAACTTACCAAATTATCAGTATCTATAAATATATTAAAAGAAAATTAGTAACATATTTTCACTTATTTCTTTACTGATTCATACATACATATATATATATATATTTCATATTATATGTAAACCAATTTATTCAATTTATTTTATTTTTTATGTATTTATATAAAATTACGTGGTTTGAAATTAATCATTATTAATTTAATATGAGATCTAAATGGCTAATATTAAAATATTAATCATATTCTTATATTATAATTCAATATTTTTTATTTATAACAATAAATAATTATAAATAAATGCATATTTAATTAATTTGGACTAAACTTTTAACATAATGATTATTTTTTTATAAATCACAATATGACTCTTTGAAACTATAAAAGGCTGAATGGTTTTTACTTTTAATAAATATTTCTTGTATTGCGATAGTAAATATTAAAAATATATTTCATAATTAATAAGAAGTAAATTAATTGAAAGAAATAAAATTTATAAATTTATAATTACAGTGGAAATTTAGCTAATTTTATAATGTTAATGTACATATCATACTAATGTTAATCAATATGTGTATAAAAATGTGTTGAAGACTTATGATTATAATTAGTTAAATTATGATTAAAATTACTTATATCTTGTATACGAAGTTAACATATTTTTATTTTATTAAATTATATCTATTTTATATTCTAAATTTATTTTTAATCTATAATCAACATCTATAAATATATTAAAAGAAAATGAGTAACATATTTTCATTTATTTCTTTACTCATTCATACATACATATATATATATATATATATATATATATCATATTATATTTAAACCAATTTATTCAATTGTTTTTGCTTTTTATGTATTTATATAAAATTTATGTGGTTTGAAATTAATCATTATTAAATTAATATGAGATCTAAATGACTAATATTAAAATATTAATCATATTCTTATATTATAATTCAATATTTTTTCATTTATAACAATAAATAATTATAAATAAATGCATTTATAATTAATTTGCACTAAACTTTTAACATAATGATTTTTTTATAGATCACAATATGACTCTTTAAAACTATAAATGACAGAATGGTTTTTACTTTTAATAAATATTTCATGTATTACGATAGTAAATATTAAAAAGATATTTCATAATTAATAAGAAGTAAACTAATAGAATTTTGAATAAAATTAATTGAAAGAAATAAAATTTATAAATTTATAATTATGGTGGAAATTTAACTAATTTTATAATGTTAATGTACATATCATACTAATGTTAATCAATATGTGTATAAAATGTATTGAAGACTTATGATTATAATTAGTTATATTATGATTAAAATTACTTATATCTTGGATAGGAAGTTAACATATTTTTATTTTATTAAATTTTATCTATTTTATACTCTAAATTTATTTATAATCTATAATCAATATCTATAAATATATTAAAAGAAAATGTGTAACATATTTTCATTTATTTCTTTACTCATTCACACATTTAAATATATATAAAAATAAATTTCATATTATATTTAAACCAATTTATTCAAGTTATTTTATTTTTTATGTATTTATAAAAAATTTGTGGTTTGAAATTAATCATTATTAATTTAATATTAGATCTAAACGACTAATATTAAAATATTAATCATATTATTATATTATAATTCGATATTTTTTATTTATAACAATACATAATTATAAATAAATGCATCTTTAATTAATTTGGACTAAAATTTTAACATGAAGATTTTTTTATAAATCACAATATGACTCTTTAAAAATATACAAGACATAATGGTTTTTATTTTTAATAAATATTTCTTGTATTATGATAGTAAATATTAAAATGATATTTCATAATTAATAATAAGGAAATTAATAGAATTTTGAATAAAATTAATTGAAATAAATAAAATTTATAAATTTATAATTGCGGTGGAAATTTAAGTAATTTTATAATGTTATTGTACATATCATACTAATGTTAATCAATATGCATATAAAATGTATTGAAACTTATGATTAAAATTAGTTATATTATAATTAAAATTACTTATATTTTGGATAGGAAGTTGTCATATTTTTATTTTATTAAATTTTATCTATTTTGTACTCTAAATTTATTTATAATATATAATCTATATCTATAAATATATTAAAAGAAAATGAGTAATATGATAAAATATTAATGCAAGTATGAGAAAATGAGAAATAATGATAACTTATTTAATATATTATTTTATAAATGCATCAAGAATAGAATATAACTAAATGTAGAAAGAGAAATATGTATCATACTGTATTATAAACAGTAATAATAAAATACTAAATTTAATTACCGATGGGCCTAACTTTTAGAATTATTGATTTCGATCCTTCGATAATTTCGAAGGCTAGGCCCGGTGATAAATTTAATAATAAAATAGTAAATATATACTAATATGATATTATATATATTATTATAAATACAATTATTGACGGATCTATCCTTCGGAAGTATCGACGAATTTAAATTTTTTGGTAATTCCGAAGACTATACCCATCGGTAATTTACCGACGGGAATTTGTCGTCTGTAGTAATAAAGGACTTTTTAGTCTTCGGTAATTCAGAAGAATTTTTCTATCCGTTGCAACTGCCGATTGCCGTAAAAAAATGCGAAGAATTCATGTCCGTCGAAAAATGTCCATCGCAAATTGATCATTTTCTTGCGGTGATAAAATTTCCTTCAAATGTTGATTAGTTACGTTGTAATAATCTTCCTCCTATGATTTCACTTAGTTCCTAAGACACATAATCTTTTTCTTCAGTTTTGTTATTTTGAAAAATTAGCATACGTAAAATTTGTATAAATATGCTGAACTACGGACTTCATAATTTTTTTTCTCTTTTTGTCCAAACCAAATTTCCCCTCCAAATCCAACTCAAAATTTGACCAACACAGCTCAAAAGAATCAAATTGGAAAAGGACTATCTTATTTTACCTCTATTGTACCATTTCATATTTTTGCATGACCCAATATTAAAACACAATCCTTTACGTCCAATACTACCAGTATTTTAATTAATTTTTTTAACTTACCAAATCATCAGTATCTATAAATATATTAAAAGAAAATTAGTAACATATTTTCACTTATTTCTTTACTGATTCATACATACATATATATATATATATTTCATATTATATGTAAACCAATTTATTCAATTTATTTTATTTTTTATGTATTTATATAAAATTACGTGGTTTGAAATTAATCATTATTAATTTAATATGAGATCTAAATGGCTAATATTAAAATATTAATCATATTCTTATATTATAATTCAATATTTTTTATTTATAACAATAAATAATTATAAATAAATGCATATTTAATTAATTTGGACTAAACTTTTAACATAATGATTATTTTTTTATAAATCACAATATGACTCTTTGAAACTATAAAAGGCTGAATGGTTTTTACTTTTAATAAATATTTCTTGTATTGCGATAGTAAATATTAAAAATATATTTCATAATTAATAAGAAGTAAATTAATTGAAAGAAATAAAATTTATAAATTTATAATTACAGTGGAAATTTAGCTAATTTTATAATGTTAATGTACATATCATACTAATGTTAATCAATATGTGTATAAAAATGTGTTGAAGACTTATGATTATAATTAGTTAAATTATGATTAAAATTACTTATATCTTGTATACGAAGTTAACATATTTTTATTTTATTAAATTATATCTATTTTATATTCTAAATTTATTTTTAATCTATAATCAACATCTATAAATATATTAAAAGAAAATGAGTAACATATTTTCATTTATTTCTTTACTCATTCATACATACATATATATATATATATATATATCATATTATATTTAAACCAATTTATTCAATTGTTTTTGCTTTTTATGTATTTATATAAAATTTATGTGGTTTGAAATTAATCATTATTAAATTAATATGAGATCTAAATGACTAATATTAAAATATTAATCATATTCTTATATTATAATTCAATATTTTTTCATTTATAACAATAAATAATTATAAATAAATGCATTTATAATTAATTTGCACTAAACTTTTAACATAATGATTTTTTTATAGATCACAATATGACTCTTTAAAACTATAAATGACAGAATGGTTTTTACTTTTAATAAATATTTCATGTATTACGATAGTAAATATTAAAAAGATATTTCATAATTAATAAGAAGTAAACTAATAGAATTTTGAATAAAATTAATTGAAAGAAATAAAATTTATAAATTTATAATTATGGTGGAAATTTAACTAATTTTATAATGTTAATGTACATATCATACTAATGTTAATCAATATGTGTATAAAATGTGTTGAAGACTTATGATTACAATTAGTTATATTATGATTAAAATTACTTATATCTTGGATAGGAAGTTAACATATTTTTATTTTATTAAATTTTATCTATTTTATACTCTAAATTTATTTATAATCTATAATCAATATCTATAAATATATTAAAAGAAAATGTGTAACATATTTTCATTTATTTCTTTACTCATTCACACATTTAAATATATATAAAAATAAATTTCATATTATATTTAAACCAATTTATTCAAGTTATTTTATTTTTTATGTATTTATAAAAAATTTGTGGTTTGAAATTAATCATTATTAATTTAATATTAGATCTAAACGACTAATATTAAAATATTAATCATATTATTATATTATAATTCGATATTTTTTATTTATAACAATAAATAATTATAAATAAATGCATCTTTAATTAATTTGGACTAAAATTTTAACATGAAGATTTTTTTATAAATCACAATATGACTCTTTAAAAATATACAAGACATAATGGTTTTTATTTTTAATAAATATTTCTTGTATTATGATAGTAAATATTAAAATGATATTTCATAATTAATAATAAGGAAATTAATAGAATTTTGAATAAAATTAATTGAAATAAATAAAATTTATAAATTTATAATTGCGGTGGAAATTTAAGTAATTTTATAATGTTATTGTACATATCATACTAATGTTAATCAATATGCATATAAAATGTATTGAAACTTATGATTAAAATTAGTTATATTATAATTAAAATTACTTATATTTTGGATAGGAAGTTGTCATATTTTTATTTTATTAAATTTTATCTATTTTGTACTCTAAATTTATTTATAATATATAATCTATATCTATAAATATATTAAAAGAAAATGAGTAATATGATAAAATATTAATGCAAGTATGAGAAAATGAGAAATAATGATAACTTATTTAATATATTATTTTATAAATGCATCAAGAATAGAATATAACTAAATGTAGAAAGAGAAATATGTATCATACTGTATTATAAACAGTAATAATAAAATACTAAATTTAATTACCGATGGGCCTAACTTTTAGAATTATTGATTTCGATCCTTCGATAATTTCGAAGGCTAGGCCCGGTGATAAATTTAATAATAAAATAGTAAATATATACTAATATGATATTATATATATTATTATAAATACAATTATTGACGGATCTATCCTTCGGAAGTATCGACGAATTTAAATTTTTTGGTAATTCCGAAGACTATACCCATCGGTAATTTACCGACGGGAATTTGTCGTCTGTAGTAATAAAGGACTTTTTAGTCTTCGGTAATTCAGAAGAATTTTTCTATCCGTTGCAACTGCCGATTGCCGTAAAAAAATGCGAAGAATTCATGTCCGTCGAAAAATGTCCATCGCAAATTGATCATTTTCTTGCGGTGATAAAATTTCCTTCAAATGTTGATTAGTTACGTTGTAATAATCTTCCTCCTATGATTTCACTTAGTTCCTAAGACACATAATCTTTTTCTTCAGTTTTGTTATTTTGAAAAATTAGCATACGTAAAATTTGTATAAATATGCTGAACTACGGACTTCATAATTTTTTTTCTCTTTTTGTCCAAACCAAATTTCCCCTCCAAATCCAACTCAAAATTTGACCAACACAGCTCAAAAGAATCAAATTGGAAAAGGACTATCTTATTTTACCTCTATTGTACCATTTCATATTTTTGCATGACCCAATATTAAAACACAATCCTTTACGTCCAATACTACCAGTATTTTAATTAATTTTTTTAACTTACCAAATCATCAGTATCTATAAATATATTAAAAGAAAATTAGTAACATATTTTCACTTATTTCTTTACTGATTCATACATACATATATATATATATATATTTCATATTATATGTAAACCAATTTATTCAATTTATTTTATTTTTTATGTATTTATATAAAATTACGTGGTTTGAAATTAATCATTATTAATTTAATATGAGATCTAAATGGCTAATATTAAAATATTAATCATATTCTTATATTATAATTCAATATTTTTTATTTATAACAATAAATAATTATAAATAAATGCATATTTAATTAATTTGGACTAAACTTTTAACATAATGATTATTTTTTTATAAATCACAATATGACTCTTTGAAACTATAAAAGGCTGAATGGTTTTTACTTTTAATAAATATTTCTTGTATTGCGATAGTAAATATTAAAAATATATTTCATAATTAATAAGAAGTAAATTAATTGAAAGAAATAAAATTTATAAATTTATAATTACAGTGGAAATTTAGCTAATTTTATAATGTTAATGTACATATCATACTAATGTTAATCAATATGTGTATAAAAATGTGTTGAAGACTTATGATTATAATTAGTTAAATTATGATTAAAATTACTTATATCTTGTATACGAAGTTAACATATTTTTATTTTATTAAATTATATCTATTTTATATTCTAAATTTATTTTTAATCTATAATCAACATCTATAAATATATTAAAAGAAAATGAGTAACATATTTTCATTTATTTCTTTACTCATTCATACATACATATATATATATATATATATCATATTATATTTAAACCAATTTATTCAATTGTTTTTGCTTTTTATGTATTTATATAAAATTTATGTGGTTTGAAATTAATCATTATTAAATTAATATGAGATCTAAATGACTAATATTAAAATATTAATCATATTCTTATATTATAATTCAATATTTTTTCATTTATAACAATAAATAATTATAAATAAATGCATTTATAATTAATTTGCACTAAACTTTTAACATAATGATTTTTTTATAGATCACAATATGACTCTTTAAAACTATAAATGACAGAATGGTTTTTACTTTTAATAAATATTTCATGTATTACGATAGTAAATATTAAAAAGATATTTCATAATTAATAAGAAGTAAACTAATAGAATTTTGAATAAAATTAATTGAAAGAAATAAAATTTATAAATTTATAATTATGGTGGAAATTTAACTAATTTTATAATGTTAATGTACATATCATACTAATGTTAATCAATATGTGTATAAAATGTGTTGAAGACTTATGATTATAATTAGTTATATTATGATTAAAATTACTTATATCTTGGATAGGAAGTTAACATATTTTTATTTTATTAAATTTTATCTATTTTATATCCTAAATTTATTTATAAACTATAATCAATATCTATAAATATATTAAAAGAAAATGCGTAACATATTTTCATTTATTTCTTTACTCATTCATACATTTAAATATATATATATGTTTATATAAATTTCATATTATATTTAAACCAATTTATGTAGGTTATTTTATTTTTTATGTATTTATAAAAAGTTATGTGGTCTGAAATTAATCATTATTAAATTAATATTAGGTTTAAATGACTAATATTAAAATATTAATCATATTCCTATATTATAATTAAGTATTTTTTCATTTATAACAATAAATAATTGTATATAAATGAATCTTTAATTAATTTGGACTAAACTTTTAACATAATGATTATTCTTTTTATAAATCAATATGACTCTTTAAAAGTATAAAAAACATAATGGTTTTTACTTTTAATAAATATTTCTTTTATTATGATAGTAAATATAAAATGATATTTCATAATTAATAAGAAGTAAATTAATAGAATTTTGAATAAAATTAATTGAAAGAAATAAAATTTATAATTTATAATTACTGTGGAAATTTAGCTAATTTTATAATGTTAATATACATATCATACTAATGTTAATAAATATGTGTATAAAATGTGTTGAAGACTTATGATTAAAATTAGTTATATTATGATTAAAAATACTTATATCTTGGATAGGAAGTTAACATATTTTTATTTTATTAAATTTTATCTATTTTATATTCTAAAATTATTTGTAATCTATAATCAATATCTATAAATGTAATATTCACGATTTGCTTCATGTAAGATTACACAAATTAATCATATATTACATGAAATATATTATAACAAGTTTGTTACTATATGTGCATCAACTCCATAGAATTCAACATCTGAAATTGATGACAAGTGACTAAGGATAAGGAAAAATAACTTTTCAAAAATATTAGAATTAAGAAAATTAAAGTCTTGATAATTATTCTCCTTTGATAATATATCCTAAATATGATTTTTAATAATTTTTAGGTAAAGTCTTCATTAGAAAATTAGGTTAAATGATAGCCAAAATTAAAAAATTAGAAAAATGATCAATTTTGTTCTTCAGACAAAAATTCGGATTTCGATTTCTTTAGAATTTAAGTTTATAAATATTTTATTTAAATTCAAATGATAGTAGTTTCTTATTTACATGTAATGTCTTAAGTAAATGATATTTTTATAAATAAGGTGAACTCTAAGAGCAAAGTTGGACACTCACTTCCAACTGACTTTAGGTCAGTATCTAAGATATATATAACCTAAAATCTTATCTCTTTACCCCATGAAACCACCCATTCGACTTCAGCAAGGCAACAACCAAGGCCAAGGAGAATAAGAAGAAAGGAAGAGGAAATCAAGGATTAGTTGTTAGGGCTTTCCATTGGGTAAGATGTCTATTCCTTCCCTATAAATTATCCTTATGAAATTCAGATGAAAATATGTTCTTCTGAGTCTCCAAAATATTCTTCTACTTTCATGTCTATATTCTTGTGGTGTGGATCAAACCCTAAGTCACCCACATGAAGTTTCCTCTTTGTTGGACACCAAACCCTATCCAAAAGTTGTCAACATGTTCTCAGCGTTTTAAAGTACTTCAAAATTATGAAATTTCTTAGGATGAACCCTAATTGAGCGTAATTTCCATAGGCTCTAGAATCAAGTTAATTGAATTTGTATACGAAAAGTTATGAATCGATTATTCTGAGTCGTCCTTTCTATTTTCTGTGATGAGTAGTTTGAATTCTAAATACTATGATAATTTAAATGCTCATTCTTAGTATATTAAATTTATATGTATTAAATATGTTAAAGTCCTCTCTGTTATCCAAGTGGAATCGCTTTCATAGATCATGTACAACGAAAGTTATGAGTTTTAAAGTAAACATCACTCAGTCTGTCAGAATTTAAAAGTAGAAAAGAACAGAGGAAAATCTCTAGATTTTCTGAGAATCATATATGAGCAATAAAATTATGAAATTTATATAGATTAAACCTTAGGTAGTTTACTTTCATGGAAAATTATAATTACTTAATTATCCTAAGTATTATAGAATTCAACAAATTAGGTAAGTGAAGAATGCAGTTATCTTGATGAAATTGTAGAGCCTTTATATAATATACCTTAAATGAAAATTTTTTATAGGATTAGACTTCATAAAGGCTGTTATGATGTAAAATTATAATTTCATTAATATCACATGTTTACTATTATTATGTATGATGTTTTCAGCACCACACGAATTTCTAGTATACTAAGGTGCACTAGAAGTAACCCATCATTGTTATAGCTCATGTTATGTCTTTGGAATGTTACTTGATATGACTATATGATCGAAAGTGAGTGAATTACTTTTAATGCAATCATATGATATATGTTCTAAGTCATATGATATGGTTAATGCATGTATTATGCATCTTATCTGTCATGCATTGTATTTCCTCTGTCGGAATGATATGTCTTATGCAGGGAAGATACCCCATTTTCATGGAATGATATGATATCCTACGGAATAATATATGTTCCCGGCAGAGATGATATGATGTCCTATGGGACGATATGAGGCTGCTGGTCAGGGATGATATGTTTTTTGCAGGAAATGTACCCCATGATTTGGGATGATATAAAACCTTACGGGGTAATATATTTCTCTGACCAGTTGTAATATGATGTGCATTATGCATACGTGCATACATTATATGATATGACATGATATATGATATGATATGTGAAATATTATATGAAGTGAAACAAATATGTGAGGCGCTATATGATATGCTAAAGATGTTATTTCATTGAGTTGATGTAGTATCCTTCATAATATGATAATTGTTCATAAGTAGTAAGATGTCAACTTGTTTCCTATAAGTTTTTCAAATGTTAAATTAGTTTATCTGAATCTAATAGGTGGTAACACATAGGTTATGAGTTTTCAACTTACTGAGCTGCTCCTAATATTGTTTTAACACTTTTCAGATCAGTAGACCAGTCATGTGGCCATGCTTGGAAATCCGCTATCGGACTAGAAGCACTTTTGAAGACGTAGTCTCTTGATGTCTTTTTGTGAGAAAGTGTGATTCCTCTTAATCTGTTATATGGTGTGTAAAAGCTAAATATTTCATAAAACCTTTTAGAATGTATGAGTTTGAATTAGCGTGTACTTGCTATGAGTTTAGATATAAGTGTGTGTGAACAATAGTGTGATAACTTTATTTCACATATTTCTACATGATAATATGATGCTTCCATTATAAGAATTTGATCGATCGTATTATGTCGCGGCTTGCGGGTTAGACGAAGGTTTAAACCGGGGTCATGACAATAAAATATATTAAAAGAAAATGAGTAACATATTTTCATTTATTTGTTTACTCATTCATACATTTAAATATATATATAAATAAATTTCATATTATATGTAAACTAAATTATTCAAGTTATTTTAATTTTTATGTATTTATATAAAATTATGTGGTTTGAAATTAATCATTATTATTAGATCTAAATGACTAATATTAAAATATTAATCATATTCTTATATCATAATTCAATATTTTTTATTTATATCAATAAATAATTATAAATAAATGCATCTTTAATTAATTTGGACTAAATTTTAACATTATGAGTATTTTTTTTATAAATCACAATATGACTCTTTAAAAATATAAAAGACATAATGGTTTTTATTTTTAATAAATATTTCTTGTATTACGATAGTAAATATTAAAATGATATTTCATAATTAATAAGAAGTAAATTAATAAAATTTCTAATAAAATTAATTGAAATAAATAAAATTTATAATTAGAGCGGAAATTTAACTAATTTTAGAAGGTTAATGTACATATCATACTAATGTTAATCAATATGTGTATAAAATGTGTCGAAGACTTATGATTAAAATTAGTTATATTATGGTTAAAATTACTTATATCTTGGATAGGAAGTTATCATATTTTTATTTTATTAAATTTTATCTATTTTGTACTCTAAATTTATTTATAATATATAATCTATATCTATAAATATATTAAAAGAGAATGAGTAATATGATAAAATATTAATGCAAGCATGAGAAAATGAGAAATAATGATAACTTATTTAATATATTATTTTATAAATGCATCAAGAATTGAATATAAGTAAATGTAGAAAGGGAAATATGTATTATAAATATTAATAATAAAATACTAAATTTAATTACCAATGGCCCTAACCTTCAGAATTATTGATTTGGATCCCTCGATAATTTCGAAAGCTGGGCCCGTTGATAAATTTAATAATAAAATAGTGAATATATACTAATATTATATTATATATATTATTATAAATACAATTATTGACGGGTCTACCTTCGGAATTATCGATGAATTTAAATCTTTCGGTAATAATTCCGAAGACTATATCCATCGGTAATTTATCGATGGAAATTTATTGTCTGTAGTAATAAAGGACCTTTTAGTCTTCGGTAATTCAGAAGAATCTATCCATCGCAATTGTCGATTGCCGTCGAAAAATGCGAAGAATTCGTGTCCATCGAAAAATGTCCATCGCAAATTGATCATTTTCTTGTAGTGATAAAATTTTCTTGAAATGTTGATTAGTTACATTGTCATAATCTTCATCCTATGATTTCACTTAGTTCCTAAGACACATAATCTTTTTCTTCAGTTTTGTTATTTTGACAAATTAGCATACTTAAAGTTTGTATAAATATGCTGAACTACGGACTTCATAATTTTTTTTTCTCTTTTTGTCCAAACCAAATTTCCCCTCCAAATCCAACTCAAAATTTGACCAACACAGCTCAAAAGAATCAAATTGGAAAAAGACTATCCTATTTTACCTCTATTGTACCATTTCATATTTTTGCATATGACCCAATATTAAAACACAATCCTTTACGTCCAATACTACCAGTATTTTAATTAATTTTTATTTTTTTTAACTTACCAAATTATCTCTTTGCCTTTATATTGCATAATATATGTTACTTTTATTTCCATAATCGAAAAGTGAAAAAGAAAATTAAGAGATAGGAAAAGAGCGGAACGGGTGGCCATACTCTTAAATTTTCATTATATAAAGGTAAATAGAAGCAATAATTACTATTTAACATATATGGGTAAAAAAAATAAAAATATTTATAAAGGTCAAACAAGTAATTTGATATATGGAAAAGGTAAAAGCTGATGGAGCACTTGACGAAACTAGAAAAGAAAAGTTTATGTATAAAAAATATAAAATATTAGAAAGTTGATTGACACTTCTTCTAATACAATGTTACATGAGGAGATATGAAATAATAAAGGATTGGTAGGAGAAATTGACCCATTCAGAAAATTAAAATCGTCAGTTCGATTAAATCTTTTTGTTTAATCGTTGGAGATCCATCTTTCTATTTACCAATTATATTAATATTAGTATTCTTATAAGTCATTATGCTTTATTATTGATGTAGTAATGTCTAAATTAATGTTCTTGACTCTAAATAATTTTAGGTGTTTTTTAAATTAAAAGACTAATTAAATAGTGAATAGGTTTTTAGATACAAAAGTTGATGTAAATCAAACTATTTTTCACATCTAACAGATAGTTATTTATTTTACAGTAAATAAAAGTTCATATATGAGATAATATTTTTTATTTGTTTATATAACAATCAGTGATAAAAATTGAAATTTAGATTCAATACTTGTATATTCTGCTATCTCTTCTAAAAGGCAATATACACTAATTTATCACTGTTCGATTTATGATAAATAATTGATTAATTTTTTTTAAAATTAACATATTCATCATTCATCATCAATCTAATATAATAAATAAAGATTTAATAATGCTACTTTTTAAAAGAAATAATATAAATATTAAACCCTATATATAAATATATAATTCAACCAAGATTTAAAGAATGCTTTTTAATTTATACAATAAAAGGTTATCTATATTCGACCAAATTTATTTTGTTTGCTCATTTTGCACCCGTCTCCTGGCCAAATTATACGGCTCCATCTGGTCCGTCAATACACATGTCCTCATCACGCCGTCCTGGTATGAACGGTCAGGATTGCTTCGATCCATCTCGAGCGAGTCCTCCTCTTTCCACGTTATAAACACCTCTTTCCAAAATGCCCCAAATCTTGACTCTATTTACGATCATACCCCTCTGGCGATCTAAACTAAACGAAAGCCCCAGAACACGCCGTTTTGCTTCCGCCGTTCCGCTCCTCTCTGCCACCAGTTGGATTCATTTGGGAGACGCCGGAGAAGGCGACTGGAGAAGGACAGCACGAGATCGATCGGAGAAGACGCGGAAGACAAATCAAACCTATCAGTTCCTCTAACTGGTAATTATTTTGTTCCATCTCCGTTTCGATTTGTCCCATTCCGAATTGAAGTCAATGGCCCTAATTTATCCCCTTTTAGTTCTTCGATTCGTTCATTTTCAATTATTTTATGTAGATATGTGATTTCAAGTTCATGTTTAGCTGATTTCTGTTAATTTGCAGCCACTGCTAAGATTTGGCTCCTTTAGATTTATGTTTTTTTTTGGACCATTTGTGATTTGGATTTCTCTGATCGTTTTCTTGCTATTTCGTATATGAATTATGATTTTTTTTTTCTGTGCAGGGAAGAGATGAGGAGATTTAAGGCCGTGCTGTTGTCTGTTACGGTTTTGCTAATAGGATTGACGCAAAGTTTGGGCTTCGAAACCACCGTTCCGGCATTCCTGTGGTCGTCTCATCCGCATGAGTAATTTTCCTCGCCTTATTTCTAATTAATAAAGATGTGAGGGGTTGCTGATGGGTTTATTTGGTGATGGATGCGGCAAGGATTGACATTGATTAAGCTAATAGCTTTGCTAGATCTTTTATGACCTGACGTTCTTATTTTCCTGTCCCTCCACTATGTTAGACTTCTTCATTCTTAATGTTTTATATAACTTGAATTCTATAAATTGCTAGATTTTCTGATGTCTAGTTATTGCTTGTTTATGTGAATCTGGCACCATTTTGATGCAAATCAACAATACAAGTGCGATTTTCCAGTTTTTTTTGCTGTTTTTTGAATTAGATTCTAGCATTGGGAGGAAAGAAGGGTATTCATGACTCGTTGCCCTCTTGTGCACTGAAAGCCAAAATAATTATCCTTAGAACACTTGCTTGACCATGACCTATGAATCTGGGTTTCTGTTTATCTATCTTTTCTATTTTTATTTTTATCTTGTGTATGTGAGAGAGAGGGAGGGAGGGAGGGAGGGAGGGAGAGATATAGAGAGGGAAAGTTGCAGCGCCAGCCCATGCACGTCCATATCCCTGCTCTACTATGAAAGTTAGAAGTACACATCTCTCTTTGCCATCTCTTGCCTATCATCATCTCCCTCGCTCTCACCCAATTCTTTGTTAGATGTCCATTCCGTTCGAGTCAGCATATATACATCATATCAGTAGGGAGATGCATAACTTGTCTATTGAATGAAGGCACATCCCAGTTATTCTTGCTGTTTTGAGAAAGGCACTGCTACATTTCTGTTCATACTTGCTTGTATTAAAGAATTTTGTATGCATTCCCTTGGTATAAAAAATGAACCTGTACTGTATTGCAGACCATCACATGTTAAAGTCATTGACTACCAGACAATATCTGCTCTGGATTTAGCTAAGTCAGTTTTATCTGAAGGAGATTGGTCGAATGTTGTGGTGAGTTGCTTATTTGCTTTGGTAATTTTTTGTTATTGCAACATCCTCAATCTTTTTCCTTTTCCTCGATATGGTTTAATTTTAATATCTACAATCTTGCAGTGCTCAGGGAAGAACAATGACAAGAATGTTGACATTGCTGTTGTTTTCGTTGGCACGAAGGTAACTTTTTTGAAAAAAAAAGAAATAGGTTGAGTAAAACAGTATTGGTTGGGTAAAATGGTTTTCTGTTGCATCATCCAATATTATGGTGTTGGCTCTCAATTTGATACTTATTTGGGTGCAACCAAAAAAAATTTTTGGGGTTATTTACTATTGGTATTCTTTCGGCCTCTTGCTAAACATAAGGCTATATTGTTTCTCAATTATTTTCCCTTCGGGAAAAAGCATGCCTTTAGTGGATAGTGTAGATTATGCAATTTCAATTTTTGATGAATGTGTATCATCATAAACTTTCAAAACTCGTTTGTTTTTAGTACTTCAGGATTTGATTTAGTATTCATATTTTGTAGTTAAAATCCTCAGACATCTCTAGTACTAAGCAAAAGGATTCTTCCTTGTTGGACATGTTGAAGGTACCCTGTTTCTTATTTTTCCATAGTGTTTTGTTATATTCAGGTTATGTTATAGTAGTATGAAGGCTTAAGATGTCCTAACATTTGTATTTGATTTTCTAATGACCTCAAACCAGCTCTCTTTCACTAGTTCAAATTTTTCGATGGCGTTCCCATATGTTGCCATACCAGATGACAATGAAAGGCTGGAGAACTCTTTGATATCAGCTTTTGAGCAAAACTGCAGGCATGGGTTGGGGGTGAATCGTATTGCTTACTTTGAGTCTTGTTCCGTAGAAGGAAAAAGTTCCGAGAAACTACAAGGCTTGGATTCAGTTCATGTAAATAATTAGCTAACGCTTCGAATTGAATTTTTTTTCTCTTCTATTATGGTAATTTTTAACCTAACATAAAATTTCTAGGCCTTTGTTGATTCAAGAGAAATTGGGACAACTGATCTTATTGTTGTTTGTGGTGAAGCCTCAACAGAACCACATCTCACCAACTCAGAAGGTATGCTTAGTTATTGAAGATTTCATAATGTGGATATTTAACTTTGAAATCAAGCTCATGTGTCTGCTTTTTTGTCATCTGCAGGGGAAATTCTATCTGATATAGTCAACTTATTTAAGCAGTCTGGTTCCACATATACAATTCTATATACTTCTCACCCACACAAGTCAATCCAGTTGCCTTCAACATTGAGATTGCTTGCTGAAAGCACCCAAACCAATTTCTCTGCAAACCTGACAGGCTGTGATGGAGTATGCCAAATTAAAACATCCCTTCTAGAAGGACTTTTTGTCGTAAGTCATCAATTGTTATCACAATATTTAGTTTCTATGAGATCATTATCCCCAGAAGATATATCAGAGCCACAAATGACAAGAAGATCGATAAATTTATTTGATGTTTTCTTTTGCCATCTCACAAGGCTTTCAACTGAATAAGTTGTCACTCTTCTTTCAGGCCATTGTTCTACTTATAATTCTAATATCAGGACTGTGCTGTATGATGGGAATCGACACACCCACAAGATTTGAGACTCCCCAGGAATCTTGAGATTGTATCATAAAGGAGTTTCAGTTGTGGATAGGAACTGCGGATCTGCAACATACATATGTCAACATATGATCGTTTATGCTTCACTTGTGGATCTTTGGGTTGGCGGTGATTATAACCCAAGGTATTCTTTTTTGGTGTTTGGTTGCCCTCTTCTGGGAGCTAGTTGTCATGTTGTGAAACTAAATTCATGGCACTCGCACTGTATTATTAATTTATTACTTATTTTCCTTCGTTACTAGTCAACTTGCCCTACAAAAAACACTGGCAAACCCTGTCAAAAAACGAGAAGCTCTTGGCATTGCAATTTTGCTTAAAACTTTTTTCTCATAAAACTGGAGCATTGTTGATAGTGCGTACTTTCTTGTAAAGATCAGTCTACAAAGAAATCTGGGCCGTTTGGTAGAGGAAAAAAAATATGAATTAGCCACTTATTCCTAACTTTTCATACCAACACCATTTTAAACAGTGGGACCCACTTACAATTATTGCAAGATCAGCATAATGCCATTTTGTTCTTAGGAACATTTTGATGTCAAAATTTTTTTTGTCACAAAAGTGATACAGCCAAACAGCCCCTTTTACCTTGTCTTGGATAGCTGACGCTGTTAATATGCTATTCCCTACCTCGGGAAATGTCTCAACTTTTATCAGCTGTGTTTGGATGATGGAATTAAAGTTCTAATTAGTTTTAAGAACTTGGTTATGTGTTTGGTTGAACATTTTGATGAAGGAGAATTATCCAGTTGGTTGGATGTTTTAATTCATGTGGACGTTTGGATGATAACCGAGAACTTGCAGTATCTTGAACCCGCGTCAACCAGGGACTTGGAGACGTCCCCAAAGTAGGATGCCGCTAACGGCGCCGTCCACCTCCTGGCAGCAGACATTCCATTGATTGCCCTACCGGCGAAGGATATTATCTGTTTGACTAGTGTTATAATATCTGGCTGGTGATGAGTTTCCTGAGTCTATCTCACCTTGCTCCGGTGAACAGTTTCAAGTCATGATCTTCGTGTTATATTTCGTTGCTTGGCCTCTCCAAACCTGAAGTTCTGCATAGGTAAATGGAAGGCAGTGAGTGAGGAGCAACATCTCTAGCATTTTGCTCATCTTCTTTGTGACGTCCTTCGATTTCTTTTGGCGTCACAAGTGGTGAAATCGAAAATCAATCGTTTAAATTTAAATTCAAACTTTCAACGAAAAATCAATGTTTCGAAAAAATAAACTAACTCTGGAAATTTTTAAAAATTTCGGCATGACGTATGCGTAAATTCGTCTATACGCCATGTACAACAATACATATATATATCTCTTCGTAGACAATTGACTTCAAAACTTAAACATCACAAGCAATTATAGGGTCATTACTGACAATTCATCATATAGCAAAAATCGTGGAACGCATGTCCAAAATAGTGAGCTTCAAAATCACGAGCCAGATGCTCGTAAACTATATAACATGAGTGTTCATCGCTCCACATCATAAATCATTATACTGACACAGGGCGTTGAATCTGCTCTTTGTATCCCATTGAGACAGAGCATACCGAGCCCCAATCGGTCTACTCGGAGTTGGCCAATCCTCCGAGGTGAAAACATTCCGCCTTATGCGGGTTTTTACATGTAATGCACATGATATATGTATGCAGTTTTCAAATCGAAGTTTAGAATTAAAAATCATCATATAAACTTTCATTTTAAAAAATCAAACATTCACTTCAATTTTAAAAGGATAAACTTCGACGGATAACCCAAATTTCATAATAAAATATCACAAGTCAGATGATGACACACATATGATGCATATAAATATATGGATATGCATGAAAGAAACTATTACGGAAATTCATTCCACATCGTATGGAACAATGTCATCACTCCGAAGAGTTTAGCAATTCATATAAATTGAGATAAGTTCTCTCACCTTAGATTCGTCGAGTTCCAAATTATCTCCTCGTCCGAATCCAATCAAAAGTAAACACAACCTACCATATTCGTTACTTGATTAATTAATATTATAAAATAAATTTGGTAATTCACTATTCACAACTACTCGACGTGCTTATAATAAACCAAGTCTTATTATGGATTTCCTATAATACTTACCAAAAATGAAAAGTAGGCATTGTCGTCTAGTAATAGCCTAATCAATTCACAATAACACACGAACTATCGCTTTTCGATTAGCAACCTCCTATAAGCGAAATTCAATCAAACTTTAAATAAAACGTAATTAGAACCTTAACTACAATATAATAATTATTTTCAATTGTCCAACATTCATACCACAACCACTGTACGAGAACGAGTTCGCCGGGAAGGTCGCCGGAGAACGATCGGACTTCGAAATCTACGAACCTAAAAATAAAAGATTAGCGACTAATTTTATACGAACAACAACCTAATTTCTTTTTGCCTCATGTGTGCACCTACTAGAACGTCGAGATGAGCTCGATCGGAGTTCACCGTCTATTCGCCGAAAAGTTCGCCGGAAAGCCCCAAATCTCGGCCTCCTATATGATTTGGACAAAAACATGGTTGAAACCCCTACAAATGATCCTAATCGAGCTGAGAATGATGTACAACTCACCAGGAAAAGGATCGGTGCGAGTCGGAACCGGATTCATCGCTGGTGGATTTGTCGGCCTCCTCGCATTTTTCTCTCACTGCGTCGCGCACGGTGGACCAATCATCTCATACTATATGTCAAAACGTTCGTCTCGTTGTCCTATTTCTATTGGTACCTCTCGCGCAAAAAAATGATGGCCGGACGGGGGAGAAATCGCGGCCGAAAGTGGTGGCGACAGTTGGGGTTCGCGCGGCACTGTAGCAGCTCGGGGAGAAAACGACCTTATTTCATTTTTTTTAATATGCTAACCTTTCCTGCACAATGAAGAAAGTGCCCCTAACTTTTTAAAAGAATTACACCTTTTTTTAAAAAACGTTACATTCTTTTTAACCTTCAGGTTGCGCTTGTTTTTCTCGAGTGGAGGTAGTCCTCTTTGGCTCCTTCCTTGGCCCCGGCACCAAATCTGTGTTTGGGTCCTTGCATTCATCTTCTAGCTCTTCCTTCCAGTGGATCTAGCCTTCCTTCGTTTCCTCATTTTCACCTACTCCCAGTGGGGCCTGATCACTACTGTAGAAGCACGTCATAACCTATTCCATGAAGGCGCCATGGTCTAGGGTAATGTTGGAGATCGCGAGTGTAGAGGCCTTGGTAGTCTTGACATCATCTTATGAGTATGAAAACTAAGGAAAGTGAGATAGGAGGAAGCCTAGAAGTATTGGAAGGTGGGCGGGTGCAGAAGAGGAGGAGGAGGAGGAGGAGGAGGAGGAGGAGGGGGTGGTGGGGGTGGGGTGGGTGGGGTTTGCCTCATCAAAAGAGTAACTGATGCGAGGGGTCACATTCATCACAACCGTTGATATTTTTTTTTGAGGAGAGAACCGTTGATATTTTTCGAGCATGCGCCACACGTTGTCTTCATAGCTTACTTTTCTCACCTTTATCGTCGTTGTAGTGACCGTTGGAGCATGGAGGATGCGCCATTATCTATAGCGGTGAGCGCTAGGGCACGTTCTACAGATCCTTCTTGACCATCCGATCTCGAGGTGTAGTTAAGATCAAGAGATGAGAGTAAGCCAAATCTATTTTCCCCATTCCTTCGTCCAGTGCCTTGAACTAGCAGCTGCGTCTCTGCATAACCTAGCCTGTGACCATCGCCGTCGCTGCTAGGGTTGGGCAAGCATCGAGGTTGTGGGCGCTCCAAGGGTGCAGTGATAATTGTTCCCAAGGACCACGGTCATCACGTGACTGGCTGCCAGGGAAAGAGCGCAACCACAAGTTGTACAATAAAACATTTCTTTCAGCCGCACCGTACCATATCGAAAGCAAAATATTGAAAGGTTCTCGTAAGTTGCGTTGGAAATACCTCCTTCTGTCCGAAATTTGATCTACACCCTTGTTTAATTAGTTTTTGAAGATTCATGCCTATACATACCCTTACTACTTAACACTGGTCTCCGGCGAGGGCCGCCTCATCCACATATAATAGAGGTCCAAAACAGTGAGTAGTCATGATTTTGGAGCTCAAGTTGTGGGGAAGATCTCTAGGACCTTGGCTGCGAGACAGGATTGTCCATGGATCACCTGTCAACACAGTTAGATGCTCTAGAGGGCAGCCCCCCGACGTCTGACAAGGCATCGCTTCAACCCATCCACACGATTCGCCACCTCGGCAGCTGGACCTTTGTGATAACCTTCTGTAAGCATCTTAGTTGGTTGGGCGAAATGAGCTCGGAGGCATTACAGTTCTCCCATCCCAATATCCTGGGGGAAGGGTAAGGAGGTGCACTCTTCTTTTTTTCCCTGCAAGTACTTGCTGCCTATCCCACTATTACCTTAAAAAAAATTGTCCCTCATGTACTGGATCAGTGACTTTTTGTTACAATCAATCGCTTATTATGTTGCTGCCATTATAAATGCAACTAAATAGGAAGCAAATGTACAAGCACAGTCACTCGTTTGACATGTAGTACAATTCACAAGAAACAGTCCCAAGTCCAAATTCCTAAGATCATTAACAAGTTGGCTTTAGTAGCTCCACAATTTCGGACTTGGTCTCTTGAGAAAGGGACCCTGACAACAAAACTTAGCATCTCTCGTTGGAATCACGATCCATTTGATTTCTAATATCAAATTTATGCCGAAAAGAAAATAATGAAAAAATTACATTTTCATCTTTCATTGAACAATCATATATATATGGGTAAAATGATTGTGTAACACACTAATGGTGAAACTTCGTGCAACGTTTCCATCGTGGACGTTGATGATTTCTCAACGGTCAAGATTAAAACCACCGTAGAATTCTTCAAACCACTCCTCTAAAGCAACTCAAAACCACCCCTGCTATCTCCTTTCTCTTCCGCTGCCCTAGACGAGAGCCCCCTTTTCTGCTGTTGCTGCTGTGCGTTTTCTGCTGCGGCTGCTGCTGTGCATTTTCTGCTGCGCTGGCCCTGGTGTTGGAGCTGGTCGTCGCTGGCGAAGCCCATTGCTGTGTGAAGCCCTCCATTTCATTGCTGCTGTCATTTTTTCTTGCTGCTGTGTGAAACTATCTCTCATTTTTCATTTTTTTACTGTGATTTTGCTAATCCTATCATTTTTTTGGTGATGTGTGAAGCCCCCTTTCGCTTATGCGGTTGTCACCTAGCGTTTCCTGATCGTCACTAGCAAAGCTCGTTGCTGTTCCAAGCCCCCCATTTTGATGTTGTTGTTGTTGTTGTTTTCTTCTCGATGCTGCATGACGCCACCTATCTCTCTCTCTCATTTCCATTTCTTTTACTGTGATTCAGTTTATCGTTGAGGTCTGCTGTAATTCATATGCTGCAAGTTTTGTATTTATTTTAGTTTTCAGATGCACATATCAACTTAAATTCCTCTCTTGTTACATGTCATGTTCAAGGAAGGATCTTTAAACTTAAAGGAGCTTAATGTTGAGGATGCTGGTATTGCTGCATTGTTCAGACGTTGGACAAAAAGGAGCTTAATGTTGAGTTGCTTGGCCAATTGTATTGATCCTCTGTTTAAGGAACAAAGTGGTTGGAAGATCATCTTGTATTAGATATTTGTAGTTTTTTTATCCTGTATTGATAAAAAAGAGTTCTTTTACGTGCTTCTCCTGTATTACACTTTAGTTTGCTTCTAGTTTATTTGCATCCATTCGGCAAAAGATATCAATGGATTTGCAAAAGTTTGCTTCTGAATTAGGTATCTTTGTTAATATCTTTATAACAACTTGCTTTGCATTTCTGCATCTATGCACATCCCTCTCATTAACAAAGAATTGAAAGTCATCTAATTCAACCATTCAGCAGGTGTACATACAGGTTGTATAGTGTACATCTGTGATACACATTCCCTGAGTTTTCAACACTATCTAGGAATCAAAGCCTCAGTAGGCACAATATACATAAATGCAAGAAAACTTATGATTAAATAGAGATATCCACAGAAAAAAAATATCGACGAAACTTATGATTAAAGATAGAGACAGATCCGCAATATCATGATACAAGGTAGTGTTTTCTTTTGTCTCAATTGCACACAATACAACATTATCAACTACACATGACTACCACAATTACAATAACAAGAACAATAATAAACTTCCATATAAAACTAAGTCTTCCATTCCTTGCATTAACTTTAGTTAGGTATGCAGCTTCAACTATCGCTAAATTTCGAGTTTCGACTTCGGATACATCAATCCTTTGTAATAATTCATTTATGACCTCCTTCGATCGATGTCCAAAATTCTGAATCCAACCATTTGAAGTAATCACACGCACCAGGTTGCTAAAAAAATCCATTCAAATTAGTCTATAAATGCAAATAATAGTGGAATGAGGTTAAATGACTTGAATAACTTTATAATCTCACCCCATAGCGTCGACATCCATAAAATCTTCTACCGGGATTTCGTTCAGTCCAAGAAATTTTTATCTTCTTGTTGGCAGTAGCATTTTGGAAAAGACATTTTCCTATAATTGAAAAAACACAGGGAAATATAAACTTGAATTAAACATTATAAGCAATAGATATTATATCTTAAATCAATTATAAACTTCAATCATAGCAGGAAGATGACTGGCTGTTCTAAAAATGCTACATATAAAATTTTAACGAAAATTATAGCCTTATGATAAGAAAAATGAAATAACAAAAAAAAACTAATGAAATCTAAAGGTTGTATGCATATCTAATAACGAAATTGGCAAAAGTGATGATGAATCACAAAAAAGAAACCTTGAAAATGAGAAACAAAATAAAACAACTAAACACGATGATGTGATTAGAAAATAAAACACACACACACAGGGCTTCACACAACAACAAGAAAAAATGACAGTAATAACGAAACAGGGGGCTTCACATAGCAATGAGCTTCGCTAGCAATGACCGACAAAAACCCTTGGCTAGAAGAGAAAGAGGTGCTTCGCACAACTCTAAAAAAATTACAGCAGACCTCAACGATCAACTGAATCACAGTACAAGAAATGAAAACGAGAGAGAGAGGTGGTGTCATGCAGCATCGAGAAGAAAACAACAACAACAGCGAAATGGGGGGCTTGGGATAGCAACGAGCTTTGCCAGTGACGATCAGGGAAACCTCAGGTGACAACCGCAGAAGCGAAAGGGGGCTTCACACATCACTAAAAAAATGATAGGATTAGCAAAATCAAAATAAAAAAAAAATGAAAAACGAGAGAGAGTTTCACACAGCAGCAAGAAAAAATGACAACAGCAAGGAAATGGAGGGCTTCACACAGCAATGGGCTTCGCCAGCGACGACCAGCTCCAACACCAGGGCCAGCGTAGCAGAAAATGCACAGCAGCAACCGCAGCAGAAAACGCACAGCAGCAGCAGTAGAAAAGGGGGCTCTCGTCTAGGGCAGCAGAAGAGAAAGGGGATAGCAGGAGTGGTTTTGAGTTGCTTTAGAGGAGTGGTTTGAAGAATTCTACGGTGGTTTTAATCTTGACCGTTGAGAAATCATCAACGTCCACCATGGAAGTACAAAGTTTCACCATTAGGGTGTTACACAACCATTTTATCCTATATATATAAGGTTACCGTTATTTTTTGCAGCTACGCAAACTAATGATTCCCACCGATCAAACTGTGGCCAGGAACCTTGAGAACGCTTCTGTCATCCATCAGCCTCCTAACTCTCTCGGCGTCGTCGTACCTGCCGACCTCAGTCAGCACATTCGAGTACACGACGTAGTCCCCGCTGTACCTTTCCTCCAACGTGAGCACCCTCCTCATCACCCTCTCGGCCATCTCCGCGTCGCCGTGCTTGCTGCAGCACCCCAGCAGCGTCCTCCAGACCACCACGTTCACCTCCAATGGCAACCCCACGATCAACTCCTCCGCTTCCCTCAGCCTCCCCGCCCTCCCCAACAGGTCGATCACGCAGCCGTAGTGCTTCGCCTCCGGCTCCACGCCGTGATCGTGCACCATGCTCTTGAAGAACCGCAGCCCTTCTTCCACCAATCCTCCATGGCTGCACGCGTTGAGGATGCTCAGGAAAGTGACCTGGTTCGGCCTCACGTTCCGCTTCTCCATCTTCTCGAACAGCGCCACCACCTCGGTCGCCATGCCATGTATTGCCAGCCCGGATATGGCGGTCGTCCAAGACACCAAATTCCTTCTGTCGTCCATCTCGTAGAAGGCTCTCAGAGAGTTCCTTATGGAGCCACATTTTGCGTACATGTCGATGAGGGAATTCCCGACTCGGACGTCCGACGCGCTGAGGCCGCTCTTCTCGCAGTAGGCGTGCAGCGATTCAGCCTCGCCCAGGCTGCTGAGGTTGGAGATGGCGGGAACGACGGCGAGCACCGTTATCTCCGTCGGCCTGATTCGTTCGTCGAGCATTCTCCTGAAGAGGGCCAGCGCTTCCTCTGGTCTGCGAGCTCGCGTGTACCCGTCGATCAGTCCGGTCCAGGAAATCACATTCCGGTCGGGCATACGATCGAAGAGCGATCTCGCCTCAACGAGCTCGCCCCAGCCCGCGAAGCCCGTGATCATCGCGTTCCAAGAAACAGAGTTCCTCTCGGGCATTTCGTCGAACGCCCTCTTGGCTTCCCCCAAGCAGCCGCAAGCGCTGTACATGTCGACGACGGCGGTGCCAACGTAGACGTCCAAGGCCAGGCCTTTCTCGATCACGATGCAGTGGAACTGGGCTCCGGCGTCCGGCCGCGACAAGTTGGCGCAGGACTTGAGGAGGAAGGAGAAGGTGAAGGTGTCGGCGGTGAAGCAGAGGTGGCGGATTTGCTCGTAGAGGCGGATGGCCTCCTGGGGGAAGCGGTCCTGGGAGTAGTGTCTGATGATGGTGTTCCAGAGCCTCATGGCATCTTGGTCGACTTGGTTATGGCGGCAGAAGCCATTGGTGAGGAGGTGACAGTGGACTTGGAGAAAAGCCCGTCTTCCGGGAGGGTGGCGGAGCAGCAGAGAGAGGAGGCTACTGTGATGAAACGCCGGTGGCGGCGGCGGGGGCTTTGCGAGATGGGTTCCTGATGGTTGTTTGCCATGGGAGGAGGAGGTGGTGGTGATAATGCAGCGGAAGAGTGGACGACGGCGTGCCGCGGCGGAGGAACGAGTCGTCCTTCGATAATACATGAGAAACCATGAGGGCATTGGCATACGACTTGCACATTGCCACTGTGTTTCATGTTATTTATTTTACAAGAGTACCTAATTTTCTCAACTACAAGATTTTCTTCAAATTATTTTTTCTCCCTTCCCCTCCTAATTATCTACACTATAATATATCTTAATAAAAAAAATCAGAGAAACTTAAAAGAATCATCCACCTTGATTTTTTTTAATTGCTTTACTATTTATGAATTTTATTAAAAAATATTGATTTAGATAATATAAGTAGTTACATAGATAAGAATGTCATTTCATAGTTAATAAAGAAAAATATTTCCATAAAAGATCAAATAACGTAATTGTAGACACGAAAATGAGCGGACTTGATGTTTCTAAGGTCAAGATAATTTGTTAGAATTAAAGGGTGGGTTTTGCAAGTGAAACTAAAGTTCCTTCCGGTGTCGATGAATAGTTCGATTTAATAGATTAATTAGAAAGTTGATATAATAAAAAAAATAGATGCGATGATTAATTTTTGGTGAGTTTTAAATTAAAAATTAGTATTATAAATATAAAATATAATATTATTAATAAATAAAAATAAAATTATAAAGTACAATTTTTTACTAAAAAATCTTATTTAAATATAAAAATTCATTTTTTTTAATAATTTGTATTTAATGAAATATTTAATTTTTTAATGAAATAATAAGTAATAAATATTATTATATTAATTCTTTATTCTTTATATTTTTATCATATAATAAATAAATTATTATATATAAAATAGATAAAAAGAAGAAAAAACTAAAAGAAAAAAGTTTGCAAAATAAGAAAAAGGTCACGTCGTTAGCAAAAACAAAAAAAAGAAAGAAAACCATAAATTGGTTCCACCAAAATAATGAAATGCTGGGCGGAACCAGGGTGAACAAGAGTCAAGCTCTGCCGCATTTATTGTGATCGGATTCCGCTTAGAGAACTAAATGACATGGATGCATTTTGAGAATTAGAGGTTGATTCCACTAGATTCATTCCACGGGCCAAACGTTACGAAAAAAAACTTAAGTATCATTTTCAAGGACAATACACGCTCAATACATGTCCTCAAAAGCATAACTTATCAGGTTTGTTTGGCTACTAGAATGGGCAGCCGGTTGCAGTCCATCGGTTCTATTTTTTTTTCAATTTTCTTTTTTGAATGTGACACTTACTTTTTTTTTAATTTCATTTTTAATTTTGTTTTTCTTTTCTTATTTTTTTTCTTTCAAATTACTTTTATAAAATAATTTACTTATTAAATATAAATTATTTATTATAAAAGATTAATATAGTATTATTTATTACTTATAATTTTCTTAACAAAATTTAATGTTTCATCAAATATAATTTATCAAAAAATGTTTTTTTATATTTAGATAATATTTTTAAACAATTATTAATAAAATTTAATTTATACTATATTTTAGTTAATTAATATAATTATATTTTATATTTATAAGACCTATTTTTTAATCAAATAAGTCACTAAAATTAATTTATTATCTTTATCTTTTATCACATCAACTTTTTGTTTCTCATCATTATGTTTCATTTTATTCAAATACATCTCAAATTAATATATCAATTTAATTATTCAAGTGAACTCGGGGAAATCACGATTCCAATTCCTAGCACAGCCATATCGAATGTGATTGCTATTTTTTTAAAAAAAATAGAGGTACCTCTTCTTTGAACTAGTAGGAACACGTGTTCTATCTTTTTAATTATTGATTAAAAAATTGTGAATTATATTTTATTTTTGTCCTTTTAAGAATTTTTGATCTGGTTCATTTTGATTTAATAAAAAACGAGGAGAAAAACTGTGTCCCTCCAATCGCGGAGGCACATGAATTTTTATAGGTGCAAGACTGCAAGTGGATCCATTGGAATTGTAATAAATAATAAATATTGCTTAATTGCTCGCTTCAATGTCCATCTCAGTCGATGGAGGTGTTAATCCATTTGATGGTTGCAATCTTCACTTTCATTTTTCTTACCTTTTAGTATCATTTGGTTTTATATATTGTTATAAATTTAATAATTATATTTCTTCTAGGCATCCTAATTATTTTCTAATTTTATTTTTTCGGTAAATACTATCATCTGTTTCTTTTTTTTTTTATCATCACTTCTTTAAATACAATATTAATTGTTGCATGTTAATAAATTTATACACCATCTTTCTTAATTTAATATATCTTACCAAGTTGCATTTATATATTTTTATTACATATGTTAATATTTCATTTAACTAATTACATCTTTCAAAAGTTTGATTTAATAAAGTTTAATAACAAACTTTAATATGATATTTTTATTCTAATTTTTCACTCCATTCACCAAATATTATTATATACTTTGTAATATTTTTCTTACATTATAATACTAATTATGAAAAAATATCACATATAAAAGAGAGTAGAATCATTGTAGCAAAATAACATAATTATAACAATACTTATTAATTGTTCTTAAAACTATATAAATTTTTTATTCATAAAGTAATATTTATTATCATATTTGACTTCACCTTTTATATTTTTGTATTATAATATTTATAATGTGCACCTAGTGACGATAATTTCAATCTCCACTCCTTTAATGGAGGGGCACCATATCAATTCCTTACTTTAATTTGTATGACAATAGAATACATAGAGTTTCACAAATATATAAAAAATATGCATATGATCCTATCTCAAGAATAGAAGAATTTGCATATTTTATCACATATGAAAAATTTGAGATACCTATTAAAGTTTTCTTCCTTTCATTAGTTTATTTTCTCCTATTATTAAGATTATATGAATAAAGATGATGCTCTTTTTTGACAACTTAACCTTTTTTTTATAATTGGTAGCATATTCATGTAGCACCGTATCATAATAGGGTCAAGAGGTATTGAGTTTAAGCGTTGATACATTTTGTTAGAAATGCATTTGCTCCCATATTGGTTCTTGCTTTGGATTGTGAGATCAAAGTTATTGGTATTCCACACGTTAAGATTAATATAAAATTGAGTAGGATCACCTCTATGGAACTCTAATTACTAAAAAGAAAATCTCACCTCAATGGTCCATGTAAAGGGCCGTCCAAAATTACTAGTGAACTGACAGTGCATGAGAAGGTGTGTTAAAATCATAAATATAAATGATATTACCCTTCCAATGACTTAAGATTTTAGGATGATTGTAGTTGATCTAATTTAAGACATAAAAACATTAGTCTTTATTAAATTGCTAGTAATAACAATACCTATGCATTGAAAATCATAATTCATAAATGATTTGGTATCTTAGAATGCATATCCAATATATAATATCTTTAAATATCTAGGTATATAAAATACCTAAATCCTTAGAGTCACTCAACTAAGATGCATATCATAACAACTCACAAAATTCAGAAAAAAGATCAAACATCCGCTGTCAAGGTTCAAACATTAATACATGCGTGATTACTGATGATTGTAGTTGATCTAATTTAAGACATAAAAACATTAGTCTTTATTAAATTGCTAGTAATAACAATACCTATGCATTGAAAATCATAATTCATAAATGATTTGGTATCTTAGAATGCATATCCAATATATAATATCTTTAAATATCTAGGTATATAAAATACCTAAATCCTTAGAGTCACTCAACTAAGATGCATATCATAACAACTCACAAAATTCAGAAAAAAGATCAAACATCCGCTGTCAAGGTTCAAACATTAATACATGCGTGATTACTGATGGGTGGATTTGGTTTGGATCACAATTTCGAATTCTAGATGTAATGTCCCCAAATCGATCCCCGTCATATGGTAAAAACCAACCTGAAGAAGCTACGAATATAACTTATCAGAAAAATGTCACAATCCACTTTAAAGTTATTCTATCATGTTGTCTTATGAGGCAAAACTTGCAAAAATTATAACTCGATCTACAAAGCTTATTTTTCAAACATTCTAGTTGGAAAGGGAAGATAATAATCTCTTCTATAAAATCTTAATTTATCATATTTCTATCACATCAGTATTATTTTTAACATATTTTACAATTTCATTTTTTTACTATTGTCCGTGCTAGCTTGACAGCATGTATTCATTAATAATTTTTGATCCATAACACTGATTGACATGATTCTTGATTCTATGAACTAGACTTCAAAGGCTATAATTCAAAATTTTTTTATCATTTAAGGCTCATTGAATAACTTTCGCTATGAAATCTAGACAATAAGGAATGGAGGAACTTAAATAGGATTTGATCAGAGTTTAATCAGATCTATTATAAGGAGATTAATCAAGGTGATTCCTGATTCACCCACCTCTTTTTGTGTTTGAATCCTTGCTGAGCCTCCTTCCTCAAACGTCGATACACCCTCCTATGAAACCATGCTCCTTCTTCTCCTTGCTGTCCACTTGAGGACTGAAGCACGAAATGCTTTTGGGTGTATGCGTGTGATTGTGGAGCAAGAAGAGGTCACATGGAGTTTCTTTGGTTTTAAACTTCTCAGATTTTTTGAGATTGCTTGAGTAGAATTTGATCTACTAGTAAGTTGTTTAGATAAGATTTGGGACTTGGCATACGTAGGATCCCAAATGGCACCAAGAAGGGGGAGGGGGGGGGGGGGTGAATTGGTGTTTAACCGAAAATATCGATTTCACGAAATTCGTCGCAGAAGCACATAATCGATTCTTAAAACCTTTGCAATTCAGATCATAAACACAATACGAGAGGGAGATAGAGTGAGAGAAATCAAACACAATGAACACGGGTAGTTGTTGACGAGGTTCGGCCACACCTTGACCTACATCTTCGCTTCGACTTCTCGACCTTGAGACCGCCGGAGATTCCACTAGCACTTTCTTTGTTCCAAATGGAGCAAGGAAGAAAGCCCTTTACACCAACCACCTTTTCTCCGCTTCGAGAGGCAAGGCATCATCTCCTCCTTGGAAGCTAATTTATTTCTCTCGCTCAAGAGGTAAGATTTAGAACCTCTTTTACACAGGAGCTCTCTCTATTTTTTGAACAAAAATGTTTTTTTCTTTTGCAATAGAACACTCACAAGAAGAGAAGAGAAAAAGAAGAGCACAACTAAAAAGATAACTTCAAGGAAAAGATCTTCTTTTGATTTCTTGAAGTATTACTCCAATGCTTGGATAGATGCTTTTGCTTCTGGCCTTGGCACCCCTTTTATAGGCTCTGGTATGTGAAAAATTCATCCAAAATTAATTCCATATTTTTCTCCTCAAAATATATCCATTACTATTCATTTCAGTAATGAATCGGTCGACCGGACAATATGACCGTTGCGCTGATTTCTCTAATTTTCGCAGCTGGTCGGTCGACCGGTACAGTCTCATAGTTTTGATTTGTAACTGTTGAGCTGGTCGGTCGATCGCTGCATCGGCCGGTCTGTCGATCGGTACAGTCTCGTAGTTTTCATTTGAGTAGCTTTTGCCTTGATCGGTCGATCGGTATCTCCGATCGATCGACCAGATTGTCTCGACCGGCCTCCCTAGCTTCGACCGGCAGGTTGACCGCCCTGCACTATTTTGAGCATAACTTTCTGCATATTTATCCAAATTAGATGATCTTGGAGTCTATGGAAAAGTAATAGAATTCTCTAGAACTTTGGCTTCCACATTCTTCCAAAACTAATTAGATTAGTGACAATTATTTAATCAAAGTATAGTGTGTATAAAGTTATCTCTTTTTCTTTAAACTTTTTAGCATTTTATCTTTAATCATTCGAGGTTTGTATCATCAAAATATAATTTAATATGTCATTAAAACTTAGATCCAATAGCATATTGTTCCAACAACCGGTAAGTTAGATGATTTAATTAACATTTTTTGTTGTTTGTTTTGCTGGTTGTTACTCTAGACATTTGGAATTTCAGGAATCCTAGGAAATAGGATTAATTGCATTTTTTTGGTAATTAATTTCCTTTATTCTCCTCTCACTAGATAAAGTGGTCTATCTTATTCTTCTCCTCTTTAATTTCCCTTTTGTTTTCCTTCTATCCACGTGTTTGCACAAGTACATAAGAAAAAAGTACTACACATGTCGATGATCAAATCTGGGGCATGCAGAAGTCAAAAGAGGTGAATTAGGTAAGGGAGGGGACTATTAAAAGACTCCTCCACACCTCCGTATTCCCGTCTATATGCTCACCTCAATTTTGTTTGTTTTTGTTTTCTCATTCAATGACACTAGGTCTAGAATGAACAAATTCTTACACAAGAGAAAGAGAGTGGGGGGGGGGGATCCACATCACAAGGGACTTTCAACACCAATAAGGTAGGCAGACGTGTTTAGATCAACCGTTAGGTGTTTGAATCAATTTAAGAAAGATACTAATAATTATTAATCCAAATATGAATAACTATGAACTCACTATTGTTTTTGACCTGAAACGCTGAATATGTTTTGTATGAATTGCGCATGTAGATTTAAAAGGATATAAATTGTTTTGATCCCACTTTTAGTAGAGATGCATGTGTAGATCAAGCCTAAGAGGTTTATATGATAGTAGGGTTTGTAGTATAATGAAATGCATATAAAAGTTGGATTTTGTGAAGGTTTGAATTCAAAAGAGTCCATGGTTTAATATGCTGCCATGTTAGTTAATTGAAAAAGAATGTATAAGTTGTAATTAATGGAATGGTTATAAATGATAATATCTAAACATTTAATATGGTCAACCTTCCATGACGTAATCAATAAGAATGTGTTGGGCACTAGGATTTATTGCTTAATATATGTTTTTATCCTAATCAAGATATGATCATGAAATGCCTTCATTGAATGTTATGATGGAAATATTAGGAGTTTATGTGATTAGGACTTATACAATAAATCTACATAATTAAGAAGGACTTATAGAATAAATCTACATAATTAATTATTGTGTATTGCATGTACATGTTGGTAGTGTATAATGACTTAGAATTAGATTATGTCGTAAACTTTTAACAATAGGATGTATCACTACAATAAATAGAGTTTTAATCGACCAACTATTTGCGATGAGTGTCAAAAGTGGTCGTTAAAAGATGGTTTTAACGACTAGTTAAAATTCTCATCGTTGTACTTATCTTGAGCAATGACCATGATTTTCTTGTCATTAAAAGCTAATTAACGACCAGATAATACTTGTCAGTAATATCTAAAATATGCCCCGCGTTATTTTTTACCTCCGGCGTCAAAACCCTAACCTCATTTCACCTATCTTCTTCCCCTCTATTTCCTGCACAACCCAACAATGATTTCATTGGAAGAGCAGCCATTCATGGTGGTTGTCTAGCAATCATTGTCATCACACTCACTCATTCTATGCTATCTCCAATGCACTACCATTGTCAACCTCACCACTACCTTCTGCCCAAATCTCCATACTCTTGTACCATTGCTGCCATCTCCACCCCACCTCGAGCAATTGCAGTCCTCAAACACAAAGTCCGCGAAGGAATGAAGTTGATAGTTCCTTGATTGATGTTGTCTTGTGCCCCCACTCGCAACTCCGTGAATGAAATAGGATTGCCCAAAAAACACCTTGAAGAAGTTTAGGGATTTCATAGGTAATATTGATTTATTATTGAATTACAACAAGTTCTCCCCCAAATTTTGGATTTTTTTTGCTTGTTCATTTCTTGATTCCAGTAGGTTAATACATATGATTGTTTTTGTTTATTGATCCTATTGATTCCAATAGGTTAGTCAGATAGTCTCATTTTTGTTATGTGGTGATTCTATGTAAAAGAAAAGGGATTTTTTGGGTCCTAATGATTCCAAGCTCAGCGATATTTTGGGACTGGTGATGCTATGCAAATGAAAAGGGATACTGATATCACTAGTGTTTTGATTATCTCTACATTACAATGATATGTATGCTCAATTTTATTTATGTTTTTTTATTTTTTTGTAAGAGTTATTAGTGTTTTTAATTCTAATTCAGAAACATAATTGTCATTAAAATGTGAGATGGACCTTTAATTGGGAATAGTTTTAACTACTTTTGAGAAAGAGTTTTCCATTGTGTTAAAATTAAATATGTTATCGACATTATGAAAAAGAAAAAAAGTGTGCTCCAACTTCTTATTATTTTAGTATGGAATCTAGCCATGGATGTTTCAACAACTTGGGAACCCAAAAGTCATGTATAAAACCATAATAATTTTTCTTTCATGTGATATCCTTTTCTTTAAAAAGTGTGAACATTAAGGCCCTATGTTGATAGAAATTGAGCAACTGCTTGACATATTTTACAGGGAAAACAACAAGTTTAGGAACACTAAAGATCAAAATTGACGAGTCAATGCATTGATCAATTACTTTCATACTTATGTTGTTGTTATGCCATCATTCACCTTAGTTATGATTCCTTCTCTTAATAATTAACAAAGTGCAACAGGTTATGCTTTTTCGAGCGCTCATTTCATGAAATATAATTCAAGCAATCATACATAGAGTGCAATCAACTTACATGAACTCAATAAGTAACTTAATACCTTCCTAGTTGTTGTATTATGGTTAAAGAATTTACTTTTTTCTTTGTTATTCTTTTTTTTTGTTCCATTTGCATATGTTCTTTGTGACATATTTTATAAAGTCAATTGCACATTTGTTTTAAATCCTAAATCAGTCTAATACTTGTTTCAAATGTTGCAATATGTTTTCCAAACTAAACAACTACTTGAGAAACTTGGATGTCTATTATAACATATTTTTCTTGGCATTTTAAATGATGTGAGAATACAATTCATGATTTTATTTTAAGGTTGTGAAAACTAATAAGGAACGGATGCAACTTGTCCATAATATTAGAACATTATTGGGGTACATAAATTCCCAAAATAACATGAAATATGCATGAAATTTGATGTTCATGTGTCAAATGTTGCAATACAAATTTAGGAACATGCAAGGTTATTGAAACACCTAAAGGTATATGACATCATTGAAAACTATACTTTTTGGGCATGTTTGGATGAGAACTTAAAGGCAGAACTTTCCGAAGTTTTGACAAACACTTGATGAAATTTTCATGGGGTCTACTGTTCTGGTCAACGACTAAGTTTTCATTACAAAGTTCTTGCCATAACTAATGTTCTGATCAACGACTAAGTTCTCGTTACAAAGTTCTTGCCATGGGCAAGAACTTGCAAAGTTCTTACTTGTGGCAACAAGCTCTTATTTTTTTTATTGGCCTAATTGTTATATGTAATAATATATTATAGTGTATATATTATATATTATATATTTTACATATAACGTGTTATATATAATTATTTATTAATATATTATCAGTATATTATTAGAAATAATTTTTTATATATAATAATAAATTAATTAATTATAATACTTTACTTAGTATTATAGTATAATAAATTTATACAATTATTTATTTTTTAATGTATAATCATGCAGTTAATAAAATAAATATTTAATCCAATATTAAGTAATTATTTTCTTAATTATTTATTATACTTTAATTAGTATTATAATATACTAAAATATTATTAATTAATATTATTCATTAAATTATTTTTTACAGTATCTTAAATAATAATCAATTATAATGCTTTTTAATATAATATCTTCTATGTTATAGAAAATAATTTTTTTCATCTAGTTCTTACTTTTTATCCAAACACCCACTAAAACTTATGTGTCAAATCAACTTTTTAAATTTCCATCATTATATTTTTCATCCAAACAACAAACCTAAACTTTTCTATCTAATCGATTAGTTCTCGAGAATTATTAAGAACTAAAATTCTATTATGCAAACACACCCTTTGATATCACCACGAGGAAGTTATAGGTGAGCCACAATCTAATTATGACGATGAAGATGAAGACAAAAATGATGAAAATGAGGAGGCTGAGAGTGATGATGCAATGCAAGATATAATTCAAGATTTATATCATAATTTTGATGTTTACAATATGAATGTCGAGGGTGGTGGTCTATATAATGAGCAACCAAATGCTGAAGTAAAAAACTTCTATAGACTTTTACGAGATTTTGGCGAACCATTGTATCATAATTCAAGAAGTTCTAAGATTTCTACCAATATGGTTAAATTACTCCATATTAAAATTATTGGTTGTTAGAGTAATGAATCATTTACAATGCTTTTGAAGTTGTTGAAGGAAAAGTTGTTGCCTCATGGATCAAATTTACCCAATTCATACTACGAAGTAGATAAAATAATACAAGACCTTGGAATTTCCTACAACAAAATTGATGCATGTATAAATGATTGCATGTTATGTTGGAAGGATAATGAGTTTCTTGACTCATATAATTGTGGCACATCCTGGAGGCAAAATAAACATAATGGAGAAACACAATGTAAAAATGGTAAACTTATGCCTTTGAGGACTTTGCACTATTTTCCATTGAATCCTAAACTCCAAATGTTATTTATGTCTGCAAAAAACATCTTCACTAATGAGATGGCATCACAATAAAAGGATTGATGATGGATCAATGAAGGACCTTTTTAATTCATTAGCATGGAAGTCATTTGATGAAGTTCATCAATCATTTGCTATGGAGCCATGTAATATTTCTCTTGGACTAATTAGTGATAGTTTTCAGCCTTTTGGAAATTCCAAAACCCTATATAGCATTTGGCCATATTAATTCCTTATAATTTGCTACCATTGATGTGCATGAAGAAAGAAAATTTTATTTTGTCAATGTTAATTCCGAGACCAAAAAGTCTTAATGATGCAATTAATATTTATCTTCAACCCTTAATGGATAAACAAAATGATTTATGGGAAATTGGTGCTGAGACCTTTGACACTTCAACTTGACAAAATTTCAATTTGCTTGCAGCATTATTGTGGACTATGACTTTCCAACATATGAAAATTTGTCTAGATGGAGTACGAAAGGGAAGCTGGCATGCCCATGTTGCAATAAAGACAATGTTTCATTGCGGCTAGCCAATGGCAAAAAGCATTGTTATATGGGTCATAGACTTCACTACAAGAATATCGCGCATTTGAAATGAACATTTATCTGACGGAGACAAATCCTTCACATTTTTCGATGACATTTGCGATGAAAAGAAAAAAAACTTTTCAAAATACCAAGGGCCAAAAATTTCTTCACTATTATGGACAAACAAGTCCCGTTGTTAATTTCTTGACTGTCCTAGCCTTCAAAATTACCAATAGATTTAAAATCGTCAATAATTTCGAAGGCTAAGACCATCGATAATTATAGTTATAATAAAATATTTATAATATGTAAGAATATATTGAATATTTTATTATTATTTTTATTGACAGATCTAACATTCGATAACTATTATTATAAATATTATTTATATAAATATAATATAAACTAAACATTAATATTATAATAATTATTATTAGCAATGAGTTGGGCTTCAGTAGTACCGCCAAATGAAGGGTAGAGCTCTTGGTAACTAATAATATAATATAATTTAATTTAATATAATATAAACTAGAATATTAATATTTTTTAGGTTATTTTCTCAAACCACCCCTAAACTATCACGATTTTTTAGATCTAATCCCAAACTACGAACTTCATTTTTTTAGGTTTCTAAAATATCATGAAGTCGACGAAATTGGATAGAAGGATCAAAATTGGAAAAAAACGTGATAGTTTAGGGACCCAAAAAATGAAGTTCGTAGTTTAGGGTTAGATTTGGAAAATCGTGATTGTTTAGGGGTGGTTTGAAGAAATAACCCATATCTTTTTTATATTATTATCGATGGGCTGGGCCTTCGGTAATATCGATGGACACTCCATCCGTCGGTACTACCAAAAGGGTAGAACCATTGGTAACTATTATTATAATATTATATAATATAAAAGATTAATATATTATTACTATTACCGATGGGTTGGGCCATCCGTCCATACTATCGAAGGGTAGAATTGTCGATTACTATTATTATAATATTAGATATATAATATAATATAAAATAGATAATTTGATATTTTATTATTATTATTACTGGCGGATTGGACCTTCGGTAGTACCAAAGGATCTCCATCAAGGGTCTCCATTGGTACCATCGAAGGGTAGAACCGTCAATAACTATTATTATAATATTATATATATATAATAAATATAAAATAAAATATTAATATGTTATTATTATTATTACTGAAGGATAGATTCGTCAAATATTCTAATTTCTTCTCGCCTACTTTTTTCTCCCTCTCTTGCTTTATCTCTCCCTCTCCCCACTCTCTTTCTTTCCATTTTTGGCTCTACCCTCCCCCGCCTACACTCTTCATCTCCCCTCTCTCTATCTCTCCATCTCTCGCTCTTTCACTCCCATGGCTCGGGCGACCTCTTCTACCTCCGGTGACCTTCCACGGCTCCAGCGACCACTGACGGCTTTGGTGACTCCGGCTCTAACCTCCCTCTCCCTCTCCCACGACTCCGGCGACCTCTTTCGCCTCCGGCGACCTTCCATGGCTCTGGCGACCACCGACGACTCTATCGACTCCGACTCCAGCTTCCCTCTCCATCTCCCTTTCTTTCGATTTCGGTCGCCAGGCAGCCGAATCTATTTGCCCACGGCTAGCAGCGGCCTCCCTCTCTCTCGCTCCCCTTTTTGGCAAAGATCGACCTCTGTCATCAAATATGGCTGCTTGGCAGCTAATCCGACTGCAAGTCCAATTTTTTTTTATATTTTAAAAATAGTTTCCAATGGGGAACTCGTCGAAATGTCTGATGGGAGCGACCCTGTCGGAACATCCAGTGGAGCTTACTTGTTGGAGGTAGGGCTGAGCAAACCGGGTCCGGGTCTGAGCGGACCCGGTCCCGACCCGAATTATGCCGGGTCAAAAAAATTTCGACCCGGACCCGGCCATCCAGGAATGCGACCGAGTTTGTAGCCGAGAATCGATCATGTGCGATTGGCGGCCACGATCCGGCGCGGCCACCTGAGCGGCCGGATCGGCCGCTGGCAGGCCGATCCGGCGCCAGATGGCCGCAGTAGAGAGGGAGTCAGAAGAGGGGGAGGGCCGCCGAAGTCATGGTCGTCGGAGCGTCGGTGCCGCCGCCGTCGTGAGAGAGAGGGAGAGGCGAGAGAGAGAGAGAGAAGGAGAGAGAGGGAGAGGGCGAGAGAGAGATGGGAGAGAGAAAAGAGAGATTAAAATGAGAGGAGAAGAGTAGAGATGTGGTTTATATAGTAAGTAATATCGGATCGGGTCCGGGTCGGGTATCTGCACTGCAGACCCAGTCTTGACTCGATACCCGGCGGGTTTTCCAGCCAAGAGACCTGGTCCCGGCCCGGATCTAATCCGGACCGGGTTATTTACGTGGTTTCCCGGGTCGGGCCGGGCCGGGTGGACCCTAGTTGGAGGTTCCAACGGTAAACTTCCTGTTGGAGGTTACGATGAAAAATTCCCGCCGGAAGTCTAGACTTCCTGTCGGAACCTCCGTCAGGTAAATCCCCTCGGAGGTTTCGATGAGTAGCCTCTCATCGGAGGTTTCAATGGGGAGCCTCCCGCCGGAGGTTTCAATGGGGAGCCTCCCGCCGGAGGTTTCGACGGAAAAGTTCTGTCGAAACTTCCAATGGGCACCTGTCAGAACCTCCTTAAAAAATAACAATGGATTTCAATATCCATTGAAAACTTGTTATTGACGAGAGCTGCTCCAACGATTGTCTTCCCTTCAGAAAAATCATCGAAAACTGAATTTTCCAATGATTTCACGAGATTTTTGACAGATTTGGCCGTCTAAAATTCTTGTAATGCTTTTTCTTTCTCCTAATCACAAGTGAATGAATGATAAAGACTGATTTGATTGGCACTAATGAACGAAGAATGCCACCAAAATATTTTTGTGGTGTTGATATACTTAACCAAGTTCAAGATCTTGATGGGAGTTAAGGCTTAAGAGTCATTGAAGGTAGGTTCAACTCCTCCTTTTTTTCAATCACTTGGTTCCACCATTTAAGGTTATGCGACCATTGACCTTTGATTCATCCTTGATTTTTTTTTCCAACGTGTCGACAAAGTACAGGGAAATTATACTTTCAGCACTAGTTCTTATTCATCACCAAGACCCCAATTTGACTTAATTAAGAACTTATCCCCAAGAGTATATATTGATTTTATAAAAAATAAAACAGAAATAATGGATACTTTTCTTCATTGATTTAGTAATTACAACATGTAATAATGAAATTCAAAAAGTGAAGTTGGCCACAATGAATAGTATACCTTTCCTATATATGTTTTATTTAATAAACTAATTAACCCAAACATAGTTCAATGTAATAATACACCACATATCTGACAATTTAGAAAAAAATGTATGCATAACATTAATTATCTTAATATAATCAAAATTAGTAATATAATTTTTTATGATTTGAACGATAATGAAATGTATTGAAAACTCAAAATTTTCTCCTAAAAAATTGAATAGTCTCTAAATATTTTTTATGATAATAATATTTATTTAAATCCATTTTAGTTTATTATGTATTAATAAACCTTATATTTATTGATTGAAAGACATTCGAAAGAAAAGAAGGCATGGGTTACAGGAAGGGTAAGGAAAGGAAAATAAAGACAATGCACATCTTTAGCAAGAACCATTTCAAAAGGAAACCCAAACTACTGATGCCAAGGTTGCAACCCCAAAACTAAAACTTAGGTTTTGACCTAGTTGTAGAGCGAATATGAAGGTAGGGCACGGGGAGTTTGAATTCTAGTTCCAATCTCGCTTGCTAAATTAAAAAGAATCATGGATAATACAACATTATTGTGTTTTGATGCTAGAATCAAGAATATAACTAATGTAAGTTCTCATTTGTTAGGCCAAACGTGACTAGGATATGAAATGGGATTGACCACGAACCAAGTTTTTGGGTAGCCTCAAGTAGGGTTCAAATTTTCGAACTTTGGTTTTTGCTCTTCCCAAGAATCAACCAACTCGTGTTGTCGGAGGAGAACATGCAATTTTTGTCAACCAAGTCATCTGGTTTCTCATGCAAACTCTTGTTTTGCTTTTCTTTCCTTAACTTTTTTCTTCTTTCTCTATTATACAAGTGTTAAACATGCTGAAATCATTAAAACATTAATTATTATAATTAAATGCATTAAATATTATGTAATTTGGAAAAGAAACATAGTTTATTTCATCCAATCTTGTTTGGCGAACAAAAGAGAATCAAGGATAATACAACATTATTGTGTTTTGATGCTATAATCAAGGATAACATTAATGTAGTACTAATTTGTTGGGACAAATGTGACTAGGTTCCGAACTGGAATTCACTAAGAACCAAGTTTTTGAATAGCCTCAAGTATGATTCAAGTTCTTGAACTTTGGTTCTTACTTTTCGCAAGAATCAACCAACTCGTGTTGTCGGAGGAGAACATGCAGCTGTTGCCAACCAAGTCGCCTACACAAACTCTTTATTTGTTTTTCTATCCTTACCTTTTTTTCTTCTTTCTCTATTATCCAAGTGTTAAACATGCCGAAATCATTAAAACATTCATTATTATGATTAAATGCATTAAATATAATGTAATTTTGGAAAAGAAACATATTTTATTTCATCCAATATCATTTTTCGAACTAAAAAGAATCAAGGATAATGCAACATTATTGTGTTTTGATGTTAGAATTAGGGATATAACTAATGTATGAACTAATTTGTTAGGCCAAATGTGACTAGGATTCGAACTGAAATTCACCAAGAACCAAGTTTTTAGGTAGCCTCAAGTAGGAATCAAATTCTCAAACTTTGGTTCTCACTTTTCGCAAGAATCAACCAACTCATGTCGTTGGAGTAGAACATGCAATTGTTGTCAACCAAGTTACCTAGTTTCTCATGCAAACTCTTTTTTGTTTCTATCCTTACCTTTTTTTTTTATTTTTTCTTTATTATACAAGTGTTAAACATGCCAAAATCATTAAAATATTAATTATTATAATTAAATGCATTAAATATTATGTAATTTTGGAAAAGAAACATATTTTATTTCATCCAAACTCATTTGCCGAACTAAAAAGAATCAAGAATAATGCAACATTGCTGTGTTTTGATGCTAGAATCAGGGAAAATACTAATGTAAGTACTAATTTGTTTGGCCAAATGTGACTAGGATCCGAACTGGAATTCACTAAGAACCAAGTTTTCAGGTAGCCTCAAGTAGGATTCAAATTCTCGAACATCGGTTCATACTTTTTGTAAGAATCAATGTCGTCGGAGGAGAACATGCATTTGTTGCCAACCAAGTCGTCTGGTTTCTCATGCAAACTCTTTTTTTTTGTATCATTACCTTTTTTCTTCTTTCTCTATTATACAAGTATTAAGCATGTCAAAATCATGAAAACATTAATTATTATGATTAAATGCATTAAACATTATGTAATTTAGAAAAAGAAACATATTTTAATTTATTCAACCTCATTTTCTGAACTAAAAAGAATCAAGGATAATACAACATTATTGTGTTTTGATGCTAGAATTAGGGATATAACTAATGTAAATACTAATTTGTTAGGCCAAATGTGACTAGAATTCGAACTAAAATTCACCAAGAACCAAGTTTTTCGGTAACCTCAAGTAGAGTTCAAATTCTGGAACTTTGGTTTTTACTTTTCGCAAGAATCAACCATCTCGTGTCGTCGTAGGAGAACATAGAATTGTTGCTAACCAAGTCACCTGGTTTATCACACAAACTCTTTTTTTCTTTTCTATCTTTACCTTTTTTCTTCTATCTCTATTATACAAGTGTTAAACATGCCGAAATCATTAAAACATTAGTTATTATAATTAAATGCATTAAATATTATGTAATTTTGGAAAAGAAACATATTTTATTTCATCCAATCTCATTTGCCGAAATAAAAAGAATCAAGGATAATAAAACATTATTGTGTTTTGATGCTAGAATCATGGATAACACTAATGTAAGTACTAATTTGTTAGGCCAAATGTGACTAGGATACGAACTAGAATTCACTAAAGAACCAAGTTTTCGGGTAGCCTCAAGTAAGATTCAAATTCTCGAATCTTCGTTCTTACTTTCCGCAAGAATCAACCAACTCATGTCGTCGGAGGAGAACATGCAATTGTTGCCAACCAAGTCAGCTGGTTTCTCATGCAAATTCTTTTTTGTTTTTCTATCCTTACCTTTTTTCTTCTTTCTCTATATACAATTGTTAAACATGCCGAAATCCTTAAAACATTAAGTATTATGATTTAATGCATTAATATTATGTAATTATGGAAAAGAAACATATTTTATTTCATCCAATCTCATTTGCCTAACTAAAAAGAATCAAAGATAATAAAACATTATTGTGTTTTGATGCTAGAATTAGTGATATAACTAATGTAAGTACTAATTTGTTAGACCAAATGTGACTAGGATTCGAACTGGAATTCACCAAGAACCAAGTTTTTTGGCAGCCTCAAGTAGGGTTCAAATTCTCGAACTTTGGTTCTTACTTTTCGCAAGAATTAGCCAACTCGTTTCGTCGGAGGAGAATATGGCAGTTGTTGCCAACTAAGTCACCTGATTTTTCACACAAACTCTTTTTTACTTTTCTATCTTAACCGTTTTTCTTCTTTCTCTATAATACATGTTTTAAACATGCCGAAAACATTATGATTAAATGCATTAAATATTATGTAATTTTAGAAAAGGAATATATTTTATTTCATTCAATCTCATTTTCCGAACTAAAAAGAATTAAGTATAATACAACAATATTGTGTTTTAATGTTAGAATTAGGGATATAACTAATGTAAATACTAATTTGTTAGGCCAAGTGTGACTAGAATTCGAACTGTAATCCACCAAGAACCAAGGTTTTGGGTAGCTTCAAGTAGGGTTCAAATTTTCAAACTTTGGTTCTTACTTTTCTCAAGAATCAATCAACTCGTGTCGTCAGAGGAAAACATGCAATTGTTGCCAATCAAGTCGTCACGCAAACTCTTTTTTGCTTTTCTGTCTTTACATTTTTTCTTCTTTCTCTATTATACAAGTGTTAAACATTCCGAAAGCATTAAAACATTAATTATTATGATTAAATGCATTAAATATAGTGTAATTTTGCAAAAGAAACATATTTTATTTTATCCAATCTAATTTTTTGAACTAAAAAGAATCAAGGATAATGCAACATTATTGTGTTTTGATATTAGAATTAGATATATAACTAATGTAAGTGCTAATTTGTTAGGCCAAATGTGACTAGGATTTGAACTTGAATTCACCAAGAATAAAATTTTTGGGTTGCCTCAAGTATGATTCAAATTCTCGAACTTTGGTTCTTATTTTTCGCAAGAATCAACCAAGTCGTGTCATCAGAGGAGAATATGCAGTTGTTGCCAATCAAGTCACCTGGTTTTCATGCAAACTCTTTTATGCTTTTCTATCCTTACCTTTTTTTCTTCTTTCTATATTATACAAGTGTTAAACATGCCGAAATCATTAAAACATTAGTTATTATAATTAAATGCATTAAATATTATGTAATTTTGGAAATGAAACATATTTTATTTCATCCAATCTCATTTGCCGAACTAAAAAGAATTATGGATAATACAATATTATTGTGTTTTGATGCTGGAATCATGAATAACAGTAATGTAAGTACTAAGTTGTTAGGCCAAATGTGATTAGGATCCGAACTAGAATTCACTAAGAACCAAGTTTTCTGGTGGCCTCAAGTAGGATTCAAATTCTTGAACCTTGGTTCTTACTTTTCGCAAGAATAAACAAACTTGTGTCGTCGGAGGAGAACATGCAATTGTTGCCAACCAAGTCACCTAGTTTTTCATGCAAACTCTTTTTGTTTTTCTATTCTTATCTTTTTGTCTTCTTTCTCTATTACACAAGTGTTAAACATGCCGAAATAATTAAAACATTAATTATTATAATAAACTCATTAAATATTCTATAATTTTGTAAAAGAAACATATTTTAATTCATCCAATCTCATTTGCCAAAATAAAAAGAATCAAGAATAATACAACATTATTGTGTTTTGATGCTAGAATTAGGGATATAACTAATGTAAGTACTAATTTGTTAGGCCAAATGTGGCTAGGATTCGAACTGGAATTCACCAAAATCCAAGTTTTTGGGTAGCCTCAAGTAGGGTTCAAATTCGTGAACTTTGGACCAACTCGTGTCGTCGGATGAGAAAATGCAATTGTTGCCAACCAAGTTACTTGGTTTCTCATGCAATCTCTTTTTTGCTTTTCTATCCTTACCTTTTTCCTTCTTTCTCTATTATACAAGTGTTAAACATGTCGAAATCATTAAAACATTAGTTATTATAATTACATGCATTAAATATTATGTAATTTTGGAAAAGAAATATGTTTTGTTTCATTATTTATATAACTATACAAACATGTTACAATTATATATAAAAATTACATATATCAAAATATTGTGTAACTTATAAAATAATTAAATACTTGCACTACAAGAAAACACGTAATCAAATAAGGAAATTATGGTCGTTAATATTTAAATTTCGATCGTTATTTGTCATTAGCAATCAGCATTTCTCATCGTCACGTGTCGTTATAGATGTCACCGTTAAAAGTCAATAACGATAGTTTAAAGATATCAGCCGTTGAAAGTCATTAATGAACAAAAATAATCTGGTCATTAAAACTATATAAGGACCATTTAGTTGATCATCGAATACATTAATGACTAGAAATATCTTTGTCGTTGATAATCTTTAATAGTTAGTAATCCCATCGTTAAAAATCATCAACGACCAGAAATTATCCGGTCGTTAAAACAATATAAGGACCATTTAGTTGGTCGTCGAATACATTAATGGTTAGAAATATCTTTGCCGTTGATAATCTCCAATGGCTAGTAATCCCATTCTTATTGGTTATCAACGACTAGAAATAATTCGATCATTAAAACCAATATTGTCACGATCGGATCGGACCGACCGGTCTGACTGGTCGGACCATCAAACGGTCACTAAAATGGTCCTGAATCACCCCTAAAATCAGAGTGAAGATTGAACCATTTTGAACCATTTCAAATTGGTCAAGAATCGGCCAAAATTGGTCTGAGTGAACCGATTAAGTTAAAATTTCTATTTTTAAATCAAAATGTATTGGCCCATTTAAGGGTGTTCATAGGTCGGGTTGGACCTGACGCGAACCCAAACCCGACCCAACTCGAGCAATTTTGGTCGGGTCAGGTTGATGGTCTCTTGGGCAGCAAACTCGACCAGACCCTACTCGAACCGATTCGAGTCAGGTTGGGTCGGGTCGGGTGGTTAGGTTACCCGACAACATTTTTTTCTTTTTTAAAATTTTTTTCTTCTTTATTTAAATATATTTAATATGTAATTATATTAAATAATTTATTTTAAATCATAAAAATAACATTTTATTTATTTACAAGTTGTTTCTATATTTTAAATGATATATTTTTATATTTTAATCATATAAAATGAACAATTGAATGTGTGGAGCCCATTTTAATAATGATAGAGTACACATAAAAATAGGAGGAGTCCCATGTAAGCATGAAAAGTAATGATGCAGTTGTACCACTTAATTATTTTCACCTGCATAGGAGACAAATATTTATTCACTAAAAATAGTGAAAAAATTAAAAACAAAAACATAAAAATAAAAAATTTATGTAATTATTAGTATATTAATCATGGACATAAAAAATACTTTTAACATTACAACAATATTGATAAAAAGGTAAAAACTAAATACTTATACTTAGTTACACATTACAGATTTTGTAGTACTATGATGCAAGAAATTTTTTGAATTAGTGCATAACTTGGTCATAATTTATAGATAACCTTTTTTTACTAATTAAGAGTTACTATGCTATTGCAATATACTTAAACAATTATCACAAAAAAATATAAGACTAATGTGTCAGTAGTTTTAAATTTTTATTATATTATGTACATTTTTTTATAAAGTTATTAATTATCACATTCCAATTCATATTATCATTTTATACTGTTAGAAAATAGTTATGGTTCCTGTATAGCACCAAATGGCATTGATTTCTTTTCATTATTAATTCAGTACACATTGTCAATGAAATATCAAATATGAATTTAGTGCCCTAATCCATAATGATTAAAAACTATAAACGTGATGAAATATGAGCACTAAAACTGTATAAATATATTTTGCAACAATAATGTTGAATTGAAATAAAAATTATGATAATTTATTATTATTTTAAAACATAATAGTGTAATCAAATGAGATATCTCATAAAATATCTCCTTTTAGATCCGCTTTCAACCAATAACACCACAATCAAAGTGGAAGATCTAATAATTTATAAGTATTATTAGCCATTAAATACTCCATTTCATTTTGAACGACTTTCTTCTATTAGTCCACATCCCATGATTTCGAGGATAATTCCATATTGTAAGTTGTAACATTCTCGGATTTCCTTTTCAATTCTCTCGTTCAATCCATGAAGATATTGTACTTATTCAGGTTCCACTTTCTCTGATGCATCATTATAAGACACATCACTAACATGTTCATCTATGTGAGCATTATTTTTCATATATATTGGATTTTTTTCTTTAAAGGTTGCATCCCTTAATTTAACAATTGTGTTGATCAGACAAAAGATATTTTGCTCTCTTATGAGGAAAGTAAATGCCATACTATCTTTGGCATAAGTCAAGAATACACATTAAATTTTCTTTGTCATCCAACTTTTTTCTTCTAGGTTTTGGAAACTTAACAATGCTTTGCAGCGCCATACGCTAAGGGACTTAATTCTTATTCTTTCACGTTTCGTATGGGGTTGTTAATTCCCCTTTGTTTGGGATGCTATTTCATATGTGAAAAGTTGTTTACTTCAGTGTCCACCAGAAATATTAAAATTTGATAATATGACATTAACCACATCCACCAACACATTTTTTCTTTCAGCCATCCAATTCTGTTGTGGAATATAAGCTAATATATAATATCATTGCACTCAAAAGATTTTGGATCATAATGCTCTCCACCTCTGATCTTAGGCATTTAACTAATGCTTTGTTCTTCTACCAAGTTGAGTGATCGAGGGTGAGGGAAATTATATGTGATTGATCTCCGCGAGGTCAATAAGAATCTCATTTCTATGAGATGCCGCAAGTGCGATTTAATTTGACTACCTTGCCTATTTATATATATCCTTATTGTTATTTTCCATAATAATAAGTATAGGAAAGAAAATGAAAACCTTGATGTGGCAATTGGAAGATAATTTATAATGGACAACATTAATTTTGTTGGAAAATCAAGAAATTCTTTGTTAATTTATGATTGGCATCTTTAATAATTTCTTTTCGAGATGAATTAAATTATTTAGATGTTTGTAGAAGTTACTGTTCATGAATTTATGCGAGTTATTGAGTACTTATTACTTGTGAAATAATATATTGGGGAAAATGATGAGGCAGAAATAAGTCACCTTTATTAGGTGGGTAATTGAAAACTATAAGGATGGTTAGATTTTATTTATTAATAAAAAATATATTTTATGAGGTAAATTTTTTAATACAATCCTTATTGTCCTATTTCCCTCTCTATGTTCACCTCAATTTTGTTGTTTTTCTTTTCTCTCATTCAATGACAACGACAAGCACAAGAAGTCTAGAATGAACAAGTTCCTATATAGTAGAAAGGGAGGAGAAGAACCCACATCACAAGGGATTCTTGACACAATAAGATAGATGGATGTGTTCATATCAACCCTTGGGCGCTTGTATCAATGTAATCAAGATACTAATACTAACCCAAATATGAATAACTGTGGATTCACTATTGTTCTTGACCTAAAAAGATGAATATGTTTTGTATGAATTTCATGTGTGTAGACTTAAAAGGATATAAATTGTTTTGATCCTACTTTTAATAGAAATGCTTGAGTAGATCAATCCTAAGAGCTTTATATGATGCTAGGGTTTGTAGTATAATCAAATGCATATAAAAGTTAGATTCTTTGTAGTATAATGAATGCATATGATAGTTAGATTTTGTGAAGGTTTGAATTCAAATGATTCCATGGTTTAGTATGCTGCCATGTTAGTTAATTGAAAAGGAACATATAAGTTGTAATTAATGGAATGGTTATAAATGATAATATCTATATAATTTATGATGGTCAACTTTCCATGCTAATGAATAAAATTGTGATGGACACTAGGATTACTACTTAATATATGTTTTTATTCTAATCAAGCTGTGATCATGAAATGTCATTGAATGTTATGATGGAAATATTAGGAGTTTATGTGATTAGGACTTATACAATAAATCTACATAATTAACCTATTATGTATTGCATTTAGATGTTGATAGTGTACAATGAGTTAGAATTAGATTGTGCCATAAAATTTTAACAATAGGATGTATCACTACAAGAAATAGAGTTTTTAATGACCAATTATTTGCGATGAGCATCAAAAGTGGTCGTTAAATGATGGTTTTAATGATTAGTTAAAATTTTTGTACTTCTCTTCAACAATGACCATGATTTTTCTGGTCATTAAAACCTAATTAATGACTAGATAGTACTTGTTTGTAAGATCTAAAATATGACATGCACTATTTTTTACCTCCCACGACAACACCCTAGCCCATTTCACATGTCCTCTGTTTTCCTACACAACATAGCAACGATTTCACCTGGAAGAAGTTGCTTGGAGTGGCCATTCACGTTGTTTGTCCTGCAATCACAATCATAACACTCACTCGTTCTATGCTACCACCAATGCGCTACCACTGTCAATCTCAACTGCCACTACTTCTCCCCAAATCTCCAGATTCTTGGACCATTGCTGCCATCGCCGCCCCATCTCGAGCAATTGCAGTCCTCAAACACAAAGTCTGCGAACGAATGAAGATGAGAGTTCATTGATCGATGTTCTCTTTTGCTCCCATTCAAAGTCAAAGTCATGTGGTTACCAATTTATTAAAGATTAAATTATTAGCCGAACTTCGTGCACGTCGAGAAGAAAACTAATGCTTGAAAGAATGTTAAACATCTATAGAGAGTCAACTAGAACAAGTAATACAATATATTTTTTGTCATGAGTTTAATACTCATTCTCCAGAAGTAAGCGAAGAACAAAGAATTTGAAACCCATGATGTATAAGCATGATGATTCATTCGGTTAATTGAAAGTCCACAAGGTATAAATTAACAACTATTTTAGGATTAAATATGATGACAATTGCTCAAAAGAAAATCTTAAATATTGAACATATCAAGTAGTTAATTTATTTTATAGGAAACCAAATGCATGTTAGCTCATATCCAATTATTTTTTATTCATGTTTATAAGATTTTTATTATATTTATATTTTCCTATTATAGGTATATATCATAATGATCATTTGAAGTGTAACTACACTTGATAGATGTAGTATTATTTTGAGGTGAGAAGATACGTGAATAATTTCACCTAGTTATCTTGTTTTCAGTTGTCCTATTGATATATTATTTTCTAATAATTCTTTCTTTTTTATATACGATTGAAAAATGGCAACGTATGAAAATATATCTATGTCTTGTCCAAAAAGGAAGATATTATTCTTCAAAGATATTAAGGAAATGATATACATGTAATCGTTGTTCCTTATGTGTCTTTTGGGAACTTGGGACTTTAAATCAAAGACACATGTTGGATCATATATACGTTTGGATGAACTTCAACTTTTGTAATAGAAATATGAATTTCATGAAAGTTTGGATTGTTTATTTGGTGTTAAATACAAATGACCATGATAGGTTTATGTTACATAAATGTTTGTTGTGAAAAAACATATTCATCATTAGAAATGAAAGCAATGGGTTTAAAAGATGCTCGATGATTTAACAACCAAAATTCTTGTCATTGTAGGAATACTATTAGTTTGCTGTCCAAATCTTTTGTCACTATACGCCATTTGCGACAAGGCAAAATCTGGTCGTTAATAACTATTATCGAGGAGTTGTGATCTTGTCGTTAAAAGTTAGTGATCAATTCATCTCGTTGTCATTTCTTTTAACGGAGAAGACATTAACGATGAGTGACGACCCCTAATCTAGCCATTAAAAGTGCTTTTTCTTGTAGTGTATTGTTCTATTTTAAAAGATTGAATGATAGGTTTCTTTGAATCTAATCATCCAATCGATGTTCAGATGACTAGACTCACGCGAGCGGGTGTCCAAAAACTTAGACATCAATCTAGGCAAGTGATCGTATGCTAGTCCGATGTTTGAAATAGTTTTGTCGATTTTATATGAACTATTGAATAACAGATCATATGACAAACTCTTTCTAGATGTCCAAAAGTACGTGTATAGAAAAGCCTAGTGAACTTCAACATTAGGTGGTCGGAACTCTAACTTGAGTGCCAAACTCTTAATAGAATTACTTACCTAAAAGAATGGACGATCAAATATCTGTATCTCCAAAATTTTACCTTGGGCATTGAACCCAAACATTCAAAACCAATGTGATGCTTGTTTCTCTATACTTCTAGATTATAATCAAACTTTTTTTTTCAATCTGAATAATCTTCCCACATTGTATTGATTCACTCTAAGTCTAAACTTTATTGATCTTGTTGATCTAATGAAGGTTTTGACATTTTATTTTTTACATTGCATAATCACAATCAAAGTACAAGTTCCTACTAGGCAAAGATGAGAATTTAATTAAAATCAGGATGTCTATGATACTAATTAACGGAAGCTCATGCATAATATTGTTCATCGTGTGATTAAGAATATAGGTTTAGCTATGTTCTCATTTCTCAATTGTTCTCCATCATATAATGAAAGGGAATATGAATGATGCATTCTCTCCTCAGCTAAGACTTTTAGCTAGTTTCTTTGAATGGTGAGGTTCATATTAAGATTATTGCACAGTTGGTAGTGCTTACTAGGTAGGATATTGTCATGTGATTGTATTCGATTTATGGGCGTTGACAAATCATTCACAAATGTACGAAGTCAAAGTCGTAGATTATAAAATATCAACTCACAGAAAAGAGCTCAAGTACTATAATTAAATGATTTTTATATATAAATGATTGTGTGAGAGTTTAAAAGAAAAAAATAAGTAAGTAAGAGAAATAGAAGGAAAGAAATAATTTGAAGAAAATTAAAAATCCAGACGAAGATGAATTGTTTGGAGGTTGTTACGAGAAGATGAGTTTTAGGAGTTCGAATCCATCTAAGGGTTTGATCATAGGGATTTCATAATGTTCTACTTTATTTATGAAAGTCATGCATCTCCTTTTCAGATTAATACAATTTTAATTACATAATAAATTCTTATTTTCATGGTGATTTAAATTTGCTAATTGCATTACAAACTAAGATTCCTTGAGCAAAATAGATGCTTTTATTTCTCAGAAACATTGTATTTCTTGTCATTCATTTTAGCTAATCTTAATGAACTACTTTCATAATAAAAAAATCTTAAGTCACTTAATTAGATGGCCAATCTGATACAAACATTAGTCAAGTACATGAAGGACTAGGAACATATTAGATCAAACAAAAGGGTTTCCTAATGATCAACTCTAGGTATCATATGAACCCTAGAAAAAGGAGTTTAGCCACACATAACGACAAAAATCATCATGAAAATAAGTTTATGCATTGAAAGGAGATAGTTCAAGTTTAAAGTCTATATATAAACTGCAAGGAAAGAAAAATAAATCGTCATTCTCCTCCAAAACAAGTCTCGAACCCCTTTCTTGATCCCCCAAAATCCCTTTTTATATCCTCCATAATTAGAATTGAAACAATACTTCAAAATAAATCTGGAATCCATACGGTCGAAATGGGTATTGAAACTTAGGCATTGTGGTTAGTTGGATTTGGCCATATTGTATTGAAAATGCGTTATATGGTCTGCCACCCTTGAATACAACTTGAGGGGCTTAAATATGTCGACTGGTGTGAGCTCAATATGATATGTCGCCCCTTAGTACAACATAAAAAGCACCAATACGGTCTGCCCATATTAACTCATACAAATTGAATATGACTTAAAGGACTCCAAGCTGATAGGCTTCAATACGGGCTGCCCATATTGAGTTGTGTGAGTTGAATATGACTTGACGTGCTACAATATGATATGTAGAGCTTTTATTATGGTCTGCCCCTAACTGAGTTTCTATAGATGTATTTCAAATTTTACCATATTTTCACGAGTCTTGAAACATATTAAAAAATAGTGTAAACTTCAAAAGTTTTTACGATTAAAGATGAAATTGTCGGATCACAAGGCACCAAAAGGGGATGAGGTGTGAGTTGATGTTAAATTGAAAAAAATGGATTTCACAAAATACGTCGTGGAAGTTCAAAATATGTTATTAAATTTTAAACAATACATAGCAATCAAATCACATGCATAATAGAGTAGGAAGGAGAGGGAGAGAGAAAGAAAACATAAGAGTCACAATGATTTGTTGATGATGTTCGATCACACATTAACTTATGTTTTTACTCTGACTTCTCAACCTCGAGACCATTGGAGATTCTACAAATACCTTTCCATTATTCCAAATGGGGTAAGGAAGAAATATTTTACAACTCTTGTATTTTCTCTAGGTACACATCTCATACCAAGAAGCTTTCACCCTCTTTTTCTCCACTCAAAAGGTAAGTCAGAACCTCTTATCCCTCAGGAGCTTAACCACTTACACAAGAGTACTACAACACTCTCCAATATTTATTTTACAATTTTGAAGCTCACACAATAGAGGAAGAGAAAATGATTATAGAGTTTGCAAAATTTGGCTCAAATGGACTTCACAAGAGTGCTCCCCAAGTTTGCTCAGAAGTCTTGATGTTTTCTTCACATTTAGGACATCTTTTATAGTATTTTTCAACTCTATTTAGCTACTGGAGGCCATTTATCACTTTATGTGATAAAAATATGACCACAGACCGATTCATTGATTCATCCACCATTCGACCGTTATTTGTAGTCGTTGAAAAGTATGACCATCAGTGGGTTTTGCACACCGACTGGTCGGTCGGTTCACCAAACCAATTGATCGATCTTTTTGTATTATTCTGCACATATCTTTTCACACAATTATTGAAATGATTTTTGATTTGTTGGAAAGATAACATGATTGTCTACAATTTTGAAATTCACATGTTGGTCAAAATAATAATGTAACATATTCAAATATTAACTTGAAGTTCGATACATAAGATTATCCATTTCAAATTAAACTTTTTGGATTTCTAGTCTTTTATACATAACATTTTATATGGGTATCCAAATGATGATCCTTGAGTCTATGAAAAGCTAACAAAATCCAATATTAATAATAAGGTAATCAAATATTAAGTATAAATACAATGCATAAAAATATCAATTTCAAATTGAACTTTTCGAACTTCACTTTATTAGACAACTTTTTATATAGTTGTCCAAATAAGGTGATTTTTAATTTCCTAAAAAGCTAAGATAATTATTTATAAGTTTTATATTCATCTCTTAATCCAAATCTCATGTGAACAAATATTAACAAATCTCATGGGTATCCAAATTTAGTGCATGAAGTAATTCATTACTATTTTTTCATATTTTAAATATAACTCTAATCTTTTGAGAGTTGTATTATTAATATTTAAATAATTGCACGATTATTAGACGTTACACACATAGTCCCTCAAATTTAGGTTAGGTAATGTAATAAATTTCAAAGTAAGTGATTGCTAAAGAATAGCACATAAGTTCTAAGCCGTAACAAAAAATTACTCACCTAATTTTTTGCATAACCTCTGTCTTGGCATAGTAGATTAGTTGCCCTCCTAGAATTTTTATTAGATTCCCTACTAGGGCTTTAGCTCTCTGGCAACATTTCATAAGATTATTTCCAGGATATACAATTTGCAACCTGTAAATAGAAGTTCGAAATTTTTTTTTCAGTAGGTAATAAGTTGTCACCTTAACGGCTGCTTGAAATGTCATTGGTGAAGGTGAACTACCTAAATATGATTAGATGAAAGACAATTATACAAAGGTTCATTTAGCACATATGTGAAAGTTGTTCCTTCTTTAAATAATTGTGTCCTCTAAGTTTAGTTACATATTTGACTATAGTGTTTTCTTAAGTATTTGATCATCTCATTTCCAATTCCTCCCAGTACAAAAAATGTTTTTTCCGACGAAAAATTTTTCACAGTCGGAAATCCTTCGCAATTTGTGATGAATTTTTCGACGGATTATTTTTCGTGAGAATTTTCAACGGTTTAAGCCAAACATTTCCTACGGATCGAGCCGTGGAAAATTCTCATGGCTTAGGCCATGGAAAAAGTTTCTCACGGCTCGGGCCTTGGGAAAAGTTTTCCACAACTCGAGCCTTGGGAAAATTTTCCCACGACTCGAGCTGTGGGAAATTCCCACGGCTTGGACCATGGGAAACTTTTAACACCGTTAGAGCCATGGGAAATGACCCACGGCGTTGACCGTGGGAAATGCTCGAGCCGTGAAAAATATTTTTCACAGTTTCTATCGTGAAAAATGTTTCTCACGGTCTAAATGGTCGGAAAGTCAAGTCGCCAAACTCTCCCGCCTAATTTTTTTTTCTTTTCTCGCTTCTCTCTCTCTTTTTATTCACGTCCTCCTCTCTCCTCTCTCTACCTCTTTCCCACTCTCCTCTCTCCTCTCTCTTCCTCACTGGCGCGCTCCTTCCAAGCGATCGGTGCGCTCCTTCCAGGCGACCGACACGAGACCGGCCATATCTCTCGCAGCGACGCGTGCGGCCTCCCTCCTTCCCTCTCTCTCTCTCCCAGGACGACGCATGCCGATCCGGCTGCATGCAGGTCACGGATCCGGCCACGCGTAGGCGGATCCGGTCATGCGGGTGGGATCTGGCTCATGCATGGCCAGTTCCGGTCACGCGCGGGCAAATCCGGTTGCACGGGCCAGTTTCTGCCGTGTGCGGCCAAATTTTTTTATTTTAAAAAATGAACTTGCGACAGTCTGAGCCGTGAGAAATTCTTATGGCTCCGATCTGGAAGCTCCCACGGCCTGAGCCGTATAAACGTTGCCACGGCTCAGACTGTGAAAATATTTTTCTCATAGCCGGAGTCGTGGGAAATTCCGATAGCTATAATAGAGTTGTGGACGAGCACTTTTATGATCGCTGTCGTCAAAAAATGGATCGCTCCCGTAAAAAAATCCGTCGCAAAGTGGATTTTCGGATGGATTTTTCTCATTTTACGATAGCTCGGACCATCAGAAACATGCATTTTTCTTGTAGTATACGGTACTAACAAAAAATTTCATCTGACTTTTTTTCCCTCTTCCAGCTATATGTACTGATGTGCATGATTTAATAAATGTCTCAACATGAGATGTATCTTCAAAGAGAGCAAATTCCAGGGATTTTTACATGGGCGGTTTACTAGGTCTTTCTCGTCACAGCCCAACCAACTTATTTACCAATCAATTCTGTATAATATCCCAATTCTAACGCTCTGTCTTTCCTCTATTTTTCCCAGCTTCTCGCCATGCAATCGCAAATATATCATCAAAGTTTTTTATTGGGGGAATGAGATCGTGATGCAGTCACTGTAGCTTTTCATTTTTTTCCATTTATCATTCTTGTATTAAGTTTTTGGACCTTGTGTCTAAAAAAATGTCAAAAAGAGTGTTCTGGGTTCAATTCAAAAGGATAATTAATTGTTGGAGCACTCCAAGGGAAATCGTATAGTTTCACAACACGAGATATACGTCGTACTGCACTGCCAATCCAGGCAGACAAGAGGATGCAAGTTAGTTAAGTAATCAACTTTGCCTCCAAAAGCTGAGGCTTCTTCCAGTACCGTGTTCCCTCCAATCATCATGGCATGACATCCAACAGCTGATCTGTTAACGAGTTGACTGTTATTCTCGTGATCACGACAGGCAAACAAAACGTTGCCGGCTTCAAGAACAACACAACACAAGTATTAATTTATTATCAATTTGCAGTCGGCAAGCAGAAAACTGATCAATGAGTTTTTTTTTTTCTTGGATGAGAGTACTCACGTCAATAACTTAGCGGATCATGCGTGCTGGTATTGCAGATAGTTAACAAGGACTTAGGCAATTGGTACAACACAACAGCCCCTAATCTATACTTCCACTGGAATATCCATTAACACTAATAATTGAGTAGCCTATCATTAATTGTATACTTGCTAATTACACAAACGTTTGAATGAAGAGCTAGACATCTTCTTGTACTAGGCAGCTAAAATTTTATACTTGACAAACTTACAAACATCGATATAAATATAATATAATATTATATATATTTTATCGCATAAAATGACCACAAAGTTTTAGGTAACATAAAATAAGATTTAGGTCAAAGACTTAGTTAATTAGTTGATAGTTAATTATTATGATTAAAATTAATAATATATATACTGAGTGCCTTTTCAAGATAACACATGACGGAGTTCTTTTTTGTTGGAGGGCGATAGGTGTCTATTACCTGAATATATAATTCAATCGAGAATAGCATAAATTAACCCCTCTTTTAATTATGCCTTTGGTGTTTGAATGCAAAATTATTAGTGCCGAACTTTTAACTCAATTCCTTTATCAATTGAGTCAACTCAATGATAAATTTACGAGAAATTTAATGCAATTGTTGTAGAAATGAAGTAAAGTTGAAGTAAAAATATATTTCATTCAAGTACATTTAGTCTTGATGATTACTTCATAATTCACTAGATTGCGAGTTTTGCAATATTTAAAAGTTACTCAGAAAAATAAAAGTACAGTGGAAGAAAATCTGCTCTATAATTTTATCGATATGTACTTATATGAAACTCAAAAACTAATTAATAAAGCATAATTAAATTAAGATAGCAAAGCAATAACTAAATAATAATCATGATTATTAATACTTTTAATTAAACTAAGTTTGTGACGCAAAGTATTTTTTTGTTGAGAATTAATGTTATTCGTCATGGTAGATGTATTATTTCGGACATGTCAAAGATCATAGTGATATAAATTTTTATTCGATAAACTTTCGAATATTATGGTGATCATTAAAAATAGTACTAACTATCAGCATTTTTAAATTTTGTCTTATCTTAATTAGTTCTTGTATAACGTATGGTTCCCAAATACTCACGGGCGGATTGCATCTCACTAACTATATATATATATATATATATATATATATATATAATGTAGACGTACGTAAAATGCCAGCATGCCATTTTATTCTTCTGGATGTACAGTTGGGATGAGAAAGACGTAACGAAGGGCAGGCAACAAAGAGAACTAGAGAAGAGAAAGGTACCAAACGCGGATGAATGCGAGGGATCGCTTTCATCGCGCAGCAGATCGAAAGGACGAAGCAATTGAACACAGCATTCTTTCGCCCCGTTTGTTTGCGATTGCGAATCGGACGTCTTTGTTACGCTCAATTTTGTCAAACATCATTTTCAAATCGGATTTCGGGGTAGAAACAAATATGGTGGAACCGGAGTCACGTGATTCCGATTCCACCATTCTGATTTTATCATCTTTTGTGGAATCGAGAGTCACATCAACTTTTTTCTTTTGGATTTGACGTGACAATTTTTTTCAAAATTTATTTTCATTTTCTTTTTTTTCTCGCTACAAGAAAATTGAAATTTTTCGACAGCCAATTTTCGACGATCAGAATTCCTTCACGACGGATGAGAATCCATCAAAATTTTTGACGGTCGGGGCTAAAAAGTAAAAGAAATAAATTATGAAATCTATTATATTATTTTTTAATTTTTTGATGGTTCAGAATGTCGAAATTTTCGACGGATACCTACCGTCTAAACTTTCATCAGTCGCACCTGTCGGTAATAAAAATAATTAAATATTATATAATATATAACATTATTTAATATATAATGTAGTTGGTATTTTATTATTATAATTACCGACGGTTTGGACCGTTGAAAGTTAAATGGTCTGGAGCGTCGGTAACTGTAAAAATAATTAAATAATGTAATCATACATGTCATAATATATAATGTGATTTGTTATTTATTTATTTAATTATAATCATATATATCATAATATATAACATGATATATATTAATTTTATTTAACTATCGACGGTCCGAACCATTAGTATTTTCGACGGTCCGGAACGTCGGTAACTCTAAAAATAATTAAATATTATAATCATATATCATAATATATAATATGATATATATTTTATTTATTTACTTACCGATGGTTCGGACCGTCGGTACTTTCGACGGTCCCAAACGTCGATAACTATAAAAATAATTAAATATTATAATTATATATATCATAATATATAATATGATATATATTTTATTTATTTAATTACCAACGGTTCGGACCATGGATACTTTCGACGGTCTCAATCGTCGATAATTATAAAAATAATTAAATATTATAATCATATATATTATAATATATAATATGATATTTAATTTATTTATTTAATTACTGACGGTTCAGACGGTCGGTACTTTCGACGGTCCCAACCAGTTCTAATTTCATTCCCGTCATATCTTATATAAAATAAATTATTTAATAAATATAAAATAATTTTAATAAGAGATTAATATAATATTATTTATTTCTTATATTTCATTAAACAATTTAATATTTCATCAAATATAACTAAATTTAAAAATTATTTTTTATATTTAAATTATATATTTTTAACAATTTTTTTTCCAAATTTTTGTTATTTTATAATTTTATTTTAATTAATAATAAAATTACACTTCATAATTATAATAATTATTTTTAATTCAAAATTCATCAAAAATTCATCGATCACATTTACTTTTTTCTATCACATCAATCACATTAATCCTCATCATCAAATTCCACTTCAGTCAAATATAACTTGAACTAATCTATCAATTCAATTATATATCGAGAACTTAAGAAGAAATATAATTTCTTTTCCAAACGACCCTCGGTCTCTGCGTGATATATTGCCCTCCTTTCAACTATGGAGGACTAGAGGAGTCTGCATGTAGTGGTGGCCGAGTACTTGCACGCAATTTTGGCTGCTTGGTCGAGTGACGGCCCCGGCCCATTTCGCTGCCCCGTCTTGTAATGTTTGCGACACTTTTTTTTTTACTTTTATTTTGCATGTACTAACGTCATACAAAGGAAGTACAACATGGAGAGTACTGATTCATTAAAGATCTGCAAAAAGATGTAATTAAATTGGCATGCAATCGTATATATACACATAGGAGTGTTTAGGGTTTCCTTAATACAAAGTGAATATTGCGTGGATGACAACAAACCCTAATTAATGTTATTTCTAACAAATTACTAAAGGATCAATGATTCAGTTACATGTAATATAATGCGCTCTAGTCTTCTAGATATTCATATTTTTTTCCTGAATGGAAGTAGTATTAATCCAGTATCGTATTAGTTAGTTCCTTCTTTTTTTTTCCTTTTGGTAGAATTGCATCACATTAAATTCGTCGCATAATGTCAATTATATCTTTTGATTGGCTAATGTATCTAAAACATGGCTGCATATAAGGAAGCTTATGTCTTGTTCTTTTTTGTCACAGTTTTCATATGCAAAGTTGCTTAGGTTGATGGGTTTGTAGATTTGTGTACGCAACATCTTTAGTCATCATTTTGCTCGATTCAAGCACGACAATCTTGAAAACTTCCACTTTAATTTTGTCCGGCCGATCGAGATCTGCATGCACGCAGGCTTTTGCTCTCTCGCATGCCCTCCTTCTTACACCTGTTCTTATATGTCCTCCTGATTTAAGAATAAAATCTGATACAACTTTAATTATCTCTGTTAATTAATTGTGTGTGCATGCGAAAGATTAGCTCAAACAGCAGAGTAGTCCATCAATTAGTTCACTTAAATATATATTTTTTAATAAGACATTTGGCTAGCTAGCTATGTCCTGATTTCTTATATATACTGCTCCATTTAGACTGACCTAATCTTATACGTCTTATATATTAATGCATGATATTACATTTTAATCAAAAAAATATCACAAATTGATGAGATTAGAAGGATCCCTACAAATTATTTTTCACATCGACTAATGACTGTGGTCTTATATATACGATACTTAATCCGGTGAAGGATTATATATATAGGAGAAGGTGGTATGGTCATCGGCACCTAGATTAATTAAGAGACGGAGGGTGAGAATATTCTTTCCCGGCTTTTGTTGCATGAAAGGAGGGAAGTGGTGGCAGCAAGTCCGGCTCTTCTCCTCTCATCCCAAGTCATGTTACTAACAAACTAACGTATGCTTTACTTTGAAAAGAAAGTGAGAAGACTAAGAAGCCAAAAACGAGTCATGATCACATGAATGTACAACCCCATGTTAGTCATGCAACCCTTTTGCATTTATTATTTTATTTAAATATATATATATATATATATAATATGTATTCCCTCATTTTCAGATTTAATTCTTAATTAGATATACGATGTATCATTTATAATTCACCCCTATGATTTCTAATCGTATCCCTTTTAATTAATTTCTTACAACAACTTTGGGGGTTAACTCAATTTATGATACATATTTGTAAATAGGATCCGGAGAAAGGTGAAAGCTCTGAGTTAAAATGGTTAGGAGTTTCAGAGCATCTTCCATGCAGCAGCATGTGTACGATAACTGGGCATATTCATAAATAGCCCATCATCACATGTGAATTTGGCCTTTCTACTGCACCAAAATACAAATAATTAAGTGACAGTACATACCACAAATAACATGCAATTTACTTTATATATATATATATATATATATATGTATATATCAGAATATGCGCATAATTATATATCTGGTAAAGTTGAAAGTATACATATCTTAATCTTTTTTGCTTAAACAAAAATAAATAATATCATTAAGGAGGAATAAGAGAGTACACGTAACGGATGATCCCACCATGGGGATTCATCCCAAAAATTTTTGCCACCACAGTCACGTGCCCATTTTGCTGATTCGAATTGCTAGTTGCAAACCGTGCATAATGATTAATGTTATTGCTGAATCAATAGAAACTAAATTGATTTTTTAGATATAAGTTCCGCATAACTTTGATAGTCTACACGTGTAAACTAAAAAGTATGATTAAATATATCCATCTTTGTTTTAGGCTTATCACTTAATTAATTAATCCCGTTTAATACAGATCGAAGTTGTCTCCATTTCGGTGCAATATGCTTAATAACGTAATCTTTAGCTAAATAATACAATTATGAAAAAATGACAAAAGATACCTTGAAGGAGGTTCCATTATTTTATGTTAATTACTTATACATATATATATATATATATATATATATACATTTATATTGGTCCAGTTATATCATCTACATTCCATGTTTGTTTGATAACAAAAGTTCCATGAGTTGTATTGAAAAGAGTTATAATATGCAATTAGTAATACATGATTATCACATTTGATATATGTTAATATTCTAAATTAAAAACTAACTGCATTAACTTTTAGGACAATTGGTTAGTATATTTAATTTCACATAGTATCATAGCAGGTTTTATTGTTTGTAAACCTGAAACATATAACATGTTGGCATTAATGTATTGAAACCAGAAAGCTAAGAAAAATATCGAAGTTAGAAGTTTTGCTTTCTGCCTTCTTGATTTTCTGGAAACAAGTTAATCAAGCTTCAAAATCCAAAACAAAGGGCACATAATTATACAAGAATATTACATCCTACAATTTTTATAGTTTCTCTGTAACATTAATTAGTTAGTTCTCATACCACATGCCATTATACACCATACCAAAATATATATATATACACCACATTGAATATTTGTTTAGATTAATAGCGTCTCATCCGGGAAATGGATTTTTTTTGTTGCCCAACTGAGACCAAATGCACAAGTTTGTGCGCAAAAGCATGAACATTTCAATTTTCATGCATTTTCACATTTCATCAATATTTCCATTGCACATTGAAGTCCGTCCCTGCAGAGGATGTGCCACCGAATTCTGCGAAGGATTGGAATCCACACAATCCTTGCTCTGGAAAGACTGAAGAATTGGGCTCGGTGTTCTGATAATTTGTTGGCTCGTTGAAGACTTTCATGCTGCTTGACGAATCATTAAACATGGAGTATTGATCCTGATGCAAATATCCAATGTTGTACGGGTTCTCCACTTCAATCTGAGGCAAGAACAGCGATGAACTGTCTTGCTGGTTAATGTTGGAGTAGCAAGCAGGCAGAACACTCGTTTTCTGATCCGCAGAACACATGGAGATGTTGTGTTCATGATCTTTGACACTGCATGCTTCATCCTGAATGATAGAATTTGGTTGAGTTAAAATAGGAAGATGCATTTAAATTAAGAGGACGCATCATTAGCTCACCCATCATTACCTTTCCAGCCCATGCATCTCCCTTAGCAGCTCCCATGGCTTTATGGAACACTTTGCAGACGACCCATTCATCCTGCAATTTATGCAATTTATGTTAGTTGCTCATACTACAGATGGAAACTTTTTATAAACTCATCTAATAAATGAAAAGATGTGAGCAAAGAAGACATCAAGAGACAAGAGCTAAGATAGCATGTACCTTATTAGTTGATCTGGGAATTAGATCATACTGCTGGCCAAGTCTGCCAGTGCCTTCAAGCCTGAACTCATGAATGACCCAGTTGGTCTTCTCTCCCTTGGGAGCTCTTCCCTTGTAGAATACGAGGGTTTTCTTCATCCCAACCAGTTTATCTTTGCCCCTATATATCTCTTTGTCCTTCCCTGTGGCCTTCCAATAGCCGGCCTCTGTGGCCCTGTTAGCTCTCATACCAGTTGGGTACTTCCTGTCCTTGTGGCAGAAAAAGTACCACTCCTTTTCTCCCATCTTGGCCTTGCCTGAAAAACGAACCGACAGCCAAAACAAAGATCAGAAAGAAGCCTAAAATCAATCTTAAAAGAAAAACGCAAGAAATCTGATGCATGACATATATTAATTACTTGGAAGTTCCCATGGCTCGCACTTGTTGAGATCCACCTCTCCTATTGCTCTTGCTGTGAAGCCGGGCGTGGCAACCTTCACAGACAGGTAGTTGGTAATGATCTCTTCGTCAGTGGGATGAAACCTAAAGCCAGGGGGTAAGTCCATGCAGCCCCCTTCTTTGTTCAGTATGGACACGCCCGCCATGGTTGCACCCTTCAACTCCTCAAGCCCAAAATAGGGAGAGAGAGAGGAAGGGGGTGGGGGGGGGGGGGGGGGGGGTGGGGGGGTGAGAGAGAGATGCAAATAGAGTTTAGAAGAGAAGAAAGGTAGAGGAGGGAGACGAATTCCTTATGTAGTGGTGCCACTTCAAGAAACGTGCCAAGTAAGGCACTTGTAATGGAAGCTTTCTTGGGTGAGGCCCGCGGTTTTGATTTGTTTCTCTTACTATTTCATTAATTGTGGCCATTCATTGGTGCATTGCTCTTCCCCATCATCAGTGAATAAAAAAAAAAGTATAGAGGGTTTGTCTTGATATGTCTCTTTCTTCTTTTAACTCGTTACTTTTGGTTTGGTTTTTATTCCTGTGATGTATGAATTCTTGGTAACTGACATATATCAAGCTTTTTTAATAACAAATTGGTTGAGGAACATGTTTATGCTATAAAATTTCTCCAACATAATGAGGTCCACCATATATATATATATATATATATATATTATATACATGTTTGACGATTCTGCTAAATTAGTTTGCATATATATATTGCCTTCATCCAAATTTAATTCAGATAAAAGTTTTCAAAGGCGTTGATGCATGAACCAGGACACCTGCATGCATGCAAGTTCTGGATTTCTACCATGATCAAAATTTCTTTCTTTCTATCTGTATATCTATCTGTGTGCAATCATGAATCATCTGTGATCTCTCTCTTTCTCTCTCTCTCCCTCCCACCGTGGCCATGCATGACCAGCTGTTTCAAGATAATTAATGATGACAACATTTATTGAGTAGGAATAATGGGAACATTTAAGTCAGAAGTAATTGAGTGGCACGCTTTTATGATGCACGCTGCGAGGAGAAGCCCGCGTCATTTTGTTGTTGCCAAACTCTGCCGGTTTCCTGTTAGCTGGAGAGAGAGAGGGAGAGATTCTGCGCGTGAGATGTGGTGTACTGCTGACCGCCAACGGATGTGTGTGTCACGGGGTCATTCTCGGACACTAGACCACGTGCGGCGATTAGGCGGATAGGCACCTAGCCAAGCCTGTTTTGAGTTTGCAGCGGAAGTTTTATGGTCGAGACGACTTTGCCGAGAGTCGCTCTTATAGGCATTCAATCACGGACATGACTAGAGTGTTGGACTACTCGTCACGAGACCGTGGCATTAGCGCGTTGCGGCACTAATGTAGGCGCTTGGGCGCTTAAAGTCCGAAGGGGCGACGAAGGGACCACGGGACGCCACGAAGGGACACCGATGTGGGTTGCCACCCCACGCTCAAGGCCATGACACTAGAATTAAAGGAAAGCTTGCTTGTATTAAATATGATGAAACATAACATACAATTGGGCCTCGGAAGGCACTAGTGAACTCCTCCCAGTGTACCGTAGGTATAGGAGTCTTGTTACATATTGAAGATGCAAAAGACGTACCCTACGGGAACGTCACCTACTTGGCCATTCATAAAGACGGCCTTACAAAATAAATGCCCTAAGGGCGGATAACTTGGTACTCCGCAATATTACGCAGTGCGGGGCGGCTGCATGTGTTCCATGTTTTCGGCGCTGAGCGGCCGAGGGCTATAAGTTGAGCGGCACTGGTGCCGCGAGGCTTCACGCTTCGTGTCACGGGGAACGCTCCGTGACATTCTCCCCCACCAAAGTCGGCGACGCCCCCGACGCCGTTGTCCGGGCTTCCTCGGGGCCTTCGTCTTGAGTCTTGACTTCGCTTGTCTCGTTCAATTCTGCCTTCTTTGCCTTGACTTCAACTTCACCAGCATCACGCAACGCCAGGAATGCCCGCTCCTTGGGGTCTCGCTGAGGACTCCTCCCTCAGGCCTGCTTCGCTCGCTGATCCTTCGTCCAATCCGGGGTCATCACTTGTGCAGCGCCAGTGGAGTCCGCCATGTGCGGTCTGACTTCATCAAGCAACTATCCGTCCATCAAGTCTCTGTTGGCTTCACTTCTCTTCGACTTGCGCAGCGTCAACTTGTGTGGTTTGGCTTCTTTGGGGGTGAAACAACTCTTGTATGCCTTCAGGAATAGCGCGGAGAAGAGTTGTCTCAGGGTCGTGTAGAACACGATGAAGAGTCTCGCCATTCGACCTGCATGACTTGACTCGATGCCTTCATGTTGCGGATGGCCGCAGCATAAGGTCTTCCTTTCGTCGAATGCGAAGTGCGGGACCATCTCACCCTCGATGATCATTCTTGAATTTCGACGGCTTGAAACAGCACAAGCCCTCCGATGTCGATGCTTGTAGCTTGTCTACTTCGAGTGCCTAGGGTCGCTATGATGAGCGACAAGAGTCTTCCCACGGATACTTTGGGACGCTTCAGGTCTCTTTGTGGGCTTGACTCAATGTCTCTATGTTGCAAATGATTGCAACGTAGAGTCTTCCATATCTCTGCCGAACTAAAAGCGCAGGACCACCTCCTCCTTGGTGACCACATGATGTTTCGACAGTCTTGAGGCGGGACAAGGTTCTTTGATATGACAATCCGTGCCTTATCCATCCGAGTCGCCATAGTGGGCGACGAGAGTCTCCCCACGCTTCCTTGTGGTTCAACTCGCTGTCCCCAAGTTGCAGATGGCTGCAACGTTGAGTCCTTCGTCCGCCGAGCCTTGAGAACATCTCCACCTTCCCCTTGGTGGACAAGAGATAACTCGACGGTTTGAGGTGGAGCAAGGTTCCTTGGTATAACATTCCGCACCTTGTCCACTCCCAGTCGCTATAGTGAGCGACGATGAGGGTCTCCCCACATGTGCCTGTGGTTCGACTCTCTTCTCCTGCTTCGATGGGCGATCTTTATCTTCGGCATAAGTAGCTTCCTCCTTGCGACTTGAGCTTCTCTCCCCCACCATTGTCCTTGCCCAAGGGCTTTGGTGGTATGGCACTTGTCCTGAGTGACTTGGCAGCGTCGACTAGTGAGCGGAGGTTGGACGATCCGGTCGTTCCAACTCCTTCCTAGTCCAAAGCTTCTAACCCCTCTGCTTGAAGAGCACCAACACTGGGTCTTCATCCTCCTGGGAACACTGTAGGTGGAGCTCGGTGATTCCTTTCACTTCCTCCTTCAACATGCCCATCTGGCCGATGCTGAACAATGCGATCTTGACCTTCAGTCCCAACTTGTCAGGGCTTGCATAATTGATGAACTGCCAATTCTTTCGTCCCATGTCTGGGATGTATGTTTGCCATATTCTACATTGTCGCGATGGCAACGCCATCCTGAGTTTGCCACATCTTGCAGGGTTCTCGGGATATGCCTTCTTCCGATCCTGGGACCTCCTTTGAAGCTTTGACAATCCCTTTGGGGTATGAACGGGGCGAGATCGTTGTGCTCGTTCATGAAGAGGATGCACCTTCGATGCTCGTCCGTCCGCGTCTTGGGCAAAGTAGTGCCACTGTGCTTGTCATCCTAGATCATGCACCTTTGACATACTCGTCCACCGGGCGGCTTGACCCTTGCGAAAGAAGCCGTTCCGGGCCTTCACTAATCCGGGTGGATGCTTGTGAAGACGCTCCGCTTAGATAAGCGGACTGCGGTTGGTGAACTCGTGGCATGAGCTCCCAACATTACCTCCATCTCCATTCGAAGGGACGACATCGCCAATGTGTCCTTCGAAACTTTCGCATTGTTATCCTTGGAGGTCGCTTCGATTACTCGAGGCGATGTCCGAAAGGAAAGGGCACTCCTTCCTTCGGTTGGCGGCAGAACGCTTGACAGCAGCATGTCAAGGTTCGCCGATGCTCGACGCTCAGACCATTTGCCAAATTGGTCGCTGAGTTGAGGCGTCGATTTGCGTTGGCATGTATCAGGTTCGTCCCACTCTTCGATGGATGACATCGCGCCGCTTGCGGGGCGACACTTGACGAGGCAGGCAAGGCTGACAGCTCGTCCACGAGTGTTTGCAAATAATCAACGCTTTGCTCCATTACTGAAAGTCATCGTGGGTGGCAGGCAAGGCTGCGACACGACAAGATGCTTGTGATTGATGCTCCTTGGCCGAAAGGATGATATTCCTTGGCCGAAAAGGGACCGTGAACCTTGATATTTGTCTTTAAGCCAACTTCTCCCGTGAAGCGGTTGTGCAATTCACGTTGCATGACTGGGCATGCGATGCGACGTCACGAAATACCGAGCAGCGCCAGGTCGCCATGATAGTGCATGACCAACAGTCCCTGAATGTGACACGGGTCCTCCGAGTTACACGACACTCGTGTAAGCGATCTCCTGATATGAGCAACGCAAGACCATCATGCGGAGCATATGGCCACTCTTTGACGCAGCGCGACACTTCAGGATTCCCGACTGTATACCTGGGGTGGTTGATCTGCTCGAGTGAGCGACGCATAACCGTCCCGGTTAGGCGGGGCGATCAATCCGCCATCATGATGCATGATGGACGTTCCTTGACACGACACGGGTGTATGAGGAACATGCTGCGGGGCACGACTGGGCGTGCGGCGAGGAAGCTTGCCATGCCTTCCTCGTTGGCGTCCACGATCAGAGATCATGGTACCAGTGCGCCTGGGCGTGATGGAGTATTTGAGCAGAAGCACATTTCCTACGCCAGGGCACGTTGCGACGACACAAGCGAGTCATCGTCGCTGGGTAATCCGAGCAGGAAGAACTGCTCTGATACCACTTGTCACGGGGTCATTCTCGGACACTAGACCAAGTGCGGCGACTAGGCGGATAGGCACCTAGCCAAGCCTGTTTTGAGTTTGCAGCGGAAGTTTTATGGTCGAGACGACTTTGCCGAGAGTCGCTCTTATAGGCATTCAATCACGGACATGACTAGAGTGTTGGACTACTCGTCACGAGACCGTGGCATTAGCGCGTTGCGGCACTAATGTAGGCGCTTGGGCGCTTAAAGTCCGAAGGGGCGACGAAGGGACCACGGGACGCCACGAAGGGACACCGATGTGGGTTGCCACCCCACGCTCAAGGCCATGACACTAGAATTAAAGGAAAGCTTGCTTGTATTAAATATGATGAAACATAACATACAATTGGGCCTCGGAAGGCACTAGTGAACTCCTCCCAGTGTACCGTAGGTATAGGAGTCTTGTTACATATTGAAGATGCAAAAGACGTACCCTACGGGAACGTCACCTACTTGGCCATTCATAAAGACGGCCTTACAAAATAAATGCCCTAAGGGCGGATAACTTGGTACTCCGCAATATTACGCAGTGCGGGGCGGCTGCATGTGTTCCATGTTTTCGGCGCTGAGCGGCCGAGGGCTATAAGTTGAGCGGCACTGGTGCCGCGAGGCTTCACGCTTCGTGTCACGGGGAACGCTCCGTGACATGTGCACCGTTTTTTTCCATCAAGAAGCCCCCCAACACAAACGCTACGTACTTTTTGGCAAGATGAGTCGAGTAAAGTGGTGTGTTGCTGCGATCACCTGCTGATCGGAAGACGCTACACTCTACTTCTATATACAGAAAGAGAGACACCATATCTTGACCCCTTAAGAATAATAATGACCAATAGCTCGCTACAGACAGTTTTTTTTATTGCTTTTATGCATCTGTTTTTTTTTAATTATTTTCCTGTATTATAGCCGGCGTCCATAAGTTTATTGACCTCTGATTACTTCGTCAGAGTCTATTAAAGTTAGCAAACTCAAAACATCCTTAATTACAGGAAATATGCAAATACTTAAAGGGAAAAAATAAAATAAAATTTTCCTTTTGGTGTGATCTCTTGTATTTTTCATTTATATCTTCTCTTTTCCGTCATTCAATCTCACATTAGTTTTTTAATTTATCCAACTAAACGAGAGAACTGTTGGAAACCTTGTCTCATTACCAAAGGATACTCATAATGTCACATCAGAATTAGACGCAGATTCAACTCTAGTTCTTGGTGATTCCGTTAAGCACATCTCGAATGATATTAGAGATGACTATGACCTTCTAATGAATTGTTAATTTGATAAATTATTTATGATTGTATTTGAATAGAAATAAATGTAATGATAAAATTTAAAAGATTGATTAGATATATATAATTATTAAGTTGAATAAAAAAATTATGGTTGTTGATTTTCTTTTTTTTAGTTGCAGATAAAGATCCAATTCACTATCTCCTAATGTCGAATTAAGTTTAGATATGACATGTGAGACTCTTAACAGAAATAGTATGCATATGATAGATTTTAAACTCGAGACCTTCATAAGTGAGGACAAGCTGCATACTACTTGACCCAACCTCGTTGGTGTTTTCTTTAAACACATTCACTTGATGCAAAAAGATGATTTAACTAAAGAAAGAAAGATGGGGAGAAGTTCTAACTTAAGAGTCATCAAAGGTAGGTTCAACTCCTTTTTCAATCACTTGGAAAATGAAATTTCTTCATGATTAAATTTCTTAGCTAAATATATAGATATTTTTTTATGGTGGATCTTTGTCATTGCCACACTTTTTGTATTTATTTATAACAAATAATCTAACTATTTCAATTGTGGGCAACTATGAATTTATCATATGCTTTGTTCAATATAACGGACCTAAGGCAATTTTTTTTAATATGAATTTATCATTGGCTACAATGACTAGTATACCTTTCCTATATTTTCTTATTTAATAAACTAGTTAATTCAAAAGAAATTCCATGTAATAATACATCATATATCTGACAATTTAGAAAAAAATTATGCATAAAAGTAAACATCTTAAAATAATTAAAATTAACAATATAAATTTCTTTATGATTTGACCAATAACAAAATGTATTGAAAAAACTCAAAATTTCTCCTAAACAATTAATCACCTCTAACTAAAATATTTTTTATGGTAATAATATTTTATTTAAATCCACTTATAGTTTATTATGCATTAATAACTTAGCACAAGTTTTGACCTAGTTCTAGCTCGAATTTGATGGTGGGGGCGGGGAATCCGAATTCTGGCTCCAATCTCGTTTGAGGAATAAAAAAATGAAGTATAATATAACATTATTGTGTTTTGATGCTAGAATCAAGTATAACTAATGTAAGCACTCATTGCTTTAGCTAAACGTGGATAGGATCTGAACTGGGATTGACAGAGAATCAAGTTTTCGGGTAACCTCAAGTAGGTTCAAATTCATGAACTTTCGTTCTTGCTTTTCTCAAGAATCAATCAACACGTGTCAAAGGAGGAGAACATGCAATTGTCGCCATCTAGTTCTCCTAGTTTCTCACGCAAACTCTTTTTTTGCTTTTCTATCCTTACTTTTCTTTTCTTTCTCCATTGTACAAGTGTTAAACATGCTAAAATCGTTAAAACATTTATTATTATAATTAGATGCATTAAATATTATGTAATTTTGGAAACAAACATGTTTTGTTCCATTATCTATATAACTATACAAACATGTTATGAGCAAAATTGTCAAGATCGGGATTTTACATAAGATCGGAGAAGACACAAGATCAAATATTGTAAAATCAGAACGAGGAGAATCATAATATCTTACCTATTAATAACAAATTTTGTTAAAAATAATAAATATATTTTGGATAAATTCTATTTATTTTAAAAAATTAAATTATACCCCACTAGATAGTGTTTTATTGATTCTTAAGTCAAATTATATCAAAACATATTAAAAATAAAGAAAATATAATTAATTTTTATCATAATAAATATATTTTTAATTAAAATTAATAATTATATTAATCATATAAGATCATCGTATATCATATTAAAATCTTACACATAAGATCCTTAAGATAAGTTCAATGTTGATTGGGTTAGTAGAATAATAAAATCATAAGATCCTAATATTTAAATTGAGATTTTGATAACCTTGGTTACGAGTATATATAAAAATCACATATATCAAAATATTGTATATAAAACAATTAAATACTTAATAATTATGTAAACGAATAACCACTTTAAAAACTACCTGAAGAAGATGAAAACGTGGTATTATTTGCCCTAGGTAGAATTAGGTAGGGTTCTTTGTTTCTTTTGTATAACAATAAAAATATTTAGTAGATTAAAAATAATAATTTGTGATAATATTGTGATCAAAGATAAGATAAATAAACAAATGTGATCATAACTTGACAAATATATTTGGACGTTTTTATAGCTATCACTTTTGTGTCACTAAATATTTTAATTAAACAGTGGTCACAAAAAGCATCACAAAAATATGACGGATTTCTGAAGAATGATCTTGTGACAAATATTATCATCACATATCGATCACTAAAATGTCAAATCCGTATCGGTCACAAATTTCTCACAAACCTATTAAATATTATGACAAAATTATTTCGTCACAAAAATTTCATCACAGATGCTATGGTTTCTTGTAGTGTTTAAAACCCATAATCAATATCCTACATAGTTGTAATCGTGATCATTATAACTACTTAAAAGGTTACATGCCAATCACATGGTCTAATATACCATATACATATCACATGACCACTAATAGACAAAAAGACCAGCTTTAATTAAAATAACTAATATAAAATAAAATCTCCTATGTCAATCTCCTAAGCTTGAACATTTTGTCTTCTTGGTAAAAATTTGCACAACATCAACGTACATCTTAGCATTAATATTCTTGAGCTCATCTTCACTGATTCAAGTACTTTGACTAGCAACTTTACCCAACCATTTAACCAATAATCTTCTATAACTATTACCCCTACGAGAACTGACCTCTTTGACATTCAAAACATCTTCAATAACATTAGTAGAAACTCTAGGGTGTTGTATAAATTGATTAAAAGCTTCAGCTATGTCCATATCAAAACCCTCAAAAGAATATAAATTTGAGACATTTTGAACTTATTTTCTTTAGTATTTTGCAAGGTCCAATCTTCCTTGACTTGAGTTTGTGATAAGTGCCCTTAGGAAACCTTCCTTGTCTCAAGTGTACATGGACAAAGTCTCCTTCTTTAAAGTCTTTAAGAATGGAATGGAAAGATGTAAACATAAACTTTATCTAAGAATTACCTAGAACTAGTAAACGACATAATGCAATATGGATAATAGTGGATCGATTAACAAAATTGACTCATTTTTACCTATTAGAATGGACTACTCCTTGAAAAATTTGCACAAATTTATATGCTAGAGATTGTTTGAATACAAGGGGTTCCATCCTTATGTCATTTGGGAAAATTAACTGAAACCAAGCCCTTGGCCAAGTTCTAGTTCCTATACATTTTCCATAATATGCATTGAAAATGAAATTTGCTCGTGATTAAATTTCTTAGCAAAAGATATCGATATTTTCTTATAGTGGATCTTTGCCATTTCCACACTTTTTATATTTATTTATAACAAGTAATCTAACTATTTCAATTAGGGGCAACTATGATTTTTTTGTTTACTTTGTTTCAATATAATTGACCTAAGGAAATTTTAGTTTTTACAACTTAAGTTTTATTTTATGTGTTTTGCTTCAATTAGAAGGGACCTAAGGCAATTTTAGTTATTTTAATTTTGCGGAATTACCATGGATTCACTTAAATGTTTTGGTTCGTTTAGAGAATTCAATTCCTCTTGCTTCTCTCCATGTGATTCTTAAGAATATTTAATAAGTGGTTAAAAGATTTGGATAAATTTCTTCAATTAAGAAAAAGATTTGCAAGTAATCAATAAATTTAAGAAAAAAGGTTTCACACGAAGTAGAGGGAAATTATACTTTCAGCGCTAATTTTTCTTATTCAACACAAAGACCCCAATTTGACTTAATTAAGGACTTGTCCCCAAGAGTAGATAATGATTTTATAAAAATTTAAACGAAAATAATGAATACTTTTCTTCAATGGTTTAGTAATTACAACATGTAATAATGAAATTTAAAAAGTGAAGTCGGCTACAATGATCAGTATGCCTTTCCTATAAATGTTTTATTTAATAGACTAATTAACCAAAAAATAATTCCATGTGATAATACACCATATGTCTAACAATTTAGAAAAACGTATGCATAACATTAATTACCTTAATATAATAAAAATTATAAATATATTTTTTTTACAATTTGAATTACAATGAAATGTATTGAAAAAGCTCAAATGAAGTTTTTCTCCTAAAAAATTGAATTGTCTCTAAATAAAATATATTTTTTATGATAATAATATTTATTTAAAAATCTGATTATAGTTTATTATGTATTAATAAAATTTATATTTGTTGATTGAAAGATAATTCGAAAGAAAAAAAAGGAATGGTTACAAGAAGGGGAAGGAAAGGAAAAAAAGATGGTGCGCATCTGAACCATGTCAAGAGCAAATCCAAACTACTAAGGTCCAAGAGTACAACCTTTCTAGTTATAGGATCAGTTTTTTTGTCAGAATCTACCAACACCAAAACTTAGGTTTTAACCTAGTTCTAGCTCGAATTTGACGGTGGGACAAGAGGAGTCCGAATTCTAGTTCCAGTCTCGTTTGCCGAACTAGAAAGAATCAAGGATAATACAATATTAGTGTATTTTGATGCTAGAATCAGGGATAGAACTAATATAAATTCTCATTCGTTTGGCCAAAAGTAACTAGGATCAAATCAGGGATTGATCAAGAACCTAGTTTTTGGGTAGCCTTAAGTAGGGTTCAAATTCTCGAATTTTGGTTCTTGCTTTTCACAAGAATCAATCAACTCATGTCGACAAAGGAGAACATGCAATTGTTGCCAACCAAGTCACTCGGTTTTTCACGCAAACTCTTTTTTGCTTTTCTATCCTTACTTTTTTTTCTTCTTTCTATATTGTACAAGTGTTAAACATGCTGAAATCATTAAAACATTAACTATTATAATTAAATGCATTAAATATTAGGAAATTTTGGAAAAACATGTTTTATACATGTTATGAGTATATATAAAAAGTACATATATAAAAAAATTGTGTAACATATAAAATAATTAAATATTTGTTTATTATATAAATGAATAAGCACTTTAAAAACTACTATATATATACTTTAAAATTAAGTATTTTGAAAATTATACTGACATAAACAAAGTAGTATATTTGTTTATGTAAAAATAATAATGATGTTTAAAACTAATATATTAACTTACATTGTATAATAGCATATTGAATGTTATATGTTTTTAGTACTAAAAATTTATCATAATTTTAAATCAGTTCGAAATATTATATTTTTTAATAAATAAAAATTAACTTTCTTGTTCAATTGATTGAAAACCCCTTAAAACTAAATTGCCTAATTTTTTTTTTAACTTTACCATTACGAGAAGCTAACCAAACACAAAATGAGTAATTATCTATCTAATCCCTTAATTCTTAGTAACTATTCAAAACTGTAATTATATTTGTCAAACACTATAGAAAAGTTATGCACGACCAAGAACTTAATTTTTGTTATAAGACATTTGAGATAGCTATTATTTTTTGGGCGACCAGGTTCCAAATTTTAGCAAAATCCATTTGGTACTTTGTGCTGAAAAGTTATTTTTTGAGTTGGCATATTGTTTTCTGATATATTTTATATTCAGTTTCCAATGCTTAATGCCAAGAAAAGAAGGAACATTAGCAATTGTATTAATAATGCCTTGAATCTGAATCCAGTTGGTCCCCCTACATAGTCAGGCGCTTCAGCAGAATTCCCCTACGGGGGTCTCGCTGTGGGGGGTCAAGGGGGGGATCCAGGCCTGCGGGGGTTGCAAGGGGGCGGAGCCTCCTGAGCGAAAATTTTTAGGGGTATTCTGTTTGTGATTCGGATTTGATTTATTTTCTTATCACGAGATAGGTGTCTTATTTTTAAGGGATTTATTTAGAGTCTCAGTCCGTATGTAATTCCTATTATCTGTCAAAGGGAGTGCCTAAATAAACTCCCTAGGGGTCTAGACCGACAGATATCCTTGTAATCATCATTATTTCATAACAAAGAACAGTCGTCGTTTTTTCTCTTCGTGTTCTTCTGTATTTCGTGCGATCCCCCTCTCTCTCTTTTCGTAACAAATTGATTGTTTGGAGCCTATGTTAAGAATTATGGACACATAAAAATAGAGGAGGATCATATAAGCATGAAAAGTAATGATGCAGTTGTGCCACTTAAGTATTTTTACATTCTTAAGAAACAAATATGTATTCACTAAACAAGTAAAAAAAATAAAAATAAAAAATGTAATTAGTATTTAATCATTGACGTAAACAGCATTTTTAACATTACAAAAATTTGATAAAAAAGGTAAAAACTAAATAGTTATTTACTTAATTATTCATTAAAAATTATAGTACTTCCTGAAGACATTTTTTCGAAAGAATATATAATTTGGTCATACATCTGTGTATAGCTTTTTATACTAATTACATAATATGGCTTACTTATACACAATTATTACTATGCCTTTATGCTAAATAATTAAGATTTACCATGCTATTGGCAAGATATTTAAACAATAATACAAAACATGTAAGGTTAATGTATCAATTTTTAATTTTTATTATTTTATGCTATATTTTTTAAAAATTTATGAATTATCACATTCCAATTAAAATTATCATATTTATATTATTAGAAAATAGTTCTTGTTCTTGTATAAAACCAAATATAATTAAAAAATTTCAATATTAATTCATTACACTTTGTCAAACAAATATCAAATAAGAATTTAGTGCCCCAGTCTGAATCCATAATGATTAAAAATTATAAAAGTGAAGAAATATGAGAAATGAAACTATATTAATATATTTTGCAAGAAAAATTTTGAATTGAATTAAAAATTATGATAATTTATTACTATTTAACAACATACTAACGTAATATAATAAGTTATCTCCTAAAAATTAATAAAATAATAGATGAATAAAAAGTTAACTTTGTTTATAAACTTTAATGTACAATAATTATATTCTTATTCCTAATATATATGTATATATATATATATATATATATATATATATACGGACAAAATGAATTGATTAAAATATTAGTGATATTATTCAAAGTAAGTGATTAATCATGCAACTACTTTTACTATTTATCTTAAAGGATACAAAAAAATACTATAAATATAATCCACATTGTGGTATAAATTAATTTTATTTCAATATTAGTTTTGTATAGGTTTCAAAATTAATTAACTAGTGACGATTTTTTGTGGGTTTAAATTTTTATTGACTCATTCGGAAAGGATGACCATTTTAACTAAAAGCAATATTTTAGCAGAATCAATATAAAATTAATACTAAAATTCATCTGAATTAAATGTAAACTAAAATATTATTTATTTTCTGTAAAAAATATTTTTGAAGTTAATGCAATTACTACTACCTATGTTTTTCATACTACCTCATAAAATCTTTATCACAGTAATAATTCATCGTATTAAAATAAAATTAATATACATATATGTACAATGAATAAAGATGTATTTTTTATTATAATTAGTAACTAAATATATTATTTATTATTATAATATAAACTTGCTTCCCTATATAATTAATTGGAGTATTATTCCACCTTTGGATATTAATAATGTTATCGCTGATAATGATTTGTATTTGCTAAAAGGATAATGTGTTGGTTATGAAAATAATGAGTAGTGTTCTTATAGTTGAATAACTATTTCTTCATGTTACAAAATACATATATGAATTTTACATTGAGGACCGACTTTGAACATTCTTTTTTTTTCTCTAGTAATAAATGCTAGTTCTATAATGATTGTGTTCAACATTCTTGCACTTTTACTGCTAATAATCTCTATCATATTTTCATTCCAATAATAATATAATCACTTGTAGTTTTGATAATATATCATTATGAGTTCAAAGTCACCAAACTCCTAACACCATTGAGCTACATACAAAGAAACAACATCGATATGGGAAAAACTCCTAACAAGATTTTTATGATGTCTTTCATACAACTCTATTTTTATTATGTGTCTGGACTTTCCATTTATATTTTTTATATGCCTTGTTTTTTACCATTGCATTTAAAGTTATTGGAACTATAGCCTTTGGGAAACTAGAATTTTTAATAATGTTACTTATCCCTTAGGTTTCTTTCTTGCCTGTGATAGTGCTCCAAACTCAAATGACATGGTAGAGTCGACTATGTATATATACTTCTTTGAGCCCCAAGAAACTGTACCCCCATCAACCATGAATATCCATCTACTTATTGAAGCATAATTTTTGGTTTGATTCATCCAATTGGCATTCAAATATCCTTCTAATATTGAAAGACTTTCCTTATATTGTAAACAATAATCAACTTCCTCTAAGTAAACACTATGGATTCCTTGTCAATAGTCAAGACTTGGATTACTAGTATACTAACTTCACCTTCCTACCATATATGCAATATTAGGTCTTGTACAGGTAGGTCATGACATACATTAAAATTCCAATAGCTTTTGTATTTTAATGTTGTGCTATTCAACAACTTGTAATAGGTACCAATTGGATACATTTATCACATCATAAAAGACAAATGCTATACTCATTTCTTATTGCCCTTGTGCTAAGGATTGCATTACCAAATATAAGGCATATCATCCACATATAAACATATTATGACACTCTTTCCATTATGAAAATTGCTATATACACATTTGTTTGCTTCATTTATGTTGAACTCATTTGTAAGAAAATTTCATCAAACCTTTTGATGTCATTGGTTAGTGCTTGCCTAAGTTCATAAAAGGATTAATTAATTTATACACTTCGTACTCTTCATCAGAAATCACAAACCCTCGTAGTTATTTGATACCAAACATCTACGAATGCTATCTTAACAACCATTTGATGAACTACAAGATTATATATGGAGGCGAGGGCCATAAGCACTCTTATTGTAGCAACTCTTGCAATAGGTGCATATCTATCAAAGTAATCCACCTTTTGTGCATCCTTGAGAAACCAATGTCGCCTTAAATTTGCTTGTGATTTCATAGATCACCATTTGCCTTTTTTAAAGTCCACTTGCAACAAATACCATCAAAACCAAAGCGGAAGATCTAATAATTTCTAAGTATTATTAGCCATTAAATACTCCATTTCATTTTGAATGACTTTCTTCTAGTAGTCCACATCTCATGATTTCGAGGATAACCTTCCATATTATAAGTTGTAACATTGTGAGATTTTCTTCTAATAGTCCACATCTCATGACTTTCTTCCTGTGATGCATCATTACTAGACGCATCATTAACATGTTCATCAATGTAAATATTTTACATAATATATTGGAATCATTTTTGTTTAGAGGTTCCATCCCTTAATTTAACTATTGTATTGATGAGATTGCTCATTTATGAGAAAATTATATGACATGCTATATTTGGCATAAACCAAGAATATGCATTCAAATTCCTTTGTCACCTAACTTTTTTTTTCATTTTGGGTTCAGGAAACTGAATGATTGCTCTATAGCACCATACCCTAAGGGGGCGTGTCCCTACAAGTAATCTTTTTTGGATTACTAGTAATCTTAAGTTAAATTACTTAGTCCCATCACATTGCCTTGTTTATTTTATTTTAATTTGTAGGTAATCTGGATTGTCTGGTAATGCAGATTGTCTGTAAAGTAGCAATCCACATTGATTAGGAAGTGGGTGTCCATTCAGATTGCCATTCAAATGACAATCAATTTTTATTTTCTTTACATTCTTATCCTTTCCAATCTTAGACAAATAAAATATGAAAATAATACAAATAAATTATATAACAACAGAAAAAATATTATTATAATCATTATTATTATCATAGTTAATAATATTAAATTATTTGAATATTATTTTATTATTATTATTATTCACATGAATTACATATTATTATTAGTTAGTATTTTAAATATTATATATATTCATTACCATTATTTCCATTTGAAAAACATATGAAATATTTATATTTATATTTATTTAACTTATTAATTTTATGATTTTATTTGAGTTTTTATCAAGATTATGTAATATTTAACTTAATAGTAATGATAAAGGATATTTTAATAAAAGTTGCATAGTGCAATTTGAATTGCTAGAAAGATTACTTGTACATAGTAAACAAGGTAATGCACATTGCTGATAATATAATAGGTGACAATCTTTCTGTCAGGTAATGCAAATTATTGGGTAATATAAAAAGGTAATGCAATAAATGCCCCCTTAAGGTACTTCAAATTGTTCTTATTATTTGAGAGGTCATATGGGATTGTTATATTCCCTTTGGTTTGGGATGCTATTTAATATGTGACAAGTTGTTGATAATGTAACACTCGATCGTCTAGGAGAAAAAAATTGAATTATTAAAACTAAATCAGAATCAAAATAATTAAAATAAAACAAATCTTGGTGGGAGATGAAAACTTACCTTATCGAAAGGTTATAACAAACTCCCTCTATTTACATCTCTCCTCCATCCCTCATAACAAAGTTTAGCCCTACTTGTCACCTTCCTCACGTCTCCCCACGTGTCCTCACGTCCAGGAACCTAGGAGCACGCTATCGGACGCCGGAGAGATTGTCGGAGATGAGCTCGAGTGAACCAAGGTGAACAGCAACAATGATTGAGTTTTCTCTCCAATGTTTTTTGCTGCTATTTTCCTAACTCGTTTTCTCTCTGCTTTCTCCACCAAACCGCGCGACCAGGGGTGAACAGGAAGAGGGGAGGATGACCTTCGAAGTTGAGGGTCCATTTGGGACTATCGGCGACGAGGACGAACGAAACGAAAAGTAGAGGAAAAATCATAGGAAAGAGAACAGCGGTAGGTGGATCAAACTTTAGATCAATTTTAACAATAGATTTGCATGTTTAAGGACTCACGTAGAGCTTAACATCATCTTCTATTTACTCTTCATCGATTCATGTATTTACTTCACGCATAAGAGGTTTATTCCAGCGGAACCGCACAAAAGAACATGAAGTCGCGATCATGATTTCGCCGGAATCAGAGAACTCGGCCTGAGTTTTAGAGAACCCAGCCCGAGTGTGATACTATCGGGCAAAAATAGCATCGAGCCCGACCCGGGTTCTTCGCTGCTCGGTCCGCGCCATCACCGACTGTGCGTAGGAATCGAAACCTGGCCCGGGCTCCAAGTTCCGATAGGGACACACAAGTTCGATCCATACTCGACCCGAGTTGGGCCGAGAAATCGCTCATTGAAGAACCCGACCCGGGTCCGACCCAATCCGGCTCTAGTTCTGTCGAGATGTGACATTGTGATATGCTTTCATGTTATTGTTATTTTAATGTTGTTCCATGATGTTTGTTACGTCTGAGTTACTAATAGATTGATCTATAGGATAGTATTGCATTGCATGATCAAAAATCTCAATCTGGGTGAAGACGAGAACTTAAATAATTAATAAAATAAAAGCTTGAGTGCCCATTTTATTGATGGGAGCTCATGGCATTATTTTCACCACATTGTTGGGGCACTGGCTCTGCCTTGTCCCCATTCACGATTTATTCTCATCGTGTGATGAAAGAGGATACCCTCTCCTATAGCGAGGATGACTTGTCTGATGTGTACAATCACTGGCCTCAAGAAGTACATGGCACCTCATTATAACCAAAACGTTCATTGATGACATTGCACAGATGACATTGATCCAGAGCATCGATTCGCCTTTCATTGTACGTTGATCTTATCCATAGCATGGCATTGACTTTATTCCCTTGGTTACCCTATTGCTTCCTATGCCTTTTTGTTCCATGCTTATATATTGTTAATCTTTATCCATTGGTTTATTATCCACTTATTGGGCTGTGAAGCTCACGGTTATTGCTTTCCCTGCATTAATCCTGTAGGTAATGATGATAATCAAGGATGAGCTACGACTGATGACGTTCATGATGGTTCAGTGCACATATGGTGTCTTATTATTATTTTTTTCGTTGTTTTTAATACTTTGAGTTCATGTTATTAGGCTTCCACACTATTTTGATATTAGTGATGTCATAGCTATTTTTGAATTATATTAAAGATTATTATTTGGATACCTATTTTTATTTTTGTTTTTATTGATGTTATTTTTAAGTTTTTTTTTTCGATGGTTGAACAAAGGCCGGAGCTCGGGATACAAACTAACTCAAAAGTAAATTAAAGAAGACCCAAAGCATCTATGGTGGAGGACGGGATGAGGATATCCCAACGATGTCGCCGAAGAGGATGGACCCTGGCAGTTGGAGGTGAGGCTATCAAATGTAAGCCTACTCTATGGCAGAGCGAGCGCTTCACGAGCCAGTCAGCTGCTTGATTGGCCTCGCGAAAGGTGTGAAGAACTTTTATATCCCAGCATCTTCTTAAGAGTTGACGAATCGATTTCACGAGTTCAGCGATGTGTGGAGCATGTGTTAATTGTTCATTGATCATTCGCATTGTATCTTGAGAATCAGATTCAAGGAGAATCTGCGTGAAGCCAAGACGCCAAGCTTGCTCAAGGCCCGCTTTGGCTCCAATTAGTTCCGCTTCGATGATGCTGCTGGAATCTATGTGGTGGGTAAATCCAATGATCCATTGCCCTCCTGAATCTCGGAGTACACCCCCGACACTAGCGAATCCGTTGCATGAGATGGCACCGTCAACATTGCATTTGATCCAGCCTTCAGGAGGTTTTTCCCACTTGATTTCTTGGCATGTAGCGGCAACTCGACGTAAATTAGTGTACCATGCTGCAGCTAAATTAACCTGCGACATTGCACGATTGATCACTCCAGCGGCATTGTATGGGAACACAACACCTTGGTCGAGCTTTTATTTTATTTTGGTCAAAGGATCGATCAAAGTCAAGGTTTTGGTCAAGGTATATCATTGTTAGTAGCGACCCTCGGGTTGGATCTTGTCATGTGGCAAGGGCGATTTGGGGCTGTTACAAATAAATAAGTATCTCAGTGTTTGATCTCTAGAAAGATTAAATAGTGATAACATGGCATTAACCAAATCTACCACCATCTTATTTTTTCTTTCATCCATCCGATTATGTCGTGGAATATAAGTTGCAGTAGTTTAATACATAATATCGATGGACTCAAAATACTTTGATTTATAATACTCTCCACTTATGATATTAGGCATTTAATTAGTTGGAGTTAGACTTCAGTTTTGAAGATCTTGACTTATCCAACACCTCATCTTTTGAATGTAATAAACATAGGCAACAAAGTGAGAATATGATGCAGGATAGATAAGAAAGATTCTATTAGTTATTATTGTTAATTTATCTTTTAGAACTTTATGTTATTGTCAATTATTATTCTTATTTTATCTTTCTAAATTTAGATTATATATCTTTGATTTTATTGTAAAATTCTTTTAAAATAGGCACAAGCTCTTTCATTATTTGTAGTTTAATTATTATCCAATTACTCTATAAAGTTGTGTGGTTTTCTTTCTCCGTGAATTTCGAGTCTCGGTGGATTCTGAGGATATCAACATCTTTCAGTATTTGTTCGAAAATTATAATATCCTCTACTTTACAATCCCTCGCTATGTAAAGTGGTATAAGAGACTTTGAGGAGATTTACCTCTTCATATCTATGCTATCCTTCTCTCGAAACATTTATTTCTTATTTTATTTTTTTATTTGTTATTATCCTTCATAACCAAATTGATCCTTCATTTTTTGTTTTATATATTTTGTTATCTCCAAGTGACTTTCCTTGTCCTTTTTCCTTTTCTTTTCCTCCCATTATGTGCTAGTTATTATCTTATTTTTTAAAATTTTTGTTTAACTACCAAGATGAGGTTAGAGCCACCTTCATTTAATGGATACTTTGATATCGATGAATTTTGAAACTAGTTTTCTTAGATTGATCATTTTTGGAATATTCTAGAATATCGACAAGCCAAATTAGTGGACAACAAATTTACAAATAGATCACTCAAACATTCATAAACGACTACGATCTTGTCATCACAAGAAACCTATTGACATGACGAAAGATGATGGAACCACTTGTTGAATAGTTTTTGCCTTTAAAATATTGTTATCTTATTTTTCAGCAATTAAACAAACATTTGCGAGAGAGGCAAAATTTAATAAAAAATTCCAAATTAATTTGGGAAATATTAAGAATTCGATTGAGAAGGTTCAACAAATATTGGAGAATATAATCAATCAAACATTAGAGACTCCATCATATTCTGTGCAATTATGTGAAGGAAGTTATGCCTACTCTAATTGAAGAGTTACAAGAGACCATTGAAAATATCATAATCGATCCAAATAAGGAAGAGTTTGTTACTTTCAATTTCTTTCCTGAGCAAAAAGAGGACAAATTCATTAAGGAGTTTGATGAAAAGTTGGGGGTTAAATCCATCAGCTAACCAGAGATGATTGTCCAAATGATCAAGTTGACTTGATATGCATGAGTTTCAATTGTGACAACTCAAAAAAAAAAAAAGAACATAAACTAATGGGCCTGTAACAGCCCATTAACCACAACTTTAATTAACCTAACTCTAAACCCCTCTCTCCTTTTCACCCATCACCGCACGACACCCTTATTTCCCCACACAAAAAGCACCTCCTCTCTCTTCCTCCTTTCTCTCCTCACGTACAGGGATCAAATGCATCCCTCCATGCCCATTGCTCCATGCACGCACCTCCTCAACCAGGGAGCACCATAAGGAAAGAGCATGCTGAAGCACATACGCCGTGGAGAACACAACAACAAATCGACAGAAAAATAAATCAATCGTGCTTAACAGGTGGGTGAATTAAAATCACCTTGCATAAGTTGGATACATCGGTTTATCCTGTTTCTGAACGAATCATGTTACACAAATCAAAGATTATGGAAGCCTCACGAAAAGAATCGGATTGCTTTGTTCTTCTTGATTTTGTGATTGTTTGATTGACTTCTTGTAGGAAACTGATTTCTATTATTGTTGATCTGCTTGAATGATTGTTAGGATGTAGGATTTAAGTTATTATCATATTCGGCCATGGATTGAAGAAATTTTCGTGTTGAAATCAGCTAGAATCCGCCGCCGTCATGGCGATGCCATCTCCCTGGCACGCTCGTGCCGCCTCCGTCACGGCCATGCCACCTATCTGGCATGCCCATTCCATCGCTCGACAACGCTAAGTAAAAGATCGGTCGGCTCCAGTCGACCGAGCTATCAACCCGTCACGGCCATGCCACCCCATTGGCACACCCGTGCCATGACTCGATTCTTAGCTGAGCACCTAAGCACAGAACCGGTCGATCGATCCCTTTGAATTGATCGATCACCCTCAAACATCATCACGACCGTTCCCACTTATGGAGCTACCCCACCAGCTTGACCATGCCATTCCCATCGGCACGACCATGCCACTATGTTGTCACGGCCGTGCCAGGCTACAAACATGCCCTTTTTACGTTCATCCTCTTTCTTTGATTTTGATCTGATCATTGCCTGTTTACCTTATGATTAAGCATGATTATGATTGATTTTAATGCCATATTCCCCACTGACATCCATACCTGATTAAGACATGAATCATTTTAATGATTTACTCTCATACTAATCTTTTGGTCTCCAATGCATGAAGTACAAGAATAACAATTTTCTAAAGTGATTAATAAGATAAGATGAAAGATGAATAATGGATTGCCAGTCCAAGATAAGTGTCTCAAGATAAGAGTCGCTCTCTTGGTCATGATTTGATCACTCATTAACCCGCATACAACTGTATCATTTGCTCGGCATACTCCAAGAATCTAAAGGCACCTAAAGTCACCCTGATTGTTCTAAGCATGATTTAAGATTAAGAAACATGGATAAATAAAGCAATCATGTTTTAAGTATGGATAAGTAAAGCAAGCATGAATTCCAAGTCAAGTTATTATCAATACTTATGTCATGATTCTCAAGCATGTCTTCGAGTCCAAGTTTATCAAGTATTATATGATTGTACTGATTATCGATGTCTATTTATCATCCACATTATGATTTATGATGATCTCATGCTCCACCGTCTGTCAAGATAAGTACTCTGATTTAATCCTGATTTCTCTATTCAGGTTATGCATTGTATATTTATGTGGTTCCTCACTAGGCTATAAAGCTCACGGGAGGATATCCTCCCCTGTGTTTGATTTTCACAGGGCCAGGTTAGTGGTGGTGTCGAGTTGGTGTGCTGCGACGATGTGCGGGCGACTATAAAGAACATGAATAATAGGGCCAAATTAGTTACTTATTTTTTCTTCTGCATTTATGAACCTATGCTGTAAACCTTATGATATTCTTTTAGAGATGATGTAGACATCTAGAACTTCTACAACTTATATTATCTTTCTTTAGTTTTATTCTTTCTTCCGCTGCGTGTCTCATTTGTTAACTGAGATATGGTCAATAAGATGGTCAAAGTCATAGCGTTCCCAAGTTGATATTTGCCATATGGTGTGGGTCGATTTGGGGGCGTTACATCAATTGACACTAATGATTTTTCTTTTGCAAATTGCATTTTCAAGTGATAGGTTGAGAAAGAAGACAAGACCACGATGAAATGTGAAGAATGTTCCTCCATATTTAATTTTTGGAGTTCGAGGTCGAACTCTTTGGAAAAAAGAGAGGCTGATGTAGGATAGATGAGATAAATTTTATTAGTCATTATTGTTATTTTATCTTTTGGATTTTTATGTATTGTCGGTTATTATTCTTATTTCTTCTTTCTACATTTTAAATTATTTTTTATTATATGGTAAAATGCCTATAAAATAGACATAAGCTCTTTCATTATTGGTAGATCAATTATTATCCAATTATTCTATAAACTTGTGTTGTTTTCTTTCTCGATGGACTCTGATATTCTGAGTTTATGAAGCTATTAATGGTGCTTTGAATATCATCTTTCGAAATTCGTTTGAAAATTGTAATCTCCTCGACTTTATGATTCCTCGCTAAATCCATGGAGACTAAGAATTCATCGAAAAAGAAAACCACACAAGTTTATGAAATTATTGGATAATAATTAACATATCAATAATGAAAAAAGCTTATGTCTATTTTATAGACATATTACAATAAAATCTAAAATAACTAAAATGTAGAAATATAAAATAAGAATAACAACTAACAAAAACCTAAATTTTTTTAAAAAATAAAATAACAATAATACTAATCAAAACTATCTTATCTATCCTCTATCAGAATAATCATGTATAAAAAGTGATAATATATTTCTTATTACTTAATGTAGGCCAACCATGCAAATAACATATTAGAATGTGTTCAATTTCAAGACTATGGAAGATTTTTTCGTAATAAAAAATTATTTTTCAAGTAATCTTAGTAAGTAATACGATTTTTTTTGTTTTATAAACATATGATATTAAATTATTATTCATCAAAAGATTTAATTTTCTATAATTAACAAGTCCTTAATCTTTGATGTTAAAAATTCAAAGGTGTGATAATAAAAGAAGAAATGATTTTATAATAATTAATAGGAGTATTCCAAAGTACATTTAATTTGAACATGTTATTATTCCATTTCATTTGGTTTTGCAAATATACAACCTCTGGATATAATAATTTTATCACTGATATGGTACCAAATTTTATTACTTAAGAAATAATATTTTGGTTAAGAAAATAATGGAAGGTTCTATAAGTAGTTTTTTTTATATTTTGTAGATACTATGTTTCATCTTAAAAATTATACATATGAATTTTACATTTAGGGCAGACTTTGAAATTTGTTTATTAATTATATAATTGGACTTTAATACTGACTAAATGAAGATTTGTCATTTTGAATAGACAAAGTTATTCATAGTTTATTGTGACATGTATTTTACATACATGGCTAAGAGGTTAGTTATGAAAAGTAAACAGTTGAGCATGGGCAAGAAATTCATGTACAATGTTCAAGGGTGTGCAAATCTATATATTAGGTTGTGAAGTTTACAATTAGCCATACATAGAGCAATACATTTTATAATGTTAAAAACCTTACACTAGTTGAAATAATCGCAAGCACATGGTCTATCAATTGTTGCACTTAGGATATCAAATCCACAAGGAGAAAGAATGTTATCACTAGACAAGAGATAAATATTCTAACTATATATAACTAACTAACTAATGAAAAATATGGGAACTCACGAATTTGCAGTGATGAAAAAGAATCTATAGATATTATATTTTTGGTATATTGCGTAATGAATATGTCAAAGAAAATAACTAATGGAAACATAAATGCATATACAAAATCAGTAGAAGAAGGTATTTTTTGGGGGGCTAGTTTCGTGACATCCACACACACACACACACATATATATATATGTATGTATTCAAGGCATTCACAAGTCAAGATAATAGAATTCATACCCCGCTCTACGGCTGAGCTCTCACTATAATAGCATTACATGATTCAAATTTGCCTACTCTTGCAGAGGATATTCCCTCCGAGTCTTCTCCACTCAAGACTCTTAGAAAGAAACTAAATAATAAAAATTACTAACACTTGTTGGATTAGTCTATATGCAATGTTTCGAGAAACACAATCACAAAAAATGTTATAGAAAGGAAATGACATCACAATCCAAATTCTAGCAAGTTAACTCTCTCTTAAGGTGATAGTCTATTGATGACATAGATTGAATGTATGAAAAAAGATATCTTAATGTCTAAGTCGATCAATAATGCAAATTATACTTGTGATAATGTATTAAAAAGTAAGAGTCAATAGAATGAAAATAGATAGGATGCTAAGTTTAAGGACTAAAGAGTTTAAATCTGTTAAAACAGGATGAGCTCCAATCCTTCTCGCCGGAGATTGATCGGTGGGGAGAAAAAAAGCAAAAGAAAGATTGACAAGAGGAAGAAGAGGACGGCTATATTCAAAAGTAAAATTGATTACAACCGACTCAACACTGCTACAGTACCCACAAGTCTATTTATACTAATCACTAACCGACATACAAGAATTAAAACCGTGCACATACAGTAATAGTAACATTGTTACTACAATGCAATAACAAGAAACTAAACTAATAACACTGTTGATGGGTTTTCCTCTTTGATGACTGAGCTATAGCAAGCAGATGCCTATGCCACTTTGCCAGAGATGACATGGTCTTCAACACTCCCCCGCAAGTTGACACTGGAAGAAGCTTGGACAGTGACAACTTGTAGAAAGTCATCGTCAGCGGCAAAATGAATGGTTTGTCGAAATTGTAGATCATTTGTTGAACACCAAACACCCAATGGAAGGCAGCCACGATCCATCACCAAGAAGGCGACTTGAGAAAAGCTTTGAATATGGTTCCATTGCCGAAGAAGAGTGACGACCTTAGGAACTCTTTGAACGCTATTCCATCGCCGGTGACCTAAGGACCGTTTTCAATGGAGCTTTCCATCATCGACGATGTCCATTGCAACCAGAATGCTTTAGCAGAGTCTGAAACTCGTTCTTCAGCTTCAGCAGACAACATGGATTCCTTCGGCACAACATCACAGCGATGACAATGCCATGGTAGTTGATGGCAGGAAGAACCCAGACAACGTCAACTTGAAGACGTTATGCACGACAACGATGAAGGTGCCAACATGAAAATGACAAAGAGAACCAACCAGAAGCAAATAGAGAGAACTTAAAGAACGACTAAAAATGAAAAACAAAAAGACAACTAGGAACCAAGAACGGAGAACATTTTAGAGGACGATGCTCGGAGAATCATGATCAGAGAAACAAAGATTATTAGAAAGAAGAATTGAGATAAAGACGAGAACCAGAGAAGACGTCCGACGATAATGCCGATACAACGAAAGTTAAGCTCCGATCGACGATCGCCACTGAAAGCGTTCGACAATAATGCCAGAGTGCAAACGATGATGCTAGATCACAGAATGATTTGATCGGCAACAACCATAGCACCATTGGAAATATTGAAGGAAGAAATAGAGACGATCGGAGACAAAACCATCTCCCGATCTTGAAACACAGAGCACAGAGAAGACATCTAAATGGAAGAATCAAGGAAGAGAAACTGACGAATAGGAAATCAAGAAGAAAGATTCGCAAACGAAGAACTAGAAATAAGATCGGAGAAATGGGGGAATAAATGAAGAACAAGATCTCCGATCAGTAGCCAGACAAGAGAAAAACGTAGATGCGGATGCAGATGCCGCTCGACGTCGAACTTGCCGACCTGCAGCAGCGCACGATGAAGACCTCGACCAGATCTCTTCGGCCAAGACCAGATCGGCGTCGACCACTGCCAGATCGGCACTGGCCGGGACTTTCTAGAGCCATGACCGGTGACGAAGCAGGCGATGAAATAGGAGCTCAAGTGGATCGACGGAGCCTAGGCTCTAATACCATGTTAAAATAGGATGAGCTCCAATCCTTATCGCCAGAGATTGATCGATGGGGAGAAAAAAAGCAAAAGAAAGAGAGTGACAAGAGGAAGAAGGCGACAACTATATTCAAAAGTAAAGTTGATTACAACTGACTCAACACTGCTACAGTACCCACAAGTCTATTTATACTAAATCACTAACCGACATACAAGAATTAAAATGGTACACATACAGTAATAGTAACATTGTTACTACAATGCAATAACAAGAAACTAAATTGATAACACTGTTGACAAGTGTTCAGATGCTTATGCCACTTTGCTGGAGATGATGTGGTCTTCAACAAAATAAATACATATGAATGAGCTACACTATCTCAGAAACAAAATTATAGAAAATTACAAACAACTCTTTACTGAATGGAATTCTATCATTGCAGAAAATTACAAACAAAAATGTAGAATCAGTTGATAAAATAGTAGAACATGCTGGTGCTCCTCCATGTTACCCTCTCTAAGAACTCTAATGATCGGCTTCTTCCCCCACCCCCTCGCCGCACTATTAGATTTTCTTCTTTTATAGAAATCCCTCGTTAGCTTACATGTCACCTCCTTCTCCTAGAAGGAAGCTCCAAAAGTTTGGCAGTTTGATTCATTTGAATAAGGTTTTAGTGTTTTGTTTTCTTCTGGCGCAAATTCGTGTGTGGTTATGGTCTTTATAGTGTTTACCTTCACCTTTTTCCTCCCTTGAGAGCTTTAGAAGGAAAATGAAAACAAAGCAACATCATTTGACTCTTAAAAACTCCATAAGTTGCAAACTCAATGGCTACAAAATATTAAATAGGAGATGCTACAAACTGTATTAAAATAATGCTTTAGTTTAAAAAGGATTTTAAAATAATGTTCAAAATACTTTGTGAAGTATGATATATGTGCATATAAAAATAGACATTCTTATCGAAAAAAATAAGCATTAATGTTTTACAAACTTAGACTTTTGTTTGTTCTCAAGCAAATAGTAGAAAAATAAAAGTACATGAAATGCATTTTAGCTTTACCAAAGCACAATTATTAAGCCACGGCTTAAGAAAATAAATTTTGAGAAAATATAATAATTGTTCTATAACTTGGAATAGCACATCGGATGCTATGGGTGTTGTGCAAGGTTAACATGTTATAACTCGACTTCTTAAGTAAGCAGGTTAGCGGAATTGACATGTGAAATAAGGAGAGCTTTTGCACAAATAAATTCTACTAGACCAAGGACATAATAAAGCTTATAATAGAATAGGCTTTAGTGTTCTTGAGTTTTATTTCATACCCCATACGCATAAACTAATCAATGACTCGATCAATAGGAAAAAAGTTTATAAATTTCTTAGTCTTACAAAAGTCTATGTTAGGGAAGGATGCAATTAGCTTTGGTTCACAAACAAAGTCAGATTAGTGTGATAATGGTTCTAAAAGATGCACATTTATAATGGTTCAAAAGATAATTATAGTATGTTGCTAACTAATGATGCTGATCTATCTCTAGCATTGTTTAGACAGCAATAATAATGAATTTGGTAAAATTTTTCAAATTATCCATTAAGCACAAATCTGCATAAAACTTTTAAATTATACATGCATATTTGTGGGGCTATGAAAGCATATATAAAGCGATGTGATTTAATTAGGAAGGTATTAATGGATTCAAAAAGTGAAAAAATATACTAGGGAAAAAAGGTTAATGTAACACCCGAAAAAGAAAAGTTTGAATTAGATTGAGAAGAAATGGCCAGCAAGGAGATAATGGTAGAATCCCTTGGGATAATAACAGGGCAAATAAAGAGGGGGATGATGACAATTAATGGGAGGAGAAAAATTCGGATCTGAGGGGTTATGAAAAAAAAAATCAAACAACTAAAACTCTTTTCCACCCCAAATGGGAATCTATTCGTTATTTTCCCCATTTGGCTGTCCACTCCAAGGTCAAAACTTGGTTCATCTCTGGTAAAGGCAGTCGAGCTCTGCATTCCCTCTTCACACTTGTTGGTATTCTTTGCTACATCTCCTCACAGCACCCTGACTTCGGCTGTCCTATAGGTGAAGGTCGGCCGAACGAGTTACATCGACATCAGGGACGAGGAGGAGGGGAGCAAAATGCCTTATAGATCAGTACAGCAAGGATAAACATGGAATCAGGTGGGTGATTCCTAAAATCAACTTGCATGACTCTAATTAGTTTTGATCCGAAATAGTTAATCAAGTTTTCGATCAGATCTGCCTTCTACTCCATATGGTCGTATAAGATCCATGTTTTACATGCAAGATGACATTTGAATGATAAAAATGATTTTCCCACTGGTTGTTGTGTGAATGTTATGATTTGTAGTGCATATAAATCACATCATATTTTCTGATCTATTATTGTGATTGTATCCCTACATAGTTAGTGTGTAGATATGTCATTCTATGTTATTTACGTCATGTGTTCTTTATGTACTGGTAGAATATTATGCCTGCTATCTTATAGAAACTCTCGACATTCTAAGAAACATAAGAACCCGGTCCGGATTTGTATGAACCCGGCCCAGGTTCATACAGAAAATGACCATGTAGACTGGCTTTACGGCTGTGCTCATGGAACTTGGCCTGGGTTACCCTGAACTCGATTCGGATTAACGAGCGATACGTCGGTCGACCTCTCAATAGATAGGTCAACCTCTCAGCTACTGACCCGGGTTTCTCTAAATCTGACTCGGGTTTGTTTCACGTCGACCCGGACGTTGTGTGGCACTATTCATGAACCTAACCCGAGTGTCGATTACACTCAGTTCGAGTCCATGCTATGAACCCGGCCCGGATCACCTTGTACTTAAATCTGTTCTTCCACTGCAAGAGGGTCTGATTGGGATTGTTTAATGTATTGTGGCATCCGATACTCAATTCCATGTTTTTCTTGCTGATTCCGAACCTGATTTGAAACCCATCTGCTCATGTACATGCTTCGCTCATTCTATATTATTTTGTCGAGATTTGATTTCGTCCTGATCTATGACAAGAACTCTTAGATTGATTTAATACATTATGGATCTATCAACCCTCATGTTATGACGAACCACGAAACATAAGACTCCCAAAGTGATTTATAAGATAAGATGAAAGATGAACACTGGGTTGCCAGCCTATGCCACCATGACCCACACAAAGCTGTATTGTTTCACTTGGCATTCCCCATAAAGAATTTAAAGGCACCTAAAGTCACTTGATTTCTAAGCATGATTCAAGATTAAGAAGTATGGATAAGTAAAGCAAGTATGAACATTAAGTCAAGTTATCATTATTATTTATGTCATGATTGTCAAGCATAGCATTGATTCAAGCCTATCATGTATCATGTGATCTTACTGATTATTGATATCTGTTGACTTTCCTTATTCATAATCTATTATGACTCCATGCCCAATTTTCTAATTAAGATAAGTATTCATCATCATTTTTTATTTATGCTATTTAGAGTTATGCATTGTATATCTTTATTGGTTTCTACTAGGCTGTAAAGCCTATGGGAGGACCTCCTCTTCTGTATTTGATTTTCATAGGGTCAGGTCAGTGATGGTGTTGAGTTTGTGTGCTATGATCAAGCGACGATTATGCATATAAACCAAAGGGCCTAGTTATTTATTTTATTTCCGCATTACGAATGATGTAATCATTATGATATTATTATCTCGAGATCATGTTAGAGACACTTTGATTTCTACAATTTTTTATCACCTTTCGCCTTTATTCATTATTCTATCTTTTCTTTTGCTGACATGTCATGTTTATTGACCGAGTCTTGGTTAATATTGTGGTCAATGCCATAGCATTTGTATCATCTTCATGATGATATTCGTCATGTGGCATTGGTCGATTTGGAGATAATACAGATAATATACAAGTTTGAATACTTTAGATAGAGCAAATTAGACTACAAACATTCAATGGATAATTAAAAATAAGGACACAAGTCATAAGATATTGCAAAAACAAAAGAAGCTACAAAACATATTCATAGTACTATAATTAGCATTGCAAAAGAGTACCATCAATGCTTTTCCAAAATTTGAATCCAACACTTTCCATTATGTTGAGAGACAAGTGGGAGAGGATGCTCCATCAAATTGGTGGCCTCCTTAGAATTGGGTTCAGGGGAACATCCATCCTTGTCCTTGATTCAACTAAGAATGTCTTCAACATCCTAGCAAAACTTTATTTTCATCTCGAAGTTCCTTGTTATGCAAAGCAAATGTTTGAATCATTTTTTTTTGTTAAACTAAATAGAGTACAAGATGTTGGGGTTTTCGGGCTGAGAGGATGCTGATGCGAAATTGGTAACATTATAATGCTAGAAGCACTAGTTTCTCAAATAATAGAATGTGAAATAAAAGGTTGTTGATCCCATGAGTAATTAACTTACTTAACTAAACTATTTTCATATATTAATAAGATACAATAAGATTTCAACGAAATGATAATTATAGAAAATAAAATTATAAAAAATTTAATGCTAAACTAAATTAATCTAATCTAATCTACTGATGTCTAGGATCTTAGTATGATAAATTGAACTATAGACAAACCAAATTCACCAAATATTATAAGTTATTTTCTATGTCGAATTAGATACTCAAATTATTAATTTTCGTCTAGGATTCCTATCTTTAAATTAGATTAAGACTACTTGGATCATAATCTAATCGAACCTAATATTAAAATGCATGAAAATGTAGCACTTAAACTATTATCACCATATCATGGTAATAGACTACGTAACTAATATTCAATCAAGCATCATACAAGTTGTGACATGCAGCATTTTGACTTAAAAATCATTATTCAATTCCACAAAAATCATACAATCAAAAGTAAATACTCCTATTAGGACGATAGCGCTTTAGTTGTTTTGTACTTTTCACTACGTCTTATTATTAATTTAGTAACTGGCTGTTCACCGACAGGTCAGTAGGCCTTTTAGAAGGCGAACACTAGAAAGTTATCAGCGGGCGCTAGCGCTATGTTGTTCGCTTTTGTCAACTAAAAGTCGCGCGTAGCGCCAACTAACTGATAGATGATACAGCGCGGAGCCCCGTTTGAGTCTAAGCGAGCAGAGCCATTTGTTTCTACTGTCGTACTACTATACGAAAATCTATCCAAAAAGTACCACTATATGAAGCCAGCAATTAATTTACGAAAAAACTTTGATAACAACATGCATATTCAAAAGAAAACTAAACTTTAATCGATAACGAAAGGATATCTAATAATTTGTTTGGTCAATTAAAACTTTTACAAATGTTCCAACAAAAAATATAACTAAATACTTTTTTATGCTTAAGATCATCCAAACATAAAGTAGAATGAAGAGTACTCTGAGGAACACTGACGTAGTTGCTGCCCAGTCCTCAAGAATCGATCATTTAAAAAGTTCTCATTAAACCCTTTGAATATTATCACCTTCTTGGATTCAAAGCACATGTTGCAGTCCTTAGCATCCTCTCGGTTCAATTTTCATATGATCAAAGGAAAAATGAAAACCTTTTCTATGCAAAATAAGAAAATTTTGGATCTAATTAAATTTGAAACTTTAGCCTTGTCAAACTTTGAAATTTTTAGCATAATATATTTCCAATTGATCCAGATATATGGTATGTATAGGAGTTCTTGTGCATTGGTAATTCATTCAAAAATAGGTTTCCAAGTCAAATTCGAAGAAAATCATGCCCCTAGTGATGGTGCAATCTATGTCAAATTTGGACTCCACGGTGAATGTCATGCCCATGATAGTCTTTGCAATGGCCCATGAATCGAGCTGATTTTGAGTTGATAAGTGTAACTTATGAAATTCAACTGGTAATGGCCAGTTATGTCAGGTTATAATTGTTATGTTCGATTATGTCTGCATGGTATTACGGGTCATAATGATCTAGTAATGGCTCATTATGTCATATTATTCGATGTTGTAAGTCTGTAATGTATAAAATGACACGTGAACTCTATTGATAATGGTCATGATATTCATGTAACGGCCCTATGATAGTAATGTATGTGGGTGAGGATTTGGCTTCTAACGATCGTGAGGAAAGCATAACGGCTTGTTATGTCGGCACGTAATGGCTCGTGCAGGCGAGCTAGTATCAGTCATGACTCCTATATAACAGGACATGTTATCTGTTGTAACGATCTTAACTAATGTGTAATGACAAGTTACATCATTTAGTCTTCACACCATTCTTGTCATGTCCATGCCGTGATATATATGAAGCAGTTCGTGAATTTGAGCTTATAATGGATGTGAGTTAATATTTTTGAGGTTAATTCAACTCCATTTTATGTAATTCTTCTTCTATTCCTTTATCCAATTCTTTTAAAAAGTTTTTTTGTTCAAAATAACACCATAATAGAGTAGATCACTAAGTCAAAAAAAATTAATCAAACAAAACCCTAATATGATGCACGATATGAACAAATTAAAAAAAAATATGAAAGCCTAATTATATGTTGAAAAATGCATGCTTCAAACTCTCCCAACCTTAAATATTTGCTTGTCTTCAAACAATGATTATGAAAAAACTAAAAACCAAAATAGTTAATAATTGTTTTCACCCTGTTAGTCAACTACTTTTCTCAGCGCTAGTTTTTGTACATCCATCACCAAAACATCTCTCCATTTTCCCAAATAAACTCTTCCTTGTAGAATTTTTTAATATGAAGCATATCTAAACTCATTCAAGTCCATCCCAAATTTAAGAAGAAAATAAGAGTTATCAAAATGTCGAAAAGACAAGTGTAAGATGAACTTATATATTTTATGTAATAATTACTTTTAAAGAATTCTATGTTATTGAACAAGGTGGTCCTTGTAATGAGCTTTCGCTTGACAGATCCTAGGCCAATCGCTCTTAAGTTGCTAGGCAAAAATTCCCTACTAATCTAATCATCCTGATACACCAAGGTTACAGATAATACAATTGCAAGATTTTTATCATTTTTTTAACTTTTTCACAGTTTTCTTCTTATTCATTTTTTATTTGGGCTTCAATTATAACCCTCTTTTTTTTCTCATAAGTTCAACAAATATTTAAATGTTCAATAAAGAGGCAATTATCATTAAAAATATATATCAATAAAAAAGTGAGCATGGAAAAGAAGTTATCATAAGAATATTCATAATTCTACTTTACAACTTTCTCCAAAAAAACATATCCAACACTAAGGAGATAATGATAAAATAATGCACTTCAAAATTTGCTAATTAACATGATGTTCTTGAATAATGCTTGAAAAATAAGCAAATACTAAAACATGAAAAAGTATGACTTAATGATGGTATTTTTTGGAATTTTTCATTTTTTCTATTGTTTTGAGTATTTTAATTTTTGGATGCAATACAAAAGTGAATATGCAAAAATAAACTAAAACTGCAAGCAAGTAAATATGCAATGCCATGCAAGAAAGAAAACATGATGTATAAATGTGCAAGTCTCCCAAGCTTGACATCAGCATGATAAACTAAAGATGCTGAAATGATAATAACAAGGAAAAGGAAAGACAAGACCATCTACTCGATCGATGGTGGCAGAGGAGGATAGGGAACGAAAAAACCCAAAGTGGCCCTGGTTAGCATGATAATCATATATCTGTCTCATTTTAACATCACCCTATTACTTGTCGCCTGGCTATAATATGTGATTGCTCCTCACGAATTTCTCATAATTTGCATCCTTGACGAAGTTGTTCCTCATGCATTGGCTCTAAAATATACTACATAGAAGACAAATCATAAGAATCTGATGCAGTAGAAGGATCAATCTCCATGTAAATCGGCAATATGTCATTAGTAGGCGACTCATAGTTTGTGGGTTGCTCATCATGGGATGGCCCTAGATCCTAGTGGCATCTTACTCATGGGCATGGTTGTGGGCATGGCATAACATGATCTCCTGGCAATCGAATCCAATTGTCTTCATTAGATGAATCCAAACATTCTGTCGTATAGTCATGCCCAATTCCCCAATATAAAATATACATTTTCTCTCTAAGTTCCTCTGAGGTTCATGGATCTAAGGAATGGTCTAATGTAGAAGACTATTCACTAATACAAGATCATCTAAGTCCAACCCCAGATATTGTGCCAACGTCGCAACAACACCTTCGACAATTATGTGCCCCTTATTTTTCTTTGATGTCTTCTTGAAAGCGACCAAGAAAGGTGTCAATGTTGACTGGGGTGGAGCTTGTTATGCATAAAAGAAGAATAACTCCGACTCATTCACCGACCTGCCACGGTCGCCGTGTTTGAAGATGGTATTCGAGAGAATATGGTGGAAGCGGAGCACTGAATTTGGAATGTAGGTGCACTTGGAGAGTTTGTAGTCGAGATGCACTTCTCGCATGATTCGATCTCGAATGATGAAGCATTGAACTCCTTTGGTATCTCAAGGTGACCTGTATGTGAAATCGATAATCCACATTAAATCTTCCCAAATAATTTTTTTGTTGTATAGCTGAGAGGCAATTGAAGATTAACGCCCCTGGTCGTGAGTTGGTCATCTTCTTCCCATGCGTCCGCGAGTTCTCTAGAGTTTACGGATGGAGTTTAATGAGTTCTCCGATGTTCTTTGTCAAAGGCAAGGGGGCATTGCCCAGAAGCTCGGTCTAATTACCGACACTAAAGTCTCCACTGATGACAGTTTCCAACCATTGGAAGGAAAGAAAGGTCAACTGTGTTGTAGCTGGTTGTCGCACATGGTCTCGGGAAAAAGAAGGTCACCCGTGCTGAAATCACTCCTTTGGAGCTATAATTTGCTTGGCGTCATTGAAGAACGATCAGCTTGCTGCTAGTGCTAGCTGGCAGTCTGCCACGATGATGCCGTCTTGGAAGAAAAGAAGTGTTGGTGTTGTTGTAAGTTTCCTGGTGGGATGCTAGTGCGTCATGACTATAGTCGAAGATCGCCTATTTAAACACTCGTTGGAACTCAGGTCCATGGTGTGTTGATGATGAGCGTGGTGATAGAGTATATAAATGAAATAAGAAAGTTATGGCTATTACCAGATCATTTTGACCGTGATATTTGATTGCCAATGTTTGTGAAGATGGTTTACAAGTCGTTATTGAGATTTGTGAAAGCCGAGTTTCGAGGTGCAAAATTTGTTTGATCAGAGTAGTGAATAGTGTGTCACAAGACATGAACCGGTTTGTCGATGTGTGATGTGTCAAATCAATGGATACGTGGCAATCAAGCAACACATGACATACATAATGGCCCGTCAATAGAAAGGGACCGTTGTGATGAGTTCAATTACGGTTGATGAAGCGTGAGGACCATGATCATGTGATCTATCAAGGCACACGTGGCTTTTAGGTGTACTATGTGGTGTTACTATGTAATCATGCGTCATCATGTCACACATATAAACTCCAAATAACTAAATGTTCTCGTCAGTGATTTTTTACGAAAATTTTTTACGAAAAATTTTCGTCAAAAATTAAGAATATTTCTTTTTTTTTAACTGTACAATCGCATTCTTTGACTTTTTTTTAATTTCATTTATTTTTTAATTATTTTATAATGTATGCATATATAATTTAGAATAAATTAATACATTATTAGGAATATCATAACATAATTTATTAAATGTTATTAATTAAAAATTATAAAATAATTAGTTCTAGTAATTAATAAATATTTTATTAATTAAACTATTTAATTATTTTTTTAAAAAATATATTATATTTGGATCTTAAAAAAATATATTAAATGTATGTAAATTATAATATTAGTAATATTAAAAAGATTTAATCAAAATAAATAAAAATAATATTAATAATATAATAATTTACATAAAATATAATATTAATAACATATTCTTATTTATTATACTTTTATACCTCATAAAATAATAAATTATATTCTTAGTTCTTCTTTTTTATCCAAATACTACTAAAACTTATCCATCACATCAACTTTTTAAATCATCATCATTACACTTTTTCATCCAAACACCAATCCAAACTTTTTTATCAAATCAATTAGTTCTCGAGAACTAATGTTCTCTCAATATTCTCGTACCAAACGCAGTAAAAAAGAATTGAATAATGACTCATGAAGCATTGGATGGCGTAAACACCTTAGCCTACATTCATTGTATTTTTTTTAAAATTCAACACTGATATGGCCATGATAATAACCTATAAAATTATGTGTGAGTACTGAGATCGGTTACGAGCCACGAAGATATTATTACAACATGTGATATTAGTTTTAGAGCTCGTAAATAATGGAAGAGTCTTGAATCGTTATGTGTGAGTACTGAGATGAGTTACGAGCTACGAAGATATTATTACAACATGTGATATTAATTTTAGAGCTCGTAACTAATGGAAGAGTCTTGAATCGTGCACAATGTGTAGTTAGGGATGGCACCCGCCCTTGTCGTAGTGGGGATAGCTCCTTCTCTGCCCCGACCTCAATCTTCGGAGCAGGGCTACTTGTTGGATTTCAAAGAGCATTAAGAAGGGGTGAATTGATGTTTAAAAATAAAAGTATCGATTTCACAAAATACGTTGCAGAAGTTAAAAATTAATTCTTTAAATTCTTTAAATCAATGCAATTCATATCATAAACATAATATGAGATGGAGAGAGAGAAATTAAACACGATGAACACGGTGGTTGTTAATGAGGTTCGACCATACCTTGGTCTACGTCCCCGCTCTGACTTCTCGACCTCGAAATTGTCAGAGATTCCACTAAAACACTTTCTTTATTCCAAATGGGACAAGAAAGAAAGCTCTTTACACAACCACCTTTTCTCCACTTCGAGAAGCAGGCAAGTCTTTCCTCTTAGTAAGCTAATCTTTTCTTTCGCTCAAGAAGTAAGATATGGAACCTCTTTTACATAGGAGCTCACTCAATTTTTTTTTAAACAATTATTTCTCTCTTTTACAATATCATGTTCACAAGAAAATAAAAGAGAAAGAAGAGAAAACTTAAAATGATAACTTCAAAAAAAATGTCTTCTTTTGATAACTTGAAGTTTTTCTTTAATGCGTGGATGAGTGCCTTTGCTTCTAACTTTGACACTCTTTTATAAGCCTTAGCATGTGGAAAATTCGTTCAGAATTTATTACACATTTTACTCATTCAGAAATAGCTATTATTATTCATTTGACCTGAAGGCCGATCGACCGAACATCTAGACCAGTCGACCAGTCTATGTGACCGTTGCGCGATTTCTTCAGCTTTTGCGCTTGAATCGTCGACCAGACCATCAATCGATCAGTATAGTCTCGATGTCGATCGGTACATCGTACAATCTCGACGTCAACCAGAATAGTCTTGACATGAATTTGGGTAGTGCATGTATTGATCGGTCGATCAGCATCTCCGATCGGTCAACCGATATTGTCTCGACCGGCCTTCTTTGCTTTGATTGATATATTGACTAACTTGCACTATTTTGAGCATATGCACAGTTACTCAAATTAAATAATGTTGACTTTCATGGATAGTTAACAGAATTTTCTACAACTTTGATATTCATCATTCATCCAAAATCTAACAATACCATGATCAATTATTTAATCAAAGTGCAGTGCATAAATCATTTTTTCTTTAAATATTTTCAACATTTAACTTTATTTTTCTAGGTTTGTATCGTCAAAATATAATTTTATATATCATTAAAACTTTGTTCCAACACTACTTTTATTCCCCACCACCGGGCCTTGATTGGACACCCGAATTTGCTAACATTTTATTTATAAAATAAATAATAATTATAAAAATACTGAAATAATCATTTTAAAATAATAAATATGTATATTAAATCATTGAAATATACCTTATTAAAAATAACAAAACATAATATTTTATTATACAATATTAAGAATAACATATCACTTTTTTAAATAAAACTATTAAATTAATTTTAAAATTTTAAATATATATGGATTCAAAGATGTAGGCCCCATAGGAATGAGGCATGTATCCCTGTCTCAATCTCCGAAATAACACCCAAAACCACTTTTGGCTCAACCTCGCCCGTGCGGAGGGAAAAATCCTTGCGAACAGGGCCTCGATTGAGGATCCTCGCAGGACCCTACAACCCTTAGGGATATTTGCCATTTTCGTGTAGTTGGATTTGATTGATGGAGACTAATGGTTCATGATGATCCATAGTGATTGGTGAAATAATAAGACATTAACAATGTGGATGTTACATGGAGATAACGAGTTGTTATAACCCATGATGTGAAGGTTCAATGATTATCGTGAAGGATGACGTACGATTCATGAAGTGGCTGATTTTGAACTTCCCGTGACTTTGTCTAAAATAGAGGATATTGATGAGTTCGTGGCATAGCCATCACAACTCGTGAAACATTAGCTGGGCATGGAAACAAGGTTACATGATGTGACATTTGGGTTATGGCCTATGATAAAATTTATCAATATGTTTTTTTTTTTTGAGAATTGGACATGCACTATTGGATGATGAGTTAAATTTTAAATAACATAAATAAATTGTGCAAATGATTTAAGACATCAAACTTGAGCTCCGTGTCAAATCATTAAAGCAAATCGTGTACTCTGATTTGCTTCTAAATTTGAGTCAACTAAAGGTTTTGATTTGAGAAGTGAGGTGATGACATCCTTCGTCTCCTCACTTCAATGTCATAGGTTTGAAAATTGACTCTCTAGATTTTTAACTTGATAGGATTCTTGAAGAGTTGCTTTAACAAAGGATTCAACTTGTTTTTTTATTATGACTTTAGAGGCTAAAAATATATCTTCCAAAGATTTCTTCATGGTGTTGCCACTTCATGTAGTCTTGGAGTGAACTTTATGATGCTAGACAACAACTGTGGTTTCCCTCAACTTGTTGGTTGGATGCTTTTTTTCTTTGCCAATGAGATTGATGATGTGCACTCATCGATCAAGTTGTCTACCAAAGATCGATGTAACTTAAAAATTTACACAACTAAGAAAAAATAAAAGTAATAGAAAAATAAAATCTCAAAGCACTGAAGTTCAGAGTAATAAGTACAAATTAATTCCCTAGAAATGATAAAAAATTTGATGCGAGAATTGGTAACAATATAATGCTATCAAGTGCAGAGTTCAAGTAATAGAGTGTAATAAGTAAATGTTGTCAATTCCACGAGTAATTAACTTATTTAACTAAACTATTTTCAAAGATTAATAAGAGACAATAAGATTTCAACTAAATGAGAACTACAAAAAACATAATGCTAAAGTAAATTAATATAATATAATCTACTAATGTCTAGGGTCTTAGAATGATAATTTGATTTGTAGACAAACTGAATTCATGAAATATTACTAGTTTGTAATAGCCATAAATTTGTTATCATTAATTTAATAATTAATAATATGTCATACCAAGGAATTTGTTAGTATAAAGCTCCATTGCTATTAATCACAAATAAAATATCTTTTAATAGTCTAACTATTTGATAAAGTTATCATAAAACTAATTATTTGCAATGTTAAAAGGCTAATTCATGATTTATAAATGTTAATTAATATTAACAACATCTGAAGTATATTAAAGTAGCATTCCAACGTATGTAGTAGTAGCAGTAGCAGTAGTAGTAGTAATAATAATAATAATAATAATAATAATAATAATAATAATAATGATGATGATGATGATGATGATAATATTAATAATAATATAAAGAAATAAGGAAAAAAAATAAGATATTAAGATGGGCTGACACCATTTAAATTAAATGGTGAGCTGATACATTATCATGAGTTGGCATCCATGCAAAAAATTAATAAAATCAAATAACTGCATTGAAGTTATATTTAGAGAGCGAGAGAGAAAGAGGACTTACCGACTTTGGTGGAAGCAAAATTTTATTTCCCTCTTGGTGTCGGCCAGGAAAGGAAATGAAAAGAGAGAGAGAGAGGAAAGAAAATTTCTCTCCCTTGAGACTAGCCGAACCAAAGGAACAAGCATAAGGATGAAGCAAAACAAGGGAAAAGCAAGAGAAACCAATAAGATATGTAGGATGGATCCTTTATAATCTTCTGATGATTGAATTCATTGTAGTATTTAGTTAAACGAATGAAAAAGTATCAAATTAGGTATAGATATTGATTTGGCCAATGAAATCAAATAGGTAATATAATGTATGTTTGCTATTTTCTAATTGTCCAAAATTACAACTACTAAATATAATATAAAAAATTAATCAAAAAATTATGACATTTATATGACATTATCTTCAGGAAGTCTCGTTTCCATGGGATTTGGAATCATCAGAAAATCATAGCTATATAGTAATTTATCTTCAAAATAGTGAGTAGCTATTATGTAGTTTTCGAAAATAATATAATTAGTTTGTAAATTATACCCTTATTAATACTAATTATATAAAAGTATGAACATTTTGTGTGGGATTATGTCTTTTATAATATGTCAGTCCCATTTGGAATTACTCAAAAATAATTTGCTTATATAAAGATATGAATTTTACACTAGGTACATCTCCAAAACAAAATTTAAATATGTGTTACCCCAAGAATTTATGAGGTTGCATAAGATATTATAAATCTTAAAATATAAATATGTATTAGACCTTATTAGGTCTAGTTTTTAGAAAAACAAGAATCATTAAGTTTGGATATCTATAGGGTTTAGGGTTTGAATAAATGATTAGTGATCACTCATTATATTTTATGTGGTGATCAAGTTGAATTATAAACACTAGAATAAATAGTGTACATAAACTAATCACATGAAATTTATAGGTTACAAACTAGTAGACATCTACCACCGGGAATAATTGGAATATGCTCTACATGTTAAGAAAATTACATGATATTATTTTTCCATCACCATACATAGTCCATTAGAAATATGAAAATAGAACATGCGATGTGCATATGTCTATACATACATACATATAGATAGATATATTATGAATTTCATACTCTAGCATTGCTTAGTCTATTAAAGTCTATAATCAAACTAGGAAGGGTTGAGTTAATTTTTTGTTGTGAGTTAACTAATACAATTTAGAAGTAACCAATAGAAGTGATATTTGATTTACATAATATTTCTACTTAGATCGTTATGATACTATATGATATATGATATGACATGATGACTTGAAAATATATGATAAAAAATTATACGACATGATGTATTATGAGATACATGATGATACAAAATGACATGATATGATATGTTTGGGTGATGCATATCCATTGCATTTCATTATTATGCATTTGCATCACCCCTACTGGATGACAGTTTATCTAATATGATTGAAAGGTTTGGAAGGTCGACAATTTACCCTTGCATTGTTGAAAAATCTTATAAGGTTGATAGCCTACCTTATACAATTGAAAGACATTATAGGGTTAACAGATATCCCAAAAGGGATTTTAGATTGTTAAGCTAAGTGAGAATGAATCAAATTATGAAATCAATGTGAGCCACTTATGAATGTATAGGGGGGCCACCTTTAGAATCCAATAGCCTTCCCAGAAGGGTCGACAAATATATCAAAAAGTGATACCTCTGGCCAGTTGGCGATATGACATGAGAATGCATCATCTTTATTGCATACATCCACTTTAAAGAGCATGACGTCTATTGTATTATTGATGGTGATATTTTATAATTATATGACACTTTGATATGCATGATGTGGTAACAATGATTTTGATATGATATGAGTCTATTATGACATGTAATGGTAGCTCATGCTTAATGCTTAAGTGCATAAACATGGGTTTAATAATATAGGACATGATAACCCACAATTCCAATTCTTCACATGAGATTATCATTACTGATCAAATGAATGCTTCATGTTTTGAATAAGTTATAAGTTTGTTCCTTTAAGATAATAGTATTTTGGCCGTACATATGAGCTTTCTCTCATGGAGATTATCCATATATATGCACATTTATGTACAATATATATGCATATGTTTCATTTTACTTCAATCTTATAGGTCAAAGGCATGGGTGGTCGATGCTCATGACAAGTGATATCACTTTGAAGTAAGTGTTGAAGAGTTTTTCTTTTAGTACATTGCCCGTAATAATATTTAAAAGTATCAGTATTTAATATATGAATATTAGTATTTCTATATGTGCAAAATACAAAGCAAAGATTTATTTTGTACGAGTTCCATTTATGACAAGATAAAAATATCGCTTCCACTAGATTGAGGGTCGAATCCTTACATAGTTTATAATAACAAATTGGAGTTTACACAAATTAATAATTTTCTTCTAGGATCAATCGATCTATCTTAGTTCAAATTAGATTAAGACTACTTCATCATAATCTAATCAAACCTATTATTAAGAAGTATGAAAATATAGCATCTGAACTATTATTACCCATACCATGGTAAGGATTAATAGACCGCACAACTAATATTCCATTAACGATCATACGAGTAGTGACATGTAATACTTGGACTTAAAAGGTCAACAATCAATTCCACAATACAATTAAAAGTAAGTACTTCTACCAAGAAAATAGTTATCTAATGAAGGCAATTAATCTTAAGAAAACTTTCAATAATAACATGCATATTAAAAAAAAACTAAACTTTAATCAATTACGAAAAGATATTTAACAATTTGCCTTATCAATTAAAACTTTTATAGCTGTTTTCCTTTCTCCACCTCTTTTAAATAGTTTTCTTGCAAAATGTCACCATAATAGAGTAGATAACTAATTCAAAGAAATTAATGAGATAAAATTAAAAAATGAGCATGCTGTGACCAAATTATAAAAAGAAATAAATAAATGCCTAATTATATGTTGGGAAATCAATCCATCATATGTCCAAAGAATTTCTTTTTCTTTTCTTCATATTGATGGAGGGATTGTGATTGATCAGTTCATCATGTGAAAAGATCCAATTAAGACCCTTTGCAGTTGAGATCCATTTGGCATTTGGTAGCTCAGTATCTATTTCAATTTATTTGAATGCGATGACAAATTTCTCACTTTTCTTGTAGATGGCCTTCATGTTGACGTGAATCTCAAGGTCGAGCTTGTTAAATTTGATGTGCTGACCAATTTTTCTAAAAGATTAAGCCATTATGAAAAGCAACATTTATGATTTTATATTCTTAACGCTCACCTCACGTGTGGACTGTTGATAACTTTTGGTCTAACCCAAGCCCAACACGTGGACAACTAAGGGAGGAAATTGCTTTTTAATAAGAGCTTAACGAGGTATCAGAGCCAGAGGTCAATAGTTCGAATATCGTTAAGCTCTTATTAAAAAGTAATTTCCTCCCTTAGTTATCCACGTGTTGGGCTTGGGCTAGACCAAAAATTGTCAGCAGCCCTCACGTGAGGGGGAGTGTTAAGAATATAAAATCATAGATGTTGCTCTTCCTAACGGCTTAAGCTTTTAGGAAAATTGGTCAACACATCAAATTCAACAAAGCTTGCTAATTCCTTAGTGATGGCTATGTTGGTTAGATTTATGTTGCACTTCTTGCAATTGGCATGATGAGTCTGCCTAAAATAATGGGGCCTTTCTCCTATGTGGCGAGCTTTCACATGTGTTCCAAGAGGACTCCCATCAAGTTTAATTTATTTCTTGCGGGATATCAAGGTATTGTTCTATCTTCCACATGCTTGTTTTAGTATGATAAAGGGTGAGAATGGTGTTGTTGAATTAGCAATGGAAGTAAGAGATGAGTAGGTTCTCAGATGATAGTGGACTTGGTTGTGCATAGGATAAGAGTGTCACAACTCCAGACCTCTTGGGCTATAAAAAGCAGACTTTGTTTGTAAGAAATAGACCAAGAAGTCATAAGCACTCGTAAAGTTGGCGATGGACCAAAGAAACTCATTGTTGAAAAGTGGCAAGAGAAAAATGGTTGTTTCCTCGGCTTGGGTGTGTTGGAACAAAGTTTTACATCCTAAATAATTATATTTTGATGATAAAAATCTCGATTAACTAGAGTTATATTTAAAGTGACAAAAAAGTTTAACTAGGAATGAGTTATTTTATAAAAAAGACTTGAAACTAGTATTAGAATATGTTTCATTCATATTTAGACTAACATTGAATATATCTGTAGATAATATTGTTATCTTTCTAACAAATAAAGCATCTCATTCCAATAATGATACAAAAGGTTTTATATAAAATAGTGCACGATAATTGATCCACAAGTCTGGTGAGTCAATCGACTAGTCAGCATGGAAAATGCTCCGATGGAGTGATATTTGAATACTGGAGTCAACAGTCGACCGGTGACATTAGTGTTAATGCTAGACAAAGTTAAAAAGTGAACTATTCGATAGATGATTCAACCGATGAGAAGCAACAATTGACCAGTCTAAGAAATGGTCGACTAGTCAACATAAAAAACCCACTAAAGATCATACTTTTCAAAGGGCTATATGGAGCAGTCGATGGATGGGGCGATCAATCGGTCGGGGCATGCAGAATGCATAGTAACAACTACTTTTGCCAAAACATATGCAGTGGTCATATTAGTCAAAGAGGCCTATATAATGTAGGATCACAAGGCACCAAGAGAGGAGGTGAATTGGTGTTTAAACCGAAAATACCGATTTCACAAAAATCATTGCGGGAGCTTACAATTGATTCGTTAATGTTAAGTGAACACAATAGCAATCATATCACATGCATAATAAGGTAGAAAGAGAGAGAAAAATAAACACAAGATGCACGGTAGTTTGTCAAAGATGTTCAGTCACACCTTGACCTACGTTCTTGCTCCAACTTCTCGACCTCGAGACTGTCGAAGATTCCACTAACACCCTTCCTTCATTCCAAATGGGGTAAGGAAGAAATCGTTTACAACTCTTGTCTTTTCTCCTTTTCAAGAGGTAAGGCACACTTCTTTCATTCGTAGTCTTTCTCGTCTTTTCTTCACTCAAGAGGTAAAATATAACCTTTTTTCATTCAGGAACTAAACAACTATTACAATATCAAAAAAACACTCCACAATCTCTCTTTTATAATTTGGAATCTCACATAAGAGTAAGAGAGAAAAAAATGAAAGATTTGCAACTTGGAGCTCAAAGAGACTTCACAAATGTTCTTCCCATTTTTCCTTTGAAGTCTTGATGATTCCCACACCTTTGGGTCATCTTTTATATTCTTCTTAATTCCATATATCCATTGGGAATTATTTCCTAATTTTGGGGCCAAAATATTGTTGTTATGGTACATTTTGCGCGCTGCCTGGTCGATCGCTCTATCCCACCGGTCAATTGGTACACTTTTATTTTTGAAAAATATGATCGTTGGTTAATTTTGCACTCCCCAGTCGATCGATGCATTGATCATCATGGTCTCACTATTCTGCTCAGCTGAAATACGCATTTTCTGTGCTGACCGATTGACCGATGTGCCTGCCTGGTCGACTGATACTTCAGCCATCACGTCGACCCCATGCACTATTTTGAGTATAGCCTTTTGCACAGTTATTCAAATGAGATGATTTTTTATTTTATGAAAAGCTAACAGAATTTTCTACAACTTTGATATTCATCATTCATGTAAAATCTTATGAAAATCATAGTCAAATATTTATTCAAAATTTAGTACAAAAAATTGTCTATTTTAAATAAAATATTTTAGATATTTATTCTTTTATACATAACTTTTCATACCAGTATGCAAATGAAATGATATTTGATTCTATGAAAAGCTAACAATATTATCTATAACTTTTATATTCATCTCTTAATGTCCATGAGAACATAGATAAATATTAATCGAAAGTTTAGTGCATGAAGCAACTCATTCTTATTTAGATTTTTTCAGCATTCTAAATATAACTTTAATCTTTCGGGATTTGTATCATCAAAATATAATTACATATGACATAAAAACTTTGCTCCAACAATCTAACACTTTTTTATGAAGACAAGCCGAGAAATATGATAAGTATATAAGTTGAGAAGGAAACGAATAAAATCAATTTTACTTCCCCTAAAACTAAGTTTTCCTTACAATAATAGATATGCACATAAGTCTTAATTGTAAGGTACTTTTTATATAGATTTATATTCATGAAGTCCACATAATAAATCAGGGGTTATATATATTTTCCTATATAAATTTCTCTTATGTTCTTATCATATTTCTCCTATATTTCTTCCCTTTTATCTCATAAAAAAGTAATTTGCAAGTGAAGCATATAAGAAATAATATGTAACTCTCCCTTAATCATGTCATCTTCTTAAGTTTTTTTAGTCTCCCCTTTTATCATATAAGAAGGATGCTGTAAAATATCATATCATAAGAATTGTTTCATGTATAATATATGTGATAGGAAAAAATAACTCCCCCTAAAGTCATGACCGATTCATAAGAGCCAAAAATGAAATCAAATTGATATAGGAGTTATGAATAACACAAGTCTCAAAAAAATATAAGGAATCAAAATATTACATAAAACTTTGAGACAACAATGATATGTCAAATTTAAATTGAATTATGTAAAATAATCAAGAATTTGACAATAAGGATAACAAAGACATATTCAAAGTGCATGGATGAAATAATATTTCAAATTTTTTAACAAGCTCCCCTATCATTATGACTAATTTTCTTTCTCTTTTTCTTTAGTCCTTTATTTTTTCAAAGAAAATGATAACAATATAACATTATGAATGATGGTCATAGCTTATTTTCATAACATTGAGATTTTAAGTTTAAAACATTCGTGCTAAGATAAAATAATTTTGCAAATTATGAAAATGTAGATTGCTCATGTAAGTCAACTAATTTATATATATTTCATGGTATCACATAATATCTCATCATTACAAATTTGATGGTCAAATGTCTTATGATATATGAATACTCAAAAAAATTATGACCATATAAGTTTATGCACATTAATTTTATAGTACAAGAGTTTACATATCAAGACAAATAAAAATGAAACACGTGATTTAAAAAATATTTTTCCAAACTTTGATTAAATTTCCAAAACATTGACTTATTTTAATTGCAAACTAACAAAGCATCGAATGTCTAAATAAAAGTCCAAATAAATATTCATACTCATAATGCCAAGGCAAATAAATACGCATGATAAATAGTATAGGCATTTCCAAAGTTTAACGTATTAAAATATGTCCAAAAGTTGACTTTTCAACAATCATAAGTATGCACTCCTTCAAATACATTTTTTTTCCTTTATGAAATGAAACTAAAAAGGTATTTAAAGTTTATCCTTTTACATGCTCCCTCTTTCTTAAAATGATAATAGTTATTTCAAATTATAGATGAGGAAAATAACTTTTATTATATGACATGATAATTTGAAATATGAAAGAATAATGTTCATGTCAAGATATTTCACAAAGATGAGCATATAAATCAACTTTGATAGAAGATGTATAAAACAAGTTGAAAATGATATGTTTAGTAATATGATTTATTTCAAACATATGCATAAGCATAGAGTTTAACAATTGGTTGTATTATGCAATAATTTTTAAATAGCACATCAATATGATCCATCATCTTATTCCAAATCATAATGTGCATGTATAAATGATATAGTGTAACAATTCAAAATTCATAATATGTCCATGCACATAAAGCTCATAACGTAAGAGTCATATAAATATTATGTCAAACATATTTATTATTTAGAAATTGGATGTATTACGCAATAACTTTTAAATGGAACATCAATATGATCCATCATCTTATTCCAAATCATAATGTGCATGTATAAATGATATAGTGTAAAAAGTCAAAATTCATAATATGTTCATGCACATAAAGCTCATAACATAAGAGTCATATATAAATATTATGTCAAACATATTTATTATAAATATAAAGTCTTCTTTATAGATAAAAAATGATATTCAAGTTTAGAAGACTTAGCATTCGTATTTTCCTATGTTTTGTCCTTTTACCAAATTCAAAAAATAATCATGATAATAAGCATAGTAAGGATAAAATTAGACATATAATTCTCTATAATTTGATATGTGAACAACATAAATTTTGCAAGTATAATATCACAAATCATAAGAATATTTTATGTATTAATTTCAAAATTCTCTATAACTTTGCATTTCTAAATATTTAAAAAATATTCAATTCTAATATCAAGATTTTAAAACATCAAGTGTCATCAACAAAAGTTGTGTGATAATCAAACTTCAACCAAATCAAGTCATTTAATATTTTTCATTCATAAACATATGATTCTTTTATACTTCAAAATCATATATAAACATGATATAACTATATTGAATCACAAATATCAAGATGTAAAATAATACACAAGATTCACAAAAATAAATTATGCATACTTAATGTTAAAATCAAGATATTTTGAGTGTGAAGAATTATGCATGCAAACTTTAGTGTTGATATAAGTGCTCCTATTTTTCTAAATACAAATTTCACATTAAATTAGTAATATAGTTCAAAAATTTCAACTTAGCAATCATCATACACAATTCAATAGGCATATTCTCATTTGGTCAAAATGAACAATATAGGCATTTTCAAAATTAGATAAGCAAGATAATTTTAGTATGATAATAAATAGTCAAATCCAAGGCATAAATGTGCATCACATCAAAATGAGTTCAAATTTTCCTTTCTATATGCCAAAATATTTTTACCACAAACTTTAATGTCTCAAATCCATTTCAACTTCATTGTTGTTTTTCTTTTCATGTGACACAACCTACAAGCAAAAGATCATTTGAATTTTTGTACCCAAGTTAAATTGAGTCCAAGGTTGTTAGTCATATTTTTTTGGAACTCATTCCATCTCACCATGATTGGCTTCTTCAACTTTGCATAAAATAGTGATCATGAAATTCTTATTCACAACGAATAGAATAATATTTCAAATGAATAATAGTGATCATGTTTAGATTTATAAAAGTAAACATAATGATGTCCAACATATTTCTTAAACTTATTTATCATATCAAATGAATATGCATCCAACTTAATATTGTATAAATGATCGTCAAATATTAATAGATAAAATGATTGACCAAAGACAGTCACATATATCATTTCTTTTGCCAAATCAATATGGCAATTAGAATAAATATGGTAAGAGATTAAGATATTAATATAGTTTACTTCATTTAACATGTAACGAAAGATATTTTTCAAATACATTATCACAAGTTGAAAGAAGTTATGAGATCAAAATTTGAAGCTCTTCTAACTTTGTTTTCAAATTTTCAAAAGAAATATATATATCCTTGTGTTCAAATTTCATAATTTGAAAATTATAATGTATCAAATGTTTAGTAAGAGCATAATCAAATATACATGCTCACATTTTCAATAGTTAAGCATATGTATGCATAATCGTTTTCAAAGTAAAGTGATCCTATTATGCACAAAAGTTATTTTTAAATAAAACATATTCGTAATTTTGTGTAGAAATTATGATAATTAGTAAATAAATTTAGAGCTCAAATAATTTGACACAAAATTAAATTCAACATATCATCATTATGCATTCCTCATAAATTTTTAAAATTATTAGGATAAATTCAAATGTCTTAAAACTTTATGAGTCAAAGTAATATCTTAATTTCATATATAAGTATTTATCATCAAAATAGATATTAAAATATAATTTGCATGCGAAATATATTTAATATATTAAATTTACTTTAAGTCACAAAAATCATTAAGAGGTTAATATATCAATTCAAAAGTAAACATTCATACTCAATCATAGAAAGTATCATCATTTTTGTCAATGTGAAGATTTCAAGATTTTTATGCATTTGAGCTTGTGAATAACCATGATCAAGAATGGACACATCTAAGTCAAATTCATATTTTAAATATGAATATGTCATAATTAAAATCACATGTGAACAAAATAAACTTAAACTTTTGTTTCAATGATACTTTTACCAAAAAGTGTGTGTCTTCACTTTACTTGAATCATTCTTCATTCCTTGTGGAGCAACCTACAAACAAAAATCATTTGCATTTTGGTACTCAAATTTGTTTGGTCCATCATGATTAATTTTCATTCCTTTAGGAACCACATCAATTTTTTTCATGCCCATATTGATAGATTTTTTAATTTGACATTCAAATGAATAATGACTATGAGCATTATAATAATAAAAAATACTAGATGGTTTAATAGAGTAGTTATGATGACATCCAAACTTCAAAGTATCATTATGGGAGATATGAAAATTTTTAACGCCAAGAGAACTATCATAAAGGGTTTATTTTTCAAATGATAATAATGAGAATGCTTAGGTTTCAAAGAATAATAATATTTCAAATAATATTATTTCTAAAATTTTTGTTTAAATAATTTTTTTTGTGGTGCATGAGAAATAATCTTTATAGAGGTTTTGACAACATGAATAGGCTTTTTAACATTCTTAATGTTTTTCCAAGAACTAATAATTTTTTCATCTAAGGATTTTTGTAAAGAAATATTTTTCTTTGTAACTCATCATGCAATTCAATCAATTTTGAATTCTCAACTTTTAAATATTCATAAGATGCACAAGATAATGAAAGAGAATCATTTTTTTTCCTTTTTAAAGTATCTATTTGAACTAAGCATGCATCATTTTCCTTTTTGAGAGAATTATAGTTATCTTTCATGATATGAAAATCATTTATTAACGTTTTATTTTCTTTTTTAGAGAAAAGATGCTTTTGAATAAGAGAAGTAAATTCTTTATTACCATAAAAAATGATATCAACATAATCATCACTATCAATAAAGCAATAAGATAAAGTTGAGGTTAGCTCATCATCCTCACTTTTTGTCATTAAGCATAATACTTCATCTTTGGATGTCATGGATATAGAACTATCGCTTTTTTTATTGTCCACATTCGATGTGCATTTTTTGTTAAAGTTACTCCCTTCATAACTATTTAATAAAACTTGTCAAATCTCATGAGAAGTGGAGCATTTATAAATAAAATTGATGCCATAAGAATTTAAAGAAGAATAAAAGACATTTTTAGCATTGTAGTCAAGTTTTTCAATCGACATTTAAAAATCATCATACTCAAAAAATATAAGATCAATAGAAACGCCATTTATAATTTTCTTTGGCTTTTCAAAATAATTTTCTAAAACTTTCCACATATCACAATCAATAGAACATATATAAGATTATTCTAATTTTTAAGAAGAAAAAGAATGATCTTTAAACTCAGTGGGTGGAAAATGGAATAGTCTTCTTCCGAAAATAGTGTCATGTTCTAAAAGATAGTTAAATCTTAAAAAAATTAGAGCAACTTTGTAGGATTACAAAGTATCAAGAGGAGGGTGAATTGGTGTTTAAATCGAAAATAACGATTTCATGAAAATCATCGCAGAAGCTTAAATCAACACAATAACAATCAAATCACATGCATAATAAAGTAGGAAGGATAGGGAGAGAGAAAGATAAACACAAGATGTATTGTGGTTTGTTAATGAGGTTCAGTAAGGAAAGAACCTTTTACAACTTTTGTCTTTTTTCTTTTTCAAGAGGTAAGGCACACATCTTTTACTAGTAGGCTTTCTCCCATGTTTTTTTGACTCAAAAGGTGAAACATAATCTCTTTTCACTCAGGAGCTAAACAACTACTACAATATCACAAGAACTCTCCACAATCTCTCTTTTACAATTTGGAACCTCCCACAAAAGTAAGAGAGAAAAAGTTGAAAGATTTGCAACTTGGAGCTCAAATAGACTTGACAAATATTGTTTCCTAATTTTGGAGCCAAAATATGACCATTATAGTGCATTCTGCACGCTGACCAATCGACCGCTCTGCCCCACCAGTTGACCAGTACATTTTTATTTTGAAAAATATGACTGTTGATGAATCTGGATGAGCTGGTGGACTGGTGCATCAACCGTCATGGTTTCGACATTTTGCTTAACCAAAATTTGCATTTTTTGTGTTGACCGATTGACCGATATTTTAGCTGTCAAGTGAACCGCCCTGCACTGTTTTGAGCATACCTTTTTGCACAGTTATCCAAATGAGATGATTTATTCTATGGAAGGCTAATAGAATTTTATAAAACTTTGATATTTATCATTAATCTAAAAGCTAATGTGATCATGGTCAACTATTGATTCAAAGTTCAGTACAAAAAATTGTGTATTTTAAATAAAATATTTTAGACCTTTATTCTTTTATACATAACTTTTCATATCAGTATCCAAATAAAATGATATTTGATTTTATGAAAAGCTAATAATATTATTTATAACTTTTATATTCATTTCTTAATGCAAATGTCATGGGAATATAAATAAATATTAATCGAAAATTTAGTGCATGAAGCAACTCATTTTAGATTTTTTCGATATATTAAATATAACTCTAGTCTTTCGGGGTTTTATCATCAAAATATAATTACACAAGGCATAAAAACTTTGCTCCAACATATGAGAGGTCCAAGGTGTGCAGAATCCATCAAGAATTCAAGGGAAATATTAAACATCGAAGAAATAATATTTTTTTATGTTCTTGAGCCATATTATTGAATCTTCTCTTCTTTCTCTTTCTGTTATTGTGAACTTGATATTGTAAAAGAGAAAAATATTTGTTTTGACATTTGAGTGTGAGCTCAGGTGTCATCTAACCTCTCGGGCTAGTGAAAAGATTGATGGTGCTCTTTAGTCAAAAATGCCCCTACCTCTTGAGCAACAAGTGAAAGCTTCCTAAGAGGAGATATGTGCTTTACCTCTCAAAGCATAGAAAAGAAGATAAGGCATAAAGAATTTCTTCCTTTTTCTATTTGGAATGAAGGAGGTGTGTTAGTGAAATCTTCGGTGGCCTCGAGATCGAGAAGTCAGAGCGAGGACATAAGACAAAGTGTGACAAAACTGCATCAACAATCCGCCTTGGGTTCTTATGTTTGATTTCTCTATCTCTCTCCTTCCTACTCTATTATACATGTGATTTGGTTGCAATTAATTTTTACTTAAAGATTAACAAACAAATCTTTCGCGACAAATTTCATAAAATCAATATTCTCAATTTTAACACCAATTCACTCCCCCCCCCCACCACCCTCCCTCCCTCCCTCTTGGTGCCACGTGATCAAACAAATGGTATCAGAGCAAGAATGTTCTTATCTTTAAATATGCAACATTCTTTTAGAGCATGACACCATATTGTTGAGAGTGTTCTTGAAAAGCCAAAGAAAACTATAAAAGTCAATAGAACACGGATATGACTTAATTGATCTTCCATTTTCCAAATATGATAATTTATTTGTAAATGGATATGTAATCTTTAGATTTTGATTGAAAACTTGATTCTAAAAATAAAAATACTTTTTATAGACCTATGAATTCTTGTAAAATGAATTTTATCTCTAAATGCTAGAATTCTAATGAGATTTGAAAGGCTTTGATAGCTAAGTATGAGAAGAGAAACAATAAAGTGAATGACTCGTCGATATGAAAGTGATAAAGAAAAGAATGTCTTTGCTTCCTCCCTATCTGAGAAATAAGTTCAATCATACTTTACATCCACCCTATCCCAACTTCATTTTATTGCTGTAGTGGTGATAATGTTAATATTATTTTTTTTTATGTACACAAATAACTTCCTACCCTTATTTGCAAATATCTTCCTTTAAAAAAAATCATGATGAATCATTACAAAATGAGTTTGAAACTTTGAAGAAAAAAACCATACATGCATAATTGAAAAGGATGGTTTGAAAAAGAAAATAGAGATATCTCATAGTATGCATGAGTCTCATGATTATTTAAAATGTAAAAATTCAATATTGAATACATTGTATGAAAATTTACAAAAAAAAAAGAAGAGTTATTTGCAAAAGTTTTTAAATGATCAACTTGCTCGTCACTCCTATGAAAGACAATATTATTGGCATTGTTCCTATTAAAATAGAAAAGATAATTAAAAGTCTATTATGCATTCTTTTGAAAAGAAAAAGTGATTTGAAAGTAAATTGCAAAAACTCACATGGATATTATTTGAAATACTCCTATTCTTTGAAACCTAGGTACTTCTATACTCATTATATGAAAACTAAAAGTTCTTATGATCATTTCTTAGTGCTATAGATTATTTTGTCTACCATAATGTCACTTTAAATAAGTATCCTAATGATCATCTTATGAAATTATCTATTAATTGTTATTTTTGTGGGTTTCATCATCATTATGCATTGGAGTGCCAAATGAAGGAAAACATGCATGTTGACATGAAATTTATGTGGGTTACAAAAGGAATCACAGTATGCTTCGTGATTCCATCCTCTTTCTCAATAAGATGATTTCATTTTGCGGCTTCATATTTATATTGTCATTCATCTTCTATCCACAAATCAACCATACCATTCCAGACATCTCCTCATGAAGGTCCAAAACTCTTAGTTTCACTTGTATGCGTGCTTCATCACCTGACACCTTGCATGTAGGATGCACGTCGAGGTCTCTTCCAAGAAACACCAAGAATAATAAAAAAAGAAGACCAAAGCTATAAGAAATATGGCTTTTAACAATGATGTACGAACAGAAAAAATCTCATTGCTAAAAGCACTTTTTCATGCCCAGAATATCTTTTGGTCATTCGAATAAAGGACCAAAAGCCAACTAGTACTTAAATATTACCCTATAGATCATTAAAAGTTTAATACAGTGACTAGATTAATTTTGATGTTGAAGATGATCACTCGCTGATCACTATAAGTTTCTAGCCCATTTTAAATACATTTCATTCATATTGAGTCCCACTTTTGCCTATCTTTTGGCCAATTATACTTGGAATGCATACATTGTGGTAACTAGTTGATATTCCTCATTTCATACTTAATTCCATGTGCATAGAGGTTCTGAAATGCCAAAAACTATTAATATTTAAGTTCTATGCCAAGTTATCATTTTTGGGACAAGTTATCATTTTTGGGACAAGTTATTATTCCCATATGTCAAGTTATCATTATTTTGAGTGAACTAATTTTCAATAGTTTTCTTGCCCTAAATCCACTATTATCGTGTATGAATCATATTTGGATGGTCACATCTCAACTTGTGCAAAGTTTTAAGTCCATTTGAACAATTATCATTTTTTTCTTTGCCAAGTTATCGTTAAAGGGCAATTCTGTCATTTCGACATGCAAAACCATTAATTCTGCACAAAGGGCTTAAGCAATCATCTTGTTATTGTTTTAACTCATTGCTGTTCAAATTTCATCACATTTGGATAACCACAACTCAAGTTATCACAAGTTATCATTTTTAAAGCATATAAGTTATCGTTTTTGGCACCCAAGTTATCACTCCTTTGAAATCTCATTCATATTTGATTTCTGACCTCACTCACCTGCCACTCTAATCCATTTGATGCATGAAATGCTTTGAACCATCCATATTTGGACATTTTCCAAGATATAATTGAAGTTATCATTCCGAGCCCCTAAAATCATTAATATCGATATAAGTTTTCATTCCTGCACAACACCTAATCCCATTTGATATTTGAGCTAGCCATCAGCATTATCCAAATCTTTATTTGTCAAAATACCATTCAAGGGCTTTGATGACTGTTGTATTGGGCTTTGTAGCAGGGAGAAAAGGTGGCCAAAAAGTGGAAAAAGTAGGGGGGACCATCTACTTTTTCCTGCACAAAAGGTATCTGCAGCTGGAAATTCAGAGCTGGGACAGGTGGCTGCAATAAAAAAGAAAGGAACATTCTGATGCTGATCAAAGGGTAGACAGGAGTCATATAAAAGAGGGAATTTCTGGAGGAGAGAGGGGGCTGGCCATTGAGGGTTTGGGGCAGGAAGGAGCTGCTGCTGGTGGAGTTGCTGCTGGTGGTTGGAGTTCCTGCCGAGAAGCTGCTATTCAGGATGATTTGTACATGTTCATCAATCCATTTTGTGTCAAGCTTTGTAAATATGAGGACCTAAACTCCATGTCTTCTAGGATAGGATAGTAATCTAGGTTAATTGTGGATGGATATGAACTAAAATTAATCTTGCACTGTAATCATTTTCTGATTTTCAGATTTCAGCACTGTTTTGAATTGGTTTTTGCCATTGATAGGTCTCATTTGTAATCTATAACTGAGAAGTCATCTTTTGATCTAACTCTTGTTCAGAAATGAATTAGGAATCAATGGCAGGTTACTGAATTTCATTTTGATTGAAAAGTCTGATTTCTGATTTCCTGAAAATCTGATTTCCTGAACTATTTGAATCTATTTGTCATTGTGGACCTGATTAATAGAAAAGCTGAGAAGTTGATATTGTCCCCAATCTTGTTCAGAAATGAATCAAGATGTTTGACATTCTTCATGATTCAAATCTGTTTATTGTTCCTAATATGATTTTAAAATCTGAATTCTGTTTCTTGAATTCTTTGGAATCTGTCTTGCCAATTGAACCCCTGATTTTATTCAATCACTGAGAGGTGAACCTTAGGGATTTCTTGCAGTCCAGAGATGGGTCAAGAAGCATTTGGCAAGTCTGGATTTCAATGAATAATATTGCTGATTTCCTTGAATTCCTGATTTCTGTTTTCTTATTCTCTTGAATTCTGATTTCCATTGTCAAATCCCATTTTAATTCAATACTGAGAGATAGTCTTAAGGGCTCCCTTGAGATCTATAGATAGGCCAAGGAGCAATGGCATTTGTGAATTCCTGTGGTCATATGCTTTGCACTTCCAACTGAATTGTGTTTGTGTGGATTTCACATTTAATTGCAACCGGGAGGCTGATTTTGATTCCTCTTGTAGTTTAGAGATAAACCAAGGAGCACAAACACTATTATTGAATAAATTTCATCCTTGTTTAGCTAATTGAAGTGATTTCATTATTTTATGATTGCAATTAAAACTTATCACTTCAGATTCTATTGAATTGTAAAAATCAGTAATGAACTTGAATTTGGGCCTAATGATAACTTGATTTTCAGTGAGGATCCTCTTCTAATTCAACCTAACTAATAATTATATGATAACATGTTGATTAGTTCAGGGCCAATTGAGCTGTGAGAGCAGCTATATCCAAGGTTGAATCAGATTTGAACTTTTAATGATAACTTGATCCAATCCATCCATAATTAAGTTAGATGAACCACAACTCCTAGGAGAACCTTCTTCATTGATAGATAAACTCTTTTAGCCTCTAGATTAGCATTTATAATTCAGTTTTGACAAATTTTCAAAACCCCAAAAGTAGTTATCATTCTGCATTTCATTAAAAATCTGTTTTCACTTCTAATTAAAATCTATTTTTTGTCATTTTAAATAGGATTAGTCTAAATTATTTTTAGGTAGTCTAGAACTTCAAATCACTGTGGATACGACATTTAGGGTTACTATAATTGACCTGTGCACTGCAGTAGAGAGTGAGTTAGGAAGTTGAAACAAAAATTGGAAAAATTGACCTTTGACTTAAAAATCAGCAAGTTATCACTCAACCTCTCAAATATCACTATCAGAAGACAACATCTTGAAGAAGTTGATGGTCTAAATAAAGAGAAAAGGGATTACTGGGGTATAAGCCCCCTTAAGTGAAACCTTGTGTAGCGTCCAAATTGCAACCATCCATTTTAGATCTACGATCCAGATTATTTTAGCATTTTCTCTTTCTTTCACTCTCTCACATCATCTTCTGCCGCCGATCGTGCATCATCTTCCCTGATCGCGCGTCATCTTCTGCCATTGATCACCCTCCTCCCTCCGAGTGCCCTTCTCCTCCAAGCGTTGTCGCTGACCATCCCTTGCGACCACCCCTTTGCAAGTGTCGGCCATCCTCCCCTCACTGGCTCCCACCTATCGCCATCGTCGATCTCTGCACGTGTCGATTTATCTGTCGGTGACGTCCCCACTCCCCTATGTCCTCTCTCTCCACCTTTTCCGCCCCTTTCGCCGATCTCGCCCGATGACATCCCCGATCCATTAATCCACCACCGTCAACCCTCTTCTCATCCTCTGCGTCCCCGATTCGCCTCCCGTCGTCGACCCCCGCTGCCGCCAATTGAGGGGAGAGATAAAAGGGAGAAGATGTGATTTGAGCCGTCCATTATATCCAATGGCTGTGATGTGAGGGTTACCATCAAATGAGTATTCACGACATTTATTTATTATATTGTGTGACGGAAAAAATCCCAGCTGTTTGCTAAAGAAAGGAAAAGAGCAGAACTCTATTACCAAAGTAACTCACACATCTCAAACAAAAGATGTCTATGGTAGCTCTCTCTCTCTCTCGGACATTGTAGAGTTTAATGATTTTTTTATTTACTCCGATATTTATTTTCTTTTTTTTTTACAATGATTGGTGTACGCTTGCCACCCCACTAACTTTATTTTATAATCAGACTGTCATTCAACTTTCACTACAAGAAAATCATCGATTAGCGACGCATCAATATAGACTCCAATGCGTCGCTACCTCAGCGCCAAATACAATAGAGGCGCATTAGCGTCGAATTCGCGCCACAGGCTTCGCGACGCCCATTTCTTCGACGCTAATAGCGTCGACTTCGCGCCTATGGGTATGTCGATGCAATTACCGTCGCACGGTGGCGCTAATGCGACACTATAATGATGCGAAAAGTGTCATCATGAAGAGCCAACATGCGTCGGTACTTCGACTCTAAAGAGGCGTTAAAATTGTCGACGCTCATCCGACGCTGAGTTGGCGTTACGTTACGACGCTAATCGGATGCTAATGTGACGCTATAATTCATTTTTCTACGTCGCTACTGTGACACTAATGTGACGCTAAGAACAATATGTCCACCCACAAATATGTCACCTTCCTCATTCAGCCATTGAATTACTACACTACATTGAAATCCACAGATGATTGCTATTTTTTTATATTACAATTGAAGCACCATCAAATTACATTACATGTACATATACATTTTCATTATATCAAATTACATTACATCACATATACATTTCTATTACATCAAATTACATATATCACAATTAGATGATCTAAGTCCTACGATGTCGACGTCCGCGACAGAAAAGATAGGCCACCGGTGCGTTGGAGGAGGAGGAGGAGGCGGCGGAGCAGAGGTGGAGGATGAGGAGACGGCGGCGACGACAGAGCAGAGGTGGAGGAGGAGGAAGCGGCGGCGGTGGCGGCGGAGTAGAGGTGGAGGAGGAGGAGGGGGGGGCGGCGACAGAGAAGAGGAGGAGGCGGAGTAGAGGTGGAGGAGGAGGAGGTTGGGGGGCGGCGACGGAGAAGAGGTGGAGGAGGAGGAGGCGGCGGCGGAGTAGAGGTGGAGGAGGAGGAGGTTGGGGGGCGGCGACGGAGAAGAGGTGGAGGGTGGAGGAGGAGGAGGCGGCGGCGGCTGAGCAAAGGTGGAAGAGGAGGAGGAGGCGGCAACGGCGGCGTCGGAGAAGAGGTGGAGGCGGCGGCGGCGATGGAGCAGAGGTGGTGGAGGAGGAGGCGGCGGCGGAGAAGAGGTGGAGGAGGAGGAGGCGGCGGCGATGGAGAAGAGGTGGAGGATGAAGAGGCGACGGCGATGGAGAAGAGGTGGAGGAGGAGGAGGCGGCAACGACGGAGAAGAGGTGGAGGAGGAGGAGGAGGCGGCGGCGGCGTCGGAGTAGAGGTGGTGGAGGAGGAGGAGGAGGGGGCGGCGATGGAGAAGAGGTGGAGGAGGAGGAGGAGGAGGAGGAGGAGGCGGCGATGGAGAGGAGGTGGAGGAGGCGGCGGCGATGGAGAAGAGGTGGAGGAGGAGGAGGCAGCGGCGACGGAGAAGTGGTGGAGGAGGAGGAGGAGGAGGAAGCGGCGGCGGTGGAGAAGAGGTGGAGGAGGAGGAGGTGGAGGGAGGAAGTGGTTAAAAGGGGGAAAATGTGGCGTTTGGGCAAGCGAAACCATCCGATTAAATGAAAGGACGATTCGGATTCGTTCTTCGATGAGCACACGGATCGCAATAGCGTCGCCAATGTGGCGCCACATTAATTCAATTCTGATAGATAATTAATTCTAAAATATGTGAAATAGCGTCGCAGATTAGCGACTCTGAAATTGCGATGCTAAGTTGGATTTGAGAATCGGAGGAAACGAAAAATACGTGAAACATGAAAGGTTTGCGTCGCCCAACCTTCTTGAGCCCTTCGAAATGACTATCTTTTCATAGTAATCCGATCTAGGGCCACGGAGAACCGATCATTTCTATTACAAAACTTTGCCCATTTTATTGAATTTCTTCCGACTTCCAATCGCCACGATTCTTGTGCGGGTGGACAGCTTGTGTCAATCTCTACGAGTCCATAATTTTCGTTTCGACTAATTCCCGCTGGACTACGTCAAAGACCGTCAAAAGACTTTTTTTCTAGGTCCTTAACTCAACTGTAAGACCTCCTAAAATCACCAAAAAATACTGAAAAATCTATGTTGCTGTGCCCTATGGAGTACAAATTTTGTGATGATCCGATGGTCGGATCTCCAGCAATCATCATTTGAATTTCTTAAAAAATGAAGAAGCACTATTCTTCCGATTTTGAAATTTGAGAATTAGAGTATAATGCATGTATAACATATAAATTATATAAATTTATAATTTATATGTATATGTATATGTATGTATGTGTGTATATGTATATGTATACAAATTAACATTACCTAAATATGAATAATAATTAACATTACTTATATAAATACTTGTATATTCTTAAAATTTTAATGTTAGCGCCGCATTAGCTTCACATTAGCGACGCAAGCTTTGTGACGCTCATTAGCGTCACACCTGGTTGACGTCAATACAACGCAATTTGCAGGCCCCAAAATCGCCTCCTGAATTTGCGTCGATTTAGCGCTGCACTATTGCTGGCGCCAACTTGCGACACGTCTTGTTGACGCTAATACGACGCTATAATTTATCACACAATTTCTAATCTTGACGCGTCGTAATAACGTCTAAATAGTGTCGCGATGGCGCCGAGTTTAGCGTCATTTTTTTGTAACGCGAATGCGACGCTGAGTCGATGCTACTGGGAGACAATTAGCGTCTCATATTGTCGACCCGACGTCGTCGCTATTTAGATGCTAGTAGCGACGCATCATTTTGCGTCACTATTTTACGTCGCTAAATGACAATTTTCTTGTAGTGTTTTAACTTCTTTCACCAACTATTCTTTTTACTGTGTATAGGAGATTTATTGGTCATTTTACTTACGTGGCAAACTATTTAAAAAATAAAATAAATATAAAACAATATAATGATATTAACAAACAATATAATAATTAATATTTTAAAAAGAGAAGAGGGTGTCGCCCCCTCCCTTTGGCATAGATGATGCGCAGAGGGGGGCACCTCCTCCATATGGCACAGGAGACACATGGAGGGCCAAAATGTTAGTGCCAAATGTTTCCTTTTCAAGGAGCTAAGTAACAAGAGTATGATATTCTCATGTAGAAAACTCCTCCAAATCTTTCCACTCTCGTATCAAGATTTGGGACTAAAAGAAGCTGCAAAACTAAGCTATGTATAACTCGCTATCATGGTGAAATTCTCTTCAAATTCTTCTCATTCTTGTGACTAGGGACTTTATGTCCTAAGAAAGAAAAATCAAATATGAAAAGAACTACTCTCACAACTCCTATCCCTTTAAATCATATCCATTCATATCTAAGACCTGAGATTCAAATCAAAATGCTGCTAAAGATCTAAAATTTTCTCTTGAAATATTAAGGACTTTGTAAGCTTGCTATATTCATACAAATAAATACTACTTCAACACCAACTTATTAGTTGGTGCCTAAGTCTTAGAAGACACGATCACTTTCTGTCCAACAACTATCTAACCTCTCTAAGTATCGTTCAATCGATCATGATATTTGTCCCTTCTTAAGGAACTATCATAGAGGAAAGAAAGCAACCATGAGGAGAAAACAAGAACTCAATGAAAAATGGCATATCGAATAGTGAAACATCTCCCATTGAAATTCAGCCAACATGCATATGTCGATAACATTAAAGATTCAAAATGAAGATGACAACAATTCGATTCCATAAGTAGACCTCAACCTTGATGGGGTGATTTAGCTACAGAATAACATTAAGAACACACACAAAAACACAACACTAATAATCTTCTAGAAATAAAAAATGTAGAGCTAACTAGAATAGAAAATACAAAAATAAAACTAGATAAAATGCACAAGATAAAATGTAACATTTATCCTTTTAACTTCTTCGAAACTAGATAAAATGGTAGCTCCAGCCTTCCAACTTTCTCCCTTAAATTGTTATTTTCTTTGTGGGTAATGATGTCTGCCTCTTTCTAGCATCTTCTCTTCCTATTTATAACAGGGTCCTTTTTCTTTCCACCTTTCGGCCTTTGCCATTTGTCCTTCATCCCATAAATGGAAACTTCCCTATAGGAATGTGAACAAAATCTCTACAGGGATGACAACTCGTCTTTTTTTTATAGTTTTGTCTTTTCTGGTGTATCAAGTGTCCCTACTTCTTGTATTGTGTTTGTTACCAGTGATTACATGCCCTTTCTCGAATAACAAAAGTCTCTCCTAAATCTTAAAACATGCAGTTCTAAATAAAAGTGGATAAAAGGCCTTATAAATGAGTAACATGGGCATAATAACACATGCAAATTTAGGATAATGTGCTCTGAACTTAGTGAAAAATATATAAAATCATCTTATTTTCTCAACTTAATTTGGATTCTAAAAAATTTAGACTCTGAACTTAATTTTTTTCTGTGTTTTTTTCCATTTTTAGTCTTGTTATGTAGATGTGTTACATGAAATTTTAGTTACTACTCTACACACACACATCTTTTCTGGTGATTTCTTAACACTTTTGCTTCATCAAGAAACTTGTGCTCCAACTTATTCTCCTTGTTCCACTTGATAACTTGAGGATATTATAACATCGAGTTCCAGGTTCTCTTATTTTGGGTGCATTGTGCTCCCTTTAAGTTGTTGCTTTGGCATGGGGAAAACCAACATATTTTTTGGGTTCACGTACAATGAGTTCTACTTGAACATTTGCTTGGACCACCGAGACTATCCAGGTCTACTCGCCCTCTCTTCTACTATTCCGCTTCTCAACATCATAGTTGCTATCTTGTATTCAGTCATGGAGTGACCAAGAATTCGTGTGTGTGTGTATGTGTGTGGGGGGGCCTTGTCCTTGCTTGTATTGGTTGTTCTATTGGGTATTGTGAACAATTCTTTTTGGTGCTAGATCTTGAAGAGAATATTTTTCCCTTGTTTTTATGAAAATGCATGGAATTGTTCAAAATTATGCTTTTTTATGTCACCGGTGGGAAGCATTGGGTGATCCGGATTTCGAATTTGAAATTTGAGATTTTTTTTAATCAAATGATGAAAACAATGAGGATGAACAATAAGAAATTATTAGTGATATCTATCCTCATTCTAATATTGACACTATAAATATCAAATGCGGCAATTTACCTAGTGAGGAACAAAATGTTGAAGCAATTTACCTCATACAAGCTTTTGAAGAGTCATTGTATGAGAGTTCAAATTGTTCAACTAAATAGTCATGGTTGTATTTTGGAATGATATTCGTGTTTAGTTTTATGAATATGCATAACTAATCAGTAAGCTAGATCTGAGAAACCATTAAACGATATTTTGCTTTTATTACCCTAAAGGAAAGATTCATACCCATTGGAAGTTCACAGTGAGTTGAGAAACTAGTGTTCTCCTACAACAAAAAGAGTTTCCAGCTATTATCCTTGGAGCTAAACCAGGAGGTTAAAGATCATATCTTTTATTTTTGGGGGTGAGCGAAAGGTGACCCCATTTTTTCGATTTTGAGTAAATGACTTTTGTGTGAAATAGTCATTGACTTTGTATTTCTTGATTAATGACCTTTAAAAGAATTGAGGTTGAGACATCTGGATGTATTCCTCAACCCCTAGTATTCATTTCACCTGCTTGACCGCCTGATTATTTTTTTATCTTTTGCAAATTTGGATTTTCGAAAAAGTATCTTAAACCAAGTGCATAAAATCAATTATTTTCCCGTGGATCGATCCTTAAAGTACTATGGTGATAGGTGTGCACTTCCTCTTTGATTTGTTTCTTGAGAAGTATAGATTGTAAAAATTGCTTAATTTTTTTATTAGGCGTCAAATCAACTTCTTAGCTTAGATCCTGCCTAGGAGTAAGTTCCTATTCTGCTTTGAGTAGCTGAGATTTTGTGTTCTTGAATAGGGTTCCCACATCTAGATCATTATTTAGACCAGATCCCCGTACTTTTGCACACCAATATATAATTCTCACACCAATAGGAGTTGGACCTGACCCGTGAGCTATTATCAATGAATATATTTTCATAAGTATTTTAGTTATAATAAATTTTTATATTATTTTATTATCATATGATTGGACCATTGAAGTTAACCGGGTCCACAGTCCGATTTGGCCTAATTTTTTTTCTAAGTGGATGTCCGGTCTAGATTTTATAACATTGTCGTAGAATTTTTCTCCAAGCCGCCTCATTATCGTTAATTCATAATCATCGTCACCATAATAACGCCTTGATTATAATGGTTTGTCACCTTAATGATAGTAATCGTAGTATTTCATAACATATTTGCCGCTATTTTTTTTTGTCACCTAAATATTCTAGAGTATTATTTTTAGCTAATCCAAATTATTTCAATTCAGAAGACTATAAAGGTCAAGCTCTTGATGAAATTTTTTTGAACGCACAAAAATTAATGAGCACGTGAAATTAATTGATGTTTGGTACAGTTAATTTCAAAAGCATCGTGATTACATATATAGCAATACTTTCACTCTGTAGGAAAAGCAGTCTTAGCTGAGCATAATCTTATCTTATTTTACCATCTGGATCTAATGGGATTCCATTATTTTCTGTCATCGTGTAAGACTATCCAGGACCTTTCTTCCGTAATCATCACAACTTATACTATTAGAAAAACGCAGATTACCGACGGTCCGAACCGTCAGTAATCAGCCCGAAAACCGTCGGTAACGTAATTACCGACGATTTTTCAATCAGAATCGATCCGTCGGAAAAATGCTCATCGCAAACGGATTTGCGACGGTTGAAAAAAATTCGTCGAAAATATCGACGGTTCTGGCCGTCGGAACAGTCCCCGGCGGTTCGATCCGTCGAAATTTTCCGCCGCCGGAAAAGTCCCCGGCGGTTGCAATCGTCGGAAATAATCCCCGGCGGTTCGAACCGTCGATATTTCTGACGGTTGCAACCGCCGGAAAAGGCCGGCAGTCCGAGCCGTCGAAATTTCCGACGGTTGCAACTGCCGAAAAATACCGACGGTCCGAGCCGTCGCAACTTTTCGACGGTCCCAATTGTCGAAATTTTAGACGGGCGTCGCAACCGTTGATCTTTTGACGGTCGCAAATATTTTTTTAAATATAAAAAAATTAGCGACCGGATCCGGCCGCCTAGCGTTCGGATCCGGCCGCTGGAGGCCGGATCCCCGGATCCGCCGCCAGGAGGCCGGATCCAGCGCCAGGAGGTCGGATCCGCCGCTAGGCGGCCGGATCCGGCGCCAGGCGGCCGGATCCGGCCCCAGGCGGCCGGATCCGCAGCCAGGCGGTCAGATCCGCAGCCAGGCGGCTGGATCCGGCCCGCTTGGCGGTCGATCCGGCGCCAGGCGGCCGGATCCGGGCGCTGGAGGCCGGAACCGGCCCGCCTGGCGGCCGATCCGGGCGCTGGAGGCCGGATCCGGCTGCCTGGAGGCCGGATCCGACCGCTGGAGGCCGGATCCGAAAGCCTGGCGGCCGGATCCGGCTGCCTGGAGGCCGGATCCGGCCGCTGGAGGCCGGATCCGAAAGCCTGGCGGCCGGATCCGAACGGCCACGGCCGGATCCGGCCGACAGCCGAGAGAGAGATATGCCGACGCAGAGCGGGAGAGAGAGATACGCCGGCGCGGGAGAGGGTCGCCGACGTCCGGCGTGGGAGGGTCGCCGACGTCCGACGCGCGGGAGAGGCCGATCCGGTGCTCGCGGCCGGGAGAGGGAGAGAGGAGAGGAGGGAGAGAGAGAGAGGAGTGGAGGGAGGAGGGAGAGAGAAGAGGGAGGAGGGAAAATATATAAAGGAAAAAAGTGGAAAGAAAGCGAGAAAAGGGAAAAAAAGCGGGATAACGAAATTTTAATTACCGACAGTTTCGGCCGTCGAAAACGTAAATAATAAATATTTTTATTTTATTTAGTTATATAAAATATTTATTTTTTATTTTACCGACGGTTACGACCTTCGGAAATTGCGGCGGATTTTGCGACGGATGGATATCCGTCGAAATATCGACGTTCCTAATCGTCGAAAAAATTAAATAATAATATAATTAATTATATAATTAATTTTTTTATTTCTGACGGTCACAACCGTCGAAAAATCCGTCGAAAAAATTTAATAATAATATTAAAAATATATAATTTAATTTTTTTTATTTCCGACGTCCTAACCGTCGAAAAAGTCGTCGGAAATTGCGACGGATGAATATCCGTCGAAAATATCGACGTTCCTAATCGTCGAAAAATTAAATAATAATATAATTAATTATATAATTAATTTTTTAATTTTTGACGATCGTGACCGTCGGAAAATCCGTCAAAAAAATTTAATAATAATATTAAAAAATATATAATTTAATTTTTTATTTTCGACGGTCGTAACCGTCGGAAAAGTCGTCGGAAATTACGACGGATGGATATTCGTCAAAAATATCGACGTTCCTAATCGTCGAAAAATTAAATAATAATATAAATTATTTCTGACGGTCATAATCGTCGAAAAATCCGTCGGAAACGGAACCGTCAAAAAATCCGTCGCAAATTGCGACGGATTTAGAACCGTCGAAAATTATCCGTCGGAAAAACGCGATTTTCTTGTAGTGTTAGAAAAGTAGTTCCTCCCCGTGAAGAGTGCAATACATACATTACTCATCAAAAGGCATGTTGATAATACTTTGAATTTGAATTCAGTTGTTCCCCTTTCTTAGTCAAGCGCCTCAGTAGATTTTTGCAACGGAGGTCTCGCTTATCACGAGATAGGTGTCCCATTTCGAGGGATTAATTCAGAATCTCAATTAGTCTGTCGAAGTGTCTATATAAACTCTCTAAAGTGTCATAACAAAAAGAGCCGCTGCTTTTCGAGAATGTAATTTAATTTAAAGTGTATCTTATAAATCTCTATATTCTTCCATGTGCGATCTCTTTTCCTCTTTTCATAATAAAGCGTCCCATGAGATAAACCACCCATTACACTTTCAATTTGTGGGCATCATCCACCTTTTAGGAAAAGCAAGAGTCAAACTATTTTGCTCGTCAACCCTGAAATTTCAACTTGAGAAGTTATCCTTATGAGCTGTGACACAAAATATATGATTCGCTGCACACAGTTTTGTGCAACTCCATTGAAGGTGATTGCCATTAGGACAAACCACAAGTGCTTTTTGTTTCCACATATTGCAGTCATCAGGCTTAAGATTTGAAAGCGGTAATGGCCATTTATATAAAGGCATCCTTGACATGGATTGTTGGTGGCTTTGGCACTCCACTCGCAGTACGCAGAGGAATCCATCCATGATGGGAATCCTTTTCATGCTGAACGGACAGTTCATGCATGTTGGTCTTGATCTAATTATAAAACTTAATAAAGCAGGTGACATGATAATATATAATATGCCCAGAGATGACTCATGTGAATATGCCACGCGTACGTGGTGTTATTATTCTTTGTTTCCTTATCCATGAACTTTTTGTCTAATCCAACTTGATCGAGATAAGGAACGGAGCAGCTCATGTGTGTCGTATAGTAAATAGAAAAGAAAGTCTGACACCAGTGGAGCTCCTAGTTTCCTTCACCACTTCTCTGTTGGTAGCACGAGAGTGCATAGATTACTTCATGCGACTTATTAATTCGCTATACTAAGCTCACGTACTTATATACAAATCATTGTTTACAATGAGGAAGCTGCTCAGGGGTCACCAAACTCCAGTGGCTTATCCAATGTATGCCCAATGATCCATACTTCGTCACTTCGAACACAGCATCTGCAGCCTTCTCATCTGTTGCTTCATCCATGCATGATTGAAGGAAGGGGGTGGGGGATCAGATGGAATCATGCATGCGTGCACAATGGGTATTAAGGCACAAGTAAGTCTCTAAAACTTTATGGAGGAACAATGATGCCCCAAGGAACTTCGGCTTCAGGAACTCATTGATGAGAAGAATAAATTAAAGTCATCACAGCATGAGCAGTTAAAATGACATAATAATGATGAAAGCAAGCTTCATGATATCATGCCTATTCCAGAGGACGTGAACCTGTCTATATCTTGCAGTAGTAGTATACATGACCAATTTGATGGGACTTTTGTGGTCCTCTGGATAAGGGTTGCCACAAATTTCTTTGAACGTGCTACTATCATTGGATGTGCCACCATCTTGCACTGCTTCACTGTTCCAATAGATTTCCAATCAATACAAATATATAGTATCCATGCAGAAAATTGTAAAACATGGTCGAGTTTCCAAAATAGGGAACCTGTACAAGTCCAATAATCTAATGAATTCAACAAATACAAATCTTGCTCATTAATTCATGTTCGTCTTCGTCCTTTTTTTTCTGAGCAGAGAATGACATTCACCTTTGCACATCATTCCCTGCCCCTACGAGGTTCATGACTTCAACTAACTAGACACACAATTACCTGTACAAAAAGGTCCTATTTCTTTTTTTCTTTCTGCATCTTGTGATCAGCTCACTGTTTGCCTAAGTGTGAATTCAGAACTAATTGTTGGTTAAGCAAAGGGAGGCTTATGAAGTTGAATTGAGAGGCATCGTAATTAGTAATGTTAGACATGATCCTGTTGTTCGCTGGTTTTTTCGCAGGGTGCAAGAAGAGATCGCTGCTGCCATCGCCGCCGCCGCCAAGGTAAGAGCCATCTCCAGATCTCAGTCTTTTGAGAGCGTTGTTTGTCGACGTAACAGGGGACTCTGTCTGTGAGGTCTTATGCACTGGGTAAACGCTCTCGTTGTTATTGACGTAGTTGTTGCCACTGCTGTAAGTGTTCAGTGCTGGGTCCGCGAGGGGGTATCCAAACGAGGAATTCTCCAGTCCGAACATGTCGGAAGGGTTATCAAGCAATCGCGAGATCGCAGAGCAGTCCACAGCATCCAGGAGCTCGGTTAAGGAGCAGGATTTTGGCAGCTTGAGAAAAGTGTTGTTGTTGGCCGGCGTGCTGCTTGATGTGTTCGGCATGTGGTAGGGCTCGTCGACTCTCGAGTACTCCTCCTGTTCAGCATCACCGGAGGGGGATTGATGGCCGCTCTTCTTGTAAATTCTACACAGAACCCAATCGTCCAGCTGAATCAGAAAGAAAAAAGGTCAGCACAAATCGTGCCGTGAAGAGCTGAAACAGAGGCATCTGCACACACGTTATCTAGGGGAAAAGGCATCGCTCACCCTCATGGAGGCGTCTCTAAGCTTCATAGGCTTGTAGCTGTTGCTCTTCTGCGACTGTGCGAGGCGGTACTCGTGCATGATCCAATCAGTCTTGACGCCCTTGGGCGGCCTCCCCTTGTAGAAGACGAGCGCCTTCTTCACCCCAATGTTCTCGTTCCCGTTGCTGGTCATGATGGCCTTGTCCGTCCCGGTGGCCTTCCAGTACCCGGACGCCGCCGCCCGGTTCGGCCGGATCCCGTTGGGGTACTTCCTGTCGCGGGGGCTGAAGAAGTACCACTCTCTCTCCCCAAACATCGATTTAGCTGTTAGGACACCAATTACGAACAACACAATGAACACATAAGCGACTCGATCGCAATTACTTTGAACAGAAAGCATGCAAGCCCAACAAAAGTGCATGGATATGTAGATCATGCAACGGGAGACTACCAACCAGGAAGCTCCCATGGGTCGAACTTGTAGATGTCGACCTCGGCGATGATGGAAACGGGGCACGGCAGGGAAGCGGACCGATTCCGCAGGTAGTGAAGGATGAGCTCCTCGTCCGTCGGGTGGAACCGGAACCCCGGCGGCAGAGAAGTCGCAGGGTTCGACGCCATGGCCGGCTAATGTTAAGAGCTCCGAGTTGGTGGTGTGGCCTGTCGATGAGGGAGGGAGGGAGGGAGGGAGGGAGGGAGGGAAGGAAGGAGGAGAGTTGAAACTTTTGAGAGACGTCGCCGAGGGCTTCAATTTATGGTGGTTACATTTTGTCGTTTTTATCGCAGGTGGCCCGCGGGATAACATTTGCGCCAAAAATAAATTTCCACTAAATTCTAATTAAATTAAACAAATATTTCTTCGAAGAACTCGTTTGGTAATTTTAATTTAGTCAATGTTATTAAAATCAGACCGGACCGATCGATTCGATCGGTTCAACCACGAATCGATCGGTGATTCAATCCGATCAAGTGTCAAAACTCGTTTTGACATTGAACTGGGTAAAATCTGTTGAACCGGATTGGTTGAACGTAGAATTTGAAAAAAAATTGTAAAAATGATATACATAAGAAAGTTAAATGAGAAAGAAGAAAAGAAATATAAGAAAATTTAAAGAGGAAGATATATTATATATATACAATTAAATAGGAATTGATATAAAAATGGTAAATATTAAAATTGAATAATATTAGAATAAAAACATATCAAAGGGCATAAAATAAAGAAAATAAAAAGGAAAGTGTTAAATAAAAAAAGAAATAAGAATAATTTAAGATAAAATTTATTAATATAACATCTATTATCATTAAATAGTAGATATTAAATTATTAATAATTTATTTATATTATCATTATGAAACTTTTAATTAATAAAAATTATATTATATTATTTTTTAATATTTTTAATAAATTATTAGTACAATATCTATATACTATATCATATAACTTATTTTATATATTTATAATTATTATAAATATATTATTTTAATAAAATTTGATTCAATCTGATCGAATTCGATACATTGAATTTAGCTTCGTAAAATGTCTGCTGCTGAGCGAATCTGCAGTGTGAACACATCTCCCAAAAGATTGCGTCACGGCACACCTGTCGACACACGAGGAGCGGTGGATCGTTTGACTACACATCGTGAGTCGCCCGCCGTCGGATGAGCGATGCACCGCTAGGACGTCTTGTGTTGGCTATTGAGGCACGTGGGATCGTGGATAAGACCGGGGGACGTGGTTGTGGGGTTCATCATTGGTCGCCTGCGGTGCCGGCGGGGCCCACCGGTTTTGGCGCTCGGAGTCGACGCGATCCCTCCCGCAACACGACGAGGTACGTCGCCCTCCATTTAAAGTTATTGTGGGCTTATTTTTCTTTTTGGCAAAAAAAAATATTTATTTATTTATTTATTATTTTTATTTCCCATGACACCCACGGGATCGCTAAATTGGGCAGCGTGATATTTTACATGCGCACGCGAGTTAGGTTTGGAGGATAACTATATGTTGGATTATCTTAAGTTAAATTTTATTATTGAAATTATATACATAATGTTGTTTTTGTTTCTAGATTTATATATATACATATATATATATATATAGTATTAGAAAACTAATAGTTGTTGATTGGACTTTGAGATAGGAAGGTTTGACGGCAGCCTGCGGAATGAACTCGTACTTGGTGGGAATTTAAAATTGGATATCCTCCTCCATAGAGAGAGCGTGAACAACATGCGAAATGAAAAAGTCAGGGAGAGAAGGCATTATTTAAATGTCCTTGTGGTTTATTAACTGAAAACAGCATGATAAATAAACGCAAAGAAATTTAAAGTTTTGACGCGATCATACTGGATAAAGATTGAGTTGTCATCTCGTCATCTGTTTCATTATGTTTTTTTCTCTCTATTTTTTTTTTTTTTTACTTTCGAAATGCATGCATGCATGCCGCAAATCAGGACGATACTGTTTATTATTGTAACTCGGTCTTGGCAATTTCGTGCCCTTTCCTACGCTTTTGGTCGTGCAAATTTAGACAATAACAATTGAAAATTGTAGCTTGATCTTTATCTTTTTTTAGTGTTACCATCGGATTTACTCATGATGATAATATGATAGCCGTACTTTTTAGAAAAATCAAGGATTATATCGTACCCTCCATCCCAAACCCAATGTTAATGATCTTGATCAACATTGAACGTCTTCGATTTTGCTCTTTCGTTGATCTGCTTTACCTTAATTTTTAGTTATTTTTTTGCTATATTTTCTTGTGTGCTAGTTAATATTCTTTCTGAAAAAAGAATAGTACACAAAGCTCTTAGTTATTTTTTTGGATGTAAATCGATTTATGTGAAGGACTACTAATGCTTAATTATTCGGATATTCAAACCGAAGCCAAATGATAAATCATGATCAAATTAGTAATTACGGGTCCGTAGAAATCGATATTAGTCGATGTTTGAACATAGCACAATATTCTTAGTTAGAGAGTTATAGTAAATGTCATCATTTTCTTAGTCGAAAAAAATATATATCTCGGTTAAATATGCACTATTTTGAAGTAAATGAAATATCGATTTTTTTGCTATACTTCACGGATTTCCAAAAAAAAAATTGATTTGTTTTTATTGTTTTCAATTTTGCCGTTTGAATCAAAATTCGATCAATTATGGAATAAGAATGTTATAGTCGTACCGATTTCTTAAGAAAACGATTTTCTAGAGATGATATCATGCAAGCAGAAAAGTCTCTCTCTCTAATTCTAGTTAAGGTGTGATTATTCTTTACTAAATCCAGTAGCTAATCCAACTCAGGGCCAATTAATACTATGGTCCTTAATCCTGGTTTTGGAACGTGATAAAAAAACTAATGAAAACTGGATTAGTTATTTAGCCGTCATTAGACACATTAGCTTACTTCGGAGGTGCTAATTAGTTAGGGAACGTGGAAAGCTCAAGCCCAAACGCACAAGTGGCAAATAAAAGAAAGAGTTGGGGAGTGTTAGCAGATGATGATGATGATGATGTATGGGGAAGTAGATGAGAAGGAATTAAATGCGATGGTGTCATCTTCATCTCCTCAACTTGTATTTTTTTTTTCGATGATGGGATAAAAACTAGGGTTTTAATTATACTTTAATTATAAGAGACATTTTGAGCGAAAATAATGTGCAAACACATGATTTCAAACTTATAATTCTACAGTAAAATAAGCACTGATAATCTTGGGTGAAGGACACTTGGCATGCACTTATTGGAGTCATTTAAAATTTAGAGAAAATGAAGTTTGGACACTTGTCGCTAAATGAGCAATAATTGGTGGGGATCAAGTAGTGGTCAGGATTCATGTACTTTCAATTTCAAGTGGGGAGTTCCCTATCAGGGTTGTCCAATTCAAATAGTTTGAAGAAAGCTTCACCAATTAGCGAATATGAAATGTCTTCATTTTTAATTTATTTTCTCGACATTTGTTATATAAAGAACATCACCACATGGATCATTGAGAAAGAAAATAGTTTTTAATGTGAATTTAAGCGATATTTGAAAATTTCTGATATCATGTTAGATATATATGATGTCCAAACTTGAAGTTGCTAGAAAGATATTCAGTCTTTTATTTATACTATATATTAAGAATAGTAAGGAAATATCAAATAAGCCATAAAAATATTAAAAGTGTATAATTTGGTTAGATATCGGCCTAATTGACTAACGGGTTTAATAACGCTGATATAAAAAAAATGAATTCATAAATGGTTTTTCCAATGGTTAACTGATTAAGCAAAAGTCAGGTTCGATTCGTTTGCAATCGTGTTCGGATTAATAAAAATTAAACTGACACTATAAGATTTTTACTAATTATCGATAGATTAATTCGTCGAAAATCTCACTAAATCCGACGACGAAAAGACGCCCGTCAAAAAACAGCTTGTCGGTGGGAGATTACTGACGGTGCATTTACACCGTTAAAATTTCTGACAAAACTTCCGACAGATAATATTAAATTTTTTAAATAAAATTAAATACATAAATATTAAGTATAATTAATTGTAAAACTTCTTGCTAAAAAGATATTAGTAGTATATACATCATATGTTTAAGGAAATTAATTTTATCATATAATATGTAAGTAATATATATGTTTACATTACAGTATCAAATTATTGGTTTGAAATTGAATCCTCAATGGTTTTTTTAGCCAGGATTCTCTCCTAACCTAAAATGGGCTGGTTGTTTGGGTAGATCCTATGTCAAGCTCATTTATACTGTAGACTGGGACAAATGTCTAAAAAATCAAGTTAATTGAGCCAAAACTGGATTATGAGATTGTCTTCTGCTTAAACCCAAGGAGACTTTTTCCTACGAATCATCTAAACTTCAAATTAATTGATCATATATTGTTTGCTTTATTTTCTAATCCTCCCAAAATTTATCCTTTCGTGGCAGACCTAAGACTTCGGAGTTGGATGCAAAATATTATTCTTTAAGTAAAGGTTATAATAACATAAAAAAATTAATGATATATTAAAAAGAACTATTTTTTTTGATAAATTATAATAACTGTGAAACTTATTTCATAGAAACAAAATTCATAAGAATTAATAAAGAAAAATTATCTTTAAAGGAAATTATTACTTTTTTATAATTCTAAGATGTTATTTTTTTTCTTACATTACAGTCTTTTTTTCTATCGAGAGAAACTACAATAGATTAGTAGATGAAAGAAAGTATTAGGTTAGGAATGAGTGCAAGAGAAGTATTTGTAAAATCATGAAGAAGAAACTATTATGTTGGGTTAAAGAAGATGAAGTGATAAAAAAAAATTAAAAGTAAGACATTGTCAAGAAGATGAAGAAACATTGTCAAGATTAGAATCTTATACAAGATCGAAAGAATGTCATAAAATCAAATATCATAAAATCCGATCGTGAACCATAAGATATTTTAAAATAATAGATATTTTTTTGATAAATTTGTCACACTTAAATCTTAAATTACATCTCACCAAGTTATTTTTATTGAACCTTAAGCCAAATTTCAACAAAACATATTAAGAATGAAGAAAATATATTAAATTTCATCTTAAATAAATTTTATTATATAATATTTAAATGATTATATTAATCATAGGAGATTGTATAGAATTAGATAATATCATAAGATCGTGTGATCAAAATTAAGATTAGATCTTACGCATAAGATCCTAAAAAATATCGAAATCGATAAGAGGTAGTAGGAAATATGATTAGATCGAGATCTTGACAATCTTAATTGGGAGAAATATGAATAAATAATTGGGAAAAATTTTGTCACGGAAGAAAGAAAAAAGTACATTAAAAACTATTATATAAGAATTATTTTATAAGATTTACATTTTAAGAAATTTTAAATAGGAAACAATTAAGAAGATATCTTGTTTAAAATAATATATGATATTTCAATAACAAATGTATATATATATATATATTTATTTATTTAAATTTATATGACCTAAGTTCTAATGGGATGAATTGAACCTATTGTCATCAATGTAGGTCTGCCACTACGGCGAATGCTTAGGCTCTTTTGAATAGTGCTATCATCACAAATACCTCTTCTTTGACTAAATATTTAACCTAATAATTTAAAAATAATCAACTTTAAATGATGAAAAGAAATTATGATGAAGCTAAGTAATAATTGCTAAATTGAGTATGACAAGTTTAACAAAGAAACTAATTATTCAAATATTTAATACAAATGAATAACTAATATGATAAGAGCATCCTAGAACGTTGTTATCGCACGCGCCACCATCCAACTTCAAATGAAATTTTCATGAGTTATAACGCACAATATGTAAAATAATACAATTTGATGACATTTCATAATAAAAATTAACCAAGCTCATTAAATATATCATTTGTCAATTGCCGGTATAATAATTATCAAACGATCAAGTGGACAAATGACCAAATAATGATGACAATTAATCAAAAGTTCAAATGACAATTGAGTACAAATGTTTTTATCTAACAATATTAAGTGCAAATGTTATTTATTTTTTGATGTCTTGTACTATGACTTCGATGTAAGTACAATTGTAATTATAACTATTAGGCATTATATATTATGCAAGCTATTCAACTTTTATTATGATGTGATATTATCAATTTTCTTTGACCAAGGATTTTATTTGTCTCAAGGATTTCTTTGACCAAAAAAGTAAATAAATGAACAAATTTCTAGTAACAAATGATACACCTTACAATTTGTATTTTATGACTTTTACTAATATGCTTATTTATCTACTTTGTAGATTTTTTAATAAATAAAATATCAAATACAAGGCAAAAATGTCATTAAAGATTGTGTTAAAACCATTCTTTAGAAAACCAAGAGAACCTAGCCAGGTTCTTGCAACTCAGGGTGGGTTCTAGATGGACATGGTATGGGCTCAATAAAGAACATAATCGGATATAATTTTGTAACGGCCCAGTTTGGATTCTAGACAACTCGGTTTGGGCCTTATCGGGACAACTCTTGTTACATAAAATGAAACTCAGGCTAGGTTATTCAGTGCTTGAGTGGAGTCACCTCAATGAGGTGTCAAAAGACACCTCACTTTTCCTACTCCAAGCCGCACTTAAGCCGGAGTGGCCAGCAACTAGAGGTGAATTATATATGGACCATCAGACATCGAATACTTTGCAAAACTTGGAGCAGATTCCTACATCTCGGTTTGGGTTCTACTCATGTAGAATTCTAATGTCTATCATCCTATATTTGATCGTGATTTTATAGGAAAATTATCTATGGAGCATATATATGACATAATAATCTTGACATTTAAACTTCTTAGTATGAGTTAGTTCATTGAGAAATTGCTTGTAAAAGTAAATCCAAAATCTTACATAACTTCATATCCTTTGTTCTCAATATTTTCCTTCATGTTTCTCGAATCAAAGCCTTCTCGCTCTTGACCCCTTAAGAGGGGGGGGGGGGGGGGGATAACAAACAGATCATTAAAAAAATAGATACAAGAAGTTAAGTTTTAATAAGAAACTGGTCCGAGTTCTCTAAACCCATCCATGTTCTCGTAATCTTGGGGGGGATAACAAACAGATCATTAAAAAAAAGAGATACAAGAAGTTAAGTTTTAATAAGAAACTGGTCCGAGTTCTCTAAACCCATCCATGTTCTCGTAATCTTGCCCAAGTTCCTCGAAACTTAGTTTGGACTCTTCTCGACGATATGTCATTGTGATAACAAAAGATGAAACCCAACTCTGATTGGTAAGACCTCAACCTAGGCTCATACCTGGCCCATCCTTGAGTTATTCCATGGATTGGTCGTGCCCTACACTACTCGTGTTGACACGAACAAACTCCTATTGACTAGCATGGCACATGCTTATAAAAAAATAGTTACTCCAAATTCGATATGGATTTGCATTATATCTCGCAAGTTCTATCATATTGATGATGATGTATGCCTATATTGCCCCCTAATCCATGTATCTAACCTTGATCAATTTTATATAGATAATCACTTTGATTTAGGTTTCACTGATACACTCTCATGATCCTAATTATGATCCCTCATGATTTATGGTCTTTGTCAATTTTGATCCATTTTTCATGTATCCGATCTAGGTCCATTATATGTTGTCAATTACTCTGATTATGTCCTATTGAAACATTCCTTATGTATATTAATGATCGTAATTTTAAAGTCTCTCATGATCATAAAATGACGCTGACTGTGGATCTTTTATGATTTACGATATTAAGAGCTTACGGTAATCCCAATTATGATTCTATTTTGATATATGATGTTTTAAATAAAAATATTAATAAAATTGACAAAATACAATAACAACAACAACAACAACAAAGCATTATCCCACTAGGTGAGGTCGGCTACATGGATCATATGACGCCATTCCGCTCTATTAGTAACCAAACATTTCGATATATTATTCACCAATAGATCTTGCTCTATTAATTCGCCAAGTGTCCGCATTGGCCTCCCTCTCCCTCTTTTAATCGAACTCCAGATTATTTGATCTACTCTTCTTACTGGCACATCTAATGGTCTTCTCTGAACATGACCAAACCATCTCAAACGATTCTCTACCATTTTCTCACTAATAGGAGCCTCTCCGACTCGTTCATGTATATGATCATTCCTAATCTTATCTAATCTTGTATGACCACACATCCATCTCAACATCCTCATTTCGACTACCCCCACTTTACGTTCATGTTGTCCCTTCATAGCCCAACATTCACTACCATATAACACTGCTGGTCTTATAGCAGTACGATAGAATTTTTCTTTAACTTTATTGGGTACTTTTCTATCACAAAGAACTCTAGTGGCTTTCCTCTACTTACACCAACCAGCTTGAATTCTATAATTAACATCGTCATCAATCTCACCATCTTGTCTTACAATTGATCCTAAATATTTAAACTTTGTCACTTGAGGAATTATATCCTCCCCTAGCCTAACTTTCAAATCGTCTCTAAGTTGTTTATTTGTGAAATTGCTATGCATATATTTTGTTTTATTCCTACTTAAACGAAAACCCTTTGACTCCAACGTATTTCTCTTTATCATAGTGAAAGACATAAATTATTAAATGTAGTGCTATTGGAATTATGGGTTGACCATCAGGAGTGAGTTTACTCTTTATCGAAGATTGAAAGATACTCTTATTCTTTTTGGAGTTGAAAGACACTTCCCACGAGTTGAAAGATATCCTATGAGTTGAAATTGAGAGGGTATCCATCTAGATTGTTAGCCAAGTGACAATTTAGTTTTTATCTTCTACCTTTTCAACACTCATACAAATAATATGTAAACTAATATAAAATATAATAGAAAAAATAACAAAAGAAGAAAACAATTATTGTCATTGTAAGTGTCATCATCATGATTAACAATCATAATTTATTATCAAATACATTGTATTATTATCATTCACATGAATATAATAATATTATTAGTTATAATAATTATTATACATATATTAATAATATATTATCATAATTTTATTTAAAATATATTAAATGCTAATATATATTTAATATATTAATTTATGAATTTATGGTTTTAGTTTTATAAAAAAATTAATTAAGTGAAATATATATATCATTTAGTAATATTTTTTATAAGTGAAAATTATTATCGGAATTTCAACAAAGATACTTGTATATACCAAGCAATGCACATTACTAATAATTTAATAAGTGATAATAGTTATATATTATTAAATAATATAAAAGGTAATACATTAAATATTCCATGAGTGCATAAATGCATAGTGGAATAATGCTATAATGAAAAGGTATATGGTCAGACTCCAGAAATATTGTTAACTATTAGATAACACACAAGTTAATAAAAGATACATGATTAAATAATTTGTGAATACATTATTCATGCATAAAAAAAACAGGATTACTTTATTGTCACTTTCTTGATGCTATCATTTTTTTTCGTCATCTTTAGACATGACAATAAACACACATTAGAGGAGCTTGCATACAATAGTAATAACATATTTGCATGGAACCCTTTATTGCCACTCTTAAATTTTTATGACACTTTTTTTAAAATTCTTTATTTTGAAGAAATTTTGATCATTATCATTATTTTAACTATATAGAAAATATTATTTAATACAAAGACAAAATAGTCTTTTTTTTTGAAAAAAAAACTGATATTAAGGTTTTAGAGATGACGCCCATTTGCATAATTATGATGAGAAGATTTTCCAAAGGCATGGGGAGGAGGGATGCAGGGAATTTGGACGTCGTGATGACTTGTAAGCTTCCAGCGCATGACGGTACGGATGACGAAATCTGGGAAGTTGACACCCACAGTAGGACAAAATGGAGCCCAATTTGATGGTGACGCACCCCAACTCCAATAAACAAATCAAAACTCAATGAATCCCAAATTCCCAACTCCTTAATTTATGTTACGTGTATGTGTCATGAATTTTTTTTTATAATATTTAATTTATTAATCCAATTAATTCCAAACTCTAAATCGTACTGTCCATACAAAATTGATTTTTTCTCGCTAAAATATAATAGAACTTATGCCAAATACATATATTACGCTCCTAATATATTATAGGGTTAATTGTATAAACCTCCTTCCAATCATAATGATTTTCTATATCTAAAGTTAATTACTTTATAACGTCTATAACTTTTACGACGATTTTTACTTAGATCTTTTCGTCAAATTTTGCTAAATTTGTTATCATTTTTTATTTATAAAAAAATTAAAATGTCCTCTCATGAATTGAAATAAATATTTTCCTTTTTGTGTTTCATTGATATTCATAAAACTTAAAATCATGAGAGGACATTTAAGTTTTTTATAAATAGATAAAAATAGAAAAAATAATAGAAAAAGTTTACAAATTTTGACTGAGAAATCATGATAAAATTTTGGAACGTCTAGATAATTCTGCAAAAAATCAATTACATTTTGGAAGAGATATGAAATTAACCTTACATTATATGCTAATTTTATGCTTTACAAGTCATCTTTTTTTACTGTTCCTTTTATCTTTCTTCCACGCCGCTGTTGGACTACGTCATAGAAGACGAGAACGTCTATGGCCTCTCTCGACTGCCTTTCGCTGTCCCATGCCCCTTGTGTTCGCTTTTTTATTTCATTTTGAATGATGTATTTCTTTTCAACCTCATGAAAACCAGAAATTAAAAGATGCAAAGCTACTTTGCTTTTTTTTGTGTATTTTTTTTCTTTTTGAGAATCATCGAAAGGACGAAGATAGTAGAATGGACGAAGTTCAACCGGTCTCACAAGCATCCCTTATCTCATTCTTTATGTATGTTATGTATTCCCTATCTTCATGGATCAACTCATATTTCTCCATAGAATCAAGAGTCAAGAAATTCAGTTGTTTCATTTACTATGATTTATAAGAAGAGAAGAGTAAATGGATGGAGAAAGAACTCAACTGAAAAGCGGCGAGCAACCTGGAAGACAATAGAGGAAGATTACCATTTCCGACAATCTCCCAACTACGAAGAAGAGGATCCACTAAGAGAGAAGGAAGAACAACATTAATGATTTTATATTAAGAAAAAATAATATAATAATTTTATATTCTTAACACTGTCTTCACATTTGACCTGATGACAATTTTGATTTAAAAGAAATTTGAAGTGACAATAAAACCATCCTACATATATTATGGACAGCCATGTTTAAACATTAATCAAGAAGTTTTTTTTTGTCCCCCCTCAATTATTGCAATAGTGTTTGATATATAATCCAACTTGTCATCGTGAATTTTATCCGTAGATAATTTCCAGCTGTAGTTAATTAGTTCAAATCTACATCAATTAACAACAGATTGTGATGAGAACAGCACCGTTGCAATGATTTACTTTAGACAATTAGTTAAGGAACATTTTAGCGAGCAGTTTCTTATAAGATTGAACGAAAGGACAATCTAACAAAGTGACTTGTATTATGCATTTTGGATATTGTTCGTGTATCACGTCTGTTGTCTTCTTCATGCATGTCTGCGTGGTGTGCTACGAGATCTCAGACGTTCAAGCATCCATGACACCACTCCACGAACTGATCAAGTGTTAAACTCATCAAGTGAGATCTCGATCCATGTCAGAATTAAACTGATTTAGTGGACGAAAAGGCGTAAAATGATTAAGGGTCTCAAAATAAGTGGACGAAAAGTGACACGCATTAAATCAAAGAGATTTCTTGATTTGGGACCCATCTATCATTACATTATAATAACTTAATGCAAGGTCACTTCTTGTGCCCCTCACAGTTGTAATCAAAGAAAAAATAATGGAATTGGATTGTTTGTACTTTGTATGTAAATAAAATTTTGTTGAAACTCTCGTCCCTTGTAGTAAAAGTAAAACTTGAAATTATCTCTGAAACTGATATGAAAACAAAGGAGAACACGATCATACTAGTCTACCAAATTACCTATCTTCAATTTTCATCTGTGTTTCTCCATTACATCGTATACCATAATGCAGAAATGTGCATATATAAAGTGTCTTTTTTTTCCAATTTCTTTTTTGTTAGTATTAGATACTCGTTTCAAATTTTTTGCTCGCGATATTCAAAGATTGGGCTAACAACTAATTTATTTCCAACACATGGGCAAACAAATTCTTAGGGCATGACGCCGAATTAAGTCGTTGAGATATCACATCCTCGTAACTTCTTTGATATCTACAAGTTTCCTGGAGACGTCGCTATCGATGCATATAATATAAAGACGTAGCACGCGTGCAGACGACTTTGCTGCATGCTTTTGTTTCCTTCTTCGTTTTATGGATGACAGCTTTCTTCCATTACTTGCATATGAAGCACATTTCTTTATCGATTAATTAATTGATTTAGACTCGTGTTTATAAATCTTTCCTACTGCGCAGGAAAAAAAAAGCTTAGTGACTAGTGTGCAATCGTGGATTATGTTAGTAATATACATGTAGCATCAATGTACGAAAGACCCACATCGATTCTTAACAAAGTTTGAAAAATAATCCGTGTGATTTTTCTTTTCTCTTTTAACTCTGAGCTTTAATCTGGACATTAATCAATACTTAAATACACAAACATGCGACTTCTATTTTTAATTGATTATAAATTAACATGAGTCATAGTCGCAACGCATACAAAGATGGAATTTTGATGCATGTGTGCATGAATTCTTATAGGAAAAGAGGAAGGCTTTCACATTATAAGATTAGCTGTACGAGTGATGATTATCCAATTCGTAGGGTAATGCATTGGTATTATCTGCATTTTTAGCTAATTACGTTACGGCTCACCAAATTCAAAGTACTTGGTCTTTTTAGACTTTTTCTTGCCTCCATTCCATTGAGCATATTCCTGGTATAAATTATATTTTTTTCGTTAGATGAGAAACTTTTGACGAGAATTGGAATTACGTACCCTTGATATAGACAATTTGAACTAGTTAAGATTCAATATCCACCGCTTCATAATTTTACTTGGACTGACATTTTTAATCACTCATCAGTCGTCATTTTGTTTGAAAAAATCAAAGCTAGATTGTTAGCTAATCGCATTTTGTCATTATCTTAGAGCAAGCCGAGAAATTCTATTCTAAACTTCAATAGTTATAAGCTAAGCATGATTGCACACGGCTTGATCAGTTGTAGATAATTAGCTAGTCAGTGACTTGAATATATGTAAAATTGATCTCATAGTCTAGTCTCCATAAGCATATTAGAGAAAGCTACATATGCACATTTTTTCTGTGAAAAACTTAACATTAACAATTAGTTAGGATTGTTAGACCTTGAATATCAAAGTTGATTGAAAGTATTATAATAACCTAGTTAGGTTGAGAAACATTGCAATCTGAACGCAAATATTCAAAGTCATTCCATCGTTTTGATGTGCTAATTAAGGTCTGAGTTTTCCTTGTTTAGAAACATCATCTAAAGTTAAAACAACAAGACTAACTTTTTTTCGAATAATCTTAGTAAAAATCTTAAGTCAAAGCTTAAAGTATAGTAAAAATAGTCAGGCATTTTTATCAATATTCCACGTTATATTTGTCCATTTATCCACTTATTTCAGGTCATGAACATATATATATATATATATATATATTATATACCTGAACTAGTTACATCATTTTGTTGTATTAAAATCAAGGATTGAACTTCTTGCCATATAAAACAAGAAAAACTGAGGAAATAGGAATAATATTTGATTTTTCTTTTTTGTAAATACTGTAAACAAAGTCTTCTATTAACAGATGCATGCAGTTCCGAATTTTGTCCATTATAATTTATTAATGGACGGTATTGTTTTGCTTGATAATTCAATATTTAAAAAACAATAAAGAAATAAACGTAGTCCAAGCTTCTACTGACTCTTATCTTCGACCAATCAAATCTCTACACGCAGACAACGCTTCCTGCATGCGAGTACCGTCATCACTCTGCAGAAAATAAAAAGTGGAATGGTTCAAAACATATACTTTTTCCCTTGTACTTCTTTTTGAGGAAGATGAATGGACACGCTAATTACTTTGAATCCATTAGTAGTAGAAAGACCTCTCTGCCAAAACTAACTTCAATTTGAACGAGGACATCACGAATCCTTCACATAACAACATGATACCTCTTGTAAAAAGGAATAGTTTATCCTCACCCATACTCTCAAATCGTAACCCCCGGTCACTAGCATTAAACGTAATAAATTATATATGCATGCGAGATCAGTCATCATCTCTAATGGAAAATAGTTGGGATCATAAATTCATGTAAAAGATTAAGAAAAAAAAGATGTTGACACTTGAAATATCCCTTGTTTTCAAGGTTCAATATTTTGACTCTATATTGGCCTCCAATACGCATCCGTACTTGCAACTATCTGCAAAGACAGCAATGCATGTGTGATAAGCTATTACAAAAATAATACACGCGGATCAGTTATGTGTGTGTTACAGAATAAATCATACTAAGTCGTTTATATCCTTAGTTATACATTATTGACCATATAACATATTCTGAATAAGTCTCCAAGAGATAGACATAAATATATTCAAGGACGGAGTCAGAGAATTTCTGGGTCTTCACCATTTGATTTTATTTATATATAACACAAACAGGAGAGCATATATATACATACATACATATATATATATATATATATATATATATATAGTCTAGCTAATGTGTTAATTGTGGATTCCCAGTCCAAATTAAGGCAGTTTTCCACGTGTGGTAGGTGGATCCCAATAACATTAATAGTAGCATATAACACGACCTAATTAATCAGCGTGGTAAGACTGTCTTGATTGATGGCCTCAATTGAATGGGTTAGGAACATTATTTAATTTATCCATATAACAAAATATTAAGTTTATGCTATTTTTAAAATGAAGCATGAATTAAAATGCCAAGCTAGAAGGACGGGCATTGTGGAAAATCAAGGGCTACGTAAAGTGACTCAATAGAAAACTAATTATCATAAGGGATAGAGATTTCTTAACTAATTAAGGTACCTATGAAGTTAATTAAAAATTAATTAGCATATACTTCTTTGTATAATTAAAATATATTTAGTGGTGGCTTTGAAAACTATATACATGGCAGGCAATCTTGTCTGCAACTAAAACTAGGTTCAAGACAAGTAAATTTCAGTCGTACTCTAACTTTATTCTTTTTTTAATTTTGTTCACAAATATTAGTTATCCTGTTTTTTTAATTTTTTTCTCAAAATTTACTTTATAACAGAAAGGGCAAAGGTCCTTTTTACTTGTGATAATCGATTTTTCGATAATCCAATCTACGTGAATATCACATGTTATTTTTCTCTATCTTTTACATGTACTCCGATTAATGTGGCACAATAACAAATAATAAAATATAAAGGAATATTATAAAATAAATAAAAAGAAAGGAATAATTTTTTTTTGCGACAACCATGATAAATTAAAAATAAAGAAATAGAAAGGAGCCCTGTTGGAGCTATTGATGGAGGAGGATCTTCGTTTTGAAATCCATGGACCCAGAAAAGCCACGCCACTAGAAATCCTTTTTAAAATTAAAGGATAAAAGAAGTCAGCAGATAGGAATTGGATTAAAGATAAATAAAAGAGATTAAAAATAGAATTCAGAAGTTGAGTTGGGGTGGGTTACAACTTAATTTTGGATTAACTAAACTAATTATCTCAAAACTAATTTCATCCCCTATAAATAGAATACCCTACCCCTACTAGGCTTCCTTTATCTAGATCTAAAAACATTTTCATCAAATTTAGAACTCTAGATCTCCCTTCTTGATGCACGTGTACGGTTGTTCGACTCGAAAAACTCTTTATGGATCTAAACTCTATCAAAAGATGTCGGACTTGTGGCCGATAGTCAGCAGACCTCATCGAAAAATGCTCATGAACTTGCGAATTTCAAGTAGGTATGAAAGATTTTAGATTCCCTTTTGGATACGAATTTTTAATGAAATAGATAAGATAAAGAATGCAATAGCTCGATTTGTGTTCTCATATGATGCTGGTGTAGTTTTATAGAGTTTTATGCTGAACGGAATTAATTGTTAAACTTTCATAAAAATGTCATCGGAGTTCGGACAATCGAAACTCGACCTATGCAAGAAAGGACCTAATCCGAGCTCTCGACAACCTGACATGAGTCTCACCATAATATGTTTCGAATATCCTAGATCGACTCTGAATAACCCAGCCCGAGTTCAATTCCTATCTAGCCCGAGTAATCGCATGTCACCCACGAGATGATACTGTTAGCAGACCCAGCCCGAGCAACCTTGGACCCGTCCCAATTCTACTAGAGATAGGTTAAAGATAATGTACGAAGAACACGACCAAGTTTTCGAAGACAATGTCCAAACCTGACCCAAATTTTTCCCAACAAATTAGGGTTTAGGCTTACATTAATTACCCTATGGGAGGTTACCATTTTACCCTTATGATGAGTACACCATAAGTTTTGTAATTGGCTCAATAGATAATTAAAAGATGTAAGATGTATCTTTATGTGCACATATTGTTAACAAAACATGAAAGAAGGTATGTATTAATAACCTCACTGTCCCAATAGTTTAATATTAGTATTAATAGCCCCATCACCTAAACAATAATATTGGGTCCCTTGAGATTTATAAATTAAACTCGTCCTTTTATAAACATTTTTAGTTTTGGTTTGAACCATGATGCATTAAATTTATAATAATAAAATTATTAGCAAGTACACTAGTCGTATCAAGTAATAAAGTAGAGAGTAGAGTATCGAACCCACGAGAAACTAGTTAAATCTAATCTATCTTAATAATCTACTAGGAGAAGAAAATAATGTTATGATACGTAGATAGAAAATAAATGTGAAAAAAATAAATAATAGAAAATAAAATAAATGGGTGTTGAGATTTAGGACTATGGATGATTAATAATGATGATTAACTAACTTGAATCACGATGATGATTGAACTATAATAATGATAAATATATCTAGTTCTTGAGACAGATTAGAATTACCTAAATTAATGATCTCTACACTGAGTAAATCAAATTATCTTAAATCTCATAATACTTAGGATCACAAATGTTGAGTTAATCTTCAGTTAAGAAAAATATTAAGATCCATTAATTTGTATATCCTAAACTAACAATCATCCATGCTATGTATAAATTGATAGACTGCACAAAATCTAGCACAAATGATGAGTTACTAGATTTGTATTATGATTGCTTTAACTCTCAAGTTAAAGAACGATTTGTTAAAAATTATTAAATCTTAAAATTAACCACCTCAAATTTGATTTGTAGTCTTATATCAGAATATAATAATTTTAGTAAAAAAACATTAAGCACAACAATCATAATCAAAAGAATAATAACTATATTAAGTCAAATCAAATCAATGGTTCATGTAGTTTTCTCAATAAAGTAAAAAATCTCTATTATATCAAAGATGGAACTATTGAAATTTGAGTAAAGAGTAAAAAATATGTAGAAGACAGAATTCTTCGCCTTCAAATCTTCAATGATCTCTGGATTGTTGTAGAGTACACGGGCTGAGTTGCTCCACAATTTCTCCCGAAAAAATATGGAAAAAACTTTGAAATTTGTCCTCTATAATGTAACACAGCTCCCATGTCTCAAGCACTCCAAGCACCACAAGCACACATTGTTCTGTCTACCATAGCCTCTATTTATAGCCTCTAAGTGTCTCAACGATTTTAGCAAAATTTTGATTTGATTGAGAGTCTTTTTATGTGAAAACAATAAAAATTCGAAATAGACTTTGATTGGACTTTAAAATCATCCAAAACTTCTTAAAATCTGAGTAAATATATTTCCTGATGATACGTGGGACTCATGATAAAGTTTGAAATTGATCTGCAATTAAAATTTTCAAGAAAAATAAAAAAAAATCTCGAAATCAGCCTTTGTAACGACATAAATATGACTTTTTACGGACCATAACGGTGATTTCACGTCCTTCACAATGTTCAAATCGGAGTAAAAGTGTGATTTTAACGCTCCGTAACATCCTGATCACAGCTCGTCATTCGGGCAAGTTGCTGGTTCAAAATTGGGCATTTTACGGGTCTTTCACAATCCTGCTATTACGGACATTACATAACTCTCACAATCCATTATATTCAACTTTCAGTCTTGATAGTTTTCACTCATTTTCAATTTTTTGCTCCGTTTTAACTTCGATATTAGCGCGATTTCCTTCGGTGACTTTGGAATTCAATTTTTTTCTTTTTTTGCAATAAAATATAGAATTTGGATAGATTTCTATTTTTATAAAATTAAAACAAATAAGGCAATAAAATTATGCATATTATATGAATATGAATAAAAATTATGATTAAATGCATGGCTAATTATATGTTGTATTTTGCATGCATCCAACTTTCCAAAGCTTAGATATGTGTTTGTCCTTAAACAATGTTCCAAGAAAAGCTCCAACCAAAATGGTTAATCAACACTTCCACCCTGTCACTCAACTACTCTTCTTAGCACTAACATCCATCGCCTAAGTGTCTCACGACTTTTTAATAATAACCCAGCTTTATGAAATTTCGGAGTGAAAGATATTTTTAAACTCCTCCAAATTCAGCTCTGAATAATAAAAAGATAATTTTTTAAAATAAAAATATCAATGTTGAATAAAGAAGTGTAAGTTTTTATTCATTTTTGTTATTATATTTCTTCACTTAGAAACTTTTCATCATCATTCATTTTCACTTCTTTTTCTTTTCATTTTTTTTTCACTGATTCGGTATTCATGCGCTTTTTTATATTGCACAAGGTGGTCCATGTAATTGGCCTTCGACCGACGGATCCTAAAGCAACTGCCCTTAAGTCGTCAAAAAAAAATTCTCTACGGATCTAATTACCCGAACACACCAAGATTTCGGATAGCACCTTTTTAGGACTCCACTAGTCCTCTTTTATATATGATGATAATTTTACATGTATTTATATATTAGTAAGTTCAGCTACACTTGAATGTTCAACAAGGATTTAATCATTATCAAGGTAACAAACATAATAATATAAAAATAAGAGCATGAACATGACTTTCGTCAAACACCCATTGTTTCACTAAGCAACTTTCTGGGTAAATCACACGATTAATTCCCTAATTTTGTGTCATTTTCAAACCGGTCCCTCAACTTTAATTTGTAATCAAAACGTCTTTCATCTTTTATTTTCTTGCACAATTAGTCCTCTTGATCGGTGATAGTGGATTTTCCAGTTGCCTTGCGTACGTGGCCGACACGTGAGTCATTTCTCTTTCATCCATATCATTTAAGTCATTCATATCATTTAAGTCATCCACATCATTTAATGCTACAAAATCGGATAAATTACACGGATCGTCCCTCAACTTTGAATCGATTTCTAAACGATCCCCCAACTTTAATTTATAACTAGAACGTTTCCCCAATTTTGATTTTATTGCACGATTCATCCACCGATAATAGACAATCTCTCGATTATCTTGATGACGCAGTGTAATAAAATATAATAAAAAAATTAACTTATTGACATGGCACAATAAAAAATAATATAATATTATAAAAATAATAATAAATAATAAACGAGCTCACGAGGGAGCGTTGATGCCCCTTGTGCGAAGCTCGCCAGAGGGCGAGCTTGGAGAGGGGGCCAACGCCCCCCGTGACAGCACGCCAGAGGGCGAGCTTGGAGAGGGGGGTCCAGCTCACCAATGCCCTTAAATTTTTATAATATTATTTTTTATTGTATGATGTCAGCTAGTTAAATTTTTTATTATATTTTATTATATCACGTTAGCAAGATAATCGAGACACTATCTCTTACTGGTCAAGTGGATGAATCGTGCAATAATATCAAAGTTGAGGACCATTTAGAAATTGACTCAAAATTGGAGGATGATCCGTGTAATTTATCCAATTTTGTAGCGTCAAATGACGTGGATGACTAAAATGACATGAATGAGAGAGAAATGGTCCATGTGTCGGTCACATACGCAAGGCAATCGGGAAACTCACTATCACAGATCATGAGGACTAATCGTGCAAGAAAATCAAAGATGAATGACATTCTGGTTACAAATTGAAGTTGAGGGACCAGTTCGAAAATGGTTCAAAGTTGGAAGACTAATCGTGTAATTTCTATTTGAACACAAAGGCGATAAATAATAAAATAATAATACTTCAAATTTTGTTAATTAATAGGATGTCTTTGAATAATGCTTGAAAAATAAGTAAATAGTAAGACATGAGAAAATAAGATGCAATTTTTAATTATGTAAAAAAAAATCATATGAAATGCAAGCAAATATGCAAATACAACATGAAGAGAATGTATGCCAATGCAATATAAAAAGATATACATGATGCATGAAATTGCAAACTCCCCTAAGTTTGAACTCAACGTTGTCCTCAGTGTTGAAAATCAAATCTTATAAGAGCATATATATGATAATGAAAAATATAGACATAGAAATGGAAATCAAACAACCTGATTTCTCTCGAGTCCATAGATGTTGAAGTTGTACGAAGAATCCTAGTGTCTTTAGTCGATATAAGTTTGGGCATCTCTATTTCCTACTTCTCTTCAATTTCAAGGAGGCCATTTTTCTTGTATCTTTCTTTCTTCCTCTTGTTTTTTTTTTGCAATGTTGTTACGGGTCGTGAGGGGAAACTAACAATCATGATACACATAGTTGGTCATAAGGTAAAGCTCTCGGCTCGAAACAATACTCGTATCTTCTTCTTCTTCTTATATATCATGGGTCGTTATGGTATGCTAATGACCATTTCAGTATTTTTCCCTTCTTCTCGTATATGATGCCCCGTAATATATTGATAAAGGCCTTTTTGAAGCTATCATGGGTTCTTATGTGTGATTAAAGGTCGTGATTTGGTCATCTTCTTCCCTGTTCATCTGTAGCCTTGCTGGAGTTTAGAGATGGAAATTGATGGAGTTCGTCAGCGTTCTTCATCAATGTGTAGGGGGAAATTGTCAAGAGACTCTATCTGATCGTCGACGCAAAAGTCATCACTGGTGAGACTCTCTGATCGTCGGTAAAGGAGCGAACATGAAGAAGAATGGTGCGCCAGATGTGCAGGTGGTTGAGGTTGTAAATGCTTGCCAATGATTGTTGATGATCGGCGAGAGGAGATGTCGCAGTGATAAGATTTGTCGATGTTGTTCAAAACAATCAAGGAGGCCCATCGGCTTGTTGATGGTTGCGTGCTAGTGTCGAAGAGGGAGGCCCGAGGGGGTCACTAGAGTCCTCTCCTAGTGAAGATCGCATTGGTTGGTGTGTCGCCGGAGAAGAAGATGATGTGTTGTTCGCTGGGCGATTTTTACTTAGATCTTTTCGTCAAATTTTGTTAAATTTGTTATCATTTTTTATTTATAAAAGAATTAAAATGTCCTCTCATGAATTGAAATAAATATTTTTCTTTTTGTGTTTCATTGATATTCATAAAACTTAAAATCATGAGAGGACATTTAAGTTTTTTATAAATAGATAAAAATAGAAAAATAATAGAAAAAATTTACAAATTTTGACTGAGAAATCATGATAAAATTTTGGAACGTCTAGATAATTCTGCGAAAAATCAATTACATTTTGGAAGAGATATGAAATTAACCTTACATTATATGCTAATTTTATGCTTTACAAGTCATCTTTTTTTACTGTTCCTTTTATCTTTCTTCCACGCCGCTGTTGGACTACGTCATAGAAGACGAGAACGTCTATGGCCTCTCTCGACTGCCTTTCGCTGTCCCATGCCCCTTGTGTTCGCTTTTTTATTTCATTTTGAATGATGTATTTCTTTTCAACCTCATGAAAACCAGAAATTAAAAGATGCAAAGCTACTTTGATTTTTTTGTGTATTTTTTTTTCTTTTTGAGAATCATCGAAAGGACGAAGATAGTAGAATGGACGAAGTTCAACCGGTCTCACAAGCATCCCTTATCTCATTCTTTATGTATGTTATGTATTCCCTATCTTCATGGATCAACTCATATTTCTCCATAGAATCAAGAGTCAAGAAATTCAGTTGTTTCATTTACTATGTTTTATAAGAAGAGAAGAGTAAATGGATGGAGAAAGAACTCGACTGAAAAGCGGCGAGCAACCTGGAAGACAATAGAGGAAGATTACCATTTCCGACAATCTCCCAACTACGAAGAAGATGATCCACAGCACTAAGGGAGAAGGAAGAACAACATCAATGATTTTATATTAAGAAAGAACAATATAATAATTTTATATTCTTAACATTCTCATCACATTTGATATATAATCCAACTTGTCATCGTGAATTTTATCCGTAGATAATTTCCAGCTGTAGTTAATTAGTTCAAATCTACATCAATTAACAACAGATTGTGATGAGAACAGCACCGTTGCAATGATTTACTTTAGACAATTAGTTAAGGAACATTTTAGCGAGCAGTTTCTTATAAGATTGAACGAAAGGACAATCTAACAAAGTGACTTGTATATGCATTTTGGATATTGTTCGTGTATCACGTCTGTTGTCTTCTTCATGCATGTCTGCGTGGTGTGCTACGAGATCTCAGACGTTCAAGCATCCATGACACCACTCCACGAACTAAGATGTAGTTGTCGTGTTAAACTCATCAAGTGAGATCTCGATGCATGTCAGAATTAAACTGATTTAGTGGACGAAAAGGCGTAAAATGATTAAGGGTCTCAAAAAAAGTGGACGAAAAGTGACACGCATTAAATCAAAGAGATTTCTTAATTTGGGACTCATCTATTATTACATTATAATAACATAATGCAAGGTCACTTCTTGTGCCCCTTAGTTGTAATCAAAGAAAAATAATGGAATTGAATTGTTTGTATATAAAGAAATTTTTGTAGAAACTCTTGTCCCTTGTAGTAAAAGTAAAACCTGAAATTATCTCTGAAACTGATATGAAAACAAAGGAGAACACGATCATACTAGTCTACCAAATTACCTATCTTCAATTTTCATCTGTGTTTCTCCATTACATCGTAAAATTTTCCACCATAATGCAGAAATATGCATATATAAAGTGTCTTTTTTTTCCAATTTCTTTTTTGTTAGTATAGGTACTCGTTTCAAATTTTTTGCTCGCAATATTCAAAGATTGGGCTAACAACTAATTTATTTCCAACACATGGGCAAACAAATTCTTAGGGCATGACGCCGAATTAAGTCGTTGAGATATCACATCCTCGTAACTTCTTTGATATCTACAAGTTTCCTGGAGACGTTGCTGTCGATGCATATAATATAAAGACGTAGCACGCGTGCATACGACTTTGCTGCATGCTTTTGTTTCCTTCTTCGTTTTATGGATGACAGCTTTCTTCCATTACTTGCATATGAAGCACATTTCTTTATCGATTAATTAATTGTTTTAGACTCGTGTTTATAAATCTTTCCTACTGCGCAGGAAAAAAAAAAGCTTAGTGACTAGTGTGCAATCATGGATTATGTTAGTAATATACATGTAGCATCAATGTACAAAAGACCCACATCGATTCTTAACAAAGTTTGAAAAATAATCCGTGTGATTTTTCTTTTCGCTTTTAACTATGAGCTTTAATCTGGACATTAATCAATACTTAAATACACAAACATGTGACTTCTATTTTTAATTGATTATAAATTAACATGAGTCATAGTCGCAACGCATACAAAGATGGAATTTTGATGCATGTGTGCATGAATTCTTATAGGAAAAGAGGAAGTCTTTCACATTATAAGATTAGCTGTACGAGTGATGATTATCCAATTCGTAGGGTAATGCATTGGTATTATCTGCATTTTTAGCTAATTACGTTACGGCTCACCAAATTCAAAGTACTTGGTCTTTTTAGACTTTTTCTTGCCTCCTTTCCATTGAGCATATTCCTGGTATAAATTATATTTTTTTCGTTAGATGAGAAACTTTTGACGAGAATTGGAATTACGTACCCTTGATATAGACAATTTGAACTAGTTAAGATTCAATATCCACCGCTTCATAATTTTAGTTGGACTGACATTTTTAATCACTCATCAGTCGTCATTTTGTTTGAAAAAATCAAAGCTAGATTGTTAGCTAATCGCATTTTGTCATTATCTTAGAGCAAGCCGAGAAATTCTATTCTAAACTTCAATAGTTATAAGCTAAACATGATTGCACACGGCTTGATCAGTTGTAGATAATTAGCTAGTCAGTGACTTGAATATATGCAAAATTGATCTCATAATCTAGTCTCCATAAGCATATTAGAGAAAGCTACATATGCACATTTTTTCTGTGAAAAACTTAACATTAACAATTAGTTAGGATTGTTAGACCTTGAATATCAAAGTTGATTGAAAGTATTATAATAACCTAGTTAGGTTGAGAAACATTGCAATCTGAACGCAAATATTCAAAGTCATTCCATCGTTTTGATGTGCTAATTAAGGTCTGAGTTTTCCTTGTTTAGAAACATCATCTAAAAGTTAAAACAACAAGACTAACTTTTTTTTCGAATAATCTTAGTAAAAATCTTAAGTCAAAGCTTAAAGTATAGTAAAAATAGTCAGTCATTTTTATCAATATTCCACGTTATATTTGTCCATTTATCCACTTATTTCAGGTCATGAACATATATATATATATATATATATATATATATTATATATACCTGAACTAGTTACATCATTTTGTTGTATTAAAATCAAGGATTGAACTTCTTGCCATATAAAACAAGAAAAACCGAGGAAATAGGAATAATATTTGATTTTTCTTTTTTGTAAATACTGTAAACAAAGTCTTCTATTAACAGATGCATGCAGTTCCGAATTTTGTCCATTATAATTTATTAATGGACGGTATTGTTTTGCTTGATAATTCAATATTTAAAAAACAATAAAGAAATAAACGTAGTCCAAGCTTCTACTGACTCTTATCTTCGACCAATCAAATCTCTACACGCAGACAACGCTAGCTGCATGCGAGTACCGTCATCACTCTGCAGAAAATAAAATGTGGAATGGTTCAAAACATATACTTTTTCCCTTGTACTTCTTATTGAGGAAGATGAATGGACACGCTAATTACTTTGAATCCATTAGTAGTAGAAAGACCTCTCTGCCAAAACTAACTTCAATTTGAACGAGGACATCACGAATCTTTCACATAACAACATGATACCTCTTGTAAAAAGGAATAGTTTATCCTCACCCATACTCTCAAATCGTAACCCCCGGTCACTAGCATTAAACGTAATAAATTATATATGCATGCGAGATCAGTCATCATCTCTAATGGAAAATAGTTGGGATCATAAATTCATGTAAAAGATTAAGAAAAAAAAGATGTTGACACTTGAAATATCCCTTGTTTTCAAGGTTCAATATTTTGACTCTATATTGGCCTCCAATACGCATCCGTACTTGCAACTATCTGCAAAGACAGCAATGCATGTGTGATAAGCTATTACAAAAATAATACACGCGGATCAGTTATGTGTGTGTTACAGAATAAATCATACTAAGTCGTTTATATCCTTAGTTATACATTATTGACCATATAACATATTCTGAATAAGTCTCCAAGAGATAGACATAAATATATTCAAGGACGGAGTCAGAGAATTTCTGGGTCTTCACCATTTGATTTTATTTATATATAACACAAACAGGAGAGCATATATATATATATATATATATATATATATATATATATATAGTCTAGCTAATGTGTTAATTGTGGATTCCCAGTCCAAATTAAGGCAGTTTTCCACGTGTGGTAGGTGGATCCCAATAACATTAATAGTAGCATATAACACGACCTAATTAATCAGCGTGGTAAGACTGTCTTGATTGATGGCCTCAATTGAATGGGTTAGGAACATTATTTAATTTATCCATATAACAAAATATTAAGTTTATGCTATTTTTAAAATGAAGCATGAATTAAAATGCCAAGCTAGAAGGACGGGCATTGTGGAAAATCAAGGGCTACGTAAAGTGACTCAATAGAAAACTAATTATCACAAGGGATAGAGATTTCTTAACTAATTAAGGTACCTATGAAGTTAATTAAAAATTAATTAGCATATACTTCTTTGTATAATTAAAATATATTTAGTGGTGGCTTTGAAAACTATATACATGGCAGGCAATCTTGTCTGCAACTAAAACTAGGTTCAAGACAAGTAAATTTCAGTCGTACTCTAACTTTATTCTTTTTTTAATTTTGTTCACAAATATTACTTATCCTGTTTTTTTAATTTTTTTCTCAAAATTTACTTTATAACAGAAAGGGCAAAGGTCCTTTTTCCTTGCGATAGTCGATTTTTCGATAATCCAATCTACGTGAATATCACATGTTATTTTTCTCTATCTTTTACATGTACTCCGATTAATGTGGCACAATAACAAATAATAAAATATAAAGGAATATTATAAAATAAATAAAAATAAAGGAATAATTTTTTTTGCGACAACCATGATAAATTAAAAATAAAGAAATAGAAAGAAGCCTGTTGGAGCTATTGATGGAGGAGGATCTTCGTTTTGAAATCCATGGACCCAGAAAAGCCACGCAACTAGAAATCCTTTTTAAAATTAAAGGATAAAAGAAGTCAGCAGATAAGAATTGGATTAAAGATAAATAAAAGAGATTAAAAATAGAATTCAGAAGTTGAGTTGGGGTGGGTTACAACTTAATTTTGGATTAACTAAACTAATTATCTCAAAACTAATTTCATCCCCTATAAATAGAACACCCTACCCGTACTAGGCTTCCTTTATCTAGATCTCAAAATTTCAAAATCAGCCTTTGTAACGGCCTAAATATGACTTTTTACGGACCATAACGGTGATTTCACGTCCTTCACAATGTTCAAATCGAAGTAAAAGTGTGATTTTAACGCTCCGTAACATCCTGATCACAGCTCGTAATTCGAGCAAGTTTCTGGTTCAAAATTGGGCATTTTACGGGTCTTTCACAATCCTGCTATTACGGACGTTACATAACTCTCACAATCCATTATATTCAACTTTCAGTCTTGATGGTTTTCACTCATTTTCAATTTTTTGCTCTGTTTTAACTTCGATATGAGCGCGATTTCCTCCGATGACTTTGGAATTCAATTTTTTTCTTTTTTTGCAATAAAATATAGAATTTGGATATTTCTATTTTTATAAAATTAAAACAAATAAGGCAATAAAATTATGCATGTTATATGAATATAAATAAAAAATGTGATTAAATGCATGGCTAATTATATGTTGTATTTTGCATGCATCCAACTTTTCAAAGCTTAGATATGTGCTTGTCCTTAAACAATGTTTCAAGAAAAGCTCCAACCCTGTCACTCAACTACTCTTCTTAGCACTAACATCCATCGCCTAAGTGTCTCACGACTTTTTAATAATAACTCAGCTTTATGAAATTTCGGAGTGAAAGATATTTTTAAACACCTCCAAATTCAGCTCTGAATAATAAAAAGATAATTTTTTAAAATAAAAATATCAATGTTGAATAAAGAAGTGTAAGTTTTTATTCATTTTTGCTATTATATTTCTTCACTTAGAAACTTTTCATCATCATTCATTTTCACTTCTTTTTCTTTTCATTTTTTTTCACTAATTCAGTATTCATGCGCTTTTTTATATTGCACAAGGTGGTCCATGTAATTGGCTTTCGACCGACGGATCCTAAAGCAACTGCCCTTAAGTCGTCAAAAAAAATTCTCTACGGATCTAATTACCCGAACACACCAAAATTTCGGATAACACCTTTTTAGGGCTCCACTAGTCCTCTTTTATATATGATGATAATTTTACATGTATTTATATATTAGTAAGTTCAGCTACACTTGAATGTTCAACAAGGATTTAATCATTATCAAGGTAACAAACATAATAATATAAAAATAAGAGCATGAACATGACTTTCGTCAAACACCCATAGTTTCACTAAGCAACTTTCTGGGTAAATTACACGATTAATTCCCTAATTTTGTGTCATTTTCAAACCGATCCCTCAACTTTAATTTATAATCAAAACGTCTTTCATCTTTGATTTTCTTGCACAATTAGTCCTCTTGATCGGTGATAGTGGATTTTCCGGTTGCCTTGCGTACGTGGCCGACACGTGAGTCATTTCTCTTTCATCCATATCATTTAAGTCATTCATATCATTTAAGTCATCCACATCATTTAATGCTATAAAATCAGATGAATTACACGGATCATCCCCCAACTTTGAGTCGATTTCTAAACGATCCCCCAACTTCAATTTATAACTAGAACGTTTCCCCAATTTTGATTTTATTGCACGATTCGTCCATCGATAATAGACAATCTCTTGATTATCTTGATGACGTAGTGTAATAAAATATAATTAAAAAATTAACTTATTGACACGGCACAATAAAAAATAATATAATATTATAAAAATAATAATAAATAATAAAAAAATAAATGAGCTCGTGAGAGAGCGTTGATGCCCCTTGTGCGAAGCTCGCCAGAGGGCGAGTTTGGAGAGGGGGCCAACGCCCCCCTGTGCCAGCACGCCAGAGGGCGAGCTTGGAGAGGGGGTCGACGACCCCCCCCCCCCCCCCCCGCCAGCTCACCAATGCCCTTAAATTTTTATAATATTATTTTTTATTGTGTGATGTCAGCTAGTTAAATTTTTTTTATTATATTTTATTATACCACGTTAGCAAGATAATCGAGACACTGTCTCTTACTGGTCAAGTGGATGAATCGTGCAATAATATCAAAGTTGGGGACCATTTAGAAATCGACTCAAAATTGGAGGACGATCCGTGTAATTTACCCAATTTTGTAGCGTCAAATGACGTGGATGACTAAAATGATATGAATGAGAGAGAAATGGTTCATGTGTCGGCCACATACGCAAGGCAATCGGGAAACCCACTATCACAGATCATGAGGACTAATCGTGCAAGAAAATCAAAGATGAATGACATTCTGGTTACAAATTGAAGTTGAGGAACTGATTCGAAAATGGCTCAAAGTTGGAAGACTAATCATGTAATTTCTATTTGAATACAAAGGCGATAAATAATAAAATAATAATACTTCAAATTTCGTTAATTAATAGGATGTCTTTGAATAATGCTTGAAAAATAAGTAAATAGTAAGACATGAGAAAATAAGATGCAATTTTTAATTATGCAAAAAAAATTTATATGAAATGCAAGCAAATATGCAAACACAACATGAAGAGAATGTATGCCAATGCAATATAAAAAGATATACATGATACATGAAATTGCAAACTCCCCTAAGTTTGAACTCAACATTGTCCTCAGTGTTGAAAATCAAATCTTATAAGAGCATATATATGATAATGAAAAATATAGACATAGAAATGGAAATGAAGCAACTTGATTTCTCTCGAGTCCATAGATGTTGATGATGTACGAAGAATCCTAGTGTCTTTAGTCGATATAAGTTTGGGCATCTCTGTTTCCTACTTCTCTTCAATTTCAAGGAGGCCATTTTTCTTGTATCTTTCTTTCTTCCTCTTGTTTTTTTTTGCAATGTTGTTACGGGTCGTGAGGGGAAACTAACGATCGTGATACACATAGCTGGTCATAAGGTAAAGCTCTCGGCTCGAAACAATACTCGTATCTTCTTCTTCTTATATATCACGGGTCGTTATGGTATGCTAATGACCATTTCGGTATTTTCCCTTCTTCTTGTATATGATGCCCCGTAATATATTGATAAAGGCCTTTTTGAAGCTATCATGGGTTCTTATGTGTGATTAAAGGTCGTGATTTGGTCATCTTCTTCCCTGTGTCATCTGTAGCCTTGCTGGAGTTTAGAGATGGAAATTGATGGAGTTCGTCAGCGTTCTTCATCAATGTGTAGGGGGAAATTGTCAAGAGACTCTATCTAATCGTCGACGCAAAAGTCATCACTGGTGAGACTCTCTGATCGTCGGTAAAGTAGCGAACATGAAGAAGAATGGTGCGCCGGATGTGCAGGTGGTTGCAGGTTGTAAATGCTTGCCAATGGTTGTTGATGATCGGCGAGAGGAGATGTCGCAGTGATAAGATTTGCCGATGTTGTTCAAAACAATCAAGGAGGCCCATCGGCTTGTCGATGGTTGCGTGCTAGTGTCGAAGAGGGAGGCCTGAGGGGGTCACTAGGTCCTCTCCTAGTGAAGATCGCATTGGTTGGTGTGTCGCCGGAGAAGAAGATGACGTGTCAGTGTTCGCTGGGCGATGGGGCGTGAAACGGTGGTGTCACGGACCTGTCAAAAAATAAAAGAAAACAAAGGTGTCGTGAATATATTCTAAGGGCCTGTGAAACTATGTAGCGTCACGTGAAAATTGTGCGGGTCATGAGTTGAGCAATAATGCAGGGCATAAGGATTAGTGAAATCACTTACAAGCCATGATAAAATTATAACGGCCCATGAACTCGTAAGATGAGAGCCTACCCCTACTGTAAGACCCGTGATTGTCATATAATGACTCGTGAAAAGGTCCGTGAAACTCAACAAAACTAATGTGAGCCCCGTGAAAACCAAGAGTTCAAAAGATCGACCACTGTGAGACCCTCGTCATATTTCAAGATGAATGTAAAATTTCGCTTGTAACCTACAAAGGCTTGTTAAAATAAAAATAAACTGAAGAGGCTAAACAACTAAGAAAATCAAACTAACTAATCTAACATGAACTAAATTAATCTAAACTAAATTATGAGAAAGATCTAAATTGTAAGTTTCAGGATTGAGAATGAGTAGTTCTAAGTTTAAAGTCATTAGCTCGATTTTAATATCACATATATGATGAGATTAATATGAAATGATCAAATAAAATAGCATAGACAAATATGCAATTAAGGAACAATCTCATCAGATTTAGTGTGATCGTGAATACTCGTAATGGTAAGGCTCAACACATGCTATGTTGGATAACACTTAAGCTTTCAATCCGATGTCGTCATCAGGCGGTGGCGGCTCTTCATGTACAACAACCTTTTGATGTGAAATTTGAGAGGTACAATACTCATGAGCATGGATTGTCGAGTGATTCTTCGGACGCCACTTGACCGTTGTAGCTGGATAAGATCATGTTAATGTCAGCGAAGTACTTTTCTCCCTCAAAGATTTTATAGATTGTACGAAGGAGATGTAGGGTGATTTGTAACCAACTGTGGGTGATTTTCCATTCTCGTTCGATGGTGACTGAATTCAAGATAAGAATGTAGGAGTGACAAGAACTTCCAAAGACGGGCCCCTCCTTCGAGCCTTCCCATCTTTCATGATGTATTTATTTGTCTCCTTGACACGCCATTGAGTCGCTGTCCTTGCTAAAAAAGTTGTTTTTATATGCCATATTCTTTGATATGAATTTTGATAATGGTATAGGCGTAAAATGCCCTTCAAGCTCTCGTCAATGTGGCTCAAAGATTTAGAATTTAAAGACCTTAGTATTGCAACTTCATCCTCTAATGCATGTAGCTTTACTTCTAATGCTTCAAACTTGAGCTCGATGTCGACTAATCGAAGTGAATCATCGACTTCATTTGCTTTTGAATGTTGGTCAACTAAACATCTAGATTGAGGATGTGTTCATCTTAAATTGTTAACCTTCTTTCAATTGTTGTAGCAAATTGACCAATCATCTCTATGAAGTCATAAGTTGATGATTTGGATTCAAGAATTGCTACCACATCCTCATCTGACTTCTTATTGTGATGCCTAATATTATGAATTTGTCTCTTCAAATTTTTTATTTGAAAATTTTGTGTGGAGAGCTTCTTCAGCAAAGAATTTAACACTTCTGTTAATGTGGTAGATGGGTCTCAAAATATACCTTCAGTTTTTGTAGGTTAAGGCTTCTTCTTTGTGATTTTCCTTGATAATAATGCTTCGATGTTAATCCCATCTTGTTGGACAGTAGGGTTGTTTCCATTAACTTGTTGCTTTGTTGCCATTTTGTTCTTCATCGTTGAGGTGTCAAGATGTGCTCGTGATGATCCGATTGTGTAGAAAAGATATTTCCTAAAAAACTTACACAACACTAAAAGAAAAGTGAAGTAAAATAGAAAATAAAATTCTCTAAGTTGCTTATACGAGATAGATTAAGAATTATGAATATAATTCTCGACAATGACGCCAAAAAACTTGATGCGTTGAATTTGTAACAATAAAACTGCTAACAAGTGCATTAGTCGTATCAAGTAATAAAATAGAAAATAGAGTGTCGAACTCACGAGGAACTAGTTAAATCTAATATATCTCAATAATCTATTTGGAGAAGAAAATTGTGTTTGATATGCAGATAGAAAACAAATGTGCAAAAAATTAAATAATAGAAAATAAAATAAACGGGTGTTGAACCTTAGGATTATGGATGAATAATGATGTTTATTAATTAATCTGAATCACGATGATGATTGAATTATAATAATGATAAATATATTCAGTTCTTGAGACGAATTATGAATTACCTAAATTAATTACCTCTACGCTAAGTAAATCAAACAATCTTAACTCTCATAAAACTTAGGATCACAAACACAAAGTTAATCTTCAGTTAAAAATGATATTAAGATGCATTAATTTGTATATCCTAAACTAACAATCATCCACACTGGGTATAAATTGATAGTCCGCACAAAATCTAGTACAAACGATGAGTTACTTGATTTGTGTTATGATTACTTCAACTCTCAAGTTAAAGAATGGTTTGCTGAAAATTATTAAATCTTAAAACTAACCACCCCAGATCTGATTTGTAATCTTATCTCAGAATATAATAATCTCAGTAAAAACATCAAACACAATAATCAAAATCAAAAGAAACCGAATAACTACATTAATTCGAATCAAATCAATGGTTCATGCAATTTTCTCAATAAAGTAAAAATATCTATTAGATGAAAGATAGAACTAATAAAATATGAGTAAAGAGCATCCAAACAATAGGTAGATGACAAAATTCTTCGCCTTTGATGATATCTGGATTGCTGTAGAGTACACACACTGACTTGCTCCGCAAGTTTTCCCGAACAAACATAAAAAAAATCTTTTAAATTCGTCCCATGCAATGTAGCATAGCTCCCAAATCTCAAGCACTTCAAGAACCACAAGCACACGTTTTTCTATCTCCTATGACCTCTATTCATAACCTCTAAGTGCACAAGGGTTTTGGTAAAGTTTCAATTTGATTGTGAGTCTTTTTATGTCAAAACAATAAAAATTCGGAATAGATTTTGATTAGAATTTAAAACCATCCAAAACTTCTTCAAATATGAGTAAATATATTTTCTATGAGCCCTGGGACTTATGATAAAGTTTGGAATTGATCTGCAATTGAAATTCTCAAAAAAAGTCAAAAAAATATGAATAATACTAATTTTATGGTCTGTAACATTGATTTCACGACCTCCACAGTACTCCAATCTGAGTAAAATTGTGACTTTAATGCCCCGTAACATTCTGGTCATGGCTCGTAACTCGGACAAGTTGCTGATTCAAAATTGGACATTTTAACGAGCCATTATGAATCTTTTACAACACTGCTATTATGGCCATTATATGACCAAATATATTCAACTTTATGTTTTGGAAGCTTTCACTCATTTTCAATTTCTGACTCCGTTTTAACTCTAATTTGAGCGTGATTTTCAATTTTCTATTTTTTTCCTGCAATAAAACATTGAATTTGGGTATATTTCTATTTTTATAAAAATTAAAACAAATAAGGCAATAAAATGATGCATGCTATATGAAAATGAATAAAAATATGATTAAATGTCTGATTAATTATATGTTGTATTTTGCATGCATCAAACCACTTTGAACCCACACGAAAATATCTCAAACTCACGATTGGACAAAACATATAGATGTCCTAAGAGTTGTTAAAATAAAAACACAAAAGATGAAAGGAGCATAAATAATATAAAAATAGAAAACAAACAAAAATAGAAAGAACAAAAAAGGATAGAATAGAATGCAATAAAGATGTTCTTGGTGATGCAATTTCACATGAGATAGTCATTGTATTTATTTTATTACATTATATTTCATTTGAAATTCTCATGTAATAGGATGAATAGAAGATATGTAATGACTTATATGCAATCAAAATGAACAGCTATCACGTCTTACAAGTAAGTAAAGAAAAGTTTAGTTTGACTTGTTTTGTCTTACTAAGTTGAATTATTCATTGAATATGATCCTGACTTAAAGCAAACAAACAGGACAACTTGATTCAACCCAATGTGCTAACGAGCATGATTACTCAAATAACAGGTTCTCAAAGGAATATGCTAAAGTATTGGAGATCCTAGTAAAGGACCTCAAACATGGAATGGAGGCTATTAACCCAATTCGTATGCTACATTCTACCAAGTACCGATCAATATCAATGGATGGAATTGTTCAGCTAGTATCATCATCCTTCTTATGTATGATTATCACATGCGACTAATTTGACATGCGACTTTAACCTCTCGACTCAAGTACCCTTAATTTGACATGCGACTAGATAGGGGCCTTCTCCTCTTTACTCAACTAGAATCATGGAGAAGAGAGAATATTCATGATTGTGAATAAGGGAGACAATCGATTGATGTGGGAGGTATAGGAGACAAGTTGGAAGCTTGAAGATTTTGACTCATTATAAATAGTTTTGTTTATGGTCTAAGTCTTCATAAGCATGTTTCAAACAAGCTTCCAATTGTAGTTAATTCTTAGACAATGAGCAACCGCCCCCATGTCTCCATGCTTCAAAAGATGCATGTTGATTGTTCAATAGTTGATTGAAACCAGCAGATCATCAACTAGGTAAATATATTGATGCAAACATGTACAAAACATAAATGCAAGTCTTATCCATTTTGGTAATCAGGTCAAAGTTGGCAATTGGCTTTGACATATTAAGAGATCATTGATTCACATAAGTGAGAAAGAAATTGTCTTTGCATATGTTTGCTTCAAACTTCAAGTTTTTGGAGTCAATCCCATGTCAGATTGATGGGTACTAGAAGCTAGGATGCATCGCGGGCTTCTAGTGGAGGGAACGGGATCAGAGATGGAACAAGGACAAATTTTTTTAATGGGAGGGGGGTGGGGGCGTCAAACATACAACAATATCTATATTCTTATTTTTTATAGTAATATATGCATATATTATATATTACAGAGCAATTAAAAAGTTTGTAGGAATCACTAGCCGACAAAATTGAAAGAAGAGATTGACTTTAAGGTAACAACATAGTTAACTGAAGGAAAGTTTTCTACATAATTTTTAGATTAACAATGTATTCAATATCAGTGCTTACTTTGACACATAACATGAGTGTTTATTCTACATAATGTTAATCTATGTAAACATAACATTGTTTAAGATTCGTCTCTCATGATATAGCTTCTATACCGACAGCAAGCAGGGCTTGTTGGCAGCGTCAATGGGCAGACATAGGGGCATCCAGGGTAGCACAGGCAAGGGAGAGCAGAGGTGGCGGCGTCTACGACAACAAAGGTGAGATCTAGGGCACGGTCGCGGAGGCCTATCGCTCGAGAAGATTTGCATCGTTCAAAGAGGTGGCCGTTGCGGAGGAGGAAGCCACCGTTGCCTACCTAGATCGGTCGCCCACGCGGAAATCACTGTGCGAGGTAGCTCGAGAAGATCTGCGTCACTCGAAAAGGTGGCCGTTGCATAGGAGGTCGGTCGCCCACGCGGAGATCGTTGTGAGGAAGTCGCCGATCAGGAAGATAGGTTGATATGGGCATGTGCGAGGAGATTGGTCGATGCGGTCGTGTGCGAGAAGATCGGTCGGTCGTGGGCGCCTCGATCATAAACCCTAAATTGGTGCAAACTTCTTGGTGAACCGAACCAACGCCTTCTTTCAGTCTGCGAACTGTCGTCATTAGTCTTCATATTTTGCCTAGACCGGTCCGCCTCGATTTTGACCATTGAGCTTGGATCTGATCTAAGCAGTTCACCTCCTTACCCAGTTAATCCATATTTTTTTACTCTTTTTAAATTTATATACTTATGACTTTATGAGCACCAACCCAAAATTTTGAGAGAGCCCAAATCATCTCATATCTGTAATTTTGTTGTTTCGTTTTATTTCTCTGCTTTCTATAATAAAAAAAAAGTCCTCGTTAAAAGTTAATAACATTTGACAATAAGAAACTAAGAATACTGCTGGAATAATTGTGATCCCCCTTATTCTTTTATTTCATATGGATTCCTCTATGAAAGTGGCCCAATAAAACTAATAATAGGCCTCGGGATAAAAGTGGACTCCTCTATGGTCCTTTATAATACATATGGACTCTATATGGGCTCATCCTGTACATCTTTGAATGCATGATGGCATAATTTAATCAATCAAATAACGTCATTAATTTCTCACCAAAAAAAATAATAATGCCATCAATTTAGAATTAATAATTATGCACAAATCCTGTCATAAATTTGATTATTCTTAAAAACTATTCATTTGATTATTTGATGGAAAATATCACATATACATAATTTAAAACTTTTTTCTTAATAAGTTATTTCTAAAGCTCATATCAAAGTTTGTTAATAGTTCACAGCGACATATCATATAAATTTATAGCATTAAGATTTATTGCTCAACAAAACCAAGTAAAAGTAAATGTCAATTGTAGAAGATAAATTATATGCACTTGGAGCTAAGTGAACATTTCGAAAATTAAGGAAGATAAATTATTAATATTCAAATTTAGTAGTGAAATGAAAGCATACTATAATTTTAGAAAATCAAACAGAATTTATCTTCATCTATATGCCCGTGGATGATTCTAAAGTTTTCTTGCTTTAACTTAAAACTTTCAATGCTCTTTATGCGTTGGCCCAAGTCCTTCTTGAGTCCTTATGATGATTCATGATGGAGTTATATCTATGTTGAAATTATATCAATCTGATGAGGCACAAATGTTTCGTGCTGATTGAGTAGAAACAATAATCATTACCATTGATATTTATCTTTCCAGTGTTTTTAAAACTGGATTGAACCGGCCGATTTGATCGGTTCAACCGTGAACTATCGGTCCAGTCCAGTTTGATATCAAAAACTGAATTGTTAAAAACTAGGATTGAACCAAGTCAATTCAGATGAAACCAGGTTGAATTTGAAAATCAGAAAGCTGAACTAATAGAAAACAAATAGAGAAAGAAAAGTATATTATAGTACGAATCCTAGGATAATAGGAAGGGGAGAAGAATAAGGAATTAGATTTTATAGGATAAATGTAAAAAATGATATTAGTAATAAGGAGAATAGATTTGAATTTGAAAATAAAAGATAATAATAAAGTCAAATTTGAATAAAAGAGAAAATTATCATGAACTTAAATAAGATGATAAAATTTAAATCATTATAATAATTTATATTAAAAATTAAAACATAAGTAATATAACAAATTTTATAGGATGATCTTGAAAAAGGAAATAGATAATATGAAGAAAATTTTGAAATTATAAAACAAAATGTGGGAGATAGTAATAAAGAAACATTTAAATAAAATATTCATGAAATTATTAAATAATAAAATAAAATTATAACTAATATATTTTTTAAAAAATAATATTTGATTAATTTAAAATAATATGCTTTTATTTTATTATTTATTACATTTATACTTTAATTTATAATATATTTTCTTAAAATATAACATTATTTTAATAAAAATTTGGTTCAATTTTCGATTGAATAAATTAAACCATTTTAAAAACATTAATCTTTATCCCTTTCTTATTTGACGTAACAAACATCACGATATAAGATAACAATCAATTGTCATCTTCATAGCAAAGTTGTTCATATCATAATAAAGGCAAAGCTAATCAATACAATAATTATATTAATTTATACCAATTTATATTTTAAAATGTCTTAATCAGTGTAAAAACTTGAGTCATGCTCTGAAAAATCCGGCCATGTCCACCTGCCCACCAACGAAACCCATCCCGAATTGTTCAAAAGTCGGGTCTAAACGGCTTTAGTCCAAATGTTGAGTTTGAATTCTTAATTTTAATCGATTAGTACTATTTGATTGTTTTGGACGATCTCTGTTGATCGAATTTTTCCTTTATCAATAAACATTTCTTATTATATCTCCATTTGTTTCATTGAGATGTAAACATTTGTAGATCATTAACTCAATTTGTTAAAATATTTTTTTAGATAGGCATCTTATTTAAAATTAGTTAGATATTGATTTGATTGAACTGACTCTATCTAATATTTAGATAATGTAGTTAGATTCTCCAAATTGAGCCTTTTATCTTTAAGCATCCTTTTGATTAGATAATTCAAATTTATTTTCAAAGACATATCAATGATGTAATGGATGCAAATTTTTGATAAGGAAATCAATGGACAAATCAAAGTAATTAATGAAAATCAATTCCAAATTCAAATTAAAATTCAATTATGGCAAGGAATTCGAATCAAATTCAAAATAAAAAAAGGAAAAGAAAAGAAAAGAAACGACCGACGGGGGAGGAATTTCCTCCCCTAATTCCGTTCGGAATCGGCCGGCCACCCTAGCCGGCCGATCCTATAAAGGGAGGACGCGAGGGCGACCTCGTGCCCCCTTGGAACCCTGCCGACCGTCGCCTCTTTCTTCTTCTTCTTCTTCTGCACCGACGAACGACGCACGGAAGAACCGAACGCGACACCGAGCGGCAACGCACGAGCAGAGGCAGCGCACTGAACGACTCTTCGACTCACGGTGACCTTCCTCGGCGTGCGCAAGGCTTGGGCGCTCCTTTCCATCGTCCCAATGACGACCGGACAATGCACAGGAACACCGACGAACTCGAAAACCGAAAACAGAGGTACCTTAGCTTCCTAAATTCCTAGACGAAGAAATAATGATCGATATACCTGATTAGTTCATTATGATCCTGAGATGATTATCTATCTTTTTCGTATTGTTATCGTCGTTGTTTGATGGCCAGAAGGCCGCCGGAAATGAAGAAGAAGTCCGACGGTCCTATTTTATCGCGGGGACCGGTCGACCGATTTTATAAATGGTCGACTGATCCATATGTAGAACTCGTTGAAGTTCTTGACGATCGGTTGACCGGCCTCGCAGAGCGGTTGACCGATCGATCTGTCGTCAGACAGATCTAGTCTTGAAATCGGTCGTCCGATTCTTCGACCGGACAATCGATTCTTCGTGCAGTGCATATCTCGTTAATCCTATGACTGGTCGACCGATCACCAGAACGGTCGATCGATTCTGTAGAGTAATCGATCGACTGGCTCATAGGCACGGTCGATCGATCCACGAACACCCGAGGGTCGACCGATCCAAGAAGACCGGTATTTCAGAGCGGTCGATCGGCCCCACATTGGACGGTCGACGGGTTCAAGTCCACCAGTCCGGCTCGGCTGAACATAGAGGAACGATCGATCGGTCCAAAAATGGTCGACCGATTCCGACAGTGAATCAATTATTATTTTAAATCAGATTCTGAGACTCTAACCAATTCACATATATTGGTTGAGTCCTATTGAACAGAGACTAACTCCCAATTGAATTCTGAATCATAGATGTCATACTAATCAAAGATAAATAATGTAAAGATAAAGATATGGGATTGTTATGTACCGCCCCAATGTTAAAGTAAAGATTAAAGTTAAAGCAGTGGAGGGATATATAGTTAGCTGAGGGAACAGCGAAGCTACTGTCTTCAATTATCACTATTCCTAAGATTTCAGGTCTTCTCCCACCTGTATCTTAAATGAAGGGTGATGCAATAGTCACACTCCTTTTCCTTGATATTATTGTATTGTGCCAGAGGGACAGATAGCTAGTTGAGGAGACAGCGAACCTACTGATTTCTTAATTAACCATTGTTCCTGGATTTTAGGAATTCTTCTTCCTACCTTCCGAATTGAGTGAGGTCTTAACACCCACCCCTTTTCCCTTAATGGGCTTACTGGCTTCAGAGTAAAGAGGCACCTCTAGCATCCCAACCTAATAAAGTCGAGCTCGCATAGGACAACTAACCTTAAGGATATTATAGTAATGTAAAAGACGTAGTGCAACTCATAATAATGTAATGTAATGTAAAGCAATGTAAAGAAAGTATTGTAAAGTATAGCAATGCAAAGTAGAGCACTGTGATGTAAAAAAATGTAAAGTAGTGTACAATAAAGTAAAGCATAGAGTAAAGTACAGTAAAGCATGGATCATAGTATAGTAAAGATTAAGCAGAATAAAGACAAATAATAGTTATAGTAAATAAATAAAGTATAGACATTGTTATTGTTAGAAATTGGTACATTGATTTCATATTTATCATTGATCCTTATTTCACCGACTATTTGCTATTGTACTAGGCTTTTTGCTCATGGGTATTCGATTCATCTGCAATGAGATTTTGCAGGTGAGAATGCTAACTGATGAGGATGAAGGGCTCAGAATTTGGAGAACGCTGCACATAACTGTCACAATGCTTAATGTTTTCCTTGTTACATTTCTTTCAAGTTGTAATCGGTCTAGAGATACTACGTTATTCCGCTCATCGAATTTATCTTCCGCATATTGAACTTAACTACATTTCCGCACTTCTCCATAAACTATGATAACCACTTTTCGCTTTGATGTTTAACGTTTGAACTTTCGCATATTAGACTATATATATTATAAAATATTTTTTGACATTCCACCGTTTGATCTTCCGCATTAAAGTCCTTGATTATATTTTCTTATTATATTAATGCCACGTAAGCCATATTATTGAATGGTCATGGTCAATAGTGTAGTAGATAGTGTAGCACTCCTGGGGTTAACCTGACTGCCTATGTGGTAGGAGGGGACGATTTCGGGGGTGTTACAAATGAGATAATTAATTATGCCCTAATATTATCTTATTTCAATATCTCTTATCTGAACTTTGGATTGAATCAATTTAATCTTCTTTGTTTTCTAGTTTTAAAACAAATCTTGTCCATTTTTCTTATTTTGTTATTCATCCTAGTGCTATTATTATTGTTTCGTGCATTATTTTGCATCACACCAATAACAATATGATATGCTTTAAATTTATCCATCTTTGATTTCCTAAATAGTGATTTGGATTATAGCTTTGAAAAATGGGGTACCATGAACTTTTACGTAAAGATTGTGGTTGTGTCCGGCATGGCAAATTTTCTTTACGTGGGAAAAAGAATCCTTCATTTCTCAACTAACGCATGCCTTCAAGTGATCCCTCCTATAAAATCCTCCATCCAACCTTCCCTGCTCGCCCCCCTCCATAACACATCACTAGTCAGAGCTTTATTTCTTCAATCCATTCATGCCTTATTTGACAATCTTATTCATGGTGGAGTTTTTTCTAGTCCTGAGTTAGTAGTTATTCATGAGTAGCACTGATTTGAATAATGCTTGCTGCTAGTGCAAAGAAAAGGAAAAATAACAACTCCAAGTCATGAGTTAGGGGTTATTCAAAATTCATTTTCCTTCTTTCCATTTTAAAATAATTTTAATAAAATCTTTCCTTTCCAAACTATCACTTATACCATGGTCTTTCCTACCATAATGTTGTGTGCAAGTTACACGCAAAACATACTAGCAAATATATTAGATCGTATCAAATAATAAAAAATTAATAGAGTATTGAATCATCGAGAACTAATTTAAATTCTTCTCTTCCAACTAAGTTTGTTAATTAAGAAAAGAAGCAGATTTGGAAGTAAATAAATAATCAAAATTTATGACAATCAGAGAGATTTTTGCCTTCAGCTAATGTGAGAGAAATTTGTAGCCAAACTTTGTATCCTCGTCGTTATCTCTTAATTACGAATTAATTTAATATAGACTTCCGTATTTAAAAGTAACAAATAAAAATTTAAAATTTAAAAAAGCTTGAAGACCTAACTAGCCTAGTTGAAAATAAGAACAAAGCATGTTGAAAACTTAATCATCCTTCAAATTTGATCTTAATTACTATTATCATGTATATATTTTTATTTGATTCATATGATTATATTAATAATATGTGTACAAAATTGAATAAGATTGCAAGATGGTGTGATTAACATCTTTAACATATAATAATAAAATTGAGATTTTTATACATAATGTTATATATATATAGGGATTAATGGAAGTGTAACGCCCTTTAGGTGAAACATTGTGCAATGCTTTCATATGGACCATTCATTTTTCATCAACGGTATAGATTATTTATCATTTTTCACTCTCACTCCTACTCTCGCACGCTCTCTCTCTCTCTTCTCTCTACCCCTTCAACTGCGCCTTCGTCGCCTGCCCTTCAATCACCACCGTCGCTGCCTCCCATTCGATAGCTGCCGCCATCGCTTGTGAGAGTCGCCCAACCCTGCATCTTTTCTCTCTCTCGACGATCGATGATCGACAGTGGGATCTGGTGGGTAGCGACGGCGGCGAACGCAGCGATTGGGGGATGGCGAACGGCGATGGACGCTCGGAGAATCAGCGGGGCGCTTGAAACGGGGTTGGGTCGGCGCTCACTTTTGCAAGGGTGGGGACGCCGGAGATCATAGAGGGAGCCGTCGGCGCTCGTGGTGGCGCTCGTAGGGGTTGGGGGATGTCAGGGGTTTGGGGGACGGCGGCAGCGAGGTGTAGGGGTTTTCGAGGTGGGCCGACGATGACGGTAGCAATGACGACGGCTACAACGACGACGGCGGCGATGATGACGGTGACGGCGGCGACGATGACGGTGATGGTGATAGCGACGATGGTGGCGGATCGCAGGGGAAGAGGAGATCGGGTAAGAGAGAGACGAGAAAAAGTGATTGCATTGATCTTGACCATAGATGTAAAACGAATGGTCCAGATTAAGGCGTTGTACAATGTTTCACCTAAAGGGTGTTACACTTCCATTACACCATATATATATATATATATATATATATATATGGGTAAAATGGTTGTGCTGAGCACCTTTCTTTCAGTATCATTTGAAGCAACATCTAAATCATCCAGATCAAATCAGATGGTTCAAATCATCTCAAATCACATGCCATCCAGATCTGACCTGGCGGTTGAGGATCATCTCATGAGATGATCCCCCCTCCCTCCCCCTTCTTAATCAATGCCGACCGCGAACCCTCCTGCATCGTCGGTCGTCCTCCATCGTCGGCCCATCTCCATCGCCGACCACTCCCTCTCCCTCCTCTCTCTCTCTCTCTTGCTCACTCGCTCATGCACACACGATCGAGTCGCAATGGATCGGATCGCCTCGCTTTCACCGTCGCCTCGTAGCCATCATTGCCTCGCTGCCATCGTCGCTCGCTGCCGCCGTTGTTGCTCCATCGTCGGAGGGGAGATCGGGGAGAGAGTGAGGAAGAGATCGGATCGGATCGCCTCGCCACTGCTATTGCCTCGTCACCGTCACCTCACCACTGTCGCCTCGCCGTTGTCGTTGCCTCGCAGCCATCATTTCGGCTTCGTCGCCTCATCATCACGGCCTCAGATCGAGAGAGACAGAGAGATGGGAGAGAGGAGAGATGGATACAGAGGAGAGGAGAGAGAGTGTTAGCATTCAATAACTCGCGAGATCTTACCAAAATCTCGCCAATACATCGTGCTCAATCATATTAGTCATCCGATCTGATTTGGACGACTGCCGATCCGCTTCACACGATGTGAAGCATATGGTGCTCAGCACAATCATTTTACCCTATATATATATATGTATATATATATATATATATATATATATATGTATATGTATATATATATACACATCACATTAATTAGTAGCACTGTGTGCTCCTACTTATAGGGCTATCTGATATGAGATGGATGCGCCTAGTTCATGGGGGTTCGAGCATCCAGTTCACATTGTTCATCCGGTCAACGCTCATTTCCTCTTGTACAACGATCGAGGGAATCGATGTCGTCTTTCCTCCTCCCTTATCGTTGTTTCCTCCCTCGCCGCCATTCCTCTCTCACCGTTCCTCCTCACTCGCCACCTCGTCGACATTTCTCCTCCCTCTCCTCCCTTGCCGTTGTTTCCTCCCTCATCAATCGACCTAGTGATCGAACGCTTTTTTTTACTGTGGTGCCAACGCACACAGAAGTGAGGAGCATCATATCAGTGTCGAGTTCAAAGCAATATTTTCATAACCGGACCGACGATCGGACCGGACTCCTTACTGGGTCACGGTTGGACCGGTCCGATCGGGTTCGATCGGATTGAACCAAATTTTATTAAAATAATATTATTTAATATTTATAAAGATATAATATAAATTATATGATATAGCATACGAATATTGTACTAATAACCTATTAATAATGTTAAAAATTAATATAACATATTTTTTATTTATTAAAATTTTTAATAATGATTAACATATAAATATAAAATAGATTATTATTAATTTAATATCTATTATTTATTGATGATAGATGCTATATTAATAAATTTTATCTTAAATTATTCTTATTTCTCTTATTCTTTAACACTTTTCTTTTTATTTCCTTTATTTATGTCTTTGATAATTTTTCATTTTAATGTTATTCAATTTCAAATGCTTATCTTTTTTATTTCAATTCCTATTTAATTTTAGACATTGTCATATTCCCTTCTTTTTTACTTTTGTTATATTTCTTTCATTTTTCCTTTTTTTATCATTTTTTAAATTTTATTTTTCAAAATTTATATTGAACCAGGTTGAACCGGATTCAATCAGCCCGATTCAATTAATTTTTCCCGATTCAATGTTAAAACCGATTTTAACATCAAATCGAACCAAATCTTCGATCGATTCGTGATTGAACTGATTAAACCGATCGGTCCGATCCGATTTTGATAATATTGGTTCAAAGATACGGCACATCAAATCCAATCCAAATGGAGCGTTAAGGTATATATTGTTCGTATACAAGTCACATTAATATTGTTCGTATACATATATATTATGTACGATTTGCCACCACGAGCGAGGCGTCATATCTTAGAGCATGTTGACGTCGGTGGAATTAAAGGGACTCCAACCGCCAACATGTCGATCCCAATTCGGTCTACGTCATGCGGCGGGCTGTGGACAATTTATCAAGGATTTGCACCATGTTTTGGTCAAAACGCACGCACGCACGCACGCTCGTCTCGTCTGTGTTGGATCGGTAACCATCGCATTCAATTCGAATCAATTTAATTACTAAGAAGACAATTGTTGTTTCTCGAGTTACAAGATTTTTTAACGTTGATATTTTTATATAGAATGGTCGTGCCATTTTTAATTTTCTTTTTTCGTACTATATATTTTATATACTATGCATGGCCGTGCCATTTTTATATTTTCATACTGAATAGATGTTAATTATTGATTATTTAGTGCAAAGGACACTATTTTTTTATATAAGTGTTGATGGTTTTTATTAAGTTGCATAATTAATTATGGGATATACGGAGGTGTAAACTCAAAAAGAGATTATATTTGTAGATTCACTGCAGATGTTTACTTAAATTATTTAATGATATTATTATGATATCGAATAATTAAAATTATCTTAACTTTTTACATTAAAATTTACTTTCATATTTCAATTTCAATAGTTAGACTATACATATAATTTTTTTATGAATTTACGTATGTATGTTTCTCTTAATTAATTATAATTTTCTAGAGATGCGGGGATTTGAAAGAGTAAAAAAAAATGAAAAGTTTACCGTTCGAGAACTCTCCTCGGCGTCATGTCCGTTCTTGGGAGCATCAAAATATTAATTAAAAATAAATGATGAAATTGAAATAGAAATAGAAACAATTCAAGGGAGGGACAGGGACCAATGTTTGTGACTTGGCACGTGGAAGGAGACTAGCGGAAAGGACAAGGTGGCGGCTTATGTAAGCAGCCGCCTCTGTCTTTTTTCTTCCCCTATTTACATATTTTGATTTTAATAATTAAATTAAAAAAAATGCTGGTGTGCGTTCCTCGTTTGCTTCTTTCCCAAGGCAGGTTTCTGTCATGGCCCCAACTCAAATAGCTCGAGGTTTGAACTTTGAACGACGACTCATGCCAATAGAAGACAATGCAAGTTTCCATCGGGAGAGAGAGAGAGGTTTAAACTAATAAAGTTAAGGATAAAATGGAGATCGAAACTTGGTATTGTTCCGACTGTCCTGCTTATCTTTATGGCCATTAAATTATGTTTCAACGGTCGATGTTAGAACCGTCCATCTTTATCTCTTAAACACGATGAATCGAGGGTTTTTTCGTACGTTAGAACTTGTCATGCTAGGTTTTTCCCATAGAAAAACCCAATTGATGCTGCATCCCCAGCAGTGCTGCCCCGATGGCGCTCACGCCCTGACGCCGCTCGACATCTCAATCGCGGTCCTGCCCTAATTCATTGCCGATCAAGGCTGCGTTGCTTGTCGACGACGCTGCCCCGACACCCCTCACGCCCCAAGGCCTCTCGAAAGCTTGCGTCATTGCTGCCCCGATGTCGCTCAAAACAACGTCGGGGTAGCAATGTAGGTCTTTCTTCAAGACATGAATCCAATCATTTGAAGTACTTGCATGATCCTCTTTGATGCAAGATAATATTAAATAAAAAGGTAATAAATAATTTAAAAAAATACTACAAATGTACAATAAACAAAGCTTACTCCATAAAAAGGACATCCATAAAATCTTCGACCAGGATTACATTCCGTCCAATATATTTTTATCGCTACTTTTTGTTGACAATAGCACTTAGGATGTTCCATGTCTACTATCTCTCTCTGATTAAAGAAAGAAAGAGAGACAACTAATATGATCTAGTACTAAGTAGCATTAACTTGCTAAGACGATCATTAATAGCTAGGTAACATTAACTTGCTATCAGCTAAGTAATGTCGAGATGCCAACCTTTTTTAGGTTTCACTTCAATTTAGTAGGACATATGCAAATGAACTTGAATACCATGTCGGCCTTCAACATTGCCTTTAGGAGAAAACAGAAAACCCAACTAATAATCAGCAATCAAAAGAAAAAAAGATCATAACTGTTACATGGCCATGACATTAACGACGGTAGGCAGCAGGTACCCAGGCAGCGCAACCACAATCGGTGAACTGGTCAGGGGCGGCGCAACCATGACCGGCGACGTGTTAGGCCAACAGAAAAAATGGCAGTGAGAGCGGCGTCGGGGTGTGAGCGAATTGGTCAACGAGCAGTGCAGCCTCGATCGGCGACGCGTTAGGATAGGAGAAAATGGGGGCATGAGCGACGTCGGGGCAAAAATGACGCAAGCTCTCAAAAGACCTTGGGGTGTGAGGGGTGTCAAGGCAGCGTCGTCGACAAGCAACGCTGCCTAGGGCAGGACAGCAATTGAGACATCGAGTGACGTCAGGGCGTGAGTGCCATCGGGGCAGCAACGTCGGCGTACGGCTCAGCTTCGATCGGCAACTTGAGTGGCGTTGGGGTGTGAGGGGCACCGGGGACGCAGCATGAATCGGGTTTTTCTGTGGGAAAAACCTAGTAGGGCGATCGGGATGGGTTCTAACATACGAAAAAACTCCCGGTTCACCATGTTTAAGAGATAAAGATGGGTGATTCTAACATCGGCTGTTGAAAACAGAATCTGATGGCCATAAAGATAAGCAGGACAGTTGGGACAATACGAGCGTCCCGACCCCCATTTTATCCTAAAGTTAACGGTTATTTTCATACATCACTTTTAAATTATTACAATTTTTATATCCAATTTTAAAATATGAATTTATTTTTTTATTTCTATATTATTATGATTTTTTTAATTTAATCTTTTTCATTTACTTTTGTCAACTATTCTCTTAACTTCATTTTTTTCATTTATGAAAAGTCAAAATATCCCTTCAATATCAAATAAAAAAAAGTAGGAAAAAAAGAGGGGGAGTGCGGGTCGCGACCCCCTTCTGCGACCTTCCACTGGCACAGGGAAAGAGGGCTCTTTCCTTGTACAGGCGTGCACAAGGAGAGAGGGAAATTGCGCATGCAGGAGCATAGAAAAAGGGGTTCCCCCTCCCCTCTATTTCCTTTTTTTATTTTTTTATTTGATGTTGAAGGGGTAATTTTGATTATTCATAAATGAAAAAAATCGAACTTAACAAAAAAGTTGATAGAAATCGGCGCAAAGATTAAATTGAAAAAATTATGATAGTTTATGTATAAAAAAAATAAGTTCATAATTTGAAGTTAGATGTGAAAAATTACGATAGTTTATGGATAGTTTATGAAAATATTCCTAAAATTAATTCGAAGGTATGAAGTTAAATTTTGTGATTATATGTTTGGCATATATTAACCCATAGGTATTGTTGAGTATAATACCACAACATTGTATTATAATAATATATGTACCAAAATGAAAATAATTGGCATACTTTAAAATATAACATCATTTATCGAAACAAGATATTAATTAAAACAATTTTAAATTCGATATTTTTTTGTATTGTCAATTTATATTGAACCAATTTAGCGCAAATGAAAAAAAAATGTAATAACATATAAACTATGTGATACATATCAACAAATAAATAATATAAATCGTTCTGAAATTTAAGAGTGAACATTTTACGCAATGTTCTAGAAAGGCGGATTTGATGAACAGTTGGGGTCCAAAAAGAAAAGCCGAAACTCAGTTCATTTTCTTCATAGTTAATTATAGTTAATTAACAACCCAACTCACGTCATCCCTCTAAGATTCAATTTTATACATAACTATTTAGCTCTAAATTCCTTAATAACAATACTTTTTCGAAAGGAAAAAATGTTTGAATGGAGACCATAAAATCATAGAAAAAAATCCAAATTAGTAATTGTTATGCCAAATGCTTTAACATCTATAATAAATGAGTTTAAAATTACAAAATTATATACAAAATATATAATTCCTTTAAAAAATATGCTTTTTTAATAATAATTGTTACACTATGCTTAGATTTATTATACTTTTATTTTCATATGTACTCTTTACTATATATCTCTTTTGCATTTACTATAGATATTCTAAATATTTTTTTTATACTACATTTGTGATCTCATTTGGTATTTTGCCAACTCGTTTTGGAATTCATGAGCTGCCCTAGAGGGATCTACCCAGAAAGAGTTGGGCGTCAAGTAAGTGGGCCCACTCCAAGTGAAAGGCAAAAATATTTCAAAAAGTATTTTTGTCCAAGTGAAGACAAAAATATACCCTGAGTGAGTGCTGTGCCTGCCACTCATAATAAATTATATAAAATTTTTCATGTGTAAGCATTTAGTTTCTTCATAATTAATCCCACGTGAAATTGATGTCTTTGTATTTTTATCGAGAAAAATAGGAATCCATGTGCACGTCTTTCTTTTGCTTGCAACCATTTCAATGCTATAAAAAGAACATAAAAATATATAACGATATTGGATTATTTTTTTTATATTCTTACCAGGTCAATAATAAAACTATATATATACTAATCAGAAATTGCATAATAAAACACAATTCTTTAAAAATATTCTATATAGTGTTAATATATAAAAATTTAGTTTGATTAATTAATTCATGTAGATTAGAAAATTCATTAAAAACTTCATGACACTAATACTACTTAAGATTCATATAAAAAATTTAATGTGGCTTCAGATTCATACCCTGAATGATAAAACTATATAATTTTTATCATAAACTAACTATATAATTTTTATCAAAAAATTTCATGACACTAACGATATAATTTTTTTTTATATTCTTACCAGGTCAATAACTACATATATACTAATCAGAAATTGCATGATAAAACTAGGGGTGTAAAAAAAACCCAACCAACCCGAAAAATTCATCCGACTTAAAAAAATCGAATTGAAAAAATAAAAAATTAAGAGTCCAAATATGATTTAGGAAGATTTTCAATAAATTAAAATTCACCTTCTAAAATTAGAGCCCATCCAAAAAAAACCTTATGGGCATGTGGAGCCCATTTTTTATTTATAAATTTTTATTTATATAATTAATACATATGTTATTTATTCTTTTATTATATATATAATATATTTTTTATAAATTTTCATACTTTTCTATCACATTATCAAACTCTAACTTAATAATTTTAAAATTTAATAGTATATTTCATATTTAATATAAAATTAAATATTTTTATATTAATTTTAAGTTATTAATATATTTTTAAAATATAATTATATAATTAGGCACCGAAAAAATTGACCTGCTAGATGGTAGTTTTTATTTTTTCAAAATGATTTTAGGATGATTTTTTTAATTTTAAAAATTGACTCGAAAAGTAGCGGTTAATTTTTTTAAACCGAAAATCCGACTCGACCCGACCCGACCTACTTTCACCCCTAAATAAAACACATAATTCTTTAAAAATATTCTATATAAAATTTCGTTAATATATAAAATTTTAGTTTGATTAATTTATTCAGGTAGGCTAGAAAATTCATTAAAAACTTCATGACACTAATGCTACTTAAGATTCATTCAAAAAATTCATGTCGCTTAAGATTCATACCAAAAAGTATATACGTGGCTTTAAATTAAAAAAATAAAAGCTGACTCATAAGAACCAATGTTTTGAAAATTGGTTCGGACCAGCAGGTTCAACCACGAATCGATGAACAGTTCGGTTTGGTTCAACCTGAAAATCAAATTTATTATCAAATCGGAAAAACTGGTTGAACCAAGAAAATCGGTGAGCCAGTTCAACTGAGTTCAACTTCAAATTTTAAATAAAATACGATCAGTAAAATAGGAAGTCTTAAAAGGTAAGTTAATAAAGAAAAAAATGAGAGGTAAACAAATAAATAAATATAAGGATCACCGGCAAGTCATGGTTGAATCGACTGGTGCGGTCTGATTTTAACAACATTGGGTTGCACGATTTCTTGTGTATGTTTTGCCACAATTCTTATTTCTTGCTATCCCAAGAAACGGATACTCCCGTCCAACAAAAATAAGTAACATAATGTGAAATTTCAGTCATCGATATCACTCACAAAATTCGTATATGAATATCTTATAGCATCAAATGTATTAGCTTGATATGTCAATCTCAATTATACTATCTATTAGATATCGTATAAGAGTTATTTCCTCTAACCACCCCGATTTTCTACATCTAACTCCAAACTACGAACTTCATTTTTTTTATACCTAAACTATCGTGATTTTTTTCAATTTGATCCTTTCGTCCAATTCCGTCAACTTTTCCGTTATTTTTTAGTTTTCGCATTCGTGAAAAGTCCATTATACTCTTGCTATAAGTGTTACTCTACTTTTCTTAAAATAATATATAATAATAATTTAAAAAATAATTTTTTAAAAAAGACTACGGGGTATGACGTCCCCCGTATCGCCGTAGCGAAAGTGGGGTTGGCGCCCCCCTAGCGAGCTCACCCGAACCGACAGCTCGTTCAGGGGGGCGCTGACACCCCTAATCTCCCTCGCCGCGTGCGAGGGAGAAGGGGGGCCGACGTCCCCTCTGGGGGGCGCCGGCCCCCCTTTTCTTCCTCCCGCGCGGCGAGGGAGAAAGGGGGGCTGGCGCCCCTTGAACGAGCTCGTTGGTGCGGGCGAGCCCGCACAGGGAGCGCCGGCCCCCTTTCTCCCTTGCGCACAGCCGGCCCCCCTGAGCGAGCTCGCCCGCCGGCAAGGTCGTTTAGGGGGGCGCCCCCCCTTCCTTTCTTCCTCGCCGCGCACGAGGAAGAAAATGGGGGCACCGCCCCCCCTAACGAGCTCGCCGGTGTGGGCGAGCTCGCTCAAGGGGGCGTCGGCCCCCCTTTCTCCCTCGCAGCGCGAGAGGGAGATTAGGGGGGACTGGCGCCCCTTTCGCTCCGATGACAAGTGGGGCGACGCCCCCCCCCCCCCCCCCCCCCGCAGTCTTTTTTTTAAATATTTTCTATATTATTATATATTATTTAAAAAAAGTAGAGTAACACTTATAGCAAGGTATAATGGACTTTTCACAAATGTGAAAAATAAAAAAATAATGGAGAAGTCGACAGAATTGGACGGAATGATCAAATTGAAAAAATTGTGGTAGTTTAGGTACCCAAAAAATGAAGTTCATAGTTTGAGGTTAGAGTGGAAAATCGTGATAGTTTAGGAGTGGTTAGAGGAAATAACCCTATCGTATAATTCTTTTAATGACCTCCCAAAACTTACTGCATAAGCTAAATAAGGTTGCCTACAAAGCATTGTCTTACCACTTGTGCGTAAGATTTCGCTAAAATTTTTTGTCCCACATTAAGACATTGACTTTTACTAAGTCTTTTGTCAACCACAAACTATGTGGGTGTGGGACTACAATTTTGCATCCAATATCTTTTTAATATTCTACTCTTGACTTAAATTCAACATTCTTGATTTCTATCTCAAATAATTTGTATGTCTAATGCATAAGATGCATCTCCAATGTCTATCATTTCAAATTCTTTACTCAATCTATCCTTCATTTCGTTGAGCATTGTGACATCATCGATATCATCTACATACAATGATAATGTCACAAAATTGCTCCCACTTTTCTTGATGTAAATACAATGATCCAATTTATTCGATTTAAAATCAAACTGGACTATCGTCTCATGAAATGTTAAGTACCATTGTCTAAACGATTGTTTTAATTCATATAATGTTTTCTTCCGTCTATACACCTTATTCTCCTAACATTCAACTTGAAAACCTTCAGGTTGACGCATATATACAACTATCGCTAAGATCGTTCTTATTGATGCAAATTTAGCTACTATATAAGAGGCTTTCTGAAAGTCAATTCCGACTTGCTGAGTATAACTCTTGGTAGTTAATATAGCTTTGTGTCTATCAAGAAAACCATCTTGAATACCCACTTGCACCCTAAACCATCAATTTGATACTTTCTCTTGAATATCCACTTGCAACCTATGGATTGCCTATCTTCCGACAAGTTCCATAGTGTCTATACTTCATTTCGATCAATTGATTTTAATTCACATTTCATGGCGGCTGATCATGATTTTGATTCATTAGAAGTCATTGCTTCTTTGTAAGTAATAAGATCTGTATTATCCTTTATGTCAATATCAATGGAGTGACACGAAGCCTCGCACTCGTACAACACATAATCATTCAAATGTCTGAATTTCGTCCATAGTTTGTTATTGTCGATTATACTCATGGAATGCATAGGTTCCTCCACTTCATCCAAAGGTATATATTATATGTGCTCACAATTGACTCCATCATTTCTCAAAGTTAATTATCATCCTCTTGAATGCGTTGCTTTTTATTTTTTAGAAAAGTAGCATCTCGACTCTTAATAAAACCTTTATGTGGGTGGAAAAAACCTATACAATTTAGAATTTTGAGTATATCTAATAAACCTCCATGTTTCCATCCTAAAATTTAGTTTGTCCCTCAACTAATTAGGAAGTAATACATGCGCTTTACATCTCCATTTTCGGAGATGGCCCAACTTGAACTTTTTGTCATTTTATAACTTATATGGCATCAATTCTAAGGATTTTGTGAAAATTCTATTTTGTATATAACTCGGTCAACACTGTCTCTCTCTCAAAATTTTTTGGTAGACCCAATGAGACAACATACATCTTATTGCATTCATAATCTCTTTTTTTTATTTTCACCACTTCATTTTGTTGTGGAGTATATTGCATTGTAATTTACCTACGTATGCCTTCTACAATGCAATAACTCTCGAATTGTCAAGAGATGTGCTTTCCTTCTCTATCTGTCCTTAAACACATTACTAATTTCCCAATCTTTATTCTACTTTTGTCTTATATTTCTTGAAATTTTCAAAATCTTCAACTTTTCTTTGTAAGAGATAAAATAACAATACTTATAATAATTATCAATGAATGTACTAAAAATATTCCTTACCTGTATATATTGGAACATGACATGAAATATCAAAATAAACTAATCTTAATGATTTCGTCGACGTTGTTCCAATTGGAAAAGGTATATGAATAATCTTGTTGGTCAAGCAATGCTCACATGAGTTCTTGCACCAGATACATTAGATACTAAGTTCTACTTGATTATTTGATCGATTTTTCAATTTTTTTTGCATGTCCTAATCTCTCATGCTAGAGATCAAAATTAGACATATAACACGAAGTATACTCGGAAGAAGCATTAATTGATTCTATTACAGACAAACAAAATAAGTTGTGTCCACATACAAAATTTTCCATGGTATAATTCTTTTTGACTTTTCCTATTGTCACATGACTATTATAGAATCTTACTTCTAAATTATTCTGCAAAAGATTTTTGGATGGAGATTAGATTTTGATGAATCCGTAAAAAACATCTTGAAGTATCATGAACTTATCTCTAATATTGGGCTTGTACTTTTCAACACATTCAACATCTAAGTAGGTATTGTTTCTCATGTAGATCCTCTGCTCCCTTTTTTTACAACTCTTTGAATTTTGTTTGACCTTCTTATATATCTTGGCAATGTGTCGGGTTGCTCTAGAATTAATCCACTACCCTTCTATATTTGTCATTGTAGTATTGCACTCAACGACACTAAGAAATGTCATCTTATTTGAACCTGCTCCTTTGCTTTGCTATCTGACATCTTGTCCGCGTTGTGGACCCTTGTTTTGATAGTGTTCAAATATTGTAAATCAATTGGACCTCAACGACATTTTTTTTCACAAATATAACTAGTTTGGCGTTGAGTCTTCTTACTTTTAAGCTTGAATTGTCTTCTATCTGGGCCAAAAAAAAATTGTGATGAATGCATGAGACAAAATATTTTAATTTCATTTCCCGCTTGTAATAGATGGCAGACATCACTGTGACCTTTTCATGCAGCCTTGAAAGCCTCTGTCTCCTTTCTGCATGTTCGCATTCCTTCAGCAGCAAATGGGAGAGGACGGAGCGAGTGAGAGAGAGATCGATAGACGGAAATGGGGGTAACGATCGAAAGGGAAGGGGGGACGAAATGTAAGGATTGTTTTTTTTCCTTTTTCTTTTATATGAATTGATCTTAATCGGATTGTAGGGTGAAAAAAAGGAAGTATATGATCATAAAAAATATATAAATTGGACTAAAAGAGTTTAAATGGAAAGTAACAAATATTTTTTTATTGCAATGACTAAAAAACAAAGTTTATTATCATTTTTAAAACCATTTTAAAAATATTAGTTTTTATTTGTTTTTTTAAAAAATAAAAAGTTTTTGTCATTTTTTAAAGAATAAAGTTTATTATTACCATCTTGTCCAAATATTTTTATCATTTTTAAAATCATTCACCCCGTAGTTGTCTTGGGATTCAAGACATATTATGAATGTATATATACTCTCTTAAAGTTGTTGTCATTTTACTTTTAGGATAATTTTTTTGTGACTAAGGGTATGAGAAAACAAAAAGAAAACAAAAGAATATATAGAAGCGCGCTTAGATTTTAAGGGTGAACTTTTAATGAATCAAAATCAAATTGTTCCAACAAATAAACACACAATTTCGTAAAAGTCCATTTTCTTATTTATATTTCTAATTGACAAGTGATCATTTGTTTCTATTCTCAGTTTCCATCCCAAATCCCAATATTCAGGGAGTCATTTATTTTTTATTCTATTAATCACTTGCCAGGGACGCATGAGGTATATCGGATGTATAGTCAAATCTTAAGATCAATACGATATCGATACACATTTATGTATTCAAATAAAAAATTTAAAAGTAAAAAAGACCTTGAGAAAATTTGATTTAACTATTTAATTTATTTATATTGTACATATTAGTATTGCTTTCATAAATTTTAATATATTCTAATAATTCAACGTTGTGTTATGAATCTAATATTATATTACCTTTCATCAAAGTTAAATTTTATTATTACACCTATATTAAGAATTATATTGTATTTTAATGTATAATATAAATAACATATTTTGTGTTTTTCAATAATATATCATATTGTATTTCACATTATATAAGAATATATATTAGATTTGACAATATGAATAAAATATGAATGGTCAATACTTTTTTTATTCATGAGGTAGGATATCCTAAATATTTTATTTTAATAATTTTCGCAACTATATGGATTCAAAGGAAGTAGACTACTAAAATATTTGACATTTCAATTTTTTTCAATTTTTTTCTTATTCATTTTTCAAAATTTTCTTTATCTTTGTTTTTTTTGAAATCACTGGGGATCCTAAGATCATCGATCTCTACCTTGAAAAGCGATCATGACAAGCTTGTGATTAACCATATAACCATTTTGTATAATTTGTATAATTAATTTCATTCTAACTCAGTTCAATTTCTATAATCAAAATAAATAGTAATTATTAATAATTTGAATCAGTTGACATTCCGAAAATACTTATTGAGATTTATCCCCTGCAGACTGACAAAAAAATATTAAGCGCACAAAAGGGAGTAAAGCTCTAAAAAAATGCCAAAACACGATATGGACAGTTAGACATTACAATTTGCAACAAAAGAAATGACATCGCTACGCCGAATTCTCAAGTTCTTGAAAAAACATTGTGTAAAAGGTGCTGCCAACAGTAAATGAATGAAGAAAACTGAATACAACATATTTTGATTGCGAGATTCAATACTTCTGTGTCAAGGTGACCAAATTTTGAAGTTATATAGACACCATATTTTTAGAAGCTCGTTCATTCCAGTTAAAGTGTCAAAATGTTATACTAATGTATTAGGTAACTTAATTTGCAAAGACAATGATCAGGGATTTTGATAAATCAAATTATAGGAATATGATTAGCGAATAATACTTTTTTTATTCTTAGTTCATCAATTTGTTTCTTTCTATTTTTGTGACGGCTTGAATTTTTAGTATGCAGGATTATTAGCACCCGACTAATCCGGAGTTACCAATTTATTTCTGACTAATATTGGAACTTTAATAATTGAACTCGGCACTAGTAACACCCTCAATCACTTGGGACTTAATTCTGTCAATTTATCAACAAATTTTCCAATAGATGTTCAAAAAATGTATTAATCTTTTTTAACATAATAAATGAAATTTAATTTTTTTGTCTCATATGACATCCAATCAAGTAGAGTTATTAATGATATTATGAATCGATGGTATATATATATATATATATATATATATATATATATATATATATATATAAGGAATTAATTAATGGAGGTGTAACACCTTAGATGAAACATTGTGTAATGCCTGCATCAGAGCCGTTGGATCAAAGGGACGGCTCAGATCACATCTCTTCCCTGTTTGGCGGCGGGCGGTAGCAAACGACACATTGGGGATGGGGGCGGCGCATATCAGAGACGGCGCTAGCGGTGGGCGGCAGATTGGGGACGAGGGCGGCACAGATCGGGGCTGGCGGTGCAGTGGGCGACAGATCGGGGACGGGGGTGGCGCAAGTCGCGGACAGCAGCGTAGAGGGAGGAGGAGAGGACAGGGGAGGAGACGCAGGCAGCAACACGCGATATATCGACGACGACGACAACAGGTGAGAGATCGGCGACGGTGATACGAGGCGAGAGATCGGCGGCGGCGGCATAGATTGGGGACGGAGGTGGTGATAAGAGGAGAGAAGAGGGAGAGCGGAGGGATCGGCGGCGGCAATTGGAGGGGAGAGACCCCCGTAGGAGAATTCTGCTGAAGCGCCTGATTATGTAGGGGGACCAATTGGATTCAGATTCAAGGCATTATTAATAAATATATATAATATATATATATATATATATTATTAGCTAATTTAGGGAAGACAATAGGAGATTAAACTGTATCTATTCGGAATCTTTTGAGTTCACAAGTCGCACAGGTATATTAATATTAAAATAGGAGAAAAATAGGAGATTTAGTGCACCAAAGATTCAATTGTTTGAATGTGATTTTTTGAATAAGGATTGTGTTCGGCATTGTCATTATTGCGCCGTGATTAACTGATTATGTTCTCGGAGATGCATGATAATAAAAAAGGAAACTTGCTTGTTGACGTATGGGAGAATTAAGATTCTCTTGTCAGCCAATTTAAGAAGCAATTATCACTTCTCGGCAGAAATTACTCATGAAATGCGTGAAATAAAAGTCCCTTAAATTGTGGGGGGAAGAAGCAAAAGGGGGACGAACCCGCGGTTACTCCACCGCACCTTAGGTGCATCGCACTGAACCCAAACGTCTGCAGTGACCTCATCAGCTCCCCCCCGGATCATTCGCCCCCTGCAATAAATTAAATGCCAACGTCACCTGGTCTCCCTAATGCACTCACTTGGTCAATGTCGCAGCCATCTCTCTCTCTCTCCTCTCTCATCCCCCGGTTGGTTCAATGAATCCAGTCATGGTGCCATAATTATCACGTGCTCCATATGCGAAGGAATGGATTAGCATGCCTTAATTCCCTTGATTTTAATATGCAAAGATGCCTTTATTCAATTGCCTTGAGTTAATCCCTTTCATCGGTTACGCACCCCTGATTTTAATGCTTCCCAAATCCATAGTTTTGTCCGACTACTTCAGGAGGGGGGAATAATAATAATAATAATAATAATAATAATAATAATAATAATAATAATAATAATAATAATAATAATAATAATAATAATAATAATAATAATAATAATAATTTATTTATTTATTTATTTATTTATTATTATTATTATTATTATTAAACTTTGGGAATCACTATACCACTCACTCCCACTCTCCCACCAAATGGGATAAGGAACACTTGAATGGGGATGATATCATTCCAACGTAGAGCTTATCAACTTTCACCAAATCTTCCCTTTTTTGTTGTTAGAAATCAAACGCTTCCGGTCAATAAAAAAACTCGAGCGATAAGTCCAACTGTACGAAACTCTAGATTTTTTTTTGTCATCGCATAATTAGCACATGCTGAAGAAACGATAATTCTTAAGCTTGAGTTTGCTCTGCCATTGATGATATACTTTAATCTATCACGTGAAGACATTTAAAACCAGCAAAATACTTGTAGTTTTCTCTAAATTGTATACTTTTTTATCACTACAAAAGATAAAAAAAGGGATTAACTGTGACACTAAAAAGGAACCCCAAATATGCTATTTTCATTTTATCATTTTAACTTATTTCGTTAAATAAGGTGAATTTGCGCACACAAAATGTAAAAAAAAAAACCAATGGACACCAACCAAAAGAGGGAAAGCACACACAGGTTTTATGCGGACGCGAGGACAGCAGCAGCGCTAAATTTCCTTTTTGACCATTGTCCACAGAGGTAGTCGGCCGAGTCTGACCTTAAAATCTCGACGAAGCTTCCTGGAATTACCACGCGTGGGACGCGTGTCCCCTCTCCCCAATGAAACGTCGCCCCAATCCCTCTTCCCCTTGGCTTATATATATATATCTCCCGCCTGAGCGGTCCTAAAGCTTGGATCATCCACAACACAATATCCTCTGCAAGGAAGCAGGTACCAGTGAGATACAATTTTTTTCAAAGGACCAGACAGCTTCACGTATCTGTTGGTTGCTCAGAAGCCCGAGACAGAGAGAATGGGAAGGAGGGAAAGAGACGCCGAGGCGGAGCTCAACCTGCCACCGGGCTTCCGCTTCCACCCCACCGATGAGGAGCTCGTCGTCCACTACCTCTGCCGGAAGGTCGCCTACCAGCGCCTGCCCGTCCCCATAATCGCCGAGGTCGATCTCTACAAGTTTGATCCGTGGCAACTGCCAGGTACTGCATGCATCCATCCATCCCATAGTGGAATGAATAGTGGTTAAATGATTTGTTTATGTTGGCTTTCCTTATACATATGGGCTTACATGATGGTTCTGGTGCGAACAGAGAGGGCGTTGTTCGGGCAGAGGGAGTGGTACTTCTTCACTCCTCGCGATCGGAAGTACCCCAACGGATCCAGGCCGAATAGGGCTGCCGGGAAGGGTTACTGGAAGGCGACCGGGGCTGACAAACCGGTCACGCCGAAGGGCCACAATAAGCCTCTCGGGATCAAGAAAGCTCTCGTCTTTTACTCCGGCAAGGCGCCGAGAGGAGTGAAGACCGACTGGATCATGCATGAGTACAGGATGGCTGATACAAACAGGAGCGCCAACAAGAAGGGAAGCTTAAAGGTGCGTATATGCCACTCAGTGCAATAACATAATGCAAGATCTAATCAAAATATCGAATCAGATGATATCGTTACTTACTTTTATAACAGAAGAAAAAGGCTAATGAATTGATGATTTTGGGTTTCATGCAGTTGGATGAGTGGGTCCTCTGCCGACTGTACAACAAGAAGAATACCTGGGAGAAGATGCAGCAGCAGAAGGAGGAGACATCATTTGGAGAGACAATGGACTCGGTAGATGACACTGGTTCAGACAGCTTCAGGACACCAGAATCCGACATCGACAACAACGACGCTATGTTCCCTGACTTTGATGGCCTGGATCAGTTTGGCGCCGTTCCAACACAAGCTTCTTCCAGAGCTTTCGCACTTGGTACTAACAACATAGTCGAGCCTCAGATGCATGCACAACATCAAGTTAAAGAAGATAATGAGTGGTTTACAGACCTGAATCTGGAAGATCTGCATAGCACTTTTGCCACTTTCGGATCTACACCGATTGTGGACGCAGCAGGCCAGGAATATTACCTGCAATCTTTGTTATCTTCAATGCCCAGGTCAAACCAGAACAGCATTCTACCAACCTTTTAAATTTACTCCAGGTTCACCTAATGTAAATAGATAGAAAAGAATACCGGGTAAGAAAAATTATTTTATGGGTTGTAGAAGCAGTGAGATGAAAACATACCAAAGAAAAGCCTAGGATTCTTTTGTTGAATTCCTTCCGCGATCAGTATTAGTAAAGAATCAGAAATACCAGAGCAGATGTAATAGCTTGATTAGGCAACCGAACTATTTATAGTTTGGTTGCAGATACTAACAGTCTGATAATTTCATGTCATGCTATCATACTTTATATATCAGACAATTGATTCAGAATCATGAATTATTTTATTACATGTGTGTATTGTGATTCAGGAGTTCTTTCTTTTTCCTGAAGTGGAGATGTTCTTGAAACGAAAACAAGAAGACAAGGAAGTTTTGCACGCAGACAAGTTGAACATTAGACAAAAGCTTGTTATACCCTTTTTAGACAAAGGTACCTACCTGATTATGATAAATGAATCAAGATGTCTATGGTGCCATAAGTTCTAAATCATTGGTCAAAATTGAACTGAATCACCAACTGGATCTTACGATCAATCTTTCAAAGTTTCTGAAACCAGGGGAGAGAGAGAATCAATTGAGCATAACCATTAGGCAACATGATTTTCTATATTTCGAACCATGCATTTGAGAGTTTCAAAAAGGAAAAAAAACATGCGACAGATAGCTACCATGCCACAAACAGGACTTCTTCTTTGGTTTCTGTACAACAAAGTATGGTTAATCTATAAGCTTTTAGAAAAATGAGCTCAAACTTGATTCCAAATACGTGCTGCCAATTACAAATCCACACCTCACTCTCACATTATCTGAGCTTCGTTACCAAGATATCCACTCTTTACACAAGCACCTGTAAATGAGGTTAATGCATTATTATTAACCTTTCCGTACTCATAAGTTATAACACCATATAATCATTCAGTTAATAGTTTTTAAGCAGTAAAAATGGTTTCAAAAGAATCCAAGATAACAAGAATGTAGCACACTTACACTATGTTTGGATAAAGGGACATTAAGGGGAAGGAAAGAGAATGAGGAAGAAGATAAAGGGAGGAAAGGGAAGAAAATTGTTACACTCCAATTTGAAGTTGAAACAAAATAGTACAAATGAAGGAGGATGGAGAGAAAAAAATGAAAATTCCCCTCAATTCCTCTCCATTAAAATTTTATCCAAACAAAGGGAAATTTTTTTTTACCTTCTCCCCCTCTTTATCCTCCTTTCACTTCAATCCAAACACAATGTTAAAGATAAAAATGGTTTCAGTTAATAGTTATAACACTTGGAGATGGAGAAGTTACGAGTTTCCCACCAGATTTGTCATTTTATTTTCAGTCTTTTTTTTATCAAGTTTATGGACCTTATGAACATAATCCAAGATAACTTTATTATAATAGGTCCTTTAAAAACTCCTCACATGAACATACTAGTCTAGCTTTAGGAAATCTTCTTATGAACATAATGAGCATCCTAGACTTTCTGAAATATGCTGGACAAGACATCTAGTTGATCAAAACTCCCCATAACACAACAAAGAGGTCATATATGAAAACTAACTAAATGACGATTGCCGGACTGGATTTTTGAGAACTTAAGAGTAATAAAAGTGAAGAGATAAATGTTGTCTCGGGGATTAACAAAATTTCACACAATTGGTTTAAGTAGATAGAATCAGGGACTGATTGCAGCCAATAGCATAAAACGCAGCACAAAAGGAGTTGCTAATAGAACAACAATACCATTTTCTCGACTGATTTTGTATGCTCCATAATAATTTATTTAACCTATATAACCAAAGCAAGACCTATATAACCTATATAACCTAATAGAGCAAGATCTATTGGTGAATAATATACCGAAAGGTTTGGTTACTAAGAGAGTGGAATGGCGTCGTATGATCCATGTAGCCGACCCCACCTAGTGGGATAAGGCTTTGTTGTTGTTGTTGTTGTTGTTGTATATAACCAAAGCCAATGCTAGTGCGTACAGTTTGGGATTGTATATACTTTAATAAAAATAATTCACCGATATGCACATGCACTTGTTTTCTAGCGTTAGCATGAGCACGTTCCATGATAACACAATCATAATTTTGTAGGAAGACAGAGACTAACATAGTACAAACTAAAAAGCAACATTCTCGCCAACCATCTTTTGCTTGAGTGATGGGAGATCTTGGTTGACATCATGATACCACAAGTGGCATTTGAGATCTTATTTTCTGGAGCTACCTCATCTCAACTTTTCTTGTTAATTTCTTTTTACCAATCATTAGCCTCCAGGAAAATATCTTGGACAATTGACCGTTGAAATTCTCCACATGATTTAATACTCTTCAATGTTAACCAAATCAAGGTGGATATTTTATAGCTTTGATCGGTATAAATCAGCATAACATAAAACGAATGGAAAAAACAATACAAAGGATGAAAGGAGGACAAGTCCAACGGAGACTTGAAAATGTAATAGCAGTCTTCTGGATCAAAAACTTCAAATTATGTGTACTCGCACCTTATCCATACAAGGATTTTCTTCTTATACTAAAGAACGTGCTAAAACAATTGTGCCCTCAGGAGCTATTAGTTTTGTTTTTCAGAGCAGAAAACTTGACTTGTCTTAAACAAATAACACGAAGCACTAAGTGGCAGATGATCCAGATAAAAATTTTCCTCTGTTCTCTTCCACTACAATATTGCACATCTCGATTTATGATAACTCGAAGCATGTGGATTTCGGACATGTCTATTTTCTTTAGGAGATTACGGACATGTCTATTTTAATCTTAGCTTGAGCTACAATTACGAGCATGTAAAAGTCCCTTTCCTTCAGCATGTGTTTTATGTGCATAAAAAGCAGGCAAAATATCAGAGGCAATATAATTAGCAACAGAGTAGTTGAATTGTGTTATCTGCTTCATATTTCTTTTGCTCTACTCAATCTTAAATATGGGTTTTATCTTGACAATCAAAAGCTGTTACCTAAACAGTAGTATTTTCTTTTAACACCCAGTTTTTGGTACAACTGGCTTGTTCTTTGTCGAGATGAAAATAGTGAACTCTCCCTTCCAGAAAGGATGTTCAGGTGCCTAGTTAAGAAGACAATTCTTTGAGGATAACTCTTAATTTCAAGTGTACTCCTTAACTATATATCAATGGTATCACGAGAAGTACAGAAAGGAAGATATTGCAGTATGCAGGAAAGATGACCAATTGACTGCAGCAAACATAACGAGCAAGGGAACATTTGCAAATAAATTATTAGCACAAGACATGCATAAAAAGAAGCCTCAGAAATTTCAAAGGAAAAAAAAACAGAAAATTCCTTAGAAATCATAATGGAGAAAATTACTCGCACCAGTCCATCAGGTTTTGGATCTCCAGCTGGTTGCAAGTGGAAAAAAAACTGCTCTTCAACTAAGAGAGAAACCCCTTTCCACGGCAGCCAATCTAGCCTCGTGTTATTCTGGAATATGTCTACGGAAAATACTTCTGGATTTTTTTAGTGGGTGTTGCGAGCCGACTAACTTGCTTTGCCATTGCAAACCATCTGATAGCTCAACTAACTCTCTACTAGAAAGCCAAGACTGAATCATTTCCTCAGTCTTTGGCTCAGGCGAAAACCCTTTTGTCTTCATCTCTTCATAATATTTAGAAGCATCTTCCAATCTCCCATTTAGGAAAAGTCCATGTATCAACACTACGTACGAACTTCTGTCAGGACTCAACCCATTCTCAGGCATCTCGTTCCACAGCTTAAAAACGCTATCATGCTGCTTCCATCTAGACAGTTTCCTAATCAACATAATATATGTATCAATCACCGGCCTGGGCCCCCGTTCTTTCATGCTGTGCAACAGCTCAAACACCTCATCTGCATTCCTCGCCACATCAAAAAACGCATGGTAGGTTCTTATGCAAGGTGACAATCCTCTCTGCAACATCTCATCAAAGAGCTCCTTGGCATCGTCAACTTGGCGCGCCTTGCACAGAGGCCTGATCAGGGAGTTAAATGTGACAGCATTTGGAACGACACCCTTCTCCTCCATAGTCTTCACGAGGCGTTTGGCTTCGTCCACACACTTCCCTTTTGCAAGTGCATACACTACGGCGTTATAAACCTTCCTATCAGCCTCAATGCCCATTTCCTTCATTTGATTGAACAATTTAAGGACATCATTTAGGTTGCCAGCTTTGGAGTAGCAAGAAATCATGCTACCATAGGATACAACATCCTTCTGGATCCCTCTCTTTCCCATCTCCCTCCAAAACCTCTTGGCCTCTCGAACATACACCAACACGTTGCACCATCCGTTGAGTATAATGTTAAAGCTCTTCGTCTCGAAAGGGAACGCCTTCTCGTTGCAGAAGAGCAAATGCTCAGCGTCCTCGACGTTCTTATACCGGCACAGCGCGCTCAGAAGGCCCTGGAAGTCGTCGATCCCCGGCACGAACCCGAACCGCTTGAACGCGTAGAAGGCGTTGATCGCCTTGGCGACATCGTGCGCGGCGCAGTACCTCCTGATCAGAATCATCAAAGTCTGCGGGGTGGCCAATGACGCTCCCGCCCCTGCGCGGGCTCCGCCCTTCATCTCTTCTACGAGATTCCACGCCGTGTCGAACCGCCTCATCTTGCCGAGGATGGAGATCATGGAGTGGTACTCGCGCGCGGAGTGCGCGTACCCCGGTTGCTTGCCCGCCCAGAGGAAGAAGGTGAAGGCCGCTCCCCAGTCGTTCCGGAGCCGCGAAAGTGCCTCGTCGACCAACTCGCGGGACGGGACGACACCGCAATTCTCCAGCCTCGCCTTCGCCGCCGTGCTGTCCGACGAAAAGCCACTGAGAGATCCGACCACCGTTTCGACGTCCTCGAACAACCCATAATCGCGGACTGATCTCTCGACCGGTTCCACAACTCCTCGGAGTACGTCCACGTCGTCTTCGGCGTCGCTATGGCCGTCTTCGTCTCTGAGGTCTTCATCGCCGTCATCGTCGTCGTGCCGAGGTGGAGTAAAAGATCTGATGGAGTATGGACAGGCGAGTTTGGAAGGGGACGGGATAGGATGGAAGGTAGGGATCAGTGCAGGAACGAGGTGAAGGGTGAATTTGGAGGAGAGGGAGAAGGAGCTGGAAGAGGAGGAGATGCGATAAAACCTGACTAAGATTCTTCTCCACATGGCATGCAGTTCGTCACTGTCTGTAGCAGCAGCAGAGCTTTGCGAACAAAAAACAAGCAAGACATGTTGGAGTTAATATGGGGAGCAAAATAAAAAGAAAATGTGGAGAAGGGATCTTGGACATATAGTAGGGTTTAGGGTGACTATTTTAGTATTTTTTTATTAATTTCATAATTCTGAACTATACCAATTATTCATGTCTAATTACTTTACTCTTAAATTTTATTTCGATTTATATTTAAATTCTTCGGTCTAATTTTGTTAATTTCTTTATTTTTTATTTATGAAAAAAAACTAAAGTGTCCTTCTCATTATTATCCTCTCTTTTCGTGTTTGAAAATAAATTATAAAAACTACAAAATATTAACAAAAAAGAGGGGCTGCCCCATCCCCCACTCCCTCCGGCGGGCGGTCGGAGGGAGTACAATATTTATGATTGTCTTCACTTTTCTTTGTGCAAACAAAGCATCCAATGACGTGCTTTTCTCATATGACGACTATCACGCAATATCCCTCCAATGGCCTTTGAACTGATCCTGCATCAAAGGTATTGTTTTCTTCCTTCATGATATCAGCTCTATAGGATCTCAAAGGGCACTAAGTGGGGGATGAATTAGTGTTCTAAAATTTTTTTCGAAAAATTATTTTTAAAAAATTAATAAAATCGATCACAAGCAAATAATGATAAAGAGTGAGTAAAAGAGCAAACACAGAGAGACCCACACCTTGACCTATGTTCCCGTTCCGACTTCTCGACTTCGAGATCGCTGAAAATTTCACTAAACTCTTTTTTTATTCCAAATGGGGCAATGAAGAAAAGCTCTTTACATCAACCACTTTTTCTCCGTTTCGAGAGACACGGCAACATCTTCTCTTAGGAAACTAATCTTTTTTTCACTCAAAAGGTATGATTTGAAATCTCTTTTACATAAAAATTCTCTCAGTATTTTTTTAAATAAAGTGTTTTTCTCTTTTGCAATGCTAAGCTCACAATAGGAGAAGAGAGAAAGAGGAGAAAACTTAAAATGAAAACTTCAAGGAAAAGATCTTCTTTTGATTTCTTGAAATTTTGCTTCAATGCAAGTATTTGTGCTTTTACTTTTGGCTTTGACATTTCCTTTATAGGCTCTAGTATGTGAAACATTCATTCAGAATTTGTTCTAGAATTTTCTCATTCAAATTTAATCGTTACTGTTCATTTGACTCAGAAGTCGGTCAACCGCACATATAAACCGATCGATCGGTCTATATGATTGTTGCGTAATTTCGTAATTTCTCAGCTTCGGCACTTGATCGGTTGACTGATCCGTCGATCGGTACATCAACAGGCTCGTAATTAGTCTGATCCTTTGTAGGAACTACCCATAATAACGAACTTGTAAAATTGATCTATTTGTCTTACCGCGGCTGCTGGGACAGAGATCCAATTTTTTTCATCAGCTCCGGGTGAAGACCAAAGATCTTGAGCGACCGATCCGGCGGAACAACTCAAAAGATAAAGAATTATCATTAATTTCGTCATGCTCGTTCTAAGCTTGAAGTACAGTATTCATCAGTTGATCGACATCTCCTATTCAGTCGATCGATATTGTCTCGACTAGCAAGTTGACTGACTTGTACTATTTTGAACATAACTTTTTGCACAGTTAACCAAATTAGATGATCTTAAATTCTATGGATAGCTAACATGATTCTCTACAATTTTAATATTCATCATTCATTGTTAAGATCATATTCAATTATTTAATCAAATTTTAGTGCATAAAGTTATACCTTTTTCTTTAAACTTTTTCACCATTTCACTTTAATCTTTCGAGGCTTGTATCATCAAAATATTATTTTATAAGGCATTAAAATTTTGCTCTAACAATTTTCTCTTTTTTTATCAGGACAAATCGAGAAATATGAAAAATATATAAGTTGTAAAAAATTGTAAAATCTTGTAAAATCAATTTTACTCTTTCTAAAATTTAGCTTTCCTTACGATGATAGATATATACTTAAGTACTAATTGTAAGGTACTTTTCATATAAAGCTATATTTATATCATATTTCTTCTATATTTATCCCTTTTTGTTTTATCAAAAAGATAATTTGTACATGAAGCATATAAGAGACCATATTTAACTCCCCCTTTTAAAAAAAATTATTCTCTCCTTTTGTTAACATATAAAATGGTGCATCATAAGGAGTTAAAAATTATGTAGAAAAATAGTTTCCCCTAAATTTATGATTATTTTAGAATGGCAAAAATCAAATTGATATAGAGATTATGAAAACCACAAGTAAAAAAAGTGTATTAAGAAAAATGCTTCATAAAATTTTGATAGAACAATAATATCAATGATATGTCAAAGAATAATGTTGGAAGACTTTAACATGCCCCCTTGTCATATGATCAATCTTTTTCTATTATATATATATATATATATTCCTCTTTTCTTTCAAAGAAATAATAGTTTTGAAATTTTGAGTGAAATAAAAAAGTAAATGATACTTTTATCATAGTCTTTGTGCCTTCACCACTTGTCTTTTGTTTGGCATGTGGGGTACGCCTAAAAAGCAATTATGCATTAGCATCCAAATTTCTATTAAAGGGATGTTTGGATTTCTTAATTTGTGATTTTCACCACTTGTCTTTGTGATTTTCTTAATTTGCATTGATATGCGTAATGATCATAAAATCTATAGATAAAACATTGAGATGTGATTTTCTATTAAAGGGATGTTTGGATTTCCAATAAGAATTTTCATTTTCAAAATATTTTTTAAGATTATTTTTCCTTACATAAAAAATAGTCTTATTTTATGAATTTTTTAAAAAATAATTTTCCTTCCTTACTTTTTTCTAAATAACAAGCTACTTTTAAAATTTCACAAGCTTGTGTAATTTTTAAAGTATCAATTTTATTTTTTTAGTTTTTTATTTTCCATAAAATATGTATTCTTTTTTTCTTTTTCAATATCATGTATTAATTTTTCATTTTTCTCTTTAATTGAAAAATATCTTTTTATAAGAGAGGAGAGTTATTTACTTATATCTAAAGAAAAATTTTCTCCGGAAGAGTTTGATAAGTCATAATTTAAATTTGAAGGATTATAAGTTACCTCATCGTTGTGAGCCATTAAGCATAGATATGTTTCATCACAAGAAAAACTTGATGATTCGCTTGTTTCACTTGACTCTTCATATCTTTTTTTTTCCTTTCTGAGATGTCTCTTCTTTGTATTGTTTGCATGCTCTTCTGATTGACTTTTCATTTTTCTCTTTCTTTTTCACCAACTTAAAGTATTTGTCAAGTTTTCTTGTGTAGCGAGTGAGTCTTTTTTCATTCACTTCATCTTCACTTGAGTCTTCTTCTTTTGCATTTGCTTTTAATGCCAATGTTTTCTTCTTGGGGACTTTTTCTTCTTGATCTTCTTGGATTGAGATCTCATATTTAGAATCTAATTTATTCAGATCTTTTTCTTTGATCACAGTTCTCTTCGTATGTCATTTGGAGGAGAGAGACCTGAGAAACTTCTTCACCTTTTAGGATTAATCCTTGGCTCATCCAATGAGACTAAGTCATTCAAGATATTGTTAAATCGTGCAATCATATCATTTATGGATTCAATATCATGCATTTTGAAAGAATCATATTGGTGATTTAAAATACTTAGTCTTGATTCATTAACTTTATCAGTTCTTTCATAAATAATAATGAGTTTCTCCCAAATTTCAGTTGGACTTTCACAACTTGAAATTCGATTAAACTCCGTTGAATTCAAAGCACAATAAAAAAATATTTTTAGCTTTTCAATCGAATTTTGAAAATTATTTTTTGTCTTTCATCATGATCTGAAGGTAATTTTTCATGTAAATAATAACTTTTTTCAATAATGTCCTACATATTTATATCAATAGAACATATGTAGACTTGAATTCTAATTTTCCAATAAGCAAATTCGATACATTAAAAAGCGAAGGATGACTAATTTATTGCCATAGCTCTTAAGATGATTAGATCTTTAAAACAAGATGATTAAATATTAAAATCATTACATTTAATAATGATTAGATCTTAAAACAAGAGCAATTCATCTAGAATCCCAAAGAGTACCAAGAGGGGAGGGTGAATTGGTGTTCTAAAAATCTTTTCTCAAAATCACTTTCAAAAAATTAACAAAATTGATCACAAGCAAATAATGATAAAGAGTGAGTAAGAGAGCAAACACAGAGTGACACGATATGTTGTTGACGATGTTTGGCCATACATTGACTTACGTTCCCGCTCTGACTTCTCGACCTCGAGATTATCGAAGATTCCACTAAACTCTTCATTTGTTCCAAATGAGGCAAGGAAGAAAAGCCCCTTACATCAATCATATTTTCTCCGCTTCGAGAGGGAAGGTAACATCTCCTCCTAGGAAGCTAATTTTTTCTATGGTTCAAGAGGTAAGATTTGAAACCTCTTTTACACAGGAGTTCTCTTAATATTTTTCTAAATAAAATATTTCTCAATTTTACAATGCTAAGCTCACAATAGGAGAAGAGAGAAAAAAGAGAAAATTTAAAATGAAAACTTCAAGAAAAAGATCCTCTTTTGATTTCTTGAAGTTTTACTTCAATGCAATGATTGGTGCTTTTGTTTCTAGATTTAGCACTTATTTTATAAGCTCTAGTATGTGGAAAATTCATCCAAAATTTGTTCCATAATTTTCTCATTCAAATTTGACCATTACTGTTCATTTGACTCAGAGGCCGGTCGACCGGTTCGACCGATTTATGCGACCGTTGTACGATTTCTTCAGTTTTTACGCTTGATCGGTCGATCGGTCCATCGATTGGTACTTTGGTAGGTATCATCTCAATGTCAACCAGGGTATGCTCAGTATTCATCGGTCGACCGACATCTCCTATTCGGTCGATCGATATTGTCTCGATCGACCTTCTTTACTTCGACCGATATGTTAACCGATCTGCACTATTTTGAGCATAACATTTTGCACAGTTATTCAAATTAGATGATCTTAGATTCTATGGATAGCTAACATTATTCTCTACAACTTTGATATTCATCATTCATTCAAAATATGTTAAGATCATAGTCAATTATTTAATCAAAGTTTAGTGCATAAAGTTATTCCTTTTTCTTTAAACTTTTTCACCATTTCACTTTAATCTTTCGAGGTTTGTATCATCAAAATATAATTTTATATGACATTAAAACTTTACTCCAACAAACTCTACTCTCTTCACATTTCCCCTTTAGAAGGCCTTCCTCCTCCCCATCCTTGAGGATGTCGTCGACACACACAACCTGTAAGGTCCCAACGTGAAAGGATCAAATAAATTCACATGAATAAAACACGGAGGTGAACATGAACATGAAGATTGTTATGGTTGTGAAAATTTTGATCATTTTAGATCTAATTGTCCTACGAAACAAAGGTCCACAACATGGACAAGGCGGAAGACAATAGAGCAAATAAGTAGGTTCAAACAAGATGACATTGTCGAGTGTCGTTGAGTGCAATGCTACAACGACAGACATATAAGGGTGGTGGATTGATTCTAAAGCAACACATCACATTATCAGGACAAAAGAATGTCTAATACAATTCAAAGAACTGCAAAAAGGGGAGTGAAGAATCTGCATGAGAAACAACACCTACATGGACGTTGAAGGTGTTGGAAAGTACAAACTTGTGTTGAAGATAGGTTCATAATAACCCAAGAAGTTTTGTATGCATTAGGGATTTGACGAACTTAATCTCCATAACAAACATACTACAAAATAATTTAGAAGTTATATTATATAATGGTCGTGTGACAATTGACAAAAATAAGAAATTTTATGCCATAAAAAAATCTGTACCTAGACACAACTTATTCTACCTATCTGTAATAAATAATAATGAATTAATGAATGATTCTTTTGAGTATACTCTGTATTATATGTTTGATTTTGATCTCTGAGATAAGAGACTGGACATCCATAAAATTCTAAAATTGACCAAATAATTAAATTAAACTTAGTGCCTAACATATCTAATACAAGAACAATGTCATGTGAACGTTTCTTGACTGATAAGATGACTCGTACAACTTTTCCATCTAGAACAAGTTGACGAAATTATTGGGATTAGTTCATTATGGGCCATTGAGTGTGCCTACATACAGAGGTAAGGAATATTTTATTACATTCATTTATGATTATCCTAAGTACTATTATGTTTATCTCTTAGAAAGAAAAGCTAAAGTTTTTTAAACTTTCAAGAGATATAAGAAAAAAAGATTGGAAAGACCAATCTAAGTGTTTAAGGATAGATAATGGAGGAGAATATACTTTTCGAGAATTTGAATATTGCTGCATCGTAGAAGACATATGTAGACAAATTACGATGTCATACGTGCAATAACAAAAATGGAGTAATAGAAAGAAAAATAGGACATTAATGAATGCAATAAGATATATGTTATTCCATTTAGGTCTATCCTAAAATAAATTTGGGGAGAGGCAGTATTGACTACGAGTTACATACAAAATAGAATTTCCACAATGTTCGTAAAATTGACGCCATATAAGTTATGGAATGATATGAAGCTCTAGTTGGGCCATCTCCAAAAATAAAGATGTAAAGCGCATGTATTAGTTCTTAGTCAATTGAGGGGCAAATTAGACTTTAAGAAAGAAACATGCAGGTTCATTAGATACAGTCAAAGTTCTAAAGGGTATAGATTTTTCTACCTAGATAGGGGTCTTATAGAGAGTAAATATGCTACTTTTCTAGAAAATGAAAACAATGCATTCAAGAGGATGATGATCTTTTGATGTCTCTAGAGATGATGGAGTCAAATTTGAACACACATTGGGTTATCCAATAGTGGGAGTTGATGATACACATAATATTATATCTTTGGATGAAGTGGAAGAACCCACACTTTCCACGAATATAATCGGCAAGAAGAGACCATGGACGAAACCCACACATTTGGATTATTATGTGTTATACGAGTGTGAGGTTTCATATTACTCCGCCGATGTTGATATAGAGGATGGTACAGTTCCTATTACTTATAAAGAAGCAATGGCTTCTAACGAGTGAGAATCATGATGGGCTCTCATAAAACTTGAATTGGACTCAATCGATCGGACAAAGTATGGACACTATGTGACCTACCGAAAGGTAAGAAATCCATAGGGTGCAAGTAGAAATTCAAGAGAAAATATCAGGCTGATTGTTCTCTTGATAGGCACAAAGCTAGAAGTTGCCAAGGATTATACTCAACAAGTCGAAATTGACTTTGAGGAAACAAATTCTCCAATTGCATATATGAATTAGGACGGTCTTAATGATAGTTGTGTATATGAATTTGGAGTCAATCGAAATGGATGTTAAAACAACATTTTAAATAGTGATTTTGTAACGACCAGCCAAAAAAAAAGGAAGAAACCGTGAGGGGCGGCTGGGCTAATCACGAAAGGAATAAAACATAAACAAAGCCCAATTAGGATTGGACTCAAGGAAGGATTTAACTATGTGATGAGATAAAAATCTGATCTCATTAATTAAATTAGAGTGAGATTAGGAGAGGAAGATGAGATAAAAAATTTAAAACCCTTTATAAAATCATGTACGGCTGACCTCACGAAAGGAGGACCCCCTTTTTTTGACATCCTGCAGGCATCTTGCTTTCGTCCAAGAAGCAAGTCGCCGGGGATCAAGCACGTCTTCCTTTCCCCTACTGCAATTACCTGCACCACACGCCCCGTCCTTCAGCCCTCTTCGTTGAATTGCAAGCGCTGATTGGCCGAGAGGAACCGGGGGAAGAACAGGGGCGCCAGGATCGATTTTTCGACGAACGGAAAGAAGGATTGATCGCGAATCAAGGTGGGTGAATCGAAATCACCTTGCATGGCCTCTGAATTATCTCAATTCATGCCCAAATCGTTATGAAAAGAATATGAATATGATTCAAGTTATTGTTTTTAATTGTTTAATTTCTTGAATTCTTTGATTGGTTGATTGTTGCATGCATAGTTATTTTCTGTTTGTTATATTTCTGTATTATTGATTGCTAAGGTGTAAGATTTAGAGGGGATTTCATTTTCGGTCTTATAACGCAATTTAATTTTTAAAAGTAGAAGTATTACGGCCGTAAAAATTGTTTGGCCGTAATTTTCTTACGGTCGAGAAAAGGGATAGAGAGGTAGAGAATTTCGGCCGTAAAGGAATAGAGAGAATAGAATTTCGGCCGTAAAGGAATAGAGAGAATAGAGTTTCGGCCGTAAAAGAATAGAGAGAATAGAATTTCGGCCGTAAAAGAATAGAGAGAAAAGAAGAGAGAGAAAAGGGAAATAGATTGTTACGGCCGAAGAGTTAGGTTTTCGGCCGTAATAAAATAGAAAAGATAGAGAGAGGGAAGATGTCGGCCGTAAAAGATGTCGGCCGTAATAGATGTCGACCGTAACAGATGATTTTTACGGTCGTAAAAATCCGAGAAGTTGGGAGAGAGAGAAACGAAGAGAGAGAGAGAAAAGGGGAGATAGATTGTTACGGCCGAAGAGTAGAGTTTTACGGCCGTAACGGGATAGGCCGTAACGGATGGGAGTAACAGATGATGGCCGTAACGAAATAAGAGTTGAATTATTACGGCCGAAATAGAATGGAGAGTAGGGTTTTACGGTCGTAACGTAATAAAGGTTAATTTTTACGGCCGTAAAATGAAAGAATTCCTCGGGCGTAAAATCCAAAGAATTATAAAATCCAGCAAAATTCACCTATTAATCTCTCTTTATTTTTATATATATGAATATTATTGATTTCTTTATAATTCCAACATGAACTCTTTGTCTTGATTTACCTCATACCGATCATATCTCCTTCATCACATGATACAAAGAATGAAAAGATAATAAAAGTGATTAATAAGTTCAGATGAAAGATTAATGATGGGTTGCCAGTCCAAGCCAAGTGCATCAAGATAAGGGTCGCTCCCTTGGTCATGGTTTGATCACCCATTGACCCGCACAAGACCGTATCGTTTGCTGGGCACACCCCAAGAATTAAAGGCACCTCAAAGTCACCCTGATTGTTAATTAATAACCAAGATCGACAAGCATGTTCAAGTTCAAGTTCAAGTCAAGTCAAGTATGTCATGATTCCAAGTTTACTATGTACTATTGATCCTCATGATTCATGTATCGCTGATCTTATCCTTATTATGATCCATGATATTTATATGTTATTTTTCATGTTCAAGTTAAGCCTGATTAATTATCGTTGATTATTATATTCATATTATGCATTGTATATCATGTGATTCTCCACTAGGCTGTAAAGCTTACGGGAGGACCTCCTCCCCTGTGTCTGATTTCCACAGGACCAGGTCAGTAACGTGGTGGAGTAGGCGTGTGGTGATGAGGCTCTGGCGATAGGACAGCACATGAACCATAGGGCTTTTAGAGTGTTATTTAGTTTTCATTTACCTTCCGCAATTTAAATTCATGATGTAGAACTCAGTTTATTTCTTAGTAATGACATAGTCACTTTTAGACTTTCGCAATTAAAATTATAATTTATCTTTATTTCTTTTCTTCCGCTGACGTGTCTCAGTTCTTGACTGAGATATAGTCAATATTATGGTCAAGTTATAGCATGACGTAGCGTCTCCAGATTTGTCTTCGCCACGTGGTGGGGGTCGATTTGGGGGCGTTACATTTATGGTATCAGAGCCTAAAGTTAGGACTCTCTTGACGTCCTAGTGTATAGAATATGTATGGTATTGGTTCATGTGCTATCGCCGAGCAGTCGCCACACCCTCCACCGTAAAGTACAAGTAAGATTTTCTTGAATTAAGTTATTCTTTATTGATGTATTGATATGTATTTCACATGAGTGGTTGATTCCTAGGAAGGTTACTCTGTATGGTAGGAATCAACTTAAATGTTATTAGTGATTAAACAAAAAGGATCATAAAGGTTACGAACAAATTGGAAAAAAAAAATAAACAACATGCATGTGGATAAATATATCTACGTGAAAAAAAAATGTCTTACAGATATTTAAAGAATAAAATATAAGAAATGATTATGTTTCTTATAATCCATGTTTTTCATCTCTTTCATGATTGCTCTATTCACGGACTTCTTCTGCTGACTGCAGCAGTATGAGGAGGAAAATGAATAAGCATATCAGTTGCAAAGAGATGTAGATTTAAGAAAGAAACAAGGAAATTATAAGAGTAATTAAAGGATTTGACTCACACAACACGTAGGTGTGAGATGATTTCAAATAGTAGAGGTGAAACCAAGCATACATAAGGTATGAATGGACAAATATAGAAGCTTAAAGTGTTCAGAAGTCACGTTAACTTGAATAAATATTAGGAGAAATTTTCAATAAGTAAGTGATTATTTAAGTTAACCGAACTTTTAGACCTAGCATACTCACACACATATGTACATATAACATAATATACTTATAAATATATAAGGATAATTAAATAAGTAAACATATTTAATTAACTTAGTTTAGTATATAGTATATTTGAAATTTTATTAATATGAAGTATATTTTTTTAATAGCCATTATTAAAGAATGAATTCTCTATCATCGCAATGTATATATATTTTCAAAATAGACTAATATGATTAACACAAGAATTATATAAGAACAAGTAAGACATGAAAGGGTTAAAAATGAATGTGAGAAATTTTAAAAAGATTTAAGGTCTCTTAATTGAGATATACTTGAGGAGGATATGAGCCTCCAGCCATTAAGTATTAAAAGATCAAAACATCAAGTGAGGAAAACTTTAGAAAGTATGGGGGGTTAAGGTAAAGTATGAGGAATTTTATAAGTCTCTTACAAGATTTCTGGAAAAGCAAGTTATGCACCTGAGAGGGATGATTATGCAAGTTTTAATTGATTTTGATTATTGATATAATTATAGTTTTCATAATAATGTCAAAAAGTATAGAGTATTTAATTATATAATCATAGTTGATGGTTCAAGAGGAAAAATAAATCATATATATGTTTAGATAATGGGTTAAGTCATTGGATGATACATAGAATGTCCTCTAAGATGCAAGATATAAGATGATATATAGAATGTTCTCTAAGATGCCTCTAAGTCAGTATGATGAAAAATGTTCGAGATTTTGTCTTGATCAAGTGGACCACTTATGATTTGATCATAAGTTTTATAAAGGGATTAGTTCTCCTTTCCAACTTTAAAGTTATCCCGACCCTCTCCCATGTGCTACAAGATATCGTTAATGCAAAAGGATCATGAAATGATACGAAAAGAAGAAGAATGCTTGCTTGTATTCTGTTTGATTGATTGTTTTGTTCTCTTATCTTATTGTTTGAATTCATTTCATGTGTTCACTTGCATTCATGATGTTTTACTAAGGACTTATGTTAGAGAATGTGCATAAATGGTTTTGTTCATTAAAAACTAGATTGTACTATATGATCAACCCCTCATCGTAAATATCGTTCGACCTTAACATTAATTCAAAGTGCTTCAAGATACTCAAGGAAAGAACTTATTGTGATAATATATAATCACTAGCCTCCTATGGAATTATATGAAATGACATTGCAAGAACCAAATCAATGTAGTCAAATAAGTTATTCCTTCCACTCAAAAAGTTAAATGATTATGATGATGTTTAGAGTAGGGTCACATCAAACATAGGTCATCGTGAAAGTGATTGATCTAAATTGACCTTATAAAGATGATGATTGACATGATTCCATCACCTATTTTATCGAATCATATGATGATGCCATTATCTATGATGATGGACAATGTTCTTAGTGATCTATTGATCCTTACACGACATAGGTCACCCGATAAGGACGATGACCCTATGGAAATAACTTCATACCATGAAGTCCATGCTAGTGATATTAATGACGATTGAAGATAAGATCTATTCTTCACATCGGCTAGAAACTTCTTAGGAGGATTACGTTGGGATTCCTACTTGATTCTTTTTAAGATGTATAAGTATTAAAAAAAAAAGAAGAAGATAGTTGCCAGTATTGAAAAATCTAAAAGATATAGTTAGAAGTTGAGTGTCATATCGACCTCCTTTCACGCATGACTTTGATTTTCAAGGCCCCATGACACACGAACTGAAAAAGACAAATTTAATAACTTCAAGACAAGGGGCTTATGAGACTGAATGTCTCATTTTTAGATGTTTCACATCTTTTGTAAAGAAGAATGATGACTCTATGAATCTAGAGATTTATTAACAAGTTGTTAAATAAAACAACCATCAAGACATAAGTGTTTGTTACCATGCAAAGATGACCTATTTAAGACTAGGGGTTTTCAAGATCGATCTATGGAGTGAGTACTAACAGTTTTGAGTTGTTGAAGAAGATGTAAGGAAGATAATTTTCCTGGCAATGAATGATCACTATAAATTGAGCGATGCCATTGGACTAAGAACATCTCTCAAACCTTTAAGTTCTCAAGAACATTGTGTTCAAACTATGCCCACATTTACGTAAAAAAAAAATTGAAGTGTTCATCGTTTAAAAAAAAAAGTCCTAGGTATATTTTCTTTTAGTAGTATGCTAATATGTGATAATGAAGATAACATGAAGTTTGAAAGATTATGAGTTCTCCATGAAGTACCATTTTGGTAAAAAAAAAAAATGAACTCAGTTACACATACACTCAGACACAAGTGATGCTCGCTAGGCTTCATGAGGCTGCGTATGTAATGATGAAGGAACCAAGCATGTGAAACTCAAATGATGAAGTCCTAAAAAAAAAAGGAGAAGTACTCGATAAATAACATAAGCCTGGGTTGCGGTCCATTTAGGAATAAGTCTTATAGGAAGTATGAGATGAATATTATAAGCCTGGGTTACGATCCATTTAAAAAGTACAAAGAAGTATAAGGATATAACCATAAGCCTGGGTTGCGATCCATTCGGGAAGGACACGGATGTATAAGGATGAACAAATAGTTATGACATGAAACATGGAGATACGAAAATAAGTCCCAAGTACCCAGCATGTCAATGTGGAGAAAAAAAAAAGTAGAGCATCAGAAATCCTATTAGATGATGATGCATGACGTTAAGAATTCGTAGACCTGCCCTTCGCTGAGTATCCGACGCACATAGTGGAGCGCAAGGTGCAATGCCTGAAGAACAACGACGTAACCATGGTCAGAGTAGCTTGGCATTTCCATAAAGGCGATGATGCGACATAGGAACTTGAATCGGAAATGCGCCAAGAATTCTTTCATCTTTTCGGTAAGCCATCTACTTAGTGCAAAATTCGAGGACGAATTTTCTTTTAAGGAGGTAAGAATGTAACGACCAGCCAAAAAAAAGGAAGAAACCGTGAGGGGCGGCTGGGCTAATCACGAAAGGAATAAAACATAAACAAAGCCCAATTAGGATTGGACTCAAGGAAGGATTTAACTATGTGATGAGATAAAAATCTGATCTCATTAATTAAATTAGAGTGAGATTAGGAGAGGAAGATGAGATAAAAAATTTAAAACCCTTTATAAAATCATGTACGGCTGACCTCACGAAAGGAGGACCCCCTTTTTTTGACATCCTGCAGGCATCTTGCTTTCGTCCAAGAAGCAAGTCGCCGGGGATCAAGCACGTCTTCCTTTCCCCTACTGCAATTACCTGCACCACACGCCCCGTCCTTCAGCCCTCTTCGTTGAATTGCAAGCGCTGATTGGCCGAGAGGAACCGGGGGAAGAACAGGGGCGCCAGGATCGATTTTTCGACGAACGAAAAGAAGGATTGATCGCGAATCAAGGTGGGTGAATCGAAATCACCTTGCATGGCCTCTGAATTATCTCAATTCATGCCCAAATCGTTATGAAAAGAATATGAATATGATTCAAGTTATTGTTTTTAATTGTTTGATTTCTTGAATTCTTTGATTGGTTGATTGTTGCATGCATAGTTATTTTCTGTTTGTTATATTTCTGTATTATTGATTGCTAAGGTGTAAGATTTAGAGGGGATTTCGTTTTCAGTCTTATAACGCAATTTAATTTTTAAAAGTAGAAGTATTACGGCCGTAAAAATTGTTTGGCCGTAATTTTCTTACGGTCGAGAAAAGGGATAGAGAGGTAGAGAATTTCGGCCGTAAAGGAATAGAGAGAATAGAATTTCGGCCGTAAAGGAATGGAGAGAATAGAGTTTCGGCCGTAAAAGAATTGAGAGAATAGAATTTCGGCCGTAAAAGAATAGAGAGAAAAGAAGAGAGAGAAAAGGGAAATAGATTGTTACGGCCGAAGAGTTAGGTTTTCGGCCGTAATAAAATAGAAAAGATAGAGAGAGGGAAGATGTCGGCCGTAAAAGATGTCGGCCGTAATAGATGTCGACCGTAACAGATGATTTTTACGGTCGTAAAAATCCGAGAAGTTGGGAGAGAGAGAAACGAAGAGAGAGAGAAAAGGGGAGATAGATTGTTACGGCCGAATAGTAGAGTTTTACGGCCGTAACGGGATAGGCCGTAACGGATGGGAGTAACAGATGATGGCCGTAACGAAATAAGAGTTGAATTATTACGGCCGAAATAGAATGGAGAGTAGGGTTTTACGGTCGTAACGTAATAAAGGTTAATTTTTACGGCCGTAAAATGAAAGAATTCCTCGGGCGTAAAATCCAAAGAATTAGGGTTTTACGGCCGTAAAGTGAAGGAGATTCTTTAGGCATAAAATCCAGCAAAATTCACCTATTAATCTCTCTTTATTTTATATATATGAATATTATTGATTTCTTTATAATTCCAACATGAACTCTTTGTCTTGATTTACCTCATACCGATCATATCTCCTTCATCACATGATACAAAGAATGAAAAGATAATAAAAGTGATTAATAAGTTCAGATGAAAGATTAATGATGGGTTGCCAGTCCAAGCCAAGTGCATCAAGATAAGGGTCGCTCCCTTGGTCATGGTTTGATCACCCATTGACCCGTACAAGGCCGTATCGTTTGCTGGGCACACCCCAAGAATTAAAGGCACCTCAAAGTCACCCTGATTGTTAATTAATAATCAAGATCGACAAGCATGTTCAAGTTCAAGCTCAAGTCAAGTCAAGTATGTCATGATTCCAAGTTTACTATGTACTATTGATCCTCATGATTCATGTATCGCTGATCTTATCCTTATTATGATCCATGATACTTATATGTTATCTTTCATGTTCAAGTTAAGCCTGATTAATTATCGTTGATTATTATATTCATGTTATGCATTGTATATCATGTGATTCTCCACTAGGCTGTAAAGCTTACGGGAGGACCTCCTCCCCTGTGTCTGATTTCCACAGGACCAGGTCAGTAACGTGGTGGAGTAGGCGTGTGGTGATGAGGCTCTGGCGATAGGACAGCACATGAACCATAGGGCTTTTAGAGTGTTATTTAGTTTTCATTTACCTTCCGCAATTTAAATTCATGATGTAGAACTCAGTTTATTTCTTAGTAATGACATAGTCACTTTTAGACTTTCGCAATTAAAGTTATAATTTATCTTTATTTCTTTTCTTCCGCTGACGTGTCTCAGTTCTTGACTGAGATATAGTCAATATTATGGTCAAGTTATAGCATGACGTAGCGTCTCCAGATTTGTCTTCGCCACGTGGTGGGGGTCGATTTGGGGGCATTACAGATTTAATAGAAAATATATACATGTGTCAACTTGAAGGTTTTCAGATTGAAGGTTAAGAGGATAAACTGTATAAACTGAAGAAGTCATTGTACGACTTAAAGTAATCGTCTAGACAATGATATTTAAAATTTTATGAGACAATAGTCCAATTTGGTTTTAAAGTAAATAAATTTGATTATTGTGCGTACATCAAAAAAGTGAAAGCCATTTTGTGATATTATCATTATACATATATGACATCTTGCTTGCTGATAATGATATCACAATGCTCAATAAAATAAAGAATGAATTGAGTAAACAAATTGAAATGACAGACATGGGAGATGAATCCTATATATTGAGAAGGTCAAGAATAGTATATTAATAAGATAAAAAGTCAAGAACAGTATATTAATAAAAAACTGAGAAGGTTCGAGATACATAATTGTAGTCTCGCACCCACGGCGATTGTGATCATAAAAACACTTATTAAAAATTAGTGTCCTAATGTGGGACAAAACTTTTAGAGGAACCTTATGTACAAGCGATGGGTAACTTGATATACACATTGCTTTGTACATTGTCTAATTTAGCTTAGTCAATAAGCTTGGTTAGCAGCTAATTTGAAAATAATTCCGAAAAGAACCATTAGGAGATCATTAAGAGGATTCTATGATATCTAAAAGGCATAGTACAATTAAGATTAACATACCAAGTTGACACATTAGAGGTTATAGGATGTGAATTTTGGGGTGATATGATGACCAAAAGTCCACATCAAGTCACTTATTTTTGTTGGGTGGAGAAGTCGTTTCTTGGGATAGCAAGAAATACGAATGTGTGGGAAGACACACACAGAAAGTTGAATACATTACTTGTAGTATAGCCGTCACTCATGAAGTTTGACTCAAATGTTTTCTCATGGAACTAGAGCTTAATTTGGTAACCACTTCAAATGTACTGTAATAATCAAGCGATAATAAGATTGATAAACAATTGAGCTAACAGTTCTAAAGGAAAATGTATTAAGATAAAATATTACTATATTCAATATATAGTGGAAAAGAAAAAAATGATTATTACTTATATGTCTACCAATGATATGTTGGTCGATTCTTTCACAAAAGAAATTACAATTGGAACGTTAATTAAACGTGTTGGTTTAATGAGACTCGGGAATATATAAGCCAAAAGGAAATTTTGTTTCCTATAAATATCTCATAGACAATGAGAGTATTGAAATTGCAATAACACTATATGAACAATAAGTGTTGGAATTGCATGACCACATTGGTCAAGTGGGAGATGTTAGTTATCTTAGTAACCAACATGGTCATTAGCAGGTTTGATGACACATTCCTTATAAACACGATCGATTCCTATGAGCAATTGTCGTGCGAAGAAATGGTCGTTGAGGATACGGTTGAAATGGAAAAATTGGTGCAATAGAGGGGCGAACGGGCTTGATGATGAGCCTATATAGATCCCGATCTCGGGATGGAACAATCACTCATGCGAGAGCTCAATCCGCAAGAACACTAAAACAACAAGATTGTCTACCCTCACCATACTTCTTTGTTATCTCAGAATGGATCATGAAAAGCAATGCAAACACATAGTCATAGTCCCCTAATACCATATTTGTTGTTCATAGATAACTCCGCTCTCTTTGATGAATCTTCTCCATTGAACTTCTAAGGCATCATGCTAATGCATTAATGCATGAAAGATTTGAATGCATTAATGCATGAAAGATTTGATTTTCTTCTCTAGCATAATCCTCCTAGAGAAGAGATCATTTGCATATTTGTGTAACTCCCATGTGGTTGCCTTGGTTAGGACTTGGCTGACAGTGCCAAGAGTTCTTGAACGACTCCACAAGCAACAATTGAATGGCATTACGAATAAGGAATGGGAAATATTTTTTAAAAGCATTATGGTCTCTGATGATTTTTCATTGTCTCTTTGTTGATAATTCTATACCTCAGTTTAGTCTAGAACCAAGAGTCAGCTCACCATCGAGTTGCATCAAGGATAAGCGAAAAGTCAGGTACTTGCATTTTCTATTTCCACTAGTTTGAATCATCATTTGTTTTGTTTGGGTATTTTTAGCTTTTCCAACATCACCCTTGTCTAAGAGGTAATCTTCTTCAATAGTTATAGCTCAAGGGCCGAGAGATCAAGCCATGGCTGAGTTATGCCAAAATTAGATGTGCAATCATATCTTTAATGCATTTGATTTGCCAAGGCGTTTAGTTTGTCAAGAGCCAAACTTTACCATAGTTTATGGGTTTATTGTAATGCACCCCGCCACATGATATATAGAATATGTCTCAGAAAAATATTACAAAGCGTTGCTTACATGGAATTCTTTTATCGAAACATAGACTTTGATTGGTCAACATAAATGAATACATAATGTGGAATAGAAAATAACATAAATATACAAGCACGTAACATGAATAATGGTGAGAAAGTATTTATAAGGTCAATATAAACTGAATCTTAGGTATCATAAATAAAATATAACTTGATAAAAATGTGGACATAAAAAGACTCAACATCATGTGCAAAGATGATGATAAGCTTGATATGTCACCTGCATCATCATCTCTTTACTCGTGACATTTAGTACACATGGGAGTTGAACTTCCCATGAGCTTTGATGTTCAATACATAATAATCATATGAAGAATAATAAAAAAAATCAATAAATATCTATGGATGAAAGATAAGACATCATGTTATAAGAAATATAACATAACAAATCATCATAATCATAGGAATCATTGGACATATAACACACAACACAATCAATCTTAATATTAACATATAATTGAACTGATAACCATTAACAAAAATGGAGCATCACAACAAGAGAAATGACACGTTTGAATCATACATATATGGGATGGTTAATCACATGACCATAGATCATCAAGATATGAATCAATAACATCGATTGACTCACATCATAGATAAAATATTATAATCATGAAATCATTCTTTAATCATAGAATGAATCTTTATTATTCATCATTATATGAATCTTTGAAATCAACACTAATATAGTCAGACATTATGGAGCAAAGTCATCATCATGAAAATCATTAAGATCAATAATGGCATAAGGTATAGCCAGTCATAAATCGATAATCATCATAAAAAATTAATTACATCATTGAATTTTAACGCATTACCATCATATCATTAGGCATGGCTCATCATCATCAGTAATCATTATTCATTTTACTTTCATTATATTAGACTTATTGTACGATGCCTTTCAACTTTTTTTAACATAAGTCAATGGAGTTGACGGAGTATCTCAACATCAATAGTAGGGTATATTTCAATTCTCTAAAATATGTGCCAATGAAGTATCTTTTACTCTCTTTTGGTCAGTTTGAAATGGTCAATCAATGATAAGATTTCTTCATTTAAAATCTTTTTTTTATCTTATTTAACTTATAACTATCATTAAGGTGCAATGATCAGAATCCACATAATAATATGATCTAGAATGTTAGAATCATGATAAGACCATAAAAAAGTTATGTGAAATAAGATAATGATGGAATATATACATAATAATCATTTAATTATAAATCAATGTACAACAATATAATGTGATAAATAAATATGTGAATTAAAAAAGGCTCAATACATGAGGTGCGATATTCAAGAGATTAAATATATATATGATCAGTCAATAGCAAAGACAAAATAATCAATAATATATATATATATATATGATCAGTCAATAGCAAAGACAAAATAATCAATATTAATTGGATAATGTTGAGTATGTGTGAACAAATTTGACCTATAGTTAATGAAAAATTATAACTTTTTTAAATTATATTCCATTATTTCCAATTTTCTCTAAAATTATAAAATTAAATGCATTATTCACAATTTTTCACACTTTACTCCTTTATCAATTATTCTAAAGGAAATTCAACAATAAACTTAATCCTATTATATTTTAATATCATAAGGAGACTTATAAAAATTATAAATAAGTTATTTTCAATTTTCTCATGAATTATAAAATTAGATGTCTTATTCATAAAATTTCACATTTTAGTCCTTTATTGGTTGTTCTATGGAAATTCAACAACAACATTAATCCTATTATATCTTAATGTCTCAAGGAGACTTTAAAAAAAATTTATAAATCGGCCTTTAAATGTCTGTTTCCAAATATTCTACTTCATTTGGGAAGATGATTATGTCTTTTATCTATTTATATATAAAATATCAAACATTTACCTGTCAATACTATTGTTTATAGATATTAAAACTTCATCTCACCATTGTTCGTGACAGCCTTAGATCTTGGTATTTTACTCATGACTTTATATTTAGGGTAAATTTCATAAAAGAACATAAACCTTGGTTTTATTCTGAAATGAACTTTTATTTTTGCATAGAAAGTCATGAACTTTAAGTTTGTTCTCAAATCTATCCTAATTTTTTTAAAACTTAATCAAAACCTTTATTTTAAAATTTGTTTATAAAAATAGCCTATTATTATATTTTATTCAAAAATAAATTTCAGTGATCATTACATAGAAAAGTTGTAAAAATAAAATGATAAAATTTAAAATATGTTTTACAACTTTGATTATAAACTATCTTAAATTATTATAATTTTTACATCGTTATAGTCTTATTTTATCAAATTACAACATAGGCTAAAATTTAAACTAATTTATTATCAAGTTGTAAAAAAATTAATTTTTGCCATTTTACTTTTTACCACTTATCTATGCAATGATTGTTAAATTATTATTATTTAATAAAATATAATAATATAATATATTTATTATTAATTTAAAATTTTTAAAATAAATTTTAGGTTAAATCTGAGAATGAAATTAAATTTCATGACTTTTTATGAAAAATAAAATTTTATGATAAATTTGAGAATAAACTTAAAGTTCATGACTTTTTACGTAAAAATAAAAAATCAGTCAAAATTTTCTGATTGTGATGATTCTTAATTCTAGGAAACCTATACTTCGAGATATCATTATGAAATTGTTCATAATTTTCTGAATGATAGAATTATATATAAAATTATTTAATAACTTTCGTTACGAAATTTGGATAAAAAGAGAAAAAAATATTTCCTATAAATAACCTCATGCTAGAAAGTGGAAAGTATGAATTAGAACACCCACTAACTTTATAATTAGTTATTAGATCTATTGAAAGAAATGATACATGAATCCAAATGAATAAAATGTACTTTTTCGTGCAATTAATGATAACAAAAGTAGCCATCGATTTTAGAATTAGTATGATTATTTATAAGGTGTCATGGAGGTTACAAGATCTTATATGTAGCCAATTATTCTATAAGGAGCCGTGGGGTTAATATGAGGAATGGATAAAGAATATGAGGTAAGGACAAAATAAAGTTGTCATGCAGGAGGTGGACGAATACCATGGTATCACCTCAGTGTTGTTCATTCAGCATCATATCATTTGCTTTATAACATTCCTAGGAGTGTTCACGGGTCGGGTTTGATTCGACCCATGAACAAATTCGATCCGATTCGATCAAGGTTGGTTGGGTGGGGTCGCAGCTTTTTTGGCTGCGACCTGAATTGACCCGACCCGAGTCGGGCCGGGTCGGGTGGTCGGGTTATCCGACCACCCTTTTTCCTTTTTTTATTTTTTTGTTTATTTTTTAATATAAAAAAGTATTTATTATTTTATTTTTAATATAAAATAAAGTATTTTTAATATCAAAAATATTGTTTTAAATATTTATATACATTTTACATTTAATTTTTAGATTTTAAATGATATAAAACTATACATTAAACTAAAAAATAATTAAAAAAAGAAAAAAAAACCGGGTCATCGGGTCGGGTCGGGTCAACTCGAGTTGAAAAATTTCAACCCGAACTCGACTGGTCGAGTCGTGGTCGGATCAAATTTTCGAGTTCACCGAGTCGACCCGCCCCGACGAACACCCCTAAACATTCCTCACAGAGAGTTGCTTTACAAAAGACGAATTCATATATCATGGGGGCCTCCACCTCATGATGTCCATGAAAAAATTTTATATAATGCTGAATGTGCATAAATGTACATATATAAACACGTTTTTTCTTCTTCTTAAGAAAAGCAGTTGGTTATCTATTCATGTAAGTGCGGCAAGCATCTAATTACGTTATATTGAAGGATTCTCGAAAGGTGGTCATCCTCCCCATCGACACTAACATGACAGGATCATGCACGTGCAAACGTTTAAATGTTAATAAAATATAAAATAATTGATATTGGTTTTTTATTGATTTAAGTTTTTAAAAAAATTAATTAGCACAACAAATTTAATATAATATTAGTTCAAATTTTGTTAAGTTTTTTATTTTAAAATTATATTTTTTTATTTATTATTCACGTGATGAACTGAATTAAATTAAAATTGCCAACGATTCACACATGAGAAATGTGTTAAAAATATAGAATCATTAATGTTACTCTTTCTATTGGATTAAGGTCAGCACATTAATTTTTAACATTAACATCAATTTTTAACATTAACCTTTATAATATAAATACTGAACTGATTTAGATGCTTTCCAGCTGATTAATCTCATGGGATTTAAGCTTGTTAATATTCAATTTTTAGAAAAAAAATTAGCACATTTCATCTGAAATATGATATTAAAAAGTATTTTTTTTTTTTGTTTTTTAGTTGTTCATGAAATGAATTGAGTTAAATCATAATAATCAATGGGGAGAAAGAGTGTTAAAATTATAAATATAAAAATAGTGTTTTAAATTTAACAAAGTCGTCTATTTGGTTCAAAATTCATTAGGGAGAAGGGAAGATAAAGAATGGAAAGAAAAATGATGAGAAGAGAATGTAAGAGAATGAATGTGAATAATTATCTCTGTTTGGTTGATATCATTAAAGGAAAAAAAAGAATGAATTTTAAGTGATTAATTTATTTAGACGATTTTATTTTTTATATATTTAATTTATTTGGTCAAAATTAAAAATACATACTAATTATATTTTCCTCTTTTTTTCACCCATTTGAATGAAAAAAAATGAAACATTTAAAAAGAATGAAAGAAAAAGAAGGAGACTTTTCTTTTCTTTGCCCTCCAACTTAAATTCAACCAAACGAAATGAAGAAATTCTCCTTCTTTTTCTTCCTACTTCTTATCGTCCTCTCATCTCAACTAAATAGACCCTCAACTAAACCCTTGGTGTTTATTGTGATAATGCTGTTGTCCGTCTTTATAAACAATTTTGCACGATATTTGATAGTACCATATTTATGCATAAATTAGTGGACAACCTAATAATTCGTTCATTAATTCATCATTAATATTACTTAATATTTCGATATATACATTTAAATTATAAAATATAATTACGTCAATTTTTCACTAATAATATAAAATCTCTTATCCAAATATATATTTTTTATTCTCTTTAACATTGTCTCGTAAGTCAATTAAAATATTTGCATAATAAGGTATTGGACCGAGGATGGATCATTCCTTCCAATACGAGTGACACTGGACCAAGGCTAAACAAGCAGATTAATTATGTTGCATATCTACTAATGTATCATTCATTTTTATTATTCTAAGTAACGAGCCTGACCGGGCCAAATATATGCATAATCTATATTTTTATTTTCCGTCTCTAATGATTTGTATTAATATTTTCTATTTTTTAATTTATTTTGACCGAACAGCTCAATATTATTATTCATAAATTGAAAATCAATTCACGGGGGACATAAAATTTTTTTACATTTTTATAAATTCGAACTAGAGACTAACCTTTAATCCTAATATTAACATGCTTAAAATAGTTGACTAATTAACGAGTATATCAGATTCTATATATATATACCTAAACCTCTCATCGAAAAAGTTTAAATTTGTCGAACAGGTCCCTCCCGTTATTGCAAGGTTTAGTCCGAACAGTCAAAACAGCTTCATCCTCCTCCCACTGATCACTATGATGCCCTCTCGCCGTTAAAGAAATCGAAAACTGGACACCAACATGGAACCAGTTGATCTCCGGAGCAGGGACAAGACAAGAATTCAGAATAAAACAACACCATTTCGCCCCCTAAAGACCAAAAACTTTACTTCGGCCGACTCGTCGTTTACGGACCACTGCAACCAGTTGCAGTCTAGCAGAGGCCCCGCAGTGGCGCCGCCGGCGATGTGTACGTGATGGCGGGGAGATCAGCTTGTGCGGTGAACTCCGATCGCCGCCGCCGCCGCCACCACCACCTTGCAATGTAGTCACGGACGAGGGAGGGAGGACGACGAGTGAAAAAAAGGAGACGAAAGAAAAAGCAGGAAAGCAGCGCTCTTTTTGTTCATCTTTCAGAAGAAAAGGGCGCATAGGGCCTTTTGTATTCTGTAATAAGTTTCCTCCTCCCATTGTGCAATTAAAGTTTACAGTTATTCTTCTCACCCCCCGTTCTCGTTAAAGAAACTATTAAAAACACAATTAAATCTCTTTTGTAGTTGTCCAAATTTGTTTAAAAAATTGTAAATTACCATAATTTCATTCGAACTTTAAAGGATGTTAAATAATCATCTCATAATTATGATATATTTTTTTTATATTTTGGTTTCCTCTTTCTACCTTTCCTTTAATACGTCCAACCCCAGATGAGCTTTCTTTCCTCCTTTTTCCTCTCTCTCCTGCTTCCTGGCAATCTGAGAAAAATAAAACCGGAAGCACAGCGGGGGAAATAAATAGGAAGAAAGCGAACAGGAAAAAAAAAGCAGACACAGCGCAGAAAGGCGAGGGCTTTTGAGTGGAAACAGCGCCAAAGGTCGCAACTTTGTTCCCTCGGAGCGGTAAATGGACGTCTACGAGGCGACGAGGGTGGTGCTCTCCAGGATCCAGAGCGTCGACCTGGAGAACGCCGCCAAGATCGTGGGTCTCCTGCTGATCCGAGACCATGGAGAGGAGGAGATGATACGCCTCGCCTTTTCCTCCGACGCTTTGCTCTGCGCCGTCGTTGCGGCCTCGCGCAAGGAGCTCGGCCTCCTCCTCCCGCCCGCCGCCGCTGTCGACGACAGGAAGAATACCGCCGACTCCTCCGTGACTGCGGCCCCGTCGAACGCTTCGGCTTCAGCGTTCGTTCTCGGTCGACAGAACTCTTCGCCGCGGTTACATGGCGGTGGCGGACTCGCTTCTGTAGGCACGAGTTCTCCCGCTTCGTGGCCTCCGCCGCTGGCCTTCTCGCGCACTGGTGGCCGCATTGTTAACGAAGCGGTGGAGTATTCACAGAACTCGCTGGAGGAGTTCACCAGTCCCAGTAATGCGATGGTCCCCCACTTCTATGGTGCCGGCGCTGGTTGTGGGAACCATCTGACGGATGAGTTCCACCTCCAAGAGCAGCCCTTTTTCATCAACAGTGGTGCTTCCATATCCGCCCACGGCCCCAGAAGCGAGACCTTTTACCCGGAAGTAACCGGCAACGTCAAGGGGACCGGGGCTTATCCTTACTCCACAGCCGAGTGGGTTTCCCTTCAAAGTCGGCGGTGTTCTGCCGCTAACGAGTACGTCGGCCCAGAGGCAACCGAATTGGGGTGGAAGCCGTGCCTTTACTTTGCAAGGGGCTACTGCAAGAACGGCCCCAGTTGCCGTTTCCTCCACGGGCTGCCTGCCTCCGGGAAAATGGACAACATCGCCGCCGCCGCCGCCGACCAGCAGTACGAAGAATTGCTCCTGAGGTCCAAGAGCCAGAGGCAGCTGGTAGCAACGTCACTCCCTTACTCCCCAACAGCGTCCCTGCCAGAGTCCCCTTTGGGTCCTAATAAATGCATGAACTTTCTACTCCACCAGCAGTATGAGAGCCAAAGGTAGCTGCTTTCCACAGAAAGATTGCAATTGTAACACTAGAATCGTCTCAAATAACACGTCGTAATCGAATTGTAACAGGGCGGCGGCAAATCGAATGATGAGAGGCAACGAGGGCCACAAGTTTCTCGGCCAGTCTGGGGTGATGGGAAGGTGTGATTTTGCGGCAGCAATGTCGGATCCTAGCTCGAGGCAAATCTATCTCACCTTTCCTGCAGATTGCACCTTCAATGAAGAAGATGTCTCAAACTACTTCAGGTTAATGCTCCATGCGATATCCTCTAGCATGTTTATTCTAAGTTATTCTCGTCACTTACGCCCTTGTTGCGCAAAGACCTCTGACTCTGTGACTGGTTGTTTTCCATGCCCATTTTGAAGTACCTATGGACCGGTGCAGGATGTGAGGATTCCATACCAGCAGAAGCGAATGTTTGGGTTTGTGACATTCGTGTACCCAGAGACTGTGAAGCTGATACTGGCAAAAGGCAATCCTCATTTTGTCTCTGATGCTCGAGTCCTCGTCAAGCCTTACAAAGAGAAGGGCAAAGTCCCCGCCAAGTGCAGGTACTTGCCTTGGTTCAGCTTCTTTCTTGATTCAATTTAAGCCAAAAGAACTTATTCTTATTATTTTGGGTGTTTGTCCATTCATTCAGGAGGCAGCAACAAGAGGCTGAGAAGAGTGATATTCCTGGATGTGTAGTTCCCATGGGCTCGGACAGTAGGTACCCCGTTGGATTCTCACAGTTAGATGAACGTAAGCACTCCATCTGTTTTCCAGTGTCCCTTGCTTTCAGTTTATGATATAAATTAGCTTCTTTTCATTTTGGTATGGGACCATTAAGTAGTTTTGTTCATCCCGGGATTTTAGGGACTAGGATGTCATATAGTGGTGACATCGGCCCGGAGGCATTGCTGTGGAGGAATCTGGAAGAACAGCAACAAGCTGCAGAGCTCCAACATGTGATTGAGCTACGAAGTCAACAATTCATGGGTCTGCAGCTTCTTGATCTCAAGACCAGAAATCATTTCGATTTCAAGAGCACCAATAACATGACCATCATCTCCCCAAGTGTTGCCTTAGCAACCCCCGAAGATGACAGCTGCAATGCACAGAAAGAAGGTTAGCTTGTAATTCAATTAGCAAAGCATAATCCTTTCACAATGGGATTCTTGCTGGTTGCTGTTTATGTTGGTATCAGCATAACGGCATATAAATTTCCACTTGTAGATAAGAATTGGAATCCTGCTGCAGTTACTACATGTGAAGCAGCGACAACAATGCCACAGCTAACTTCTCAGCAGCATAGAGTCAATTTTCCTGCCAGTGTTAATGCTTTGGAAGAATATTGTGCTGATGAGACAACCCACAAAGAAGATATCAGTATCAGAGAAAGGTAATTCATTGTAGAATTGTGTTCATTTTGCAATGCATCTCTTTTTTTCTTTTGTATCTCCACTATCTTCATGCATTGCTGCAGCACACTAAATATCCAAAAAAGTTTTCAGAAAAGTGACTGACAGATCTTAGGAGTGGAACTTAGGAAGTCTCTTTTGCTTTTGTGCTGCTTTAGAGAATGATTCTTGTTTGTTTACTATAATGGCAGCATCCTGGAACACAATTTGCCTGATAGCCCTTTTGCATCATCAACCAAGACGTCATTCTTTGTGGGGAGCTCTATCTCTTCCAAATTCACAAATGAAGAGAACATGATTTCTGCTGTCTCAACTGTCAACAAGGGCAATAACCATCATATCAGATCCGGCTCAGTGGCATTCCCCTTGAACCCCAATCTAGATATTGCTTCCTTCAACCAGGTAAGTTGTTTTATAACATCTTCTTGTTATGTGGTTATGTACTTCCTGTAATTCTATACTGACTTTTTGTCTCTAACTTTATTTATCAGGTTTTTATCTGATCATGGAGCCATGACAATGTGAATAATAAAACAAGTAATTGATCTCCCTTTTTGCTTAATCTTGCAATATCAGCATGAAATTATCTTTTTTCCAACTTTAACCATTGGTGTATGGTGCAGGATGACAAGGAACCAGAATGAACAGGGATGATAAGGATACCAAATGTAGAACGCATAGAGGGTGTTTTTTCTTCTTTTTTTTTCAAATATTTTACAATTTGTTATATAACCTATGGCTTCCCCTTGCCTACACTCGCCCCGAGAGCTTCTTCTACTGTGCTGATGCTGTTGAGCAGGAGAGGAAAAAAAGGGAAGGAAAAAGGGAAAAAGACTAACCGAACGCAAAGTTTACGATAGTCCACTATAGTACTGTTACAACTAGCAATGTGCAGCTTCTTACCTGCTTCAACATTACTACTACAAGGATACTTGACAGAGTTATACTACTGAGTACAGGCACCAAACATGAGAGAGAATAGGTGACGAAAGCAAAACTGATTGCAGAAAGGACAGGAGAGAGAGAGAAGTAAAAGGACCACCAGCATCACCATCACAGCTAGGATGCGAAGGAGAGACAGAAATAGAGGTTCGTCACCTCTGTTGTGACCAAATCCTTTTACCTCTCTCGTCTTGCTATTTTCTGTCTCTTTGTTTTGGTGTTCTAGAAGGTGGCGAAAGAAAACATCACTTAGTTGCTACGCTTTGTTAACTTTTTCTGTATTTGCGAATCTACTCGTGGACGAGTAGTAAAGAGGAACATTGAACGTATGACTCCAATCATTCAGAAAAGTTTAAGACTGAGCTATTAAAAAATCATCTCTATGTTTATTAGCCGAATTTTCTTGAGAAAAATGTATAGGTAGAGTAGAACGGGTATAGAGCACTTATATTACTTATTAAATTAATAAGATAAATATATAATAATATAAAGTATATGTTAAATAATAAATACGATTAAGATCAAAGTCATCAGTTATTTTAACAAATATGATTAATTTAATGGTTGAAATTTATTTAGCCTTAGATGATGTTTTGTTATTATCAAATTATATTAATAAATATATATTACTTTATTTGAGAAGTATATGATTAATTTAATCATAAATTATAATTATTAAATTAATTAAGTAATGATAAATAAGTGATTTACATCAAGATGTCGAGTGATATGCTCTACATATTCATTAACCTTAATTTTTTTATGGAAACTTGGTCACAGACCTCATCCCATTCTTATGCACCGTATTTGATTCAAATATCACTAATAACACTGGAAGCTTTCGTTTATTCTTCTCTTGAATTGCTTCTGATGAGTTATAGGATTTTTTCAATTCAAATGATGTGTTAAATTTGTAACAAATAAATTTACTAACAAATAACAAATTTAGAATAGAGTTGTCAATCTCACAAGAAATTAGTTAAATCTAATTAATGTATTGCAATAATGCGTTGTGATGTAAAAAAAATATAAAATAAATGTATAGAAAATTAAATAGAAACAATTAAAATAAATTAGTGTTGAGACTTAAGATAATGGATAATTAAGGATGAGGATAAATTAGCATGCACAACGATGATGAATTATGATAAATAGGTTTAGTAGTTAATGACATTTACGTTGAGGAAGTCAAACTATTTTAACTCTCGCGAAACTTAAGACTGCAAATGATGAGTTAATATTTAGTTAAACAAGATGTTAATTGATTAAGTTATATATCGTCGCTGGGTAAAAATTGGTAAATCATACAAAATCTAGCACAAATACTAGGTTAATAGAATCGTGTTATCATTGCTTCAAATTTAAGGTAAAAATCGATTCATTGAGAATTAACAAATCCTAAAATTAACCACCCCATACCTGATTTATAATCTTATCTTGGAATATAATGATAATAAAAAATATTAAGCATAACAATCATAATAATAAAAATCAAAACAACTATATTACTTCAAATCTAATAATGATTCATGCAATTTTCTCGAAAGATTAAGAATCTCTATTACATATAAGATAGAACAAATGAATTATGAATAAAACAACATCCAAATAAGAAAATGGAAGAGAGAATTCTTGCTTATAAATGATCTCTAGAGTGGCCACGAAGCATAAACATTGAGCTGCTCCAAAAATTTCTCTTCAAGCTTGAAATTCGTCCTTAGTAGTAATGCACGACTCCCAAGTTTAAACACTATGGCTTTTATTTATAGTTCCAAGTGTCTTCAGGGTTTTCGTAGAGTTTCAGTTTGATTTGTGATCGATTTTTTCATGTTAAAATAAGAGAAAAAATTCCATCAAATGCCCTTCAACTTTGACGTTTATTCAACGATACCTTCCAACTTCACTTTGTAACACGAATATCCTCCATCTTCAAACTGGTTGCACGCAATGCCCTCAAGACCGAGAATACTTAGTTTTCGGGTCGGTCCGCTGACGTGGTGATGCTCTCTTCGCCACGCAAGAGAGTTGGCACCGCCATATCAATAAATTAACAAAAAAATAATATAATAACATTAAAAAAACATTTTCTCTCTCTCCGACGTCCTCGCCAGAAGGAGGCCCCCTTTGCCTTGTCCATGCTAGCGAAGAGAAAATGGGGAGCTAGGTCCCCCCTTCCTTCACCGGCCTCCTCTTCTCCCTTCAGCAAGGATGTCAGAGGGAGAGGAAATGTTTCTTTAAATATTTATTATTATTATTATATTTTTAAATTATTTTGCTGATGTGGTGCCATGTCAAATGCTCTACTTCGTGGCGGAGAGAGAACATCGCCATGTCAGTGGACCGACCAGAAACTGGATATTCTCGGTCGGGAGGGCATTCCGTGCAATAAGTTCGAACATGGAGGGCATTCGTTTGGAGGGTATCACTGAGCAAACGTCAAAGTTGGGAGACATTTGGTGTAGTTTTTCCTAAAATAAGACAAATTCAAATTATACTTCAATTGGGCTTTAAAATCATTTAAACTTTGTAAACTCTGAGTACATATGTTTCCAAATTATTTATGAGACTTGTGGTAAAATTGGGAGTCGATTTGCACTTAAAATTTTCAAAAAAAAATCGAAGAAATATCAAAATTCAGCTTCATAACATTCTAGTTATGGCTTCCCACGATCCGTAACAGTGATATCACGGTACTAACAACGCCCAAATCAGAGAAAAATTGTATTTTTACATCTCGGGTCATGACTCGTAACATTTTGATAATGGCTTATTATTCGAGCAAGTTTCTGGATAATTTTTTTCGATCGAGACCCACCAGTGTCTAGGGTTACTAGCACTCGACTAATCCGGTGTTCAGACAAGAGCGGTATGGATAAACCCTGACCAAAGTAGTAATTTTGGATATGTAATGGACCGTTATGAGTTTGTCACGACCCCTCAGTTACGACCATTACAAGCAAGGTTGTCAGGATCACTTTTTGAGGTAAGATCGGGAGAGGTCCGGAGGATCGTAAATATCTTTTGAATAAAATAATATTTTTTAAAAAATATAATAATAGTAGCAATAATAATCATTATTTGATATTTTACTCTCAATATCTACATTATACTTAATTTGTAACTTTCGTGGCTTACATAACAATATAGAAAGTTAGAAAGTAAGATAAACTAATTATGATAATTAACAATGGTAAATAAAAAAATAAATAATTTTTTGTTTTCCAAATATCATTTTTACATAAGTTTATTAATTAATAATAAATCACTCATAAAAAATGAATGGAGAAATGAAGAGGGAGAGAATGGAGAGGGAGAGAATGGAGAGGAATTTAACCTAATGCCATGGTAATTTTTATTCTTAATATTCTATTTTTTTATTTAAAAAAAATAAATTTAAATAAATAAAATCATAATATGATAGTTTGAGAAAGTTACCTCCTTTGTTGCCAATTTTTAAATTTTAATTGTCCAAAAAGATACCAAAGTGGATGATTGACTCATTCCATACTAGAAATAATCGCAAGTCTATTTTTTTAGTTTTTTCAATAAAAAATAATTAAAAATAAAAAAAATAAAATCACAGGATAGTTAGGATCTTACGATCCTACGATCCAACGATCGATCCTCATACGATCTTACATTTTTTATCCCCAAAGTGAGATCAGGATCATTTGCCCACTATCGAATCGTAGGATCTTACGATCTTATGATCCTGCAATCGATCTTGACAACCTTGATTACAAGTCTATCACGACCCGTTATATTTAATTTTTTGCATTTGGAGCTTTTGCTAATTTTCGATTTATTTCTCTATTTTGACTTTGAATTGAGTGTCTTTTTCTCCACCGACTTCGTAGCTCTTTTTTTTTCTTCATAGACAATAAAACACAAAACTTGGACAATCTTTTTATTTTTATAATATTAAGCAAATAATCTCTTAAATGATGAATACTATTGAAAAATAAATCTAAATAGAATTAAATGTATGACTAATTATATGTTATATTTTGCATGCATCATCAAGCTTGGCTATCATTTCAGTTATATGAATATCTAGAAATCAGGAAATTAGGGTAGGATGGGGAGCATGTGGATCAGACCTCTAATAATAAATTCATATGATTATTTTCTTTCTTTTTATGGGGTATATGAGTTATGTGAAATGATGTTGTTTTAGTTCTAAGAAGGCAACCACAACTTTAGATATGCAAACTACTATTTACCTGGGCGCCTCACCTCAAGATTTTATTTAGGTTGAGTGGGAACCCTCTCCTCCGCTTTAGGGTAAGATTATTTCAAACGAATCGGAGAGATAGGGGGTTATTTAATTAGATCCATTAATGAACATATGTGCCTGCAAGAGCGTTCATGCATGATGTGACGCCTTGAGGAGGCATGGGGTGTGCTATGTGGGATTTGAAATTGTTGTCAATTAGCTCCAATGCACGTTTGACTGAAATCTAATTCTAGTGCAAATCATCAACTAGTCATCAAGTTTCCCTTCCAATTAATGAAATACCATGCAAGATCTTTAGTATATAGCGGCCAATTTTTTGAATTTCATGATCCACCTCCAGACATCCTCTGCATTATCTCACTAGACTCATTCGGTCCTTACATCAATATATAAACTTCTTATGCTTAAAAAAATAGAGATTGTAATATGTTGTTCAAAAGTTTCAATGTGGCATTGTATCAACTATCTTTTAGGATTACATCTCCATATTCTTAATACTTATATAAAAAGAAAAATAATTTATCTTGCTTATTTTATAATATTACCCTAACATTTATGTCTTATTACATTTTTTATTGGAACGAATTATCACAAAAAATGATGAAGCACCTATGCTAACATTAATCCATATTGAGTTTTTTTTGTGTGTCTTGATTCTAAAAATTAATCTACAAAGGTAAAGTCCTTAATCAATCAATTGAGAGATGATTTGTAAAATAAAATCAAATATTTTGAATAGGTGTTGATAATACATCTCAATGTAATTACCACATCTACAATTATCACATCCTCAAGTGTCGACTATTAGGGTTTTGTTGTTTTGATAGTGAGTCAAGTGGAGGGTTCAAGAGATCTTTTGTCAGGCATTTGATGGAACCTTCCAAATTTTCTAAATTTATTTTGTTTATAATTTAGGATTAATTATTGAAATAGATGTCTTAATTTTTCAACACTATTAATGCAAATGCAAAAGGGAGTATCTTAAAGTTAGGAGACGTTTTTAAATTTGAATGATTGTAATTCTCTTTTAAAATTTCTCATTTAATTTCTTTTTTTGCATGAGGATGAAACCTAATTTATAGTAAATCTTATAAATCTTCTTGTGTTATTCAATATTTGTAATTTCTCTCTCTATGATAGGTCAGCAGTAATCAACTGACGAGGCAAAAAAAATGTTTGAATAGAATCCCTTTGAGGTTGGACGCGAAAATTGCTCAAGTTTAGGAATAAGACTAAAGAATTTTAAATTTTTTGTTGAAGCATCTTGTAAAAATTGGAAGGGTTAAGTTATCTGTTTTGTTTTGTTTCGTCCGTAGGCTACATCATCATCATCATCATCATCAGCATCCTTCTTCTTCTTCTTCTTCATACCTAGCGAGGCGCACATGATATGAATTATATAACTTGGATAAGATTAAAATAATCCACAATCTCATAAAAATAAAACATTATCAATTTTTTATTGTTTTATTATTTCAAGTATATCAAAAGAGTTATAAGTTGAATTTTACTTTTAAATTTATCATTTTAATTAATAAATATTTACATAATTTATTTTATTTCCTTTTACATGTCATAACTAATAGTTAATTGTTCCGGGTGATGTGTCGTAGGCCATAACAATAAATTTGTTATTCATTTTTAATTTATATTTATATTTTAAATAAATAAATATTTTATATAATTTAAAATTCATAAAGAAAACTTGAATTAGGTTCAAATTTCAATTATTTTTTCATTAATCACCTAGGATATTTACATTTAAGTACTCTATAATCATGTATTATTATTTTTATCATAATTATTATTATGCCACATGGCACAAAAATTAATTATTTATTATCCTTCTTAATCTTCTATTATTACATTTGATCAATTATAAAGTGATCTATCTTCCCATAAGAAACACATGATATTTTTTTATCTATTTTGATTTATTGAATTATATATGAAACATAGCTACGTAAAATATACTAAAGGTAAGACATTGAAGGCAACACAATGGATTAAAACAAAACATTACCAAAGCTATTGTGGTCGATGTGTTTCCATCCCATGTAAAAAAATGATTTACAACCTATGTGATGCATTCTTCCCCCAAAAAAGAGCACTTGTCATTGATCCACTATGATCTATAGGTATGTGGTTGTATTGTTATGCATAGTACACCTTATAAAGAGGAGAGCTATTTCATATAATAAGAAAAGAAAAATCGAAAGAAGAACATATGATGATTATTGATGTTAAAGAATAAATATCGAATATCAATCCCTACCAATATCAAATATTTAAACCTTATTGATATATATATATATATATATATATATATATATATATATATTGATTTATTGATGATTCTTTACAATGATAGTGATATCAGTACATGTTATTGTTGAATCCTATTTCAGTAAAGCTCTAGGTTATATTTATCTAATATGAGATTTATATTCATTGTTATATTTATCATACAAGTTTCTCCAAAGCTTACGATAGTGGACTCCTTTGCATTGATCATTGTATGTATTTAATTTTTCTTAGGACGGATTCAAGTGTGCATGATAATGATGCTTTGGTGGTTGTAGCACATGGATTAGAACAATCTTTCATATTTAAATTTGAGTTGTAATAAAGTAATAATTTTGAATTTTATTTCAAGTATTTTTTGAGTTGTATTGAGATGGTCCTAATATTATTGTCCCCATCTGTATTCTTAATAATTTATGATTTTGTTGATGTGACCTTACAATTGACTCAGTTAGTCAATATTATGATTAAAAGAAGTGTAGTAGTGACTTCTAACCAACATTTTTCTATTTGATGAAAACTGAATTTTAGAGCATTACAAATTTCACTTAGCTAACTTAATTGGGTAAATCAAGGTTATCAAAAAATAGTTTTAATACTTAAAATTTTATTGTTTTACATTTCTAGGCTAAAAAAATGAGTTGACTCGGTGTGAAATCATAACTATGAGTAAAGGGGATCCTAATATCTCAAAATCGGTGAAAATGTTTGAAGTAGTTAAAATGCTAAATCAATTAATAAAAGCATTGACTTTGCATACATTTGTTGGGCTATTTTGTTTTGCCACCCCATATTTTTGTGAATTCAAACCCTTTCACCACCTACATAAGTTTTTCTTTCTAAATAGCAATATAATTTTTTTATTTGTTCCTTTTTTCACTATTATATTTTCTTTATATCAACAAAAAATTAATTTTTCAAATTTTTTATTTGTGATTCAGCACTCAAAAGTTTCAAACTGAATATCCATACACAACCAAAGTTTCATTAGTAAAATAATAAAATAAATATAGAAAAAATATTTTAATACACAAACTAATAATGGTTAAAAGTTAAATGATTGTGTTATTAATTATGTTTTTCTCATGATGTATCAACATTGAGTGTAGAAAATTTCGTGTGGTCTATGTATTGATTGTCTACCACTTTGACATTTTGCATCAATCACCCTACAGAAAAATTCACTATGTTTCTTCTTATTATGAAATATAAATTCTATGCATGAAGAGAGAAAAAAAGTTATTCAAGCATAGTAATCAAGATTCATATACAAATTATTATGCATGAATTAATTCATTATAAATAAATGAACAAGAAAAAATTTAGATTCTATTAGCTAGAAAGATAATAAATTGAAAAGATTTTTTTTTTCAGAACTACTTAGTATGGGAAAATCATTTGACATATGTAGTGCCAAAGTTTCAAGATAAATGGAACTTCTTATAATAGATAAAAGAAGCATAACACAAGTAGTTAATCACAAAATATCTTAAAAAATTTTTTAACGTGTCATAACATTATGTCATTAGCATGTGTCACAACATTCTTTCTAGTGCAAAGTATATAAGATAAATTGTTTATTCGTTGAATGCATGTGTCACATTTAGATGACAACAAAAATATGTGTACAATGATTAGACAAACAGTAAATCTCTTATTTATTCTTCTAATAAGTAAATAAATTAGTTATCTTAAGAGAAAAAACTCACCTACTACATAGAACACTTTGATACTTCATAGTACTTTCAGTCAATTGAAAAGGGCAAAAAATTCTCATTTTTTTTAGAAACAACATTTGCAAGAGAATGGTTAGATTTTTACTAGAATAATGAGACAAGAGATGAACTTTGTACATTTCTAATATAACAACTTTCAACACATTGCTTTTTTACTATATCTAAATATTTGAGATATTAAAGCATAACCCAAGTAATACTCAATTTCTTCTATTGATATAAAACAATTTAGACAATTTTGATGTTCTAAAACTAGTTTCCTCTTTAATTTTTTGTTCAGCTTCTTTCATCCTTATGTGCCTTTGCAAATTCTTTCTCCCTTGTGCATACCTTATTTTTACCTATGTCAAGAAAAAAGGCGAATGACATGTAAAACATACAAAAACAATAATTTAATTGAAAATAATAAAATAGTGAAAATGTTAAACTACCAATAAATGATATTACAATAAAGTAAGAAATTTATAAAAAAACATCAATACTATACCACCACTAGAAGTTGTCCTAAAGTAGAATGTATTGTGTTCGTCGAGGGTGGACTATCATCATAAGTTATGGGTTCAATTGCCCCCACTAAATTTGATGTTAGCTTTTAGTGGTTGTAATTAATACAATAATATAACTTATATAAATTTTAATTAATCAACTTGTCCATCTTGAATCTTTTTCTGATCAAAATTTTATATAAATTTCATCATTAATTTTGGATTATGCACTTTTTTCATGACCATGCATTATAGTCTCTTCCAATTCCTTTCGTTTTTTACAACAAAAAAAATCCATACAAGAAATGACATTACTCTAATAACTAATTATTTAAGTTTTACTATTGTTAATATAATAATTACTACTATTGTTAAAATTATATATGTGTGATCTAATTTTATATCCAATTAATAATCTTGAGATATAAAGCATGAGATCTCAGATGGGATTATGGATTATTTATGTTATGTTGCCTAATTTTATTTCACTATTATTTTAATGATTAATTACAATTCAATAATTTGCATCCATTATATTTACCTCACCATCTGATATTTTATCTATCCTTGATCTACGTCATCTTAGTCATTCTCATTTTTTTCTCACAATTTGTTGTTGAGTTAAAGAACATGTTATATTTATGTGTTTTTTGAATTCATTAACCTACCAATGTAAAAAGGTTTGTCAAAAAAGAAAAAGTACTCAAAATAATTGCTTACACACTTGATTTCAAACCTCCTTATAAACTTAAGATTCATAGAATTGAAAAAGTCCATTTTGTGGCAATAATATTATATATGTATAAGCATATGTTGATGTATATGTGAGCTACATGAGTGCATGTGTACACTTTAGTACAAGAAAATAATCTATCCTTCTAGACATTCACAAAAGATCTTTTGTCACAAACAAATTCATATGCAAATGAATCACTCAAGATTAATCCTAGTAAATCATGTATAAAAAATCTTGAATATTTAAATTATATATATGTGTGAGTATGCATACCTTCCATTTGCGTAAACAAATCCCTTGTGACCTTTAATACACCAAATCCCTTAGTAACCACCTTGAACATTGGAGGCATTTGGGAAGTCTTTGATATCTAGACATAAAATATTGCATTTTTCTTTCAAAACTATTGTCATATAAATGAAAAGTAATTGTGCCTATAAATCTTAACATAAAGATAGTTTAGCACATTCATTACGGGCTCTAGTGGAGGCTTGTATGAAGACAAGTCAATCCATTCCTAAAACAAATAAATGGAAAATTAATAATAGAAATAAATATAGTGAAAGAAATCAAATTAAATAGAAATTTATGTAAGGAACAAACATTATTTTCATCCACTTCATATATCATTTTCCCTTTTCCTTGCTTTTGAAGTTCCCTTACATCTCTCAATAGTTTCAACTTTTCTTCCTGCAGATAAGCATATGTTACATATAAATGAAAAAATGTTAAGAAATAATTAGAAAATTATTCAAATAATAAGAAAATATCCTTATAACCTTCATAGTAAACATGAAAGTTTTAGCAAAAAAAAAAAATGCATGTACCTTTGATATTGAATTTTTTGAGTACAATTGTAGCTTCATTAGTATGTCATGGAACTCCAAGACTTCTCTCTTAGATCGACATCTCTTATTAAATACCGGATCAATATAATACTGCATAGAACAAAAGAATTTCTTTTAGAATGTATAACTTAAAATTAATTAATGTAGATTGTTTCCAGAAGTTGTTTGCGGATTTGTTGACGATAATGTATACTTGATAATTTATTGATGCACAAAATAATGACAAAATGATGATCTAGCCCAATATGTAGACCTTGGTTCATTATACTAGACAATTTTTAGGACGTAAGATAAAGAGATAAAGTGAGAAATCGACTTCTTGTCTAATGCTTGTCGTGGATCTCAAAGTAAAAAGTGAGATATAAAAATAATATAATAAGCATAGAAGTTCACTATATTTAATGAAATAATTTTTTTCTAGTATTCCTTATGAGATGTGTATCATTCTAACGTAAGAAGTAGACTTATGAATCTAATCTTAGGAACCGCTTCAAAAGTTGGAATACTATTTTTAGCAAAATTGATATTATTATATTTAAAGCAATTTTATATGGTTGTTTCCTAATGTTTCACTTCCAATAATTGAACACATGAGGGATATGTTTGAGATTTACTTTAGAAGGAGAGTCCCTATGTTGGGATAAAGTCATAAATTCTCAATATATCAATAGGAAAATTGGTTTAGAACCTAATAGGGCGAAATGGCAACATTAATTGTAGAACCAATACACGATTTTATTTTTAACATAGCAAATATCTAACATCATTTTTTCTCGAGATATTTCATCTAACTTTAGACCTTTTTGTTGCAATCATTTCAACAAATTGTTCTCCTAAAAATAGTTTGCCATTGCTTCAGAATAAATGTTCTCAAGTCATAATCCAAACTATCGCACTAATCTTTTATGGAAATATTTTTTATTCTTTTTATGGAACCATTTACTTGCAAAAAAGTCAAATTTAGTAACTTGGAAAAATAGCTAAGTTTCCTAAAAAATGTACTTATTTTCCCTCTCCAAATGGTAAAATTATTCCGACAATTAGTTAATCAAATATCTACCATGTTATGATGATTAACGCACCAAGTTTAAAGCAAAATTAGTGGACAAAATATAACTAATTAAATTGCTCTTTAAACCACTTAGCAAATGTTTTCCGTATTCCTACGTGAAAGTCACATAACATTGCATCTTCCTATTGTCAAGATTAAATTAGAACATAATTCCATTATAACTAAACAATCCTAAGATATTTTTTTTGTTCCATCATGCCTCGGAACTTCCTTGGAGTAATAAACTACCAAAATAAAGCCACTTTCACGTGCATTCCCCCAACACTTATAGGAAGATAAAAATAAAAATAATTGTCATGTGTGTGTGGGTGGGTGGGTGTGTACGTGTTATTCTCTTTTTTCTATCCTATATTTTCTTATTTATAATCAATCATTATACATATAATCCCAATAATTTCTTGATAGGTAATCGCAATGTTAAGATATATGGTATTTAAGATATATACTTCATATATTTATTTTCCATTGGTTACTGAAAACATGAGTAATTGACCCTTCATATATTTGTTCTTGCCAATTATGAGAATCCTCTAAAAAATATCTTTGTAATGTTTTCAATGATGTCAGACATAAGAATCCTTAGGCTCCACAATGCATGGACATCCAAGAAATATATCTTCTTATGTAATAAAGAGCCTTAGATATCATAATGTGCTATTAGTCAAGCAACATTCTCCCATCATGATTTAAGACCATAAGTAAACAAACTCTTTGATAGCAAACGATCATCACATGTTCAATTGTGAGGTGAGTCAGTATGAACTTTACTTGAGTTCTAAGTTTCATTATGTTTTCTTCATCCAATAATTAAATTTGATTTAAGTTGATCGTGTATCTTCATTATTTGAATATTATCTATATACCTCATCCTTTCATATAATTCTAGATGACCAAAAGAAGTTTGACACTAGAATAAGAGGCCTGATATGACCTTGATATGCTACGAGTTTCGGGTTGTGTGGGATCTAGCTACAAGATGGCAAGCTATGCCCGAGTTATGATTGTCCAATACTTGAAATTGTCATGCATTCGAGTTGTTGATGTCGTAGCTATCTTACAATGTAAATAAATTTTTGAAATACACTACAAGATAAAATACACTACAAGATATTGATCTTTTCTAGATATTAGGAATATTATATTCTTTTATTGATGGGAGAAATTTCATAATATAAAGGATTATTTTCTAAGTTTAATTAATGTTTATTCAAATAATTTAAATTTAAGTTTATCATATATCTTCATTTTTTGAATATTATTTATATACATCATCCTTTCATATAATTCTAGATAAAAGATGTTAGATACTAGAACAAGAGGTCTAATATGATCATGATATGATATGAATTTTTGGATTTTGTAGGATCTAGCTAGAAGATGACAAGCTAGTGTATATGATGCAAAAAAAATTAGGCATATCACAATATTAATTAATCGACCTAGTTTATGTGTTGAATCCCAATATTGGCCCCAGTTATCATTGCCAAATATTCAAAATTGTCAAATGTCCGAATTATTGATGTAATGGATATCTTACAACGTAATTAAAATTTTGAAATACAACTATGTATTAGCTTTTCTGGATATTGAGATTGTATTCTTTTCTCGAAGGAATGCCTACAATGGGAAGGATTATGGACATGAAGCTTATGTTACGATTTTCTCTCTAATATTTGTTTAATATCCCATAAAGATCGTGGTTAGACTTATTTATACGAGAAAAAATATTATGGCCACATGAGACTAGAACCTTTTTCTTCCATGCTAATAGTCACACAAAGTGCAAATTTGACTCAAGGGTAATGTTGGGTTTACACAATTGGTTAGCGGAGGTGCATTTCAAATTATTCAACGGATCCAAGTGGCCTTGAAATTGATCCCAGAGTCTCCAACTTGGTCAGGACCTCTTTTTTTTTATTGCTTCAAGATCAAATACCGAATTAGTCGGGTGTTAATAGTTTTGAATACTTAACAAAAAAATTTGTACATTAATTTGGGTCGTGTGGCATTAGCACTCCTGCATCAATCTTAGTTTTCTTAATTGGTCATTGAGTGTGCAACACACATTAAGTAATATGATATCTCACATGAGCTCAAATTTAAAATATAAGAAGAGGTCATATGGGTTCTCATAAAACGACCCATGATAAAAGTCAAGGGAAAGAGGTCATATATAGTACAAAAATTGAGGTATCCACCAAAAAGTAACAAACATTACAATGAAATTATATGTAATTTAAAGTAACAACGTATCCAAAATGATAACTTGCCATTTGAAGAGAAAAAAAAACTACTTTGATTTGTCATCGTAGTAAATATAATATATAATTTTTAAGCTCAGTCGAAGTTTTTTTTTCATTATAGTCCAACATAAAGTCTACTTTTTATTGGACATACCGAGATATTTAATTTCTCTCATATTTTCTTTTGCATTTGTAAAAAAAATATTAGATTATTGGAATGAGAAAAACAATTTTTTGAAACATGAAATAATAGAGTTATATAACATTTTTTGTATATGAACTCATTACGAATTTATTCAAATGAATAGTATCTTTCTGTTAGCAAAAGGTGAGTCTAATTACCTTGTCCTTGTGCCCTTTACTTCTTCCCAACTTCCTAGAGACAATTATTGTCTTCCAGCCTTGAGGAAGCCATTCTTGTCTCTGTGCCTCCTCATACTCCTCGATGCTGTCTTCAAGGGCCTTCTCCTCCACTGTTATCCTTTCTTGCGTCTTGATCACTGTCGCCGGATCCTCTGGCATCGCAGTATCGACTTGCAGTGCCTGTTGGACATTGTACTCCCCATCCATCTTCATGGGCATCACTAGATCGTTATTAACGTTTGTGCCAGGTTTCCCATTTCCATCGTTGGCCAGTGTGTAGAGCCCCATCTCGAGCAGCATATCAGTCATGAGCTCACCCTCTGTCGCAAGCTCTGAAAGAGACTTCAGACTTAAAAGGGAGTGGTTCACCTCGTCGAGGTCATCCAGGGCCTTGAGCGCCTCCTCTATGTCATGCAGCAGATTGTTGTCGACGGAGGCATTGGCGCTCTCATGTCCTGGTGCAGTCATCTGCACCATTGTATCTTCCTTCCCTGCGTTGGTCACCAGTAGATCGGGCTCCTCCATAGGCCTCAAGGTTGCGGGGGGCATATCTTGAGCAATCTCAGTGTTGATGGGAGTGGAAGGATCCATGGAGTGAATAATGTTTGGGTTGTGGTGTTGATGAGAAGAGTTGATGTGATCGTACATCGATGTAAGAGAGAGGGAGATCGAGAAATAGACCACAATGAGATCGTATGATTATTTTGCTTTTCTTGTTCTTCCTCCACCGATGCCAAAGAGATTCAATATGTGAATGATGGGGTGCATGAAACTCAGGAGGTGCATGAAACTCACAGGGTGCAAAAAGATAGCAACGCAGGAGGACAGAAAAAAAAGCAAGGGAATTAGTTGTATACACTGTCAAATGCATTAAATTAAATATGTTATATTTGGTTAAAAGATTTGTCCACCCATTAACTCCTGAGTTAATGCAAATCTTTAGAAGCATGCATTTAACAAAGATTAATACATCATTATTTACAGTTGGAAGACAGTAGTCATATGCCAATAAATGTTCTGACTTGTCTTTTTTTTGTTACAGATTGTACTGGCTCTTTTAATGCTCCTTAATAGTTTTTTTTTCATTTCTCCTCAAACAAAGAATGATCTTGTGGCTTGTTATGTGGGGTTTGATATATTAATTTGCCTCGTTACAAAGGATGGAAAGAAGTCATATGTCTACTATTAGATAATAGAAAATGTATAAGATGAAAGTGTGATACATAATCATTGGAAAATATTATAATCTAATTTATAATACGCATTTTTATATTTATGAAACAACAACTTATTAAATTGTAATGCAAAAAAAATGATATATCTATATTTTTTTCAAAAAATAATTATACCAACTCGAACTCTTCTTTCATCTTGGTATCCAAAATACTATTAATTGACTTCTGACTATAATTTGATGTGGGTAGCCTCTTCTAGAACGATTGTCATTTTTCTTGACCGATTAACAATACCGATTTGAAGCATCTTCCTTTATCTCTTTAAGGTAAAAAAATATCCTGTTCGATATGATCTTAGTTAAACAAAATTCCAATGAAAAAAATGGTATCTGAACATCGAAATAAATAAAATAGTAATCAATAGTTCAAACTAAATAAGGCAAACTCTCATGCAATCCTATCCAAATTATTTCTTTTAATAAGGAAAATTCTTTTGACGTTAAAATGATTTCCATATTTATTTTAATGAAATCTGATTAATTATGTTAATTGATTTAATTTTAAGACAAAGAAATTCCTCCAAATTTTTTTGGCATGGAAAGTATTCATGTCATAAGAAATTTAGTTATATAATGTTGAATTAATTAACATTATTGTGTGAACTAAAGTAAATTAAGCTCCCTCATGGAAATATTTTGAAAACGTAATTTGGGAATATTGAATGTGTTAAAAATATTTAGAGTGAACTCGTGTGAAATGGACTTCATTCTTTCTTTTCCTATGTACCACTAATTTTAGCTTCTACCATTAATTAACGTTACCAGAAGTTTTTTATGCTGCAATTTGTTTTTTTACACATTATTAAGTTCAGTTCATAACAAATGGATGGATCCTGATAACAGAAGGAAATTGCAAGTCATGCCCGTTTCATTTGATACCATTAATCCATGTTTAGTTAAGACGAATTCTTCAATAAGGTTGAGCAAATTATTCAAATTGTGATACTATAACGCTTCCATAATTCACCATTGGACCAGCATTATTTACAACTAGGGAACACAAATGCGCTAGCTTATGGCAAATGAAATTATTATTTTCATAATATTCGAAGAATTGTTTTGTTATTTTACATGAAAATATAATTTTGAAATAAATTATGAAGTCAGCTTATTGAGATTATTAGACATTTATAATAGTGGAGATTTAAAATGTTTTAAATATTTAGAAGCTTTTATTATGTAGTCCCATTTAAATTTATAAGAAAAAAATGCTTATTTAAGACTTGATTGGTTGGGGTAAATGAGGGGAATGAAGGTGAAAGTTTCCTCCTTTTCTTTTTATTTTCTTCCAATATTTTATTTTTCTTTCACTCTCAAATTGAAGTGGAAAGGAGAGGAAAACATATTTAACATATAAATTAAATATATAAGTATATATATAAAGGATAACTTAATATTCATTTTCTTTCCTTCCTTTTAATTATGTCAATTAAACAAGTGTAATTATTTCCTTCCTGACATTTCCTTTTCCATTCTTTACCTTTCCTTCCTCTTAATAAATTTTGAATCAAATAGACTCAATGTCTTCATGATACTATTAAGACAAATTAAATAAAGAGTTACACCAAAAATATTTAATTTAATTAATTTGAGAAAAAAATAATAATTAAAAAATATGAATAAAGATATATGGAATGGTGAAATGAGAAGGCTTCAAAACGAATTACAAAAATGTCATGATTTATGGCTTTATAAATGTAAATATAGATATACATATGCATATACCTATACCTATACCTATACATATAAATGTAAATATAGATATACATATGCATATACCTATACATATACATATGCATATAGATTTTTCAATGAGGAAAATATAAAGTAAAAATATGATGATGGATGGTGAAAATGAGAATAATTTAAAATTAATTACAAAAATGCTATGATGCATGGCTTTATATTAGATATACATATACATATACACTTGCAATGAAAAAAAATATAAAGTAGAAATATGATACTAATATAAAATTTGATTTTAAAAAAAATAACAATTTTTTATCTCTTTATCTTTTATTAAACATATATATTACGAAAAATGAAAGTTCAAATATTATCATAAGTTACAACTTTAATGTTCATTAGGAAATTATCGCATTAAGAAGTTACTAAAATTATTAATAATTTGCTAGCATTGTCTTGTAAATTTTTTTAAAAAAAAATCTACTAAAAAATAAAAAAAGAAAGGATGAATGGTGAAAGGAGAGAGCTTCTCATTATAATTACAAAATTGTCATGAAGTATGACTTTATATTATATAAATATATATAGATATAGATATAGATATAGATATAAATTTTTCAATGAGGAAAAATTAAAGTAAAAGTATGATGCTAATATAACATTTGATTTAAAAAAATATATTTTTTAGTAATTTAGTTTTTTATTATATATATAATGTTACGAAAAGTGAAATTTTAAATGTTGTCATAACTTAGAACTTTAACGTTCATTAGTAAATTATTGCATTAAGTAGTTGCTTATTTGAGAAGTTTCAAACGTTGGGTCCAAGTTTGGGCACGTGATTTATAGAAGTTTGGATGATAGAACTTTGATTTCGAGCATCTGATATCAACCAACCTTTTTTTCTTTTTTATTTGGAATTTTAAGATGTTACAATGTAACGCCTCAAAATTTGACACCCCCCCCCCCCCCCCCCCACCACCACCACCACCACCACCACACACTGTGAAATATCCTCTCTACTTTCTTTGGTATTTCTTGACCCTTTCATCGACCCCATTGGTCGATAAGGGTGACATGTAATCGAAAGACTTTAAAAAAAATATTATAACAAGTGAATGTAAAAATATAGAAACTAGAACGATAGATAAAATAAAAGTACATCACAACGTCTAACATCAATGTTAGGCATATAAAAATTCATGTCATAATGCAACTATAACATCATAAAGTCCCTCATACAACTCAAAAGAATAAAACAACTATACATAAACTTTATAACTCCTTGTGCACATGCCACCCGAGCTAAAATCGTTGCACACACAACAATCATGCTCGTAGATAAATCATGTGCCTACGAGGATCAACATAAGGAAGTAAACTCAATCGTTAACATAAAATTAAGTATGAATCAAATAAGTCATAAGGACGATCCATAAGAATAAACATGAAGAAAGCACATAGAATAGATATAATATAAATCATGAGGGATCGTTATGGGAAACAATGGTAAGTAAAGCTCATTTCTTTGTTCATCTTTATTTCATGTCATCTTTCATATAGAAAGGCATCATTGATCCATTTCATTTCATGTTCATGTCCATAAAGACCTAGTCCTTCCATTCATCTCCAATCTATTTCATTTCATTTTATCCATCAGTTGAAAGAGCTATCTACTTTTAAGGAATACCATTAGATCCTAAAGCATGGTAGACCAATGGGGGATTAGTGTCATGCTCCAAAAGTGGAGGATGATGTCACACAAGGCTAATGGACATCCTGATTCAGTAGGAAGAGTACCTCATTGTCAATAACTCCTTAAGGAAAGTACCTCACACAAAGTTGTCAATGACGTCAAAAAAATTTCACCAAATACCCTCCAACTTAGGCACTTTTCTAGCACTATCCACAAACTTCACTTTGTCGCCAGAGGTTGCAGAGGGGGTGAGCCCCACACCCCCACCCCCACCCCCCTCACACACACACCCCCCTTCTCCTCCTTTCTCTGTGCACGCCGGCGAGGTCGCACCGCCCCTTCATTAGAGCCTCCCATTACAAAGTGTCACGTCAATAGCGTGATCTCGAAACAGGCAATAATCGATGAAAAGGACATTTGATGAAATAAATTAAAAGATGAAGGACAGTCCCATTACAAATTGAAGTTTGAAGGTAACGCTGAAAAAGTTAGAGGGTATTTGGGGAAATTTTTTTGAATGACTTCCCATCTAAATAAGTAATGATAACCCTCATCTTTATCTTTGTTACTTAGGAATCTCTATTTTGATCATATAGATCAATCGAGTCTGTAGAGAGCAAGGGTGGCTCCGGACTGTCATAAAGTATTAGAAGAGGAAAGGATAATAAAGTGGATAGAGATTTAATCAAATCATGATTGTTAATTAAGGTCATGTTCATTCTCTGTCCGTGAATCGCACGTTCAAAAGTCAAGCGATCACCCATTCTATTATAGGTTTAGCGGTCGTCCATTAGGAGTTTGGACGCCCATTTTTAGGGTATTCATCGATCGTCCATTTGGGAAGCGGACACTCATTCAATAAGTGTTCATCAAACGTCCGTCGGGAAGATCGGACGCCCATTTCATAAAATTCAAGTGGTCATCTGTTTGGGGATCGAACTCCTATTTCGGGCTCATGGTTCGGTCATACAATGGTCGGGTACTATAGGACGTTAGATGGGATGAGAATCGTCCGATATCGCATGGGCAGGATTGCAAACTCTCGATTGAAAGTTTCAAACGCCCAAAACTCGATCAATCGGAATAGCTTCCCGATCAACCGCTTGATCATGTTCAAGATTCGACATTCTAGATCAGGCGCCCAATCCATGGGCAGGATTGCAAACTCTCGATTGAAAGTTTCAAACGCCCAAAACTCGATCAATCGGAACAGCTTCCCGATCGACCGCTTGATCATGTTCAAGTTTCGACATTCTATATCAGGCGCCCAATCCTTGGATAGATCGTTTGAGTTATCGCTACATCTTAGTCAAGGAGAAGCGAACGCCCGATTTGGGATCTGCCCGCTTTAATCAATACAATTCACAAGTCCTTGCAAATTTTTTAAGTTTTCAATCAATTTTTTCACATAAAACATAAAACCAACCTAACAAACATTATTCCTAATGTATAGCATTATTCAGTAGGTAAATCTTAACATATTCATATATGTTTGATCACATGTTTCGCAGGTCAAAGATCTTATTCTAATTTAACACTATTTAGCATCATCAACATCCTCCTCTTCAATCAGATCTTGATCTATAACATTAGAATCATTTTATGAAAGATGATATAGTTTGAGTTGATCTAATATCATGTAAGCATGAATCTATATCACAGCAAACACCATTGCATGTAAATCATTCATGAAGGCATCCGAAGTGATCATATTTCCAACAAAAAGATCATAATCTAATAACAGAACCTTAAGGCATGAATTCTACCCATTATAGCATAAATCCTGAGCCTAATGAGATCCTTAGAACATGCAAAATTCGTCTGAAAACTACCGGTCTAAATCTCAAAAAATACACCTTTTTAATAGATCACGCGGTTCTTTCTTCGTTGGTGCACGTCCTAGCCTCTTCCTCTTCATCCTCCTTGGTTCACCATGGCTTCCGCACCTGCAGGAGTCACCCATGCGTCCTTTGGACGAAACCAAGTAGTGTAGCAAGAGGAGACAAAGGAAGAATGATGAAAATGAGATTTGAAGAAGAAGAAAGGAGAGAGAACGAATGGGGTTTTAATGGTGTGAAATCTTGGGATTTTCATGTCTTTTTAAAATTCAGAAATCATGGTGGCGAGTTAAAAAATTCAGCGTAAGATGGCAGCATTGTGATGTCAACGCAAAAACCAAAGCATCAATTTTGTGGGCCTAAGCAAGTCATTCATCAGCATGGCCTTCCAGGGTCATCCGTCCCCGTCGTTCATGCATAGCACTCTAATGGTGTTATCTAAACACTCTCATTCATAGATGATGGATTGATGAATTTTTTGTGACAATCCGATTCCCACAATAAAATCTCTCTCTCAACACACCTACACACAGAGTGAATCATTTTCCTTTCGGAACAAACAACGAAAGACTTCGAAATGGTGTAGTTAATCTGGAGTTGTTACTTCGTTGTCTATTGTTTTATGTTCCTTTTACCATCGATGACATCTTTCTTGTGCGTGTGATTCCCCTTTGAGCTCTTGTTGACCTTTTAAATGTCTTATGAAGTTATGACGATGGCTTGTGGCAAGCTCGCCTTCTTTAATGGAGGGATGTTCATGAGCTGCGTAGGCCCTGGTCCTATGACCCATCCCTTTTGTTACTAGATTTTGTCTCTGTGACTGATTTGGTTGTAGAATTGTTATGTAGCTTCGATGAAATTGATGAAATGGAAAGAGACAGTCGATAAATTGAACCAAAAGAAATTAATGTCCAAATTTTCTTTCTTCAATGGTACGAACTCGGTCCATATTTCGCGGCCCCATTCGCATTCACTTTGCTGAAATAGACGTAAATTATGAATGATTCAGACGATACAAATTAGTATTATGTGGAAACATAACTCACAAAATATCTTAAGAATGTTTTTTAACGTGTCACAACATTATGTCATTAGCATGTGTCACAACATTCTTTCTAGTGCCAAGTATATAAGATAAATTGTTTATTCGTTGAACGCATGTATCACATTTACATGATAACAAAAATAAGTGTACAATGAGCGGACAAATATTAGATCTCTTATTTATTCTTCTAATAAGTAAATAAATTAGTTATCTTAAGAGAAAAACTCATCTACTGTATAGAACATCTTGATACTTCATAGTACTTTTAGTCAATTGAAAAGGGTAAAAAATTCTCATTTGTTTAGAAACAATGTTTGCAAGAGGATGGTTAGATTTTTACTAGAAGAATGAGACAAGGGATGACCTTTGTGCATTTCTAATATAACAACTTTCAACACATTGCTTTTTTACTATATCTAAATATTTGAGATAGTAAAGCATAACCCAAGTAATATTCAATTTCTTCAATTGATGTAAAACAATTTAGACTTTTTGATGTTCTGAAACTAGTTTTCCTCTTTGATTTTTTGTTCAGCTTCTTTCATCCTTATGTGCCTTTGCAAATTCTTCCTCCCTTGTGCATACCTTGTTTTTACCTATGTCAAGAAAAAAGGCAAATGGCATGTAAAACATACAAAAACAATAATTTAATTGAAAAAGAATAAAATAGTGAAAATGTTAAACTGCCAATAAATGGTATTACAATAAAGTAAGAAAATTTATAAAAATCATAGCATCAATACTATACCACCACTAGAAGTTGTCCCAAAGTAGAAGGTATTGTGTCGGTCGAGGGTGGACCGTCATCATAGTTATGGGTTAAATTGCCCCCACTAAATTTGATGTTAGCTTTTAGTGGTTGTAATTAATACAATAATATAATTTATATAAATTTTAATTTATCAACTTGGCCATCTTGATTTTTTTCTAATCAAAATTTTATATAAATTTCATCATTAATTTGGATTATGCACTTTTGTCATGGGCATGCATTATAGTCTCTTCCAATTCCTTTCTTTTTTTACAATAAAAAAAATCCATACAAGAAATGGCATTACTCTAATAGATAATTATTTAAGTTTTACTATTGTTAATATAATAATTACTACTATTGTTATAATTATATATGTGTGACCTAAATTTTATATCCAATTAATAATCTTGAGATATAAAACATGAGATCTCATATGGGATTATGGATTATTAATGTTATGTTGCCTAGTTTCACTATTATTTTAATGATTAATTACAATTCAATAATTTGCATCCATTATATTTATCTCTCCATTTGATTTTTTGTCTATCCTTCACCATGTCCTTCGAAAATTTATGATATTCTTACTCGTGTTATATTTATGTGTTTTTATGAATTCATTAACATACCAATGTTAAAAGTTTTGTCAAAAAAGAAAAAGAAGTACTCAAAATAATTGCTTACACACTTGATTTCAAACCTCCTTATAAACTTAAGATTCATAGAATTAAAAAAGTACATTTTGTGGCAATAACATTATATATGTATAAGCATATGTTGATGTATATATGAGCTACATGAGTGCATGTGTACACTTTAATACAAGAAAATAATGTATCCTACTAGACATACACAAAAGATCTTTTGTCATAAATAAATTCATATGCAAATGAATCACTCAAGATTAATCCTAGTAAATCATGTATAAAAAAGCTTCAATATTTAAATTATATGTGTGTGTATGCATACCTTCCATTTGCGTAAACAACTCCCTGTGACCTTCAAAACACCAAATCCCTTAGTAACCACCTTGAACATTGGAGGCATTTGGGAAGTCCTTGATATCTAGACATAAAATATTGCATTTTTCTTTCAAAACTATTGTCATATAAATGAAAAGTAATTGTGCCTATAAATCTTAACATAAAGATAGTTTAGCACATTCATTACGGGCTCTAGTGGAGGCTTGTATGAAGACAAGTCAATCCATTCCTAAAACAAATAAATGGAAAATTAATAATAGAAATAAATATAGTGAAAGAAATCAAATTAAATAGAAATTTATGTAAGGAACAAACATTATTTTCGTCCACTTCACATATCATTTTCCCTTTTTCTTGCTTTTGAAGTTCCCTTACATCTCTCAATAGTTTCAACTTTTCTTCCTGCAGATAAGCATATGTTACATATAAATGAAAAAATGTTAAGAAATAATTAGAAAATTATTCAAATAATAAGAAAATATCCTTATAACCTTCATAGTAAACATGAAAGTTTTAGCAAAAAAAAAATGCATGTACCTTTGATATTGAATTTTTTGAGTACAATTGTAGCTTCATTAGTATGTCATGGAACTCCAAGACTTCTCTCTTAGATCGACATCTCTTATTAAATACCGGATCAATATAATACTGCATAGAACAAAAGAATTTCTTTTAGAATGTATAACTTAAAATTAATTAATGTAGATTGTTTCCATAAGTTGTTTGCGGATTTGTTGACGATAATGTATACTTGATAATTTATTGATGCACAAAATAATGACAAAAGGATGATCTAGCCCAATATGTAGACCTTGGTTCATTATACTAGACAATTTTTAGGACGTAAGATAAAGAGATAAAGTGAGAAATCGACTTCTTGTCTAATGCTTGTCGTGGATCTCAAAGTAAAAAGTGAGATATAAAAATAATATAATAAGCATAGAAGTTCACTATATTTAATGAAATAATTTTTTTCTAGTATTCCTTATGAGATGTGTATCATTCTAACGTAAGAAGTAGACTTATGAATCTAATCTTAGGAACCGCTTCAAAGGTCAGAATACTATTTTTAGCAAAATTGATATTATTATATTTAAAGCAATTTTATATGGTTGTTTCCTAATGTTTCACTTCCAATAATTGAACACACGAGGGATATGTTTGAGATTTACTTTAGAAGGAGAGTCTCTATGTTGGGATAAAGTCGTAAATTCTCAATATATCAATAGGAAAATTGGTTTAGAACCATAGGGCGAAATGGCAACATTAATTGTAGAACCAATACATGATTTTATTTTTAACATAGCAAATATCTAACATAATTTTTTCTCGAGATATTTCATCTAACTTTAGACCTTTTTGTTGCAGTCATTTCAACAAATTGTTCTCCTAAAAATAGTTTGGCATTGCTTTTGAATAGATGTTCTCAATATTTTATGTAGTCATAATCCAAACTATCGCACTAATATTTTATGGAAATATTTTTTATTCTTTTTGTGGAACCATTTACTTGCAAAAAAGTCAAATTTAGTAACTTGGAAAAATAGTTAAGTTTCCTAAAAAATGTACTTATTTTCCCTCTCCAAATGGTAAAATTATTCCAACAATTAGTTAATCAAGTATCTACCATGTTATGATGATTAACGCACCAAGTTTAAAGCAAAATTAGTGAACAAAATATGACTAATTAAATTGCTCTTTAAACCATGTAGCCAATGTTTTCCATATTCCTACGTGAAAGTCACATAACATTGCACCTTCCTATTGTCAAGATTAAATTAGAACATAATTCCATTATAACTAAACAATCCTAAGATATTTTTTTTGTTCCATCATGCCACGGAACTTCCTTGGAGTAATAAACTACCAAAAGTAGAGCCACTTTCACTCGCATTCCCCCAAGACTTATGAAATAGGAAGATAACAATAAAAATAATTATCATGTGTGTGGGGGGTGTACCTCTAATTTTCTTTATCCTATATTTTTCTTATTTATAATCAATCATTATACATATAATCCCAAGAATTTCTTGATAGGTAATCACAATGTTAAGATATATGATATTTAAGATATATACTTCATATATTTTATTTTCCATTGGTTACCGGAAACATGAGTAATTGACCCTTCATATATTTTTTCTTGCCAATTATGAGAATCCTCTAAAAAATATCTTGTTAATGTTTTCAATGATGTCAGACATCAGAATCCTTAGGATCCACAATGCATGGACACCCAAGAAACATATCTTCTTATGTAATAAAGAGCCTTAGATATCATAATGTGCTATTAGTCAAGCAGCATTCTCCCATCATGATCTAAGACCATAAGTAAACAAACTCTTGGATAGCAAACAATCATCACATGTTAAATTGTGAGGTGAGTTAGTATGAACTTTACTTGAGTTCTAAGTTTCATTATGTTTTTTTCATCCAATAATTAAATTTGATTTAATTTGATCGTCTATCTTCATTATTTGAATATTATCTATATACCTCATCCTTTCATATAATTCTAGATGACCAAAAGAAGTTTGACACTAGAATAAGAGGCCTGATATGACCTTGATATGTTACGAGTTTTGGGTTGTATGGGATCTAGCTACAAGATGGCAAGCTACGCCCGAGTTATTGTCCAATACTTGAAATTGTCATTCATTCGAGTTGTTGATGTCGTAGCTATCTTACAATGTAAATAAATTTTTGAAATAGACTACAAGATATTGATCTTTTCTAGATATCAGGAATATTATATTCTTTTATTGATGGGAGAAATTTCATAATATAAAGGATTATGTTCTAGATAAAATATGTTAGATTCTAGAACAAGAGGTCTAATATGACCATGATATGATATGAATTTTTGGATTTTGTAGGATCTAGCTAGAAGATGACAAGCTAGTGTATATGATGCAAAACAAATTAGTCATATCACAATATTAATTAATCGACCTAGTTTATGTGTTGAATCCTAATATTGGCCCGAGTTATCATTGCCAAATACTCAAAATTGTCAAATGTCCAAGTTATTGATGTAATGGATATCTTACAATGTAATTAAAATTTTGAAATACAACTATGTATTAGCTTTTTTGGATATTGAGATTGTATTCTTTTCTTAATGGGAAGGATTATGGACATGAAGCTTATGTTACAATTTTCTCTCTAATATTTGTTTAATTAATATCCCATAAAGATCGTGGTTAGCCTTATTTATACAAGCAAAAAGATTATGGCCACATGAGACTAGAACCTTTTTCTTCCATGCTAATAGTCACACAAAGTGCAAATTTGACTCAAGGGTAATGTTGGGTTTACACAATTGGTTAGCGGAGCTGCATTTCAAATTATTCAACGGATCCAAGTGGCCTTGAAATCGATCCCCAAAGTCTCCAACTTGGTCAGGGCCTCTCTTTTTTTATTGCTTCGAGTTCGAATATCGAATTAGTCGGGTGTTAATAGTTCTAGATACTTAACAAAAAAATTTGTACATTAATTTGGGTCGTGTGGCATTAGCACTCCTGCATCAATCTTAGTTTTCTTAATTGATCATTGAGTGTGCAACACACATTAAGTAATATGATATCTCACATGAGCTCAAATTTAAAACATAAGGGTGAAGAGGTCATATGAGTTCTCATAAAAAGACCCATGATAAAAGTCAAGGGAGGTCATATATAGTACAAAAATTGAGTATCCCCCAAAAAGTAACAAACATTACAATGAAATTATATGTAATTTAAAGTAACAATGTATCCAAAATGATAACTTGCCATTTGAAGAGAAAAAAAAACTACTTTGACTTTTTATCGCAGTAAATATAATATATAATTTTTAAGCTCAGTTGAAGTTTTTTTTTCATTATAGTCCAACAAAAAACCCACTTTTTTATAGTACGTACCGAGATATTTAATTTCTCTCAGATTTTCTTTTGCATTTGTAAAAAAATAATTTGGATTATTGGAATGAGAAAAAAACAATATTTTGAAACATGAAATAATAGAGTTATATATTTTTTTTGGTATATGAACTCATTACGAATTTATTCAAATGAATAGTATCTTTCTGTTAACAAAAGGTAAGTCTAATTACCTTGTCCTTGTGCCCTTTACTTCTTCCCAACTTCCTGGAGACAATTATTGCCTTCCAGCCTTGAGGAAGCCATTCTGGTCTCTGCGCCTCCTCGTACTCCTCGAAGCTGTCTTCAAGGGCCTTCTCCTCTACCGTGATCCTTTCTTGTGACTTGATCACCATCGTCGGATCCTCTGTCATTGCAGTATCTACTTGCAGTGCCTGTTGGACATTGTACTCCCTGTCCATCTTCTTGGGCATCTCTAGATCGTTATTAACGTTTGTGCCCGATTTCCCATTTCCATCATTGGCCATTGTGTAGAGCCCCATCTCGAGCAGCATATCAGTCATGAGCTCACCCTCCGCCGCAAGCTCTGAAGGAGACTTCAGACTTAAAAGGGAGTGGTTCACCTCGTCGAGGTCATCCAGGGCCTTGAGCGCCTCCTCTATGTCATGCAGCAGATTGTTGTCGACGGAGGCATTGGCGCTCTCATGTCCTGGTGCAGTCATCTGCACCATTGTAGCTTCCTTACTTGCGTTGGTCATCGGCAGATCGGGCTCCTCCGTCGGCCTCAAGGTTGCAGGGGGCATATCTTGAGCAATCACTGTGTTGATGGAAGCGGAAGGATCCATGGAGTGAATAATGCTTGGGTTGTGGTGTTGATGAGAAGAGCTAGATGTGATTGTACGTCGTTGCAAGAGAGAGGGAGATCGAGAAATAGACCACAATGAGATCGTATGATTATTTTGCTTTTCTTGTTCTTCCTCCACCGATGCCAAAGAGATTCAACATATGAATGATGGGGTGCATGAAACTCAAGAGGTGCATGAAACTCACAGGGTGCAAAAAGATAGCAACGCAGGAGGACAGAAAAAAAAAGCAAGGGAATTAGTTGTATACACTGTCAAATGCATTAAATTAAATATGTTATATTTGGTTAAAAGATTTGGCCACCCATTAACTCCTGAGTTAATGCAAATCTTTAGAAGCATGCATTTAACAAAGATTAATGCATCATTATTTACAGTTGGAAGACAGTAGTCATATGTTAATAAATGTTCTGACTTGCCTTTTTTGTTACAGAGTGTACCTGGCTCTTTTAATGCTCCTTAATTGTTTTTTTTTCATCTCTCCTCAAAAAAAGAATGACCTTGCGGCTTGTTACGTGGGGTTTGATATATTAATTTGCCTTGTTGCAAAGGATGGAAAGAAGTCATATGTCTACTATTAGATAACAAAAAATGTATAAGATGAAAGTGAGATAAATAATCATTGGAGAATATTATAAATTAATTTATAATTCGCATTTTTATATTTATGAAACAACAACTTATTAAATTGTAACGCAAAAAATGATATATCTATATTTATTTTTCAAAAAATAATTATACCAACTCGAACTCTTCTTTCATCTTGGTATCCAAAATACTATTAATTGACTTCTGACAATAATTTGATGTTGGTAGACTCTTCTAGAATGATTGTCATTTTTCTTGACCGATTAACAATACCGTTTTGAAGCATCTTCCTTTATCTCTTTAAGGTAAAAGAAAAAAAGATATTATGTTCGATATGATCTTAGTTAAATAAGATTCCAATGAAAAAAAATGGTATCTGAACATCGAAATAAATAAAATAGTTATCATTAGTTCAAACTAAATAAGGCAAACTCTCATCCAAATCTATCTAAATTATTTCTTTTAATAAGGGAAATTCTTTTGACGTTAAAATGATTTCCATATTTATTCTAATGAAATCTGATTAATTATGTTAATTGATGCGATTTTAGGCATGGAAAATATTCATGGCATAAGAAATTTAGTTATATAATGTTGAATTAATTAACATTATTGTGTGAACTAAAGTAAATTAAGCTCCCTCATGGAAATATTTTGACAACGTAATTTGGGAATATTGAATGTGTTAAAAATATTTAGGGTGAACTCGTGTGAAATGGACTTCATTCTTTTTTTTTTCCTATGTACCACTAATTTTAGCTTCCACCATTAATTAACATACCAAAAGTTTTTATGCTGCAATTTGTTTTTTTACACATCATTAAGTTCAGTTCATAAGAAATGGATGGATCTGGATAAAAGAAGGAAATTACAAGTCATGCCCGTTTCATTTGATACCATTAATCCATATTTAGTTGCGATAAATTCTTCAATGGGGTTGAACAAATTATTCAAATTGTGATATTGTAACGCTTCCATAATTCACCATTGGACCAGCATTATTTACAACTAGGGAACACCCTCGCGCTTTGTGTAATTTTAAACAAATTGTAAACATTTTATAAAAGTTATCTTATAATTTTTGCTTTTATATGCCGTATTATTCAAAAAGAAATGAAGAATTGAGAAAGGATAGATGTGACTTTAAATATGGAATAATATATATATATATGTGTGTGTGTGATAAAAGTAATTAATATATTTAAGTTATCATAATTTCTCATTAAGTAATTTATGCAAGTCAAAAAAATATTTAAATAATTTTAAAAAGTAGAAAATTAAGATAACTAATGGAAAGGAAAAATTTTAATCTACTAATTTAAATAATAATTAAATATCATACGTGATCTTTCAAATTTAAAAAATGACTCTTTGTGTTAAACAAAAAATAATTAATGAAGTTTCATAGATATCCGATATGTGACTTTCTAAAATAAAAAATAATTGTGACTTGTCATTATTAACTAAAAGGTATTAATATAATTAAATTATTAAAATGCATGAAGTCCAAGAAAAAGATTACAATAGTTCAAAAAGGAGAAAAAGGAAAACGTAGAATGAAATCTAAAAGATAAGATATAAGAAGATGTTAAGATTTAGTCGGCGCATGAGTTAAAGCAAATTCGAATAACAAATGTGATTTCTATTAGGTCAAAGTTGGCTAAGGATAAAAAAAATCAAATTCATATCTATTATAGTAAAATCTTAATTACTTGTGTTGATTTCATTAACTCAGCCAGTTATTTAACATTCAATGTATTTTATAGGGTCTCATATATTTATAATTTATATTAACACATGCACGTTCATGGTAATATAATATATTAACTCCATTAGATAATGGTTTAAGAGATAGTGGGATAAATGACAATGGTGATATAGTGGGAGGTCAAATGTTAGTATTCCAGATTTTTAAAACAAAATTAATGAGATAATGGTGTTGGTGGAATAGTCAATTATTATATTAGAATATATTAGTTTTATAAAGATGAGAACTAAGATGACAATGTAAACTATTTACAACACTGCCTAAAGGAATTAAATTCCGATGTGCTAAGAAGAAAGGATTGATATTAATTAATAAAAAAAAGAATGCGAGGGTAGAAAAAGAATAGTCTAATTAATTATCAAAATATATTTATTTAAATAAAATAGATACTAATAGTTTTGTTTAATACATATATAGGTGATTAATTTTAAATTATTAGTCAGAGAATATGTGCACTAACAAATAAATAAATAAAATTTAACCATGGCTGCTTTAATGGTAATAATAGTAGAGAGAAGGTGTGGTGATTTATAGGAGAGAATAATCTAAATAACAGTGGAGAGAAAGAATGTTAAAAAATGTAAAAACAGTAAAAAAAAAGAACATAAATTTTGAAACGATTAGCTAAACATCAACTTTATTGAAGATGTTGATGTTACAAAAAGAGATGGGTGATAAAGATATAGGAAGTTATCACATGTAGTGGCGAGGAGAGGGAGAATAATAAGTTGGAGCGGACGTTACAAATGGGTTTATTTTTTACTGTCTATTATATATTTTTAGTTGTGATAAGTTATTTGTACCAAAATATAAGGTGATCGAATATAATAGTGATATGGCTAAATTAGAATCACATACTCAAATAAATGAAAAATTGTTTAACAGAAGGAAAGAAAAAAAAGAACAAAGAATAAAGAACCTAAGGAGAAGGAACATAGAAAATGAAATAGAAGAAAAAATTATCATAAAATTTAAGATCTTAATGGTTAGGAAATGAAAGAAATTGGGAAAGATTCAGAATTTTAAAAGAAAGGGAAAGAAATCTTGAAGAGATCGGAGGGGAGGGGCGGTGGCGGCGCGGCGATCGGAGGGGATAGGCGGCGGCGACGCAGATCGGAGGGGAGGGGCGGCAACGGCGACGGCGACGGCGACGAGGAGCACCGGAGGTAGATCGGAGATGTTGGAGGGGAGAGAGAGAAGAGAGAGAGGGAAATGGAGGGATGCCGAAGGGGAGAGAGAGGAGAGAGAGAAGAGAGAGGGAAATGGGGAGATGCCGGAGGAGAGAGAGGGAAATGGGGGGATGCGGGAGGGGAGAGAGAGGAGAGAGAGGGCAGAGAAGAAATGGAAGGGGAAGTAGACTAGTGATTTCGATCTGAGCCACAGATTTGAAATGGATGATGATGATAGGGGCGTTACACAATGCTTCATCAAATGGGTGTTACACAATCATTAAACCCTATATATATATATATATATATATATATATATTATATATTACACAATCATAAATGGTAAAATTTTTCATTTATTACATTGCATCCAATTATATAAAATTTTCATTATTAAGCAATTAATACGTGTTATTTATAACATTTTTAAAAAAATAATGTGTGAAATTTTTAAAAAATCCAAGAAAGAGATAAATACGATTGCTGAGCAAAAAAACAACGTAGACTATTCACAAAATTGTCACTGAATCCTCATATATATATATATATATATATATATATATATATGCATGAAAAAAATGCTATACACATAAATGGTAAAATTTTTCATTTATAACATTGCAGTCAATTGTAACATTCTTAAAACTTTTCATTATTAAGCAATTAATACGTGCTATTTATAACATTCTTAAAAAAAATAATGTATGAAAATTTTAAAAATCCAGGAAAAAGATAAATAGGAATGTTGAGCAAAGAAGTAACGTAGATTATTCACAAAACTGACATTGAATATTCAGAATTATATATATATATATATATATATATATATATGCATGAAAAAATGCTATACACATAAATGATAAATTTTTTCATTTATTACATTGTGGCCAATTATAACATTCTTAAAACTTTTCATTATTAAGCAATTAGTACGTGCTATTTATAACATTCTTAAAAAAAATAATGTGTGAAAATTCTAAAAGATCCTGGAAAAAGATAAATAAGAAAGTTGAGCAAATAAGCAATGTAGACTATTTACAAAACTGATGTTGAATCCTTAGAATTATATATATATATATATATATATATATATATATATATATATGTATATATATATATATATTGCATGAGAAAATGCTATACACATAAATGGTAAAATTTTTCATTTATCACATTGCGGCCAATTATAACTTTCTTAAAACTTTTCATTATTAAGCAATTAATACGTGCTATTTATAACATTATTAAAAAATAATGTGAGAAAATTCTAAAAAAATCAGGAAAAAGATAAAGACGAATGCTGAATAAAAAAGCAATGTAGCCTATTCACAAAACTGCCACTGAATCCTCATATATATATATATATATATATATATATATATATATATATATATACACACTATGGAACACATGCGCTAGCTAATGTCAAGTGAAATTATTATTTTCATAATATTCTAAGAATTATTTTTGTTATTTTACTTGTAAAATATAATTTTGGAATAAATTATGAAGTCGGCTTATTGAGATTATTAGACATTTATAATAGTGGAGATTTAAAATGTTTTAAATATTTAGAAGTTTTTATTATGTAGTCCCATTTAAATTTATAAGAAAAATTTATTATAATATATTTAACATTAAATGCTATTGATTTAGTTTATTTCTCGGCATCATATTTTTGCATAATAATTTTTATTAATACTTATGTTATTTTTTTATCAGATAAAACATTAATATCTTTAGATGGTGAATAATCCATAAAACTAAGTACAAAAAATGTCATGATGCATAGTTTTATGTTATATATAAATGTATTACATATATAATTGTAGTTTAAAATGAAAATTAAATTGTTTTAAATGTCTATAAGTGCAGGTCAAAAATTAATTTTAAAATGCTTATTTAAGGCTTGATTGGTTGGGGTGAAATGAGGGGAACCAAGGTGAAAATTTCCTCCTTTTTTTATTTTTCTTCCAATATTTTATTTTTCTTTCATTCCCAAATTGAAGTGGAAAGGAGAGGAAAACATATTTAACATATAAATTACACATATAAGTATATATATATATATATAAAGGATAACTTAATATTCATTTCCTTTCCTTCCTTTTAATTATGTCAATCAAACAAGAGTAATTATTTCCTTCCTGACATTTCCCTTTCCATTCTTTACATTTCCTTCCTATTAATAAATTTTGAATAAAATAGACTCTTAATGTCTTCATGATACTATTAAGGCAAATTAAATAAAGAGTTACACCAAAAATATTTAATTTAATTAATTTGAGAAAAAATAATAATTAAAAAAATATGAATAAAGATATATGGAATGGTGAAATAAGAAGGCTTCAAAATGAATTACAAAAATGTCATGATGTATGGCTTTATATTATATATAGATATAAATATAAATATTGATATGCATATGCATATACCTATACATATACTTATACATATAGATTTTTCAATGAGGAAAATATAAAGTAAGAATATGATACTAGATGGATGGTGAAAATGAGAAGAATTTAAAATTAATTACAAAAATGCTGTGATGCATGGCTTTTTATATTAGATATATATATACATATACATTTGCAATGATGAAAAATATAAAGTAGAAATATGACACTAATATAAAACTTGATTATTAAAAAAATAACAATTTTTTATCTATTTATTATTATTATTATTATTATTATTATTATTATTATTATTATTATTATTATTATTATTATTATTATGAAAAATGAAAGCTCAAATATTATCATAACTTACCATTTTAATGTTCATTAGTAAATTATCGCATTAAGTAGTTACTAAGATTATTATTAATTTGCTAGTATTGTCTTGTAAAAAAATTTTAAAAAAATCTACCAAAAAAAAAAAAGAAAGCATGAATGGTGAAAGGAGAGAGCTTCTCACTATAATTACAAAATTGTCATGAAGCATGACTTTATATTATATAAATATATATAGATATAAATATAGATTTTTCAATGAGGAAAAAAAGAAGTAAAAGTATGATACTAATATAACATTTGATTTTAAAATATATTTTTTAGCAATTTATTTTTTTATTATATATATAAATGTTACGAAAAGTGAAAGGTCAAATGTTATCATACCTTAGAACTTTAATGTTCATTAGTAAATTATTGTATTAAGTAGTTGCTTACTTGAGAAGTTTCAAATGTTGGGTCCAAGTTTTGAACACGTGATTTATAGAAGTTTGGATGATAGAACTTTGATTTCGAGCATCTGATATCAGTCAACCCTTTTTCTTTTTTATTTGGAATTTTAAGATGTTACAATGACAATGTAACACCTCAAAATTTGAACCCCCACCCCCACACACACACCCACACACACACATGTTGAAATATCCTCTCTACTTTCTTTGGTATTTCTTGACCCTTTCATCGACCCCATTGGTCGATAAGGGTGACATGTAAACGAAAGACTTTAAAATAAAATATTATAACAATTGAATGTAAAAATATAGAAACTAGAACGATAGATAAAATAAAAGTACATCACAACGTCTAACATCAATGTTAGGCATATAAAAATCCATGTCATAATGCAACTATAACATCATAAAGTCCCTCATACAACTCAAAAGAATAAAACAAGTAGACATAAACTTTATAACTCTTTGTGCACATGCCACCCGAGTTGAAATCATCGCACACATAACATCCATGCTCGTAGATAAATAATGTGCGTACGAGGATCAGCAAAAGGGAGTAAGCTGAATCGTCAGCATAAAGTTAAGTATGAATCAAATAAGTCATAAGGATGATCCACAAGACTAAGCATGAAGAAAGCACATAGAGCAGATATAATATAAATCATGAGGGATCATTATGGGAAACAATGGTAAGTAAAGCTCATTTCTTTGTTCATCTTTATTTCATGTCATCTTTCATATAGAAAGGCATCATTGATCCATTTCATTTCATGTTCATGTTCATAAAGACCTAATCCTCCCATTTATCTCCAATCTTTCATTTCATTTCATTTTATCCATAGGTTGAAAGAGTTCTCTACTTTTAAGGAATACCATTGCAAACACACAAATGTCTAGATCCTAAAGCATGGTGGACCAGTGAGGGATTAGTGTCGCAACAGGTGCTCCAAAAGTGGAGGACGATGTCACACAAGGCTAATGGACATCCTGATTCAATAGGAAGAGTACTTCATTGTCAATAACTCCTTAAGGAAAGTACCTCACACAAAGTTGTCAATGACGTCAAAAAATTTTCACCAAATACCCTCCAACTTATGCACTTTTTTAACACTATCCTCAAATTTCACTTTGTAATAAAATTATCTTCCATCTTTTAACTTATTTCACTAAATGTCATTTTCATCGATTATAGATCGTTACCAAATCATGTTGCTGATGTGACATCGATGTGGCATATTCTCTCTACTCCACGCAAGCATTTGTCGATGTGGCAACATTAAATAATAATTAAAAATTAGAAAAATGGAACGCCTCCAGTGAAGGGGGGGCTTCGACGGGCCATTGATGCGTGGAAGGGGGGGCGCCCCCCTTTCTTTGCGCTGGCAAAGAGAAAGGATCCCCCTCCCACGCGCCAATGAAGAGGAAGGGGGCTCGTCTCCCCTATGCGACCTCGTGCGGGGTGCAAAGGTAGCAAAAGGGGGCGACCCCCCCCCTCCCCCCTTTTTCTCTGCGCGCTGGCGCTTTGCGACATCGCCACCAGAGGTCGCAGAGGGGGGTGAGCCCCCCACCCCTCACACTCACACACACCCCTTCTCCTCCTCCTTTCTCTGCGCACGCAGGTGAGGTTGCACTGCCCCTTCGTTAGAGCCATCCCATTACAAAGTTCCATGTCAATAACGCGCTCTGGAAACGGCCAATAATCGATGAAAAGGATACCCCATTAAATAAATTAAAAGATGAAGGACAGTCCCGTTACAAAGTGAAGTTTGAAGGTAACACTGAAAAAGTGCCCAAAGTTGGAGGGTATTTGGGGAAATTTTTTTGAATGACTTCCCATCTAAATAAGTAATCATAACCCTCATCTTTATCTTTATTACTTAGGAATTTCTATTTTGATCATATAGATCAATCGAGTCTGTAGAGAGCAAGGGTGGCTCCGGACTGTCATAAAGTATTAGAAGAGGAAAGGATAATAAAGTGGATAGAGATTTAATCAAATCATGATTGTTAATTAAGGTCATGTTCATTCTCTGTCCGTGAATCGCACGTTCAAAAGTCAAGCGATCACCCGTTCTGGTATAGGTTTAGCGGTCGTCTGTTAGGAGTTTGGACGCCCATTTTGAGGGTATTCATTGGTCGTCCATTTGGGAAGCGGACTCATTCAATAAGTGTTTATCGTACGTCCGTCGGGAAGATCGGACGCCCATTTCATAAAATTCAAGTGGTCATCCGTTTGGGGATCGAACTCCTATTTCGGGATCGTGTTTCGATCGTACAATGGTCGGGTACAATAGGACGTTAGATGGGATGAGAATCGTCCGATATCGCATGGGCAGGATTGCAAACTCTCAATTGAAAGTTTCAAATGCCCAAAACTCGATCAATCGGAACAGTTTCCCGATCGACCGCTTGATCATGTTCAAGTTTCGACATTCTAGATCAAGCGCCCAATCCTTAGATTGATCGTTTGAGTTATTGCTACATTTCAGTCGAGGAGAAGCGGATGCCCGATTTGGGATCTGCCCGCTTTAATCAATACAATTCGCAAGTCGTTGCAACATTTTTAATTTTTTAATCAGGTTTTTCACATAAAACATAAAATAAAAAACCAACCCTAACATACATTATTCCTAATGTATAGCATTATTCCGTAGGTAAATCTTAACATATTCAGATATGCTTGATCACACTATTTAGCATCATCAACATCCTCATCTTCAATCAGAATCATTTTATGATAGATGATATAGTTTGAGTTGATCTAATATCAAGTAAGCATGAATCTATATCACAGCAAACACCATTGCATGTAAATCACTCATGAAGGCATCTGAAGTGATCATATTTCGAGCAAAAAGATCATAATCTAATGACAAAACCCTAAGGCATGAATTCTATCCATTATAGCATAAATCCCGAGCCTAATGAGATCCTTAGAACATGCAAAATTCGTCTGAAAACTACTAGTCCAAATCTCAAAAAATACTCCTTTTTAATAGATCATGCGGTTCTTTCTTCGTTGGTGCGCACCCCAGCCTCTTCCTCTTCATCCTCCTTGGTTCACCACGGCTTCCACACCTGCAGGAGTCACCCCTGCGTCCTTTGGACGAAACCAAGTCGTGTAGCAAGAGGAGACAAAGGAAGAATGATGAAAATGAGATTTGAAGAAGAAGAAAGAATAGAGAAGGAATGGGGTTTTAATGGTGTGAAATCTTGGGATTTTCATGTTTTTTAAAATTCATAAATCATAGTCGACGAGTTATAAAATTGAGCATAAGGTGACGACATTGTGATGTCGGCAGAAATCAGAGCATCAATTTTGTGGGCCTAAGCAAGTCATTCATCTGCATGGCCTTCCAGGGTCATCCGTCCCGTCATTCATGCATAGCATCTCTAATGGTGTTATCTAAACACTCTCATTCGTAGATGATTGATTGATGATTTTTTTGTGACAATCCAATTCCCACAACAAAATCTCTCTCTCTCTCACACACACACACACAACACACCTACACACAAAGTGAATCATTTTCCTTTTGAAACAATCAATAAAAGACTTCGAAATGGTGCAATTAATATGGAGTTGCTACTTTGTTGTCTGTTGTTTTATGTACCTTTTACCATCGACGACATCTTTCTTGTCAGTACGATTCCCCTTTGAGCTCTTGTTGACCTTTCAAATGTCTTATGAAGTTATGACGTCGACTTGTGCTGGGCTCACCTCCTTTAATGGAGGGATGTTCACGAGCTGTGCGCTGTGGTCCTATGACCCATCCCTTTTGTTACTAGATTTTGTCTCTATGATTGATTTGGTTGTAGAATTGTTATGTAGCTTCGATGGAATTGATGAAATGGTAAGAAACAATCGATAAATTGAACAAAAGAAATTGATGTCCAAATTTTCTTTCTTCAATGTTACGAACTCGGTCCATATTTCGCGGCCCCATTCGCGTTCACTTTGTCGAAATAGATGTAAATTATGAATAATTCATACAATACAAATTAGTATTCTCTGGAAACAGTTTTAAATTTCATAGGTGCATTTTTGTAATTAAAACATTATATATATATATGGGTTAAGGATTATGTGGACCCAAAATAGGTCCAAATATATGGACCATCATTGATTTATAAATCAATGGTTACAGTAAATTGATGATAATGTCACTTTAAAAAATGTTTATCAAGGATCACCATTGATTTACGAATCAATGGTGTGTCCATATATGTGGAGCCATTTTTGGAATCAATGGTGTGTCCATATATGTGGAGCCATTTTTGGTCCACACATTCCTTAGAGTGTTGATTCTCGTCCCCTCTCCGCATGATTCCTCCATCCGGTTCGATCTAAGATGGACGAATCAAATGAGTGTGCATTGGTACAAGAGGGTTCATTTGGTTTGTGAGCGTCGGTTCTTCGTTCATTTCGCTGAATACGCATGGATCCGATCCCCTCATAGAGCTGATCTTCCCTCGCCAGAGCTCTGACGAGCGATTGCAAATCTTGCACTGCGGTTCCGGACCTCATGCAGTCGCGTTAAAGGTTTGTTCAAGGGATGCGAACCGGATGGAGGAATCATGTAAAGAGGGGACGAGAATCAACGCTACCCAAAAAGTGATATCACATTAACACTATATTTGGATTGAGATGAATGGAGGGTAAAAAGGGAGAGGGGAAGGGAAAAATAATTTTTCCCTTGTTTGGATAAAATTTTAAAGGAGAGAAATGGAGGGGAATCTCCATTTTTTTCCTTCATTCTCCTCCATTTGTGATATTTTGTTTCAACCACAAATTGAGGTGAAAAATTTTCCTTCCTTTCCCTCTTTTTTTCTTCCCTCTCATTTTCTTCTATTTCCCTTAATGATGAAGCTTCATCCAATGGAGTGGTAGAATACTAGGAAATGATATTAATTAAATTATATTTGATAATATTTTTTATTTAAGTTAAGAGGAGAGATGATATAGTTAACTCTTCAAAGATTATATTTTTCATTCCACCAAATTTATTATTATTAAATGAAATCATTTCTCTTGTTATCAAATTAAATCATCTATCTTTATCTATCATTTTTTGTTTTTTTAAATAGATTAATAAAATAATTCAAAAAATAAAAAAAGAAAAATTAGATGATAAAACAATAAATATTTATTACTATATTATAAATATGTTATATCCAATAAAGAGTAAAAATAAAACTTTTATTTCTCATATCCAATAAAACTTTTCTAACTTTCTAACAACGCACCGCACTCCAGGTCACTCCACCACCACTTAGTTACATCTTGAAACATAAAGTGGTAATCCTGCTAGGTTAATTTATTTTTTGTGGGGAGTTTTGAGTCTTAAAACAATAACTTTGCCATGTTAATCAACCGCGTCTTCACAGCTCATTTTTTGTACGCCAAAAAAAAAAAAAAGAATTTACACTATGGGTAATGTCGCTCTTTCATTTACATAGATCCGCGGGAGAAAATTATGGTCACAATAATGTTTTAAAGGAAAAAAAAAACAAGGTTGAATCGGCGAAGAAACATTACAAACAACCTGGAATTGCTTGCCAGAAATGAGTTCTAAACTAGCAAACTCAACATCAGCATCAGTTGCATTTGGCTCCACAGAAGAAGCACCAACAACCATGCCCCGAGAACCTACAAATCTGTAGTATAAACACGGCAACCACCCTGCCAATTTACAAGGCTTGCTAAAAAGGCGGAAACAGTATAGGCAATGAAAATCAACTAAAGTGGTTCAAGGGAGCCGCTTTTTAGTCTCTCCATCCGCGCTTGGAGACCCGATAATGCCTTCTCATCCATGGGAAGTACATTTGTTTGTGTTTGATGTTCCCCGTCGGCACGTTCAACTGTATGGAATGTATTGCCATTAACATAGGCAAATGGCCGCCCCACGACATCAACATTACCAGCAGCTGCGGCAGCTTGGATACTTCTCATCCTTTCTCGAATGGCATCCAGTGTTCCTGTGGTAATTGCCGGCGCTGGCAACAAAGATAGCATCTTGGATTAGAAACTGATTTTTGTGCCATGCATCATTATGGAAAAAAAAAATGAGGGGTACAGGATCTGGAAACAAGTGCAACTAATTTTGGTAACAGAAATATCCATTTATATCATGCGTTATGGAGGAAAAAAACTGTATTGGCTCGTCATTGACTGAGATGAGAAAGAACCTGCTGGATATCTATCATCGCCACCATGTGACCTGAAATCTGAATGGTCTGGTTGCCCTCTAAATGTAGCCATTCCTGCAGCCTCATCTTCGGTATACGACGCTGGCATAACATTTAAGCCTTCACTTTTTAGATGTACTGATTTCGTATGCACAGGAGAAAGGGGTGCAAATTTTGGTGATGGGAGGGTAGACAAGGGAGGTGGGGTGGACACGGGAAGGCTGGAAGGAGTCCTTCCAGCTGCTGCATTCTTTTCCATCTGGAGAATAGTAGCAATATGATCATACAATAAACAGAACATACTGAACATTTTAGCATTATAATTGTACCGACCTGTGCTAGACCATCTCTAATATACGTCCTAAAGGCTTCACTAGCACTTTGCAGCTGGGAAAATATGTCAACCTACATAAGAATTCCCACAGAGGTTAAACATAAATAAATGGTTGAAGTTCTAACATTAATGAGATTTTGATTTTTTGAAAATGCAATTCATCACCTTAGGGTACAGCTGGGTGATTCGATAAAGTTCATATAGTCCAATGGTACAAGTTTGCTTGTCACCAATTTTCTTAAATATTGCGGCAAGCTCTTGCTGTTGCAACAAAAGCAGGGAATCGATTCAGAGAGATGAAAGAATGGGTGCCCCTTAAGAAAATATGACAAAAGGAAAATTTCAATCATCCTTATGGTAAAAGTGAACCAAACCTTCAATTGTGCATCTGCCGAATGTGTTGCAGGAGTTGGACTGTTAGAAGCAGCATCACCCCAATGAGATTGTCCCATGGGGGCAGCCGGAGTCAACATTCTGGCAGCTGCAAGAGTCTAACAGGAGAAAACAACCAATATAGATCAGATTTAATCAACGAAATGAACAAAACACAAACATGTTCATGTTACAACATCATACCTGTAGATTAAGGTCAATGTAAGCCAGAATTATAGGTTGTGGATCATTATCTATAGGTACCATTGAGAGATGACCTTTTATTGCCGTTCCACAAAGCTTGACAAGTTCATGAAGAACAGTCTTCACCATCCGAAGAGGTTTATCATCAGCTCCGGCTCTATACAAAGTTACAACAAAATTTATAGTATAATAATACAACTAGAAGTCAGTCGCGGAAGTACAAGTGCATAATAAAACATGACATACCTTCTTCTTATCTCTTCCATCCCCAGTTCTTGTAAATAGACATGGATACTTTGAAGAATACGGTCAAGATTAACCTCATATATTGTACTTTGCAATACCTGGAGAAACATTGAACATATTGGTAACATACAAAATACAGAGTAGCCCAATAGAAGTTTCATAAATAGTTACCTTGGTCAATTTAATAAGGCATTTAACAACTAAATCAGAGAACTTTTGGTTCCTCATAACAAAAGCCTCATTTGATGCAGGAGAGGGCCACCTTGATGGATCTAAGGGCCTCAGTAAATTAATTAGAACTACAAAAGAAGATGTTCGCTCTGCATTGTCCTGCTCAATCAAAAGTGAACAAGGGCCTAAGAACTAAGAGCACAATAACAAATAAGAACAGAAGAAAGAAAAAAAATAACCAACCAGAATTTTAAGCATCAAAACATTAAGTGCCTTCAATAACTGACTGCCTTCATCCATCAAAGGAACTCTCTCATCTAAGAGCCAAAGCAGAAGTTCTGTGATGAGATTGTCTAGTGTGTTCTCCCGCACTGCATGAGCTAGTCGTTTGATCTGGAAGGTCTGCAACAGCCAACATATGATTACATGATTCATGTTAGCCCCAAAAATAATGGACTTCACAAATTTAGTTAAAATGTGAATTGTGAAGGGCTTGCAGACCTGCATGAGAGTATTCAACACATATTTACATGACCTCGAAGAGGCTCCAGAAAGACTAAAATTGAAGGTGCTAGGAACCTGTGAATGTTAAAACAATAGATGTGATCAATGAACAGGAAGACCGAAGACGTGGCATTGCCTTCTTTCAGCAAAATAGAACCAATACCATAGTGGCTAAGCATGACACAAGTCTATCTGCTTCCTTAGCAAGATCTTCAATCAGACTACTTTCAGGATCATTGGTAATCTGTGTTAACTCATGGCAGATAACTTTCATGCCTTCAACAGACTGCATCAAAGAAAAACTAGGTTAGAGCCTTAACGATAGTGAAAAGTCATGATTTCTAAAAAAACAACGAGAAATTACAAAATGATATTATATCATTTATTTCAATTGAAAGGTACAAATTACAGATATATCTGATTCCAGGCAAATCCTTTTGTTCTCACAACAATAGATGCATCTAAGAACCCTGATAAATATTTATTCACATGATAGCAAGTTTCATAGAAACTTCTAGCTAGGTTGCAAGTAGCATATCCTGTAAAATAATAAACTGCATGAGCAAAAGTGTATTTCACCTGATATTTGTGCAAGAAACAAATGCAAAAATAATACTCGGATGTCACTAAAATTTGTTACCAACAATAGGCTAAAAGGGATTTTTAGTTTGATCAACATCAAGACTATTAGTCATTAAAATATTAATAATTTACAATGAACAAAGAGACTGTTAAAACATAACCAAAAGCAACAAAGCAGTAGTATCCCCACTTTGTAAATACTAGAACATATTCAAACATGACAAAGAAATCATACTTCATGTTTCAACTTTTTTTTTAAAATATAAACGATACCAGTTCAAACAAGACTTCTGTCCTTGCAAATAACCTGATGAGCACATGCTGTTAACATAATTAAAAAGGAATTCCTAGAAGGTAAACTACAAGAAGACATTTAGAATTCAATTTCCTAATTGTAGCAAATATGCCTCAGATAAAACTAGAATATTAGACAACAACTCGACAAAAGAAGGAACCTGCTCAGGTGAGCCCATTGCAATGACATCAAGAGCTTCATGCCAATCAGTGGGACCATTGGCGGTAACAAGCTGTCGCGCCAATGCTTGTCTTTCAATAAGAGAATCACCATACCCAAGGTTTTCCCTAATGATAAACAGGTTTGTGTGAAGCAGACAAACTGGAAAACTACCAATGACGACTAGAATTTTTTTAGTGGGTAAGTAGAAATTGTGAAGCTTGTTCTAACCATATACCATACCTAGACACCATTGGAACAGAAGCCGAGCGAGCCATAACTTCTCCACTTTGTTCTGCTACATCTAACCTGTAATCCAGAGGTATTAACATTTTCCCAGAAAGAAACAACTAAAAAGAACAATTTTGAACAATCATCAAATAAACAAGTCGGTCATTAAATGTTAACAGTACAAAATAAAAGTTGCATGGGATGAATACCCCATTATAGGTGGTCGCAACAAACTATGAAGAAATATTTTCTCAAACATTTCATAACCAATACACAGTTCTAGTAATTCAACTAATAGGTAATGGAAGTTATCACAGCAATGCAGACTGATGTTGAACAAGAATAAAGATTGTCTTTTGCTCTAGCTAATAGTCTTTAATTATGAGTATTTTGCATATAGTTTAATTAGGATCCGATTAAGGGTTTTCCTATTATTTGAGTTTTCCTTCTATTTTATTTTCTGATTATTTGCCGCAAGGTGTTTAGAACCTTATAGTACTCTTGTATGGTTCTTTGAAACATAGACTTGTATGAATAAATATTTAGAACTTTGAATTATTACACACCAATAACCTGAATATGAAAAACAAGGAATGTTTGATAAAACTGAAAAGTGACTAGAACTTCTTTTTTTGGACGACAGAAAGGATGACTAGCAAGATGTGTGGACAACCAATTTTACTGGACTGAAATATTGAATAATTTAAGTGGTTACATTTCAAGTATTTAATTTCTTCATAATTGACTGAGGTTGAAGTTCAAATAACTTAACACTTGAAAACTTGACAAAATAAAAGGAATTGTGATAAACAGTATCAAAAGAATTTGGAAAGATGATAGACAAATACCAGAAAAGTTAGGTAAGTTTGTATCGAGCCTCCCTAGGATCCAAGAAATAAATATTTAGAGGGGAGCAATGGTCACTGTTACCAAAACGATACTTTGATCCCCTTTGGACACATTTTGGTCAGGGGCAAGGACAAAAGGATCATTTTAACTCCCAAGAATTGCCTACGGCAATCTTTCGAACATGCAACTTTATGATTACAATGCAGATCATTACAAGAAAGTATTCATGATTTGGTTTACCATCATTCATTCAGGAAAAAATAGAGAGATACCCATTTTCTCTAACAGATCGCCTCAAAGCAGCTCTGGCTTCACCAGGTTTTCCTTCCTTTCTCTTATCCATTTCCCTGGCCTGAAAAGGAAAAAGAAATAACACCAAAAAAAATAAATGAGGAATAATATGTAACAAGACAAAAAAAATGAAATAAAAATTTATGCAATGACAATTGCATAGGGGTCCATCTTTTCTTATAGGCATATGTCGGATACAACTACGCACATTAGACTAATACAGCCTTCTCTTCTTATAGCTGTAGTCAAAATAACATTGTTTTGTGTTCATTTATAATGATCATCAAAGAAACTGACCTTCCACTTAAATCTGTCATCTAGCATACTCCTTTGAGCATCTGATAGCTTTCCAACATATCTCCATACATCGTCCCCTAACAAATAATGAAAAAAACATAGAAATACTTTCATGAATAAAACAAATTAACAAATCGAACAATTATCATTTGTAAATTAGACAAGCATAATCTTTTTTTTTCATTTGAGGTTTTTGTACCAAGATTCTTGTAAGCAGTAGCCATGGTATTTAAAGCAGCTTTCCTAATTTCACCATCACGCTCTGATGTTAATGCAGCAACAAGTTGCAAGGATTTCAACTGGCCACTAATCTGTACCAAAAGAATATATATAAAATGTTGAACATAAATAAAAAGGGAAAGGATTTCACGTGTGATGCAAATTGTACCTCAACTCCATAATGATCAAGCAAGTAGCCAATAAAATCAACACATTCAATACGACTACGATTATTCTTTGAGCGTAAACCCTCCAGAATATAAGGAAGAAACTTTGATGCTGAATAGATGTTGACAATTTGCTTCATCAAATCACGCATCTTCTCCCTTACTTTCTCAATGTTATGACCAGACTGCATCACATAATCCAAATCATGTTATATTGTTATAGATTAGGTTTTTTATGACATGACCAATAAAAAAACAGCATGATTCTAGAACCTTTTCTATAAAGAATGGAAAAGACTATGCAGCACAACATTTTTCAAGATCAACACATTTTGCCACAAGGAACGTTCAGATAGATAACTAACCTTCTCTGCAAGGCATGGAAGAAACATAGCAGCCTCAGCCTCGGTCAGAATGTACCCCTCATTTTTAAGACCATCAAAAAGCTCAGGGAGGAACTCCAGGACCTATTTATCACGTCCAAGTATGATATTTCGGCAACTAGAGCTCCAATACAAAGAAAAATTAGATTTAATGTGATAAGAGTGCAAAGTATACCTTCAGCAAGCAAGTGGTATTTGAATCACAAAATCTCAAAACAAACCACCTTAACAATATATCAAGAAGCTCAACCATTTCTTTACAGTTTGATGGCAGCGCCTGGACAAAGATATTTACAAGCCCAATTTACTGTGAATACTCAAAATTAGCATGCATGCTTGTATGGAGAAACAAGGAGAAAACTAGAAGGCACCTTTTGCAACAAGTCAATCCCATCAACTTGCTTCTTGAAATCAGTACTTAAAAGTCGCCTATGCAGATCCTCTCTAAAATGTCTGACAAATTCCAACTGCAGAAAACATGGACCATCAAATGACAGTCTGCTTAGAAGCTAATGATGGAAACTTCACTATTTTAACTATTTGACTTTATTTATATACAAGTGCAATCAAAACACTGTTGAATGTTCAGATCTAATGATATGGTGGCTTTTCAATTTTACAGCTTTTGTTTTAAACTATTTTTTTAGGAGACAAGAAACATGTACCACAGGTGGATTAGGTGTACGTTTACATCTTGTGCAAAATCGTACGGGGATTAGGTGTACGTTTACCCTATTTTCACAAAGTTGTTCTAGATGAAAATTGAAAGGTGTAGGTGTCAGATCTTTAGAAAATGGGAAGACACAGACTGAAACGAAGAACATCCTTAACAAAGACAGATATTCAGATGAAAAGAAAAAACTAAAAGGATGAGAAACAGATAAGAGAAATCTTAAAAGATGTAAACCTCTAGTTCTTGAATCTGCTCAGGACGTAGCTCCTCAAACTTGAACTTCCGCATGACAAGTCTTTCTCTATCTTCCTGCATACCATCTAGAATGGTTATAACTTGTAACCTCCAGCAGAGATGTTTAAGGTTTCATAATGAAAATATACCTTATTTGAGTCCTTGATATTAAATAAAGCCTGTGACTGGACTGCGAGATCCTGAACAGAAGCTAGAGGGTCGAGTCTTGAAACCCTTGTGGGAGCAGCCCTCTGAACAAATAAATAGATAGTAAGTGTGGTTTTTCTGAAGAAAATCTATGTCAAGAGAATAGTAACGAACCACTGATGTAGTTTTATTGCCATGTTTTGTTCCACGATCATTGGCAATGGATGAAGTTGGTTTCACATTCTTTACACTAGATTTCGCTGCTAAACCACTGAAATTGAGTTTTGCAGGATCTGTGACTTCTGAAAGGGAGTAAACAAACAAATAAGTATAATAAGAAAGACGATAAATTAGTTATATGTACTAAATGAATAAATATGCAACCAGGCACCTTCATACAAGCCAGATGGTTTTAACTTCTCTAATATAAGAGCTAAAGCAGGACCTTTCAGATCCTTTAGACATCTTGTCACCTGACAAGCATAGATGTTAAAACATTATGTTATCACACCATGAGAAATAAGTAAAAAGGTGGCAGATTGAAGTACGGAAGAGGGAAAAAAAAGATGGTGAATGCTGCAGGATACACTTACTGCATCATGCCCGCAGACTCTTAGTATTTCATTTATACAACTTTCTGCAGCTTTTCTTACTTCAGCTGATTTGTCCTATAATGATCACATAACATTAGTAAAAGCATTTTTGTAATTTCACAAACAGCCAATGCAGCAGCAATTTAGCACTTACTGTAAGAGCAGATGCAGCTGGCTTCAGTAGCTGCAGAGCATCCGCTGAGTCACTACTCTTTGATAGTTGCCTAGAGAGCCAATCAAGAAGATCTTTTCTTCCCTCCGCACCAAGTTTTGTCTCAGCTAATGCAGCTGAAACATATGGAACCTAGAAAAACAAGGACGTCAATAACTAAATTCTTTTCTAAAAACAGAAACAATGATTATATTAAAATAGCAAAAAGAATATTCTTTATTTTTATGGGAGAAGAAACTACCATTTTATCAAGGTGAACTGCTAGAATCCACGAATCTAAAGTATTCAAAACACATTCCCTCATATGCTTCTTATTGTCACAAAGACATTTCAGTATGTCCGATAAAAGCCCCTTTACAAATAAACACATAATCAGATATATAAAATATAAAGACTTCAAAGCAGATGTAAATAAAGATATAAAGAAATTTAGGAATGTGGCTGGTAACCTTGCTTGATTTCTCAACAGGTGGACCCATGGCAGAGGCAAGACCACCAATAGTGGTCAGGGTAGCCATCACCAAGTTTTTGTTGCTATCAACCAGACGGCCTCGAAGAGCAGCAAACAAGTCCACTGCAAAACAAAGCAGAGGTAGAATTATAAACATCTCTAGGATCTGCCTCCCAAATGAAGTAACTTTCTCCAAGATTTACTACTCGAATATCATAATTTGTAACTACCAAATATTAAGAAAACATACCAGTTCCTGTAGGTTGGATTCGTTTATGAGCCTCTTCCAAAATTTTGCTAATCGATTCAATGGACTCGAGACGCACCTAAAACAAAATTTTGCAGAAAAACCAAAGGCATTGAACAAAAGACTTCAATTTATCGAAAATCATAGGATATGGTTATAAATTCCACCTTCCAGTCAGGGCTGCCTAAATCTTTTAATAGGTTAGGTGTTATCTTTCCACTAATATCTTCACGTGGAAGACCATCGAAACCTGAAGCTGAACTAGTGGGAACAGAATCTGAAACTTTCACTGTTTTCTTTGGAGCAACAGCAGCACCCTGTCAACATAAAAGATACGAATGATAACCTGTACGCTCTAATAACAAATAAATATCAAAATTCAATTAGATACCTCAAATGGGTTCTTCTCATACTCGGCATCAAGAACACTTAAAAGGGCAGGTTTGACGTCTGTTAGAAAACCTTTGATATCTGTGGAAAGAAAGTATTAAACACTAATATCTTATATAAGGAATCATTAGAAAGAACTGAACGAACACTACCTGGACCAACAAACTTATGCAACATTCCAATAAGTTTAATAGTGGCATTCCTTGTTGCAGAATTGCTAGATTGTAGGCCTATATCTTTGCAGAAATCTATCAGATCCTGCAATAAGAACAATTTTATACTTGAGAATATGCAGAACAACTGATCACCAAATCATCTGGTACAAAATGTAACCTTAAGTTTTAGAAGGGAAACTCCAAAATCTTCCACTGCAGAGACCATCCACAAAATGCCCTCACTAAGAACTTTGGGATTCTTGTGCTCTTTCATGATTTTGTAGAGCTACAATGCAACAAGTGTGTAATAAGTGTTAACATAAATGATAAGTTCAACAAAAGCACAAAAACAATTCCATCGAAAACCAGATAATGACCGAAAGAATAGAAGGAAAACAAATAAGGAAATTCAAATGCATCAGAAAATGAACCAACCCTATCAAAAATGAAACCAGGACCAACAGCCTCAGAAAAAGCGGTAAGGCACTTCATTGCGTGGGAGCGGGTTTTGATATCAGCAACCCTTTCACTTATGCCTGCCAATACAAGACATGAGTAAGGAAATCACGAATCTAATATCTTTAGAGCACAAATCATATACATGGAGAAACTTCTAATCCCTCATAACCATTCTACAACAAATCACAAGAGAGATAGCACGTCGTAGATTAGGTTCTCTTTCTGTAATATGAGAATATTTACATCCTAAGAAATCTCAGATGACTTCAGAAAAGGGATTGAAGTTATGGTGAGGAATCAAATTAGAATAAATCTCATGATATTTACCTAGAAGACAGAGCACGATGCAACGCTTTGGGAATCTTTTGACAGTTGAAGCTATGTGCGTAATGACCTCAATAACCTGTTGTTGCACCTGCACATTTTTTTCACCCCAGCCAGGCACAGCACATACTAAACGAACTAAGAGCTCAGCAGATTTATCAAGCTCCTCAAGATTTTCAACCTCCTGCTTTAGCTGGCCTATAGCTGTTCAAAGATGAAGTTTTCTTTTAGGGGATTCAAAGATGAAGTTGTTCAGCCATTAATAGAAGAAAACGAATGTCATACTTCAAGCTATTTCTCTAGTTTTATAATCTGGTCAGTATGTGCATAATATTATATTGTGAATGCATATTAATTACTTTATAATTAAATATATTTGGTACATAAACTCTGTGAGTTCATGATACAGTTTCACAATAAAAGTTTACAGGATATAAAATGAGTATACTTAAAACTTTCGAGTTTGATTTACTCTAGTCACTTTCACTGCTCTTTATTTTATTCTTTTTAGAGTTTAACATTGTTACCACAGAAAAGATGAAATAGATATAGTATTCCTACCTTCAAGGCGCTCTTTCCAAACACTACTCTTCAGTTGAGTGATAGTATCCACTTTTATCAGAGAACCTAATTTTCCTTCAATTTCCTCAAGGCTCATATCTGCTGGCTGCAATAATATCAGATAAAAGAAGAATGAAATCATACCTCGAATGTCATCAAAATGGAGACTAAAGGAATGTCAAGTAACAGAACATTTCTATCATTTGCTCTCCCTCATTTCCCCTTTAAGCTTTAAACACCAAATTACCTCAATATCTTCAGTCTCAACAGGAGCAGAAGCCTTTGTTTGAGCAACTCCATCAGTTTTCTTAGAACTGCCAACTTTGGCAGAGCTGCTTTTCTTTGTAGTTGACTGTTTAAGAATTCATCAGTTAAATTAAATTAAAGAAAGTTGGCACTCAATGGTACTCAATTGTTTTATATGAGGACTAACCGCTGCTTGAACAGGTTTCTTCCCACTAAGCATGCTTGCTGCTGATCGTCTAACGAATGGGTTATCAACACCCTTCAAGATGGTTTCACCAGGAACAGTGTGATTTTTTTCTTTATTGAAAACTTGTAATGAAATTATGTATTCATGGCAAGCATGACTTAAGCGTGAGAAGTAAAAAAGTACTGAATGGAAGAAAATTGAAAGATAAAATAACAATAAGAATCTATGCATGAAGTTCTCCATTTGAGAAGGGACTATCAAAGGAACTATTTTCTCAAGAAATCAGAAGAGTTTACAATGCGCATTGGTGGGAAATAAATAACAAATACCAATGATTGAAGAAATAAAATTTCATCAGAGAACCGAGAGAAGAAACACACGAATGATAGGAAATATAAGCATTTCATTAGGGAACCAAGAGAGGAAAAATGTGTAACATGCACCTCATGAGCAGTCGCGTTGCTGCTAGAAATCGAGATAGATGCTGTCATCAAATAAAGCAAAATTAGTCAATGGGACATGTTCGAAATATCAGATCAAGCAAACGATTCAAACCTGATCCTGTATTTGAGTTATCCCCGGATCCAGAACCCCCAATCATTTCTGAAAGTTTCTTTTTACGAACATCATCAAGTTTCTCCAATGACCTCTCCAAGGGTCTCATGCCGACCATCTAAAGCAAAAGATGAGAAGGATAAGCAATGTATCTCATGTAAAAATCCATACAGACTCAACCACAAGAAATAAAAAGGAAATACAATGTCTGATCAGAATAAGATTACGAAGGTGTTTTTTTGATGTGTACCTTAGCAATAGCTGCCAAGGCAGAGAAAGCTGCATCTCTCACTTCAGGGGTACCATCATTCAGGCACTATATCATTTGAATTGAAGCATCAAGAAAATAAACACAAGGAACATTCAGTCTGATATATTTCGCATTCTTGTGCTAAATTAAAATCCTGCAGTTTCAAAAGAAATATTTTATCCTGACCTCCATACAGATGGGGACATAATCCTTGTGAATTTTAAGAATGGTAGCCTTATTGTTGGTCTCGATACAATAAGTGATCCAATTTAATGTTAGAGATCGCACAAGAGGAACTTTATTTTTTACAGCCACTTTGACATCTGCAACAAAAATACTCAATTAAATGATATCAGGGAATAAAAACGAACCTGTAAATTGTGTTGCAGTAACATTGGATCAAAGAAATGAAAGTTGTTGGAAGGTCAAAGTTTATAGAGATTTCATATCAATTTTTTTTAGAATAACTTGGACTAAATAAAAGAACATATACAACATAGAAAATTTAATTTTCAGCGACTTTAACTTGAGTTAAAAAGATTTATGAATAAAAATAAACTTGAATCTCCCTTCCAGAAAAAATCTTGCAAGCAAGAATAACAGTGCACAAAGACAAAATTTGCCAAAAGTAAATCAGATTAAGAGCTAAATTTCAAATGCACAAAAGACAAGACAGAGATGACCCCAGCAAATCATGGCTTATAAAGTTCATATAAAACCATTACCATATCCAATTGCATCGATGTCCAAACACAACTACAGACAAATTGTGTATTGTATCATTTCAATACCACATTTGTGTAGTTGTAACATCATACATCTGATTTTTAAGTAAATCAAAAAGGTTGGTTCATTCCGATTAACTTTCGGACAAAGCATCTATCAGTGATGTAGTGAGTTTCTAATAAAAACAACATTTTTTGGGGTAAATGTAGATATCTATAAAACATAAAAAGGGGAATTCAAACTTATTGATGATACCAATTATTTCATAAATTTCGAGAAATTTGCTATCCTTAAGAAAGGCTTTCTCAGACTCAGAATAATTTAGAAAAACAATAGTTTTAGTTAATGTTACTCAAACCTATTTAATTAAGAACGGATGTGTGTCAAGATGTTCACGTTCTGTAATTTCAAACCCACCATGTCAACTTTCCTCCTCTCATCATTCTTTTCAACCCCACCTCCCACCCAAATTTCTACCACCTTAGATAGCAAAGAATGTGGTGAAAGAGAGGATGACTGTGATGAAAGAGCAATGACGAAGTGAAGACATGGTAAATGAGATGATGCAGAGAGCCAGGGAGATTCAACAAATGATCGTTGATGTCACGAGGGCAACGAGTATGTATGACATTTTTTTTTTGAGATAGAGAGTATGTATGACAATTGAGAGGGGATTGGTAGGCCGAGGCCATTGAGAGGGGATTGGGGTTTCAATGAAGAAAACGTTAAGAGGAAATGGGAAAGCAGGGAAGGAAAGGCTTTATGGAAGAAAACATAGAATTCTCCAAACTAGGCATTCCCCAAACTAGCAGCCCGAGGCATTCGACCCACTTCGGTTGCAGATTCCTGGACGAGAGGCTCCTGAATTCAACTTTTCCCTTTTTTCAAAGCATCTCACCATGCCGGAGAGGATTGCCTGATACCACCCCCAAATGGGGCACGGGATGACAGTTGGGTATTGCTCCTTTTCCACGGGATTGATATGTATGCATTTGTTGCCAACATGCACAATACCGGAGGAAGTTAGAGAAGACTATTCACATATATGGAAATTCCACCTGCACTCAAGGTCAAGATCTTTGCTTGAATTCTACGTCGTGACCCGATTCTCACACTTGCATATAGAGTGAGATGGATCCCCAACACTGATAGCATGTGTGTCATGTGTCAGAAATCCGAGGAGGACCTGCTGCCACCCAATGTCGTCGAAGGTGTGGCGACGTGTGTGATACCCCAACATTGACGCAACACTAGACACATTTTGGCAATCGTTACAGGTCACTTGCACATGAGGAGACCAAGGATGGAGAACCCCGTGGTTGATAGTGACGGCAGTTACATGAGCATCTGGCTACAATGCAATCATAATTTGGAAGGGAGAGATGTTACGCTGAGAATATTATACAGCACATAATGTTTTTGGTTGAGAGAGTCGGGTGATGAATAGCTTTTACTTCCCTCTTTTGTGAGTCTTTTTTGGGTTTCATTGCACACTTGTAAATCTCCATATTTCATGGTTTAATACATCATGGATGACTGCCAAGGTTAGCAGCTGAATACTTGATATCTCCACACCAAACACTGTTTGGAGTTCATTGCGAGACACCTATGCACCAAAGTCCAGGGTTGGAGACTTTTGTGGATGACTTTTGGCAATCAAGTGGGCCATATGGCTACAGCAGAACCACTCTTTTTAGGGGCAAGCAGTGTTATGTGGATAACATTGAACATCATGTAGTCTTTTAGAAGCAAGTGAGAAGGACAATTTCTTTTTCTGCGGGGATCATTCAACCACACTTCCTTTGTTTGTTTTTTGTCTTGCTTTAGCTTACCACACACACTTGTAAATTGTTGTACTCATAGTTTTAATACAATGCGAATGACTACTTAGGTTCGGTGATCATCCTTACTTCCACTTTCCAGAAGAATGCTTTGAACAGTAAGGATGTTATTAGTTAGCCATAAGCAGGATTCTAAACTTATGTATTTAGTTATGGTACATAAGAAATTTGATGTTGGATGCTCAGACACAGAATAGTATTGCTGCAAATATGCTCAAATGTAAATCCAAGAAAATACAATGGATAGTACTGATGAAACCATAAAGCATTCCTAGTTTTCTACGCATTCATCAACCAGATAATACCTTCAATGACATCAGGAAGTGTTAGGCATCCAGACTTATGCATTGCTTGAAGAGTTTGAGTAAGTGCCTCTGTCACAACTTGTTTTTTCTCTTTCAGTTTTTCCTGTTCAATTTACCAATAAGAGGGAGTATAAGTACAAGAACATGAGTGAAAATGCTACAATGTGCAAAGGTTTAAGACAACAATGTAGGAAGAAGCACTAGCAACCTGATCACATGCATTAGCATAACAGAAAAAAAAAAGCTGAATTTTCATAGTTAAGCTATCACAAATCATGAACTGAACTTTTCCCATCGAAAGAGGATATATAGGACGCTGAACAGATCTTATATGTGAGAAGAAGCAAGACTGCAATTTCTATTACTTACGAGCAATACTGGTAACAGAAAGCGTGAACTTCCAGCAAAATGATTTCTCAAGCCTTTGGCAAGATTTCCTATCGCTTGAATTGCTTCTACAGAGACAGCAAGGTTGACATCCGTCACAAGCTGAAGATACAAAAGGAACGCACAATGTCATCATATGAAATCAATTGATGTCATAGGCCAGTGACAAGTAACCAAGACAATCTCACAAAAGGTAATATCATAAAGATGAAATTCTACTTGATTGAGGGTCATAAATACCCAACTGAAATATATTCAATGGTTTAATTGATGACAGTTCTCTGGGAATGATAATTTGTCACAAGCTAAAGATAAATGCACAATGTCATCACATGAAATCAATTAAAGTCATGGACCAGTGACAAGTAATCAAGATAATCTCATAAAAGGTAATATCATAAAGAAGACTTTCTACTTGATTGAGGGTCATAAATACCCAACTGAAATATATTCGATGGTTTAATTGATGACAGTTCTCCCGGAATGATAATTTGCCACATTTAAGAATGAATTAGTATAAGAGAAAAAATGTGGAATCAGTAATAGTCCATAGTGTAAACTTCTTTTCTTAGGGAAAATATGATGCAAATCATCTTGTATTAGAAGGCAACAAAAAGCAAACACTTTGTCATCAGGGCAAAAAAAAAAATCACCTTTTTTAGGGTTCTGCAGACTTCACTAAAATCACCAGTAGCAATTCTTTTAGTAGAAGCAAGCTTGGTGAGCTCAGCAACAGCATCTCTCCTTTCAGACCATTTAGTGGCTTTCTAGAAGATAATAAATAAGCATGAAACATAAGGATGTGAAAATGAACTCATTACAACCTAGTCAATAAATACACAATCAACTAGTCAAGCAAAGAAAAAAGGCGAAAGGAACAAAAAATGCTAACCACTCCCTCCCAAAATCCAGATTTGTCCAAAGGAGTCAAAATATCAACTGGATCAACAAGTTCGTATTCATCGATTTCCTGCGGGGCTGAAAGTAGAAACGCATCAGACTCAGCAATATAACATGCAAAAGAACATCCAGCTGGAAGGAAACAATATGATGAAAGAATTTAAACTGGCATTTACAATGATAGAATTAACAAACACTTGAATAGTATAAGATCCCTAACCATCAGGAGTCGATTCTTCGGCAACAGTAGCACCTCCAGTTTCAGTAACAACCTCCTGCTCCGGTTCTTTGTCTTGTTCAGATCTAAAAAATAATTGTACAAAGACGTATACATCCTAACAAGTCATGATCTTAATCACTTATGTTACTAAACTTAAGATAATGAAATGGAAACACTGATTCACAAAGCAAATCTGGTGTTGAGATGCACATCTCACAATTTCGTTTAAACAAAACAACGGAAACAAAGCAATAGGTTGCTTGATTATCTGCAGATCTGATGTAGGAAAAGTCACATAAATTAGGATTTTATGATTAGTTGTTTATTTTTAGATTGATTGTTATCTTAGGCCCTTTTGTGGAAATAAATTCATTCATGAAACTCTATACAAGAATTTCATTATCATCAAGCAAATAAGACATTGGATATTTCTCGCTAATTTAACTTTGAGCTCTTTTATCAAGTGGATTCAAGATGCTTTTTGTGAATTCCAAATTATCCTGGAGAAAATTCCAAAATAACTCGGTAAATTTCAGAGCAATTATATTTTATCAATTGAAACAAACAGTTTCATCGCTCTGCTACACTCATCTTCTACAACTCAATTGTGTCAAGTGGTAACAAAGATCCAGCCTTCAAGTATCAACTGCATATTAAAGGTCACCAACCACCTTTGATATAAATACTAACATCTTGTCGAGGCAAATGCTATCACTCCAAGATTAGTCACTGATCAACAACTTGTCATATTAGGATAGTAAAGGAACTGAAGCTACATGTTCTTCAAATTCAGTGTAATAATATCCATCAGTAGGTAGTAGGAAAAAATGTCAGGATGCAATGTTGTCAAACACTTAAAACAGACACGACACGGAGGGCCAAGAAAAAATGTAAATTATGAACAGGTAACATGACTCGGCCGATTCTACCAAAAATATATTTATATATTAATTAGCACAAACCTAAATACTATATTGTAAATTCTTCATAATAAAGCAAAATTTTCATCAAGTTATCCAACTCCTGAACCCAAACCAGATGTCATTTTCCTTTACCTAAATCTGTAACACATTTGTAACAATCTATACAAGTATACAACATAATCAAAACCTAACTAAACAAGAAAAGGAGTGAAGGGTAACAACTATTACTTATATAATCCTTTCAATTAAACCTAATTAAAAGACTCGTCGATTGAACTCAACAAGTCCACTCCCTTCTTGTTCACGAGCAGGGAGACCTACGCAACCTGCTTGTGCAGGTCTCCGAGCAGGGGTCGAACAGGGATAACCCTCGGCGCAGTCCTTCCTGCTCGCGAGCAGGGAGCCCTGCTCCTCCCTGTGCTCTGAGGTCGTGAGCAGGGAGACCACAATGCAGAGCTCCCTGCTCGCGAGTTGAGGGAGGAAAAGTGCAAGCAGGGGGCCCTGCGCTCCTCCCTGTGCTCTGAGGTCGCAAGCAGAGAGACCACAGCGCAGGGCTCCATGCTCGCAAGTTGAGGAAGGAAAAAAAGGGCGACCCTTGCAGAACGAGAAAAGAGATTGAGGAAGGGAGGGAGGAAGGGAGGAGGAGGGGTTACGGACGAGTGATGATAGCAACAAGACATGACAGTAGGTGGCAACTCATGACAACAGCAGCATCGGGTTGCAGCAGCGCCGCACAGCTATAGGCGGCTGCAACACACGGCGGCAACCATGCAAGAACGGAAGGTGGAGCTATCAGGTAACTAGGGCATTGGACCAGTTTCTTGGTCACTCAGGCGGCAGCAGAAAATTTGTTTTTTTAAGTCCACTCACGTGGTCACAACACGTGACCACTTTCTCGGGCCAAACAAAAAAAAGTGGGAACAGTGGGCATGGGCGTGCCCACCAAACCGATGACCCAGCATGTGATTTTATAACATGCTGGTCAAAGACGTGCCAGAGTGGGATCGAGCACGCTTTTCCTTAGTAGGATTGTAGAATCATCCGATTCTACGAGTTTGGATGCGATTTTGACAACACTGACAGGATGTCTGCAAGAGGAGGATCGAAAGAGTCCTCTTCATAGTTTTTTTTTTTCTAGAACAAGGAAAGGATACTACCAAATTATGGTAGCTATCCAAGTAATATTATATCTTTAGGTTTCGAAAATATAAGAGGAAAAACAATGCCCCCCCCCCCCCACCCCCCTGAAGTTGGGGCCATGAACTAACCGAAACCCTATTCGTGGATCAAAAAAGAGACATGGCGCATGATGTTTTCAGTATGGCATCTCTCAACCTCAAAAAAAGGATGGTCATCTTTCATCTCTCTCCCTCAAAAAGTCAAATGGGCCAGGTGACTGACAAAAATGTGGCCAGTGATAATATCCATCCCTGGCTGCCAACGCTCATAGTGATCCCAAAAACGTGTCGGGCGATGAAAGGTCCACCTCGGGAATGTAGGTCTGTCTCCAAACCTCAAGAGTCACAGGACAGGCAAAACATATCTGGGTGGTATCCTCCTCGCCCGTGCCACACATAACACATTCATAGTTTGATAACAAATATGTGACGAGTGGGTGAATTCGTTCACAAAAGTGCAGGACTACCCCTCAAGTCTGGTCTACCCCTCTAACGCTAAGTGGTATCCTCCTCACCCATGCAGCGCATAACACATTCATAGTTTGATAACAAATATGTGACAAGTGCATGAAATTCATTCACAAAAGTGCAGGGATACCCCTCTAATGCTGTGTTAGGAATTTACATTTTGGTGATATCCAGTTTCTAGGACAGCAGAGTTGATTCTACGTCTGGTCTACCCCACTAATGCTGGGTGGTATCCTCCTCACCCATGCCGCACATAATACATTCATAATTTGATAACAAATATGTGACAAGTGGGTGAATTCATTCACAAAAGTGCAGGGCTACCCCTCTAATGCTGTGTTAGGAATTTACATTTTGGTGATATCCACTTTCTTGGACAGCAGTGTCGATTCTAAGTCTGGCCTACCCCTCTAATGCTGAGTGGTATCCTCCTCACCTGCGCCGCACATAACACATTCACAGTTTGATAACAAATATGTAACTGAGTGAATGCATTCACAAAAGTGCATGGCTACCCCTCTAATGCTCTGTATTAGGAATTTACGTTTTGGTGATATCCACTTTCCTAGACAGCAGAGTCGATTCTAAGTCTGGTCTATCTCCTAAGACAAGATGAAGACTTTTTTTTTTTAAGAAAAAGATGAAAACTCTTTGTCATGTCTATTACATGAAAATGAAACTTTATTTCCTATAGAATGCAAAGTGGCTAGCTAAGACACAAAAGATGGTGATAGGAGAACGTTCTGGGGAATTTCTAGCCTTTTAATTAATTGTAGTAAGAGACCTATATAATTAGGAATTCTATCATTTTAGTTTGTTTATTTTGTTTTCTTTTATTTCAGTTCTGACTCATATTAGGAGTCACAGAATTCTAATTTATTTCAATTTGTGTCCTATTCTTTTCCTAGTTGTAGTAGAGTCCTAAATTCTAAGTGTTAACATTATTCTAGCACTAACCCTATAAAATATTAAGGCACATGTGGAGGGGAAGAGTTATTCATTCAATGATAAATCAATAAAGTTGTCTCATTCAGAACTTCAGATACCCATTTATTTGTAGATATCCGTCTACTGGTGATTATTTTCAAACGCGATTATTTTGGGCAACCTTATTTTGCATCATCATCAACATGTGCCACTACAAGAATATAAGGTTTTGGCAATCGACAATTTTTTTTGTTGTCCTGCATCATTAATTACATCGGTTCTTATTTGTTCTCTCAAAATGGAGGTGGGTGAAGCTACTAGGCATATAGAGCTTTAGATGTTGATGCAGGCAACTCCATGAGTTGAACATCAACAGATAAATGGAGAGCATGCAAAAAAGTAAGGAATTTCAGGTTACTAACCCAAGGCAGCTGGAAATGCCATAATTATATTCCATATGTATACCAGTGCAGGAGGAGTGGCACGTTGATAGGATTTTAAGGTTGATTGGTAGGTCAAAGGGATTTGTGATTGCAGATAAGCAAGCATCTGCCACTTCCTATTGGTCAGGTTTGAAGGATCCCTTTGTGATGCAGATAAGCAAGAATTTGTCTCCTCTTATTGTTCAAGTTCAAAGGAAACCTTTAAAGGGTGTTTGACATCTTCTATGGCCTCAGGCTTGGTCCCATGCTCTAAGGCGAATCCCCTTGTTTAGATAAGATCATTAATTAATCACCTGAAAATTCTGGGTCAAGTCAATGTTTATAAGACCCTCGCATATCCAATTAAGAAGAAACACCTAAGAGATGGGATTTAAAACAGGATTGAAGGCTGATTCAATGCTTAAGTCATAATTGGAGATCAAGTTTGCTAGATACCCTCTGGACCGTGTAAACAAGGGGGCACTTGGGACTGATTTATACTATAGTCTTCATAGCTCATGTTTTTTTACATGATCACTAAGAATGCCACAATAACTCTTGATAAGAAATTATCTGTGAGAGATTGAATGCCAGTGGTCGAAAGAGTTGAGCGACGACTTGAAGGGTGGAAATCTAGGTTAGTTCTTGTCAAATCTGTACTCTCTGACATGCCCGTCTACTTTTTGTCAGTGCTCTGGATGCCTGAAAAAGTTGTCAAACGCATTGACCAACTCCAAAGACAATTTTTCTAGAAGCATTCAGGAACTCACAGAAGAGAGGTTGCTCTAGTTGCATGGGAGAATGTGTGTCGTCTGATGAGTGCCGGTGGCCTAGGAATACGACATACTAGGCAGATGAATATTGCTTTATTGTCCAAATGGGTCTACAGGATTATGGGTGACAAAAAGGACTTATGGTGGACTGTTATTACTGCTTGCCATGGTAGAACCCTCTCCTGGGAATCAAGGGCTAATCTTGTCCATGGCTGTTTGCTCTAATTTAAATGGATACTTAAGACACCTTATTAATAACACAATACAGCAATCCCATCATTCTTGACCCATTTTCTATATCAACAGAAGCTTACTCTTTAGGGATGACTGGAAGCTTTTAACATGTTAAATATTTCCAAAGCACTAGGAAAGAGACACTTAATTCATCAATACGCATTTGATTATCATATATTTCAACACCAGGAAAAGAGAAAGATAATTGCATTACATTCCAACTAAACTGACAAGGTCAGATTAAAAGAACCTTATTTTCCGAGTAGGCCGAGCTGACCCTGTGACATTTGCAAGCTCTGCTTCCAGCTCCTTTTTCTTCAAATATCAAAAAGATAAATTCAATTTCATGCATCAGCATATGTCCATGACACACAAATCACAGAAACTTTACCATGGTATCTCTCATTTTCTCAAACAAAATAGATTTAACTGGGTCCTTTCCTATCCAACGGCACAGCTCAAGAGTAAGTCCTTTTGCACAAGCACGGACATTTTGATCTTGATGATCAAAAAGTTCTGGAAGCATTTTTAGAATTTTCTTGGGAGGAATAATCTTTGCACCAAATTCGCTACATATAAAAACATGTAGGGTAAATCTCAGTTTGAGATCATAATTCAGGAAAAACACTACTAAGTGTGAAGAAGCCAAAGGTGCAAACCTAAGGGCTTGAAACATCACATCTATTGCAGGAACCACTGCTTTTGCAACCTTGTTTTTTATAGCCTTTTCCATAGCTTCCTGAAGATCACATTCAAAGTAGCAAGTTTCAAAAGAGAAAAAAGAATTAGTACAATCCAAAAATAGGGTTGTTAATTGAAGAAGTTCCTAAAGAGTAGCCTATATACTTTAGTTTATTTTGAGGAATTATACCACAAATAATAGAAAAATATCACAATATAATCAAATGACTAGCATCCTTCAATGCAAATGAATTGGAAATACCTTAATGTTGTATATAACAATGGCAAAAACTCTCCTAAAAAAAACAATGGCAAACTAATTTCAAAAAAAACAATGGCAAAACTAGCAATACACTACATATTTTGCTAATAAACTTCAGCTAAACCGTCAAAGACTACGTGGTTATAAAGTGTGATCAAACTCTTGCAAATGCCTTTACAAAAGGTGCCGAAAGAACATGTATGACACCAAAAGTAAGCATTGACGGTAAGTAAGTTTCATAGATTCAAAACAAGCATATAACTATGCTCAATCAAGCATGCATAATCACATGACACAGATGTGTTTCCAAGAGTTCCCGATCAAAACAAGTCTTAGTTCAAAATGTACTAGATCAATTGAGGTGGGACCGTTCCATGACACTGTGGAGGGGCATGATTTATTCGGATCATGAACATGCAATCACCAAATGGCATGGCTCCTGTAACCATTTTTTTATCCAAGCCAAAGATGCAATAGAAAAGACAATTGCATGTTCAAACATATCTCAAAACAGGTGTTAAATTCTGTTCGAAGCCCAGCAATGTAGCTACAGCTCAGAGAAATTTATCAAAATTGAACTACAGATCCACAAATTGACAAAGTGAAGACAGATCATCATGAAATCTAAAGCAAAGTATTGAAGTGTGACAGGCGAAGGCAAATGCAAATAAATGTGGATATAATAGTGCTGCAAGATCGACTGAGAAACTAATATAAAGCTCACATGAGCCCAAACCCAATGGATACTCAAGGCCTCCTTACCAGGAATACTTCTGTCGCCTCCAACTCCACCCACAAAAGAAAAGCGGCTTGAGACTTCTCCACTGTCTTTGGCCTACCGGTGAGGCATTTTGCAACTATTGCATCGCACACTTCCTTAGCGTACCTAAACAATGACAATAAAAAATTTAAAAAAGGCAACCAAAATAGAATTTCAAAAATCCAGTCCTACTCCAAAACTAACCTCCCAGCATCAGCATCGGCAGCACGCAAAAATGCAATTAGGGCATCCAGCGCCTTCTCCTGCACTGGAGCATTTGAATCTGCCACCGTCTTCCTAAACAACGGCCCTGACCAAACGAAATAAAATAGAAATAATAAAACAGAAACAATAGAAAAAATTCAGACACTCTCCAGCGCACGCTATTTCAGATCCATAAACCGCCCAGACGGGAAAATTAACAGACAACTTCCGGCCACACTCATTCCATTGGACCAGCGAAACCCACATAGATCAACCATCTACTACCAGCGCCCTCGCGAGGCAAAGGCCGAAGCCAGAGGGGAAGAGAGTGTTCGAGGATCCGGGTTCGCTCACCGAAGTCCCTGAGTCGGGGATCTTTGGGATCGGTGATGGAGTCGCAGAGGGCCGCGAGGTCGATGTTCGCCTCGTTCCGGACCTTCCAGTTCTTGTGCAGAAGTCTCTCATCCCACGGCAGCTTCTTGGCCTCCTTCAGCAGCTTCTCCTCCTCCGTCGCCATAACCTATTCCGCTCCGCTCCTCCGCCGTCGCTGCCGCCGGCCCCACCTCCTTACGCACCGCCGCCGCCGCCTCCTCTACGCACTCGCTCAGGAATGCGCTCTCAGGAGCATAAGAACAATAAAATCGAAACGATCGGATCGAACGGGAGAGGGTTTAGGGGAAGGGCGCGTCCTCGGATCAATTCGCCGGCGTGTTGGGAGGCGAAAGAAATAACAAAATGGGGGAGAAAGAAATGGAGAGAGGAGAGAGGAGAGAACAGAGAGGGGAAAGCGGAGAAGAATGGTATTTGTTTTGGGAGGGGCGTTCGCACGTACGAAACGGTAGGTTGCGGGTCGGAGCTGGGAGGCTTCGGCACGTGGGAGATTGGAGGTGGCGAGGAGTGCGAGCGTGTGCGAGGAGTGTCGGTTCGCGCAAGTGGATTTTGAAATGATGGTGGATTCAAAATTGAGAGAGGAGGAGGAGGCGAACGTTTTAAATTAAAAATTTTGCTTTTCTTAGATATATATTGTTTATTTTATTATGCAGTAATTTTAAAAATGTATAAAAAGGTTACCGGGTGGTGCCAAGCGTGAGCTGGGTAAAGGTAACGGGTGGGGGGGGCGGGGGGAGCGGAGCTGAGCGATCAAGAACACTGAAGCACGTGTGAGACGCACGTGACGAGATGAGGAGTAATAGCATATAAACTTTGTTTCTTATGGAAATTTTTACATATTTTGATCGATGTTTAAGTCGAACTTTATAAAAAATAGTGCAATCTATTATGATTTTAAAGGAAATAAAATAATTTAATACGCACGACGTATCAATTAACTATTCATAATACTGCGCCTGAAAATAATTATAATTTACCTTTTTATGTCATATTTCGTTTTATTTCCTATTTGTTGGTCCTTTCAGATTTTCCCCCTTAATTTACCTTTTGTTGCGGCATGCTTTCCATTTCTTTGATACGTTTTTTTTTTTCATCTTCCACCAATATCTTCATTTATTTCGCATTTTCTTCTTTTTCTTTCGACTATTTCTCTTATTTCCATATTTTGCATTGAAAAAAGAAAATGGATTAATTTGTTTTATTGGCTCAAATATCTTTTTCCCCGTTAAATCAAGCTTCTTTTAATTCCAGCTTTCTTTTATGTCTGGTCTTCAAAAGCATTAGTTCTATGTATGCACCGGTTCGGAGAGTGGTTCGACTTGTAGCAAAATTGTGCCCTAATAAAAGTAGGACCTCAAGGGATCATTTAAGAGCGTGTGTTGGCAGATGGGAAACCATGGTGGTTCTTCTTGACAGTGGAGTTAACATGAAAGAAAAAACATTAATCTTTATTTATGGTCTTTTTTTTTCTTCGTTCTTCTTATTTATCACATCATTTTAATTTATACAATTATGCTGTTTTTATGGTTTCAATTGAAAACTTGAAATAGAATCACATTGTTATTGTTTAGAGTTTAAGACCGCAGTTTATAATTAAGGTCACCGTTTTTATTTTTTATTTGGTTTTACCTCTATCAGTTCAAAAGAGGGAAATATAATTGCATAAAGTGTAAAAAATTAATATTAATTTTTTTTTTAAATAATCGGAATCAAATATGTAGTTAAGCTAATCATTAAGCATGTAAATCTAACTACCCCACATTTCGATTGAAGCGATTGTTTGCGTGATTAAAAAAAAGAGTAAAAAAATGAATAGATGAGTTCATGTTGAATGCTTTATGTTTTTTTTTAACTGAAAAGAGTGAAGACGATATGATTTGTGACAGATTTTTTTTTATTGAATAATCGTCAATTATTGGCAGACGTCTTAGTTTTAGTTGTTATATAATTTCTTTTGACATTGCATGGAAGTGATACTGCCAACCAAGTAGGCATAAAAAATCTAAATTAGAATACAATAGAAAATGACGTAAATTTTAGTTTCATTTTATCATATTTTGGACGTTGGTTCTCTTCGTTATCTGTGCACGGGCTTATAATATCAGAATTGTGTACAAAATAGTTAGGAGAGAAGTACTTATCATTTTTGTGTTTTTTGTGAATATAATGAACCATCAACGTTGTTGCGGTTGGTGCAGTGATCACTTCACCTTTATAATTTTTTTTGTTTTGGTGAAGGATGCCTTCGGCATTATTAACACGTAATATTCTTACAGCAGTACGATGATGATCTAATTTTGGGATTTAAAAAAGCAGATAAATTAAGATAATGGGATTATTTATTTAACCTGTAAATTAATGCAGATTCGGCGTGAGTTTTTAAATTTGACGCCCTATCTAGTTTTTTTTTTACGAGGAACACAATGAGTGCACTCGCTTGATACGTAGTTTTCTTAATATAAAAATGGTAATGGAGAGATGTATTAAGATGACGGCGAGTTCTTACAAAAATGTGGAAAGTCATTTATGCAATTTCTTTTTTTTCTTTTTTTACAAAGGGAGACTCAGAAAATTCAAAATCAAACTGTTTATTTGTACAAGTTAAAAGATGTATCATTACATCATAGTCCTCAGAATTTATACAGTTTTCAGTCATGTTGAATTTTTTTAAAAAAAATATATAACGGTAAAATGAGATAACTTCAATTTTAATTAGAAAATTGTGATAGTGTATTAATTCATAATATATGTATATGCTTTAGTTTTCATTAAAAAAGTTTTAATATATAATCTTTTATTTTTATCGAATATTTTTTAACCCGTTTGGCTTAGTTGATATTTAAAATAGTCGATTAGTTGAAGTGATGATAATAATTTAATCACTGAAGTTGATTTTAAAAATAAGTAATTACGTGTTCATAAATAAAAAATTTATATCATTTTAGTCAAAGAATAAAAAAGTCCTTAAATAATGTTCGATAAATAAAGAAACAAGATAGTTGTTCAAATATTTTGTTTACTTCGGTCTTGAGTATATAAATTGATATATAAACTCATAAGTCACTGGTTTAATTATTAATATTCGTAGGACAAATAAAGAAGTGCTAAAATCTAAAGAAAATAAATAAATTATATTACATTTTGTTTTTATTAGAAGATGAATTTTCTTTATTCCAATATTCAAATATGGTAAAAAAATTATAACTTTGACAATAAGAGAAGAAACTAAATAAAAATATTTTAGTAACAATCGAATCACAAGTAGCTTAATGGATGTGAACCTCTGTAGATACCGAGTTCAAGACTCATTTAACTTCATATTTTTTACAATAGGAAATTTAAGAATCAAGTTCAATAAAAACATCCCATTGTTCAACCGAGTTTGATCGTGTTCAATTCAAGCCCACTACTATGTCAGTTTGTTTTAGGATTCTTATTGTGATCGAATCAGTTCGACGAGCTGGTCAAGTCCTGATTTTACATCACTGGGTTGGATAGAAATATCATAACATATCCATCATGCGACCATTATTATTTGTTGGAGCATTTTGATTTTTTCTTCACTTATTTTTTAAATCATGCATGTATTATATAAGCATATGTGTTGAAATAGATGATGATAAAAATAATTTGTGAGGTAATATGACACTTATATTTGGAATGTTATATATTGGACAGCATATGAAATTAAAGTGATGACATCATGCGAATGACATGATTTATATCTTCTGATTAAACTTTAATGAAATAATTATATTTATTATTTGCATTAATAAGTAACATCAACTTTTAAAAGTGAAGAGATTTTGTCAAATTTATTCTAAACTAGTTAAATAGGATTAAGAGTTGTAATAATTATGATTAGGATTTAGCCACGGAGTTGACTGCGACATATTTTGATATCAGAGCTTAAATTACAAAATTCTATAGACAATATGGCTTAAGTTTAAAATTATGTGACATTATCTGCATTAGATTAGTAATGCATGCTTTTAATTACTTTTCTTATTTTATTTTTGAAGTGGTAAACATAGCATCACAAAGTAATGTAGTGAGGGTCAATTTGATACATTAACCTTTGTAAATCTGCTTCGTTTGACGGTCGATCAATTAGGACTTTATTTTCATCTCATGCATCATGCATCAATGCAGGGTGTAGCATTTGATGTTAATAATGATCCACCCTATGTGATGATATGATCATCTCAATTTTTTTTAAAAAAAAGTAAATCATATTCATGATACATATGATCATCTGATATATCTGAGTGAGTTTGATCAATTATTTATCATATAGCCATTTTTCCTAACATAGAAAGAAGGCGGGATGTGTTTTCTTATATTCAATCTAAGAAAATATGAATTAATCATTTGCGTATGACTGAGTATGAACGAGCTTATTGATTTGAAAATGAATTTGTCACATAAAGAACAACTAGTTTGCATTTTATATTAAAAAATAACAATAAGATATTGTGTTATAAAACTTTTGATAACGAGACATTGTGTTTTGAATAAATATATGTGAACATTATGAAAGTATGGTGAGGGGATACTTATAAGCCACCATTCATATTTTCGTATTTAACATACATTAGATTACCCATAGGTATGATATTCATATAATATTTATGTATTACATTATGAATATTCTAAAAAAAATAAACTCTTTGGATTTGAACACTATATTTGTTCGACTCTTTCAAACGATTGTGGTTATCTAAAATTTTTTAATAACCTATGTATGAATTGACTTTGAAACTTAATTCTACAAGATTGAGATTGATCAAGATAAAACATGTTGATAGGAATATAGAAAAAAAAGAATAAGGTATAATTATGTTGTTTTGAATATTTTTTAAAAATCAATTTGTAAAATGTGCCATAAAATGGCATAAGTGAAATTTGAATATGATCATTGATGTGTGTAAAATTGATAGCAAACATTAACAAGTCACTAGTCGTTCAAGTAATAAAGTGAATGAGTAGAGTTATCGTTCCCACGAAAATAGTTAATAACTAAAATTTTATTTTAACCTTATTAATTGATAAATTAAGATGTGAATAAAAAGAAAATAATAAAAATAAAAGAAATGATCACCTAAAGAAATAATGATTTGATTATTAAAGCACCTAATTATCACCATTAAAATGTAATAATTTTTTTTAATTTAGAATTAGTTGAATCAATAACAAAATGAATTATCAAACATTCCCACGAGAATAGTTAATAACTTAGATTTTATTTTAATCTTATTAATTGATAAATTAAGATGTGAATACAAAGAAAATAATAAAAATAAAAGAAATGATCACCTAAAAAAATAATGATTTGATTATTAAAGCACCTAATTATCATCACTAAAATGTAATAAATTTTTTCAATTTAGAATTAGTTGAATCAATAACAAAATGAATTCTCAAAATCAGTTAACCAATGTTTCAAACATTAACTACTATCTTATGAATAATTAGAATAAATCAATCTTTTCAATTTTTAATTTACTTAATTAATCATGAGATGCATTAAAATGAAATTAATATTAAAGGCTTTCTCAAGTCACCTTAATAATTGCATAAGTTAGATCTCTTTCGATTTTCTTAATTGTGACATGTAATAAATAAGATCAGTCCTAGAAATTATTATGAAAATAATCACTTCTTCTTAGATAACAATCAAATTATAAATCATGGAATCGAAGGAAACCATTAAACATAAAATTGCAATGTTAATAAAGATTCAAATTAAACTAATATTAAGAATGACCCAAAACATAAATAAGGTTCGACTAAGATGACCATAATGAAAGAAATAAATCTGAGAATAACATCAGATCTAATGAAAAAAAATTGGAAAAAAAATGAAGAACTCTGACAACCGCTGTGCACGTGCTCTCACGAGTTTCTAGTAGAGCCTCGCTATTGTTCTCGCTCTTCTCCTCTTTGTAATTTTTAAATCTATGCTCGAGTGATGCTTTTCCAGGTCTTTTTTTGTCTCCTTTTATAGGTTTTTTCATCCCCAAAGAATGAAACTAAAATTTTATCCGAAAAGCAAATAAAATTCGCTTCCCAATCGCCCATCAGATCGTCGGCACGGCTGTGCCAATAATCATCACGGTTGTGACAGAGATGATCCTCTGGCGACGCACTCACGACCATTAAGAATTTCAGCACGATCGTGACATAATGATGTCCTGACCCAGAAAAGGTACAGTCATAACACAAAATGTGGCACGACCGTGAAAGTAGTCTTGATGCCTTGGCTTGTAAAGAAACGGTTGCGAGCAACTGAGACACGGCCATGAAGTGTATTTTGTTGCATTTCCATTTTTTCGATCATTTTCTTGTCATCTTTTTTTGTGAAATGAAATTATCCAAATTTAGGTAGAAATCAAATCTTAAAAAAATTATAAAACTAAATTAATTCTTTTCTTTCTTAACCACCAAAGACTTCAAAAATATAGATTAAATAAACTAATTTAATGCATGATTTTCGTACATCAAATACTCCCAAGCTTAATATTTTGTTTGTCCTCAAGAAAATTTCAGATAAGGCACAAGGCTTCATCACAAAATAAATACTTTTCTCCCACTTTACATCACCATAGTATCTATTCTCAATCAATACTCAGTCTTGCATAATTCTTAACCTTTAAACACATCTTTCCTGCATATCTACAACTCAATATCATAAGAGTATCAATATTGAACCACAAGTTTTTAAGGAGCTTATTTTCATATTATTATCATTTGATTCACTTTTTTCAAACTTTTGAAACATACTGAGCATTCAGTGCTCCTCCATTTTGCACAAGATAGTCCATATAATGGACTTTCGACCGATGGATCCTAGAGTAGTTGTCCTTAGATCGTCAGGCAAAAATCTCTACGAGTTTAGTTACTCGGACACACCAAAGTTCCATAGAGTATACATTTAACTTGTTGGGACTTTGTGCTTCTCCATATTGCACAAGGTGATCCATATAACGGACTTTCGATCGCAGATCTCAAGGCAGTTGCCCTTAGATCGTCAGGCAAGAATTCTCAACGGGTCTAGTTACTCGGACACATCAAAGTTAAGAGGGCACTTTATCATTATATTAAGTTTGTCATTTCTAGCATAATTATAAGGTCATGAAAGACTTTATGTTTTCAATAAAGATGCAATTATAATCAATGTTAACATCATAGTAAATAATACTCTAGTAATACCTAATAAAAAGAAACAGTGATTGAATTTCATATATTAGGTGATATTCTGAAAATAAACTTAAAAGACAATAATATAGTAAATAAGGAGAAATGAGATGACACTTAAATTTTTTTCTTTTCTTAAATTTTCATAATTAGATGCATGCTCATGCTAAAGAAAATAAGACAACTGAAAATAGACATGTCATATGAATGCAAAATGGACTAAGTTCCTCCCCCAATCTTGAACTCGACACTGTCTCAGTGTTAGACCCGTACATAGAAAAACTACGAAATAATAATAAAGAATGTGATGAAATGCAAAAGGAGTAGAGATAACCTAATGATTTCTAGATTTTGTTGAGCAATTAAAAATATCATGATCACATTGCTTGGGCAGCTCATGGGCTTCTTTGGCGTGATTTGAACATCTTTCTGCAGTTTCAAAACTGTCATGATTGTGGCATTACATGGGTACAATCGTGACAGAGGCGTTGGCGTCCATACAAGATTGGCACGGCCATGAGAAGTGTAGGCATGGCTATGACCGTGTCCTGTTGAAGCAATCTCTATGAAGCTAAAATTTTAATGTTAACTAATTTAAATTAAAGAATACAATACTCATGCTAATTGATGAAAACTAAGGGGATAAAAGTTTATGAGTGTAGTTTTAAGTTATAGTCGTTAGCTTGACTTTTACTCTTTGGTTACCTTAAGTATCTAGAAGGGACTCAGAATGACCTTTTTTCATCTTACTAATGCTCAAGACATTGTTCCTCCACTTTAAAAAAATTACCTACATCTTCTTGTGAAGTTTGGTACTTGGTCTTCCAATGCATAGAATTTTTTTGTCTGAGGTGATGATTGTGTGTTCCCTTCTACCAATGAATGTTTTGAAGGTACCGGCTGGATAGTTGTTGGGCTTTCTGAAGGCGAATTTCTTCTTCGCACTTGTCCATCTTCCATAATATATTCACTTGTCTTCTTGATCTTCCATTGAATAGTCCATATATTCTGATAATAATTTTTTTGGTCATCTTTTTCCTGAATTAAAATATTTTAAGTGACATGGACAAATAATGGGTGCATAGTTATCCCCAACATTGTCCCTCATGGTATAAGACATTTCATAGGCTAACTCTTCAACTTTCTTCTCCAATGCTTGAAATTTTATCTGCATGATATCAAACTTAATATTAAAATTTGAGGATCGAGAGGAGAATGAGAAATAACTAGTTGTTGATCCTTCAACTGTGATTATAGATTACTAATAAGTTGATCTCATAATGTAAATCTTTTCTCTATAACTCAAATCAATTGGCACAACTTTTTCTCGATATTGAAATTTGACTCTAATGGGTGGATGGAGGAACATTATTTTTCATTTGGATCTTAGCATCCAATTGCTCTGCTTGTCCCAGCAATTTCATATTCTTGAAGTTGAATTTTTTCCTCAGCCGTTGTCATAAACTTCAACATCATGTCTTCAATTGTAGACATTATTCGTACCATGGGAATGAGTAGAATACTGTTATTTGTTATTTGTGATATTTGTGCTTCATGATCTTAAAAAATCATTATTTGTTCTTCTAAATAGTAATCCCATAGTATTTAATTTTGTTGTCATTTTGAATTGTCTTTTGAAAATATTTCATAGTCACACAAGATAAAGAAATATGAAAATATGTGAACTAAAAAGAATATGCGTGAAATTTAACAGAAAATAAAAGCTCTCAAATAACAAGTAAAATATAAATAAAAATTATTAAACATCATCCCAGTAACGGCGCTAAAAATTTGATGCGTATTAAATTGATAACAACGCTAGCAAGTGCATTAGTCGTTCAAGTAATAAAATGAATGAGTAGAGTTATCGTTCCTACGAGATGGTTAATAACTTAGATTTTATTTTAATCTTGTTAATTGAGAAATTAAGAAAATATATTATTTCAGATATGAATAAAAAAATAATAAAAATAAAAGAAATGATCACCTGAAGGAATAATGATTTGATGATTAAGGTACCTAATTATCACCAATAAATGTAATGAATTTTCTCAACTTAGAATTAGTTGAATCAATAACAAAGTGAATTCTCAAAATCAGTTAACCAATATTTCAAACTTTAACTACTATCTTATGAATAATTAGAATAAATCAATCATTTCAGTTCTTAATTTATTTAATTAATCATGAGATGTATTAAAACTGAATTAATATTAAGGGCTTTCTCAAGTCGTCTTAATAATTACATAAATTAGGTCTATTTTGATTTTCCTAATTATGACATGCAATAAATAAGATCAATCATAGAAATTATTATGAAAATAATCACTTCTTATCGGATAGCAATCAAATCATAAATTATGGAATCAAAAGAAAACATTAAATATGAAATTGCAATGCTATTAAAGATTCAAATTAAACTAATATTAAGAAAAACTCAAAACATAAATAGGGTTCGACTAAGATGACCCTAATGAAAGAAATAAATTTGAAAATAACAACATCAAATCTAATGAAAAAGATTAGGAATAGAAAATGAAGAACTCTGATAGCCGCTGTGCACGTGCTCTCACGAGTTTTCAGTAGAGCTTCGCTATTATTCTCGCTCTTCTCCTCTTTGTAGGCTTCAAATCTATGTTCGAGGGATGCTTTTTCAAGTCCTCTTCTGCCTCCTTTTATAGGTTTTATCATCCCTTAAGAAAATAAACTAAAATTTTATTCGAAAAGTGGATGAAATTTGCTTCCTAATCGTATCGGCACAGCCATGATGATTACAACCGTGCCAATAATCATCACGGCCATGACAGAGATGATCCTCTAGCGACGCGCTCACGGCCGTTAAGAATTCCAGCATGGACGTGACATAATGATGTCCTGACCTAAAAGAGGTACGACCGTGACACAAAATGTGGCACGACCATGGCAATGGTCTCGATGCCTTGACTTGTAGAGGAACGATCGTGAGCAATTGAGGCACGGTCGTGACAGTGTATTTTGTTGCATTTCCATGTTTCCAACCATTTTCTTGTCATTTTGATTTTTCGAAATGAAATTATCTAAACTTAGCTAGAAATCAAATCTTAAAGAAATTTTCTAAAACTAAATCAACTCTTTCCTTTTCTTAACCACCAAAGACTTCAAAAATATAAATTAAATAAACTAATTTAATGCATGATTTTTTGTGTATCAATCATCATGAAAACTTTATATATAATATCTATATGAATGATTTGTAATATGAAATTATAAATTACTTATTTTTTATGTATAAATAGTAAATTATGAGTTTTTTTCTTCAATTTTGAAAACATAAAATCTTGATATGATTATACGTGAAAACATTTTGTAGGAAACCTATAAGAGAATAGATGTTCGTAATCTCATTATGATTTTATATATCTATGGAAAACATCTTTAGAAAAATAAAAATACAATAGCACCAAATTGGGTATAAAGGATGGAGAATCATTATAGTGTTGAAAATTAATACATATTTGATAGGATTTAAATTATATGATGATCATTAAATTATATGAATAATTATTAGTGATCTTGAAATCACTATGAAACCTTCAATTATTATTATTGATATGATAACTATTATTAAACCCCAACCATTGTTGTCAAACAACATTCATCGATATAAATTCTACAATCATCAATGATTCTTAATTAATTATTATATATTGAAATTCCTCATATTTAAGTATTGATTTTTGGCTCATCATTATCTATCAGATTTCACTTAGCTAGTATAATTGATTAACTCATCGTTGTGACTCATCGATTGGTGATAAATGATTTCTCATTGTAGATTTTGGTACATACTAGAAATTTAAATAGTTGTGAGAAAAATTATCGAAAGATGTATTGGAGTGATGCATCCTCTAATAATTTATCGATAGCTTTAATTGGGTCATAAGATTCTTCAATCATGAAATGTTGGTTGGAAGTTTAGTGAATGAATAATTGGAGGGGATGCTTTTCTGATCCTCGATCGCGAACTTGAATCGAAATTTCACCATTGCAAATCAATTAGAGAGGAAAAGTCTTATTCACAACCCTCATTGTTGCTCACACTCTGATCGTAATTCTTACAAATGATTGTGATAGTCTTTAACCTATGGATCGTGATAATCGATGGTTGTTCCATCGTGCTCTTTATCTAATGTGTCATCATCAATCGCTTGTCATGATAGACTCGTATAATTATTGAAATTCTACTCATTATTCTTGTTATGCATAAATCTCATCAAATACTTGAAAATTTTCTTACACTTAGTTTTTCACTTATAACCATGGTGCTTATTGTTATTGGAACTTTGTATAAAATTAATCGACGGTAGCAAGACTAGATGAAATAATTAATCTTTCTAAGGAATGTTAAATATGCACATTAGAAAATATTATAGTCGAAAGAATTTTAGTGAACTAATGAAGGATAATATAATAAATGAAGGATTATTGTGGAATGTCAAGAAAAATAAAAGTGATCACAATAGTGAATTCACAAGGACAACATTACCTACGAAAAAAAACAACGAAGGAAAGTTATATCCAATATAGTCCATATGAGATTTTAGAATATATTTGGCCAGTTGTTTATTTGTTAATTCTACCACGAGTCATGATATCTTCAACGTTTCTATGTTTAGATGATACTGATCCATTTCTCTCCATTTGTATGAAACTTCAATCAATTTAAGTACCAGATAATTTGTCTTAAAAAAAATACAATATAAATTATAGAAGTCAAGGAAAAGGAACTTTGAAAATGAAAAGTTTCCTTAGTGTTAGTGCTCTGAGTAAATCATTTAAGAAAAGAGACAACTTGAAAGTGAGAATGATCAAATAAGGAAGATGTATCCATTCTTATTCCCTGAAACAAGTATTTAAATTTCGAGACGAATTTTTTTTAAGAAAGAGAGAATTGTTATGAACGCGCTCTACAAATATTATTTTTATATTTCTAATTAGATATTAAGTTAGTTTAGATGTTTATATAGTTATGTTAGTATGTATAATTAAAATTTGGATTAAAACATAATGATAATTAAAATATCGGTAAGCATTATAAAGAAATCATATAAGATTATTAGGAATAAAATTTAATATTTTAAACATTATAATAAATATGATTAATTAAAATTAATTAGAGGTTAAATATTGATTTGTAACAAATAAAAATGATTGGACTTTCATTTTAGCCAATAGTGTTTCAAGAAGGTAGCTTACCCACTTCTTAGTAATGTATTTTTCTGAACCCCCATATGACATGATAAAAATATGAAAATAATATATAAATTACCTATTCTTACTGCCTGTTAGCTGAAAAATTGCCAGGATGAAATCCTGATTGGAATGGTCAGAAGATATTCGCCAAGATCGTTTATTTAAGGTGAATTCCGTAATCCCAAACTGACCTTCAACTTCACGTGATCATTATTTCATAGTTCGTTTTCTATACATTCTGACATGGTTTTCAACGTTAGATTTCCATGATCAAAAGAATCACCTCAAAAGGACTTTAACGGAGAAAGTAAACCAGATCCATAGGTCGCTCACTCTATTATGAGTATGTCCACCTTGTAAATTAGAGCATGATTAGGATAAATTGAAATAGGGATTTTAATTTAGATATGTTATATTGGACTTTATAGTGACTCGTTGAGAAGTGAAATCATTCACTTCAGACTTGTATATAGGGAGAAATTATTTTTTCATCCTGTATAAGTTCGTCTAACTAGTTTCATAACATGGACGAACCCAAGTCGATTGACTATATATATTGCAAGACTATACAAGGAATTAAATTTTATAATTTTTATTCCTAAATATTATTGAAGTATAGGTTTTAGAGAAATTAGGATCTCGTTAAATGGACAAGTATTGAAAAAAAAATACTCATAATGAATAAATTACGTCAAATATCCTCCAACCTTTCGTTATCCTCAAACTTCATTTTGTAATAAGATTTTCTTCCATCTTTTCACTTGTTTCACCGACTACCGTTTTTACTTGCAATAGGTTGTTTCCCGATTGATCTGTCGACGTGGCATCCATGTGATGATTTTCTCTCTTCTCCATGCAGGTAGCCATCCTACATGACATTTCTCTCTCTTCCACTTGTCTAATACATGTTAAAATAATAATAAAGTTTTTTTTAAAAAATGAGGGGTTGCACCTCCTCTCCTGATGGTGAAGGAGCACCTACCCTCCCCCTTTCTTCTCTAGAGCCGGAGAAGAGAGGAGGTACCCACCCTTTTAGCGCGTGCAAAAAAGGAGGGGGCGGCACCCCCCCTCCCCCCTGACGTTGCCGATGTGCGAAAGTGGGAAGGGCCATCCCTCTTTCTTGTTGCGCGTCGATGAAGTGAGAAGGGGGGGGGGGGGGGGCGAGGAGAGGGCGCCCCTCCATGTCACACACCGGCAAAGCGAGAAGGGGGGTGGGTGGGGGCGCCTCCCCTTTGACATCACATGCCAATGACACGAGAAGGGTGCATCATCCCCCCTCTCTTCTCCATCGTCGAAGAGGAGAAGGGGAAGGGGCGGCGTCTCCTACTCTGCGTGCGCGGGGAGGGCTCCCGCCTCCCCCCCTGAAGGGAGGCGGGGAGGGGGCCGCCCACTTTCCTCTCTCTTCTTCGTTGTTAAAGAGGAGAGGGGTGGGGGTGGGCACCTCCTTTTCTCCCTCTTATTATCGACGCTCAAAGAGGAGGTGGTTTTTTTATTTTTAAAATTATATATTTTTTTATTTTTTAATAGTTTGTGGACGTGGAGGGCAGTTTGCGTGGTGGTGCTACGTCAAACGATTGGCTGCATGGCGGAGATAGAATGATGCCACATCATCTGGGGACAGGAAATGAGCGACCAACGGTGAAAAGGCATTCCGTGAAATGAGTTAAAAGTTGGAGGACAATTTTGTTACAAAGTAAAGTTAGAGGATAACGTTGGAAAAACGTCAAAGTTGGAGGATATTTGGTAAAAAATTTCCCACTTTCAATGTCATATAATCTTCCAGAATTCAAATTCTAGGTCAAATTGCCTATACTTTTATAAATTACTCACTAAAAATTAGCTCATGATATTTATTTATGAATTATTTATTAGTAGACACTTAGTTTGAAATTTTGAGACAACATCAAGTCAAGTTTGAAAAATTAAGTAGTTTCAAGTATGAAATAGCATATGAATATAAACACTAGAAACTAGACATTAATATCATAAGAGATTATATGCATTTTAAGATGAACAAGTATTCATGCATTGTGAACGTGCATTATTATTATTAATGATTGAAAAGAGAAATAGCACTATTACTTATAGGAAACCATCAAATTACAAGTGAAAGGATAAAAATCTAATAAACTTTCTTGAAAGGATAAAATATATGGCGAATGGGTAAATTTACAACATAGAAAGATGATATATCTTACTTTTTTATTTGGTATTATTTCAAGTAAGGATTATTATTATAATAATTATTATTATTGAAATATATCTTGAAATATTTATGATATATTTACAGAATTTCATATGAGATGAAGTAAATTTTTACATGAAGATGTTTTTGGGGAATGAGAAGTTAAAATAAATTTTACTTGATATGATATGTGACTGTGACATGTATATTTTAGATATTGTTAAACTTCATGTGTTCATTGTTTATGATGATTAGAAAAGATATATGATGCTTTTGGAGTATATATCGGGTGTCTTTACCCTTTAAGGGTTGCTTTGTGTGCATGTATTGACTTATATTATGAGCTGCGTATTCGAGAATCATGATTGTGAAGCTCTGTTTAATTGTATGATATATGATCATGGAAGGATACGTAATGACCGATGAACTGTCATGCGTATATGAGACTCATGATTGTTGAAGTTATGCTTAATTGTATGACACATGATCATGGAGGTATACATATTGAACTATGAAATTCTCTGCATATTCGATAGTCATGATTATAAAGTTCTACTTAATTGTATGACACAATCAATTGAGGAATACGTATTGACTCATGTTGAGTATGTGCAATGACGCAGTGCGAAGTTTAATTATGGATATGATGATATCTTGAGTTACTTTTATTTTATGTGAATGTTCATATAATTTGACAACTTATGATTTATGTGTTATGCTTTAAATATTTTTTCATATGAAAAAATATGGTTATTTAAAAGTTGTATGCACTTATATTGTTCTCATATGTCTTACTTTTATTCCACTCATTGATAAAATGATTGTTGCTCACATTGGTTGAATTTTTTGAGATAATTCTTTAGTTAAGTCGATTCGAAGCTCGCTTTTAATACATATAGAAAAGGTCGAACTGTTGGAGTACTTTAATTTTTCATTCAGTTTTTATTTTTGAAAGCATGGATGTTTTATATAAACATAGGAGTTGAAATAAATGATAATAAAAATAACTTGTGAGGTGATATAACATTTAATATTTAGAGTACTATAAGTTGGGTAGCATGTGAAATTAAAGTGATGATATTATGCGAATAACATTGTTTATATCTTCTTATTAATCTTTGATGAATACAATTGTATTTATTATTGGTATCAATAAGTAACATCATTTTAAATAAGGAAGTAGTTTTTGTCTAATTTATTTTAAAATAGTTAAATAAGAATAAGAGTTATAATAATTATGATTTGGATTTAATCATCGAGTTGGTTGTGACAATGGTCATATTCAAATTCCTCAATCTCTTTTAAACAATCATAATTAATATTAAATAGAACTTTATCTTATTTTATTAATATTCTTGAATTTTAAGATACTATTTTAATTTCTGAATATTTTTTAATATAAAACTCTAAATGTAGGAATCCTTTACAAATTTGGATTCAAATTTAAATCCCTATTCTTAATATAATCATAACTCATAATTCAATTAGAATTTACCTTTTCTTTTTCCTTCCTATCTGTATGTAATCATGGTTTTATTGCCTTTCAAACTTTAATTGTCCTTATAAATCTTAATTTTTTAACCATATGAAGGCACTAGATCATGGTCCATTGTACATTCCAAGTTCAACTCTTTATTGTCAAAAGGTACGATTATTTGATCATATCAACTAGGATTATATTCTTTTTTCCACACTATACTTGGAAATAACTTTGGACCAATCACTTCGAAGGCCTGTTTGGTTCAAAATTCATTAAGGGGAAGGAAATGTAAAGAGTGGGAAGGGAAGTGATGGGAAGGGAATGTAGGAGAATGAAGGTGAATGATTACCCTTGTTTGGTTGATATCATTAAAGGGAAGGGAAGGGAAGGGAATGAATGTTAAGTGATTAATTTATTTAGACGATTTTATCTTTTTCATATATAATTGTATGTTTAATTTATTTGGTCAAAATTGAAAACACATACTAAATATGTCTTTCCCCTCCTTTCCACCCCGATTTGAAGGGGAAAGAAAAATGAAACATTGGAGGAGAATGGAGGGTAAAGGAGGGGTCTTTCCCCTCTAACTTAAACTCAACCAAATGAGAGGAATGGATTCTCCTCCTTTCCCTTCCCACTTTTTACCGTCCTTTCACCCCCAACCAAACAGACCCTAAAAGAAAAATGGTTGATAACTCAAAATGGTCAACTCTAAATTTGATTAGTGAAATTCGGAAAATAAAAAGTTATTTAAAGTCGTAGTAAAAGTTATAAATATTGTGAAATTTTTAATTGGAATGTTTAATTTCTTTCATTGTCTTGTTAGTGATATACTTATGAGTTTTTCTAAAAAAATTATATCACAATTCAAATATGTCATCTTTCATTTCATCTCATTATACTATTATTCTATCTTAATTTTATGATTTACATCCTCTGATATTTAAACTTGTTATCTTTCATTTTCATTCTACTTTACTATTTACGTTATATTTTAGGAAACCAAGATAATTAAAATTCCACTCTAGTAAAATTTTTAGATCGTTAGCAAAAATAATCTCAATGTTGCCCAAATGAAGGACCATTTATGGATCATGATTGATTGTACCGTGGCGAAACTTAATATTTCTTTTACATTATCATTATCCTCTAGAATCTCGAGCAAATTCTCTTGCCAAAATTAATTTCCTTTTATGCATCCCTCTCATGGCAACAAATTAAATATGATCAAATAGTCCAATTCTTTATTATGATTTCATTTATTACAATGCCTTTCATGAATGGATACTAAGAATAACTCAATATTTGGCTTCTCTCTCTCTATACGTAGTATGCAACCAATTTTTGTACAACCAATATGCAACCAACAAATCAGGATCGTTAGATCATGACTGTATGGTTGAGATCCATCCTCTATTGAATTTAATATTAAGTTATGAAATTTAATCTCAACCATGTAATCATCATTAACGGTTCAAATTTATTTGATGCATATTGGTTGTACAACTTTTAGTTGCATATTACTTAAAACCCCTCCCCCCTATATATATGTATGAAGAATATTAGGGTGCATACACAGTTAGATGCATATATATGCATACACTCAATCACATCCATTAGATCAAAACTATTTTAATTATAATGGCTGAGATTTAATCATCAGTTATATTAATTTAATAAAAATTCTGGTTCAAAAAAAAAATGGCTCATCCACCTCGTGGTGATCTCCCTCTGCCGATCTCCAACCACCGATCGCCGCCACGCCGACAACAGTGAGTGCCGGCGAGGTCGCAAAGGGGGTCGACGCCCCCCTTTCTGCTACCACGCTGGCGAGTGGCGAGCGAGAAAGGGGGGCGTCGGCTCCCCTTTGCGACCTCACCGGGGGCCGACGCCCCCCTTTTTGCTGCTGTGCCAGCGAGAGGCGAGCACGAAAGGGGGCGTCGTCCCCCTCTGCGACCTCGCCGGCGAGGTCGTAGAGGGGGGCCAACGCCCCCCTTTCTGCTGCCGCGCCGGCGAGTGGCGAGCGGCGAGCGCAAAAGGGGGGCGTCGGCCCCCCTCCGGCGAGGTCGCATAGGGGGGCCGACGCCCCCTTTTTGCTTGGATCAAATGAAAAGAAAATTGAAAAGAAAATTATCTTGGATCAAATGAAAAGAAAATTGATTTCTTTGAAGCAAACACAATAACATGTTTATTTTTTCATCCCATGTTATTTCTTTTCCTCAATTACCTTCTCTACTCATTTCCTATTTTCTCCCATTATTGTGCAATGGCGGATCATACTCTTTCACTCCCTCTCCCTCCCTCCCTCCCTCCTCTTCCTCTTTCTACTTTGGGCATTGGTACAAGATAATATTGTGCATGAATGCTTGGGGCATTTTATTCATGTATCGAAATGCATTGTTGATGCAAGAAGACGCACATAATATCGAAATGCATTTTACTTCATGACAAGAAAGTTTAGGATCTGATGGGAGAAATTAGGAATATGCCATGAGATATGAGAAGTGCCCCTAGATATGACAATTCTAACCTTGGATAGATAAGTTACTATAATAATTTTAAAATTTATTATTTTAATCACCACGGTAGTAAGCGCACAACTACCATTGTAATTTTCTATCCACAAGGAAGAAGTTAATAAATATCACTAAACATGAGCTAGTTTCGAAAATGTCTAAATTTATTGGAAATAAAATTTGGATTTTTTTAAAATCTAAGCTAAGGATTAAGTTGCAGAAAAAGTAAAATGTATTGACTTTGAGGGTTTTCAAAATTTTGATAGAAATTAAATCTACATTAGGAAAAACATTAAATGACATTATATGGAACGTTTTGGGACAGCTAGCATTAATCTTTTAATTCAAAAGTTGAAACTTAGCTTTGAATCCAACTAGGGTGAACAAAATCGGGTTCGGATCGAGTTTTGGCTGACCCAGTTTGGACTCGATTAGCCCTAAGTTTTTTAAAAAGCATCCCTGCCTCAAATTCGGTCGTAGTCGAATTGGGACAACAATCGAGACATTCTCAATTATCCCGGTTCAATCATAATTAATAAAAAATTTAAATATAATATTAGAAATATTTGATACTATTATTTAAATATAATAATTAACCATTAAAATCCATATATAATAATATAATATGTTGTATGTTTAATATATATATATATATATATAGTAATAATAATAGACTATAAATTTCAAATTAAATAGATGCAATATAATGTTTTAAAATAATTTTATATATTAATATAATATATGATATCGGGTCGGGATACAATATGAGTTTTTATAATTCGGACCTCGTCTCAACCCAAGCCGAGTTCCAAAGAATGAGATTCGGTCCAGCCCATTAGGTAATCAGGCCGAGAAAAATTCAAAAATTTTGGACTGTACATGCCGAGATGACCGGGTCGTCCTGACCCGTGCTCACCCCTGAATCCAACTAACTATGGGAAATTGTATTTTCATAGCAATTGTCGTGGCTTGGTATTTGATAATCTAACAACATTATTATACAATCTTAAAGAGAAATTCAAGTCAGTCTCATGATTAGGACAACCCCTGCGTCGAGTGCTCATCATGGCACTCTCAACTCCCAATGACGGGTCATCTTAGAAAAGGGAATAAGAATTATGTGGAGAAACAAATGACCCATATATATCGGCCACCGTTGGATTGTGATATGAAAGTTCACAAATAGACACTTATTTGAATATATTTTGATGATACTTATTTGTGAACCGCCAGATTACGATCCAATAGGGGATTTTATATATATATATATATATATGGGTCTACCCCATAGTCCTTATCCCCCTCAACAAATTATCCAAAAACTTGTCATTATGAAATATTTACACCTTTAAGTTCCTTCAACAATATTATCATGATCTCGGATTATTGTTGCAACAATAATAAAAAGAATCACAATTAAATAGTATTTTAAAGGAAGAGAAAATCCAATAATCAAACTTGAGTCTTAAGTTCACATCAATAATCATGAAAATCATATAAAATAAATGAAGTATTCAATACATCCATAAACATTTGTGACCCTATCTGGGTAGTTTAACTACTAAGTTACACATAAGATAATATGAAATCCAAGAGCATTAACTTCTTGTCGAATATCTTAGAATAAGAAATCTAAACAATGTCACTAAAATGAGTAGAAAATATAAAATGTAGTCTCGATGCTTCAACTAGCTTTCAGTCCAGAAATAGGTTGCGTTTGGGACAGCTGGTTAGAAAAGCAAATGTGGAGAAAAGCTATTGTGGCCCAAAGGTGGAGTGAACTATCTATGACAAAAAGCAAAAAAAATTGCTCTGGCATGTAGAAATTTTTGGCAAAAAGCAATAATAGTGTTTTTACCAAATGTCAAGTAGAAAAAAGCAAGTGATATTTCTTGAAAAGTAATTTTCGCACAGGTCTCCCAAACACAGCCATAGTGTGCTTGGAATTATAGAATCGAAGTTTTGCAAATTTGGGATATCTTGGAGGAGACATGTCGACGGTAGTGTTTGGATTATAGAATCGAAGTTCTGCAAAGTTCTTGGAACATAATGATTTGATGTTGAAGTTCTCATCGATTGTTTGGCCACAAATTGTCGACAGTGAGAACTTTAAAAGTTGACATGACATAAAAATTCGAACTGTCGCGTGAGTTAGGAGGTAAGTTCAGACTCGTGATAGGAACTTGTAAAGTTCTTGCATTTTGCGAGAACTTTTTTGCTGGAACTTCGTCTGTTGATCGAACATAAATTTCTATAGGCCCCACAAATTTTTGCGCGCATGTTTGGCTGAACTTTGTGAAGTTCTGCCTAAAGTTCTCAAAACAAACAGAGCCTGATATCCCAAATTTGTAGTTCGCTTCTCTTATATTCTTTTTTTTTACGCTGTGTTTGGCTAGAATAAAAAGTCAAAACTTAATTAAATTTTGCTAAACAATATGCAAAATTCTGGAGGGACCATCGGGATTTTAGTTCTAGTCAAACTTATTTGTTTTGATAAGTTCCGCACAAAAGTGCTAACTTGAGGCCAGAACTTGCAAGTTCTATTTTTCACACGCGTCTAATCAAATAACAAGTTCTTATTCGGCTGGATCTGTCATCCAAACATGATTCCAGAACAAACAAGTCACATCACAAATTTCTTGAAACTTAATAGAACTAATGTTCACGTATCCAAACATTGCCTTAAAATTTCACACCTTTTCTTCTCAATCGACACATGTCTCCGCATTCTTTATCTTAGAAAGCTTCTTTTAGGATGTAGAAAAATGTAGCGACAATGTGTTTAGTTTATATTTTTCTTGTCTATCTTCTAGTGCACATTCCACATGGAGGCAAATTTTGTCTATCGGCCCTAGAATCACTCTTTTATAATTTTTGTCTCAAAATAACAAAAATTATCACCAGGACTTAATTTCTCCAATTCCCAACAAATTCAGAATTCTCATGATTATATATTTTGCCCCATATTTTATTGCATAAAGCAATCTTAATTTAGGAATTTTTGCACAATAAACAACAATTTGAGATAAACAATGATTGAAAATATGTAGGAATTTATAAAATCATGTAAACCATATTTAAAATATACAATAATGTAAATAAATATATAAATCTATAGTCAAATGTCTAATTTCTCATACTAAAATACATATAATATTTTTATCATCTGGAATCTGCCCCTACCCACATATGTGGTTCAATAGAAAGGATCACATTGTGTCTCCCTCTAATTCTCCCCCTCTATTTCCCCCTTTCTTCAACACTTATCATAATTAAATTGTATCAATTGTGTTAGACCCAAGGGTCAAATAATTTGGCTATCATTTATAGCTTTGTATAAGCCAAAATTCTAACCATCCATCAAGCCCTACTTTCTCTCTCCCTCACTTGTTCTCATCTACCCTCATTCTTTTTCTTAATTCTCTTTCATCTCTCCTCCATCTCTCTTGCATGTGATCTCTTTAGTTTTTGCTCTTTTCCATCCTTTGTCTCTCTCTCCCTCATATGTTCATTTGGCCTACTCACAAATAGGGATGAGTAAAATCAAGTTCAAAATCGAGTCACAGTCATCTTAGTCCTTGACCAAATTCTGGTCAAGTCCAAAGAATTTGGACTTGGTCCTGGAAACAGTTCTAGTTGGGTTCGAGACTAGGTCATATCGAATTGATCAAGAATTAAATGAGAATGATCTAGTTGTTCAAATTTAATTTAATTTTAATATAAAAATATTTTAAATAAACTAAAAAATGTAAATACATTAACTATAATTAATTTAAAAGCACTTATTTTATTATCAATAAAATTGTTTGATAAATCTATTTAAAGAAAGTTATAATATAATACATACTTAATATATTACATCATTATAATATTAAATAATTGGGTCGAAAATGAATTCAAGTTGTTTAAATCAGGTCTTAGTCTTGACCCTAAATAGGTCAATTTTTTTACAATCGGAGCAGATCCAAACTTGGATATATTTCGGGTCGAGAATATTTTTTAAAAATTAGATTGAGTCAACAATCAGGCCGGCTCTACTCATGCTCACCCCTACTCAAAAGCTCTACTCTCGTGAATAAAGCTCGTAGGTGGAGGGTGCCTCATGGGCTTTCTTTGCATTAGGCAAGTGACCTATGGTGTGTCAATAACACAAAATCTAGTTCTTAGGATTCAATGGAGAGTTTCACCGGAATTTGTTTAGAAGTTTTTAGTTGGAATTCGTATAATCGGTCTTTTCATAAGAAGTTTAATTTTATCATTAATAATAATAATAATAATAATAATAATCGTCATCATCATCATCATCATCATCATCGTTGACTTCATAAGAACTTTGTACTAACAAAAGCATTTTTAAAATTACATAATGGGTTAAAAATAGGGCTTTATGTCAATTAGTTATAATTTGTGTTTTTTAATAGTTACTATTCATTACCATTTGTTTGAATTGCGACTACCTAGGATGCCCTGATAGGTGAGTTCGTGTAACACCCACGATAAACATAACAAAAAAATAGAATATTTGGTTGGGATTTAAAATATATCATAAATATTATATTTTATTAAAAGTTACAACAAACACTTTATCTTTTAACTCTCTATGTAATACCCATAAAATTCATCCTCCCACTACATGGTAATTGGACTTCTCTTGGACCGGTGTTAACTATTATTTACCTCTACCCATTGGGTAATAAACTAACAATAAAACCATGCATTACTAATTAATATCATAAGAGTGTGAAAGCTAACATATTTTCCAAATGGTCCTCCTATAATAAACTATGTGACTATCTCATGTGCAATGCCTCCATCCTTGCATGTTCAGTTATCTGTGGGATTCAAACATAGAGACATAGATTTCATATGTGAGTATAAAAATACTCAGTACATAAGATAATACAAAGTATAAGAAAATTTAATAAAAATAGACATATAATTATTCTATCAATTCTATTCTTTCTCTTTCTCTTTCTTGTTCTCTTCTCTTCTATTTTTCTCTGTTCTTTATTTTAATAAATTCCTAGAAAATTTATATGTGTTGTTCTAATACGAACTCGACTTCTTTTATTATGAACATTTACAACACTTTCATGTGGAATCAAGATGGATCGAAGTAGGACCAAAAGTAGGATAATTATGTGTCACACCTCACTCCGTGACTTTTGTTATTTGTCAATACATACAAAAGATGCATATATATTCATCAAAGTTAAATAAACAGTTATAAGACATATCATTTACATTTTATCATTATAATTTTCTTCACTAACCACCTCACATATAACACCCTACAAGATCACGTTTTATACAACTTTATAAAAAGTTTCTCACAAACTTAATTACAAACATCTAAGATTATTTATTACATGCATGTTTCAAAAGCAAAAGTGAAGGGAAAAATAAAATTGCTTAAACGGCTTGACCTCTTCAGTTTTGTTATGAGTGAATTCGACTCGAGAACTTACGAGTATCTGAAAAATAGGTACTGCGAGCAACAATCATTTGTTCAGTGAGTGAAATAAAAATGCAAAATGGGGGAACAATATGAGTACATATGACATTTAAATAATCAGATTCTCCATGTGAGAAAATATTTAAAGCATAACTCATATAAAATAAGTTGCCAAATCATATGAACTTTTACATAAATAAAAGTAATCCAATATATCATCATATTCATAATTAAACTTTACACATGTGTTATTGCACATACTCATCATGGGTCAATACGCTTTCCTCTATGATCATGTGTCACTAGGATACGCAGAGCAAATCATGGGTCAATATATATCCCTTCATGATTGTGTGTCATACAATTAAGTAGAGCTTCATAATCAACGGTCTCGAATTCGTAGAGCAAATCATGGATCAATACGTATTCCTCCATAATTATGTGTCATACAGTTAAGCAGAGCTTCACAATCAAGAGTCTCGGATGCGCATAATAAATCATGGTCCATACATGCACGCAGAACATTTTCAAAGGGCAAAAACACCTGATATACGTTCCAAAAGCTTCATGTATATCGAATACAATCCCAAAGACCTTTTTCATGGAGTTTAACAATATCAAAATACACATGTCATAATTACATATCATTATCAAGTAAAACTTATTTTAACTTCACAAGTATTGTTCTCTGAAAATATTTTCGTATAAGAGGTTACTCCATCTCATATAAAATTATTGAAACATATCATAAATACTTTTCATAGTTCAAGATATGTTGCAATAATAATAATAATAGTAATAATCTTTGCTTGAGATAATATCATAAATAAAAGAACTAACATATAACATTTTGCTATGTTGTAAAATTATCCACTCACCTTGATACTTTATCCTTTCAAGGAGGTTCATTATATTTTCTTCCTTTTACTTGTACCTTGATGTTTTCCTGCAAGTAATAACGCCTTTTTACTTTTCAATTACTAATAAAGTAATATGCAATGCATACTCATGATGCATGAATCTTTATGCACCTTAAAACTCATATAATATATTCTGGTACTAATATCTAACTTCAAATATTTATATTTATATACTACTTCACACTTGGAACTTCTGAATCTTCCATAGCTTAATTAGGTGTTGTCTTAGGATTCTAGACTGAGTGCGTGTCAATAAATAATTCATAACTTCTTAATCATAACTGCAAGTCTTATTATTCTGGGTAAATTAGAAATTAGACTTACTAAGGTTTCAAAATCTCAAATATCATTAACTAATTCCAAGCGAGTAAGTCATATAATTCAAGGCAATCTGATCTAGGGTTTGTAGTCTGGCAGACTGTGTATCACTGAATGATTAATTTATACATTTCTTCATACTTAACTATTTAACTAGACCATAATTTTCTTGAAAACTAGACTTCCTTATTATGTAGTCATAAAAATTAGATAATTTAACCCCTTGTACAACCCTATAACAAAAATAGTCAATTTGGGTTGCAATTTGTCAATATTCTGGAACCTGACAGAAGAATCATTATGAAATGAAAAATTCATTTCTCCCACGATACATGTCCAAATAGGATGATTCCATCTCTCATCAAACCCTTAAAATGTCTAATTAATCATGTACACATTTCAAACCCTAATTCACTCTATTCTAACGGTGCCCTAATTTACAAATTGAACATATATCCGACTCTGGATAGGATGAGTGACAAACGAATTTAAGTTCATAACTTTCTCTATAAAATTCCTTCCTGAGTGATTCTTGAGACAAATAGAAAGCTAACGTTTAAAGGATGGAACATGCAAAACTTAGGAATTTATGAACAACGGACCATGAAGATAAGAGCATACGAAGTAGATGGTCAGATTCGGATCTAGGGATTCACCTTAAACAATCGACGTTTCAGAATTTCTTCCATCCGTTCCAGTAGGAATTTCATCTTGCAAAATTTTCTTCTATGCAAAGATAAATTATTTAATTTATATATTTTTTCAGATTTTTAACATGTAATATGGTGGTTTGGAAAAATCATTTTCTAAGTAGTCGGTGAGCTGTTGGCTTTAGCTGCTTGAAACCCTATTCGTTGAAATAAATGTTCAATCATATTATTTTTTTGTTAAAAATTAGTGTTAAACCTCTAATTAATCTTTGTTAATTATAATTAAACATGTTTATTATAATATTTACAAATATTAAAATTTATTCCTAATAATATTATATAATTACTTTATAACGCTTATCGATAATTTAATTATCATTATGTTTTAATCCAAAAGTTAATTGCTACATGCAACCATGACTATATAAACATCTATACTAACTTAATATGCTAATTAGATGCATGATTAGATGTTTGTAGAGCATGTCCGTGACATTATGGGCTCAATAAAGAGAGATTGTTTTGCATTAATCTGATGAGTGATGGGACTATTAATATCCATCTTCAATTTTCTATGTGAGGCTATTAATACACACTTTCAATTTTTTTCATTTCATTTCATTATATTAAAACCAGTGCCAATGAAGTCCCAATTTACATTTTTTATCTGCTAACCTAATTAGCATCTTTACTTTTCTCCATTTATCATTATACATTTAGGGTAAATTAGTACAAATTACCCAAAGTAACATCCTACTCTGAAAGAGGAAAATTCGGGCCGGTTAGGGCTGAACCCGAGTAAGGTTTGGTTGAACCTGGGTCGTGTTTGGTTGAACTTGGGCCATATTTGGTTGTGGTAATCTATTCTACCTTTGGCATAACCCTAGCTGGTTCTGAGGGTGGCTCAGGGCAAGTTTGCTGATGTCATCATACAAGACGGTGACATGGAACTACCCAAGCATAGTGTGAATACAAGTTGACCCAAGTTTCTGGAGGTCAAGTAAAAGATCGAAACATGGCAATGTGAAACCGGGTCAGGTCGCCGAGAGCCCATGTCGGGTTTCATCTGAGCCTAGGTTAGATTCAGAGAATCGCCACGTCGAGTTTCCATCCTTCAGAAGAATGCGTGTTGGGTTCCAACTGCTAGAATTCTAGTGCTATTTTTTTATACTTTGACATACTATAACTTTCTATACACTACTCCTTTCAGCACAATAACTATATAAAACTATTCATGCATTATAGGAGAACATAGACCAATCCTAATTCATCCATAATCTTATCCATTTCATTAAAAAATTATATCTAAAAGTGAGTATGAAATTTCACATACATTATGGGTTTTTGGCTACCTCAAACCCATGACTTGAAGAGGAATTTTCGACGAGGTCCGACAACTTTCGACCATGAGACTGGCATCTTTTGACAAAACTTTGCACCATGAAGAGATTGTCGGGTCGAGCAGCCGCACACGTGCAACGTAAAGAGAGTTCTAAGGTTCTAAAGTTGGTGGGAAAACATAGTTTTTTGGATAAGAGGTCTAGTGTTAGGGAAAATGGGTCTATTTATAGGGAATCAAAATAATTATGAGATAATTATCTAATAACCCAAAATTGAATAATAACCCACCTCTAATCAACTTTTGAATCATATCCTTAACTTTCATTTATCCTTTAAGTAAAAAAACTTTCTCTTTCCTTCTTTTCCTTTCTTTCCTTCAATTCAAGTTCTATTTTTTTCCAATTTCTTTTATTCTTTAATTTAAAAAGGATTTTAAGAATTTAAATAAATAAATAAATATTTAGTTTATCTATTTATTTAAATAAAAAATTCTTGGGTTGTTACACTCTATCCTCTGTAACTACTTATTGTTTCTCCCTACATAACTCTCATTTCCCCCATAGCTGCGTGCCCTCCCAGGAGATCTAGAGCATGAAAATGTTGCTCCAAGTCATGATGGACACAATGATAGACAAATAATTACCATTGTTATGCCTCTTTACGTGTTGTTTTCCTTCTTGTTATCATCCGCATTTTGTCATCATTTGTCCTCATCCAACGAGATCAACAGGACACAAGAGCGGGTACAAATTACCTTTGAGACTTGGGAACCTTCAGGGATTGCCGACAAGGGAGAAGGATGAAGAGAAGTTCGAACGGGAGAGGATTCATGCAGAGCACATGAGAGGTAGGAGAATCATTGGATATAATAATATAGTTGAATATTTTTAGGTTTAAATAAAGTCATATTATCACTTATTATTATCCATGACTCGCACAATATGATGACTCAGATTTGAAGAGGTTTATTTTGGCGAAACACCCCTAAAAATTGATTATCCACCACTACAGTTTTACCAAAATTATAGATCTTGAGTCATGTTTCATATAGCCTGAATTTGGTGTACACAGATCGGGCAAAATGGCGAGGAATCTGGGCTAAGTTTCATGTCGCCTGACCAACATTTCCCCATAGATCTACCACCCATGCTAGAGTTTGGACTGGGCTGCCGATGATCTGAGCTGTGCCTTTTGCATGTCGACATGACCGTCATCACAAGAAAACACATCATTAGAGAAGAAAATTTTGGTCATTAATATTTAAATTCCGATCATTATTAGTCATTAGCGACCAACATTTCTCATCGTCACCTGTCGTTATGGATGCCACCGTTAAAAGTCAATAACGTCGGCTTAAAGGTTTCAGCCGTTAAAAGTCATCAACGATTAGAAATAATCCGATCGTTAAAACTATATAAGGACCATTTAGTTGGTCATCGAATATATTAATGACTACATATATCTTTGTCATTGGTAATTTTCAACGGCTAATAATTCTGACGTTAAAAGTAAACGATCAGAAATAATAATCCTGACGTTAAAAGTCATCAACGATAAAAAATAATCCGGTCATTAAAAATATATAAGGATCATTTAGTTAGTCGTCGAATACATTAATGACTAGGAATATTTTTATCGCTAATCTTCAACGGCTAGTAATCTCGTCATTATTGATCATCCATGACAAAAAATAATTCGATCGTTAAAACCAATGTTATCACGACATGACCGGACCGGCCGGTCCGACTAGTCGAACCATCGCCCAGTCACTAAAATGTCCTGAATCACCCCTATCGGAGTGAAGATTGGACCATTTTGAATCATTTCAAACCGGTCAAGAACCGATCAAAATCGAATAGAATTGGCCAAAATCGGTCTGAGCGAATCAGTTAAGTTAAAAATTTTATTTTTAAATCAAAATTTGTGTCGGTCCATTGTCTACTTCTAAGGCCCATTTTATAAAGAATGTGTTGCTTTCACTTTCTTAATTTCTTCAATGTGGGACTATTCACTTGTACATATGTTTCTTTTATTCTACTTATTTAATAACTTAAATTTGTCTTTACTTTTTATATTATAGTATAACTTTCTATAATATTTTTTTTAACAATTCATTGTTTTCTATTTATTTAATTTATGAATGTCAAACAATTTTATATACATATTTTTTATTTTTTCCCCTCATTTTATGGCATTTAAATTTATAAAACACTAATAATTTGGGTTTTTCTATTCAATTCTATAAACATTTGGGAGAAATTCTATTAGATTTTATAACGATTTTTTTTCTTTCTATCGAATTTTATCACATGTAATTAAGTTAACTAAATGCATAAACTAATTTATTTTTAAAATTAATGTTGCCTGAGAAACTAGTGCAGGGAAATGTTTAGTTCCCGTCAAATAAAATATTAATTGTATGCCTACTTGATCTTAATTTATAAATAATTAATGATGATAAAATTTAATGGTCATTAATAATCATTTTTAACGATCGGAATTCACTTTTTTAGATGAGCAATTTTTTCTTTCGCTAATAATGTGTTTAATAATGTCCATATTTTTTCTTTGCCACTATTGACTATTTTTAATGACCATTTTTTGTCTCGACATTAATAGTTGGTCGTTAAAGATCCCTTTTCTTGTAGTGCGTCTAAAACCTAGGTCAAGTCCCATAAAACCTTGATTGCATTCTTATAAAAAATAAATTTAATGAAATATTGGGCTGAGTTTCGGTCACACTGAGGCCGATAGACTCTTATAATCAACGGGCCCTAGTCCAATCATAGAAAAAGGATATTTTATATTTTATTATTAGGCTTTATTGATGGTCTATGATGACTCACAACATTTCCATTGTATAGTGATCTTGGAAAATATGAGAACTTAATTAATTAATTAAGAATAAAATACTTATGTTAAGGATTGAAGAAAGATTATTACATAGCATCACATTATTGAGGTATGGGTTCAAACATGTCTCCATTATAGATTTCTCCTCACCGTATGATGAAAGAGATTATCCTCTCTTATGAGAAGATATTTTCATGGTGTGCACAACCATAGGCTACTCATGAAGTACATGACACTCACTGTAATCAAATTTTCATCGCATATAATGACTATAATTGAATAGATGAGTTATTGATTCCTAGAGTTAAAATATAAGATGCATTACATTGATTTTTGTTCAAAGTATAACATCGTTATGTCCTATTGATCCTTATTGATGTTATCATAGATTGTGATTATACTTATTACTATTGATCTTGTCACTAACCTCCTCTTGATTGATAATCTAAAGTATTATACATTGCTCTCTACATTGAATTCATGCTTCTTTATTATTAATTATCTATCCATTAATTTATTATTCACCTATTGGACTATGACACTCATTGGTTATTGGTTTTCTTGCATAGGTAATCAATGTGTAGCACACTGAAAGATGAAATAAAATGACTGACATTGTTCGTGATGATGATGTGCAATGGAGTGATCGTTCTTGTCATTAGTTGTTCCTTTCCTTAGATATATGAAATTATACTAGCTTTATTTATGTTATTGAGATTACACTTTATATCATAGAATATCTTTGACTTCTATACTTAATAAATATTAGGGTTATTTCTTCTAACCACCCCTAAACTATCGCGAATTATCACATCTAATCTCAGACTATGAACTTCATTTTTTGGGTACCTAAATTATCGTGATTTTTCCAATTTGATCCTTCCGTCCAATTCCGTCCAATTCCGTCGACTTCTCTGTTATTTTTCAATTTTTGCATTTGTAAAAAGTCCATTATACCCCTGCATCAGTTCACTTTTACATAAAAAATATAAAAAAAATTAAAAATAATTTAAAAACAAAAAAAAATAAGAGAGGAGGGGGAAAAGAGAGAGATTGGATTGAGGAAATAACCCTTGAGACCATCGCCGGAAGCTCGCGCAGGAGCGAGACGACCTTGAGCAGCACGGCCTTAGACCATTCGGCGGCAAGGAAACGTTCGTCGTGGAATCCACGAACTCCTTTCTAGAGGCATCGCCTGCGGAAAGGTCAAGGAGCCGCGGAAGGAGGTTAAGGGGGAGAGCATCATCCGGGTCGACGATGTCACCGAGGCCGGAGCATAGGACGTCCAAAATGTCCGGGATGTGAGCGCGATTGATGGAGGGTAAATGGGGACCAAAGAGGCTGAGGACGGAGGCGGCTTCTCCAGCGACGACGTCGCCACAGCTGCGACAGTGGCGGAGGAATGACAGGAGGAGGGAAGAGAGAAGAGAGGAGAATGAGAAAGAGGGAGGGGAGCGGGCAACGATAGAGAGGAGGGAGGATAGGTAGGATGCGGAGGATGCACAATTTCCGATTGAGGAGTAGGAGGCTTCGAGGAGGTAGGCTCGCTTCTTCTCACTCCTCTCCTTCCTCCTTCTCCTCCGCCTCCAAGTCTCGGCGGCCTTGATCTCACTCCCAAATGAGACCAGCGATGGCGTGAAGCGCGATCCGAAGCCGTCGGCCTACGAGGTCTTGCAATCCTACGACTTCCCCGTCGGCGACTGCCTCGACTGCATCGTCAATTCACTTTTCTTGGCGCGGGAGAGAGAGGGGGGTCGCCGATGACACAGGGGGGGGGGGGGGGAGGGGCGTCGCCGCCCCCCCTCTCTCTTTTCCCGGCGCCGGAGAGAGAGAGAGGGGGGGAGGGCGGTCGCCCCCTCCCCTCTCCTTTATTTTGTTTTTTAAATTTATTTTTATGTAAAAGTAAGCTATTGCAGGGGCATAATGGACTTTTTACAAATGCGAAAAATGAAAAATAATGGAGAAGTCGACAGAATTGGACAAAAGGACCAAATTGGAAAAATCGCGATAGTTTAGGTACCCAAAAAATGAAGTTCGTAGTCTGGGGTTAGATGTCGTAATTCGCGATAGTTTAGAAGTGGTTAGAGAAAATAACCCTAAATATTATCCTAGTTATTATTTTAAGCCTTTCACATATTTTATATTCTAGTAAAAAAACCAGTCAAAGTCAATGTTTTAGTTGGATAATTATATAGTTGATAGTGTCACTCAAGTTGAACCTTGCCCTATGTTAAGATCGATTTGGGGCATTATATTTGTGATATCAGAGCCAAATATAAAGATTCTTTTGATGTATCTAATGTATCTATATTCTTATGCGCACACGTCACGAAGAAGTTTCCAAGTCATCTAATAAAATCCAAATAAGAAACAATACATTGAAATGTTTTTATTTAATTATTGACCATTCAAAATATGTTTGTAGATGATGTACATACAACTTTTAGGTATGGTTGCGGAGCCAATGCCCAAGGAGAGACTGCCATTGCTGATCCATCCAGAAAGCTAAATGACCCACAAACATAATGAGTGAGGTCGAGGCCGAGGTCATAATCGAGGGAGTGGTTGCAGGCAGCGGACCCAACAATTGAGATGGATCGTGATGATAACATTGAAGCCAGAGTAGTTAGGTTAATAGCCAGCGAACACCACCACCACCATTACCGCCACCACAACAACCCCTCAAGGAAGCCTCCTAGGAATAGATGTCCTCTAAGGACATCGTTCAAGCATTTATTAATATGCAACAATCACAATTTAATGGTACTATAGACTTCGATAAAACTAAGCATTGAAACCTCAACATGAAAGAATTATTTTTACTAATGTAGTGAGACGAAGACAGAAAGATCTTGTAAGCAGTTAGTCACTTGATAGATGATGCATTGAATTAGATTGGTGGAGAATCACCATAAAACAAAGTTTGAGAACTAGGAGTTGATTTCCTTGCAATGTTTTTATGAAGCATTTGAGGAATATTATTCCCCAAATACCAACACATACCGAGACAACAATTTTTTTTTGCAGTTGAACCAATGCCAAATGATAGTCACACAATACCATATCAAGTTCATTCGACTAGAAAAATATAGTCGAGAGTAATAGAGAGAGAGCATATTGTTTTGCTCAAGATCTAAACACTACCATAAGATTAAAGACATCAATAGAAGATTGCCAAACTCTTAATGTTGCGGTAGAACTGATGACCAAGATGGAGAAAGACTATGAACGAGAGTTGAAAGAACAAAAAAGAATTAAAGGGGAAGATCCCAGTACATCCCACATAGCAACAGTATCCAAGATGGGAGGACCATCGTCCAAACAAGGGGCTAGAGCAATTTGATAATTGTAACATCTTGAAATTGCACCCTCCTACCACGTGGCAATTGGGTTTATTTAGGTCGGCATTACCTATAATATCTTCTTCTTGGATCTTTCTTACATATAATGCGAAAGAGAAATAAGTATTCATCTTTCTTTAACAGAGTGCGAAAACAAACTATACTTTCTAACTATTTTTTCCTAATAGTCCTTCGAAGGTTAACTACCTTTCAAATCACTTTACATAAGATAACTATAAGGAGTTCTAATGATTCAACTTTCATGTGCAAGTTTACATCATCACGAACATCGCTGCTGCCCACGTCTCCATCCTTACTTTTCAGTTTAACTACCTATGGGATTCAAATACAAGATATAGAATATCCATGAGTATAAAATATTTAGTACGTAAGGTAATACAAATGGATAAGACTTAATAAAAATAGGTAAGCTTTGAGTATGATAAAATAATTCTATCAATTCAGTTCGGTTCGGCTTTTCTATTCTTTTTTATCATTTTCTTTTTTCGATTCGGTTCAATGCCATTCTTTTTTGTTTTGTTCTTTCTATTCTTTCTCTACATCTTTTACTTTAAACAATTTCTACGACATCTATATATGTTGTCCTAGGATGAGCTCGACTAGTTTAAACAATTACTTTAAAATTTTATTATGAACATTCATGACACTTCATGCGGGATGAAGGTGGATCAAACTAGGACCAAAAGTAGGGCAGCGACGGGCCCATGATTACGACGTGGGTTAATATCCACATTCACTTTTTCTATACGATTCCATTCGATTCGGTGACAATTAGTGCCAAGAAGCCTTATTTTACATTTTTTATTTGTTGACATGATTTAACATCATTACTGTCACGACCCCGATTTAACCCGCGAGTTAAATCGGAGTTCGCAACTCATTATGGACGATTAAATGAAATTGGGAAGGAATGCGGAAACGTGATGTAATTTTTCTTTTTTTTAACATAAGAGTAAAAGTATACCATTAAATAAATTACACAATATGTGATGATTATTCAAAGCAAACCAATAATCCTTAAGTTTTACATTTCACAAAATGCTTTTGCCTTCTTACAAAATAATACATATGAATTATACGTAACTAAACCCCTCGACATCCTAGTAGAAGGATACGAAGGACTCAAATGTTTCCATCTTACCACGAACCCTTCATATGATATCATCTCGCATTATTCCCAAGAATTATCTGAAAAAATATTAGAAACAACAAAGTGAGCTAAAATAGCTCAGTAAGTTGATAACTCATAGCCTATGTGTTACCAATTAATCAATTTGGAGGGACACAGAAAAGCATGCAATAATCATAATAGCAAAATAGGCATTTTCTTATATTTGATAATTATATATAAACATACTAATCAGAAACATCACACTCAACTTGCAATCAATATCATATAAATCATATCAAATATATGCATGCAAATGCAACACTCTCATATGAATGCACGGATCATCAACTGGCCAGTGGTCGGTAGGTGGACTCTAGAGGTGGCTCCCATCGTGATCAGCGATGTAGCACTTAGCTCCATTCTACCTCATCCCTTTCGGGGAACAAATCATATAGCGATAGGTGGTCTCTAGAGGTAGCCCCTACGGATTCTAGAGGTGGCCCCATCGCGACTACTCACGATGTGGCACTTAGCTCCGCATGGCACTTAGCTCCAGTCTATCTCATCCTATTTCTGGGGAACAAAATGATGCATTGGATTCTAGAGGTGGCTCCCATCGTGATCAGCGATGTAGCACTTAGCTCCAACCATCATACATGCAATGCAGGCATATGCAGATGTATGATTCATCACATAACGATCATATCTCGAATATCAGAAGATGAATCAAACTTATTCAAACATAATAGGATTACATCTCATAAGATGGCTCCATAACATTTCACATATACTTTACCAATGAACCATCAATTGATCAATCATTCAAAACATAATTTTCATATAAACTTGACGATATATGAATTTAATACATATAATAATTGTCTCAAATATCAAAAGATGAATCATATCAAATACCATTTCAAACGAAATAAGATTGCACTAATCCATTCATATCATATGCTTTTCTAATGTGCAATCATACAATCATTCATATATAGTTTTTATAGTTGCATTTCTTGAAATCAATTCATAGCTTATCCAAAATATATTTAATACATATAACAATCGATGTCACACTAAATTCAAAAGAGATGAAAACATAGAGTAGGAGAAACCAACTTACCTATAAAGGCTAGCAAAATGTTTCCCTTTCCTTGTTCACTACTTTATTCTTCTACTCCTATAACAATAATAGTAAAAAACACATTACTACTATGATCTGAACACAATCCTATTACACATGAAACATAATTAATTGCTTAGGTATATTAACCTTAAGTATTTAGTCTTATTACTTAAGTAACTATTAAACATAAGGATTGACCTATTAATATAACATATTACACCCATAGTAAAGAAAAATTCATATTTTCTTATATACATACCCAAATGACATCATTCCAATTTTCTTTACTCTCACATTACAAAGGCATTATTCTGTAAAAGTTTCATTTCCTACTTCATTATGGTTTGCTCTCATAAAAATCAGCATTCAGCCTAACTTTCATGTTATTTCTATGTCCTGACAGATTGAGCAACCTTAGTTTTATGATTTATATAAAACAATAAACATTCCCTGTTCTAGTAATTTTAATTTTCCCAAATTGTAGACACCCCAGGGTGAAGGTCATAAAATTACTTGAATTTCTCTCTATTTGTACTGAGCACAATATAATTAACCAATACTAACATAATCTGCCCTAAGCTCCATTCTGACAGACTGAGTAATGCTCGGTAAAATATTTATAACTTTCGCTATACATATCATTTTCTAGTGATTCTAATTGTCAATGAAACCTAACATCAATATCAATAAAATCCTAAATTATCAAATAATTCCATGACATATTGAATTTAATACATAATTTACAAATTCGTGTAGCAATTTCGGCGGACAGAGTGATAGTACCTTAAAGATACGAGCATAACTTTGTCTAAGGAAATCATATTAACTTGATTACAAAACTCAATGAAAGTAGACTCATAGGGGATCAATCAGAATGAATTTCATAATTTTTGGATCACTCAAAGATATTGAATTATGTAGCTAAAGATTCGTGAATCAACTGAACATAGTTAGGGTTAATCTTACCCATGAACAACATGAGTTTTGCCCCATGTTCAAGTAAAATCCGAAAATGAATGAGATGGGAAAGGTTGCAAGAAAACCTAACTAGAAAGGTATGTAATTAAAATTAAAGTAAATTAAAGTATGAACTCATCACAAATGAGAATCCCTAATTTCCTCTTTTCTTTGTCAAATTTCCTTCAACATGTAGTAAGCTCTCTACTACCTTTGCTATTCGGCCAAGGATGGTGAAAGAGGCAGAAAATGGTGGTAAAAGGTAGTAGTTGAAGGATAAGAATGCAAAGGAAAATCGACTTACCAAGTCGGCCAAAGATGGGACCAAATTGTCCTTACTTTTTGCCTTATTTACATCTAAGGTCATTTAAGTAAATGACATTACATGTAAATAAGGAACTACCCCCCATTTGGATTCAAATAAAATATTTAGAAAAATAAATAACTAAGGAATCGAAATCTAATTTTTTGTCCGAAGAACAAAAATCGCGATTTCACAGATTTTTCGATTTTGTGTCTATGTTTTACCTAACTCATACACCTCCTAAAAATTCTTAAAAATCACTTTTAGAATCCTTTCATATATAGGAGCAATTATCGGGACTTTAATTTTCCAAATTTTCACTTTTTCGAAAATCACATTTTCATGCCTTAAGTAAATTTCCATCGTTTTCGCACTTTAGTTGATACTGAAGTGCAAGCCTTAACATCACATTCATAGAGATTACCAATAAAATAATATAACATCACATTCATACAATAATCATGCATGATTAACTTAGGGATATTACAATTACTGTTCTCTATTAATCATTATTAATAAAAGGGTGTGATTGTTATTTCACATTATAACAATTAAAAACAAAATAAACCATCATATGTTTTGTGAATCTGGATCGGGTACCCAAAAACTTAGGCCGAGTTGTCACTGGACTTGGTCCGCGTTCACCAAGACTCATGCCGAGCTCTCGGTGTAATGTTCTTCTTTTTTTTCTAGCAAAACCTAAGTCAGATCCGAGATGGCTCGGGCTGATTTTGCTGACCTCATCATCTTATATGGTAATGTGCACTTACTCGGGCCGAGTATGCATTCAACATAGGTCAGGTCGTCGAAAAGGGATCCTAATGCTTGCATTGGATTATGGCAGAGCCCGAGCCGGGCTGCCATAAATCCAGGCCGAGTTGCCTCCCAATATGAGTCGGATTCAGAACGAAGCCGCTTAGATTTTGATTTATATTCCATTTGTCGGAACTCTAGCGATATTTTTTTGAAATTTCAGCATATCATAACTTTCGGTACAGTATTTCTTTCGACATAAAAATTATATAAGATCATTTATGTAACATAGGAGAACATAGACTGATCCTAATTTATCCATCACCTTAACTATTTCATTATCCAAAAGTGAATCAAAAATCTTATGATCGTTGACTATTTCCAAACTATCTACTTAAACTCGAGATTTAGGACACGATTTTCAACGAGATCTGACAATGACTAACCATGAGGCCGACATCTTTGAAGATCCAATATTGAATGGATGGTTGGAACTCTCATGTACGCACACCAAGAAAAAAAACGTAGCCCAAAGATGAAGAAAAACTCAAGTGGAGGAGAGAAAGATAAGGAGACCTTTGGGGTCCTATTTACCAGGAAAAGTCTCCCAAGTTCCAATCTAATTAGAACTTCTAATTATACTTCATATCTATAATTCATTTTCTATTTTTTCAAAAATTTTCATATCATAATTTCATAATTTTTATATTTAAAATAATAATTTATTTCTTGAATATTTTTATTTTTAAAACTCATAATTTTAACCTACACCAAACTTCATCCCTTATCTTCTTTTAATTATCTTTCCTTTATTCTATCTCTCATAAACATAATTATTCCTGAATTTTTGGAAATAAATAAATAAATATTATTCTTATCTTCTAATTTTTGAAATAAAATAATATTATTTTATTTTTTAAATATTTTTGGACATAAAAATCTTATCCTAACTATCATTAGGAGTCCTTTATTCCCTAAACTTATAGTTAGATTCAAACTCAATTTTGAATCCCTAATTTCATTATAATTTCAACTTCTAATCTAATTAGAATATCTTTTCCTATCTCTTATCTAATAGCATTTTTATTCTCATTCAAACTTTTCTTATGTTATCTTCTTCTTTTATCCATCCTCTAACTATATTTATGTTTCTTTCCATTTTTCTTTAACAAATCCTAATTTTTAGATTTTTTAATTATGAAAATTAATTTTTAATTTGAAATATGTTAGGGTGTTACAATAACCATCGCAATAATCACGTGGCCTTGCAATGCTTCTCCATCACTATGAAAAAATTTCATCAAATACCCTTCAACTTTGACGTTTTTCTATCGCTACCCTCCAACTTTACTTTGTAATCAGATTGTCCGTCAATTTTAACCCATCCCATGGAATGCCGGAGAGGAGAGTAGGAAGAAGGCGGTGCCCCCTCCTCTGCGCGCATGGGGAGGGGGCCCCTCCCCCTTCCATCTCTCTTCTCCGGCGAGGGAGAGGAGAGGGGTGGGGGCGGCCGCCCCCTTCTCTTATCCTTCCGTCCGTTAGCGCTCAGGCGACCACACCCCCTTCGTCGACCACTCTTGACGTTGATGCCTCCCTTTGCCGACGAGGATGCCGGTGATCGACGAGAATGGAGGGGTGGCGCCGCTCCTCTTTTTTTTTATAATTTTATTATTATATTCTTATTTTATTATTTTAAATTTATTTTATTTTGTAATAATTTGCTAACGTGGAGGGAAGTCTGTGTGGCGGTGCTTGCATGGTGGAGAGAGAACGTTGCCACGTCAATTGGACAAACCGAGAAACGGACGATCAACGATGAAAATGACATTCCGTAAAATGAGTTAAAAAATGAAGGACAGTTTGGTTTGGAGGGTAGCGCTAGAAAATGGTCAAAGTTGAAGGGTATTTGACGTAATCTACCCCACCAACAACATCACAATAATAACAATATAGGCATCCTTAATAACAAAATCTTTATAGAATTGTAGATTGTATTGTGTAACAAAAGAGTTACAAAGAAGGATAATTGATATTCTCAATAGCAGTGGCAGCCGCCAACATAGTGCTAACAACGTCCTCAGAGTGCAGACACTTGTAATTACTATGGACTGACCCATGCCAAAGAATGTCGGAGAAAAACTTACACTTGTATCTACTATGGTCGAGCATTACATACATGACTGTCTAGACTGCCAGGGGGTGGTTAAGAAGAGAGGGTGATGTGCAAGGGCTGCCAATTCTCTTGTACAAGGCCCTGATTTACAACATGCATGTCGATGTTGATTATAATGACACTATGTCGTCAGTAGTATGCTCATCATCACTCGATTACTCATTATAATTTTGACTCAGGTGATGCACACTCGTTCATTTATGATAATTGTGCTAATGCATTGGATCTTCCATTGAGTTCTATGAAATGTAGCATGTGTGTAACTACACTGATGGAAACTCTTTTTGCTATGAAATATATTTCTAATGCACTTGTTACAATTGAAAATTGACTGATTATCATATTATGACACTATGCAAAAAGAAGCAACTTATGATCAATGCACAGAATATCCATTAGTCATAAAGTGCTCCTCCTGACAAACACAAAGTAGTTATATCAACAATAAAAGCCCAAAGGATACTTAAAAAAGAATGTAGAGGATACCTAACCAATGTGAGCAATAGAATCCACTTCAAAGGGCCTGCACTAGGTAGAGATTGTTCAAAAATTTTTGAATGACTTCCCAAAGGACATCTCTGGATTACCATCGTTAGGAGATATCGATTTAAACATTGTCTTACACCACATTTGATTTCATTGATAAAATAACTATTTTGCCCTAGAGCATTATAGTTGTATAATTCTAATTAAAGGTTTGGATATGTTAGAAGATGATAGCTAAATTAATTAATTAATTAAAGATAAAAACTTGGGTGCCGATGTTAGTAATTGTAGGGGTGAGCACGGTCTGGTTCGACTCGGTCGACCCGGATTCCTGAGAAATATTCTTAACCCAGGGTACAACCGATTCGAAACCGGTTCCAAGTTGGAGAAAACCCAGTCAGTTCCAGGTCGGGACCAGATCCAGCACTAAAATTCCTGACCCAGGACCCGGCCCGATTAAAATAAAAATATAATTATAATAATATATTAAACTTATATAATATTACAATATTCTAATATGATTTGTCCATTCCCAGTTCAATTCCTAGTTCACAACAAAATATAATTATAATAATATATTAAATTATATAAAATCTGATTTAATTATATTAATATTATATTATTTATTTTTGATAAATTCTCGGTTCCATTCCCGATCTTATTCCCGATTTTTCGGGTCCAGACCGGGTTCGGTACCAATTTTAATTTTTTTAAAACTCGGCACAAACCGGGTCGACCGGGTCTAGGCGGACTCGGACCCGAACTAGGTTTTTCTCTCCCCTAACTAATTGATAAGAGATTATTGCATAGCATTTTATTATTAGGATATGGGTTCAAACATTTCTCCATTACACGTTTTCTCTCCATTGTATGGTGAAAAAGGTTATCCTCCCATGAGAGAATTCACTATCAAGATGCGCACAACCACTAACCATTATGAAGTATACGACTCCTCATTTTAATCAAATTGTTTCTTCCATAGAAAGGTTCTTATTGAACAAATGAACTATTGATGCAGAGAATTGAAACTGGGGGCGTTATGGGGTTGGACTTGACCCATAACAATCACGACTAATTCGACAAAGTTTGATCGAGTCGGATTGGGTTGGGTTGATATTTGTTTTAAGAAAATAAGGATGTGAGCCAGGTTGTCACATCCATTGTTGGGTTGACATTTGTTTAAGCTTTATCCTGACTTAAACCATGTGGGGTCAGCTTGTCTGATTCTTCGACCACCAAATTTTTTAAAGTTTTCTTTTATATTTTTTTAATATAAAACATACACAAGATATTTATTTTAAATGCAAAAAATAGTATTCTAAATATTTATAATACTTTATTTTCAAATTTTAAAATTTAAACGATATAAAATAGTGAAGTTAAATAAAAATTATGATTTTAAAAATAGAAAAAAAACTTGAATCATTGAGTTAGGTCAGGTGGAGATGGATCGAATTCATGGGGTTGATTGGTGTACAACCCTACTTGAAATGCAAGATATATTACATTGATTTTTGTTCGCAAGTTAACGTTGATTTGTCCTACTGGTTTATGATCATATTTATTATTAATCTTGTCATTGACCTACTCTCCATTGATAGTCTAAAGTACCATGCATTAGTCTTTTCATTGAACACATGCTTCTTTATTATAAATTATTTATCCATTGATTTATTATCACATATTTGGATGCGAAGATAATGCATTATATTGTTTTGAATTTATCTTATGGATAATTAGAACACTAAATGATGAGCCAAAGTGACTGACAATATTCGCAAACGATGTGCAAAAGGTGTTCATCGTTCTTATCATTAGTTGTTTCCTTTCTTAGATATATGAAATTGTACTAGCTTTATCAAACTTTCGGTTTAGTTCTTTATATTATTAGCATTATTCTTTACATCAGAGATTATATTGAAGTTCCACATTTAATAATATTATCTTATTTGTTAATTTAAGTCTTCCTCATATTTTATGTTTTGATCAAGAACTAGCCAAACTTAATATTTTAAATAGATTATTGTATACTTATAGCATCCCTCATTGAATCTTGACGCATGATAATGATAATTTAAGGGCGTTATAATTCAACCACTCTTTATTTAATTTCCATTGATTACATAAAATAAAATAGATATGAATCAATTTTTAATTCTTATATATATATATATATATATATATATATATATATATATATAGAGAGAGAGAGAGAGAGAGGAATATTAGTGTGACACCACATCTGTGCGTCCGCGCTTCTAGGACCGTCAGATTCGAGATTGACGGATGAGATTAGAGATTGAACGGTTCAATTTACTCATCTTGTGTGGTTCACGATTTGCGCGGTTCACAGTGGGGTTTGGGGTCTGCGGTTCACGACCTTGCCTGATTTGCGGCTCACAGAGGGCGGCAGCGAGGAGATGGTGGAGGCGACAATGATGAGCAGATGGTGGAGGGCGACGAGTGTGAGCGGCAAGCGGATGACGACGATGGCGCGGCGAGCGGCGAACAAAGGGCAGAGGGCGACGGCGAGAGGCGAACAAAGGGCAGAGGGCGACGGCGAGAGGCGAACAAACGGCAAAGGGCGGCGGCGAGCGAAGGGTGTAGGACGGAGGTCGCGGCGAGAGGCTGGAGACGAGATCGATCTACGTGTATCGATCGGAACGGAGGGCAGAGCGGCGGAGGCCGGCGATGGTGGTGATCAATCTGCATGTCTTGCCCATCTCGTTCGTTGTGCATCTCGCCCATCTAGATCTTGCGCCGACAATCAATATGCGGCAGAAAAACTGCCGAGATCCCTCACTATCATCTCCCATTTCGTCCATCGCACAGAGACCCCTATTTTTCCTTCGTGAACGCCGGCGAACTATTCCCTCCTTCGCACGTCGCTAAACTATCGCTGCTTGCAGAGGAGACGTGTTGGACGCAGGGTGCAAAATTTGCCCCGGATCCACTCGTCGAGGCCTGAGAGCTAGTCGCCGACATCCAGTCATCTCCGGATCTCGCCAATCCTCCTCATTTCGCCGAGAGTGCCTGTATGCTCCTCCTCCCTTTGCCCAAATCGAGAGAAAGAAGAGATTGCACACAAATCTCGTTGTGTCATCACAGTTCGATCGGAGTGTCGACGTTTGCGTCGTGTGAGAGAGCAGAGATCGTCGGCGTTTGCATCATGAAAGAGAGAAAGGCCACCGAGAGAAAAGATCGCCAACATTTGCGTCGTGAGAGAGAGAGCGGCGACCGAGAGATTACACGAGAAAAAACCTGAACCGCCAATTCGAACCGCCCCCGTGCCATCTTGAATTGTCGTGCCTCAATCTCAATCGTCCATCGTAAATCGAACGGATCTAGAGATGTGGACGCATGGTGCTACAAAGATATAGTGTCACCCTAATATTCCTCATATATATATATATATATGTGTGTGTGTGTATGTGCACGTGCGTTTGGACACTTAATTGAATTTGAGTCAAGAAATGAAAAAAATGAGTGAGTTTTTTCCATGGATATGAACATTTAATTATATTTATGTGATTGCATGTATTAGAAAGTTAAATATGTTTTTGGTTTGATATCATGATATTGATATGAAACTTTGAGCGTATAAAAGAATACTAATTTCTGTTGGATATTTTTATTTTTATTTAATAAAATAAAATGACAAATAATATTTGTTGGAGTCACAAATCTTTGTTGAATCTAGAGGTGTTCACGGGTCGGATTTGACCCAACTCGCGGGTCCCCTCTTTTTTTGGCTGCGATCTAACCCAATCCGAGCCGAATCGGGTCGTGTCGGGTAGTCAGGTACCTTTTTCTTTTTTTAAAATTTTCATTTATTTTTTAATATAAAAAGTATTTGTTATTTTTTTAATAAAAATAAATTATTTTTAAATACTAAAAATATTGTTTTAAATATCTATATATTTTTCTACATTTAAAATAATTTATTTCATATTTTTTTAAATTTTAAATGATATAAAACTATATATTTAACTAAAAAATTAAAAAAAACAAAAGATTGGATCATCGGGTCAGGTCGGGTCGAGTTAACTCGGATTGAAATTTTGAACCCGAATCGACCCTTGATCAGATCGGGTCAGATCGAATTTTCGAGTTCACCGGGTCGATCCCTAGTTGAATCTACGTAACCAAATGATAGTTGAATTGAAAAATATTATAAGAATGTCAAAAATCTATTTTCCACCAATGTGATGTCATAAGGATTGCCCCCAAATATAGCTTTACGATATTCCGTAGGCCGATACAACGACGCAAAAAAGACGACAACGTTCCGCACGGGAAACCCATCGAAGGATAAAACGCACGTCCGTGACGTTTCCGTTTCAGAATCCTTCGTCTCCGTGTCTGCGGTGACCGCAAGATGTCTCTGACTCCCGTGCTCACTGCTGCTGGGGCATTGCAGCACGCTGGAGCCTTCACTCCGTCGGTTCTCCTCCCGAATCCAAACCCCAAGGCCAAGATCTCTGCTTTCGGTGCCAAAAAGCGCACAGTTCACGGATGCAGAAAAAGGTTTTCTGCGGTTCAGTGCTCCAGTTCCGAGGAGCAACGGCCGCCTGAAGAATCCGACACTCCGAAGGTACGATGCCTTCTTGTTGGGGGTCCTTGACAACTTCATTTCAGTGTCGTCATCGTTCTCCTAATTGAGTACTGCGGTGTTTGTGGTAATGGTCCACAGCTGTTGGACGGCGAACAGCTCCCAATCTTCCGGCCATGGACTGTGCCGTGGGATTGGAAGGTCGTGGTTTTCGTTATGATGCCGTATGTGATGAGGTATTGCCGATTTAGGAATGTTTAGAGTAATCAATATTGCTTTTTTGGCCTCGAACATTTCATATGTATAGGCAAGATGTAACTTTTTATGGCAAGAAAGATTGGTCAATATGTTGTATTTGTGAATCCTTCAAAGAAAGAAATGTGGACTTAATTAATTTATGATTTAGTTCATATACTAATAGAAATGTCCACAAGTAAAAGCAATTGGTTGATTACTAAGGTTGTGTTCTAGCTCTAGTGTTTTCTTGTTTTCCTTGTCTTTGGCTGTTGACAATTTTGTAATACTATTTCATGTTTTCAACTATAGTTAAGTTTTCTTGAACGAGTCATCATTTCAATTCCAGTTATTCAACAATGCTTGAATTAATCAAGTCAGCTGCATACATTTGCATGTTGTTTAAGGATGTCATGGTGAGCACTCTATGAAAACTTGCAAAATCTTCCAAATAATATGTTAAAAAATGCTAGTCAAACAATTTTAATGTTGTCTTCTCAATGACTTGTGCAAGGCTTCAAGCTATGAAAAGCTTGGGAGGCAATGTGTAAATGCAAAAAAATAAAAACAACTTTGTTTTTCTATTATAACACTGATGATTTTCCTGAAAAGAAAGTAATAACTATTGATAGATATTGCTATAATGACTTTTCCCTATTTTCCCCCCTTTTTTATATTTATCTGCTAGTGTGCATCTCCAGATATGCTGACCAATGTTTAAACTTAATGAAAATGAGTCACCCGTATTGGCCAATAATTTAGATACTGTTTTGCATCTCTGAGAATGCTACTTTGAACCATAAAGTCATAAAATCAATGAACTCTAATAAGTGAAAGAGAGCACACAGTGACTTATCCAACTGGACTCAGGATTCTACACTAGAAGGATCCAGTCTCTAAAAACTTAGGGATGTGTGTTTTAAACTAATTGGAAATTTTTTTTCATAAATGATTTGTACAAACATGTGATTCATATATTAATAGAGCATGACAAATATTTATATGAAAATGTAACATCTATACTTTAATTAGTTGTACGTGCTCCTAATGACTTTTTGGCCAGTGCTATTGCAACAGGAGTTGTAGGAAATTCAGGACTCGGTGGATCCATGTCACCTTACTCCGAGAGTATCGCTCAGCTCTACAGTACTGATGAAGCAGCAACAAGGATGTTCTTTGACCAACTGTATGCCATTTTAATTGGATATATTCCCTTATTGTTGTTTCAAAATAATAAATCATTATTTATGTCTTCTTACAATAGTTTTTCTATTGCAGATTGAAATCAGTAGCTAAGCTTTCAATTTTGTACATGTTTGTGTACCAATACCAACCATTTGCACATGATATCTTCTCTTTCAGTATGTCTTAACTATGGTATCACTTCATTTTGTTTATGTGATGAATTCTTATATAGGTTGGTGGCTTTCAATAGAAATATTTCACTAAACAGTCAACTACCATGCTTTCTTAGATAAGTGCTGTGTGATTATTTTTCTAGGGAAATCATGCTAGATAATTATATATATCATTCTCATCATTTAGTGTTCATGATTTTTGTCTTGTAGAATACTTTTGAGTATTGGAAGCACGATTAAGATGATATATGTGATCTAGCCTTTTATCAGGGTCGTGTTTGAAAGTGCATTTAGTTTGATGATCCTTTAATCATATTTGGTGGCTTCAGAAGGAGAACAAAAGGGGAGTTTGCTTGCTGCATCTTTACATTAGTTTGATTTTCTTAACTAGCAGCTTTCCGTTTCCTGGTCACTATTCAATTATAATAACAAGATAATCAGAACAAGTGAGAACACAAACAAAACTTAGATTCTTAGTGAAAATAATTGAAATATACGACAGGTAAGCATTTGAAAGCTTATGAGTGCTGAGTTTTGTCATTTGGTGAGCTCTATGTGGACATGCGTGCTTATCTATAGGATGGGATAAGCCGCTGAATCATTACAGTGGTTGGCTTCTATGGGCAATTGGAGGTCTAGCAGTTGCAGGCTCTGGTGTCTATGTTTTGAAGTTCTTTACAACACCTACCAATATTCAGATGCCAAATGAGGTAATTTTCTTGCGCCATATCCTTGTTGCATTTTGTGTCCAGTATTATGAAAGGGACAAGGAAGTAGGGAATACCTCTCACGATGAAATGTGATATCATTTGCTTCCGCATTTTCTTATGGGGGCCATAGAAATAAGGGTGTTCTAACTCCCTTCTGGCACAAGATGAATTTTGATTTACAGTTCACCAATCATATGTTCTTCTGTGCCCCTCCTAAATTGAAGTATCCAAATACCAAAATACGTTGTTGAAATAAAACCTCTGTCATGCTAGCATACTTTCCAGAAATGATTTGACTTTTTACTGCTGTAACTGATAAATATTTAAATTTTAAATTCTTTATGTTCCATCTTTGTGATGTAACTAACAACAACAACAACAACAAAGCCTTATCCCACTAGGTGGGGTCGGCTACATGAATCATACGACGCCATTCCGCTCTATTAGTAACCAAATATTTCGGTATATTATTCACCAATAGATCTTGCTCTATTAGTTCGCCAAGTGTCCGCCTTGGCCTTCCTCTCCCTCTTTTAATCGGACTCCAGATTATTTGATCTACTCTCCTTACTGGCGCATCTAATGGTCTTCTCTGAACATGACCAAACCATCTCAAATGATTCTCTACCATTTTCTCACTAATAGGAGCCACTCCGACTCGTCCACGTATATGGTCATTCCTAATCTTATCTAATCTTGTATGACCACACATCCATCTCAACATTCTCATTTCGGCTACCCCCACTTTACGTTCATGTTGTCCCTTCATAGCCCAGCATTCACTACCGCCGGTCTTATAGCGGTACGATAGAATTTCCCTTTAACTTTATTGGGTACTTTTCTATCACAAAGAACTCCAGTGACTTTTCTCCACTTACACCAACCAGCTTGAATTCTATGATTAACATCGTCATCAATCTCACCATCTTGTCTTACAATTGATCCTAAATATTTAAACTTTGTCACTTGAGGAATTATATCCTCCCCTAGCCTAACTTCCAAATCGTCTCTAAGTTGTTTATTTGTGAAATTGCTATGCATATATTCTGTTTTATTCCTACTTAAACGAAAACCCTTTGACTCCAACGTATTTCTCCATATTTCCAATTTTGTATTAATCTCTTCTCTTGAATCCGCTAAAAGTGCTATATCATCCGCAAATAGTATGCACTTAGGTACCTCCTCTATGATACTCTCGATTATAGCATCGATAACTAAGTTAAATAGATACGGGCTTAAAGCTGATCCTTGATGTAAGCCAATTTCTATAGGAAATTCATTTGTCTCGCCTCCGGGTGTCCTAATCCTAATCAATGCCCCATCGTACATATCTTGTATTACCTTAATGTAGGCAACATTCACCCTCTTCTTTTGCAAGGCTTTCTAAAGTACATCCCTTGGTACCCGATCATACGCCTTCTCTAAATCAATGAAAGTCATATGTAAGTCTCTTCTCCTACTTCGATACTTCTCTATCATCCCCCTTAGTAAATAAATCGCTTCTGTAGTGGATCTTCCTGGCATGAACCCAAATTGTCTCTCAGAAATACTAGTCTCCATTCTCAATCTATGCTCAATCACTTTTTTCCATAATTTCATTGTGTGACTCATAAGTTTAATCCGTCTATAATTTGCACAATTCTGAATATCCCCTTTATTTTTTTATATAGGAACTAATGTACTTAATCTCCAATCATCATGCATCTTTTTCGATCGTAAAATTTCATTAAATAGTTTACATAACTACAACACACATTTTTCTCCTAAACATTTTCAAACTAACATTGATATTATATTTAATGATTTATGTGGTGAGATGATCTCATTGCTGCTAGAAATTATGTTAAACATGATTCGATTGGTACAGCTTTGCAGCTTTCTGCCATTTCTATTTATGAATCATTTTCTTCTTGCGTGATCAACCTTCTGACGTTTGCATTTCATTTTGTTGTGATATTAAATGATTCATAATGGCTTACATGGGCTTATAAATCAATCTTGCCAAAAATCTTTCTGCAAATTTTCTTCTATGATGGTCCATACTGCCGACCCTACCTAGTGGGATAAGGCTTTGTTGTTGTTGATGGTCCATACTATTTGTAATAGTATATGCTGTTGAAATGTATATTATTCTGTGCTGCTGAGTTATGTATTCTGGTTCAACTGTACTTTTTTCCTTTTTTACCTCAGGCAGAACCTTTAGTTCGATTGTTGCCCTTAATCGGTTCATCAGGTCTCAGGTCAAACTTTTTATGAAGTTCCACTATTTATTGTTTCAGTTTTTGTGGCCACCATTTTCAGATGTTCACATAGAACTCGGAATAAAATGATTATGATTTTGTTTTGTTGTTCAGTACTGTTTGTCTGTTAGGCATCGTGGGCATCCTAGCTCCACTATGTGAAGAGATCTTGTATCGGGGTTTCTTATTGACATCCTTAACCAAATGGTATATCCTTGTTCACATGAATTGTGATATATCAACCTGACAGGTATAGTTTTACAATTGTTAATTCATCTGTTTGGCAGGTTTCCCGTACCTTTAGCGGTAATATTAAGTTCCGCAATATTTGCATTTGGACATCAATCTCCAGGAAAATCTTTAGAGATTTTTATCTTTGGTACCAAGTCTCTTATTTTATCCTTTTTTTCTCATCTGACAGTCATTAGTGTTTGTTTATTAGTTATTTGACTCTTGCACATGTTTATCTGGATGAAATCTTCTATTTGAGCTGTTTTTTCTGTAACCTTTCCGATGTTAATCATTTTATTGTTCAATGTCATAAATAATAGGAAATGCATTGGGGTTGGTGTATGCTCAAACGAGAAATCTTATTGCTCCAATAGCCATGCATGCGTGCTGGAACTCTGTTGTCATCCTTACACTGACATTTCTTCATGTATGTGTCTGCCTTTTTTGGTAATAGATAATTTTACCACTACGTACTTATAAAACAACCGTTTCTACAGATGCAAGGATATGACATTCAACAGTATGTTCTGTGATAAGATGACTAATTTGCTAGTTCCTTTCCATTTCATGCGACTACACCGTCTTGCAATCAATTGATGGAAATTAGGAGAAAAGTATTATTATTTTCATGCTGTTGGAAAAAACAGGTACGATAAATGTCATGTCTTCTCAATTGTCTTTCTGTATTAGGTTTAACACAAATTCACAAAAAGATGAAGATATTAAACATAAGTTGTTTTAATAAGCGTACAAACATCTCTCTGTATGACTGAACTCATAGTCACATGGAAGGATGCATTTAATACCTGTGAGAGTTATGTCTTTCACGAACTGATTTTCTTTTTATCTTTTGCAGAATTTTAGTGCTGGAGTTACCACCTGAAGATTAAGAGTGAGATACCTAATGGATTGTGCTATATGCTACAAGGATACATTGATTGATCCCCTCATGCATTACCAAGGTTCTAGCTTCGGAGAACAGTGGAAACCAATGGATGGTGGGATCAACATATCAATGCCTTTGTTGTGCCAAAGTGTATACTCAAACTTCCATTTGTCAGCACAAAACAATACAACTCTTCATAGGTGTTTATGCGTAGGTATTTGACATTAAGGCCAGTATGCCTTTCCATGGTATCTGCCTCGGCTAGAACTTGGGCTGCAATGTTTGCTGAATGCTTTTTGGGATTTAATGGGAATCCCACCTACTCGAATGGGTAAGATTGTCCTGCCTATCTCCGGAGTCATTGGATATATGATCAATCATGCATGGTTCAACACTGGTTTAGTTCAACTACTCACGAACCAGATGGATGCTGGTTTAATGAACTATAAGTTTAAGAGCTCCTCTCCCATGCTTAACGCCACTGCTGACTAGAATGCCCTATCCACCATTCCCTCTTCGTCCAGCGAGTAGCCACCGGCATACTGCAAGCTGTCCATTCTTCTGGTTCTTCTTCCATGGTCGACTGCTTTGCTATGAGTGTGAGGAGTCAATCCTTCTCCTTCTGATACCTCTCCCATGGTCATCGATGCCACAGGTCATAACCAAACAGTCCATCCTTCTAGCACATCTCCTTTTGTCAATTGTGCTGTTGTTCAGCCCTCTCCATCGAGCGAGCAATGTTCTTGCTGCGAGTTATTTTTTATGATCGAAGAAATATATGAAGTGATAATGTATTGACACTTTCTTATTTCCGAACTTCCGAAGTTTTGATGTATAAGTGCAATTTCAAGACTAGCCATTCATGACCAATTTCTCGGAAGATAACTTAAATTCATGTTAATACATCATCTTGCTATACGTTGATATATCATATGACATTTGATTTTTCTCATGCCCACATTGCCGAACCACAGTGCAAAAAGAAAAGAAAACTTGTTAAATCAATGATGAGAGATCGATGAGCTTTGGACGTGACATCCGAAACAAGAATAAGGAGAATCACATCACTGTATCTCTAAGATGCAACGGCTTATAGTGACATTGTTATTGCGACATTGTCGTCCGCGGCATCGAGGATCCTATAGTGACATAGGTTCAATAGGCAACTCCTGAATTATTTTTGCTCTACCAAATTGGGATTGAATGTCAAACTAGCATTGTTCAACATCAATACGTGAAAGAGTTCACAAAGCAATGCCTTCAAACTTTTCAGGTGGATGAATACACGTTGCTAATCAAATGGTTGAAGCCTTGGGGTAGGATGGAATTGTAATGAACTCCAACCTTTGATCATTGCTACTATTTATTTCTCATAGAATACTCGTAGTCGAATCCTACACTACCAAAGTCGTCTAACAAGGACCATTATGGGAGAGAGAAGTTAAAGTCACAAGGCAAATCCAAACCACCAACATAATGAGAAAGATAAAGGCCACCAAGATAACAACCAAACAAATTCAAGAGGACCGAGAAGCAACTAAATCTTTTTATATATACAAGGGTCCTCATTGACTGCCCATAGAATGTGATGATCAATGTCAGCACTGATGAGATGGGGGAGGAGACATGCCTCACTTCAATGCACGTTCCCGATGTCATCGACGCCTCAAAGGAACTCTCATAATCAATCATTCGATTATATACATACATCAAGTTGGATGGAAAAGTTTTCAACACTTTTATCAACATGAGAGCATCTGGATTATTGGTATAAGAGGTAGTTGCAAGGAAACTAAAGCCGTCGCTATAGAAAATTTTGACCACGTTCAAAATGGTCAACATGAAGTCTATCTCAGCGATGGAGATCTCTCCTATAACGAAGGTACATATGGACAGATGGCTTGGAAGTTTCGATGTTATGGCCACACCTGTAAATGACTACAAGGTGGTAGTGACTACTTTTTCTTGTGAAAAATTGCAACATGTCTTCTCGGTCACTAGCTTATTAGTCATCTTTGACCCTAAGAAACCATAAAATTTTATTGTAAGGTCAATGGGAAATTCTAAATAGAAGACCATCTTGGTTGTGCAAGTGACAAAGGGGTTACACTTGTCCATGTACCAGTAGAAGATTCCCTTTCAAACTTCGACTCGAATAGGAGTACACAAAGAGGAGCACACCTACCTGCAAATCATTATCCTACTTCTCCACTTTAACTCCACCCTAGGTTCTCAAGACCCTTGAGGATTTCACAGATGTCATGCCCCCATAGATACCAAGATGGTTGCTTTTGAAGTAAAGTGGACTATGTCACAACATCATCGACTTGGTCATAGGATCAAAGCCACCATTTGGAATTTTTTATTGGCTAGTTCATTGAAACTGCATAAGTCCATAAATTTTTGAACCTTGAAATCTTCATTCGACGCCCTTATTCTATCCCAAAAGAAGCATAACGAATCTCTCTGCATGAGAATCGACTATAAGGCACCGAACATGCTTACTATGAATAACAAGTACCATATCTCTATTTGTGGCGAACTTGTCCATCTTGGCAACACCAAATGGCTTTTATCAAGTTGGACCTTCGTTCAAGTTACTAAAAAGTTTGTATTGCTGACGAAGTTGACATTATGGCTTCTTCAAGTTTTTAGTGATGTCATTCAACCTCACCAACACTCCAAGAACTTTTTGCACCTCATGAATAAAGTATTGCAATTATTTCTTGACAGATTCGTGATTGTGTGCATTGACAATATCATGATCTACATCAAAACTTTAAACGAGCATATTGAACACATCATGCAAGTGTTTGAAGTGTTGCCATAGGATGAGCTCTATGTCAAGTGAGAGAAGTATGCCCTCACGTATTCTTTTCTCTAGTCACTAGACATACAATTAAGAAAGATAATTAGATGGAGGGTTATGTGGCACAAAGACTGCTAGTTCGGGGGCTCAATTAGAAGTAGACTTCTTGATATTAGTCACTTGGCACCAAGAGGGAGCAAAGGTGAAATGGTCTTATAAAAATAATTTTGACATTTTGTGAGTTGTTGCAACTTTGTTCTTCTTTAAGTACCTTTTGATCTCAATTCTTTGCTGGAGTGATACACCCCTTTCACAAAGTAATATCACAATTACATCGAACATGTATTTTATTTTAATTTTCTTATTTTGTCATATTTGCTTTTTTCCATATTTGTTTTCTTAAAGTTTTGAATTCATCAATCATAAAAAAATAGCATTCCGTTATGTGATTTGTGATATCATTGTGAAAAAATTAATTTTGCTAAAAAGAAATTATGTTCTATGTTCTATCGGATGTACAATTTAAAAGGGAAATGTATAATGAAGAAATGATGGATGGTAAAAGCCAAAAAATTAAAAAACCCACAATGAGCAGTTCAATTGCAGAGTCATCAAAGCATTAGTGCCAACAAGCAAAAGAAGAGTCATATATGGCCTAAACCAAAAGGGCACAGTAGATGTGAAGAGAAAGAGACTAAAATGAGATAATCAAAATTTAGTTTTCTCTATTATAAATTGTGGTATAAAATATTTGATTATAAATGAATTTTTATGTACTCTAGTCCATTTTTATCGTAATGGTTTCTAATTGGCTGAATATTAAATTTTAATTTTATTTTTATTTTAACTTTTATTTATATGTTATTCGTTTTCATTTTTTTAGTGGTGTCATAACATTTTTCCTTCTATCTCAATAGGTAAAAATAATTTATATAATTATTCTATTCTTTTACTCAATTATTAATCTTATTTTCTTTTCTTAATCATTTCTTAATCTTCAACTCACAGTAATGTTGTTACATTTTTTTTCTTTTATCTCAATAGGGCAGAAATAATTGATATAATTATTTTGTTCCTTTACTCAATTATTAATCTTACTTTTGTTCTTTTTCATTCTCTTGATTATTTCTTAATGTTCATATATGCATGCAATGTATTACTCTCATTGTCATATTAATAGAACTAATTACAATGTGAATATTGCACATCTATTAATTTTCTTTTTTTTTCAATAGGAATCGTGTCTTCTACACAATCTTCTGCCACTCCTTGCATCGAACATCCAATAAGACCACCATCCCCCCCCCCCCCCCCCCCCCCCCCCCCCAAAAAAAAAAAAAAACAGATGAAACATGGATATATGCGAGGGAACAAATGCACAAAGGTGGTGGTGTTAATAGAATGAAGCAACATTTTGCAGGGAGTAAAGGAAATATTGAAGCATGCAAAAAAGTTCGTTCGATTAGACATCAAAAGTTCATTGGATTCAATTGCAAAAAAACGCAAGGACAAAAAAGATCTACCAAGATTTGACATTGGATGAAAAAAAATGAAAATGAAGTATCTATAGGAAAGAAAAGAGCTTCCTTTGAGATGGAATCATATATTAAATCAGGTGCAAGTTATTCCTCTCAACTTAGTATCAAAGTATGTATGCAAAGTAAAGAAAAATGGAAGGATACCGATTTATAATTTGCATTGTGGTTTTCTGATGCTTGCATTTCTTTCAATGCTTGCAATTCAACTTATTTTCAACGTGCTATTGATAGGGCAATTAGCATTGGACATGGATATAGAAATCATTCTTATCACGTTTTTCGTGTCAATTTATTAAATAATGCAAAGCTCCATGTGAAGCTTATTAGCGACCCTTTAGAAACATATGGGCAACTACTGCGCACCACAATGGTAGATGGATGGAATGATAAAAGGCAAAGGCTTTTAATTACTTTTTTGGTGTATTTCCCAAAGGGAATTTTATTTATCAAATCTGTTAATGCTTTAGAAATTTTATGCAATCTTTTCTTTCGTGGAATGAGTTGGTCCTCAAAATGACAGATAATGGGACAAATTATAAGGCTGCATGATTTAAGCTTATAGAGGTGTCCTTGTGCTGCTCATTGTGTTAACTTGATATTATTACTCTTATTCCTTCTAAAGTGACAATATTTGTGTACAATCACAAGGTGACTCTAAATTAGTTAAGAAAGAAATAAGGTTGGAGGAAAAATATTCATCTTGGTGCACTTATTTTGCAACTAATTTTATTGCTTTACAAAGTTTGCATAAAAACACAGATAATCTACAAGCTTTGGTTGTTAGTGCTGATTTTAAACAATTTCTAAAAAAACCAAAAGGAAAAGATATAAAACATATTATTTTGGATGAAACCTTTTGGAACAATTGTCTTATGATTGTAAAGATCATGACACCACTTATAGGTTTTTTGAGGCTTTGTGATAGTGAGGAAAAATCATCTTAGGGTTACATTTATGAAGCCATGTATAGAGCACGCCCTAGGATTATGAATGTATTTAAAAATAAGAAAAAAAATATAAACCCTATATTGATATTATAGATAGTAGATTGGATTGCATGTTGCGCCAAGATCCCCATGCATTGACATATTTTCTTAATCCTATATTTCAATATAGTGAATCCATCTTGTGCAAGGAGCCTAATATTATGCTTGGTATGTATAATGTTATTGATAAGTTATGTGATGATTCTAATTTCACAATTATGTTTATTAAATTAAGAATATTCTGAGAGCGCGAGTTATGCTTTTTCTCGCCCAAAGGTGCTTGCTCGTACCAAAACAACTAGATCAATTAAGAATAAAATCTCATGCATTTTATTAATTTTAGATTTCATTTTATCAAACTATTATCTATGCTTTGAAATTATTACTTCTCACTTTGCATTTTTTTTCTTATCCAAAAAGATGAATGGTGGAGATTATTTGGTTATGATGTTCTCAATTTGTAAAAGTTGACTATAAAGATTCTTACTCAAATTAATTCCTCGTCTGGATGTGAGCACAATTAGAATGTATTTGAAGAATCCATACTAAAAAGAGAAATATAATGGAGCATCAAAGATTAAGTGATTTTGTTTATGTTCATTACAACTTGCGTTTGAAAAAAATAGGTAAGTTATTATTAAACAATGTTTATGAATTTCTTTACTTTTTTGTAGAGGTGTTCAGCAGGTTGGGTCGACCCGTGAACCCGATGACCTGACCCGACCCGACCCGACCCGACCTCAACCCGATCCCGATTCGGGTCGGAATTTTCCGACCCGGCTTGACCCGACCCGACCGAAAGACCCGACCTTTTTATTTTTTTATTTTTCAGCCTATATTTTGTACTAAAAAATAAAAAATAAAAAATATTTTAAATGTGTAAAATATTATATAAATGTTTAACAAAATATTTTATGCTTTTAAAATAAATATTATATTATATTTTTATATTAAATAATAGAAAAAGGTAAGAAAAAATTAAAAAAAGGACCCGACCCGATCCAACCCGATCCGGTTCGGTCGGGTCGGGTTGGATCGGGTCTATCTTCCCAAAGAGGACAAACCCGACCCGACCCGATCAAAATCGGGCGATCGGGCGGGTCGGGTCCAGGGTCGGATCGGGTCAAATCCGACCCGTGGACACCCCTACTTTTTTGCATTAAATAATTATGTCATATTCATAATGTTAGTTCTCAGATTATCAATATGCAAAAGGCCTTATGATTCAATTGATTATGAGCCTAACGAGAAAACTGAGTTCTGCATTGTGGAAAAAGAAGAAGAAGGAGAAGAACTTAACTATGATGAGTTTGAGACAATGTTTCAAGAATAATTACCAAAAGAAAACAAGGATACTGATTTCTAAGTTTGTTTCGTTATATACTATCTTAACCTCGTGTCATATTTGCCATGTATTTTAAGTTTAGCATAAATCTTTGTGAATTTATTATATTTTATTTTTCAGATCTTGATGAGCATGAGTTTGAAGATGGAGGTGTTGGAATAGAGTTTTATGCTCTATATAATTATATTTTGATGATACAAACTTCGAAAGATTAGAGTTATATGACGAAAAAGTTTAAATAGAAATGAGTTGCTTCATGCATTAAACTTTCGATTAATAATTGTCAATGTTCTCATAAGATTTATATTAATAGATGAATATAACAATTGTAGATAATTCTGTTATTTTTTCATAGAATAAAAAATCACCTCATTTGGATAATCATACAGAAAGTTATGCTCAAAATAGTGCAGAGCGGTCAACCTATCAGTCAAAGTAGTGAAGGTCGGTCGAAGCAATTGGTCGACCGATCAAGCATACTAGTTGACCGATCAATGCACAAGTTGTTCAGCTTAATGTCGATACTACAACGTTGATAGTCCGGTCATTATACTGGTCGATCGATCAACTCAAAAGCCGAACTCCAGCAATGTCGAGACTATACCGATCAATGAATCAGTTGATAGACTGATCAACCGATCGATCGTTGTCAACTGAGAAAATCGCACAACGATCACATAAACCTATCGATCGGTCTATAAAAGAGGTTGATCGGTCTCTAGCTGAAATGAACAGTAATGACTAGTTTTGACCAAATCAAAGAGCAACGACCATATTATCCAAAGAAGCCTATAAAAAGGACTAAAGACTTCAGAATTCATCAGGCACTTAAGGAAAACTTCAAGCATCAAAGGAAAATTATTTTCTTGAAGTTATTGTCGAATCTTCTCTTCTTTCTCTCTTCTTTTCTTGTGAGTTGATATTGTAAAAGAGAGAAATTTTTGTCTAGAAAATTGAATGTGACCTCCTGTGTAGAAGAGGTTTTATTAGAGAAAAAGATAAGCTTCTTAAGAGGAGAGGTGTGCTGTACCTCTCGAAGTGGAGAAAAAGTGGTGTGGTGTAAAAGGGTGCTTCCTTGTCCCATTTGGAATTAAGGAAGGGTGATTAGTGGAATCTCTGACGGTCTCGACGTCAAGGAGTTGGAGCGGAAATGTCGGCCAAGGTGTGGTCGAATCTCGTCAACAAACCAGCATGTTCTTTGTGTTTGCTTTCTCCTTTACTCTCATTTCTACTTTATTATGCATATGATTGATTGTTATTGTATTAAGTTGAATATTAACAAATCGATTTTAAGCTTTCACGATGTATTTTGTGAAATCGGTATTTTTAATTTTTAACACCAATTCACTCTCCTCTCTTGGTGTCTTTGGATCCTATAATTGGTATCAAAGCATGTTATTCTTGTTTTGATATTTAAACATCTTTGTAGCTATGGAATCAAGTGGACTTAGTTTTTTCGAAGGTCAATCAATTAGTCATCCTCCACTTTTTAATACATCAAATTTTGCATATTAGAAAATTAAGATACAAGCATACATATGTTCTATTGATATTGACATGTGTGATATTGTTAAAAAAATTATTTAAATGAAAAATTACCTTTAGAATAAAATGAAAGATAAAGAATTTTTGTGAAACTTGATTGGAAAGTTAAAAATATTTTATATTATGCTTTGGCTCCAACAGAGTTTAATCAAATATCTAGTTGTCAAAGTTCAAATAACATTTGGAGAAAACTCATTATTACTTATGAAGGAACGGATAAAGTTAAAGAAACTAGATTAAATATTTTAAATTATTAATATGATTCTTTTAAAATGCAAGAAAAAAATTCATAAATAAAATGATTATATGATTTAACGATATTGTGAACGATTTATCCTCCTTGGGCGAGCCAATAATTAAATTTCAAAAAGTAAAAAAATTTTCAGGTTTCTCTTCTCCAAATGGCATACAAAGAGAACCGTGATTGAAGAAAAAAAACTTAAACAAGCTAGATTTTGATGATCTTATTAATTCACTCTTAATCTATGAGATCAGAATCAAGTAAGATGAAGGAGCAAATTCTCTCAAAAAGAAAACATTAGCACTGAAGGCAAACAAAGAAGAAGGAGACTCAAGTGAAGAAGAAGTGGATGAAAAAAGACTCACACGTTATACAAGAAAGCTTGATAAATATATCAAATTGGTGAAAAAATAAAGAAAAGAATGAGAAGACAACTAGAAGATCATGCAAACATAATCAAGAAAGATACTTAAGTCTCACAAAGAATGACAAGGAAGGAACACTTTAGAAAGGGAAGAAAAAAAAAATATAAAGAGTCAAGTAAATGTGAAGCAAGTGACTCATCAAACTCTTCTAGTGAGGATCCATACATATGCCTAATGGTACATAATAATGAGGTAACTTTTAACTCTTCTAATTCAGATAGTGATGAAGAAGATATTTTCTTTGATGTGCACAAAGAATTTTCCTCTCTTATAAAAAGGTTATCGTGCACTTAAAGAGGAAAATGAGAAATTTCTATATGAATTTGAGAAATTAAAATAAGAAAAGGATACATGTTTTATGAAAAAAAAGAAAACTTGAAAAATGAAATTGATTCTTTGAAAATTATACATGCATATGAAATTTTAAAATTGTCATGTTCATTAGAAAAAGTAAAGAAGGAAAATAAGTCTTAAAAAAATATACAAAAGAAGGCTATCTCTCATGCAAAGAATTCTAGAAAATATCTTGAATATGAAAATTCTTATTGGAAATTTAAACATTCTTATGATAAATCCTTAAAAAAATCTCATATTACTTATTTTGTATGTGGATTTCATGATCATTATGCATATCAATGCAAAATAGGAAAATCATTTTAACATGGAATGATGTGGGTTCCAAAAGGAATATTGACTAACAAAATTGAACCCAAAAAAGTTTGGGTACCAAAAGTTAAATAATTATTTTTCAGGTGTGCCTCACATATAAAACAAAGGACAAGTCGATTTGAAAATGTGAAGGCACAAAGGTCATGGTAAAAATATCATTTTCAAATAAAATATAGACATAACTTTATGTCATACTCTTTTGTGTTATGAATTTGCATAATAGTATCATATTTTGTACACAAGCTAATTATGTATACATGTGTTTGATACTTAAAAATCATGAGCATTCAAAATTGGTTATACTCTTAATAGATTTTATTTAAACATTTGTGATTTTGTGGGTTTGCAATTGAAATAAGTCAAATTTTCAAAAAAAAATTCGTTGGAAGAAAAAAGTGACATATAAAATATTAAGAAAAGGGAGAAAGAAAATTGGTCATAGTGATAGGGGGAGCTTGTTCAAATATTGAAATATTATTTCTCACTCACTTTGAATATAATTTTATTACTTTAGTGTCAAATTCTCGATTATTTGATATAATTCAGTTTAAATTTGACATATCATTGTTGTTTCAAAGTTTTATGCAATTTTTGTTTCCTTATATAATCTTTTGATATTTGTGTTATCAATAACTCCTAGATCAATTTGATTTCATATTTTGCTCTTATGAATCGGTCATAAATTTAGAGGAGTTATTTTTGCCTATCACATATATCATACATGAAGCAATTCCTTATGATGTGATACTCTACGTGTTTCTTATATGAAAAAAAGAGAGAATAAAATGACATGGTTAAAGGGGAGTTACATATTATTACTCATATGCAAATTACTTTTTGATGAAACAAAAGGAAGAGAAATATAGAAGAAATATGATAAGAATATGAGGAAAATTTATATATAACTCATGAGTTATTATGTGAACTCCATGAATATAACTATATATGAAAAGTACCTTATCATTAGTACTTATGTGAATATATATTATTGTAAGAAAAGCTTAGTTTTTTTTCAGGGAGTAAAATTGATTTCAATTTTTTTTCAACTTATATACTTTTCATATTTCTCGGTTTGTCTTCATAAAAAAGGAAGACATTGTTGGAGCAAAGTTTTATGCTCTATATAATTATATTTTAGTGATACAAACCTTGAAAGATTAGAGTTATATGACGAAAAAATTTAAATATAAATGAGTTGCTTCATGCATTAGACTTTCGATTAATAATTGTCAATGTTTCCATGCGATTTATATTAAAAGGTCAAAATTATAGAGAATTCAGTTAGTTTTTCATAGAATAAAAAATCACCTCATTTGTATAACATTGCAAAAAGTTATGCTAAAAATAGTACAGGACAGTCAACCTTCCCGTCGAAGCAATGAAGGTCGATCGAAGCAACCGGTTGACCGATCATTGAGACTACACCGATCGACAGTCCGATCGTTATAGATAAATCAGCCACTGTCAATTGAGAAAATCGTGTAATGGTCACATAGATCGGTCGACCGGTCCATTAAAATGATTGACCGGTCCCTGGCCAAAATGAATAGTAACGACTAATTTTGACCAAATCAAAGAGCAATGACCATATTATCCAAAGAAGCCTATAAAAAAAGGTTGAAGGCTTCAGAATTCATCAAACACTCAAGGGAAACTTCAAGCATCAAAGGAAAATTATTTTCTTGAAGTTATTATCAAATCTTCTCTTCTTTTTCTCTTTTTTTCTTGTGAGTTGATATTGTAAAAGAGAGAAACTTTTGTCTAGAAAATTGAGTGTGAGCTCCTGTGTAGAAGAGGTTCTATCTTACCTCTCGAATTAGAGAAAAGATAAGCTTCCTAGGAGGAGAGACGTGCCTTATCTCTCGAAGTGGAGAAAATGTGATGTGATGTAAAGGGGTTCTTCCTTGCCCTATTTGGAATTAAGGAAGGGTGATTCGTGGAATCTCCGGAGATCTCGAGGTTGAAGAGTCAGAGCGGGAACGTAGATCAAGGTGTGACTGAACCTCGTCAACAAACCACTATGTTCTTTGTGTTTATTTTCTCCTTTTCTCTCATTCCTACTTTATTATGCATATGATTTGATTGTTATTGCATTAAGTTGAATACTAATGAATCGATTTTAAGCTTCCGCGATGTATTTTGTGAAATCAGTATTTTCGGTTTTTAATATCAATTCACCCCATCTTGGTACCTTGGGATCCTACAGGAGGTGGATATGAAAACGAAGATGACAATGAAAATGAAAAAACTTGTGAATGAAATAGCGAGATGCTCTAGTTTAACATTTAATTTTTTGTTAGATGAAAATCATTGAAAGAATTTCTTTTGGTATTTAAACTTTTATTCCGTGAGCTTCAATGATAATTAAAAATTGTATGTCATTTTGATTTTCAGTTTCAAATTATAGTTTACTAGATATATAAATATTATTTTAGTAAAATATAGTTTAATCCGATTTGACCGATTCAACTGCGACCTAGTTGATAATCTGGTATAGTTTGATCCGATTGGACTGATTCAACTATGACCTAGTTGATAATCTGGTTCGTTGCTCGAACCAGCTCTAAAAATATTAGATTTTCTTCATTTGACATTTCTTCCCACAGTTCCAAAAGGCGAATTGACCATATCTTGACTGGTTTTGTAGCCTTGAATTTGATCTTAGTTGATTTTATTCTCGTAATTGTGTTCTTCCTCTACCTGCTGCACTCAACACCGAGTTTGAGACTTCTTTTGATTCTCTCGTGCGAATGTCTTCGCTCAAAATTAGATCTTGAATGTCATCGAGTTTCTTGAATCAAAAGAACTACTGACCGCTATCACAGTTGCACATCAACTTTCTAGAAAGAAGGATAACAAGATGAAATTCCTCATTTCATCATTGAAAGTGATACTTACTAAATTCAATTGATCAATAATAGTGTTGAATTGGTTGATATGATTGGCGATTGAAGTCCCTTTTGGCTTATTTGTTAAATAACCTTCTCATCAAATACACCTTATTTGATGCAAATGACTTCTCATACATTTTTTTTATAATGTCTTCATCAAACCTGTTGTGATGTTCTCATCCATGATGTTAAAGGCAGTGTTCTGCACCGTCTTTGATATAACAATCTGCATCTTTTGAAAGTCGAAATCTCTACCATTTAACTTTTGATCTTGACCTTCCTGTCATCTGCTATCATTAATCCCATCTCACATGAACTCTTTGTCTTGCTCTAATACCAATTGTTGCCAAAAATGCTAGTATCAACAAATCGTCAATATCAATAGGTGGGGGAAATCGATGAACAGTTGAAGAAAAATAACAAGAAATCGCACACAAAGAAAAACACATAAATTTATGTCGTTTGGATATCGTCTCCTATGTCTACGTCAGTCTCACATAGTTTAATTATTTTTCATATATCTATCATATTACATGCATTTCCCATAACCCCCTCAATATATGGTGCATAATCGTCACTAGATATGAGTCTTGAGCAATAATTCAGGATAACTGAATATCTATTTGATTCTTTATAATTTCATATCTAACAAATAATGTAGTTATGATATCGCTTAATCTTCCCATTATGAAAGTTATAATATCTCAAATTCTTCTTACCAGTTAGGTCACAAATCAAGTTCCACCTAACTAACAATCCGATTTAATTTTAATAATATTATCTCTCTGCGCTTCTTTGTATTACCCAGATGGCTTTTTCCTTTCGTAAGAGCTTGTTTGGATCTCTCTAACATCATATTTTTTATTCTACTAAATTGATGAAATGAGAATAAATAAATAATTTTAAACTAAATTAATCCATCCTTCTCTCTCCATTTCTCTCTTATCTTCTCTCTCCTTTCTCTCTCACACTTAGATAATAATTTTATTTATATTTATATTTATCTCTCATTTTTAACTTGTAAAAATAGATAAATGAAAATTTTATAGAAAAATAAGTAATATAATAAAAATAAATAAAAATAAATTCAAAACAAAAAATAAAAGACAAAAATAAATTAAGCAATAAAGAATTATATGATGAATATTTTTTAATAATTAGCAATTATAAATAATTTAAATATATAATAAAAAAATAAAAAAATAACTTTTATACAAATAAAATTATTATTATCTCGTCCCATATTTTTTATAATTTATTATTCAAATACCAAAAGGCCACTCCTCCAGTATATAACATAGCAAATTAGCAAGACCCAGTTGAAACTTGAAAGTCACTTGCAGTTTGCAAGTTCACTGGTGGAGAGGGAAATCGTCCCAGAGTAAGAATTGGATTGATATAATGTCACCATCATTTCGCGTTAAGACTCAAGAAAGGATTTTAGAGTCTTACTCAAAATTTTCTTGTTTACTTCTCTTTTTGTGCATTATTTTATATATATATATATATATATTCTATCAAAAGAAGGTAGCTGATTTAGCGTAGAGAAATGAAACAAAGCAAGTTGATGCTTGTATTTTTTATTTTAAATTTTTTTTTATGAGGACTAAGAAAGCTGTTTCGCCAATCCAACTCTTGAAAGCAAAATTCCTGCAGATGTTTGAAGTCAAATTTTTTTCCCTCTTTTTGCTTAGCACCATATGTAGGTTTTCCAAACACAGGGAGGTAATAGGAAGAAACAATATAGCAGGATGATGGCAATAATGGCACAAAATAATATCGTTCTTTTCACTTGTACCTAGAAAAATATAAAAATCCATATGAGAGGAGTAGTTATATTCCAACTTTTTTTCTTAACTTTTTGGCTGTATTCCATTTTTTTATTTTTAACCACATACTAAATAACAAACATCAACTATGTATATATAATGTTTAATTAAAAACGTTCTATTTTAAAATTTTATTCTTTTCTGTCTAAACCAAGTTAAAATAAAAGGTGTACTCATCTTGTTAAAACTACGGTTTTCCATTTTTTATTTCATTCAAATTTATTTTTAAATAATTTAGTTGATAAATAAATGATATTATTTCGAGAATATAATTAATCATCCTGGAGAATAAGATTAAACCGAACAAATTTCATTTTTATCTAAACTACTATGAAAAATGAAATATCACTGTATTTAATCCTATCAATTTTTTTTCTACAATCACAAGTCATAACGACGTTTATCCATCAGTCAAAATAAAAAAAATATCATTACAAATAAAAATTAATATTTCTTATACGTTATTCTTTTATCCAAACAACCCCTACATATGCAGAAAATAGATGGAATGTCAGAGTTTAAAAGCACGTCTTGAAGAAGAGTAAAACTAAAACGTGGTTCCCGCCATCAAATTGGAATAAAACAATTAATTAAACGTGCAAGCATGGCATTATTAGCGGCTCCCTACTTCACATGTTTATATTCATCATCATCGTAGGATTAATTTCATAAACTTCCTTCGAATTCTAATGATTTTTCTGATCTATCTAAATTATGAACTTATAGTATGATATACCCAAATTTTATTAAAATTTCTAGTTAGATTTTTTCATCAAATTCTGTTAACTTTTTTGTTACTTTTTATTTATAAAAATATTAAAAATCCCTCCCACGAATTGAAATAAATATTTTTCTTTTCGTGATTTATTGATGAAAAATCAAAATTATGAGAGGATATTTTGGTCTTTGTATAAATAGAAAAAATTAAAAAAAATAAAAAAGTTAAGAGAATCTAATGGAAGGATCTAAGAAGAAATCGTGATAAAATTTAAGGAAATCTTACAATAAGTTCATAATTTAGAATTAAATATAAAAGTTGTTATATCTAAGGAAGGTTAATGAACTTATTATCATTATTACGATTGTTGTTGTTGTTATTAATATGAGAAATGGACAACTTTCACGCACTCCGAAAATGCAGACTGAATTGAATTTGCTACTTTTTCCTTAACATTAATAATGATATTAAATGATTGATAACTCGGATATTTATGCGTTACTTATTTATTGACATTAATAATGATATTAAATTATTAATAATCAATTGCTGACAAATATATTTATTATTTTCATTGAAAAAACTCATTCATATCTCATTAAGCATGCGTTTAATATTAATTAATCTATAATGACCAACTATCCTTTTGCTTTCTTCCACCAATTTACAATTCTTCATTTCTTCCAATATTAGTTTCTTTTAACGACCAGCAATACCTCAACTATTTCTCTCCATAGCTAATTTATGAGACTTTAATAAAATGTTATTCTTTAAAATATTATTATAAGTCGGATAATGATGGTTTAAATTTATTTTAGAAGTAAAAAAAATTCTAAGAGAAACCACATGTGTAGAAGATAATATTGTTGATATACTTGAGGTATAAAAATGTTTGATGCTTATGCAAATGTAGTTCATTTCGTTATCTATTACTTCAAAAAAAATTCCAAATTAAATATTAAACCATCAAATATAACGACTCAAGAGATGATTTGACTACTTTATCAATTAAAAATGAAATATTAGGAGAATTTGATTGAAAATTTAATTGATAAATCTGTATCTCAAAAAGTTTTAGAAATTATTTGTAAATAAAAAAATAAATTCTCTCTATTTGTATTAAGAAATTGTCTGGTAGGTTCGTTGTCCATGTAGCAAAGATGATTGACACAAATATTAGATACTCATATAATTGATAGCTTGCCTGATACAAATACTAAATTAATCACACTAACATTTATTGCAAAATTAAATCGAGTGTTAATCAAAAAGTTAATCTGGTGACTTCTAAACTTTAATCCAAACAAATATTTTTTCTTTTCATCCATAAATGTAGGTATTTACTCATTACCTGATAAAAAAAGAGAGAAAAAACAAATTCTAAATCTATAATCACTGCGTCAATGTTTTTTTTTTCATATATGTAGGTATATTTGTAACAAGTGATGTATCAAATTTGGCCTAGAAGAATTTTTTTTCCTTTTTCTTTTTCCCATGAAGATAATTCATCTCGATAATGACAAGAAAGGGAAGAAAAATGAAAAAGTCTCCTTTTGACTTTTGCACAAAAAAAAAAAAGAAGAAAGGTGGGCAATTAGAGAGAATGCCGACAATGCCAAATGTTGAAAAGTTGTGGGAATGTGATACATATTTTGAGGAGATTCCAAGGACAAACAACACATTTTGGTTTGGTCAAATTGGCCGAACATATAACATATATATATAACACCAATTTAGATGGACAAATTAACTGATCATATGCCATACATACGCATATTATATAACGCACCAATTAAACGTGGTTAGAAATGCATTCCTCTTGTCAAATTCAACGTAATGTTTTAATTTCTTTAATGTTAAATTAATTATTAATGACCAGTAACTTTTTGTATATGATGTTATTCAGGCACCAGACACCAGAGGCTCTAGATCTATCTCCCTTAACTTATTATTATTTTCGATGTGCATATATTGTTTTATTTGTTTCACTTTGAACTGTATAAAATAATTGGTTACTAATTATAATTTAAAATATTTGATTCCTCACCCATCATTTCTATTATTTTTTATGAGTTATCGTGGATATCGACGGTCTAACTTAGGTATTAACGTTAACGGTTATTGAACGTTGGCTCATCATCAAATTTAATTACTATGATAAAATCGCCCATATATGTATTGAAAGTTCACAAAAAAAAAATTGAATTTTAAAATTTTACCCCGTTCGTATCATTTCTGTTATTTTGAATGTTTGCTCAGATTCGAACTGTTCATATGTCGCCGTAATTAATATCCAAGAGAGTCTACCCCCAATCTGTGCTCACATTTATTGCTTTGTCTGTATGGTTCTCTTTGACCTTGTTCGTAATCTTTGCTCTGCAATCTGCATTCTTGCTTTTATACGTTCTGGCTACTTTGCTCCGTCCGTGATTGCAGTGACATCTCCGAGTGCAGACCACACAACAACAAACAATAACAACAAAGCCTTATCCCACTAGGTGGGGTCGGCTACATGGATCATACGACGTCATTCCGCTCTATTAGTATATTCGTTGATCCATATTCATAAGATTCGACATGATTTTATATTAGCTGTCGGGGCCTAACACAACCCTCCTCCTTTATCCGGACTTGGGACCGACTATAAAATATAGGCGGATCCGGGCAGACCACACAAATGGAGGCGAATTAATTTCTCTGATATTTTTTTTCTGTTTCGGTTGTCTCCAATCATACAACGCCATGGAGCAAGAACATTAATGCGTACATGTGACAGTTAAAGCTTGCAGCGGTGGAAGATAACTAATTTAGGTTTTCTTTTTCCTTTTTGTGTTGAGAAGTGAATATATTGATCTACAAACATGTCTGTAAATCAAATCCTAATCATACATCAGGTACGTATAATTTGCCCCCCTTTCTCCTCAAGACTGTATTTGGATCCAAATTTTTAAGTTCTAATTAGTTTTTGAGCATAATTGATTTGATAAAAAAAAATTAGGTTTAATGTTTGAATGAAAATTATAATGATGAAAGTTTAAAAAGTAGTCTTGATAAATAAATTTTAGTGGTGTTTGGATAAAAAAAATAAGAATTAAGAATATAATTTATTATTTTTTGAGGTATCAAAGTATAGTAAATAAAAAAACATTATATATACATATTTAAATAAATAATTACTAGCTTATTAAAATATTATACGTAATTATTAACTTAAAATTTAGAAAAATTACAAAATAAGTTGTGTCATAATATATTAATATTAATTCTGATTAAAATTTTATTTATGTTATTAATATTATAATTTATGAAAAATGCTTATATTGGATTAAATAATTATTTTATAAGCTGGATGATAATATATTAATAAATATAATATTATAATTGATTATTATTCAAGATAATATAAAAAATAGTTTAATAAATAATATTAACATTAAATAGTAATTAATAATATTTTTTCTAATTAAAACATATTGAATAATTGAAAGGAAAAAAAGGAAAAAAAAGTTGTTCTCGCATGGAAATGAGAACTTCCATTCTCAAAAAAGGCAATCACATGATGCTTTCATACGAAGCTTAGTTTCGATCGAAATTTGTTTATTGTCCATGTTTGATGAAACTTATCGAAACTTGAGTATGTTCTTGCCTAAGTTTTGATAGCCGAACAATCCTTAGGGATCGTTTGGCAACGGGAACTAGAGTTTCATTAAGTTCCCGAAATTCTAGTTGTGTTTGGATGGAGTGAAATTTGATGATGAGAAATATAGTAGTTGATGTGATAAGAAAAAGTAGATGTAATGAGTTAATTTTAGTAGATTTTGAAATAAAAATTAATATTAGAATATAAAATAAAATATTATTAATAAATAAAAACAAATATTATAATTTTTTTTAAAATATGTTATTTAAATATAAAAATTAGGTTTTTAGTAAATTATATGTAGTGAAAAAATAAATTTTTTAATGAAATAATAAGTAAGAAATAATATTATATTAATATGTTATAAAAAATAATTTATATTTAATAAATAAATTATTTTATAAGATACGAGTGTGTGAGAGAGAAAATAAAGAAAGAAAAAAATAATAAATGAAATTAAAAATAAAATAAAAAAGTACTTACAGTGCTCGGTTCCAACCATGGAAAGAACAAAAGGGATCACATTTTTCGAAACTCTATTCTGCATCCGATTTCGTCAAACATCATATTATTTGACGAAACCGACTGGAACCAAGCGGAACAACGCCCGGTTCCAATTGTCATACATGGTTCTAGAGTTCCTCAACCTTATTAGACAAAGTCCATTTTAAGCAAATTGAACCAGCCCCACATAAGTTGCTATATTTTAAAGATATTGGACTAGTATCATTATTATTATTATTATTATTTACTCTTTGACTAAATTTATGAGAACCATAAAGGTTTTAATTCTCTATTAATTATAATTGAGTTGAAACTTATTGGTCAACCATGTCAATTTAAAAAAAAAATGGCGGAGTGCACCTACATCCATACCTTTTTTATCACCACCTTTCGAATATTACTAAGCACAGCCCCAATTTCATCATCCAACTTGTTCTTAACCACATCGAAACAAAAACAATAAAAGTTTCTTTTTCATAATAAGACTATGGATGTAATATCTGTGAATTAGAATATTCTCAATTTAATTTCCTTTTACTTACCCTTTGTTTCTCTTGAAACGACAAAAGAAAAAAAAAAGAAAAGAAAAATAAGCATCTTCCTTATCAGATAATGATCCCCCACCATCTGATCTGCACGCTCAGTCGTTGACCTCGTCCTGGTCAATGAGCGCAAGATCGGAGAAGAGAAGCATCCGCCACGTTTGACTTCTACGAGTCACAACAAGATTTAAAATACCAGTAAGAATTATAAATTGAGAGTTTGGTAAGCATAAGCCATTCAAGAAAATAGATAGTAAATTTTGGTTACTTCTCTTCTACGTGATAATGATTGGAGAATTATAGTTCGATTCTTGGAGTCTGGAGAATAAAAACGGCAACCCAAAGTTGATTAGAAAAAAAATGGTAATATACATGTTGTCCAACTAAATCGGCTAATTTAACAAAAGAATAATCGAATGATTTTGAACAATAATAAATTTACTGCTTGGGTAATAAAATAAAATAATCTAATGATAAAATATTCATTCTTCACCAATTTTTTTTAATAAGAATAATTCATTTGGACTTTCGAATGTGTGAAAATAATCCATGCCTAAAATTAATGTACACTAAGTGATCGGTTGTTCTACACAACCACTCCACATTGACAACAGCCATGGGAGGTTGACAGAGAAAAAAAGGTATAATATTTCTTGAATTTGATTTCTTATAATATTTCATTTCATTAAAAGCTTCCTGTAAAGAAAATAATATCCATTTGCACAACTTCGGATCGATTCAAAACACGTTCTCTGCAGCTGACGTATACACCAGGAGCTGTTCAATGCATTTCTGCCGTCTCACAGCTAGAATTGATCAAGTCGATCTCTCTCTATTTACGAACAAAGGCGGCCATGAGAGACGACCGAGGAATGGGTAGTTAGTAGGAGGTGACAGCAGCAGCTGACAGCTTGTCGGATTCAGGTTTTGTCAAAAGCTCGAGAGTCTGCGAGGCTCGTGGATTTGATGCCCGGCGCTTTTGGAATCAGGGGTTGACTTGGCGTGCAGCTTTTCGATAGGTTCTTGGAGATATATTCAGGAAAAAGGAAAAAGGTCAGAAGCCTCTCGTCTGCAACCAAAGATTCGGCTTATAATTATAGCAGCGTTCTCCGCCGGTTCGTTGGTTCACCGAGCAGTTGACTTTGCCGGCTTGTCGACATGAGGGGGATCTCGGCCGTTGTGCTCCTCATCCTGTGCTCTTCCGGCCTTCTCCAATTCGGTTCCGGCGACACCAATCAACAGGATAGTAAGTTATCAACTCGGGCAAAAGAGAAGAAAAGATATCTGTTTCTTGGCATGAATCTTGTAGGATAGTTTTTATGGGTTCGTTCTTTTAGTAATTGATCGCCTGTGGTCATTGAATTTTTGTTCCAATATTAAGTTTTATCTCAGAACAAGTTCTGCTTCCTTTTCTCTATGGTTCAATTCTTTCAAAAGCCTTAGTCCAGTAGAACAGTAAAAAAGGCTGATTGATGAATCAATCAATAAGTACCTCTCATGTAAAGCATCATAGAGTTAGTGTAGAAAGAACAAGGAAAAAGAAAAAAAAAAAACAAGCTTCAGTAGTTTGGTTTGGATTTTGTGAATTCCTTATCAGAGGCTTCATCAGGTTTCTTCTGCTTGGTAGCCTGTGCTTGTTCTCGTTGCCAATGGTTAGATTGCTACGTGGCTCTTTTCTGTTTCCGGGATGAGAATATTGCAATTTCTCTTTCACAGCTAATTTGTGGTAAAAGCCAGTCGAGTGATCAGATGAATGTTTACTTGCAGCTAACGTTCTCCGGTCTCTCTTAAGTTCGTGGCAAAAAGCGCCACCAACTTGGGGGAAGTCTAACGACCCCTGTGGGACGCCATGGGAGGGAGTTTCCTGCAACGGCTCGAGGGTGACCTCACTGTGAGTGGGCTCTGGGGTCCAGTTCATCATGAATGACTACTTTCCATGCTTTTGCCGTAACATTGTTCTTGTCATGACTGTTGCAGAACGCTATCAACCATGAGCATCAAAGGAACGTTAAGTGGTGATATTGGCCAACTCACCGAACTGACGAACCTGTAAGTTGTGCTTCTCCTTGTTTGCAATGGATGCAGCATTGACAGAAAAAGAAATCCCGTGTAGAAATCTGAAATCATCTTTCGATTATAGTTTTGCAATTTTGAATTCTTCCGTGGTGGATGTCATGAACGTTAAAGATTAGTGTATCAGTATTGGTCAGATCCTTTAACATATACATAATCATGCAACCATGGACATTCATCATGTTTTTGGCAATAACAAACAGAAAAGAGAAACAATCGCAAAAGAAATCTGAATAAAGAGTTCCTACAGGGACCTATCATACAATAGCGATCTTGGCGGCACCCTCAGTTCGAGTGTGGGAAACCTGAAAAAGTTGACTACCTTGTAAGCACAACATAAATTTGAGGCTTAACTCATGCGGTAATTTTTCCACTAGGAAAGCCTTAAGTGACAATACATGTTTTCTACTACTTTCAGGATTTTGGCATACTGCAGCTTCAGTGGCAGTATTCCAGACGAATTGGGCTCTCTAACGAATCTCTCATACTTGTAAGCATTTTTAATTAAGCGTTGCAGCGCACCATCTACTTATTCAATTCAGACCAGAATTTTTAATCAAGAAGGCAATAACACAAGCTCTTATGGATGCTAATCTGACAGGGCTTTAAACTCAAATCAGTTCAGTGGTTCGATACCAGCTTCACTTGGTCTGCTCTCCAATCTTTATTGGCTAGACCTGGCCGAAAATATGCTGACTGGAAGTCTCCCTATTTCATCAAGCACCAGCCCTGGCTTGGACCAGCTATATGGCACAAAGCACTTGTGAGCATCATTTCTAGCATCCTTGTATTTTCCAAAAGTACAGGGAGGGAGAAAGGGGGATATGGAGTGCCATTTTGTAAATTGGCTAATCTTTGCAATTCCTGGACAGCCATTTCAACAAGAACCAATTATCAGGACAGATTCCAGAAAAACTTTTCAGCTCTCAGATGACATTAATGCATATGTAAGAATTGCTGATCTTTGCATTAATGTACTGTCCGCAAATCAGCTGACTGCGCCTTTCTTATTATATATGTCAGACTCTTTGATGGAAATCAATTTTCTGGTCCAATTCCAGCCTCTGTAGGGCTAGTGACAAAGCTGGAGGTCCTGTGAGTAAATCTTTAACCCAAGATTTCTCCACTTGTGTACATCTGTTGATCGGTTTTTTGATATATTGACCCTTTTTCTCCTTTGATGTCAGTCGACTTGATAGAAACTCGTTGAATGGCACAGTCCCTTCAAGTATAGGCAATCTTACTATTTTAATTGAACTGTGAGTTATACCAAGTCCAATTGTTGGTAAGAACTATTCAGAAATATGGATACTTGTCCTAACTTATTGTTACATCTCTCAGAAACTTGGCAAACAATAAGCTGACTGGCCCACTGCCAAACATATCTAGACTGACCAAACTTAGTCTTTTGTGAGTAATTTTAGCTCTTATTCTGGCTAACAAGCTATCAAACATTATTTTCCAGTCAATGGCTAATGTATGTTCTTCCACATGCAGGGATTTGAGTAACAACACATTCACTGCTTCAGAATTTCCATCCTGGTTCTCTGCATTAACATCCCTTTCTGCCATGTTGGTTCTCCCTTGTATAGCCTTATTATAATTGAGTAGCTATACTTCTAACATTTCCTGAGAGTTTCTGTACTGTTAGTTTTAGTCATAAAGTAATGTAACACGGGACCTTCTTGACTTGTCCAGAGTGATCGAAAATGGAGGACTTGCTGGGACAGTTCCAAAAGAACTATTTGATTTGCCTCAACTGCAGCAAGTGTAAGTCAGTGAAGCAATCTAGTACCAATTTAATCTCAGATGAAAATAAGGACTTACAACAGGGATAAAGGCATTGACTCGTCTTCTGATTTCAAATCCTTTCTGTTACTACTCCACAGGATAATGCCTAGGAACCGATTCAATGGTACTCTGGACCTGAGCAACATCAGTACGAGCAACCAGATACAGCTTATAAATTTCCAAAGCAATTCAATTGTTGATGTTATACAAACTTCAAGATACACAAACACTCTAATGTAAGTCCCTTTACGCACGCCTATGTGATCATTCATGAAGCAGAGGTGGACTAATTTTTTTTTCGGTCGAGACCCACCGGTATGTAGGTGGGCTATTTTGAGAAGGTAGAAGCAACAAATTATGATGGTTTACATATTGTCAGATAAGTTAACAGTTACTCGTTGATTGCAGACTATTGGACAATCCTGTGTGCGAGAAGAACTCGAACAATGATTACTGCCGCCTTCAGCAAACAGAAACATCAGGATATACTACAACAGCCAATTGTGTTTCTACGATCTGTCCACCCGGTCAATCTCACAATCCTGGAAATTGTGCGTGTGCCGTTCCATACCAAGGCCAAATGATTTTCCGAGCACCATCGTTTATGGATGTTACAAATAGTACAAGGTTCAAAGCATTGGAGACAAGTTTATGGACAAACTTGAGCCTCAGTTCTGGTTCAGTAGATATTTCAAATGTCTTCTTCAACTCCACAGACAAGTATATACAGCTCCTACTGGCACTCTTTCCCTCGGATGGAATCTACTTCAACCGGTCGGAGATTCTTAGACTTGGATTCGCTCTGAGCAGACAGACCTACAAACCTCCACCTGAATTTGGACCATATGTGTTCGAAGCATTTGATTATTTCGTAGGTGCGTATTGGATACCTTGACTTGAAGGATGAATTCTAACTCTTTCATTCATAATTAACGAAAGGGCACAAAATCTCAGGATCTGGAGGAAAAAGCTCGTTGAGCACAGGGGCGATCGCCGGAATAGTAGTCGTTGCTGTTGTCCTCCTTGTTGGACTTGTTACCATAGGGATCTATGCCTTACGGCAAAAGAGAAGAGCGAAAGAGGCAATAGTACAAGCCAATCCTTTCGGTAATGTTTCATGACACTAACAAATTTTGCTACAAGCAACATTACGCATGAAAGAATATGACGAGTAATAGACAATTGCTTGCATATCCTGACTAATCAGCAAGATAAACATACTAAAATCTTGATTGCAATGTATCTTGGACATCTGTTTTTATGCTGGTTTTCCTCGCTAGACGATATTATCCGGTGCCTAACAGTTCGTCAATGGTTCTCTATCTTGCAGCTTCATGGGGTGCTGGTAGCAATGACGTTGGTAGTGCACCACAGTTGAAAGGAGCGAGATACTTCCGTTTTGATGAAATCAAAAAGTGCACCAACAACTTTTCAGAGTCTAATGAAATCGGTTCAGGAGGATATGGGAAGGTAAAAAAAAATTCAATTCCACATTCATCTTCCCAAGGTTTGAAAGCACGTAGGAATTGCACAAGAAGACAGGCCAGCGTTGTGATTCATCTGCTCTACTCTTTTTTCCTTTTTCTTTCTTTCATTCATTCCCAGGTTTACAGAGCAACTATATCAACTGGGCAAATGGTCGCAATAAAGCGGGCGCAGCAAGGATCCATGCAGGGAGGACTGGAGTTCAAGACCGAGATAGAATTGCTGTCCAGGGTCCATCACAAGAACCTGGTGGACCTCGTCGGCTTCTGCTTCGAGCAGGGCGAGCAGATGCTGGTATACGAGTTCGTTCCCAACGGAACGTTAAGAGAGAACTTGATTGGTGAGTGCATGGATGCTGTGCATCATCTTAACACTTTTTTTTTTCTCTTTCCTCCTCTTCTTTCATTGCACCATGCAATTATTAGTTCAAAACTGTGATCCATCACAGACATGTACACTCTTCCGGCTCCGGACATGAATTCTGGATTAACTCCGTTGCTTTAAATTGCAGGACGAGGTGGAAGACAATTGGACTGGAAGCGGAGGCTAAGGATTACATTAGGCTCAGCCAGAGGACTGGCCTACCTGCATGAACTGGCCAATCCACCTATAATTCACAGAGATGTGAAGACCACCAACATCCTCCTGGATGAATACTTGAACGCAAAGGTGGCAGACTTCGGCCTGTCAAAACTGGTGTCAGACGGCGAAAAAAGCCACGTTTCTACCCAAGTCAAGGGAACGCTGGTGAGCACCTTTCTGTTCATCCATCATCCATCATTCATCGAATTTTCAACTTACACACGGATCTCTGAGCTGATCTTGATTAACTTTGCGTCCCTCTAACTCGATCAGGGCTACTTGGATCCTGAGTACTACATGACCCAGCAGCTGTCGGAGAAGAGCGACGTCTACAGCTTCGGCATCGTCATGCTCGAGCTCATCACCTCGAGGCTGCCCATAGAGAAGGGCAAGTACATCGTCCCCGCGATCCGGGAGGCGATCGACAGACACGACGACGAGTTCTACGGCCTCGGGGACTTCATCGACCCCGTCATAAGGAACGGGTCCACCCTCGTGGGCTTCAGAAGGTTCGTTGACCTGGCGCTGCGGTGCGTGGAGGATTCGGCAGCGAAACGTCCGACCATGAACCAGGTGGTGAAGGAGATCGAGCTGCTGCTGCAGAGCGACGGGGTCAACACGCACTCGAATCCGAACTCGGCGTCCTCGTCCGCCACGGACTTCGGGAACACGCAGAAGAACCCTCGCCACCCCTATCAGGATCAGCTGTCGAGGAGGCACGACAGCAGCGGCAGCGCTTTCGATTACAGTGGCGGATTCGTCTACTCAGCCAACATCGAACCCAAGTAGTTTTCTTCTGGGACATGTTTTACTTCTTTGAAGGTGTTGATTTGTAATGCATTCTTCCAGATTGTTGCAAAGTGCAAAGTTTTCTTTTTATTTGTTTTTTTTTTCCTTGTAGAAAAAAGGTGATACTTCATATTTGGTATTGAATATATACGTCATTATAGCAAGAGCGCAAAGTCTTTTTTATTGTTCTTGCCCTGTCCACAAATGGAAATTAAAGTTTCCCAAGCTACATACTTTTTTTAGAGGATAAAATAATGGGCATGAGTTAGTGTTGGTACGATTGCACCAGCATATTTGTCTTATCTTGTGTGTACTGCCGTATAGTAATGTAATTTACAACTCAAAATGCCAAACGGAAGCAGCTCAGTTCAAAATAGACAGCAAACTGACTTTGAGAATAACTGAGAATTGAAAGTTTTCCTCTTTTTTTTCATATCTAACCCAACTAAGGTTCGAATTTCGGGATTTTTATTTCACTTGGTGTCCTAATCTGATTTTTGACATACTTAGGTGTTCTTGTAATTTCACAAAGAGCGAAGAGGAAAATAAAAAGACATATTTCTATGTTATGCTGCTTTGGCACTTGAGGAAAAGCTTATGACAAAATTGTCTAGTCAATAAGTAAATGCAAGGACAGAAACAAAAACACATGAGGAATAGGAAAGAAAAAGAAAGCATGGGATACATATTGGGATGCAAATTATGCGGCAGCACTAAAAATTTTGTAAGTAGCAAAATGAAACAAATATATGATGCTTTATTCCAGCTATAACAGAGGCGACACTTCAGAGAACAGCTCTGTGAACTAATGAGGTCGAGTAAAGAATCCGATTACTTTAGATGTCCTTGAAAGCAGCAAATAGGTCACCGTGGATATAATCATTGTCAACAAGGCTGACCAGGTAGTAACTTCCTTGCACCTATACAAATGAAATAATCAAACCTTTCAGCATAAAACAATCTTCAAAAAGAATAAAGTCTACAACAACAACAACAATAACAAAGCCTTACCCCACTAGGTGGGGTCGGCTACATGGATCATACGACGCCATTCGTTGATCCATGTTCACGAGATTCGACAGGATTTTACGCTGGAAAAAGAATAAAGTCTAAAAAAGAAATTACAAAAGGAAGAAATTTCAATATACCTTATCAAGCAATGCTCTTGATGGATCACCTTCGGCAAACAAGCATGCCCAACCCCTTGTCCAGATCTCAAAAGCTTCATCCTTCCAAATCATGAAGCTTCCAGAATCAACAACAGTAGGCTGAATGATCTCCCTGCCAGGGAACACGCCCCATGTTACTGCATTAACTGCATTTTGGGTAACATTTGATAGATACTCCCCTTCTCTATTAACAGCAAGGTATGTGATAGATGGCAATGCCTTGCACTTTTCAACTATTAAATCTAGCTTATCTTTGGAACAGAAGAACTCTAGATATGCCTTTTGATATACATAGCCCCCTGGTCCACCCCACCCTGCAACATAGAATTGTTGAAGAATAACCTAGTGACAAACAACCCTCAATAAAGCAACATACACGTTCTGCAACTTCCATTTTTGAGTTCTATGACTACTGGGATCTCTGAAATGTCTGCTTACCAACAGTGGGTGAGTCTGACTTCTCCCCATTTACCGCAGGTTGACTATTGATGGTAAGGAAGCCCTTCAAATTAACCTGTACTAGTTGTTCATCGATTATCTTCGTCTCCGGCTGAAGCCCATCTAACTCTGACCACGGGCTACTTTTAAGTTTGCCAAGGCAGAAGTTCATAAATCGCTGTCATGGAAATCACAACAAAAGAATGATACACCCAAGTCAGTTTGTAGAAATGCAGTCACTTTTCAAAGAGTCATCCACCAAATATCAAACAGTATATTTTTTAAAACTGTAGATTATAAGGCTAGAAAAGAACCTCATTGATGTCATCGATCGACTTCAGTGGGATCGCCCATTCCTCTTGAAGTTTCTTTCCTTTAGAGCGCGGACGCATGAACTAAAGACCAGGTAAAAAATAATCTATTACAATTTAAGGCTAACAATGACTTAACTAGCAGCACGGAAAAATGTGCTTTCTGTAGATTCCAAGGGTAACAGAAATGTAATTTGCAGCTGAATAAAAAAGATGATAATGAATATTATGAAACTTTTTTTTGACATGTGAATATTATGAAACTATCCTTAATAATCGCAATACATAACTTTTAATGTCATGAATTCATATTGTTGTATTCCTGATAACTTCTTGTTTTAATACAAATGGCAGATATAGATTCCACTTCATTTGTGTTTCTTAGATTGTGGTGTTTTCTTATAGGAATATTACATAATTGATGCACAGCTAGAACTGGTAACCTAAATAAGAAAACTAATTAACTCTATGAAATTCCTATATATATATATAGAGAGAGAGAGAGAGAGAGAGGAATATTAGCGTGAGATCAGAGATTTTGATCTCACTCTCAAATCAGTGAATCTCAACCGTTATAATCATACATCAACGGACCAGATCATGAGACTAAACAAAAGGCTGAACTTGTTTTTTTTTTTCATTTGAACCAAGTTCAACTAAGATATCGATCTAGACCGTTAGATGCATGATTATAACGGCTGAGATTTACTAATTTGAGGGTGAGATCAAAATCTCTGATCTCACACTAATTTTTCTCATATATATATATATATATACATCTCTTTTTTCTTGTGGTCCAAACAGAGCATAGGTCACCGAATATTCTTTGCATACCAGTAACAGCAGAAAGAAGAGCGAATGGCATGTCATCGAAAGAATGTTCATGACAAAATGTATCCATGTTTATACATAAAAGAAAACAAATGGTAAACTCTTAACAAAGTACAGATAAAAAAATATAGTATTTTACTTGATGGTCAGATAGAGCTCCATATGAAGGGTTCCTAGCATCACCCCAACGCCCATGTGGGTATTGGTCCCAACCAAGAGTCCTTGAGATGTAGCTCTTAGGCCGGTTAGCCCTAATTTATAATCCAAGCAAAATGTTATAAAGATGCACTAAAAAATCAAATGTTAAATGCTGTTGTTGATATAGGATGTACATAAAGTCCTTTTGAAAAAAGGAAGACAAGCATACCAAAAGATAGGCCTAACGTCTTCTTTTGCACGAAAAACATTTGTTGGTGGCCTCCATGGCAAAGACCTCGAAACTTTAGATTCTTCTATTAATCCAAGATTCTGCATGTCAACTTGATATTTAGTCCACACAAAATTATTAACAGAAAACATGCCATAAAGCATACAAAAATAAAATAAAATAAAGATACCAATAATATGCCCAATGCCGATTTCTCCATGTTTAGTGTATAAAGATGCAATGTTTTGATTCCATGAGCTAAAATCTTCTTGCACATTTCAGTTCCAAGATGTATCCCGTACGCCCTAACGGCTTCTTCATTGTCCTTAATAGGCTCCAATGCAGCTGTAATCTCGGATGGTATCTGCAAAAGGTCATTTATCATACATATGTGCCAAGGCCCAAGATACAAACCTAAATATTCCAGGACATGAAACATTTACAGAACAAAACTTGAGCCAACAAGCTAATTACCCAGGATGTAGAAAACAGCAAACTTGAATGAAAGATATAGTTCCACAAGTGATTTTGTCAGAAAACCTTGGTTCTAAGCACATATAAAGTGACATTACAGTAGCCAGACAGCTAAGATATTCAATAACTGCTAGGACTGTATTTCAAGTGACAATTATCTAAGTAATTTAATACTTCGAACCATATACAGGATCTTGCATGCATCAAGCAACCGATAGAACTTACTCTAGTTTTGCAGAATGAAGTCATACGCAAGAAGCCTCCATAGTTGTTGATTGGCATTATACCAGGAACAATAGGGCATGTTATCCCAATTTGACGACAGTCATTGACAAACTTTAGAAATATGTCTGTATCATAAAACAGCTGAGTGATAATAAGATCAGCACCAGCATCCACCTATCAATAGATTGGCAAGAATGATGTTTAGTCCAGGAATACTACAAGATAAAGCAAAAAACAAGATAAAATAAGTTCGAAAGATTGTAGATAATATATGGATGGTGCTTCAAGGCTACTTTATTTAATGTACAAACTTATTCAAAAAATGAGGCCATAAGTTTCCTAGTCATAGCTTCAATATTGTCAAAAGTTATAATTGGATTAGAATGAAGCTTAACTCTCAGCAGTAGTTAATGCAATATATCTTGGAAAGACTTTTTGAATGGAGCAATATATTGAAATTTCATTCTCTTTTTTTTAGTGGGACAATATATGAGAAGTTACTTTAAACATGAAATCAATTGTTAGCGAACTCATTGTTTGAAACCACATTCATGCATAACATACTTGATACATTTCAAACTCCAAGATCAATTATAACTGTTTGGGTGAATCTTTTTTTTACTTCTTGAATGCAAATAGAACAGGAAAAAATGAACATAATGTAAAAGCTGGATGACATGTATGAAACTGCAAGATTCTAAATAGCATACAACATATGCTGTTTCAATATAAAGAAATTTGTGAGGAGACCTTTTTCTTCAGATACGCAAGATCATTGCTATAAGCTTCTAATGTAGCACCTCCCTCGCCTTGTATCATATCAGGATGTGCCTCTAAAAAGAAGCAGGTAAGTAAGAAAATGATAATAAATGTTGAGAGAGAGAAGCAAGAGCGTGTTCATAATTTCCTATACTAACCTGGATATCCAGCAACAGTAATGCCGAAGTAGTCACCATACTTGGCTCGTATATGTTGCACCTGTAAATAAATGATAGGCAAACATGCTTAAGTGCCATAAGAAATTATTCATCAGAAGCATGTGAGGGAACTGGCAAGCATAAATATTAAGGAAAACTATTGGCATAAAACAAATCTCGAAGCAAATATTTGGATGTAATTATCCGGGAGTCTTTGTGATCGTAAAAAGAACCACTTATCAACCTTAATTTTTCACGTTCCTGAAAGAAATCCAGGCATAATAAAAATTGAATACTGAGAAAGCTTATTGTTTGAATTTTTAGATTCAGGAAAAGAGAACATGGAATAAAGATAGTTGATTCTTACCAGATCAAGAGCACAGGCAAAGCCACCGGCCACTTGAACAAACTTATCCTGACCATGAGGAGGATCCCCTCTAAGTGCTAGAACGTTTTGTATCCCATTGGCCTTGATGGTATCCAGAGCATCTTCAATTTTCTCCACTGGCATGTTGGTGCAAGTCAAGTGCATCATGGTTTCAACACAAATCTGCACAAAATACCAATAAATCCAACTCCAACAAATGAACATGAATCTCCTCAAAACAAAACAAATGAACATGAAGAAGAGATGAACTATCTACAACCGAAACATCGTCAGTTGCACATACAATTACTTTCTCATCATTTTTTTTCCTGTAGGGTATTCAACTGTGGATTTTCTACTTTACACATCTTAATGTTACGGCCTCTGAAGTCACAAGGACGTATTCGATCTGGCGAATCCAGGACATGACAGCAGAACAGAGTAACCTTTTATGTCTGAGACCAAGCGGTCGAGCTAAATTTATACACTATACACAAGAAATTTTTTTCTTGAGAGGACTATACACAAGAAAATTGTAGTTGCATCGTACATAATCAATGCTAAAAAGTAAATAAAATCACAGAGTAATGGTTGAAAGGATATGACTACCTCATTGTTCTTCCGATTCAGATTTATACCACTCCAAAAAGTTTCTTTGCATAGAAAATCGAAGGAATTTTTCAAGAAAAAAAATGGAGAAACTACAGATCCTCAAAAGCATATTTTGAGAAAGGAAAACAGATATTTCGTTTAGGAAAGAACCAGATCTAAAAGCAAATACCCTTAACGCATGAAATCACAGCACATTACTCCATTTAATCCGACCAATTATATAATAAACTATAAATAAAATATGCAAACGATCCCTTCTTTCCTCACGTAAAGAGTATGATCTTAATAGTTTTGTTAGCCAGAGCATGCGTTTGGTACGAGGTTGACGAGATCCAGTGGAGAACTCAGCTGCTGGCGGCACGTAAGATCCAATCTTCATCTACTAGCTACCAGATCACGGACCGACAAAGCAAAGAGAAAAAACGATCGAATCTTGCCAAAAACAAAAAGTGGCTGCCTCGGGCCGCAATGCAAGAGGAAACACCGAGATCTGAGACACACACACACACACACACACACACACAGAGAGGGGAAATGGGGAGGGGAGGAAGAGGAACAGCACCATGTTCTGCATACGCTTGGCGATGTCGAGGGTCACATCGGCGGTGGATCCTCCGGCGCCCCAGGTGATGTCGCAGAAGGTGGGGTTGTGGGCGACCATGCGGTCCATGCGCTCGAAGAGGTTCTCCACACCGTCGTGCGTCTTCGGCGGGAAGTACTCGAAGGAGAACACCGTCTTCCCATCGCCGTCGACTGCCCCCCGGATCTTGTCGATCACCTTCATCTCCGCTCCCCTCGGGCCTCTCCGGCGAGTAATAAGTGGAAGAGGATGAGGAAGCAGTGGAACGGGAAAGGCGTCGTCTTGGGCGCAATGTATAGCTTAGTTATATAGACGCTTAGTGATGAGCGTTAATAAATAGCTACTTAAATAAAACCCTAAAAATTCCCAACAACTACCGCCGTGCTGCGTCATGGTGGATCTCTGTGTCTCTCTCCTCCTCCCTCCCTCCCTCCATTTTCTTTTTTTTTAAGTAAATTTTTTACATCCTTTTCACCCATTGGTCACAATCACACACCAACCCAACCCACCCTTGCTCTGTTTTCCAGCAACAAAAAGATTGGAGAAAAAAAAATTGATGTGAAGGTAGTATTTGGACCAAGACACCTTGCACCTTTAGGCGTGGCCATTTATTGTTGATCAATGTTTTAAAATTAAACCGGACCGACTGGTCGGTTCATCCGCAAATTTATCACCAATTCAGTTTGGTTTTATTTGAAAATTGGAGATGACAAAAAATTAAATTGAACCGGACAGAATTAGCTCAACCATATGAATTGATTCAATCTTGTTTTTAAAATTTTTACATTAAAAAATTAAAAAAATAGAAACTTGATTAATAGAATGAAATAAAAATGGAAAGGGAAAAATAATTTCAGCTGGATTATTTATTTTGGCATTAAAGAAAATATAAAATTGGAACTTTGAATGATAGAACTAAATACAAAAAGGAAATATAATAAATAATTGTGAAAGGAAAAAGATAAATCGATAATATATAAATGAAGTGAGAAATTTAAGGAGAAGAATGAGGCTAGAAATTTAAAGAGAAAAAGAGGAAGTGAGAGAAAAAAAAAACAAAATGAAAAAAATTGAATGAAAAAAATAAAGGAGAAATATGTTAATAGAAAGATATAAAAAAGGGAAAGGTATTAATAGAGGAGTAATTAAATTAAAAAACTAACAGAAAAAAATTAAAAGTGAAAATAATATTTTTAAATTGAAATAATAGAGGTCAATATCACTCATAAGTTTTTTTTATACATATTTGGTTAAATAATTCATTCAAATTGTCTATAATATTTACATTATACTAATAAATTTAAATAAAGTTAGATCATTTAACTTTATACGTTTTTAAATATATAAACATGGAGCTCATTCATAATAATATAAATATTTTCATATTATTTTAATATAATAAGTCTATGTTTTCTTCAATAAAATACTTTTCTACTGAACTAGAACATTTTTTGTCCCTTATATTCATAAGCCCTAGCATTTTTTAATTGTTTTTTCGATTACAATTTTAATTAATCATCTTGCACATAATATTCTCATAGCAGGTTCAGTCATGGTTAAATATTTTTATATCTTAAAGATTGTATAATTGTAATATATAAATAGAGATCTTGATATGACCTTAGTATCTTCGTAAATGATCTTATGTAATTGATATAATTATTCTATTATTTAAAAAAAGATTGTATTGATGACAATAATAATAAATCATGTGAAACTCAATATATTTTTATTTTAATTGCATTTTGGTATGTTCTTGCCTATAATTTGATTGTGTTTTTATTGAAGTGCAATTTAAGAGTTGAGTGAAAAAGATTAAAAGATATTTTTTTATCAAGATTTAAATTATCCTACCAATGTTGTTAAACTCTTGGGTCAATTTTTAAACAAGTTCATAAGTTTAAATAAGTAAAATGATCAAATCAATATAAACTCGTAAATAACTTAGAATCTTAAAATTTCCATACAAATTAATTTTAAAAATATTCTATAATTTTATAATCTCTTATGTAGTTTGTATGATTCTTATAATTACGTACAACTATTTAACTTGTACAATAGTAAAGTTTATAAAATATAAAATATTTTATTTGAGTAATATATTTGTGGATTGATAGTGAAATTAATATCATGATTAGACATCTTAGTGCAATCATTTTATTCATTTTTATTTTTTTTTATAAATTTTCTAACTTAATAATTATAATCATTGATAGATATGTTATAAGTTATTGTACTTATTTTAATTACTTTCACATTAGTAAAATGTACTAGTTGCTTATTATTATCGAACATATATATGTGTTTGTAATTGTATAAGTATTACTTAAACAATTAAATTTATTTTGTACATAAACTCTATGGCCCTATTTGGTTTAGGTATAAATATAAGAATAGGGTGTTATTTTTTATTATTCTTCCAAACAAGGTAGTTAAACCTTAAAAAAGATAAAGGACAAAGTTGATATTAATAAAAAAATTATCCTTTTGAATAGTGTGTTTTATAGAGATAAATTATTCTACCAAAAAGGTGGAATAAGATTTATTCTTTGCACAAACTTCTAACTTCCAAAAATTTTTAATCTATCAGAATAATCATACTTATTCCAAGGATTATTATCCATCAACCAAACACCACGTATGAGTTCACAAGACAATTTTATGATATGAGTTTATAGAATAAAAAATGAGTTTAGTTAAACTTAGCATTCATTGACATTATTAACATAAGTGTTCATTCAGATTATATATTTAAAAAGTGATAAAACAAAACAAAAAGTACAAATGTTGAAAAATCAGATATTATTAAAACAAATAAAGTAGTTAAAGAAGTGTGAGGTATGTTGTTTGGAAACCTTAGTTTAGCTATTAGATCATAGAGAATTTGCTTTATGACATAATAGATCAACGGTCTCAAAAGTTATTATGAAAATCACCTTATACTCCACAACACCCCCCCCCCCCCCCCCCCCCCCCCACACACACACACACACAAATATATATATATATATATATATATATATTATATTATATATATATATATATATATATATAATTCATTGTTATTTTTAAGCCTTTATTTACAATTACAATTTAGTAAGCTCGAGTGGCATTTTAATATTTGTTGCCCTTAGGCCATTTGACGTAGTTATCAGTTCAAAGTTCACCATATGAATTTTTCTTGTGCAGCCCTACTTTGAAAATTAGAATCGTAATGCCCCCAAAATGTGTCTCGTCATGTGGAAAAATATGTATGATAAGCTATTGAACATACTCACGTGTGTAATGGCCAAAATGATGATTTTTTAACTAGTCAACAAATAATAAATTATATGAAAGATAGTGGACATAGTTAATGTAATAAAGAGTCATTGTATCATTAATAAAAAAAAAATAAGAATCACAAATCCTGAGTGGCTGAATGATTGCATCATTTTGATAAGAGGAAAAATAACTAAGACGTCAAAGGAAGCTAAAAGACTCATGACATTTATGTGTTGTTATAATGATGCAATTTATTACCATTAACCACCTTCATGAGTAGGATCTACGCCTATAGTATTAAATATGTAGAGAAAATGAATCTCCCATAAGTTTTTACACTCATTATATAAAAAGATAGACAAAAATCATCATAACAATAATCATATAAGGAATGAAGGAAATAACCATTATTAAGATCAGATGAGATCATAAAGTAATCATAATGAAACAAAACATATGAGTTTGGGAGACCATAAAGTCATAATGAGAGGTTTTGAATCAATCATTATAAACATCATGATCTCGGAAGATCATAAGAACATAAGTCATCATCTAAGGGGATGCCATTGCCAATTATATATCATCATAAAGAATGTTTCATTATTGTTATGCATTATTTTCATCTCCATCATTGCTTTACATATTTATTTATTGTGGGTATCTTTTAACTCATAGAGTATCTTTCAATTTGTAAAGTATTTTTCAAAATTTTCAACACCATAAAGAAGGAATATCTTTTGACATAAGATGGGAAGGAAAATGAAAATCCTCTCCCACCTGAATATCATCAATCCATCATCATAATAGTTTTTTATTTAATATTTTATGTCTTTTTAGAACACCCAAACTCAATATAGAATCACCGTCGTCATTGTCATAAAATTTTAAGATCATATGGATGTAAATGATGGGACATAATAAGAGTAATAATTGCTACAAAAATAACGATATGATCAATAAAATTCATAACTGACCGGATAACAATATGGGCCATTTTATAGTGACATTGGTTTTGCCTCGACGTGGGTGTTCGAGCAGGCAACACTCATCCAGTTTTATGGGATAACTCGGGCTAGGTTGTGTATACACCCTAGTTAGGTTCATATGGAAAAGTGTTGGGCAAACAGGTTGAGCAACGTGGTTTCTTTTTTTGTTGAACGTGGGCTGGATTGTCGTCAACCTAGGTCATCCCCTCGGCAATGGCGGATTTGATCCAGATTTACAAAATTTGAGTCGAGTTTCTTGGAACTCAGATAGAGTTCTAGAACCCGTGATTGTCTAGTCGATCATCCAACATTTATGACATGATGGTCTAGTGAAGATCATGTAGTTATGAACGACTTATTGTCTACTTACATACATTGAGAATTTTGATCAAAACTTGCCAAATTTCTCTTATTCTTCCTCATCCTCTAGTCATCCTCCCTTGATCATGTGCTTCACATCCTTCTATCTTCACCCCATCATCGTCCCTGGGTCCTTCTCTTGTAGGTGCAACGTCATCAAATTCTGAGGAGAGAGAGTGAGTGAACAAAAGTGAGAAAGAGGAGTGTGAGGGGAAAATGAGAGAGAGAGAGATCGGATGGGATATCTATAGGAGAACGGAAACCAACTTTCAATTGGACCCATAAAGTTAAAATTGATTTCGTGATCGTTTTGTTGTTTTGAATCCAAATCCTTTTATCCTTTGAAAAAAAACACTAGTAATTGTATTATAACCTCATAAAAATAAAATGTTCCTCAAATTTAAGCACAAGATATGATCTTAAAAAAAACACAAGGGAACTCCATGAACATTTCACTAGTGAACTATTTATTTGACAATGTTTTGTTTTCATAAGGTTGAACTCGAAGGGTATAAGCTCACTATGTGCTTGTGTTTTCAATATTATGTTATTATTCGACAATTTTTTTGTTTGCATAATGTGAAAATCAAAGAGTTTAAATATGTACAAAGTTAGTGTTTACTTGTATTTCCTTTTTTAGTCCTAATTCTATTCAAAGTTTTATGTTTGCTTGTAGATAACTTTTTTAAGGTAGGTGATAAGTGGCTGAAGGATATTTCATGATAAAATGAGACAACTATAAATAAAAAGATCAAATTTGCTACTTCCCTCACCAGACTAGCTCTTACATTCTAACTATTAACAAAGTTATCGAACTTTAATTTATAACTCATTAATTTTGCAATTATGATCATCCTAATATGTGATATAATGTTAATCGGTTAAAATGTTGATGTGTCATCTATTCATCATTTTTTTCTCCTCCACGTCAAATTTTCAAACAATAAAAATAAAAAAGTAGCACTGCCATTTTTCTCGTTCATTCAAAAATTATTTTGTAATCAATCATTCAACTTTTCAAAAGTTTGTCATGGCCATCATTAAAAATTTAAAACAATATAAAGGGATAAATAAAATAATATAACAAAAAAAGTGTTATAAAAGTTATTCAGTTTTGCAATAGCTTATTTTTTAAAAAGAATATGATGCTACATTTAGAATTTTTTCTATCCACTTATATTTTTTTTGTAAAATAATTAAATATTAAAAAGGGGTAGCAACCTGGTAAAGGTGATGCCGCCTCTTGTCGACAAAAGAGTAGGGCAAGGGGCATAGACCCCTTACATGGTTGCTCCCTTTAGGGGTGTTCACGGGTCGGGTTTGACCCGACCCGTAAACAAACCCGACTCAACCCGGCCGAGTTTGGTCGGGTCGGGTTTCAATTTTTTTGAGGCTGGACCCGACCCAACTCGACCCGGCCCGTGTCGAGTTGGGTCGGGTCGGGTTATCCGATCACCTTTTTTTTATTATTTTTCTTTTTAATTTTTAATATAAAAAACATTTACTAATTTATTTTAAATATAAAATAAAGTATTTTTAAGCATAAAAACATTCTTTAAAATATCTACATATTATTCTCTATTTAAAATACATTATTTTATATATTTTTAAAATTTTAGATGGTATAAAATGCTTAAAATAAATAAAAAAATCATTTAAAATTCAAAAAAAATAAAAGGTCGAGTTGACGGATCGGGTCGGATCAAATCGGGTTAGAAAAATCCAATCCGAACCTAAGTCGGGTCGGGGTCGGGTCGGGGCGGACCCGACCCGACCCCCAACCCAACCCAACCCGACCAGACCCAAAAGGGATCGGGTCGGTTTGGATACTCGGGTTCTCGGTGAACACCCCTAGCTCCCTTTTTATTTTATTATTTAAAATTAAGCGCTTACAAAAATTGAATGATCTTTATAACTCCCTTTCTTATTTTTATTTTTTATTATTTCATTCTAACCTTTTATTATTATTTTATTTTTACGATAATAGCGATTGAATTTTTTGAAAAGTCGAATAATCATACGGTGACTTTTGAATGATGGAGAGAAAAAAAATACCGACTTAGTATGTCTATTTTGATATGAAAAAATGCTGACGTGAATACTACATGAACATTTTAATCAATTAGCCTTATTTTATGTTGGGATGCTTCCCTCGACAAGATGATCCCTGCGCTTTTTCCCTCGAAATAATAATTATTAATTAATTATTTTTTTAACTCCATTCTCCATAGGTTTGTTTGGCAATTAACTAATGGAGGGGTGGGATGAGGTGATGTAGTGAGAGATGGGGTGGTAAAGTATGGTGTGTAAAGATCATGTTTGAATAGTAAAGATCCGTTTGGCTTAACGGGTATAAAATAACTGATAAGTTCAAGTGCTAATAAGTATTTTATTGATTAAAACTTATTTTTAAAAATAAGCAATTATATGTTTGGACAAAACTACTTATATTAATAATAATTAGTTAGTTTTGATACAACTAACTGACTTATTTTCTAAGAAAAAATAAGCACTCCATCCGGTGCTTATTTTTTTGACTTATAAGTAAATTTGATATCTCCTTATAACTCATATTATAATGCTACCAAACGCTGAGATTTTCTTAAAATGAATTATAAGTTGCTTAAAGCTTATACGGGGTCTAAGTTGTAAAAAATGATAGTACGAGGAATAAAAGTTTTATTTACTAAAAAGTTAATTTTACCCTTTATTATTTACCCTTTATTATATATAAATTATTTATAATATTTATTGAGTAATAAATATTTATTACTTTATCACTTAATTTATTTTACTCTTTTATTTTTGTTTTGCCTATTTTTCTCTTTTTTGAACTATTTTATTCATCTATTTTAAAAAGTAAACAATAATAGATATATATATTTCATATAAGAGGTAAAGATAATTTATCAATGAGAGAGAGATGATTTAATTTGGTAACAAGATAAATAATTTTATTTGCTAATAAAAGAGGGGTTAGGGGTTAATTTGGTCTAAAATTATTTATTTTTTCTCATTCCACCAATTTGATGGAATAAAAAAATAAGATGTTTGAAGAGCTTAGCAATAACCCCACCCCTATTAAATAAAAATATAATTAAACATGATTTAATTAATTTCATTTCTCCATATTCCACCCCACATCATTCATTTTATATCAATGATTGCATGACCTTCTCCTCCCCTCCTCTCCTCTGAGCAACCCACATCTACAAATCCCCTCCGAGTGCCATTGATAGCCTTTCCTACTTGCGCCGAGTCCCCCGTGAGCACCCAGGCACCCCATGAACATCAGGCTACCTCTGTGAGTGTCGTCCCCTTCCTCCAATCATTTCCTTGTCCTCTTATCGCTTCCCCGTCCTCCCCTCTCTCGTCCTCATCCTTCGATCGTGGCCCCCATCCTCGATAGCTATAAGCGCCCGCCCTTTGCTGATGTCAAATCGGATATGCGCCACTGTCGTTGATCTCGACGACAAACCATATCCTTGCTTGTGTTGCCGCCTGTGGTCCCCTATTGTGTCAATCGTTGAGAGGAGAGAGAGGTCGATCATACCTATCATCATTCCTGCTTGCGCCACTGACTATCATCCCGCTTGCGTTGACCACCGTTGTCATTGCTTGCACCACCGATCGCCGATCGGGGGAAGAGGTGAAGTAGGCGGTTGGGCAGCCACTCCAATAGCCCTAATTTGGACATCTGATCTGAACCATTAATTGAATTCAACAACTCAGATGCAGGGCATCAAATTTCAACCAAGGGGTGTTACATCATATTAATCCCACATATATATATATATTACTATTAGATTACATTCGATAAAACATTATATTAAGAAATCACAAATATCTATTACAATTCAATAGTCAATGATGTCCACATTTTTAAATGCTTCATAATGGTTATAATTAATATTCCATCCAACATTTTGTAGAAAAAAATGATATTGACACTTGCACTCCTACGCCAAGATAAGCAACACAGTTGATTAGTTTAATTGACTAGCAAATTAAGCACCCTTGTAGCAATGTTGTTGTAGGCCACGTATGTATTAGATTCATATTATCCAATATTACCCGGCTGCAAGGTAGAAAAGAAAATGTTTGCCTACCGAGAAAGTTAATAATGAACTTGGCCATTGGCTTGGTTTCATGAATTTTCTAGATTGTTTTACAAAGTTATGTATACAATGTAAAAATGAAAGGGAAAATTGCTCAAAAAACCTTAACTTTCATTATTATTGAAAATATGGTCTAAACTTTAACTTGTTGATTAAAAATCATAAACTTTCATAATGTCATTCATATTTAGCCTAAGCTATTTTTAATTGGACAAAACACATGAACTTTCAATTCTTCTTTTATTTTAGTGTGTGTATATATATATAAAATTTTATATTGGTAACTTGATACTACACATACGGCAAAAATGAGATTCAACTTTTTTAAAAATCAACTTTTTATTCCCCATCTTAATGTAGAGATTATTTTGGAGACAAGATGACAAATTGTTTTGTTGTTTTATGCTCATATGAGATAAAGAAAACTATATATGAAATTAAATTTTAAAAAATACACACGCACACATACTCCTTGTTTGCTTGGAGCCCGTTTGGCTTAGCTGATATAGAATAACTGATAAGTTAAAGTGCTGATAAGTATTTTATTGACTGAAATTTATTTTTAAAATTAAGCAGCGTTTGGATAAAACTACTTATATTAATAACAACTAGTTAGTTATGAGACAACTACATGACTTATTTTTTAAAAAAGAAAATAAGCACCTCTCTCATGCTTATTTTTTTTACTTATAAGTAGATTTGATATCTATTTATCAGTCAGATTTTTAAGTTACCTGAGATTTTTTTAAACTAACTTATAAATGACTTATAAGCTTAGTCTAAAACTTTAATCAAATTAGTCGGTGTGGTTAATTAGTTAAAAAAGATAATAATTTCCTCTTCGATTCTTGAAGTTAATAATTGATCAAAATTAACTCTACTCGCATAGCGAAGTATCACCACCTTGCTAGCAGCAATGGGCACTTACTTGATTTACTTGTATTATTAGATCAATAATTATTATTCAATATTAAGAAATAAGAATCCCAGGTAGGAGCATAAGAAAAATTCGATCAACTCGAAAAATTTATCCAGGCCCAAAAAAATTGAATAAAAAAATTAGAGTTTCAAATATAATTTAGGGTGATTTTTGATAAATTAAAAATATAATTTAGGGTGATTTTTTTATCAATAATTCTTTTCGAAAAAAATCATAAGGACTCGTGAAGCCCGTTTTTATCTATATAACTAATTAACAAGTTAGTCATTTTTTATTATAGATATAATAATTTTTAAATAAAATCTCGTATTTTTCTATCACATTATCAAACTTTAATTTGATAAATTTAAAGTATTAGTAGTATATTTTATATTTAAGATAAAATTAAATATTTTTATGTTAATTTTAATTTAATGTATAATTTAAAAATATATAATTATATAAAAGTAGGGGTTCAAAAAAATTGAGCCGTTAAAAGGGTATTTTTTTATTAAGTGGATGATTCAAACGATCTATATCGGATGAATTTCTTTCTTCGATAGAATCGAAGAGAAAAAAATTCTATTGCGGAGCCATATGCACAAAAGATGCATGTACGATTGTTCAATTATATTTTCTTTTTTTTCATTCTATTATTTTTTCCTTACTTTAGCCCAATTATGCGAGATAGAAGAACCTTTAAAATATTTTAGAATTTTTTAATTAAAAAAATTAACTCGAAAAATAGTGAATAATTTTTTAAACTAAAAATCTCATTCGACCCAAACTACTTTTACTCTTAATTGGGAGAACCAGTTTAATTGGATATTTATTTATTTTCGGTTGACAGGTGAAATAAGGTTCTCTCTCTCTGCCAAATGCCTACAATTCTATTCTTAAAACAAAACAAATTGGCTCAATTAAATTAAATTAGATGCACCGACAAAAGTGATCCTCCATACGTGTGGCCTACAGATGATGTCTTTATTTGTGTTAATGGACCAGCACGAGCACGTGAATAACCCAAATCCATGCCGCATGTGCGAGACCTTAATTATGACACATGTCTCACTTTCATTATTGATGCCAATTGTTAATTAAAGTATCAACTAGTGGTTCAGATGCTTTGCCAATTGCCATAGTAATTTCGAAGTTTAAGTCGATAAATATATCATTGAAAAAAACGTTTTGTTCGAAAATTAATCAGGCGAGATGCAAATAAAATTGTCATTGAGGTAAAACGAAACAATTAACTAATGAAAGTACGTACCTTAAGTAAATAAATAAGCGCTATTTAATATTTCTCGAAAGAACGATCGGCAAAATCACATAACAAAATAATATTATGTTATAAAAAGAATATTATTACAAGAAATAACTAGTAGTTAATACGAACAATTGTTTCTGAAAAATTCTCGATCTTAAAGATCTAATAGTATGGTTGCAAATGGTATGGTTGTGTCAAAAGTGATGCGGTTGTGACAACGGCTTAGGATTTGTTTTTGTTTGGGAACGTTGGAAAAATAAAAGAAAGTAAGAAAAATTGTGGAAAAATAATTTTTGGCCAAACTAACAGGCGCTATGTATTTGATGAGTGATGTATAAATGGTATCATGTTACATTGTGACAAAAGTGCATGTTGTGACCGCGTTTGTTGTGGAAAATGACTTAGACATGACAAATTATAAAGGCCAAATGAGATTTTATGAGTGCAGCCTCCGTGTCTCTTCCATCCATTTCAATAACATTTTATGAGTGTTCTTGCGATACCTTTGTTGACAATCTCAAGACAAAGATTATGGAGCTCGAATCCACCTAAAATTTAAATCCTCTTGTTGTCAAAGGAATATATATATATATATATATATATGAACCAAACCCAAAAGAGATTCCAAGAATAAACAGTGGTTACACTAGTTAAATATCAAAACTCACCAGAATTGATTGAGATATTAGTCAATCAATTCTTATTTTCTTAGTTTAAAAAGTCTATCGATTACTCTCACAGAAGAATTCTATGTAGTTTAATTCAGAAATCATTGGGTTGGTCTACAGGATTTCTACTCCATCGTCTGTCACAAGGTCACTTCTCTCATATGTGATTAACGGACTCTAGCTAGGATGGAACCATAAATAGTCTGAGAGTCTTGAAACATAAATTTTATGTCCCAATTAGTTTTGAGTTGAGAGGTAAGTAATTTTTTTTACATAATTCTCTTAGTTCTTCAAAGAATAAAAGTTATTTCATTTGAATGACTGTACAAAAGGTTATACATAAAAGAAGGTAGGTGTATCAAACTGAAATATTGTAGCGATTAGTTTTTAGCATTATAAACTTCAATGAGATATTTAATGACCTTTTAATTAAATGTGAGTTAGCTATAAACAAATAAATATAAATAATTTTATTAGTTAGATTTTGAAGACTTTTTCCTTTATTTTGGGTTTGGACTATGAGTAGATCAAATATAATAATTTTATTTGCTTTCTATAAAATCAACAATCATCCAATTTAGACACCTATGCTAAAGATTGTGATCAAAATATTACAAGTGTATCACGCTAAAAAACTTTATAACACTTGGTTTTTTTTATCTAAACAGTTAGAAATGATCGTATTGGAAATTGAATGTTACAAAAGAACTTTCAAAGGGATATAATGAAGCAGGACTTCAATAAAACATCAAGAAACTAGAGAGATTAATTTTTAAAATATTTGAGCCAAATTGTTGCATCTTTTCTTTCTCTGATTATGAGATTAAATTGTATTAGAGAGAGAAAAGTGGTTGTCACATTACCTCTTGAATTATAGAAAATAATGTGAATTGTAAGGTTCCTTTGAAGAAAAGGTGTGTACTTCTTGAAACAGAGAAAAATGAATTTGATTTTTTTTTAATCCCTGTTTTGATGATAAGAAAGATAATTGGAAGATAGAGTTATTAATGACACTTGTAGTGATTTATATACAGGTTTAAAATCAACAAAATGAAGGTTTCTGAAAAATTTGTCAAGTTAAAACGAAGAAAATCGATCGAACCGCTCAGGGACGGTCGAATGATAACTTGAAGAAAATACTCAGAAACTCAATCGGCCACGTTGGTCGACCGACCATACGACCAGACAACATTAGGATTGTACCAATCGAGATTTCAATCTCACCAGTCGACCGACCATACGACCGGATAACATCAATGATTTTGTCGGTCGTGATTTGAATCTTACTAATCGGCCGACCACACGACCGGACAACATCAGGGGTTGTGCTGGTCGTGTATCCAGTTGTATTATCGATCATCCGGATAGAAGATTTTTTTTAAAAAAAGAGTAACAGCTACTAACCGGTCGATTGACTAAAGTTCATCGGTTGACCGGTCACGGATGCAGAAGTACAATAATGGCTATTTGTTTAATAAGAACCATTTGGAAAAACTTTTGGACGTATGTAACTCATGGAAAACCCTATAAAAGGAGTGCTAAAGTCTAAGGAAAGATTATCTATGCAAGGGAAATCAATCTAAAGCTTCTTTCAAGTTCAAAGCATTGTCTTGAGCGCAAAGTTGCAAATCATTTCTTCCCTCTTCTACTTCTAAGTGAGAGCGTTCTTTGTAAGAAGAGAAAATCGGAGGGAATCCTTGTATTCTAATTTATTAAAGTTGAGAGCTCCTTGTAAGAAGAGGTGTGCTTTGACTCTTAAGAAAAGAAGGTGGTGATGGTCTCGAGGATGAGAAGCTGGCGTGGAGATGTAGGCCAAGGAGTTGGGTCGAACATCATCAACACATCGTGCCTTCTTGTGTTTACTCTCTTGTTTTTTACTATTACATACTTGCTTGAGATCAATTTTTTGAAATTGGATTTGAGATTCACGATTAAAATTTTTATACACCAATTCACCCCCACCCCCATCCCCTCTTGGTACTTTCGATCATATAGATTTGATAGTAGAACTCCAATAATTTTGAAGTTGAGAAGTCGAAGTGTAGATGCAGGTCAAGGAGTTGAGGTCGAATCTCGTCAATAAATTTTGTGTTTGTCTTCCTCTATCCTTTGATGTAACATCCCAAAGTTTTACCTTCCTTCCATGTGGCAATTGAATTTATTTTGGTCAATGTTATTTACAATTTCTTCTTCTTAACCCTTTTAACATAGAATATGAAAGCGAAACAACTTTAAATTATTCTTTAATAAGGTGCGAAAGCGATATTTATTTTTTCCTATTAGTCCTCCAAAGGCTAACTAAATTTCAAATAATTTTACTTCAATTAACAATAAAAAGTTCTAATTACTCAATGCCCATGTGAATTTTGCATCGCCATGAAATAGAATTTTCATGAGTTATGACAAAAGGATAAAAATTCATAATATAAATTATTATATTTAGCATAAACCAATCATAAAATCACTGACCAATAAACATTACCTTTATTTACTTTTTCCTATTCTTGTTCATGTTCATATTCATATTTCATATTTCCTATTCATGTTCTTGTCCATAAACTTATCCATATCCATGTCCACACTTTATTTCCATATTCATGATCCTTAAACTTGTTCATGTTCATAGACTTGTTCATATTTATTTTCTTATTCTTTCTTATTTACTTTTCATGCATATGCCTACAAACTTGTATATGTGTTATCCTAAGCAAACTTTTTTCACTTTTCTTTAAGGGCATACATGATACATTTATGCAGTTCTTTAGTTAGGATTGGATTCTATAGCTAGCCCCTATGTATTCTAGTGTTAGCTCCCATCATTTCAATCATACGGTGTAACACTTAGTTCAGCATGGCATTAAGTTTCAATACCCTATAGCATCATGGCTAACCAAACTAAGACTAGGGTTAAGGGTATTTTATTTGACCCTCATGCCAAAATTTTATACAAGCATTCATGTGCAATTAGTAAACATGACTTTTCACATTTTTTTTAATTTTTATTTTGTTACCTTATTGACTATCTTTTATGTTCCAGTACATCATGAATCAATCCAGGGACAAAAAAGATCATTTGACAATAAATGAATCAATAAAATAATCATGTCCAATAATTAATCAAAACCCAAGAATTTGAGCTAGGATACAGAAAACCTGGGTTGAATTTAACATTACTCGGGTCAGGTCATCAGTTGGACGAGTCGGGTACCAAAGAAACCCTTCTTATAACATTTTTAGGTGAAAACTTGAGCTGGGTCTGAGGTGGTTTGGGCTAGGTATGATCGAGACAATTTCAATTCTTTTCTGACACTAGTAACTTGGGCCATTTATGGTATTGACTCGAGTCGGGTTGGCTCGATCGAAACCAAATGCTCGCATTGCATCGGGAGGAACTCAGGCCGGGCTCCTCTATAACCCGAGTAAAGTTTAGTGTGAACTCGGGCTGGGTTCTTTCAATCGGAGCTGGGTTCATGTACAAGGAAAATTGATGCCGGATATTGAAAATTTGTCCTAACTTTTTTATCAATCCATGCATGCTTTCGACATGAAGTCAAAAGAACTATGTTCTTCTATCATTAGAGAAGATGAGAGTGTCGATTACTATTCATAAACTTGATCAAATTATTGAGAAATTATATCCAAAATTGGATCCAACATCAACACATATCTTTTTCAGGCAGTTGTAGAACTAACCAAATCATAAACTTTGTGCATGAATTTCGTGGAGATGGCGAGACCTCCGGCAGTGTTTCCGGCATATTTGGACAGTGGGTGTAACCACGAGTAAATGCCAGGTCAGAGTTGTCATGAACACACACCCAAGAGGGAGAAAACGAGGCCCAAGTGGAGAGAAAAAATCTATTTTCAAGTTCAGCAGAGGTTGTTTGGTGTAAGATTTTATAGAGTAGGGAAGTTGACTTTGGGTGAGATTAAATCTTAATCCTGGATTAGGTGTTTAACTTCTTCTTAATCTAATTCTAAACCTTATCTTTTACTTATTTAATTATTCAATTTTAATACTTTATCTCCTTTTTTTTCTTTTCTTCTATTCAAACTCTTATCTATACTCAGCTTCCTCTTTTCTTCCTTAGTTAACTCTAATTATATTTTTTAATAGAATTCCACATTTAATCAATTAAATAAATTTATCTATTTAATTAATTTATAAAAAATTTGGGGTGTTACATTTGATCTCCTACTTGCATTATATTAGTATTTTATATTTTATGATTTGGTTTTATGCTTCCATGATCAATTTGAAAAATTGATTTAAAGTTTTCAAAATTCAACCCTTCCCTCTTAACGCCTTATGATCTAACAATTGACATGATAATAAAGTTTCTTTCATTTATATGCATGGTAATATGATTGATGTGAAATTTTATTGTCATGACCTTTACCATAATTGAAATGCTACTTTGGTTTCTTATCCCTTATACTTATTATTGTTTTGACAAAGGTCTTATAGTTGAAATATCGAATTTTATGTAGAATCATGTGGTTGTTTCATTAGTTATATTTAATAATATGAAGATATATGAATTCTCATGGATGCATTCATTCTTATATGATATTTGATTAAATCTATTTTTGATAATTCTAAAATGCAAATTCTATTATTTGTTTTGATGTTTGGAATGATATTTAAGTATCATATTTTACATCAACATATGCATATGAATTAAATTTGTTATAAGAGTTTATTTTGATATTACTATGTGGCATTTGCTCCAACTTTGATATAACAATCATGTGAATGCCCCTCTTTGAAAGAATGATATTGATAAATCTTGATATTTTAAATTTTATGACAAATATATGAATATAATTTACATTGTCATTCTTCGTATTTATTGAATACATGTTGCCTTTGTATTTAAAGTTTTGAACTATTATGCTCACTCGAATATTAAATTACTTATGTAAATGCTTAAATATTGTCATAATAATTCATATAGATATATTACCTATGATATGTAGAATTCTTAATATTGATAATTGACATAAACACATATGCTATGAATAATAACTAAAAGACATCTTAATATTTGTTATACGGTTGAAATATTAATTTAGATAACTGCATATTATTAAATAATGAATCACAATGACATTTCAAATCTAATATTGTGTATGAGTTCATCATGAGATATTTTGACTTAATCATATTGCTCATATTTTTCATCTCTTTTAGAAACATTTATACATGAATATTAGTAAATGGGCTTAGATTTTTTTATGGACAATTATAAATGGCTCTACAATATTTGAAGTTTATTTACTACATTTGATATCATGAAACTTGAAAGTTTTTATAAATCAGCAAAGGACAAGTGGTAGGAGTAGACGAGCCTATAACCCTAGGAAGAAAATAGGAGGTCGTATTTGAGGGGTTTTTCAAAAGAGTTGAAAGCTTTTCATTGGATGTCATCTTTCTTCCATCTACTGTAGTTTGTAGTGACTATTTTTTATCTAGTTGAATTATCGAGCACTCGGAGATGGATAAGGCTATATTTTGAATGATTTTTATATTTTTTTTATAATATACCACTAATCATTGTAACTATCTTTTATTTAGCTAGGGCTGATGGATGTTTAATCCTTATGTTTTTTTTCATTGTGCCTATTCTCATAACTATGAGTTTACTTTTATTTAATTATTTTCATGTGTTCTTAGTGTATGCATCCTATTCTAGAAACTATCTTGATTTTGGTCTATTGCATTATGATTCTTTTAAATAAATGTTGTTACCAATCTGAGCAGGGAGATTTTTCAATTTATAGATGTTTGTTAGGAGTTGAGAAGCTAATGGACTCCAATGGTACTGAGAAGTCTTGGATAGTACCTTTTGGCTGCGTTTGGTTCGGGAATATTGAGAGAACATAAGTTCTCGAAAACTAATTGATTTGATAAAAAAGTTTGGATTGATGTTTGGGTGAAAAAGTGTAATGATGATGATTTTAAAAGTTGATGTGATGGATAAGTTTTAGTGAGTGTTTGGATAAAAAAGGAGAACTAAGAATATAATTTATTATTTTATTAGGTATAAAAGTATAATAAATAAGAATATGTTATTAATATTATATTTTATGTAAATCATTATATTATTAATATTATTTTTATTTATTTTGATTAAATATTTTAAATATTATTAATATTATAATTTACATACATTTAATATATTTTTAATATCCAAATATAATATTTTTTAAAAAATAATTGAATAGTTTAATTAATAAAATATTTATTAATTACTAGAACTAATTATTTTATAAATTTTGATTAATAACATTTAATAAATTATGTTATAATATCCCTAATAATGTATTAATTTATTCTAAATTATATATGCATACATTACAAAACAATTAAAAAATAAATGAAATTCAAAAAAGTCAAAGAATGCGGCGGTACAATTGAAAAAAAAAGAAACATTCTTGCCTTCGGCAAGAATATTTGACGAGAACTTTTTGTAAAAAGTTCTCATCAAAAGTCATGTGACGAAAACATTTAATGTTCCCATCACGATAGTTGTTTGAGAATATTTCGCGACGTTCTCGCGAAATGTTTCCAACCAAACGCAACCTTTGAGTGAAATCGAGAGGTGGAAACTTGCATCTTTTAGGGGTGAAATCAAGAGGTGACTCCATTCTTAAGAATTGGAGATGATTCCATAATTATTTCAATCACAAATTCAAAGTGGTAATACAAATTCATGTGGATTGCCTTTAGATTCATAATGTCTCAAACCTTTAAACATTGGAGTGAAGATTATTTGAGAAAGTAAGGGTGGAATTATTTTGTTCAATGATTTTTCTTAGTTTTCATGGAAGTAAACATTAAGCATTTGAATGTGTTCCTTACGTCCTAGTGTTCATGCCATTTGTTGACAACTCATACTTTATATTCTTCCTTCCTAGTTAGAATCTACCTTCAATATTATATTAAAAACAAAAAAAAGTTAGATTAACTTCTATTTTTTCAATAATTAGTTTTTAGTAGTTGTGTCTCAAACTTTATAAATCTGACTTGCTCGAGAAAGTAGATTAGATCAAGTGTGATAAACTAACTAATTTTTCTTGTAGATTGACTTTCAAGTACTATATTGATAGTTGTACATTTGCAGTGTTGATTTGTATGCTGAGAATTATAAATTATAAAAATGGTCATGGGTTATCTTTGTATACATTTAGATTCAGTCTTCTTTGTGTGTGTATTGCTCATTTGGACCTTCATGCACACATGTAACATCTCAACTCCAAATTTGAGCTACTATTTACATTCAATCCTTAACATTTTCATGTATCAATTCACATTATATTTAATTCTTATTCAATTTGTGATGTAGTTGTAAAATTTTGCTATTAGTTAGTATGTCAAAGAATGGGAACATAGCTCTTCTCTGATTCTTATCATGACTTGTGTACTTATGATGTAGTGTAATTTTATGGTAGAAGAAAGAATGAACTATCAGATGTGAAAAATCTTCCATGCTTAAGATTGTATGTATATATAAATGAATAATATAAAAAAGTTGAATATGGTATTTGTTTCTATATGACTACTCACTTACATAATAATCTTTTATTTTTATGGTTTCATATTAAATATTAAATTGCTAGTTAAACCCATTTGAATATATGTTCAAATCCTTTGAGAGCTTGAATTATATGTTATGGAACACAAATCTATACTTGGTAATAATCACAACTAAGCATGCAAGAACATTCATTTCATTTATTAGGCTAGCATATTAACATAATATACTAATATGATTGTCATCTTCATATGATGACATCATAAAGGTCTCCATGCATGATTGCTCTAAATTTGAGAACTTAAAAACACTTAGTAAATTCTTATAATAATAATTGAATACTTGAGCAGCCTTTGAACTTCATGTTTAGGACAATCATTTTAATATGATTTTGGACATAAGTTTTTATATAATCTTATGTGCTATGCACACATGAATTTAAGTATTAAATTCTTATATGTGTGACACATGTACCATGCAGGGTGAAAATGAGTATATATATTTAACTACAACTAAAATTATGTTATTATTATCATTTTGTTGTTATTGTACACATGAATTAAGAAAATGTATGCTAAACTTACAATATTTATAAAAGAACTTTGAGGAACAATATCCAATAAAAATATAAATGTATAAAATATTCAATTTCGCCATTAAACACTATCTTCATAATTTTCCTAATGAAATTTAAAAAAAATAATGATATTTTAAGCATTAGTCGAACACACTACTATTTTTACAAATATAATATATGGAAATTAAAATATAATATTATGATGCATTACTCTACTCGATCATGTGGAGACCTTATGTAATGCTATGAAATTTTACCCTTTAGCAATTAGGCTTATTTTTTTACCGCATTACATATAATTTCTTCTTCTTGGACATTTCTTTATATGAAATGCAAAAGCAAAATAATATTAAACTATTGTTTAATAAAGTGCGAAAGCGGTTTTTATTTTCTAACTTTCTTTTCTTAATAGTTCTCCCAAAGTTAACTAACTTTCAAATAACTTTACAATGACTTCGATATTGTCCACACCTCCATTCTTACTTCTTGTTAAACTATATGTGAGATTCAATCATAGAAAAATAAATTTTTCATGACTTATGAATACTCAGTACATACATGAGATATTACAAATGGATGATATTACATGAGATAACTTAATTTAGTTATTCAAAACATAATAATATAAAAATATACAATAACCTTTTTTTCTTTTATTTCCATTTTTATTAATTCCATTCTTTAAAATTACCATTCTTTCTATTCATCAATATCATTCTTTCCATTATTTATCACATGCATAACTTGCACTTTACTTTTTGATCGCTTGCAATTGAGTTATTACCGGATAGAATTTGATCTTTCTTGTTTACCACATTTTGATCGCTTTACTTTTCATCCTTTTCACATGTGCGAGTTTTATTTGACCCTGAATATTTTTTGACTAGTTAGTTTTTGTTACCAAGTGGTTTTCTTTGTCCCAATAATTTTTGTTGACCTGACAAATAAACAATTAATAATTAATACAATCATTAATCAAAATAATATGGAATTACCTTATTAATTTCTTATCAAGGGAACATTCAAATTATCATTCATCTACAAAATAGTCATGAAGTACCGAAGAAAATAGCACATTGAAAAATATTAAGTCGAATTGAATTTTGGAGCGTTATATATATATATATTATGGCTCAAAGAAACTGAGTAATAAAAATGATTTACATTATCAAATATTGTCTGAAACTAGAAATTGCTATGGTGTATCAATATATTTAATTAGGGGCTTTCACCGGGAACATTCAACATAAATTTTCGACTTTAACATGCTCAAAGAGGTACTTATTTGCCGGTGCACATGTTTCTTTCTTGTCTTTGAAAACCTTACCCATCAGAAATATATATACATATTATATGATCAGAAAATATCTCCGGTGAGCTATTTCAGTTACAAGCCGAAGGAAGGCCTCTACAAAAATCTCAAAATAAATTCTCAGATGGAGAGCTAGAAAGAAACGGAACGATAGTAACATATAATATATGCGACAGTTAAACAAAATCTAGTAATAATCCACACGATGCGGTCAAAATCCAACTCAAAAAAACTACCCGGAAAGCCAACGCAACGTTAGGTGTCACACGGCCGATCAGTTCAGCCCCCTCGTCCTCCGTCTTCGCATCGCATGCATCGTCCTTCACGTCCAACTCCACGCCTCCCCTATTTTGAAGGCGCAACCTAGAGAGAGAGAGAGAGAGAGAGAGAGAGAGAGAGAGAGAGAGAGAGAGAGAGCCATGGATCGTGTGGAGGAGGACGTCGCTCGCGTGGACGCGCACACGCATGCACGGATGGCCTCAAACCTCCTACCTCCATCGTCGTCGTCGCGCCCCTTATAAGTGCACTCTTCCTCCGCCTCTCAGAAGATCGAAGCACCCCGGTCGGCCTTCCGGTCACTCTCCTCTGCATCTATCTAACCTCTCCGGGATCTTCCATGGCTTCTCGCTAAGATCTCCTCTCGCTAGCTGCTTTACACTTTTGGTTCCCCATCCGCCATTGCGATCACTGCTAGCACTCATTTTTCATTTTTTTCTTCTGTTACGTACTGCAAATCAAAGTCAATATGTTGCGCGCCGCGGTGTTCTTAGCGTTGTTCGTCTCGGCCGTCGTCGCCGAGGACCCCTACCTGTTCTTCGACTGGAACGTGACCTACGGCACCATCTCCCCGTTGGGCGTGCCGCAGCAGGGCATCCTCATCAACGGCCAGTTCCCCGGCCCCGACATCAACTGCACCAGCAACAACAACATCCTCGTCAACGTCTTCAACAATCTCAATGAGCCTCTCCTCTTCTCATGGTTCGAAAGACGTGATCTTTTCATTATTTTCTCTCCGTCTTTTTCTTGTTCATCACGTTCTCTAGCTTTGAATTTAATGACGAGCCAATTTTTGTATCTTCTTTACAATACAAATTAATTGATATGTGTATACATTATATAGGAACGGAATCCAGCAGAGGAAGAACTCATGGCAGGATGGAGTGGCAGGAACCAACTGCCCGATCTTGCCGGGGACTAATTTCACATACCACTTCCAGGTAAAGGATCAGATCGGAAGCTTCTTCTACTTCCCGGCGCTGGGCATGCAGAAGGCGGCCGGCGGCTTTGGCGGCCTCCGAGTCCACAGCCGTCTCCTGATCCCGGTGCCCTTCGACCCCCCGGCCGATGAGTTCAACGTCTTCATTGGCGACTGGTACACCAAGAACCACAATGTCCTGGAGAAGATCCTCGACATGGGCCGCAGCATCGCCCGCCCCAGCGGCGTTCTGATCAACGGCAAGTCCGGGAAGGACAGCACCGGGAAGGACGACGAGCCCCAGTTCACCATGGAGGCCGGGAAGACCTACCGCTACCGCGTCTGCAACGTGGGGATCCGGACGTCCCTCAACTTCCGCATCCAGGGACACTCCATGCTGCTGGTTGAGATGGACGGGTCGCACACCGTGCAGAACACGTACGACTCCCTCGACGTCCACGTCGGCCAGTGCTTCTCCGTGCTCGTCACCGCCGACAAGACCCCCATGGATTACTACCTGGTGGCCTCCACGCGGTTCATGAAGAAGATCCAGACCGCCACCGCCGTAGTTCGCTACGCCGGATCCAGCACCCCGCCGTCGGCGGCCCTCCCCGAGGCTCCCGTCGGCTGGGCGTGGTCGCTCAACCAGTGGCGCTCCTTCCGCTGGAACCTCACCGCCAGTGCCGCCCGCCCCAACCCCCAGGGATCCTACCACTACGGCACCATCAACATCACTCGAACCATCATCCTTGCCAACGTCCACAACAGGGTGGACGGCAAGCTCCGCTACGCCCTCAACGGCGTTTCCCACGTCAACCCGGACACACCGCTGAAGCTTCTGGAATACTTCGGCGTCGCCGACAAGTTTTTCAAGTACAACATTATCGGCGACGTGCCACCAGAAGGCAAGGACATCGCCGTGGCAGCCAACGTCATCACCGCCGAGTTCAGGACCTACATTGAGATCGTGTTTCAGAACCCAGAGAAGACCATCCAGTCCTACCACTTGGACGGCTACTCATTCTTCCCCCTCGGGTATGTGAACAAGGTTTCAATAGCATTCATTATAAACTGGAGATTGAATAATTAAGTTGCTCATGGCGCGCGCACATCGATCTTGTCTCACAGAATGGGGCCCGGGAAGTGGGCGCCGGAGAAGCGGATTACGTACAACCTTCTCGACACGGTGAGCAGGCACACGATCCAAGTCTACCCGAAGTCGTGGTCGGCGATCGCGCTCACCTTCGACAACGCCGGGATGTGGAACCTGAGGTCAAACATGTGGGAGCGGCAGTACCTGGGACAGCAGCTTTACGTGAGCGTCGTCTCGCCGGCGAGGTCGCTCAGGGACGAGTACAACCTGCAGCCCACCTCACTTCTCTGCGGCGCCGTCGTCGGCCTCCCCCTGCCGCCACCGTACACCTAAAAGCCGCGCTCGCTCACTCGCTCCCCAGTTTCTCTCACGTGTTTCGACGTGTGCCGGCCGGTGGCGGCGTTGAGTCAAGAGCCAAACGACGACACCAATTTGGATAAATAAATATATATATTTCTAATAACAGCAATAATATATATATATATGATATAATAGTAAATAGTTTAAAATGCTATTTTATTGGGACGGAATGGCAACTTTTTTTGGGGTTTGTTTTGTTTGTAAGGGATCGATGAGGAAGTAACGAACCACTGCCGCTATGCTGAATGAATAATTTTTTTTAATTTAATTCAGTAAATATTTGGAGCTCGTATTATGTTTCTCACGATAATTCATTTTATTCACTTTTTGCATGGTTAGATTGGTTGGAAATAATTCATGGACTGTTGTTTATTTTGTATTCACAGCCACTTTTTTTTTATGTGGAATGAAATGCAAAGTGATTAATCCAAAAATATGTAGTATGATCCAAGAGATCCAAGAGATTTCTAGCATGAGGAGTTCCGGATACTTAAGGTGACTAAAAAAGTTATATATTTTTTGTAAAAAAATTTATTATTTTGAAATTTGGTGTATAAACTCTTGAATTACTTTGTATTATTATTTTATCATTTAAGAGTACAATCTTGGAACTAAAAGCAGGAGAGCACACCGATGACATGTCTTCTAATAAATATTTATTATTATTTTAAAAAACATATCTAATTACTAGTTTCTCGAAAATTAAAATAACAAAATGACATATTCAATAAACGTAAGCATCCTTATCATTCATATCCCCAACAAATCTAAACAGTATCAATTTTAATTAATGTTTGTCGTAAAAGGTAATATGTATCATCACAAGAAAATGCACCTTCTGTGATCGTCAAATCCATCACAAAATAAGATTGATCTGTCGCAAATTCTCTTTTCTTTGACCAATTTGTGTCAGATTAAAATATGATAAAAATCCATGAAAGAAAAGGCCGATAAAACGTTCGCAACAGAAGTCCTGAACACGATATCCGACACAAACTTTGGAGCATCCTGACGCAAGCCTTGACGTAAATTCAGCACAAGATCTCACACAAAGTCCGACGCTAATGCTAGGACGCAAATTCTGTCACTACATAGCACTTAGCGTCCATTCATTCCGACACAAAGTCCATCACAAAATATATAAAAAAAATTTAAAAAAATAAAAATAATATAGATTATGTCCATGTAATAATGTCCTTGACCGTGACCAAGTGCCTTTACAATTCCATAAAAGAGTGAAACTACTCTAGCATAAAAAAGTGAAATGTAAAATAGTTTAACCCATTTAGAGAGGAATTGCACAAACTGTAGGCCTAGAGCTGTTCAAGCTTACAATTAAGCAAGATTTACAGAAATATCTCACAAGAAGGCAATTGATCATATGAAGATAATTTGTGGCAAACTGAAATTCAGATCAACACATGAAGAAGGAGAAGCCGAGAATAAATTTTGACCTGTTGCTATTTAGAATGCAGAACTGAAGGAAACCGAGTCCCACAGAAACTGCATTCATATGTCCACATACACAAACTGTTGTCAGCCATTAGAACTCTATGCATATTGTTTAATTTTCTTGTCCTTCATATCATTTTCTGTCCATTCTAAACAACATGTTCAGCTGATCTCATAGTTTATAACCATAAATTCAAAATGTAACCAGACACAGAAGCTAAATGTATCTCCTAGTGTTACTATGATGACATTCTTCATAACTCATAGATAGATATTTGTGGTTCTTAAGATGAAATACTTGATTAACTAGACTGATTAAGAAATTTAGTCAATCATACTTTATATCCTTTACATAAATGATCTTTTGAGTGCACAATGCTTTCCATCCTAAAGCTACATGCCTCATGTAGTTGAGTGAAACTAAAGGGAATAGGTTACCATAATCATTTATTCCTTTAAATCGGTCATTTATATTTGAAAATAGCAAGAAAATTTTGTTAGATGTCGTTCGTAAGAGCCAATTTTGGCTATGGCAGAAATTTGCAAATGAATGATGAGGCAAATGAGATCAACTATGAAGTACTGACCAACATAGGCAAAGAGCACACAATGCATCATGACGAATATGGGCAGAGGTATTGAAGCAAGAACACCTCCAAATTTTCTTTATAATTGTCCAAAAAGCCATAAAAGGAAAAGATGATCATATATCTATACAACAAACACAAGAAGTGTGCATACGAGTTCATTATATCCATGAGAGAAGGATATCTACCTAGTTATTTGGACAACCCTCTGGCTTTCGACTCCAATCCATGTCAACAATCTAGCACTTTCACTGCACAAAAATTAAAATACATAAAACTGAAGACATTTCAATTTCTCAAATATAAATATTTTTTTCTAAAATATCCCCAATTGATTAGTAATTTGAAATTTTATACAATGCAATTGATCCATTTGCAGTACCAAACATTTCATCTAAAAGTATGATAATTTCCTGCACATGGAAAACATAATTGAGAACACATAACTAGCTATCACTACTCGATTTTGGGTTGTAACTCTCAAGATTGAACATGCATATTTGTGCACCTGCCAGCTAATTCCTCTATTGAAAACATAAGGTAGTACAGGTGTAGCACTTGCTAATCTGGATACAACACTCTGAGTTACCTATTGACTACAAACAAAAGAAAGTCATAAGTTATGAAGATAATCTTGCTTCTCTTGAGGAACATAATATTTAATACTTTCGCCAGTGATCGATGAGTGCAAGGGTTCCATCAACAATCTAAAAAACATAGAGTGGAAAAAAATCAAAGCTAAAGTTTTAACGCACGGAACAAGTGGCATCAAAGTCAAATTTAAGCGTCGGACCATTTATCTAACGCAAAACACTTAAACCTTGTGACTGATTGTGCATCCGCCGCACAATATGATTGGCAAAGTGTCTGACGTAGATAATTTTTGTGACAAATGGAAAGATCAGACGCGTGTGAGCAATAAATTTTCCAAATCAATATCGAGCGCTTAATTTTAATGATAGATAGAGAAGTCTGACACATTTGACAATTATTTTGTGACAGATGTTAATCCAACACTAATAGCTAACTTTTTTTGTAGTGTATACATTACTGAGAATTAAATGAGATTCAATATATAAAATAAATCAAAGTTAACGACATAAATCTAATTTGATTAGAAGTATGACTATTAAGTGTCGTTTAATAAAGATTTAATATTATTTAAAATAAACTTTTATATATATAACTCTTAGTTGATTTTGTCAAATAAAACTAGAACACAACATCAATAAATTTAGTAGTACTAATACATGTTAACTTTGTATCTTAACATAACTAGTCCTAATCATTACTAATATAACGAATCTTTGTGCTGAAATTCTAATCCTAAGCATAATAATAATCACAAACTATATGCTATGATTATTATTATTATTATTATTATTATTATTATTATTATTTACTATTACTTTACAAAAATTATATATTCTAAATCTAATTAATAAGGAAATAATAAATTAATCCTAATTAAAGAAAATAAACTAGTCCTAATACTATTAGAAAATAGAATCCTATCATTCTCGTGCTCTTCAAAATTATCTTGTCAGAAACATGTGAGAGAACTTTTTTAATGTTTAATCAAACGATGTCTCTTAATAATTTAAACAAAATAGAAATCTTTCTTGAGAATGTACCTTTGGCTATGCATTAGAAGCATTGAAACAAGCTTGCATCGACTGAAAAAAGATAATTTGAAGTTAGTCAAATTATTTTTGCATGAATGAAATTGTCTTTTAGTCTTTTGAGCATCGCAATTTTCAAAATTCTTTGAAATTAATTTATTTGTCACAAGTATGAATAATTCCTTACTAATATCTTCATAAATTAATTATTCTTTAATATGTGATGATTGAATGATAATAATGCATTTTGCAATAGATTCTTCAGAAGTTGTTTAATAATTTCATGGTAGAATTATAGATGTCTCAACTTTAAAAGATATCTTAGTAGATAAATTTCAATGTTGAATTTCAAATGATTTGTCTTCAGTATCCTTCGATTTTTGTTGAGATAAACAATTAGTAAATATTTCAGAAGAAAATGGAATATTAGACTCTTTCGCTTTTGACGAAGATATTATCGCACTTGTGCTTTTGAACAATTTGTTCGAGTTTCAACTTGATCGATGTCTCTCTTCATTTAAATATGCCTCTTTTCTTTTGGCAAAAGATCGAGGAGAAGACCTTCAATAAAAGTTTTCACAAATCAACATTCGCTCTAATTTTTAATATGACTTGATAATAATTCAAAATGAGTTTGATACTCCACGACTATGCTTAATTGTTGAATATTTGTTGGCTCTTCCTTTATTTGGTCTTCTTTCTTTATTTGTTGATCTTTATTTTCATTATTGAATACTTGTAAAAGTCATCGAAATTGTTCTTAAATTTGAGTAAAACAATTGGCCAATGTTAAAAATTTTGAAGTAGATAAATCTTGAAAAACCATAAATATTTCATGCATATTTGATATATTAGATTAATGATATAAACGCTTAATAAAGTATATAATGTGTTAGTGATAGAAGTAGGTTGATAGTAGTCAATAACGGTGATGTCGATGTGGTGATAGTAGTAGATGAGATAGATGACAGTGGAAGAGAAAATAATTAGATTATTGGTCCAACAAAAAAATACTAGATATCACAGTTGTCCAATGAGGATTGAACAACTATGATACCAATTGATTAGTTTCTAATCCAACTAGGATCATAATTAGATCATTTCGAGAGGATAAAGTTTTCAATAGATCACTTCGAGAGGATGTCTTTAAGATACTTACTCTAAAAAATTATCAAAGAAGATTAATTTTCATATGAATGATTAAAAAAATTCCAAGGGGCAATTTATAGGGCTCAAACAAGTCCTTGTCAAAGTAGAAATAAAAAAAAGTATAATCAAACTAGAAAATAAGAAATTAATTCTAACTAAAGAAAATAAAATATTTATATTATTATTAAGAAATATGATACTATCATTCTCATCCTCTTCAAAATAGCCTTGTCCTCAAGGCTATGCAAGAAAATACGAGAGAATTTTTCTTTTTTGATGCTCGATTGAACGATGTTTCTTAATAACTTGAATGAAATAAAGATCTATGTTCAGAAAGTATAATTGACTATGCATTAATAGCATTTTAGTAAACTTTCATCGACTTAAGGAAGAAAATTTTAAGTTGACTAAATTCTTTTTGTATGAGTAAATTTGTCGCTTGGCCTTTTTAGCATTGAAGTCTTCATAATTCATCGATGTTAAGTGAACTGATGCAATTATAAACAAATCCTTATTATTCTCTTCATAATGAATGACTTGCCAATAATAATGTCTTTCGCAACAAATCCTTCAAGAGTTGATTGTTTATTTGACGATTGAATTATAAATGTCTCATCTTTAAAAATATATCAACACATAAATTTGAAAGTTGAATTTCAAATTTTTTGTCTTCAATATCCTTAGCTTCTTGTTGAGATAAACATTTAGCAAAGATTTCAGAAGAAAATGAAATATTAGACTCTTTTGCTTTTGACGAAGATATTATTGCAGTTGTGTTTTTGCATGATTTGTTCAAGTTTTTATTTGATCGATGTCTCTCTTTAGGTAAACGTCCCTCTTTTCTTTTGGCAAAAGAATAGAAGCAAGTATAGTAATGGGCCTTTGAGCTTTCACTTCCCGTCGAAAATCAGGGAGGAGACCAACAAAAGTTTTCACTAGTGCTCTAATTTTTAATAACTTGATAATAATTCAAAATTATTCTAATACATGATTTTCCTTGTTTACTTGTTGATGTCTATTTTCATCAATGAATACTTATAAAACTTGTTGAAATCATTCTTCGATTCGAGTAAAATGAGCGGCATTGTTAAAATCTTCGAAATCGATAAATCTTGTTAGGTAATAAATAATACTTGCACATTTGATATATTGGATTAAGGACATAAACTATTAATAACATATATAATGAGTTAATAAGATTTAAAAAGTTTCAAACAAGCCCAAACAAGTACTTGTCAGAACAGAAATAAAAGTAGAAGGAATAAAATAATCCTAATAATATTAGGAAATAGGACCGTATCAAAATATGAAATAGAAACGATGAAGAAAAGGAAGCAATACGTACGGATGATTTTGCATGGGCGTGAGAGCTCTTACACGCCAGCGAACACATACATCAGAGAGGAAGAGACACCACTTTGGTGGGATAGGAATTTTTGTGAACAAAAGTTTTCTTATGTTGCAGTTTTAAGGCTTTTATTTGTCTTCCTTTTTGGATTTAATCTGAGCCATCCATTTAAATTGAATGTTTGTGATGTAGCCGATGAAATCTATTCGCTGGATCGATAAGGTAACGATGACAGCTCTACACCTTCTCCCGCTCCACATATCCGTCGCCTTATTAGATGAGTTACCGTATCAGTTTTTTTTTATTAGAAAAATATGTAACTACTGATATTAAGTAAAAAGAAACTTTAATAGTTTTGATAGATGTTTGTTCAAATCTTGACGCGATGCAAAAAAAAAAAAAAAAAAAAAAAATCCAACACAGCTCGAATCAAGCTTGCTTGCCATGGGTGCTCCTCTGACAAGGTTTGATGGATGATGGATGCTATAAATGTCAAGCTTTAAACGCTTCTAAGACATAAGATGACAAGAGTTGTGATCAATGACAATTGATAAAACCAAATTCTTGGTAAAACGATAAAAGGGTTCAAATTATATGCAAAGAAATGTTGTCATTGGTCAAATTACCGTACGATATGTGAGAATCAACATGACATTACAAAATCAGTTAATACAGTCATGGATAATTCATAATCTCAACACGTCACAAGTATTATACATGCTCAGTTGGGAACTATCGGGGAACTAGACAATGCCAGAATGACTCAGAAACCTCCTTGTGCTCATTCGTGTAATACAAAAACAACGGATGAAAAAAAAATACAAATATAAAAACTTCACACCGGTCATGGAAAACTGGTCTCATTATTAAACTCTCGCGCCTAATAAGGATACCAAATGCATGCATTGAGGATTCTGGCAACACGAACAATGAACCTTTCAACATCTCAGAAGGAAACCAGAAATGAAATGATCTAATAATGAGCGTTACCAATAAAGGATACCACAGATACAAATATAACTTCTCGCTGCTACATCTGCTGGCCAAAATTTGGAAGAATAAAATGCCCATTTTGTTAACTACTGGACAACAAAGAATTGGATAGATATTTGAGCATTTACCCCTATAGCAAAAGAAAATGAACAAAAACAAAAAAAAATGTTGGAAATGAGAAAGGAAAAAAAAATCAATCTACACTGTTGCAACGGAGATGGCAGTCCATATTTGAGGTGCCAACCCAATAATCTTTCTTGATTATATCACAATTGAATGAGGAGACCAAGTAGGCAAATTGGCCTGCACAAAAGTGTGCGACATCAAATTTTTCGGACGTGGAAGAGCTCTTCTGAAGACTAGTCATAAACTACCAGTTCCTTCCATGTTGAAGGGCCTTTGTTGATAGAAAGTCCACAACTCTTTCCCCCATTTATTGCTCAGAATTGTCAAGTAGCTTAACTATCTGATATCTTACTCTAGTTTCATGATATTGCTGCTCCGACAAAAGTTGTAATGTTAACCTCATCTCAAAACTCTATTTGCATACAGCCTACTCATACTGCTGAAGCTATAAATTTACGTTACACTCATCCATGAACCGCTCCTCTTGTGTAAGGTACCTTTTCCAGTATTTCTTGTACTTTGGAATGCCCAAATCAAGCCAAGGTTTCATGTTGCCGTTATAATGCAAGGCAATAGATTTTTTTATGAAAACAGCATCTACTCCATAATCATGACCAAGTCCTGATTGAATTGAAGTATCATTCATAGCATATATGTGATCATGAAATGCAAGCAAGCTTGCAGGCAGCGTTGTGGCCCTTTGTGACGCCTTGTCATATTGCAGCTGTCAATGGAAAGAGAAGTCAGATTTTTTTTTCAGAAAAACGATAAACAATAAATCATGAATCTTAATAGGAAAGACAAGCTTTTGGAGAACAAAGTATGTAGTAAATAATATATTTGAAACCATGTCTTTTTTATTACCTCACGAAGAAACCTTTGGTACATTCCTGTAATATCATACTCCCTCCATTTGTCCAAGTCAACTATATTTAACCCAGACATCCAGGCACAAGAGTCGCTATCAAATTTGTTATTCCCCAGGTAATTTTTCAACTGACCTAACCTGACACCGCAAACTTTAGCTGCAGCATTAACTTTCCCACCCAAGTCAAGATTCCATAGTGATGACAGATCTCGTTGGACAACCACATCATCATCCAAAACAATTACTTTCTTCAAATATTTGAATATTTCAGGGAGGAAAAAGTGAGAGTCACCAAAGACTGAAATATATTCAGTTCTCATCTGCAAAGAAGACAGTTGAGCAGCACCACGAACAGACACACGGAACTCCTCAGAAGGAAGCAGCTGTGGCTTACCCATATCATCAAATCGGAACAGATTAAGATCATCGAAGTTGAGGACATGAACTATTGCATCTTTGTAGGAATTTCTGGCAAACCAAAGTTTCATTGAAAAGAAGTTTTGCCTGTCAGTTATCACATGGAAGACCATATTACCTGTCTCCTGTAAAAGAAAATAATTCAGACATCAAGAAGAAATGTCCAAGACTGGAAGAAAGTTGGCAGGAGGATGGTAGCATACATATGTATTCATCACAGTGGAATTTATAGTAACAGATACGGCTAGTATGTTTCTTGAAAATATCACAAAATGTTGCCGACTTGGGTCGTGAAGTTTATGACCATGTGATTGCTCAATATCTGGTAAGGAAGATTTAAAATATTCTACTGTCAGCCTCATTAGCAAACAGTGAAAACTCTTGGACATGGTTTGGATACCAAGCTGATACAAAAATGCACTCTGCTTCCTGTGAAAATGAGCCTCATCCTCAGTCAGATCGACTAACTGTCTAAATTTTCTGTCAACATTTTGGCATTCCACAGTACACGACTTTGCTTTCGCAATTGTCTCATCCATCTTTCTTATGTTGTTGTCAACACTGAAAGGGAAAAAAAAAGTGCTACTCAATATGGAAGGGATATCATAACATAACAAAAGAACTCTGTAAAATATAATAAGAAAGCACAATAAACTAATTTTGGGAAGAAAGAAACATTATTAGGATAACCAAAGTTCTTTTGACTGCTTGGATAACTGTACATCGACAAATGATACAACACAGCATTACAATAACATAACAGAAATATACAGTAATAAAATGAAATTAAATGTATACCGATACAGAGATTTAAAATACATGTGCAAACTAGGAATGTTCATTTGCAACAATAGCTTAGGTTATCAAGGGAATTAATCAACAATCTCATCCAATTCTGTGAAAGTCTACTTTCAATGGAAACAGTATTAGTCGATTACTTACTGTGCTGGAAGGTCAAGATCAGAAATGGCGTCGCTGAGCATACGCTCATGCTCTTGAATGTTCAACTTAAGTTCATGTGTAAATTTTTCCATCCCCTGAATTTTTGCTATGCTTGGATAATAAGCTCTGGCCATAAACAGTTGATCTTTAAGTCTTTTCACCAGAGAATCTTTCAATACTTCTCTATGCTCTCTGGACCAAAGGCAGTAGCTCCCAAATTCAAGCTGACAATAGCTCTCTCTCTCATCAGTAGTTGAATGTTTGGCAATTTTGCCATTTCGAGTTTTCTTCTCATTCTGCAGCAATAACAAGTCTTTCCAGTTAAGAAAACCAGACAATCAGTGTACATAAACTATAAATCAAAATACAACAACAACAACAAAGCCTTATCCCACTAGGTGGGGTCGGCTACATGGATCATACGACTCGTTGATCCATGTTCATGAGATTCGACAGGGTTTTACGCTGGCTGTCGGGGCCTAACACAACCCTCCTCCTTTATCCGGACTTGGGACCGGCTATAAAACATAGACGGAGTTTATAAATCAAAATAATGCCATAAAACAAATAATCACATCAAATAATATCGAAATTGAGAAAGAATCTCTACAGATTTGTTATATATAAGTGAAAGAGAATCTGTATAAGTTTTTTTCATTAGTAAAAAGTGGTCAGAAGATACACAGTGTAGTTCTTTCAATAGAAATGCTATACCAAAGTTAGCAAACAATGGCTAATGCATATGCTTACCCCAGAAGCAGAGGGCACATTTGGAGCGACTATTTGTTCTATTGTATAACCTGCACATGAATTGTAATAGTTGATGTTACCAGCAGTAGCAGAAAAGGAAGAACTGGAAAAAACTGACCTGCAACATAAAACATGTAGTGCTATCTGACCTTTATTTTTGGAGGTAGAATTATCTGAAAAAAATTGATGAGTAACATCTTTTGGCTTTGGAGTTGGTTCACTGTTGGTTTTGCTTTTCTTGTGTAAATCATCATCCGACTGCGCCAATGTATTTTCAGTAAGATTCTGGTAGTGCATACTTTCATGACCAAACTAATTACAAATGCAACATAATTGGTCAACTAAATTATAATACATTAAAAGTATTTGATGCAACATGAGTAATGCCTCTATGCTGGGATTAGATTCAAAAGTAATGTAAGTACACATGACGGTTGGATTATAAAATGTGTTCAAGAACTGAAGGGCAGAAGGATCGCAAAGTATGGTGCACATCTCCCCTTAAGGACCCCATTTATAATGAAAATAACAGTGACAAGGAGAAACCGATCATGTGAGAACTTTGCTTTATGAAGAACAATTGCTCTAGTTCATCACAACCACATGAAGTACTGAACAGCTTCAACTAAATAACAAGTTTAGTAATAAATTGACGCCTTATGGGTAATCAATCTATAAGATATACACCTATGATTTAAGGAGGGGTTTAAAGTGCACAGAGTTTATCTGTTGAAGACAAGTTAACATCAGAATAATAACTTTTCTAGATACTATAAGATAACATGAATATCGGAATTTAGAATACATGTTAATCATTGAAAGCTAGATTAGTTTACATGGTGATGCATAATTATAGTTCTAATTATTTCTCAAGTTTGAGATATCTTTGGCATCCTAAAATTTGTTCTTAGTTCTTTTTTTCACAAATGAGACTTATATAAAGCAAACACATAGTAGAAAAGGCCAAAAAAAGAACATCAACACAAGTACAACTGCAGTTTACTAGTTTATGAGGTGAAACAAGTAGTAAAAACACAAAGCAAGTGATGGAAAGAAAACATTTAAATTGTTCTTGTTAGTAACCATTAGCTTAGCCCCATGGAGAAGGAAATTTGCATTTGTTATAATCTGTTTACTTACACAAGTGAAGCAATAGTGACATAATGACTAAATATGTATCTTTTTTTAGGAACTAAATATGTATCTGTATATGTTGAAGAAATTCTGCTCAACTATGAGTGGCCACGCATTTGGAACCAATGCCATCAAGTTCTAGGAACAAAATGAGGATTTAATCTTAAGATAAACTACAAACATTTTTTCAGAAAAAAAAGTTGTAAAACTATAAGCTCTTATTCATCTAAAACAGGACTTAGACGAGTTCCTTTTGGAAGATGCATTATCATCGTTTTCAACTACGAAGAATCTAGTGCAATCTAGGGTAATCAAGTCAAATAACAGGGAGTAGGGACGCACCTCAGGAAAATTCTTCACCAACTTTTTGACAAGATCCCGGATCTTCGACTGATCATCCTACAGGGATCCAAATCAAAGATTTCAAATTCTTGTGAATGCATGAAACAACAAGATCATTAATACTTCGAAAGAGAAGGTAAGTTTGTAACCTCAGAGGAATTCTGCTCTTTATGTTTGCTCACATCGCGATAATTGGGAAAGCTAGATTCCTACACATCAACCAATTAAACAAGGATTACTCAAAGCAAACAAATTACTTAAACAATGTCAGTATCCAATGCGCTTCCTTACCTGCTGCGATCGGCCGTCAGCGAAATAACCTGCGAAAAGAGACCAAAACGATATTAGAGAAAGATCAACATAACCCATCTGGCCAAACATAGAAATCCGAGGATCTCGCCGCCACAGCGATCAAAGCGCCGCCGCGGCGATCAAAGTCCGGGCAGATCTGAGGCATACAGGCGATAATCCAAATCCAGCGGCCCAATGCGCCTAAGAGAGCACCCCGAAAACCAGATCCAAAATGCCTCCGAGGGGCGTCGGCGGCGATATCCGACAGGGTGGTAGAGATCTTAGGGTTTCTACGACGGCTGGGAGAGAGAGAGAGAGAGAGAGAGAGAGATCTGGGGAACGTACGGCTGTTGTGGGGACCAAGAAGGAAGGCGAGTGGGACGAGCAGGGAGAACACCACGAGGGCAAAGACGGCAACGGTGAGCCCATTCCACCGCCGCTTCGCCGGCGCCGGCGTCGCGGCCACGGCATGGCCTTTCATCTACTCCTCCTCCTCGTCCTCGTCGTTGTCTCCGCCGTCGTGATTTTTTATCTATATTTAGAAATCTCGGTAGCTTCTGCCGTCGACGTCGCCCTCGCCGTCGTCTCCACTCCCATTCCCGAATGCAGAAAGAGAGGTCGCTTGTGGTGCACTCCGCTCCTTCTTTCCTTCCCTTCCCTTTCCTTTTACGGTTGGAAGGATTTGATTCCGTTTGGGTTAATATTTCATTCTTCGGGCTCTTTTAAACCGGAGAGAGAGAGAGAAATATGTTGATCCCTTCCTGCCCTGCGTAAATATATAAATGCAACATTTTATTGTGATCAAAAGAAAAAAAAAAGTGTTTTAGGAAAAAAAAATGTAATGCGTGTAACTATCACCGAAAAAAGCACCAAATATTGCTACATAAAAAAATTTGTTCCGTCTAATGGACGAATGACACGTATTATTGAGCATTTTTACACAAATAAGAATCGAATTCGAGAAAAAAAATTAATGACTATAAAAGATGAATGTTAGTTTTGCATATTTAATGCGTCATCTTAAAAAAAAAAGGAAAAAGAAGAATATAATGGAGCAAATGACATATATGCCTAAATCAACAACTTGATTATTGCCACTGTTTTTCAATTTTTTTATATTAGTCTTCGGTATGTGAAAAACGTTGTCGACTCATACAATGCAAAGTTGCTAACACTTTTTTTTTTTTCAAAATGGATGTCCAAATTTTGATTTTTTTCTTCCAATGAATATGAATCCAATTTAAGATTGGTTAACACAATTAATTAATTAGCGGTGTTGTTAATAGATGCAGAAGCCAGCGCAGGCTTAAATTTGGTAGACTAATGGAGCTCTTAATTAGGTTACTATATATACCTTCACAAATCACCTTCTTCGTATTAGGTTACTGAATGAGCCCCAATTAGTCTCTTTATAGAAATTAAGGGATTCTAAGGTTCTTACTATATATTGCATTAATGGTCCTCACTTCTCATTACTTATTTATATGCTGCAAAATGCGATATGATGGCATAAGAAAATTTCAACAAAGTTGAAATTTAGGACCATAAGATTTTTTTTTTCGCTTCAATATTTTTTCCCTTATTACTATGTGAGTTTTCTCGTTTTTATATATAAGGTTGATATAGTTTAAATTTTGTTGGATTAAGATGTTGGTTTTTTTATATTATAACTACATATTAAATTTAAATGATGAATACTAGTTTAGTTTTTATCTTTTGCATGGTAAATTTAGGACCATGATTACACTTACTGGGGATAAGAAGTATTGGGATATAAGAAAATGTAAACTCAAAAAGAATTTACATTTGTAGATTGATGGTTGAAACAATATTTAAATATAGATAATCATTTAAATATAAAAAATTAAATATTTAACAAACTATTCTTAATCATTTGTATGCTAAAAATGATAAAATAATGAATATATTTGTATGCGAAAAATGTAAAATAAAAAAGAAAAAATGTTAGTTGGGTGACCCAACAAGCCGACCCATCTCGAGTCGGGTCTAAACTTAAAAATTTTCAATCTAATATAATATGATCCGACAAAAAATTATGCTTCAAACTCTTTCATGTCCTTTTAATGATTAGAAAAATGATCATTCTACTAGACCATAATTTTTTTAAGGGTTATTTTCATAAAGCTCCCCTAAACTATCGTAATTTTTCATATTTAATCCTAAACTACGAACTTATTTTTTTGTATCTCTAAACTATCACGATTTTTTCACTTTAGTCCTTCCGTCTATTTCTGTTACGTTTATCATTACTTTTGATTTTTTCCATTTATAAAAATTTAAATTATCTCTCCGTTCATAACATATCAAATAATAAATAAAAAATAAAATAATTGAGGAAGGGTAATTTAGTCTTTTTCATAAATGATAATTTTTTTTGTTTACCACTTTGATCCTTTCAAAGTTTTTTTTTATTTTTTATATTTGTTACTTCATGCTTTTTTGGAGAGAGGGGTAATTTAATTTTTTCATAAATAAAAAAGTAAAAGTAACGAAAAATATAATAGAAGTGGACGGGAGGACTAACGTGGAAAAGTCGCGATAGTTTAGGGATAAAAAAAATAAGTTCGTAGTTTGAGATTAAATATGAAAAATCATGATAATTTAAGGGATGTTTATGAAAATAAAAAATAATTACAAAGTGTGCGATATAATAAAGTAAAGTCTGACCGTTAACATTATATCTATACTAAGATAAAAATATACAAACTTAATTTTTATGTTGAATAAATCAATTGCCAATTTGGATTATTACTAGTTTCAATTGCAAAGCTAGGTTGAAAACAATACAAAAAAAATTTATGTCAATAAATAAATATAAATAAGGAAAAAGAGCATTGAGCATTTATCCAGTGAATTGTTAAGAGCTAATAATAGTGAAATATCGTTTTGCCCTTTCTTTCCTACTCTGAATTAGTTACATACTAACATCGGGTGTAGTAAGGATATAAAAAATTAGGACACTTTGTCCTCAATAACTATGTAATAAAAGAACAAATCCTTGTATCTAGTTATCGATATCAAAGTTCGAGAGAGAAAAAAACTAACAAATTAACAATGAGAGATAAGTAAGAGAACAAGAGGGAAATAACATTAATAAATTAATAATTTGGATTATGATGTTAGGGTAAAAGAATATAAAATACAATAAATGTACCGGAGTTGTAATAATCAATTTGTTTATCAATAAAAGTTAAAAACTAAATACTTATTATTATTATTATTATTATTATTATTATTATTATTATTATTATTATTATTATTATTATTATTATTATTATTATTATTATTATTATTATTATTATTATTCAAGATCAATTAAATTTATAATTTGATAAGATATTCATTAGACAATAATTTCGATAATAAAAATTTAGTATATATGCAAATGCCAAATATGCTAATATTACTGTAATTTGACAAAGGTAAGTAATTACTTGCCATTGGGCTACTAATTCAGAAAATTTCAGTGTTAGCTTGTACACAAGATTACATCGAAATTTTAGGTTCGTTTGGTCGGAGAATATTTTTTAGAGAATAAAGTAACAAAATGTTATATTCTTAAAAAAGTAGAAATATTATTATTCTCGCTTGTGTTTCGATGAAAGAGAATAAAATTTTAAAATATAATATTATAAGTAAAATATTTTATTATAAATGTTTTATGTTTAATATTATAATAGTGAAAAAATGTAATTATAAAAATAAAATATTTAAAAATACAAAAACAATTCAAAAAGTTAAAAAGTGAAAAATATAGCTATTCTTCTTATTTTAAAAAATATGTATATTCTTTTGAGAAGAATAAAAATGACCATGTTATCATTTTTTAGGTGGTTTTATGATTTTTGATATTTCACTGACATATTACTATTTTAAAAGGTGTTTGACTATATTATCGAAATAACTATATATTCCGACATTTATTTCACAACCAAATCTTCTTTGGGAATTAGTTCACACAATAGCATTTTATTTGAAAAATATATGACATGAAAAAAAATGCTATAGATTTCGGTCGTGATAATTATTCGAATCGAATTAAATTGGTCGGGAACAAATGCTTACAAAAATAGAAAAATTAGGCAACTAATAACCGCTTTATTTTTAAAATGGTAGTGTTCAAGATATTAAGCTCTACGAAATTTGAGGCATCATAGTAAGTAGTAGTACACTAGTACTCTATTTTTTTTCTATGAAATGTCACAAGCTGTCTTGCCTAATTAATACCCATAATTACGTCTTAATCCTTTTTATTATTCTCACGCCACCAGTGCCATGTACGCCAAATTATTATGGTCATAGTGTCTGTATTCTCTCATATTCAAATTGTTAATGATTGGGCATTTGGATAAACACGTTCATCTATCAATCCAAAAAAAGACAATGGTCCAAAGTATTTATAAGGATAGCTATACTGCCATAATGTTAACTAACACTATACTTTCATTTTTCTCCCTTATATGTTTTAAAATATAAGAAGTTAACAATTTAAACTTGAGTACGGGCTTATTCTCCAAGAATGAAAACTATAATAAGTTTTAAAAATGAGATAAGAACTATGCGGAAAAAAGAGACACATACTGTTGAATTATGATCTCACAAATAAATATCATCAAAATGTATTCAAACAAGTGCTTATTTGTTAACTGTCATATCATGATCCAATGATGACTCATATACATGGGTCAATTTTTTTCGCACAATCCTTATTTCCTTTTAAAAAAGAAAGCCTAAAAATATATAATTCAAAATCCGAGTACCTAAAGAATCGATTTTTAATTGATTACTAATTAAATTCTAATATTGTTTTGTGATTAAGGGTGAGCATTGGTCGGGGCAATTGGTTGGGGCAATTTTTGCCGCCACCAACGTCCTAATGGCGGCGGCGTCCTACCTCGCAACGGCGGAGGTCAGAACTTGGCGGGCGGTGGCCTAGCTCGCGGTAGGTGGCAAGCGGCAGCGGGCGACCTTGAGGCCTTGAGAATGAATACCTTGACCTAGGGCATGTCCTAGCTCGTAGCGGGTGGTAGCGATCTCGCATCGAAGATCGTCGCGAGGGAGGATGCATGGCGGCGTGGAAGGCCGATCGACGGCGAGAGAGGACATGTGGCGGTGGGCTCGATCGACGGCGAGGGAGGACGTACAACGGAAGGAGGGGGAGGACGCGCGGTTGTGCGGACTCGACGTCGCCGAGAAGGAAGGTAGGGCAGGGTCATTTACTTCACCCCCAACACATGGACAAAATTGCTAAAAACAACCTAGCAAAAAAATCAAAAAATGAATCTAAACCATAAAAAATAGCCGCATCCGTCGGATCTCCATCCGACAGTGGGAGGACGGTCCTCAGGACCCATTAAATCCTAGTATATATCATAGATATGCATTATATTATATTGTTATATTGTAACTTAATTGATAGTAACTACATTTATTTTATTTCTTTATGATTATATTATATTATATTACATTATTTATTATAAATTGGATCGCTTCAGTTTTTGCCCCGACAGGACATTTTGGCCCTAGTTTTTTAAAAAGGAATCGATATCACAATCGAGATCTAAATAAGTTTTTTATAAAATTGGTTTTATTAGTTAGTGATTAATAATATTTTACATATTGTTCATATTGAAAAGAAAAGAATATAATAATACCTATTTTAATAATGCTATTGCCATAAAAATATTATTACTTGGTCTTTAAAATCTTCAATATTCAATGGGTTAAATTTAAAAAAAAAAACTGATGTATGAGTTGTGGCATGTCGGCGGATCGGGTCAACCTTTCTTTTTGTGTTTCTTTCAACTTAGAAATAAAAAAGATGACAAAAAGGCCTGTCGCAATGAAGACATGGGTGACATGCAACAACATGGACCACTAGAAAATTTTATAATATAAATAAATAAAATAAATAAATGCACAAGAAGAAAGAAAAAAAAAGAATGAATCCTGTCGGCAAAACAAGTCATTCTTCTTCACACATGGGTTTTTATTTTTTTAATTTGAGATAGATCCACAGCAAAATGGGAAATTTTTATTCTAGCAAAATATGCCAATATATAAACTCAATTGACGAAAAATAAATTTCAGAATATTTTTATTTACCAAGAGAGTGCCATCATTGCTCTTTTTTGTATTTGCATTCTCCCATGTTGTGGAGGCCACGAAATGATTTTTTTTTTTTAAAATCTGAGTAAACTTGATCCGATTCCTATAATCCAATATTTTTATTTCTTTTTTTTTAGAAAAAAATGAATGGAAGGTTTATTAGCCAGACTTTTAATGGCGCCCCCATCTTAAATATTTTTAGCATGTCATTTGAACACAACTTACTTCGGCTTTATTGTGTTGTTGGTTGAGCAATTCAATTATTCTAGGACTAATTATATTTGACAACGTATCCTAATTCTAATCAAGTTGAATATCTTCTAAAATTCAACATCTTAATTATTCTAATTTTAATTAATTTATTATCTTAAACAATATTGATATTTTAATATTTCATGATCTTCATCTCTAATAATATTTTTCTCATGTATCACACTTATAAATTTCTATTTTTTTTCTGTTACTACTTTATTAATTTTCATTATAACCTTTCTTTTTATCATAGATATAATGTATTGCATGATTTTTTTCGTGGCCATATCATCAACACTAATTATTAAGAGTACCAAAGTATACACATTTTCTATATAGTTTGCTTATATGTTTATTAGTTTTATAATAGCAATTTTATTTTCATGCAATGTTAAATTTCTGAAAGATTAGTCTAATGTCATTACATGGTCATTTTTTTAGATTGTTAACATATTTACTTTGTGCTTAATAACATGTCATTTCTCTTATTAAATTCCATTTTTTTTTAAAATCTATTTTGTTTGATTCAAATATAGAAAATATTTGTGCATATTACTATACACTTATCCAAATCAACTCTTGGCTATGAATTAATTTAGAACCTCCATTAACATGTTCAGAGTACATTAAAAATTAATTAATTTGAAAATATTTAATTTTATCTGCTTGCATTTTTAGACATCTTTTATAACATATATAATCATTTACTCATAGATGAAAAATATAATTGATTCTTTTTTTTCAAAAGAAAGAATACTGAAATATTAAGTTCAAATGATCAATCATATCTTATTGAATGTTGTTCACTTGGATTTTGACATATAAAATGAAAAATGTTATTCACAAAGAAATAGATTAGGTAAAATTTTGTATTAATTTATGAGTCACAAGATGTATGTAAAAAAGAAAGCAAATGTCTATTGTATTAATACTCATTGATAGATATATGAAAGAATGTTTTTTTTAGCTAGGTAAGGTTGCGCTAACATTGAAGGATTAATTTTCTTCTTACACAATATAATCTTGATGTTCAAAACATTGAAGGACAAGATTATGATGGTACAAATAATATGAGAGGGGAATGAAATTGATTGCATAATTTAATTTTAAGTACATATTTTTATGCCTTAGCTAGAAATATTATTTTTGTTCCATCTATTCATTGTTCGATCTAGATCCTATGGCAAGATATCTGAATATCTCATTGGAGTCCACTTAGCTAAAGATTAGCCATTATAGCTTTCTAAGTTGATATACCTATACTCTTTTAAACATAATTTTTGTACACTTATTCAAATAAGATAATTTTTTATTCTGAAGTTAAGAGAATTATTTTAAATTTTTATATTTGCCTCTCAATCCAAATCTAGTGAAAACATAGTAAAAAATTAATGAAAAGTTGAATGCATAAAATTTTCATTTTAAATTGAACTTTTTCGATACGTTAAATTGATAACTTGAAATACATTATCAAAATATAATTAAAAATACATAAACATCCAAAAGTTCTAAGGCGTGTAAACTTTGTCTCTAAAAAAGAGCTTCATATGTAAACTTCTAATTCAAAATATATAAAGAACTTTTGTTCATAAGATATGCAACAATTTTAATGCTTTCACTCATATTAGGTTTACATGTTTCCCTTCAACCAATCCCTTTTGTTGTGATGTGCAGGAAAGAGCTTTAGTGCACCCTCCAGTTTTCAACAAATAGGACGTTGAAAAGGAATTTAAGAGTTTTGAACCATTATCATTTCTACTAATAATTTCTGAATCAAACTACCAATGAAATGTTGTAATAATACACCAACCCAAGTCATTCTACTAAATTATCCACCATAATTAGGAAATATTTATCACCATTGTAAATAAAAACTTTCTTAGATCCTAATGTGTCTATATGTATCATATCAAAAAGCACTTTTACACAGAAAAGGCAATCTACTTTGCTTAATTAGCTAAAGGGCGCACGGAGGACCTAAAATGAGTATTATTATAGCATGCATTAATATCCAAAACATATTTGAATCTCATAAGCAATGTGACTAGGTTTTCTATGCCAAAGTTGCACACCACTTTATTAACTCGAGATGCCACAATAGCTACTATTGAGTTAAACTTGTATGCAACATCTTTTGGATTGATAAGGTAGTATAGGCTTTTTTTACTTGACAATAAGCATATAAGTACCAACATGTGTTGCAATTGAGCCTTTTCCATTTGACAAAGTAATTAAATTGCTTTCAAACAATTCTTCACGTCAAGTAACTAGTCAAGGTGCAAATCATGTGTTTCGAGGCATATGTATCGAATACACATTGTTTAAAAAAAATATTTGACTTTGTAGTTGCCATATGAGCTAAAAATTTTCCATGCTTCAATTCTTTATTGGTGAGACGTAAAACATGTTGATATTGCTCTTCAATAAATATTTGCCTTTGCACATCATGTGTTGACTACTAGTTAAAGTAGAATATGCATTTGGTACTTCCGAGTCACAAATAGTTAAATTTGAAATTTATTGGTTCCTCCTTTTATTCCATTTGAATTTTGGAGGAAAATCAACCAATATGTAATATTGACCGCAATTATGACTAAATTTCTTTTGATGGTCACAAATCATATTATTATCTTCCTTGTAGAACCTTATTTCTCATAATGCTACTTGATTTGATGGACCAACACTTTCAAAAGTATTTCCATGTCTTTGGTTTTCTTCTACTAACATATAGTAGGCTTCATTCATAGTAGACAAAGGATTTATCATGAGCAGACTATACACATCATTAAGCCATAATAAGAATTTGTATAACCTCTTGTGCATATAATAAAAATACTTCTTAAATTATTTTGATCTTGGTAAATGTGGGAACATAGTTGCTAACTTCTCCTATAGGAACTTGAGTTTAGAGTAGTATTCTCCAATTGAGACTGCACCTTAAGTTAGAGTATAGATCTCTCAATTGAGTATATTTTCATCATGTTAACTCTTTCAAATTTTTATTTCCGATCTTTCCACATAGAATAAGCATCTTGAGTAGGCAATATTATAAGTCAAATATTTAGAGTAATTCTTATAATCCAAAAGAGTACAAGGGCATTGCCTCTTCCAATCAAAGTGATGCAGTAAAAAGAGAAAATAAGCAAGAATAATGAGAAAATCATGCTAGAAGATTGAAATAATGGATAGTGGAACAATTAGGGCTTGTGAAAAAATCGTAAAAATTTGTAATATTGATAAAAGATAGAAGATGACGGTTGAAAATTCTATTTCAATATTAAATCTCCACCATTGATTAACCTATTTTTAATCATGACCTTATAAATAATTAAAATGCCATATGCCTATCACATGACGAATAAAGATCAATTTTAACTAATATGAAATAAAATAAAAAGCTCTTGCGACAATATCTCTTAAGAGTTTTGACTTCCTCGAAAAGATTTACACAACGTCAACATACATTTCAACATCAATCCTTTGAATTCATCTTCATTTATCCAAGTGTTTTTAGCAGCAAGTTTACCCAATCATTTAACAAAGAATCTTCTAAAACTATTATACCTACGAGAACTTACCTCTTTGACATTCAAAACAGCTTCAATAACATCAGTAAAATTTTTGGAGTGTTGTTCAAATTAATTTGAAGTTTCAACTATGTTTGTATCGAAGCTCTAAAAAACATGCAAATTTGATATATTGAAGATATGAGTAATTTGCAAATTTGATGAAAACTCAATGAAATAAGCATTTGTAATTTACTTTAATATCTTGTAAGGTCCAAACTTTATTGACTTGAGTTTGTGCTGATTGTCGTTAGAAAATCTCTCTTGTCTCAACTGTACATGGACCAAGTCTCCTTTCTCAAAATCTTTAAGTAGTCGATGTTGATTGTTTGTATTGATATAAGCTTTTACTTGTGAACTCTTTTGATGTCATCTTGAGAAAAGACGTCACTAGCTGAATATGAAGATTCTTTCAAAATATCTTGAACTTCAGGTGATCGGTGACTAATGCGATTATCTCCAACAATTTCAACTTCTTACACTCTATGTTAAACTTCTCGGTACATGAAAGGTCATTAACCTTGCAGTTTTTTATGAACCAACAGTATGTTTTGCATCCTCCTCCACTGTATGTAAGATGTACTTCTTGTTACTCCTACAAAAAGAAGAAATTTTTAGTTTAGTGTGATGTTTCATGTTTTAATCATACAATCACAATCTTCTCACGAAAATATGTCCAACATACCTAAGCATAACATCACATAAAGCTTCATCTTATAGATTACCTCCCATAATAAATTGCATCAAACATCGAATAGTAATAAAAATTTTATTGCCTTTGTTAAGTTAATAAATTTTGTAAGGATGTGAATGTCTTTTCAATAATCAACCCTAGCTTCTTTATTGCATATTTAGAAATGACATTCTTCATGCTACCACAATAAATAATTAGCCACATACCTTCCTATTGCAAAGTATATGTGTTCTAAAAATACTGTCTTCTCCAATCTTCTTCTTCTTTCGTTATAGCAATTAAGATACTTCGAACCACCGGTATTCTTTTCGAACTGAGAGAACATCTTTTTCTTCAATTTTGTTCATATAACTGATCATAAATTGATTCTAACTCTTCATATTGTAGCTCTACTATATTAACTCTTCGCTCTAGGCAAGATCAAAACCATGGCCTTTTCCTTTAAAAGTGAAACAACAAATTACTATGTGTGTTGTTATTTCCTTTAAAAGTCGTGGGGACAGAATTATTTTGTCCACCTTAATTCATTATAAGTTTCTCCTTATTATGCCGCGAGAAGTCTTCGCTTTTGAGTTGTTTATTTGCATAAATTTCTTAAGTATTTTCTTTTCTTGTGCAGATGAGTTACTTTTCGTATTTCTAAAAGCTCTAGACCATTTTACATAATGCCTCATCAGCGTCCTACTAAAGATCTATGTGCTTCATATCTCTACACTCATTTTTTAACCAATAAAGCTTGTTGTCGAACATCTTCAACAATACACACGAGTAATAGACATCTCATCTCTAATAAATTGGTTAAGCTCGACAAGATAATGAGCAACTACATGTTTATTAGTTTCATTCAATCCGACTCGAATTGATAATTTGTAAAAGTTCGAAGTATACTCTTCCGCATTTGGAAACCTATTAAAGTTTTCAAACTTTATCCTAATTCCCATGGATCATTTGGAAACATATTTACTCATATTTGAATAAGTTTTGGATGATTTTAAAGTTCAATAAAAGTCTATTTCAATTTTTTTTTATTTTGACATAAAAGACCTCCTAATCAAATCGAAATTCTATCAAAACTCTTGAGACACCTAGAGGCTATAAATAGAGACCATGAGAGATATAGAACAAGATGGTTGAGATCTAAGAGTGGTGCTTGAGACTTGGATGAATTTCAAGTTTGAAAAGGATTTTACAGAGAAGACTGCGCAATAATTCATCGTTTGTAATATGCAACAATCCAGAAACCATTGAAAGCAAGAATTCAGTCTTCTAATCATTGTTTAGATGTTCTGTATCCATACTTTTTTATTCCTAATTAATTATGTAATAGAAATGTTTATTTTATCGAGAAAATTTCATGAACTCGACTGTTAGATTTGGATTAATATAGTTATTTCGGTTTATTTTGATTATGATTGTTGTGCTTAATATTTTTTACTGAGGTTATTATATTCTGAGATAAGACTACAAATCAAGTGTGGGGTGATTAGTTTTAGGATTTGATAATTATCAACGAATCAATTTTTAACTTAAAGTTGAAGTAATCATAACACGAAATTAGTAACTCATCGTTTGTGCTAGATTTTGTACAGTCTATCAGTCTTTACTCAGCGTTTAGTTTAAGACTTACAACTTAACGCATCTTAATATCTTTCTTAACTAAAAATTAACTCAGTGTTTGTGATTTTAAGTTTTGTAAGAGTTAACATAGGTTGATTTACTTAGCGCAGAGATCATTAATTTAGATAATCGTAATCTGTCTCAAGAATTGAATCTATTTATCATTGTTATAAATCAATCATCATAATTGTTTATGCTAGTTAATTATTATCTTTAATCATTCATCATCCTAAAGTTCAACACCAATTTATTTGATCTTTTGTTATTTAATTTTTGGCACATTTATTTTCTATTTTTATATCACAACACCATTTTCTTCTCTTAATGGATTATTGAAATAAATTAGATTTAATTAGTTTCTTGTGGATTTGACAGTTTACTCTCTACTTTATTATTTGATACGAGTAATGCACTTGCTAGTAAATTTATTTATTATGAATTCAACACATCATTTTGATCTAACACTAATTTGATATAGTAAGAAGAGAAAGCCAACAAGAGTAAGGAGAAATCATGATAGAAGATTGGAAAAATTGACAGAGGATTAATTAGGATTTGTGAGAAAACTACAAAAAACTTTGTAATATTGATAAAAAATAGAAAATGGCAGCTGAAAACTCTATTTGCAACCTTAAATTCTATGGTTACAAGAGTTTAGAACTAATAATCAATCTCCATCATTGATTAACGTACTTTTAATCATAACCATTATAATTAATTAAAAGGTCACATGTCTATCACATGACGATTAATAAACTAAAAGATCAATTTTAATTAAAATAACTAATATAAAATAAAAAGCTCCTGCACAAGAGAGTGTAATGAATTGTATAAAAAATTTGTATGAAGCTGATGGTTTATAAAAATGTCTATAAGCTATGTGTTTTTAAGACTATTTTCTGTATTTACATTTACGACACATACAAGTCAAATTACCATGATTTCACATTAAAAGATATAAAATTTTATTGAGCTTTTAACTACAAAATTTCTTAAACGTCAATTGTAAAATAAAGGTAATCCATGAAATAATTGGGTTGTTCGATGGTTGTATTGCTTGGTAGTTTTTTAGGGCATGGATTGGTTGGTGGTTGGGTTAGACCAATGTTGTCTGAACTGGACCGGACAATGACTCAGACAAGTGTCTGTTTTAGGTCGGACCAATCGAACCATCCGATTAGACCGAATAATAATAAAATAATATATTTAATATGATATATTAAATTAAGCTATCATATTAATGATGTTAAAAATTAATTATATAAAAATAAAAATAATAAATCATTAAAAAACTAATGTTAAATCATTACACATTTAATAAATTAAAATCCTATGAAATTAAATTTATATATATAAATTTTCTTCTCTTAGTATTACATATATTTGTCTTTTATGTTAGAAGTAATATTATGATTATATATAAATAAATATATAATATAATTAGTGGTTAACTATCTAATTTGAACTTATTAGATACTAAATTAAAGGAAATTAAAATTTGTGTATTTATCATAATAATAATAATAATAATAATAATAATAATATATAACTATACTATACTAAGTATTTTAATATTATTGTATAAAAACATATGACAAAGAGGTTTGTATCCTTCATTCATTACAGATTTACCTAATATGATAAATATTATATATAATACATAATATAAAATTAATTTATATTATAATATACATATATGATAAATTTTGAATAAGATCATAATATATAAGATATAGTTGAAACTTTAACAAATACTAACTAAATGAAGGAAGAAAAAGAACAAGTAGGTATAGAAACATAGTGTAGTAAGATGAGAACAAATAGACAAATATTAATAGAGGAGTAGACTAAGGGGTCAATATAGAGTTTTATGGAGAAGGTCTATTTTTGAATCTTTTTTAAATTTAAAATAATATATTTTTATCAGATTATTTTTAACAAAAAAATTTAAAAAATTGGTCGGTTCATCCAAAATGCGGTTTAATTCGATTTTGGCTAGTTTTGACTGATATCAATTAGTTCAACCCGGTCTGATTACAAGCCTGGTTTTTGAGCTTGTAATAGACCGTTGTGAGGTTCGATCAACGGTCGACCCGGTCTAACTTGTCGGTCTGGTCCCGCACTCACAACATTGAGTTGGACTCCGCAAGATATGAGCTGAAAAATTTCAGTTCGAGTTGATTCGACCTAACTTTAGGACCCAATTTGTTATTTAAATTATTATTTATATTTGATTTAAGTCTTTTAGGTCATTTAATTTAAAAATGTATGAAAATATAATACTTGAAATACAGAGAAATATTTGAATATTATTTTCATTGCTTAAATAAATAATATATATATTTATGCCAAAATGTTTTTTTAAAATGAGTAACTTGATTATCCGACCCAAGTCTGATTAGATTAGGTTTGAATAGAAAAAGATAAATATGAATTCAACTTAATCAAACTTGATCAAATTAGATCAAGTCGATCCAATAAAAAAATAGTATCTTTCATTGAGCTTTTAATTAGGAAACTTCTTTAACCGTAAAAGAGAACACATGAAATAATATAATTATTCATGGGTCGAATCGGGCTAGTGATTAGTTTGGACTCCACCCAATATCGAATATGGTTTGGAAATTTTCACGGAATTGACCCAAGCTAACCCAATCACCCAACTTTTTATTTAAAATCAATTTTTTATTTGATTTAAGACTTTTAAGTCATAAGATTTACAAGATTTGAAAATAAAAATTCAAATATATAAGATATTTAAATATTTTAAGAATTATTTTAATTGTTAAAATAAAATATTGGTAATATTTTTTATACTAATAATGTAAAAAATATAATAAAAAAGTGGTTGGATGCTGACTTGACCTAAGACCAATTGGATTAGAGTTGAACACAAAAAAGAGTCTCAACTCGTCTCATTGGCATATCTTTTTGCCATCAAACTTAAAGAATCGTTAATTTTCATATGTAAACAATGTCTATATGGATGACATTTGAATAATTTTAATAATGGTTCACAATTATAGTTTTAAAAATACTTGTATGCTCATTTTATTAAATAATTCATGACTTTTTTGACTCGTTGGACTATAAGTTTGTAATAGGTAAAAAAAAGGAGTAAATTGACCTAACTTCTTTATTAGATTTGAGAAGTTTGACACTAGCTTAATAACCTATTAAACCTTATTCATTAATTAAAAAATAATTTTGAAAATAAAGTATAACAAAATATATTTGATTATATAATTTAAATTATATTTATAATATATATTAATTGTATAAATAGATCTTACAAACTAACAAGCTAAGCTTAATATAAACAATCTAAATTAAAAGCTCGAGTTGTAAATTAAGAAAACTTTGTAATAGGCCAAAACATTACTTTGACTTAACTTGGTTTGTTAAATTTGAGTACTCAACAACCTACTAAACCTTATTCATTAATTAAAAAAATTGTAGAGTGTAATAAAAATGTATTTTATTATATAATTTAAATTATATCTATAATATGCATTAATCATATAAGTTGATCTTATAACTAACAAGCTAAGGGGATGTTTAGGTAAGCTCATACGTATCTGTAAATAATTTTTAAATTATCTTCTTTTTTTATAACTAAAAAGAAAAGTTGACAAATACTTATTTTATCTTCTTATAAGTTAGAAAAATAAGCTCGACCCAACTTATTTTGTGAAAGAAAAATGATCGATTTGATCAATGAATCTATTTTGCCTTTAGAATCAATTTGATCAATGAATATATTTTGGCTTTAGAATATACAGAACTTTTCGTTACATATTTTTTCTATTATAATATTAAAAACATATACTATTTAAAACTTTTTTGTCATTTGGCTAAAATAATAAGTTATTAACTTTTTTTTATTATCAAACACATAATTGCATATTTTTAAAATTTATCAATTACTTTGTATAAGCCTTAATGTAAACAACCTAAACTTATCTAGATTAAAAGTCGACTTCCAAACTAAGAGCTAACTTAATTTAAATAACTCGAAGCCCCTACTTCTAATCATATATCATGGTAATTGGTTCTTTGAAGTTAACCTTAATCTATTTCCTTTTCTTTTTTCAATGTCAACCCTAAGATAAAGTTATTCATTGGAAGCCAATTGATCTTCGTGAAAGTGACTTAGATAAATCTCTCTGTCACACGATGACCAAGATCCCGTCTCATAACTTTGGCTATGCAATCAATTGGACCAATTAATTGCTTACAACATATGCAAAATTTCTTGCGGAGAAGAAATATTTATTGTTGACGGAAAAGTTTAGATACCTAAATAAATAGTGCATTATTTTTTTTCTCTTACTCAGAACTCGATCTAAACAAATCGAAGTGTGGATGATCGGAGGTGCTGACATAAAAGATGACTAAGAAATAGTGGCTTTCCTGTTCTCTTAAATACCAGAACCACTCTTTAACACGACAAAAGTAGCTTTGCTTCTCTTCAGAAAAAAAAAACGTCAGTTCAAAATACACTATTGCCACTTCATTTTATCTCACAAAGATAAAAATGTCTTACTTTATGAAGTGACAGTAGTGTATTTGAAGTGGTAATAGCAATGGAAAAAAAAAAAAAAACAAAACCCACTCTCAGGACAAAGAAAAGCAAACTTTTTAGCACCATAAAATATACATTACCACTTGCTTATTGGAGCCTAGGAAGGTTTCCATGTCCCATTGACCATCAGGGTGATGATTCTTAACAGGAATTTCACTTTTGATTCTCTTTGCTAAGCAAAAAGAAGCCAAATCAGAGCTACTCAAAGCACATCTGCCACCAACAGCAAATGATAGGCCACAACCAAAATCATGATTTAAGATAATGAGATACAGCAAAGAAACGCCCTTTTGATGAACTTATAGTTTTGCAGTGCCAAGTTCAAGGAGGCCAATTACATCTTTCTTTCAAGATACCATTCCATGTAGGAAAGAAAAATGCATTGAGTATATACCAAGCTGGAAGAATATATAAGAGAAAAATGAAACTTATCCATGTTACATGTAACGGAAAACTTAGGGATGACAAAAAAGGCCTTGGAAAGTGGTGATCTGATGAGAGACATGTCCAATCCGATACAGATAGAAGGATAGTAAAGAACGACATTATAAATTAGTAAAGAAAATTAGAACTAGCTTTATGTCAGAACCTCGCAAAAGCTCAAAATGCAAGTAATATTGTCACAAATAAAATATGTAGCAACAATGCTCCAAAATGACAAATAATGAAGACATTATAACCTAATTGCACGTGGAGCCCCAAAGTTTCTACAAACAGTAAATCCGAACAACAAGCTTCCAGCTAGAATCGTGATATCTTGATTGCTGACATCATTGATGGCATGAAATTACTGATATGGAGGAAGATGCTATACTTTGAATTTTACAATTTATAGCAGATTTTATGTAATTCAAATTGTGATGTTGGCTTCAGTAACTGACATTCCAGATTCTTCCTCTATACATGCTGAAGCTTCTCTGTCTTTACATGTTTCCTGTCCTAAAAGAAAGACAAGAAATATTAGTCATAAACCGCCCAGTATAAATGGTAATGATTTTTGTACCATGAATCAGTATCTACTATAATGCACCACAGACACTTTAAAAGCTGACTATAAGATGCACAAGATACTACTATAATATTAATTAATTTGAGAGAATAAAAAGATAGCCAACATTAATTTACTAGAAGGCCAACATAGTCACCGAAAAAAGTGGCAATGCACAAATGATTGATGCTAAGAACATGAAAAAGGAAAAGCTTTTACCTGTTTTACTACCATTCTTTGCTGACGATTTTTTCCATTTTCGAGATTTCTTTGAGTGCACATTTGATGGTTCACTGAACAAATCTCTATATTTTTCCATTAATTTATTCTTTTCTTCCAATAAACCAAGTGCTTCATACGCATCTCCTACTTTTTGTACAATCAATTTACTTGGTGGCTTACGTTCAAATGCTTCAAGTTTCAGAAACAGCTGCATTTTCAAGGACTTTGTGAACCATATGTTTAAAAAGTATGAATATTGTCTTCAAACATTTTTTTTATGAGAGATCAACTTAGATTCAGGTTACCAACAGCTTAATAAAATATTTAAGCCTAAAAGATTGTGGTACACATGATTTACATATGGAACACTTTTCTTTCTTATACTACAAAATGAGGATGGGCTATGAAGGGACAACATGAACGTAAAGTGAGGGTAGCCGAAATGAGGATGTTGAGATGGATGTGTGGTCATACAAGATTAGATAAGATTAGGAATGACCATATACGTGAACGAGTCGGAGTGGCTCCTATTAGTGAGAAAATGGTAGAGAATCGTTTGAGATGGTTTGGTCATGTTCAGAGAAGACCATTAGATGCGCCAGTAAGAAGAGTAGATCAAATAATCTGGAGTCCGATTAAAAGAGGGAGAGGGAGGCGGCGGACACTTGGCGAACTAATAGAGCAAGATCTATTGGTGAATAATATACCGAAAGGTTTGGTTACTAATAGAGCGGAATGGCGTCGTATGATCCATGTAGCCGACCCCACCTAGTGGGATAAGGCTTTGTTGTTGTTGTTGTTGTACTACAAAAATATGGATAAGTATTGTACCTCTAAAAGCCTCTCTAGCATGTTATTCCTATAATAAATTGATATCATGAGATCACAGAAACGCCAAGGAACTGAATGCAAATCATGGTTGATCTTGTTCATCCAGATTCTGTGAGCTTCCTCAGCCCTGTTGTCTTTTTCTAAAGCACGTATTAACTGCTCATATGTACCCATTGTTGTTCCTTGACCTTTGCTCAGCATCCACTTAATGACCTAGAAGGGTAACTTACATGTAAACCTTGACCAAGGTATAAAAACTGAATGTCGACACAACGAGATGAAAGAAGAGTAACTACCAACAACAAAATGGAAGTGTTAACTTTTTAGAAGTCACGAAAATGAAAATTACCTGAACTATTCGATGCCACTGTTCATGCTTTTCAAGAACAAGAAGTGCCTTCTTCAGAGAAGCTAAAGGAAATTCATGTTCCCATGCTACCCAAGCATCAAGAGTACCATAAACAACTTCTTTTGATTCTTTAAGGTCTAAAAGCTGCTAGCATTAACGATGATGTTAATGAACGTTGCACTATAAAAAATTCAGAAATAGAGAGAAATCTTACACAGCAAATGAATAAATCCATGGCAAAGTCACGACATGACCCTTCTCATTTTATACATGATATGCGGCTTACAATGTCTCTTGTTCACAGAACGAAAATCTGGTAACAAACTAGAATCGCCTAGAAGTACTTTGCCAGCTGGGTTCATTATCTCCGATAAGAACCAAATATAAACTTACCGTGTTAACGAGAAACTTTCTTTTATCAACTGATGAAATATTTTTCCCAATTGGTTTCTGTAGTTCTTCATTGTCATTCAAATGTTCTCCATCACCATATTTCTTGTACTGCAGGAGAAAGTCAAATGGCTTCAATGATCAAGTTTCAGCACAATGAGTTCTCTTGAAGGAGAGCACACAGAGGTAATTGGTAGCTGATGTTTCAAAATCAATTGTTCATGTGAAGTATATAGTTAAAGTGAACATGAGCTACAATTCTCTAAAGAAAAAAAATCTGAAGAACAGTTACAAATGGGCATTCAAATGGTCAAAAGAAATCATCAAACAAGATCATGGATGAAACAGTAGAAGTTCAGAGAGGTCCTCTACATGAGAGAAAATTTGCATTGTTTCGAGAAATCAAGAAATCAGACAATCCGGTACAAATTTTCTTACAACAACAACAACAACAAATTTTCTTACTGGCATAAAAAGAAATCTACCAAAAACAATGACATCGGAAAGTACGGCAAATAAATGTACAGGACTAATATGCAACGACAAATATATAAATGCTCCAAAAAAATGTTAGGCATGGACGAACCTCAGAAGGTTTTGTTTGTAGTCCACGTGGTTTTAGTTGATCCTTCATATTTCTCCTATCCGAAAGAGGCCAGGACACAATATTGGATGAGCTGGCTGCATAATTTCTGCAACACATTACTCCAAGCTACATAGAAGTTCAAACAGTTCGACCCATAAATAAATAGAACCAGAGACTGTAAACAAACTCAATACAAAGCAAGAGTCAAGTAGCCAACACCTCCATCCTCGAACCAGGGCTCCTAAAGAAGAGATAAAACAAGTAATTAGTCTAAGGCCCTATCTCATGATCTTTTTTCTTTTGCACCAACTTTCAAGAAATTAATACTAAGAATTTCAAATAGGCTTCCCTCTCAAATAAACCGCGCCAATAAACATTATGGTTGCATATGAATAGTAAATTATTTCTGTTGTATCAACTTATATTCATGCATCACTCCATATTCTTTACCCACACCAGTTATGAAGACAAGAAACTAGTTGAAATTTGAGCGTGACCCAAAGTCACAGATCATACATAGAGGGCTAACTCAAAAAAAAACTTTGTCCTAGCTTCTACCTAGCTGTTGTCTTGTGCAAAAGGACAAAAACCAGATAAACATATTTTTACATATTTATCGCCCATATTCTGCCTCATTAATAAATGAAAATTATGGGGAAAGTGTGAAGAAGTGAAATTCCCTCCTTTTGAAAGCTAGATATATGGGTCAGACATTGGCCTATTTCACGAGAAAAGCTCTCTCGCGTCTTGTTGCATGCCTTCCAAAGCTTAATGGTCTATCTATAACCAGCCATTCCAGCATTCTAAGAATGCGATAGAGATCACATTTCCACCACGTCTCGCAAGAACGTGATTCCGGCTGGGGTGGACTTAGCAATGGGCATGAGTTCAATAACTTGACATGAAGTTTATCAACTAGGGAAGGAAACAACGAACCAAGACATCAAAATGGTAGTACAAAATGCAACGGCTTTGGCATGCATTGTATCAACTATGGAACACAACAATGACAGGATCAACCATCCATGAAAGTATAAGTGGTTCAACCATCCGACACTGTCAATGCATACACGAAGGAAGGAAAAAAAATTAGGAAAGAAAGGTTTAGGAAGGGCTCACCTGAATTGATCAGCGGAGGCGATGCTTGTTCTCATGACGCAACGAAGAGATGCGAGGGATCGACGTAAGGTGGTCGTCATCGGAGGTCAGATAGCCGATCGATGGTATCAGGTTTAAGGAAAGGACCCTTACTCAATGGCGGCGGTGACCTGCAAAAGGTGACGGTGACCTGCGTATGCGGCGGCGGGCGAGGTCGAGCGTCGGCGGAGGTCGGAGGGGGTCGCGACGGAGGTCGGCGGGGAGGTCGGCGGGGGTGCTCGAGGTCGGCGGCGTCGTGGATCTGCACAGATCTGGTCGGAGGATCGCGAAGGGGGTGAGATCGGAGCAGCACGATGACGACGACGACGAAGAAGAAGAAAAAAATAAGGTCGCCGGCGGCGGTGCAGACTTCGCGGATCGGAGAGAAGGTGAAAGGGCAAAATGAGCCGCCGATGCGTGGGGAAAAAAGACGCGCGTATCTGATCCGTCCATCGTGAATCGGACGGGCATGAACAAATGCACGATCTCAGCCGTATAATCATGATCCGACGGTCGAAAGTTTAGCTGCAGGGTCCGTTAAATCCTTTAATGGTGTCATTTTCTGAAACCTTGCTCGCAATAGTTTCTTCTTTATTTCTTATCACTCAAACAATCTTGAAAATGATATATCCTCTTAATTTTCCAATAACTTGTTTTAACTAACATAAAAATTCTCACATCATGAAATTTTTCATTCTTTCTATAATTCCTAAACCAGACATTAGCTTTTGACTTTGTGTTGACAGAATTAATATTTTGATTAGTGAGTATAACAATTTCCTAACAAATAAAGTATGCTTGATAAATATAGTGGCTGAACTACAAAAAGTAACATAAACAAATATATAAACATAATTTGCATTTTTATATGCATTATTACTTGTTTATATAGCATAACTCTACTTTATGCTATTTTTCAAATAGTGATACCTTATTTTAAACAAATATTGTTTTATCATATAAATAAGAAAATCAATAAGTACTTTGTTTTTTTTTATGTTGATAAGAAAAGTATATAGATGTGTAAATACAAGTTATTCAAAGGTTCAGCAATTTTTCTAGAAAGTAAATATATCAAAAAAACGCTCCTCTGCTGAACTTTGTAGATTAATGAAAATAGTACATATTTTTTGTCATCCAAGTTCCAAACTCTATTTTAAAAATGTAAAGTTTTTACCAAGTAAAAACAATTTATCCACTACATTTAAATGCTAAAAATATTTTATGCGTTTTACGTTTTTTAGTCGTGGCTTAAGATTATTAACATTTTGATAATGGAGGCATCAATAGAGAATAAATCATTAACATTTTGCACCATAAGAGTTGTAGAAGCAATTAGTGTACTCAGCAATGATCTTTTCTGTTTGAACTTTGAAGTCTTTTTGTGACAAGTACAACATAAGAAAGTAACGTCGGCGTCAAGAATTGTATAAGCAAAGTTACAGCAGTCATTTAGTATTATAATTCTCAATTGTAGGCTACAAAATTTTCTATGCAACCTCCTGATAAGCATTAATACTCAGGACGCACAGGAGAGTTGTAATTTGAAAAGATGATAAAGAAAAAGAAGAGAAAGGGTGATGGTCACTGTTAGCAGTTTCCAGATTTGATGCTTGCAACCGGGAGGAAGTATAAAAGAGATGCAGCGGTGAGGAGGTCAACACTGAGAAGGCAGATAAAAGATCCAGGCCATTTGCACAGTAGACGTCCTCACTTGTAACTATATACTTGAAGCTCAGAAGCGCGAGCCGTCGCTGAATGATCTATGCCAGCTATTTTATCCAAGGGGCATTTGCACTTTTTCTGGAGTTCGATATATCTTTCCATATTGAAGTTCCATTTCTGAGACAGTTTCCTTTGTCTTGATACGAACAGTCTTTGCATTAAATCTTGATATGTTGGATCTCTTGATGTAAAAAGGAAGTACGCATATCCAATTAGGAGACCAGCCGTAGTGCTGAAGAAGGCTATTGGCTCCATAACATCCCACGAGAATTCCCAGAATGTGAGCCGAAAGAACAGACCAATCTGAACAACAAAGAATCCTAATCCTGACCAAAGAATCCGACGAACTTGCCTGTGTGCAAGCATGTCAATTTCTTCCTTCTTTTTCTGTAGCTGCTTTAGTTCTTCTCTCCTCGGATCGTCCTCAGGTGTCAGTGCAAGAGGGACTGCTTTTCGTACAAGATCCACAACCTAAAGAACACAAAAGCAGATGCAAACTATAAGCACATACCACATCATCAGAAATCAGACTCTTCATTCTATTCAGTTTCCTCCTTTTCTTTCTTTTAGAAAACAAGGTTGAGCAGACATTGAGCAAGAGAAACATGGTGGAGCAAACCAATATATTTGATCCACCGTCCAATGAAAAACAATGTCTCAACAACACCAGCTTGACTAGACCACAAGAGGTCTGGTCAATGATCTTGAAGTCCTTGACGACAATCAAAACATTTGGGAAACCAGGAACATAAGATTTACACAGTTTCATGTAAACCACATGGTCAAGTACAAAAATATAACCATAAATTAACTGGTGTTCAAAATTTTCCAGCAAGAATATAATGATCTTGAAAATTCCATAGCACAAAACTGTATCAGTATTGAAGCACTAGTATATTCTTTAGCATTTATGCATTAGATGTGATTAACTTCACACACGTTCTCAGAGATTTTTCAACTGCATAGAGATGAAGTTGATAGACAAGAAGAAAGGGGCTTAAAATCCATATGAACTGGCCAGAAAACAGTAGGCAACTAAACATCAAATAGACAAAGCCAGAATAAGGAACTGGCCTTAGATGGAAATAGAAATAGATTATTCCTGCTCACTGAGCTAAGTTACAAATTCCAATCATGCATGCAGATATGAATCCTTAGTGTAATCGAGATCTAAGATATGACATGGCCTTTCAGATGAAGTAAATAACAAGAGGAAAAGAAAATAAGATAACCAATTCGCATAAATAGTATGAAACACTTAAAAACTAGTATGAAAATAGGAAGTAATAGAGAGAAAAAAACAGATGATACTTGTTCAGGCGAATAATGACAGTAGTCTATTCCCAAGCAAATCACAATTTCTACATCCTTTGTCTCTCCACACACGAAGCTTCAAGCTCAATATTCGTCCGCAAAAGGGGGAGACAAATCTCATATAAACATATGAAGACAAGACTCACGAGAATGGTCCCTCTCCCTCATCATTTCGATTTTATCACATGTTACTGATTTAGCTGCAGGAGATCTAAGAATAAAAAAACGTTTTTGGTCAGATTTCTAAGAAGGAAATCCAACTTTGTTCAGTTAGGGAGCCATCGGGGCTAACGGAAACCTAACATGATCGAGTTAACTGTTTTTTTGGTTTTGGCATGACGAAGATGGCATTTTTTTCCTGCAAACAATCAGAGCTTTGAGAAAAAAAAATTAGACAACACACAAACAAGTCGAGGAATTCATAGGAACAGTTCGCGAACACACGCAATGCTACAAAAAATAAAGGGGAGGATAGAGAGTTAGACCAGTGTTCGACCTTGTCGGGATGGAGGTAGACCTTGTCGCGGAACAGGAGGACGACGCCGGCGTCGTCGAGGACACGGGCGAACGCCGCGGCCTCCTCCCTGGAGCGAGCCACGCCCATCTCCTCGCACGCCTCCAGCAGCTCCCCGTAGCCGATCACTTCGTCCCCGTCCCTCCCCAGCTTCCGCTTCAGCGACTCCACGTTCACCAGCTGCATCAGCCGCTTCGCCTCGGCGAAGCTCACAGGCTCCACGGTAGCTCCTTCGGGGCCATCCGCCGTTGAGCCACCGGATCCGGGGAAGGTGGAGGGCGGAGGGACGGCGGCGGAGGATGAGAAGAAGCGGAGGAAGGGGAGGGGACGGCGGACGGGGTGCTCAGCGACGCGGTGAGCGACAGGCGTGGACGCGCCGGGGAGGAAGGCGCGGAGGAGGAGGCGGGAGGAAGACGAGCGCCACATTGGGCAGCGGTGAGAGGAAGAGGAGAGCGACCAGAAGCGAGAAGGGGGGGAACGGAAGGGAGAAGGAAGAGAGGGTGGTGCCTGTGGTGTCGGGTTAACGAAGGGTTGGGGGAGAAGGGAGTTAACGGTGGGTCAACGGAGGATGCCGGAGGGCAAGGGGAGCTTGAGCCTTTTGTCATGATTAACGGCGTCAGAGATTAATTAATTAATTAATTAGCTTGATAAAAAATGTTAATTAATTAAGTATCATATCATTAAATAATTTGGTGGCTGTCGGAGGTTTGAAAGTGTTTTTTTTTATTAATTCACAAATCGACATCCGAATTATGATTGTTTTCTATTTTTTTTTCTTGTCTTTCCTAATATTATCAAGCAATTTTTCCCTTTCAATGAGGGGTTCCATTATTAATTGTGTTGACAAGAGACTTTGATCAATCTGTATTTAAGGTCGATAACTTACTTAATTACTCTCTTTTATTTATGCAACTAATTTCTCAATAGATTTACGTATACGTTTCTAGTAATAACAATTGTTTGAATAATCTAAGTTTGAGAGGGTAAAAATTAGAAGTCCAATTCGATTCGAACTCATGAATACCCCTAAAATTTTTTTATTTCTTCTTTTTTTTATTCTCCTGATATTTTTTTCCTTTTTTTTGTCTGATTTTTCTTTTAAACTTCCAATTCTTCAGCATTACCGAACACACAAGTGGGTCTTTTATTCCAGCACCTGTCAACTAAATAAAAAAAAGTTAATCCAAATATTTTTGTTTCTTTTTGGCTGTTAACTGGACAAAATCCAACGGAAAAATATCGGACGTCCAATCAATTCGGAGGTTTTAGGGGACCAAGAATTGAAGTGGGGGGATGCACTAATTAATTTGTTGAAAAATAAAATAAAATCTTAAGAGGCAAATATTATTAATAATAATTAAAGTAGAATCCATCTAAAGATAGCTGGATCGGATAAGGACAGAAGCTAATCCAACCACCCTAATCTTGCGACGTTGGCTGTGACGCGGAGACCCGTCGACGCCCCCCCCGTTAGTGACCGTTTCATTTCAACTCCTCTTCCCAACCCAAAAAGGCAATAAATAAATAAATAAAAGAAATGGTGTGCCTTTGACGACTCCGTCCACGTCCATACACGTTTTTGCCGCAGTGTTGGTATTTCAATTTTATTATTATTACTATTATTAGTCCTATATTATCCATTTGCCGTCACAATATTGTTTCATATTGTTCGCAATAAAACTTTTGAATGCATGTGCTTGTCACAAAAAATTTAAAAAGTAGCAATTCCACCGAAAGGGGAAAAAAAAAAAAGAAAAGAGGGTGGGTTTGATTAACGTAATAAAGTAGATTTAATGGTTTACATCGATCTTTCTACTTGGTAGAGAACACTAATTAAGAAAAATTATTGTATTAGTTCTTTTAAGAGGTGACATCATTATATTTTAATAAAGTGGATAAAAAATTGTTTAATTAATTAATTCGCCATTCATTATGAATCGATAGTGTAAGGTCGCACAAATATTACTGTGCAATTGATAGTGATATCAGAATATTACATTTTAGAATAATCGATTTGATCATTTATGTTCTCTCGAAATTTCAGATATTATATAAAACTTTTAGGTGAGAATACACGTGCTTTATTTGGTTTAATACGACCACTTTTCCCATTAGTTGAGTCTAATTATGATTTAAAGAAAAACAAAATATTATGTTTATGTATAATTCCTTTGTCTACGTACGTGGTTTTATACACATTTTAGTGATCAACGAGAAATTAAGAATCACATGATAATTATGAGGGGCTGTTTGGCTCTTACAAAAATAATTTGAAAAAAAAATTGACCTCAAAATATTCCTATAACAAGAACAAAATAAGAGCAAAAAAAATTTCAAAAAAAAAGAATATTATATCTTTACTTTATATTATTTTTACAATCATTTGATACGAGTCCATATAATATTTAAAATAATATTTGAATAAAAAAGTAAAAATAAGAGACTAGTTGTTATTTTGTTTCTCAACAAAGAGTTCCTTAGCATTTAATTCATGGTTGCGTGTAAATTTTTTCTTTTTTTATATATTTATAATCTTGGCCGTTGTCAATTGTCCGATTCATGGCCATGTGAAAAGAAAATGAATTGTTTGTGCCGTTTTTCAGTGGTATGATATTAAGATGACCCCTATAGACATTTCAAAAAATATTATTCCCAATAGTTTAATGGCATGATGTTTATTTGTACGTAATGTTATCCGTGTTCTTTATGGTACATGTGTAATTCATTTTCATGGGGAATTGAATAATTTAAATGGGACTCGATTTGTTCCCGATTTGAACATTTCTTATCAGCAAAAGTGGATACTTTACTCTTTTTTTTAGCTTTCGTACTTTGACAATTTTAAGTTTAAAAAGATAATATATAATTTTGGGAGGTTAGGTGGCTTGTTGCACTCATACCAAGATTTTTTTTAAAAGGTAAATATTTAATTAAAGGATGATGTTAATATTGTCCGAATACAAAAATATGAAAATTTCTTGAGGGGAAGATCGTCTCAAAATAGATTTTCAGACGATCTTCTTTCAAAAAATACTAATTGAATAGCACCGTGATTAACGTAGTTACACCTGAAGTTGCAAAAAAAATGAGAAATAAATTTGATATCACCGATAATGCTGCGAAGCTGTCATGGTATTGGATACTTCACGTTAATGATATGTGCAATGATTTTCGAATTCGCCTCCAAAATGATATCGGGAAGATCAAAGTGACAATGAAAAAGTCCTTGTCGAATAGTCTAACATTCAACTTCTAACACCGAATCAAATTTTCCATGTAAAGTCCCTGCACAAACAAATTTAGTGTTAGCAAATCTAGCAAAGTAAGCTGCCTCCCAATTTTTGCCCTCTTTACAAAGGATTCATTCATGTTTAGTTTGAATCAGCGGGGAGGTGGAGGCACTTATACCAAGTTACCAACAATAAAAAAACCAAATCATATAAAAAAACAACATAACTCAAAATGCAATAATAAAAAAAGAGTGGAGTGAGACGCCAAGTGAGGGAGATGACTACGTTGTCCACTCATAATACTTCTTAATGCCAACACTTCTTGATGCCTCTCCTAAACACTCCATTGCAAACATCATTGGACAATTTTTTTTACTCCCATAATGATTGCTCGGTGGCCCATGTCATATCTGACTAAAACAGTGGGAAGAAGGTCTTAAATCCATATGGACCCTAAGCACTCACCCCCTTAGACACCCATTTTTTTGGCCGATCAAGTGGTCAACTAAGGGGGCATGCTCCCCATGCCATGGTAGCCATTCCCTGCATCACAGTCATGCTTACCTTGTCAAGGCATGACAATTACGTTGCTGCCCATGATGAACATAGCAGGTAATCTTCCGTTCACGTATAATAGGTTTTAGATATATGCTCAATCTCTTCAATACACCATAAAGATAAATGAGTTATGCCACTCATGAGTATAACCACAAACCATAGTATGGGAGCTTTAATTGTGATCAATTAAGAATGCACTATCATTCAATCATCTCATCTCGAGAATCTTTATCACCGATAAGGAATCTATGGTTGCTCAATTGATCCATAAGTCAAAACTCAAACAAAATTACTTAACATGTCATGCGATCTTACATTGTTTGTACTATATTCATGACTTACATAATCTTCTCTTGCGATCTATGTTATAAGCTACACAATCGCTCAAAAATCACATACTCATTACGCTTCATATTTGTATTGTTGCATCACCTAGGCACTTCGTGCTTGACACTATGATAACTAATTTTGCATGTAAACTATTTATTTTACACACGAGAAATAGTTGACCAATTATATGTAGAACTCACATGCTCAACAAATCTTTTTTGTGCACTGATATTTCTTAGTACAAATTAGATACTTTCTTAGACTTGGCTCAAAGGGACCACTCACTTTTGGTCTTAGAGTATCATACTAAAGTAACAACACTACTCAAAGTTCTAAGGACAAACTTAGACCATTAGGTCTATACAGACTCACAACAATGAAGATCAATATCGATTCACTATTTCTCATACTTAGTATACTTGGTACATAGCACAAGTTTTCCATTGGAGGCTTTCAGTAAGAAAACTTATTTCACACATTTAAGTTCAGGCATTTGACATGAGGCTCTTAGTCATCTCTTTTATCAAGGTTGAAGTCTCATATATGGCTATCATCTTCATACCCACATCGACTTAACAACGCCTGTGCTAATACCCACATCGACGATTTAGATAATTTCTTACACAGAAAATATTATGATCTAAACTATTCCTTCTTGCATGCAACCAAAGAAGGATCGAAGGTGATTACTCGTGTAGGTGAGTAATCTCATACCCAAATGATATATTGAGTACATACATAATATGACGATAGATATGAAAAACACATTTTTATTGATAAAATGAATTCAAATATATTTTTCATTCATATTCTACGAAATTCTAGCGCATTGATATGTCTCAAGAATGCTTTTTTTAGATAATAGTTTGGTGAACGAATCAACAACCATCTTATGTAAAAATAAGCACTCGATTGAAATATTTTCTTTCACATTTAAATTACATACAAATTTGTACTTTGGTGTCAATATATATATATATATATATATGTGTGTGTGTGTGTATGTATGTATATATATATACACACGCATATTGCCATGATACTTTTCATCTTTTCAATGTGTAATAACAACTTGATTGTCGTAATAAGGACCACCATTTTCATTTCATCATCTAAGCAAGTGTGTCAGGAATCTTTGTTACCATGCTGCATGACTCGCATAAAGGTGTATGTGAAAAAGAGAGGAGCACGGAAGGTCAGAAAATCGACGTGTTCTGTGTAGAGGAATATGTATAAGGGGTAGTTACCCCTAAACGTTTGTTTACCTATATGCAAACGATGAAACAATTACCCTTACTTTACAAGAAATATCGAATTAAGTTTAAATATATAAATTCTTAGCGCACATGATGAGGCTACAAACGCACAACAGCCAATGTACTACTTAAGGCTCATAGGGACAAAGCTTGAAAAGTTCACACTTGTTTGAAATCATTTACAAGGAAAGCTAAGTTCGTGGATATTCAAACTGAGAAAATGAGATTACACTAAACTAGAAAATGTAGCCAATGAAGTTACACTAATTTTTATGGGTTTTGAGTGCAAAAGTAGACAAGGATCAACATAGATAAACACTAAGGCTGAGGATTTACGGGGGTGCTTTTACTTAGGATTTACATTTTCTGAACTTCAGTTTAAAGTAAAGACGGTACACTATCCCTCAACATCCGCATTGGGGTGCCATCGTGAAAAGAATCACATAACTTGTTTGCGGCACTCTAGTGCTCACGAATAGCTCAGTTCGCACATGTTGATGTGCGTTCGGTTCAAGCAACACTCTCATGTGTATTAAAGAGATAGATGGATCAAATCTCCTCTACAATCATTGAGCTAGGTTTCGCACCACTTCAGCCTGCTTGGTCCTCTAAGAGATAACTAAAGACTCAAAACGACCTCTCGGCTTGAACTGAGCTCCATCTTGTGAACATAATCCTCTCGGGCAACGACCTCCAAGACTGAGCACTGCACTGCACAAAACGAATTAAGTCCAGACAATTATGTAACACCTTGCAAGAAAAAAATATAAAATAAAAATAAAAAACCATCAGCAGCCCAACTCGCCAAAGCCCACTCAACTCTTAAACCCAAAGTAAACAAACCCTACTTTAGCCAAAAAGCTAAACCCCAAATCATTTTACTTCCACCTAACCTCCCACTCACCTCACACTCTCACCCTCCAAGAAGTTGCCGACTACAACAGCAAGTGGGAAGCTCTACTCTCTCTCCCCCTTCCTCTCATCTTGTCCAAATGGAAACCCCACTAAGCATCCAGCAGCTAGCAAATGTCCCAATCCCTTTTTCTCCCTCACCTCGTTCTGTGCACACACGAGCAGGAGAAGACATGTTCCACACTAGAGTCGCTGTCCACTAGCCGTCCATCACCATTTGACTTGAAGATCCACAAATTATATATCATCGCGTAGCTATCGATGAGATGAATCTATTGGCATTGGTTTTACAACATTTCGTTTCCTGTGCAGAGAGAAATCATCATTTGAAGTTGGACGCCCGAAATGTTCTCCAAGGGATTTATAATTGATTTTGATGAGGGAAGACCTCATTCTTCATTTAGTAAGCCTCTAACATGTGCTTTAATCATCTCAGTAGTTGGGTTTTATGAGACTTTATTGTTGATTAATCTTGTTTCATTTCAAACATCGCCGAAACACAATCGGAGTGCCCTCAGACTTCATGTAAAACTTGCTAGAGAATGTTTCCTAGTCTCTGCACTATGGTGGAGGTGATCATTGTTGATTAATGGTGGAAGAACACTAGAGGGAATAACATCACATTAGTCTAGTATGCAGGTAAGATGTTTGTTGAAATGTTTGATTGATTGTAAAGAAACATTTGGTAGTTTAGAAGGAAAATGAGTAGTTATGAATGTTAATGTGTTTAGTTGAGTTAATTCTAGTTATATTAATTGATGTATTGTTCATGGAAACCTAACATAGAAGGGAAACATAAACATTATGACAAATAAGAGTTAAACCTATTTTTGGGAATGGTAAAGTTTGATTAAGAAAGAAAAATAAGTATATATAAATAGTTAGGCAAATACAATAGGTGCAATTACAGGGTTTTCTTTTGTAATATAGAATTGGTGTGTGTAGTTCATAATGGGTACTGTAGCAATTACTGGAATCACTATAGCATTGTAATAATTTAAGTGTTGCTTAATTTATCATTAAAATCAGAAAGAAATATGTACTTATATAAACAGTAACACAAATTAATAAGTCAAAGGATGTATGGTCACTCAATCATGTTAATTGGATGCCATACCTACATATGTTTAAATGCACATCTATGTGATACAACAACACTATGACAAACATGAATTTTTAGATAGGTGTAAAATCTAATCATTTTCATTATTAACTAAATATGAAAATAAGATTTATAATGTTGATATGTGATATATGATGATAATGAATTAGTCATCTAAATGGAATGACATACGAGGGAAATTTTATAAATATTTTAAGAAATAATAAGGATGACTTATATAAATATGAGAAGGACGTATTAAAATTAGAAAGGTTAATATAAGTTGTGGTTATGACACTTGTGACTATCAAATGTTGAAGGAATCTAAATGATGTTGGACTAAGTGGGCTTGTACACATGTTTAACACCCAGAGTGAGATGAGGAAGGAGTTGACAAGTTGGATAAAATTCAAGGTGAGGGAACTTACATCAAATGATATTAATCACTTCTCTTCGGAGTGATGACATTGTCTCATTCGATGTGGGATGCATTTTCGAGATCGTTTTCTTTATGCATAATCATACTTATTTGTGTGCTTCATATGTGTGTCATCATATGAACTGCGAGGTTTTATTATGGATTTTGAAAGCCTATCGATGTTGATAAAAGTTTCTTTCACATAAAGAAAAGATTTGATTTTGAAATGAAATGTTTTAGTATGATGACTTAAAGTTCTAAACCTTCACTTTGAATTCACATTCATGCATCATATGTATTATATATAACAAAAACCTGCATAAGGTAGAGTATTTTCACCTCGGAGAATTGACCAACTCCGAGTAGACCGATTGGGGGATACAACCCTATGTCAGTATAGTGATACGAGAGGTGAAATTAGAACAACCATCATGTGTCAATAGGATACGAGGGATGGAAAGAAAATATAACAAACCCTATGTCAATGGGATACGAATGACAATTCAATGTCCTGTGTCAATGGGATACATGGGACAAAATTAGAATGACCATCTTGTGTCAATGGGATACGAGGGGTAAAATTGACTTCTTCATTGAGGAGATTGGATATCCATATTTAATGACGATTCTCCAACTTATATTATATATATGATTTCATTATGCATGTGCACACATGACATTCATTTTGTATGATCATTATGTGAATGAGTTCCTTTTGAAGTAGAGAGGATTTTGAATATTTCTTGAAAATAAATATGTTAATTTTCGTAATGAGTTTAATACTTGAGGTAGTTGTTTTAACTCACTGAGCTTAATCCTTACTCACTCTTTTTTCTTTTAATGTTTTTTCTTTGAAAGTGAAAAGGATGTTTGCCATGTTTGCAATCATCCAACTTTATTATTGTGGGCTAATATGTACAAGTTCATTAGTTTGTTACACAAGTTGAATAAAATTCATTCGTTGCTTGTTCACCATTGTCGCATCATGTGATGTGCCATTAACATCATGTTCACCACATAGAATTGTTCCCATATAAATATAGCCCCATTTCTGTGTGACCGGATTGACCATAGATATGTTAGAGGTGTTGCACGTTGCTATTTAGATACATATGTGATGTTTTTTGTTGACGTCCTCCACTCCTAAACGTCCTCCAAAATTCTGCACTCGAAGATGTATCAACCCATTGATAACCAGCCTCAATCCACACAATTTTCGCCATTGGGCATGTGAAAAATAAATGGTCAAAGTCTTCAACTGCACCCTCACATAATATGCATGTAACATCCATTTCTTCAGCCCATCATGCTATACATGTCTTGGTCGTAAGCTGCTATAATCTACAAAGCCATGCAAAAAATTTAATATGGAAAGGAACCTTTAGTTGCCATAAGAGACTGCAATCAACTCGCATATTTCTATCTTCTAACTGATTCTCTCTATTGAGTAACTGATACACTATCTTGACTGAGAAGTAACTAGCATTCCATGTCAATGAATCTGGCCAGGATCATCCGGCGCAAAGCCCTCAAGGCTCTCAAAGAGGAGCGGGAGATCCTCAACGCGTTGATCTGAGAGAGATCCTATAAAATTAGGTGGCCATACCCCATTGAATATCATAGATCCCGACCAGCAATCAGCCACCATTGCTTGGCGATTTTCAGCTAATGCATACAGTCATGGAATCTTCACCTTGAGAGGCTCAAGGCCTAGGTATCCTCCTAGAAGAAAAATCTAAATCCTGAGCCTAAAGATGATGTAAAAACCTTCGAGTCACTGGAATAGTATCTCCCTCCAAAAACTCGATGAACCATGAGGTGTATCAACTCGAGTGTTCCATAAATCTACATGTCCATGACATGCAAGCATTAAAGATGACCAGAGATTCTAAGTTTGTACTGTGAGCTTGTATAACCATTTTGCCAAGAGTGCCTCATTCATTTTTTGAAGGTCACGAATACCAAGACCACCCCCTAGTGTTGGTCGACATATTGTTGACCAAGCCACTAGACAAATCCCTTTTCCATTGCTGCCAGTGTGTTTCCATAGAAATCTTCGACAGAGAGCATCAATTCAGTTTCTAACTCCATTTGGCATTCTAAAAATAGAATATAATAAATAGAAATTACAAATAGCACTGCTCTGATTAGAGCACCTATCTGTCGTGCTATTAATCATGTTGAATGGAATAAAACATGACTTTGAATTGTTGATGCGTAATCTTGAGAAATCTCCAAAAATATCAATGAGCATACTGAATCGTCTCGCTGCCAACTCAATCCTTCTATGAAAAAGATAGTGTCATCCGCATATTGTAGCAGAGGAATCATAATGCCTTGATTTGGATATGGGGAAAAACCAGAAATAATGCTAACCTCACATGTTGAAATAACACATCTAGCCAATGCATGCCAGCGTAAAAAGCATTGGGGCCAAAGGGCATCCTTGCTTGACTCCACGTTGTGGTCGCATCCAACCACCCATAGGGCCACCATTGATGAGAGCTGAGAAGGAAACTATGCAAACACATCTTTTCATTCAAGAAATTCAAGTCATTGAAAAGCCACGACGTAGAAGGGAACTCCACAAGAAAGACCAATCTAGAGTGTCATACGCCTTGGATAAGTCAAACTTCCATAAAAATTCACATTTCTTCGTGCGTCTCCAGAAAGATAAAATTTTTAGGCCATGGAGAAAATCTCCATGATGGATCTCCCATAAATAAATGCATATTGAAGAGGATGCACGAGAGAGCCTAGCACTGTACGCAACCTATTCGCTAGAACCCTGGCCACAAGAAGATAGATAGCAATAGATAGTGCTATGGGTCTGAAATCCTCTACGCTTTCTGATGCAAACTTCTTTGGAATGAGGAAGAGGAAAATTTTATTCAATTTTTCAAAGCCGAAGTTTCCACTAGCAAATTTTTGAATAGCAGCCACCACATCCGATCCAACCATAGGCCAGAATTCCTAAAAGAAAATAAATTGGGACACCATCTGGCCTAGGAGCACCTTCACCATTCATGTCTCTCAATGCCCGAAGAATTTTTGCTTATGTGAAAGTTCGAACTAGCTCAGTCGCTTGTTCCTTGGACACCCGTGGCAAGTCTCGACCTTTCCAAATCCACTCCCTAGGGGGTCAACGACGTGTGAAGCCTAAAAAATGTTATGCCATAACTATCCTTGCTTGATCCCTCCCAACGTACTCCACATCACCAACTCTAATCCGATCGATGTGATTAGATTTGCATCGTCCATTAGCATCATATGGAAGAAATGCGTGTTTGAATCACCTTCTTTCAGCCATACTTGTCTTGATCATTGTCGCCATTGAATTTCAATTTTGCAGTCCTCCTGTAGCACCACATTTTGAAGCATTTTCCTATCCTCTTTCTCTCTGCCATAGACAATTCTCTGCTATCCTCCAGGCAATCCCATGCTTGGATCTTGATTAAGGCGTCCATTTTTTTGTTAGCTCGAGTTTCCTTGAGTTGCTTCTTATACTCTTGTAGTGACGATCATAGTTTTTCAAGTCTGCGAGCTAGAGTCCAAGTGGTTGAATTGGCTTCGGGGGTACTTCTCCACAATTTCTCTATTTTGACCGAAATTCGTCTTCTTGGAGCCAAGCTTTCTCAATTTTGAAATATGATATGTAACCTCTCGCCTCATTTGTTTGCCAAAGTAGTGGAGTATGGTCAGAGAAAATGACTTTCTAAAGTTGTAACTCCAGCTAATGGAAAGGCTTCTGCAATCTCCACTGACCTTAGAAATCGGCCTAGCTTGGATTTTGCATTTGACAATGCTGTGCTTCCAATGTAAATCTGCAATTTGGAGTTGGAAAGTCAAACCATGCTCATTGATGAAATCCCGAAAGAACCCAGACCCATGATCACAATCTCTTCTTTGTGTGGGTCTATCTTCCAGCTCTAATGCAACATTGTAGTCACCTCCTAGTAGCTATGGCATGTCTGAAAAGTTTCTCCTCATTTGGCGAAGCTCGTTCCACAACTCCAATTGGCGAGAGTGTGAGGATGGTCCGTATATGCATGAAAAGATTATTTGACTTCCATCAAATTTCCAAGATAGGAGGACAGAAATTGAAATGGTTCCCTTGACTTCATCTACCGGTTTGAAGCGATCATCTTGCCATCCGACAATGCATCCACCTGCTCTTCCAACAGAATTCAGTGCCAAAAATCCTGTGTTGAGCCCCTAATTTGATGCCATACATGGTGATAAGTGAAGTCTAATTTAGTTTCTTGTAACAAGACTACACCAACCCCCCAAGACAGCAGGTAGCTGCCTAATGTTGCCCTTTTGCTCCTATCTCCAAGGCCTCGAACATTCCACGTCACAATTTTAATTCGGAAGGTGTTTGTGCCCCTGACGTCATCGATCTTGTGAGAACACCCACAGATCCATATTGTTTATTGCTCTGTCGCTCACCTCTCCTTTTTGCATGAATAGAATTAGCCACCAAGCTTAGCTCCTTTTCAGCCATCTCATCTTCTTTGGTCGTCTCCTTTGTAGGTGTCTCATCCTGTGCTAATGTTTGGTTAGATTCAACTAACTTCGACATGGTTGGTCGAGAGTGTCACAAGGGTCTGTTCATATTGAAATTTTGTGTTTTTTAGTGTATGTTCTCTTGCTTCCAGTCGGGAGCAGTTGGAATCTCCTTCTGCCGCGTCATCCACATTATCCCTGGTGGTTGATGTCATCATCAGTTTAGTTGCCAGTGGTGTTGTTGCAGGTGCAAAGGAATCTAATGATGATTTCATATGATTCCTCCTTGACACTTGTCAAACTTCTCTAAATAACCCTGTTAGGTTGGTCTATGTTGCAGCCAAACCATTCATGTTGGTTCTGTTGAGATTATGAGAAAAAGTTAGGCCACACCAGACCACATGAAGACATGAACTATGAAGGCCATATTTGTTTCAGATTCTGATTTTCAGTCTTTGTTATTTGGTGCCTGGTGGTGCACAAATAGCTTTAGCTTATGATTGGTCAGTGCAATGAGTTTTGATGTAACATTAGAGGTTTGGAGCTCTTTGACTTTCATGTCGCAACTTGTATGAGAACTTTGAAAGTTTGATTACTCATGGTGAAGTTTTCTTTTAGGTACCTGATATCGATCCATTGGATCCAGAGGGCTGAGCCGATCGAGCGCTTGTGCTTAGATGATGCTCTCAAACTCAAAGCGTAAGATTGCCATAGCACACTTTATCTCTAGCTACATATTTGCTAACCAATTAAAGTTTGTGAATTTGGTATATGATATGCTGCTGATTTCAAATTGTTGTAGACTTACCATTCAAAATTTGTGAATTTGTCCATATATATGATATCCATTATCCAAAGTTGTAGACTTACCGTTCAAATATCAATAATAATTCAAACACTTTTTTATGAATATTAAAATTTAATTATTATATTTTATTATGAAATATAAGTTGGGACTATCTTTTTATGCATTATATAATTATGTATATATCTATAAAATTATTATAAATAATATTAATTTAGTAAAATCCGATTGAACCCGATTGAATTCGATCAAACCAATCCAATCATGACCTAGTTGATCGTCCGGTCGGGGGTGGTCCGATTATTATAACATTGGCCGCACTTTTTGCGTCGCTAATGTTCATCATTATTCGACAAATTTCTTATAATGAGTGAACTAATTACAATAAAAATTTTGTATGCCTTTAATTTTCAAATGAATCCTTCTCTAGCTAGTCTATATATTTCAATATTGTCTTATATGTCATAACCTGACATGTCAAGTCTTCACACTTTTGTTTATATCAATATATGATATAAATGAATTATTACTACATGTACATGTTCAAAACATAAATATTTGAGAAAGTCATTACACATGAGAGCATCACCCATCAAAATGTTGAGATGTTTAGAACCAAATGCCATTAATATTCATATATATCAAGGGTGGACACTAATATTAAGTTAGGTAAAAAAATCAATGGCATACAAAACATTGTGGAGATAAAGGAGTTTTTCAATGCTAAGTTCTAACTTGTAACTTTCCGATTCCATTTATTTTTGCTCTTTTATCATCTCCTATATAGATCCATTTAGAGGCCACACTAAGTCAATGAAACTTAACAAAAAGCCCCCACGTTCCTTGGCCACATGGTCTATTGTTCCGAAATCTACTATTCACAAAAGATGAGTTTTAAAATGAGAACACAACTACAAACCTATGCAAAGGAAGTGTGGTCGCACTTATGAGTTTCGGGACAAACTTTACCTTTACTCACTTTTCCAACATGCTTATTTTGTTTGTGTTGCTGTTGTTGGGTCTTCTATTATTCATTATACCTGCTTCTCTAATTAAGATGTAACTTAAGTGAACTTTTGTGTGTAGAACTTATGCCCTGCTTTCTTTTATTTGTCTTAGCAACTAATGCTTGACTAAAGAATTTCTAGTACTTCATCAAAATTTTTCATGTTATCATTATACATCAATTTTTATGCACATATGTTCCTAAGATTTGGGAGATAGTGGAGAACAACTTACACATGTTTCTCGAATGACCAAAATTCCTAGTTCTCATATCATTTTTATCATTTCCCACAAGTATTGCCTCATTTTATAATTAGGGCGCATTTTATAAGAATCGAACGATGGTCAACATTCAAAATTCCTAATTCTCATATCATTTTTATCATTTTCCATAAGCGTTGCTTCTCTGATTAAGATTATTAAAGTCTTTTTTAATATAGGAATCTTTTTATCATTTTATCTTTTTTATCATTATAAATAAAATTAAGATTATTCAAAATTCCTCATTTTTATCATTTTATAGGAATCTTTTTTAATATATAATCAACTTAGCCTATCAACATAACATTACATATTATATATATATATATATATATATATATATATATATATATATATATTATGTTTCCACATTACGTGGAAGATTATTAAGTTCTGACCAAGTAGTTTCATGGATTCATCCCCCAATAATGAATATTTATTTCTTTTGGATGACCACTTAATATTTTAGGAATCTTTTTGTTTATCGATCAATTTAATAAGACAAGAGTAGAATATTAAAGATTACCCCTTTCCTCAATTATGGTTAGTTACTTTTGAAATTGGGTTCACAACCCAACCCACTACTGCTCCAAATTGAGGAGGAATAATAATTCTATTTATAATTAGTAGTCTTCGTTAGATCCATTCGATGAGCCTTTTGATCTTTCCACGTCGGATGTGGGCCGAGAAAGAGAACCCGACCGACGCCTAAATGAACCATTTCCAACTTCAACTCCTCCACTACACTTTTTCTTCCTTCCTTTCCTACTTTTTAGATTCGTCAATTGATAAATAAATATCCCCAAGAAAATTGGCATTTTTTTGCTTGATATTTGGAAAATCCGTCAGGCATCCAATTTGATCTCAATCTACATTTTAAGATTTTACAAGTTTATCATTACGATTTTAATTTTATTCACACAATCTGATCATATACGATCTCGTATAATTATTACAATCATTTAAATATTATCAAAAAATATATTAATGATAATAAGAATTAATTTAGATCTATTTAATATATTGTCTTCATTTTTAATATATTTCAATGTAATTTGACTTAAGATTTAATTAAAATAATGATTTAGTGATATGTAATTTAATATTTAAGTGTGATAAATCTATTAAAACATATTTATTATTTTAAAATTTATATTTTTTATTAATAATTTGATTTTACGATTTTTGATCTTATAATCTCTTTCTAATCTTATATAAGATTTCGATCTTGACAACATTGCTCACCAAGGGGTCTAATGAATTCGTCCAATAAAAAATGAAGAATTGATTGGCTTCTTTTGAATGTTTGATATAACGTCTCAATAATCCGAAGTCAAGAATATAAAACATTAATGGTTATATTTTTTTAATCAACGTAAGACTTGGATCAATCAATATTAATTAATTGAATGTCTTTTTTGACATGTCCATCCCAGGGAAAGGCACGCACGCGTGCGCTGGTGTTTGTTTAACTGTTTTTGGTGGTGCTCTTATCTTCTGCCTCCTTCCACCCAAACGCATCTCCTTGACCATACAATTGGCAGTGCCCTTTTTCTCATACACAACACAAAAGGGAATATATATATAAAAAAAGAAGCATCCACCGCCCGCCCAAAAGAAAGAAAGAAAGACGCAGTGCTGATTCAAGTATTTTCTCTTGTTTCTTTTAAGCTTTTCTTCAACTATCACTGGCATTAATGTATCTAGGAATTCTAGCATCAAATCAATACCAGAACTTTATCTGCAATTAATGGAGTTGCATCACAAAAAAATGGAGGTGTCCCTATTTAAAGGAGGGGCACCGTGCATATGTGGTACTACTTAAGCAGTTTCTTTAGCCAAATGACCCAAACAATTATCCTTTATAATCAATCTTGTTTGATTAATCTTTTGTGGAAAAGCATCATGTAACAAACAAAAAATTAATGAAGAAAAAACTTAGAAACAAAATCAAGAGCAGAAACTTTGAACCAAATCGATCATCTTATTTTGAATATATATATATATATATATATATATATATATATATATAATTCATACGTCAACTTCCGCCAAGTTTGTAACTCTGATTTTTTAACTTATGAAATTATAGTTTTAATTCCAATCGCAAAAAAAAGTATTATTTCCACTACCCCTTTTCCAATTACATAATTTTTAATTAATTGAAACTTTTGGTACTCGCATGAGTACTTCCTTAACTTATATATATATATATATATATATATATATATATAACGTAACTCCGTCTATGTTTTATAGCCGGTCCCAAGCCCGGATAAAGAAGAAGAGTTGTATTAGGCCCCGACAGTCAGCGTAAAATCTTGTCGAATCTCATGAATATGGATGAATGTGAAATGACGTCGTATGATCCATGTAGTCGACCTCACCTAGTAGAATAAGATTTTATTATTATTGTTGTTGTATATATATATATATATCGTATTTTCTTAGGAGTATATAAGTAATTGTTTAAGTCATATTATTGTTATTTGTGTTTTTGAACAACGAAAAACCGGATACATATGGGTTCTTCAATCAAATCCAAAGTAGTAATCGTTCTAATAAGTTCTCTTTAGAAGTGGCTAAGTATCAAGTGACAAAAGCATATTTTCTGGGGGACATCATCTTATCTATTGAGATATCTCACAAGTTAAAATTGTTTATAACACCCACAGCTACGTCTGCAAGAAGTGCTCATGAAAATACATATTATTGTACCATCAAATGGTTAGCTCAAGATAATGTGAGATCTAATATATTATATAGGATAGAAAATTATGCTTTCAAGTTTACTTTGATTACAAGCTGTTAATAAGACATATGGAGTTAATAGTCGACTTGATCTTGCTTAGCTTTGGCATTGGTACCACATCAAAATACAAAGAGGGTTATCAACCACAAACTTATACATCCTAATTCATCTAAATAAATGAATGGTCTTCAACGACCACCACCGAGATCGTCATATCCAGAGCAGATTTGTTCAATAAATTAACAGAACGTGGCCTCTTCCAAATTTTTAGGACTGAATCAGGTAGCAGAAACATACCAACATGAGAATCCAAGCCCAAGGGGCAAAAATGGAGCTATGATGTGTTATTGTGTGTGCCTCTTTCTAGAGAGGGTCTTCATCATGCCCTTGAATATTTTCCAAAACCAGAACAAGTTCATCAGAGCCAGCAGGGGAGGCCCTGTGATGATGCTGTAGAATCCCAGAGGGAACATTCCTTTCACCTGGGCAGGAAAAGATGATCAGATCAACAGTTCAGCACTCAAATATAAACAGGAAAAGAATGCACGACACTTCAGTGACTAGAAGGCGAATGGGACACAAAGGTCTTCGACTATGTACAAGCATAAAATTTAAGGCCATTACCAAAGAATGAGATATTTCCAAACTTATCACTAAATTATTGAAATGCTCACTTCCTTAAAACTATTCTAACTTCTCCGCTTCACCCGAAGTCAACTTTTGTATTACTTTAACAATTAATAATTTTAACTTTTATTATGATTTGAAATAATAGAAAACCTAATTGAATGATAAACCATGTATTATTTCTTATTTCAAATATATTTGTACACTTAGTTTATAATTTTCCAAATATCTATAACAGGTAAAATTGTAATTGGATAAATAAAAACAAGTTAATATAAAAAGTAAAGAGTTAATATGGAAAAGTAGTTATAGTTCATGTGAGTTGAGTGAGTATTTTCTAATTTACTTACAAGAGTGAAAATAGCTCATGATTTAGGAGAGGAAAACAAAATAAACCTAAAATATATAGTCATATGAAGGCGAACTATATCAAATTCCATAAAATGAAAGTGGAATGGTAATGAAAAAAAGAATACTAGAAACATGCCTGGGCAACCAAGGTGATAGTGGCGTTTCAAACTAGAACACATTCATTTTTGTTTTATCTTCAAATGCAAGAATTCAAACATGCATCAAAAGTGGATTTTCTTGTTTCTGTTTTGTTTTCCTCCAGGAGATAATTTTACTTCGGCTACAGTATGAGTCTACTGACAATAATAGGCGATAGTGCCTTAAGTTTCATTTTTAATGTCAAACAGACATAGGTCTCATGGATCAATAATTCAGTTAATTTCTTAACACAAATACCTGGTCAAAATGAAGATACATATGTGTGAAGAAATACACAAACAGAGCAACCCTTGCAATCTGTGGAAGAGAAAAATTAGCTCATTTGTAAAACTCATTATTACTGTGATAACTTTTTGTAAATCACATAATGATGCTGAATTTGTTTATGCACGTCAGATCATAGAAATGCATATTTTGAGATTACAAATGTTTCAGTTCAGTTATAAGCCTAGAATATTAGTTTACTGCACAGACTTTTGAATTTTCTTTTCACTGGTTTCCAAGACATAATTTATATCATTAAAAGTGCCATTAACATGAATGATTAATCTCAACATACCAGCCATCCAACAAACAAGGCAATGCCATTGTAAATGTACAACTTAGAACTCTTTAGTCCTGCAAGATCCAAATACCTGCAAGCACATTTTTTCATTAGATGAGATATCAACTTAGGCATCATGAAATTTGTTAGAACAGGAGAACAAATCATACCATCTGAGATTAACAAACGGTGTTGTTACTTCAGAAAATAAAACGATAAGTATATACATCTGTGCTTTACCACTCACTAGAGAAAGAAGGATCGAATACATGGAAATCACATGATGAAAAATCTGGTCGAAAACATTAAATATTAGTATACAAGACAAGGCTCTAAAAGTTCCAGAAGATAATCTCAAGTCAAATAAAAAAACATACATATTCTTTGCCACCTAAAGCAGGAAAGAGCCACAAGATCATTGCCAGATCCGAGAGGAAATAACCAATAGATATCTGAAAAGTAGAAGAGTAGTTTAGCTTTAAAAAGAAACTAGGCCAACTGAGAGATTAGCTGTAAATCACATGCACTTGAAGACACTATATACCAGAGATGAACATACGAACGAGAACAAAGTTAAATGTTTCTTAGCCACGATTTATTGTTTCATCAAAGTTTAACAAAAAAATTTTAAACAATAATCATGAAGAAAAGTAACAACGTTGCTACACCACTCGAGACCATGAAACATTCTCATTGTATAGGTGGGGGGTCGGTTTGTTGAAGGAAATACCTCACTGTTTACTGTCAAATGTTTACTAGATATAGGATATTCAATGTTGATGTGAGCACATGCATTAGATTTGATTGTAGTTCTACCAATTGCAATTAGTTTTATTTAACTGTTATATTCAACTCATAATATAAAAGCAATAATGATAATCAAATCAACAATTATACATGTCAAAATTATTAATTTTTGTAAAAAATATCTTCAACAAACTATACTTCTGCATTTTTTTTAAATAAAAAGGTGCACGCACATAATGAGTAACAAACCAAAGCCTTACCCCGAACATGGCATCTGAGAGAATTGATTTTCTACCTATTACTGGTTCTTTACTAGCATTCTCCTGAAAAAGGTCAGACACCAGTAGCAGATATAAAGAAACTACTGCAGCCACAATTGCATGGAATGTCGAGAATCCTCTGAAGAAGCATTAGTAAGTAATCTTTAGCAGACAGGAAAATGTTAGACAATACCAATTCAGTAATATTTCAGGGATCATTCAAGTGTTCAGGTATCTTACCTATTGTTCCATTCAATTTTCTCTGATTGGCGCAGTTTGTTATAACCCTCAAAGTAGACCTTGCTAATTCGACCAGTTAGTTCATATACCTTGAATAAAAGAAGAGTAGAAAGTAACTGCCGTATCCCTGAATGTCTGTTTGTTCAGTACTAAAATTTTGTTTCATGAAAGCCATTTTTAAGAATATCTTAATTCTTAATTACCATTCTCTGTAAAAAAAAAAAAAGGGTTAACCTCTAAGAAATGGTCTTTACACTTTATTGGGAGCAAGTTACTTTGACAGAACAATCTACAACGCCTATGACTATGACAGAAAATGGTATTGTTGCCACTAAAAAGAGGTCTTTAATTCCGAGAGTAACTGTAAATTGTAAAAGAAAATAGAGGTCCCTGAGGTGGTAAACAGAGAGAGACAATAAATATAGTACCCAATCAGAAATTTAATGTGGGAATTGAATACGACGTAATAAATGGAATGACTCGGCCAATCATCTTTTAGGACAGAAACGCCTAACAAGAAGATATCAAACAAGATGCACTCTCGACATCCACATACAGGAGGATTTGCATGAAATATGTTAAAAAAAATAGTATTAAGTTACAAATCCAGTTAATAACGCGAAAAGTGAGGTAAACCCTAGATGCTATTGTTGATCAAATTTTCAGCAATAACACATCTTTCTTGGTCTGTGCGTATATAGGATTGAAGAAAGATTGAAACGCTTACAACTCTACACATGATGATACCAGAGAAAACGGAAGCCGGCCAAAGAACTTGCTCCGTCGGACCGAAATTTCCCTCCATGATCGCCTTCTGTCCTGTCAACAGCCGATGGCAGCAGTTCAGACTGCGGAGTACCAAAAAGAATTGGCATCAAATGGAACAAACTCCTCCCCTTCCTCCCATGAATCGAACTAAAGAACAAAAAAAAGAGTGAAAGAATAACAACAACAAGACCCGGCAACAGTGCATTGGTCATCTTCCAAACAGAGAGAGAGAGAGAGAGAGAGAGAGAGAGAGAGAGAGAGATTAAAGCTGGGAAAAGCTGTGATGAGTACCTCCCTGGAAGGAAGGGTTTCTGTCTTCAACTCCGTCTGCTGTTCCTCGGTGCGTCACAATTTTTCGTTACAATTTCGTTAGATTTTTTTCTTGGAGACCGAGAGGTGGACGTGGATTCTTTTTACAGAAAAAGGTCGATAGGAGGAGAGAGAGAGAGAGAGAGAGAGAGAGGGACGTGGGCCGTGGGATTCAATTGATGATGGAGTTGGCCGTTGGAAGCGTTCAAAGGGGATCTTGGAGCGAGAGGGGAGAGAGAGAGAGAGATGGACGCTGCATAAATAATTCTGGTAAACGTACATCTGACTGGTGGTCCACTGGTCGGTTGGGCATCCAGCCCACCACCAAACTTATTTTCCATGTTGAAATTCTCAGAAAGAAATGTTGCACTTATACTTTTCAATAGATGTAAGACAGATCCGATCAATAGAATTTAGAATAACTTTTTAATAGAATAAAATCGATTCGTTTAAATTAGAATATTTTTTTAATAAAATTAAATTGATCCATCTAAACTAAAGCTCTTCGAAAAAATCAAAAGGTTCCGTGGAGTCCATTTGTATTTATTATTTATTATTTATATAATTAATTATGTTTTTATTATTGGTATAATAGTTTTTGTATAGTTCAATATGAAATTCTAATTTAATAATTATAATACTATGTTCTGCATTTAATTATAAAATTAAATATGTTAATATTAATTTAATTTACTATATTTTTAAAAAATATTATTTAATTAAAATAAGAGTCCGAAAAAATCATTCGAAAAAAATTGACTAACTAAATGGTGATTTTTCTTTATTTTTAAATGCTTTTAAGGTGGTTTTTTAATTTAAACAATTGATCTGAAAAATAGCGAATGATCGTTTTGAATCGAAAAATCGATCCGACCTAAATCACTTTCGTCCCTAATATTAAAATATGACCCACTGCAAAATCTTCTAACTAATGATCTAAATAAGTATATGATAGATATTTGTTTTATGTTCATAAAATATTTACCTTCACCATTTTTGTACAAAGAAGCACAAAATCTAAATAAAATTCAATCTTAAAGACCATAAAGAAATATCTAAGTAGTTCATTTTCTTACATTATGTAACGATCAACATTATTAATGTTGTACAAGAATGAAAGTTCTTAAAGAAAATTACAAATATATTCTTGTTACGAGAACATTAAGAATGCTCGTTATTTTAGTATGCAATTTGCATGGATAATAATTATAAAAAATAATTATTAATATACTTAAAAAAATAATAAGAAATCTTTTTATAAAGTAAGCTATCTTAAGCATCAATCAAATCCCTATCGCTCGGAATGGTGAGGCAAAGAATTCGAGACCGGCTTCAATTGAATACCACGATTTTGGTTTCCTAGAAGCAGAGTCTTTCATTCACTCATGCCATCTGAGCCACCAAATCTAATTATAGTAGAAGGTTTTAGTCATAGTCAACTCATAGTAGAATGTTTGAATGCGCTCTATGGGTATAAACCCCATAAGCCCTTCTAAGATAGAAAAAATACTAAAAGGAGAAAGAGTGAATTGGTGTAAAAAATCACGGTAGAAAATCTTTATAGATCATTTTAGAAATTTGGAGTGAAAGTGTGCATGCAAGCAAAATACAAGAATAATAATAGTTGGAATTGCACACTCAAGACTTAGTTGGTGAGGTTCGATCCAACTCCAGATATACTAAGTGTAAGTCGTAGTATATTTAACATCCTCACAAAGGGAAAATTTCAAGATTTAAAATGGTGAGATTTCAATGGTTATCAAGAACAAATATGTGAGCAAAATAAAATATTTAATATAACTAAAACATAGGGAACAAAGAGGACACAACTAGAAAATAATTATTCAATATAGAAAAAAGGAGAGGTGAAATTGGAATTCCTAATAAAGTAAATAAGATATAAGATTTTGAATTTACCAAGAATTGTGTTGTTACTGAGATATATTCGACTCTAATAATGATGTGTCTCCTTTTCATGTGTTTATTATTTCGGAAGCACGAGAAAAGAGTTCTGAAACTATTGTAAAACATTGCATTCAAATCAAAGTGAAAATGAAGCTAGAAAGAGAAGATCAATGAAATCCTCAGTGGTTGTGACATAAAGTCAAGAACCACGAATTGAACTATGATGGGTCGTGACATGAATGAAAGGAATCGTGAAATAGGTGAATTGGACAATGTTTGGCCGTGAAATTATTTTCATGACTCATGACAGTAATTTCATACATTTGAATATTTTATGGTGCCATTTAAGTTGGATTAATACTTCTAAACGTATTATATGTCCTATGAGTCAATTGGACAAAATTAAAATTGAGTGTGTTTAAATATCAAATTTAATTTAGATCCAAATTATTATATCTAAAAAGAACTCTTGATTCAACTCCGTTTGAGTTTCTATGTTAGAGACTTTGAAAAGCTATAATTAGAGGAGACTTGAGGCCTAGAATTTGGATGCTACAAGTTTGCAACCTAGGCCTACAAGTCAAGGATGTCAAAGCATTTTGAAGGATCATTAAGAAGATTTTTGCACGATCAACTTTGGACGAGTATCGAGAAGTGATTTATTAGTGATTCTTGATATCACTCTTCATTTTGCATATTGTTGGAATGATCTTATGCATCGAATTCTCATTTATTTATCTTCTATAATTTAGGTGATTAGTTTTATTTTCTTATCTATTTAGAATTTGTGTAAGATTTTACTTGATAGGATGACTTGTTGGACACTTTTTTATTAATATTTTAAAATTTGGTTATATCCTAAATGTATATGTTTTTTATTAATGCTTTCTATGGATTTAGTATATTCTCTAGTTAACTATTATTCTAATGGAAATGATTATTTTTTATTTCATTATTTTTGTGTAATTGATTCTTTATTTTTAAATTCAAGTATTACATATCATAATTTGTATGATCCTAGGCGACATGTTAGTCATGCACTCTTTTGATCATTATGATGATAGTTTAGGGAACGCATTAATGCATCTTAGTCTCAAGCTTGATTAGATTATTATCTTATTAGAAGTGGTTTTAATCTAATATGAATTAAAGTAAGTTGATTTATCCTAATAGGAAATTAATATGCCGCATAGATCTTAAATTGTTATTATAAACTAACTTACTTTTCATATGATGAAATCCGTCTGTCCAGAATATATATTAGTCTCTCTAGTCTATCACAAGTGTCTCTAGTCTAATATTATATATTTTACTTTTCTATTATTTAATTTTTTGCAACTTTTTTTATCTAATCAATGTCATATCCTATTAGTCTCTAAAATTAGATAGTTAGTTAAATTAATTACTCGTGTAAACAAAAATATTAGTCTTATACTTTATTACTTGTGTGATTAGTACACTTACTAGCATTTAGTGTTACTGGTTCTCCATCATTATTTTAAGATTTTCGTACTCGTTGTTGATGTTCATGCTCCTTTTATTATCATTTTGTGAATTGTTTTTCCACATTGTGTTTTTTACCCTTTGTCTAGTAAAAGTCATTGGAAGAGTCAATGTATAGTTCATATATGTATGTTCATGTAGCGATCAGAGATTCATTTTGCCATGTGATGGGTGTGTGGTTTTGGGAGTTGTAGGTGAAATTCAAGACTCTTTTAACATCCTATTGTATGTATGGTTTCTTCTAATGGTGCATGTGCAATATTTTATCTAATATAAAGTCAAGTAAATTTTTTGCACATTGCATGATGTATATTTTCATATATAATTTTTCACATGCGTAGGAATTGAGCTAATTCAATATGTTGTCTTGTTTATCTCTAATGATAGGGTATCAAGATGGTGGGGATTGACATAAACTTTATCATTGTCTTAGATTGATTAGTTCCTAATGATGTTATTTAGAATCATAGGAATCAACTTTAACTCTCTTGATTGATAGGAAAATGATATATGCCATGATCATTGGATAAAATAACTTTTTGCTAACCACCATTATTGATAACATGAACATTGATTAAAAATATATTTACTCATCCATTATTTATGATGATAGAGTGGATGGTTCCTAAGAAGGCTATACAAGATGGTAGAAATCAACCTAAATTTAATATGTTATCTTATAGTAGTTGATTCATAATCGTAGGAATCAACTTTAACTATGCTAAGAAAATGATATATGCCATGTTCATTAAATAAAATATGATTCGTAGTGACAAGAACATTGATTAAACATATATCCACTCATCAATTATTTATGATGTAATCAAATCATGTCCTAATTTTAGCTCATTTGAAAATGATTTATACATTCAAACGATATGAATTATTTACGTATGAATTTGACATCCGGTTTCTGTAAGAATAGGAATAATCCAAATTCGAAGGTAAATAGAGAAAGTTATCATCAACTAAAGAACTTATTGTCATGTTGATTTAAGTTTAAATTTCATGCATACATTTCAAAGAGCATATAGCATGATTTTTTGTTTAAAAATTATGTATGACATAGGAATGAAATGCTCTGATAGTCAAGTCTATTTTCTATAGTGTCAAAATTCATCTCAATCCAAAATTCATATGATGAGTTACAATGTAACATTTTATAAAATTAGAGTATTTGATGGATTGAAGGTGATCAAAAGGAGAATTTGAGAAGGAATATGAATAGAAGGAAAGATTAATCCTACTTGGAGTAGGCATTAGAATTTAAATAGGATTAAAATATGATAAGAAAGAAAAAAGGAAAAGAAAGAAAAATTAAATTCAATTGAAAGTAGGAATTGTAATTAAATTGATATTATGGATTTTAATTTGATATCAAAATGAATGTTTAATTGACAAAGGGCTCTCACATAGGATAGGATTGAGAGTTTTATAGTTTAAAAATATTTCAGTCATTAAAATACTATTTATTATTATTTTATTTTGAAAATTAAGTGATAAAATATTATTATATTAATTAATTCAAAAAATAAGAAAAAAAGAAGGAAATAAAAGGATAAAATAAAAGTATAGTTTGATTAGAAGAAGTTATGGTTTAGATATAAAAGATAAAGGGGAGATTGAATAGAATTGGATTTGAGAGGAGTATGATTAGGAAACAATTAGTTAACTTCGAATTTAATTAAATCTGAATATTTATGAGAAGGTGATTAATGATGTATGGTCTTCATTTGAGAATTAATCCAAAACCCAATGAGAGTTAAAAATCCTAGTTAAAAACTATAAATAAGATCTAAATGGTGGCTAAAACACTTCATAGATTTTTTTTTTGCACCACGAGTCCTACTTCTCTTCTCATTTTCATGTGAATCAAGGCATTCCAGAGAGCAATGGGCAGTTGGTTTTGAAGCCCTAACATAGGAGAACAAGATTCAAGTGATGATTGGGGAGTTTTGAACTTTGAAAGTCAACTGAGAGCGATCGTCGGCCAAAGTTTGATGTTCATGCACCCTACAGATAATACAAGATCACTGATGATTTTTAAGCCAACTTAATCTATGTAGGGAGATCCTTATATCGAGAGCTTTCGTCGTATATATCATTAGGGCTCTTGTCCTAAGTATTTACTATTGTACAGATGAATTATGAGTTGAATTGCATAAAAAACGTGATTCCACGAAGAACTATAGAACCTGTGGTACCCGACCCGGGTTCTATGTAATTTGGGCAAGGCTTGAATAGTTCATACTGAGAACCCGGTCTGAGTTTAAAGGTGCACATTCGAGTTGTGTAATTTGAGCGTGACATGATGGAATTGTGAAGAATCCGGATAGGGTTCCGACTAGGTCAGCCCGAGTTCCGTAATGAAGATGAGATCGGATTGAAAATCAACCAGTTTGGCCCGATTTTGTCGGACCCAACTCGGGTTCTGTTAAGGTTTAGAATTGAAAGAAAAAGATGAACAAACCAGCGCAGGTTTCATCCAACCCAACCTAGGTTTCATTAATCGAATTGTATATGAATTAGAATCAAATAATTCGATTCGAGTTCCACCCTACCCGGTTTGAATTTTATAGAAAGATGGGTATGATTGGATCATAGAAACATGGCCCAAGTTCTCCTTAATGCGGGCCGAGTTTTGAAAATAAAAAATGCATATTTTAAGTCATTGATTAGGGTTTAATTGTGATGATTATGTTATTAATTGTATCTGATCATGTTATTATGATATTGACTTTATTGTAATGGTATTGAACTATTGATTTTGTGATAATGATATATTGATTGATGCGTTGTATATCCAATATTGCAAAGCATGTTAAAGTAAAGATAGACATCATAAAATAAATAAGATAAAAGATGTAAGGTACCTAAAATTAAGAGAGAGTTGAAGTAGCCCTTATGGTTGAATGATAACTCCAAAGATAAGAATAAGTAATAAGCACTCCTCGTGGTTGGAGCAACCTTTATGGTTGAAGATAATCGTAAAATTAAAAACTATAATCGAATTACAACCTTTATGGTTTGAAATATAGAAAAGATAATTGATTGATTAGATATTGAATTGTAGTCTTTATGGTTGATATTAACGTTAATTGAATTAAAATTACAACATTTGTGGTTGAAATATAAAGAGAGATAATTAATCGAATAGAATGATTGAATTACAATAAGAATTGTTGAAGTTAAAAGAATGATTGATTGCTAAGATGATGGATTACAGCTTATGTGGTTGATGTTGAAGTCTATTGATAATTATTTACCATTATGCATATTGGATATATCTATTGACATATGGTTCATATTGATATTATTATGGGTGCTCCAGTTATCTCATTGGGTTTTTCCCTTATACTAAGATCCATGCAGGGTGAGCTGATGACGATGGTGAGACGGTTGATGGCTCATCTAAAGTTGACATGCATGATATTGAAAGAGTATCCTATTGTGTAGTTGTAGCCCATAATCCAAATGCCACTAGATATTGTATAAGTAAATTTCATATATTGTAGTGATTATTATATTTAAGTCAATATATTGACTGATCAAAATTAAGAAAATAATTAAGTCATAGAATTAAGTAATGCTGCTGAAATGGGGAGGCAAAGAAAAAAATCTTGAGTCATTACATGCAATTAGAAAAATGACCCATAGTCATGTTGTATAAAATTGTTTTGGGATTGACATGTAAAATTGAATAAAAGTAGTTTAGAACATGTAAGAATATGAAATTCATAGAATAAGTTGATGAGGGTGTGATATTTGTTTGAAACTTTTAATAATCTAATTATGTATTTGAAGAAAGATTAATTTTCTCCCCTTAGACATCATTAAATCAAAATAGGAAAAAATTGGAGTTGAGTTCTTGTAGTGTTTTCTAAGAACAAATGTCAAGAAGTTCTAGTCTAAAAATTTCATGTATCACTAAATGTCTCTATAAAGAAAAAAAATATAATTATTAATGAAAAATTATATCAAAGTTACAATTTCTAGACTAACAAAATGACAAGTGTGTCAAGTACTAAAAATGTGTAATTGTTTGATTTTATTCAAGTTACTCATAGTTCTATGCTTAAATCATTAGTAAAACTATAAAATCTACTAGTTCATATAATCAGTCAAATTTCCCATATTTTGATGTTATATAAGGAACTTAAGAGCTTATGAAGTTGTGACAAGTATTTACTTTGAATTTATTTTAAAATTATAAGATTAGCAAATATTAATGGTGATGAATGTAACGCCCCCAAACTGACCCCCGCCACGTGACCAAGACCAACTCGGAGACGCTACGGCATGTGATGACTTTGACCATAATGTTGACCATATCTCAGTTAAGAACCGAGACACGTCAACGAAAAAATAATAAAATAAAAGAAGATAACATAAATATGCGAAAGTCTAAAAAGTGGCTACTTCATTCCTAAAGAATATAATAAGGTTCTACATCATGAAGCTATAATTGTGGAAGGAAAAAGGAAACTAATAAGTCATGTGGTTCATGTGCTGTCTTATCGCTAGAGCTTCTTCACCACACAACTACTCCACTTCGTCGCTGACTTGGTCTTGTGGAAATCAGACACGGGGGAAATCATCACTGATTTGGTCTTTGACCCTTAAAAGGATAAATCAAAGAGAGATGAATTTTAATCAAGATTAAGTTATATTAATCAGGAGAGGAGTCTAGGAAATAAAGACCCAACCTCACGACCCCTTCTCCCTGTTTTCCTTCGTGCTCCTCTCGTACATGAACAAAGGTGTAATTTTTCCTCGGTCGCCTCTAGGAAGCAAGGGTAGTCGACTGTTCCTCCTGTTGAGTCCTCAGGTTATTACCCTTCCTTTAATTCCGTGCAACCTTGATCACATTGCAGGCGGTGACCTATTGGAGGAAGGGCAGGGGCGGAGAGAGCAGAGAGGAACAGGGGATTCCATCAATAGATTTCAATTTTCAGATCGAAACAAGGATCAATCGAGATTAGAGGTGGGTGAATCAAAATCACCTTGCATGACCTCTGAATTGTTTTAACCTATGCCCTAATCATTTATGAAATGAAAGAAATATGAAGGAGGCTCCAAGTTATCATTTTGATTTAATTGATTTCTTGTTTGGAATTATTTGATCCATGATTTCTAATTGTTTGAATTAATTCTTTCTATTCTATTGTGTGTGATTGATTGCTAGGAGGTAGGAACGAGTTTAGATTGAGATCTTGCTGGATATTGTAAGAAATTTATAGTTCTGTAATTTTTCAGGACGCCGACCGGTCTGTATGCATTGCGGCAACCGGTCGACCGATATAATGACCTACAGCCAATTTTGTTATATCAACCGGTCGACCGATCCCTGCTCACCGGTCGACCGATCCTTACCCATCGGTCGATCGTTCAACTGAACGGATCAACCGATCCAATTTGCCTAGAGTCAACCCACCGGTCGATCGATCTTAACAGACTGGTCGACCGACCTTAAGCCAACCGGTCGACCGACCCTAAGCCAACCGGTCGACCGATTTCTAGTAAACCCTTTTATTAAAGTTATTAATTATTTCCCTTTTTAATCTTAATATTGCCTATGTACCATGGATCCTATTGTCTAACCCCACAGATATTCCTCACTTGTTTTCATGATCTATTATCTTATTGATTTATTTCTCATTGATCTTATCGTATACATTGAACAAAGGACAAAGAGCCACAAGTTATTAAAAGTGACTAATAAGTTCAGATGGAAGATTAACAATGGATTGCCAATCCAAGCCAAGTGCAGCAAGATAAGGGTAGCTCTCTTGGTCATGATTTGATCATCCACTGACCCGCACAAGACCGTATCATTTGCTCGGCATACCCCAAGAACTAAAGGCACTTAAAGTCACCCTGATTTCTAATAATAAACCAAGATCAATAAGCGTGATTAAGTCAAACTAAGTTATCGTCATGATTTCCAAGTATGCATGATTTCAAGTTTACTAAGCATCATTTGATTCTCATGATTTATGATGTCCTCTTATCCTTATTATGATCTATGATGCTGCCATATTATCCTTTCAAGTTCAAGTTAAGCATGATTATTTATCTCTAATTATTCTATTCATGTTATGCATTGTATATCATGTGGTTCCACACTAGCCTGTAAAGCTTAAGGGAGGACCTCCTGTGTCTAATTTTCACATGACCAAGTCAGTGACGAAGTGGAGTAGATGTGTGGTGACGAAGCTCTAGCGACAAGACAGCACATGAATCACAAGACTTATTAGTTTCCTTTTTCCTTCCACAATTATAGCTTCATGATGTGGAACCTTATTATATTCTTTAGGAATGAAGAAGTCACTTTTTAGACTTCTGCATATTTATGTTATCTTCTTTTATTTTATTATTTTTTTGCTGATGTGTCTTAGTTCTTGACTGAGATATGGTCAACATTATGGTCAAAGTCATCGCATGCCGTAGCGTCTCCGAGTTGGTCTTCATCATGTGGCGGAGGTTAGTTTGGGGGCATTACATTTATGGTATCAAAGCATAAAGGCAGGACTCTCTTAACGTCTTAGTGTATAGAATAGTATGGTATTGATTTTTGTGCTATCGTTGAGCAGTCGCCACATCTTCCACCGTAAAGTACAAGTAAGATCTTTCTTGCTTTGAGTTATTCTTTATTGATGTATTGATATGTATTTCACATGAGTGGTTGACATGAGTGGTTGATTCCTAATGAGGTTATTCTGTATGATAGGAATCAACTTAAATGTTATTAGTGATTAGACAAAAAGGGTTATAAAGGTTACGAATAAATTGGAACAAAATATGTAATAAGCATATGGATAAATATACTCACGTGAAGAATGAGTCTTACAAATATTTAAAGAGTAAAATATAAGAAACGATTATGTTTCTTATAATTCATGTTTTCCATCTCTTTCATGATCGCTCTATTCACGGACTTCTTCTGCTGACTACACCAGTATGAAGAGGAAAATGAATATGCATATTAATTGCAAAAAGATGCAAATTTAAGAAAGAAACGAGGGAATTATAAGAATAATTAAAGAAGTTGACTCACACAACATGTAGGTGTGAGATGATTTCAAATAATAAAAGTGAAATCAAGCATATCTAAGTTATGATTTATCGTTATAACTTATGTCATTCCATGGGTTTACCGATATAGGAGTTTAATAAATTATCTGATATATTTATATATTAATAAGTATGGACCCATAATGCTCATTGTGCTTTAGACTTCATATGGCCCCCTTATATTATATTGATAATGTCCTAAGCAAATCTAAACTGGTTATACGAAATTCTTAGTTGGACTACCTTATGTGGAAAAATAAGAATCAAATTATTAATTATGTTCAAGTTATGTAATATCCGTGTATAAGAGTTTAAAGAATTAGTAAGCTGTCCAAGAATCATGTATAAGATATGGATGGACAAATATAGAAGCTTAAAGGGTTTAGAAGTCACATTGGCTTGAATAAATATTAGGAGAAATTTTCAATAAGTGACTATCTAAGTTAACTGAACATTTAAATCTAGCATACTCACATACATATGTACATATAACATAATATACTTATAAATATATAAGGATAAATAAATAAATAAACAGATTTAATTAACTTAGTTTAGTATAGAGTAGATTTGAAATTTTATTAATATGAAGTATATTTTCTATAGCCATTATTAAAGAATGAATTCGCTATCATCGCAATGTATATATATTTTCAAAATAAACTAATATGGTTGATAAAAGAATTATATAAGAACAAGCAATGCATGAAAGGGTTAAACGAATGTGAAAAATTTTGAAAAAAATAATAAATAAATAAAATTAAAGTCTCTTAACTGAGATATGCTTAAGGAGGATATGAGCCCCTAACCATTAAGTATTAAAAGATCAAAACACCAAGTGAGAAAATTTTTAGAAAGTAGGGGGGGTTAAGGTAAAGTATGAGGAATTTTATAAGTCCCCTATAAAGTTACTGGAGAAGTAAGTTATGCACCTGAGAGGGATGATTATGAAGTAAACTATAAATTTTAATTAAATTATATTGACTATGGATATATTTATTAGTTTTCATAATAATGTTCAAATCATATAGGGTAATTAATCATATAATCATGATTGCTAGTTCAAGAGGAAAAATAAAAACCTATATATGTTTAGATAATGGGTTAAGCAAGTCATCAGATGATACATAGAATGTTCTCTAAGATGCAAGATATAAGATGTAGAACGTTCTCTAACATGTCTCAACGTCAATACGATGAAAAAAAAATGTTCAAGATTTTGTCTTGATCAAGTGGACCACTCATGATTTGATCATAGGCTTTATATATGGATTGATTTTCTCTTTTCGACCTTAAAGTTATCCCAATCCTCTCCCATGTGCTACAAGATACCGTTACTACAAAGGATAATGAAATGATGCACAAAGAAGAAGAATGATTGATTGTCTTCTATTTTGTTGATTGTTTGGTTTTCCTGATTATTTGAATTTATTCCGTGTTCACTTGCATTCATGATGTTTTACTAAGGACTTATGTTAGATAATGTGCACAAATGATTTTGTTCATTAAGAACTAGATTGTACTATATGATCGACCCCTCGTCGTAGATAACATTCGACCTTAACATTGATTCAGAGTGCTTCAAGATACTCAAGAAAAGAATTTGTTGTAGTAATATATAACCACTAGCCTCCTATGAAATTATATGATCTGACATTGCAAGAAACAGATCAATGTAAGTCAAGTAAGTTATGTCTTCCACTCAAAAGCTAAATGATTCTGATGATGACTATTAACTCGTGATATTTGATTATGTTAGATCTTTAGGATTCTTTCTAAATGATCCAAAATTCATAATGATTAAGGATGAAGTACTCTATGAATATAGGATGACCCCAGGATGTGAAAAATTGGCATACCTCATATGGCCACTTCATATCTTTTTTCATATCACACTTACGTTAACCATACTGCTAAAATGATGAAGTATCGATTCAATGACTTTATCAAATACCTACTCTTGATCTTATATGTGATTCCCTTTTATATCATTGATTTGATCATCAATCAAAGAAGTATTCTTTTCTACGATGACGGACAACGTTCTTAGTGAGTCTATTGATCCTTGCACGACATATGCTACCCAATAAGGACGACTCTATGGAAATAACTTCATACCATAAAGTCCATGCTAGTGATACTAATGATGATTGAAGATAAGATCTATTTTTCACATCGGCTAGAAACTTCTTAGGAGGATTACGATGAGATTCCTATTTGATTCTTCCTTCTAAGATGTATAGGCATTATGCAAAAAGAAGAAGATAGTTACCAGTATTCAAAGATCTAAAAGTCATAGCATGCCGTAGCGTCTTCAGGTTGGTCTTCGCCGCGTGGTGGGGGTCGATTTGGGGGCGTTACAATGGATAAAATATTAGGTGTATAATGATAGACTGTCATATGATTCCATGTTGTAATAATCACATATTAAGGAAAGAAAATATTGAATCAAGTTTTAATGAGATAGAAAACTATACAGAGGATATCTATAGAAAATGTTGTGTGTTTACCATAACTATATAAATGAAAAATAAAGAAAAACAAAGTGCTATCAAGATATCATTTTCGAGTTACCACCATTCATAAATTGACCCTACATCAAGCTTATGGTTAGTCATGCCGGCCATTGATTACAATTTTTTATCATTGATTGTGCTACTATCATTGAATGATTATTATTATTAAAGCGTAAAAATCGTGACAGTTTAGGGATTCAAAAAATAAGTTTGTAGTTTGGGGTTAGATGTGAAAAATCGCGATAGTTTAGGGTGATTTATGGAAATAACCCTTGATATTAATGAAAGCTAAAGTTAGTTAAGCATTGTATCTATCACCGATTTAAAGACTCATTTATCCTTGATTATATTCTTATCGTCGATTGTTTATTGTGTTTTAATGATGATTTAATGATCATCTATCAAAGAGTTTTCCTTCATTAATTGAACTTCTGTCTTGGACTATTTATAAGAATAATTGCTTATACTCCTTTTAACGAGGTTATTGACACTACAGCTCATAAAATCACTATGCTTCTATGTGTGTGAATAACCTAATAATTAAATCTTGATAGTTGTACCTATATGATCATAGATTTGTGAACTTTTGACTTTTATGAATAAAAAAGTAATCAATTATACACCAATCGCATGATTAGTATAAGATCACATGAGCAATGTTGACGCATGAGAAGATATTGACATGAACTTTTTTTAAAAAAAAGAGAGGAAGGATATATATGTATATATAGAGTTAATTATTATATGTGTAAAATACAAGGAATTATAAATAAAAATTTTAAGAAAATGTGGTTGATTGAAAAATATTTTTGAATTAGTGAGGGAATAACTGATGATCAATTTTCATGTACAATTAAATTAGAAAATAGAAAGTGTTTAAATGCATAGCAAAGGTTAAAATTTTGAATGTGAAATATCTAATGGTAACCGGCCTACCTATATGAGATGATGATAAGGATTAGATAACAAGTATTGAATGAATATGTTAATTCATTCATGTGCCATTTGCTATGTAGAAATTGTAGAATGAATTTTACTTTGCAGATATGATAATGTAGCAAACGAAAAAAGAAAAAATAAATCAAGATGACCTCTCTCTCTATTAAAAAAACATTTATTTATTTATTTATAAGTACAATTATTTTTTTCATTTTTAATTTTAATTTTTTATTATGAATTATAGCCTCATGAATTTATTTAAATTGGACATTTAAACCTTTATGTTAAGTTTCATTCAATATTTTATTAGCATATATTTTATTATTATGAAATGTCACTTTTACCCTCATTTATTATCACTAAAGTAATTTAAAATAAAAATCAACACCAATAAAAAGTAATATTAAATTTGGATAAGTTTAGAGACAAATTTATAAAACTATAGTTAAGAGTTAAATTAATTCATATAAACAATGTTTCTGTCAATTTGTCATTAAATACGATTTCTTATATATAAGGGAATAATGGGTGTCCCTCCATCTAAAATGGGGGGACACTCCCCTCATTTAAAGGCGCCCGTCCGATGCGCATCGGACGAGCACAGATGAAAAATGGGTTTTCTCATGGTGAAGCGCATCGGACGGGCCCAGATGAAAAATGGGTTTTCTCATGGTGAACCAAGCGACGGCTAGCGGTTCACCATGAAAAATCCCATTCAACGTCGTGGAGCGGTTCAGCCGTCGGTCGCGGAGTACAAAAGGGTGGCGTAAAAAAAACATTTACCCTTTTTACTCTCGCTCTCTCTCTCTCACCTCTCTCGCTCTTTCTCACCTCACCTCTCTCGCTCTCCAGATTCGTCACCGTCCCGAGATCTGCCACGTCCGTCGAGATTTCTGCCGCCGTCCCGAGATCTGTCGCGTCCGTCGAGATCTTCATGAGTGCGACCGCGTCTGTCGAGCTCAGATTTGCACGAGAGCGACTGCTGGCGAGATCTTCGGGTTCCACAAATGCGTTCGACTAGATCTGACAGCCGCCGACCATATCTGCACCTCGACAACCTCGTCCACCCAGATCCGCACGGAGTCAACGAGATCTGAGCCTCGGCGATCGCCGCCTCCTCTCACCACCACCCCCTCGTTGCGTCACCGCCTCTCTCCCATGCTGCGTCGCCGACCAGATCCGCGCGTCGCCACCAGATCCGCACGTCGCCGACAAGATCTGTGCGTCAACGACCTCGAGCACACCGCTACCCCTCCAATCTAGAGCACACCACGACCCTGCCGACCTCGAGCACCCTCTCACCCCTCCGCGGTGCTATCTCCTCTCTGCGGCGCCCGCCTCCTCTCACTGACAAGCGCTGCCGACGAGCGCAGCCGTCGATTGCCGTCAGAGACTTGTTTGAGGGAATTTGATAAATTGTAATTATTGTTTAACTGTAATTTTTTTGTCTAAATGTTAACAATAGTTTACAAATTGTAATTCTTATATATTTTTTACTTTTGTGATGAAAATTTGATAGATATGTAGTATGTCGAGTAAAGAATGAACGTGATGTCTCCTTAATATATACATAATAGCTACATTAAATTTTGTTTTAAGAATTGAATTTGAAATCATTGTTAATGATTCAAGTTATGTCTGTGTCATTTGACCTAAATGAGTTTGAGGTAAGATGATTCTTTTACTTGGTCGTGGTTGATCGAGTATATGGAGTTCATGAACATAGAACACTAGAGTATTGTCATTTAAAAGAACATCAACATACATAGAAGCAATACACCTATTAAAATGGTGGCTTCCTTGCAAGAGGTCATTTACAAATTAACATGGATTAACAAATAATTATTGTTTGATTAACAAATAATGTCGGCAGCGCGAGTTCGGCAGGTGCGTCCGATGACGTGAGTGCATGATTTCGGCAGGGTGTAAGCGTGTGAGGGATCATCGGGGGTGCGAGAGTGAGGGGGTCGGTCCGGGGTCAGCGGGGTGCGAATCAATTTGGTCGGCGGTGGTGCTCAGCGACACTGCTTGAGAACGGAACTGGTCGACAGTGGTGCGCGATAGTGGATCTGGTTGCTAGTGAGAGGAGGTCGTGCCGCATCGAGAGGTCGCTGGTGAGAGGAGGCGAGCGCCGCGGAGAGGTCGTCGGTGAGGAGATTGCGCAGCGTCGAGAGGTTGCCGGTGAGAGGTGAGCGCCGAGGAGAGCATTTGTCAGAATCTGAAAACAAACAGGAACGCGATCGTTGAGATGCAGATCTCGACGACGGCCGTCAGATCGACATGGATGCGATCGCCGATGCTCAGATATCGTCGACTCCGTGCAGATCTGGGCGGTCTGGGTCGTCGAGGACTCGATCCGATCGGCGTCAGACCAGATCTGTCGGCGTCTGTCAGATCTGGTCAGACGTGGTCAGGGAATACGAGATCTCGTCGGCGGTCACACTCGCGCAGATCTAGGATGGTCGCACTCGCGCAGATCGTGGATGCGGTCGTACTCGTCAGCGGTCGCACTCGCCAACAGAGCGAAAGAGGTGACGGTGAGAGGGGTGAGAGAGAGAGCGAGTAAAAGGATGAAAATTTTAGCCCCGCCTTTTGTACTCGCCCCCACCGAGTCGAACCAGCATCTGAATGAATTGGCAATTTTTCATGGTGAACCGTCCTCGACTGCCCGATTCACCATAAAAAATTACCATTTAAAGGTGCCTGTTCGATGCGCATCGGATGGGCACCGATGAAAAATGGGTTTTCTCATGGTGAATCGGGCGACGACTGGCGGTTCACTATGAAAAAACTCATTGGACGTTGTGGAGCAGTTCAGCCGTCGGCGGAGTACAAAAGGGCGGCATAAAAAAAACATTTACCCTTTTTACTCTCGCTCTCTCTCTCTCACCTCTCTCGCTCTCCAGATCTACCGTCGTCCCGAGATCCACCGCGTCCGTCGAGATTTCCGCTGTCGTCCTGAGATCCGTCGCATCCGTCGAGATCTCTGCCTCCGATGAGTTCTCCACGAGTGCGACCGCGTTCGTCGAGCCCAGATTTGCGTGAGAGCAACCGCCGCCTCCTCTCACCACCGCCCTCTCACTGCGTCACCGCCTCTCCCCCACTCTCCCCCACATTGCGTCGCCAACAAGGTCTGTGCGTCGACGACCTCGAGCACATCGCGACCCCTCCGATCTAAAGCACGCCGTGATCCGACCGACCTCGAGCACCCTCTCGCCCCTTCGCGGTGCTATCTCCTCTCCGCGGTGCCCGCCTCCTCTCACTGACGAGCGCCACCGCCGATTGAAGACTTGTTTGAGGGAATTTGATAAATTGTAATTATTATTTAATTGTAATTTTTTGGTCTCAATGTTAACAATAGTTGACAAATTGTAATTCTTATATTTTTTTTACTTTTGTGATGAAAATTTGATAGATATATAGTATGTTGAGTAAAGAATGAACGTGATGAAAATTTAATAACTGCATGAAATTTTGTATGTGATGTGGATATGCTTCTTTTTTTTATATAGTCAGCCCTTGGTATCTAAAAAGCGGTATCGACGATCCAACTCGTACGACACTAAAGAACGCACTACTCATAGGTTGAAGGTTGACTCACCATTGAGTTCAACTAATCCGATTAGGTCGTCCTGAATAGTTCACAAGACTCGAATTCGAAATTTTACTTAAGCGAGAAGGAACCGCTTACCACTTTACCTCCAACCCACACGTCGAATATGCATTCTTTAGAATGGTAACGAGAAGAGTGAGAGAATATATATATATATATATATATATATATATATATATTAAAGTATGAGAAAATTTATTCATTCTTTAAGGCGTCATCACTTATACAATAGAAATAAAAGGAAAGCAAAAAAAAAATCTCAGCTCTCGCAACAAATTTAGGGAATATGATGAATCTATTTTTGCACATTTGCTATGAAAAAGGGAAAATAAAAAACTCAATTTTTTGCTTTTAGAACTTTAAGATGATTCTTTTTTTGTAAAGAAAAATATTGACATCTAAATTAGTTGCAACTTTAATATATGTTAATGTCAATTCATGAGACCGTTCAATGTCAATTTAACAATTATTATAAGTGTACTCAAATATCACGTCATAAAAGATAAAATTGGATACGGTCAGAGTCGTATAAAATAAATGATCAAAGTACAATTTTGTGAATCTAGAAAATTGTTAAAACAACTTCTAACATTCCTCCCAGCAAAAATATAACTATAGATTAAATATGTAATTAGTTATAGTATTTTTTAATTATTTTTACATAGTGGTGAAATACTGAAATAAAAGTTTAATTTCTCATTAAATTTACCGAAAACGAAAGAAAAGAAGGAAATACAAAAATCATTCGGCCCAGTAAAAATACAAAATAAAAAATTGTGAGTTGCCATCTTAGTCAACAGTGGACTGGGCCTCATAAGCATTTTCGTTCTGGTTAAAGCTCGTCAACATGTCCTTTCTCCTCTAAAAAAGGTAAGAGTTAATTCCTTTAACACCTCCCTAAACTATAAATGTACAATTTTTAATCTCAAAACTTTTTTTAAATTTGACACTTAATTCAGCTAATTTTACTTTAAATTTTGTTAAGTTTTTTTTCTAATAACTATGAAATCACATTTTTGCCACTTACTTTGTAATATGAAAATGATGTTAAAAAAACGAAAATATTGAGTCAAGCATAGTATTACAAAGAAACATTATTATCTGTATTGATTATTTTATATTTTGAAATATTTTTATTAAAAACTAAGAGTAAAAATGATATTTTATAATTAATTTTAATCAATTTTAGTTTAAATCTAATTGAAGAATTTAAGTGTCAAATTTGAAAAATTTGAGGACTAAAATTTGTAAATTTATAATTTAAAATTAGATTTAAAAAGTTATAATTAAGTACGTGTTAAAAGAATTAACTAAAAAGTAATCATACAAATATTATATACATAAATAATTATATAAAATATTAAAAATATATATAATTTCGAGTACAGTACAATGCAAATGACAAACAGTCTAAAATTAAGTGCCTACGTGCCTTCAATTTTTCAACCACATTTGACCAAGATTTGGGATGCCATGCTGCGTCATATCGCTCCACCGAAGATAAAACTTTAAAAAGTTGAACGTGGAATTATGAACAGAAAATTAAAATCACATGCAAGTGCTTTTATTGGGAAAACGAAGCAAATTGAAAGATTCCCCCGTATTGGAAGGGAACAAATAGGTAGGGGATAACGAGGGGATGTATTTTGAATATTTTATCAAATACCAGTAGCTAGAGTCATGCACATAGGTTGCCCCATAACCTACCAAAATTTAGTGTTGTCTTTGTATTATTTTGTACCCAAAATTTAACGTAGTATTTGTATTTTAGCGTATTCTTGGATAAGATCTTCAGTAACATTTTCCCCATGTCATGAACAACATCATTAATGCATGCTCGATTAACATTAACATATTATGTAACGTTTTCAAATTGCACTTCGCTATGTGACAGAATACACTTCGAGAACGCTACGGATCATCCTTACGTGTACATCATATTGACCAAAAAGAGACTTTGACTGGTCAACAGAACATCAATAAATACGGAATAACTAAATCATCATTTAGAAGAAAGAGAGTAACATCATGAAATGTGAAAGACTGATTGAGTCCAAAGAAAAGCTAATACATCAAATAATAAAAAGAAAGTAAGAAGTTATACACCATCTAAAGGACTCGATAACCATGTGCAGTCACCTACGAGCTCGATCTGTCATCGTTGGTCACCTTCATCATTAAGATATAGTCCTGCATTTAAGAACATGCAGGGGAGAAACCTCCCTATGAGTTTTGCAACTCAGTATGGAAGTAAGATAGAAATAATCATAAGATCATGATACTAGACAAGAATCATAAAGACATCATCATATAGAAAATAAATATCATCATCATCATATGTGTAACAGAGATCCTATAACTTGGCATATGGATAGGAAGTTGATAGATTGTCATCTTTTTGAGATCATAAGATTAAAGATCATGATAGATTAAAATAAATCATCATAGAGGAAGCAAAAGTCGATCATCATGATTATGAGGTCATCATCATATAAAGGATCAGGAGAAATCATCGTATGATAATAAATAATCATGAAGTGAATCATCTTCTTTAGTTCATATTAACAATAAATCAAGAGATCATGGAAAGGTATGATAAGAGCCACTAATCATCATGAAGGGATATTATTATTAATATGCTTCATTTTCTTCATTATCTTATTATTCATCTTTAACTTACAGTGGGGTATATTTCAACACACAGGGAGGTCTGCCTCAACCCGTCCATCATCATCATCATAACTGGCAGAGCCAGCTCATAACTGACCGTAGTCAGCCTATAACTGTCCGAGGACAGTCCATAACTGGTCATCATCAGTCCATCGTAAAAGAGGTCTCCATTTAACGTTTTACGTCTTTTATCTTACATCTTTTAATTAAACAAATCATATTTTGATGAGAACTTTAAATCAAGATAAATGACATAATCATGGAGAGTAAATCAGGGATAAGGTCGACATCATCATCATCATACATAGATCAGGATTAATAACATGGAGTAAGGATTAAGAAACCATAATCATATGCTTGATTAGGTCGGAACCCGGGCCGAGTAGGGAGAAACCCGAGTCGGGTTCATACATCTTCGTCATTGGTAAAAATCAGGGGAGAGCCCGGGCCGGGTCGGATCATCATCGAAACATACAGATTAAGAGTTCTAATCATTATCATCATCGTTATATAAGACTTAATTGGAGCTACAAGATAGAATCATGGAGATGAATCATATGTGCATAACATCTTAATCTTCATTATGACTTAGATCGGAATTAAGTATATGAATCAGAGGCTTAAACATCATAACATCATCATAATTGGTATCGGAACTCGGGCCGAGTCAGACAGAACCCAGACCGAGTTCATCGAAAATTATTCTCGGGAAAACAAAGAATAGCCCGGGCCGGGTTCGGGTCACACCCAGGCCGGGTCAAGTTGTCTTCATTGTCGTTCTGCCCGACTGCTCGTCGCGCATGGAACTCGGTCCGGGTCGTCTTCAACCCGGGCCGGGTTCGACCGATTTGCAGAGCTCGAAGAGCGCAGCAATGGCAGATCCGGGCCGAGTTCTTACAAACTCGATCCGTATAAGGACCTGCCCGGGCCGAGTTTGGGTGAACCGTGGCCGAATTCATCTTTCGCAGAAACTACGCATCGCGCAGTTCGTGTTCTGTTCATCTTTTTCGACGATGGCCGGTATCAATTAACATCATAACTCATAATGCAATAACCAGGAATGACCTAAAACATGCTTGAAGTCTAAAATTATGATTCTAGGAAGAATCTACCATAGTTTCATACCTTATTAATTTCTGTCCAGAAACTAATCTACGGTCTTCTTCTTCCTCTTCCTCTTCCTCTGCCCACTCCTCTCGGTTCAGGCATGCGTCCGACGTCGTCCGTGTCCTCCGGTGTGTCCCCTATATGACGGTGGCTGTCAGGGACAAGGAAGAACGAAAAGAGCGCACATAGAGGAAAAATTAGGGTCGGCTTCGTGAGAAAACGAAAAGAGAATTTTCGTTTGGTCTGCCTCTTATTTATAGGGGAGAAATCTGAGTTTGGTTGGAAACCAACTCCTCATAAAATCTGATTTCAGATTTTATCTTTTCCTTATTTGTTTTATCTCCCTTTTCTTTTCCTTTTATTTCTTTTCTCTTTCCTAATTAAATCTCGGACGTTACATCATAAACCCCTTAAAATAAAATTCGTCCTCAAATTTAGTCATCAGGTAGGAGTTTACTAAGAAGAGAACTTATTGATCATTTGCGCAATGGTACCATTTGTTCATCATCGTTCCATCTTCATCATCTTAAGGACAGAGTCCTTCCATCATCATATGCATTGGGACAATGGGTCATTTTATAATAATATACCTTAGGCAAAGGTCCTTTTATCATATAATATTTTCTTTCATTCTTTCTTCATCATATGGTTCATCTTTTCATTTTGCCTTTGCTATAATTGGGAAGTAAATATCTACTTCAGTCAACACGTTAATGTGTTGCCATCTAAGTCATCCATATGTCAAATGGAGGGTTGCCTCATATGAGGGTGTAAACTCTTCTTTAAATAGGTTATGACAATCCTCGTTTCATCTTATATTTTCCTTAACTTAACATCTTAACTTTTGGTTACAAGAGATCAATTAAAATATTTTGGAGCAAAGTCAGCTCAGATCATCATGAGAAAAACACATGATGATGTCATGACATCGTTTGGACGCATCTTGATTTTCGATCAAATCAATAATTTAGATCAAACACCTTTTTAGGTAGGAAAAATCTTTAATACAACTTGATCATCAAGTTAATGATCTATCCACATCCGCCTTTAGTGGCATAAGATATCTATGGTACCAGAGCTGTCTTCATCCTCTTTATATCAATTCGATTTTCTTGGTATGTTCATTTTGGCTATCACAACTCTTTAGTACTTAACAATTTCTTTTCACCTTCCTCCTTCCTACATGTAGGTATGTAGTATCCTCTCAAGGAAATCTTACGAATGACATAATCATCTTTAACAATAAATGTCATCATGAACAATGACATACAATCGATCAGCATCAATGGGTGGAAAATAAAATCTTATCTCATGATTAATTCTATAAAAGTGATCATCATAATCATGAGCATGCGACACGATCATCGCTGATCCTAAGATTAAGGATCATCAAGGTAGTATATAGTATGGTTGATTATACAACCATGAGACATCATAAGGAAATCGAGAAAAAATTGGTTATTTGGCATCTTAAGATAGATCATCATCATCCTAGGATCACTCCTTTATTATATGATGATCATCATATAAATCATCATGTGGATCGTTAAGATCGACAATGGCATAACCTAGCATGATGGGAGAAACTTATTCTGAGGATCATTAGAAATCAAGTACATCGATTTACAAAATCGATGATCATAACAAAGTGTCATTGAACATATATAATCCATCATCCTTAGTAGTCATATTTTAATGGACACAATTGATTATAAATTCTATAATCATTGTACATGATCATATAGATCTTAGCATTGGCATCATTAGATAGGGCTGTCTTTCTAGGTAAGATCATCATCATATAAAATTTTTAACATTATGCATCATCTTTTCATAAGATTTCTTATGTTCTACTTTTTCCCATTGACATGCTAGGTACTTAGAACATACCTTTGCACCTTCATATTTCATGTCATTGTTATTTATTCATCCTTATGCAACTGTGTACTTCCCAGATGAATTGCAACCTAAGCTTATGATTATATCATCATACCTCTTTGTACTTTTCAATTGGATCGTAACCCAGGCTTATAATAACATAATCCCAAATGGATCGCCACCCAGACTTATAACATTCATCTAATATTTCTTCTTATAAGACTTATTCCCAAATGGATCGCAACCCAGACTTATGTTATTTATCCAATATTGTTCTTTTTAGGACTTCATCCTTTTGAGTTTCCCAAATTTAGTTCTTTCATCATTTCATACGCAGTCTTAGGAAGCCTAGCGAACATCACTTGTGTCTGAGTGCATGTGTAACTGAGTTCATTTTACCAAAATATACTTCATGGAGAACTCAGAATCTTTTAAAAACTTCATGTTATTTTCATTACATCTTCTTCAGCAACTCGAAGCTGCTGGTACTCCATAGATCAATTTTTTTGGATAACGTCATGACCTTAAATAGGTAATCTATACGGGATAATAGACACTTGTGCCTTGATGGTTGTTTTGATTAACATCTTGTAATCAATCTCTAACTTCATAGAGTCATCATTCTTCTTTGGAACATTCTAAAAGTGAGACCCTCGGTCTCATAAACCCCTTGTCTTAAAGTTATTAACTTTGACTCTTCAATTCATGTGTCATGGGGGCCTTTGAAATCAGAGTCATGCTTGAAAGGAGGTCGGTATGACACTCAACTTCTAACTATAACTCTTAGTTCACTTGGGCACTGATATCTATCTTCTTGTTCTTGCATAATACTTATACTTCTTAGGAAATAAATCAATTGACACTAAGAATTTCATCATAATTCTTCTAAGAATTCTTAATCGATGTGAAGAAAATATATTATCTTCCATCGACATTTGTACCACCAGGACGTACTTTATGGTATGAAATTATTTTTCATAGGGTCATCATCCTTTAGCTTATGTCATACAAGGATCAATAGGCTCACTAAGAGCGTTGTTCATCATCGTAAATAATGACAACATACGATTCAATAAGATTGATATTAGAACGATGTCAATCATCATCTTTATAAGATCAATCTAGATCAATAACTTTAACTATGACCTATGTTTGATGTGACCCTTCCCTAAACATCATCATAACAATAAGACTTCTTTGATTGATAATCAGATCAATGATATAAAAAGGGGATCACATATGAGATCGATGATAGGTATTTGATCAACAATAATACTTCATCATTTTAGCAGGATGGATAAAGTAATTATGATATGAACATGATATAAAAAGGCCATATGAGACATGTCAATTGTCACATCCTGAGATGTTCTATATTCATGGAGTACTTCATCATCAAACATCATCTTTAGAAAGGAATTTTAAAAGCCAATAAGACCCATATTAGCATAAACAACTATCATGAGTCAAGAGTTGTCATCTTAATCGTTCAGCTTATGAAAGAGGGACAAACTTACTTGACATAATCTTCAGGTGGCGCGGTGACTGCTCGTGGCACTTGCACATGGACCATGACATCATACATTAGGACATGAGAATGGCCTAACTTTAGGCTCTGATACCTAACTGTAACGCCCCCAAATCGCACCCCGCCACGTGGCAGAATACGCTTCGAGAACGCAACGGGTCATCTTTATGTGTACATCATATTGATCAAAAAGAGACTTTGACTGGTCAACAGAACATCAATAAATGCGGAATAACTAAATCATCATTAAGAAGAAAGAGAGTAACATCATGAAATGCGAAAGACTGACTTCATAGGAGTCCAAAGGAAAGCTAATATATCAAATGATAAAAAGAAATTAAGAAGCTATCCATCATCTAAATGACTTGATAACTATGTGCAGCCACCTACGAGCTCGATTTGTCACCGTTGGCCACCTTCATCACTAAGATATAGTCTTGCATTTAAGAATATGCAGGGGAGAAACCTCCCTATGAGTTTTACAACTCAGTATGAAAGTAAGATAAAAATAATCATAAGATCATGATACTAGACAAGAATCATAAAGACATCATCATCATATAGAAAATAAACATCATCATCATCATATGTGTAACAAAGATCCTATAACTTGGCATATGGATAGGAAGTTGATAGATTGTCATTTTCTTGAGATCATAAGATTAAAGATCATGATAAATCAAAATAAATCATCATAGAGGAAGCAAAAGCCGATCAATTATGAGGTCATCATCATATAAAGGATCAGGAGAAATCATCGTATGATCATAGATAATCATGAAGTGAATCATCTTCTTTAGTTCATATTAACAATAAATCAAGAGATCATGGAAAGGTATGGCAAGAGCCACTAATCATCATGAAGGGATTTTATTATTAATATGCTTCATCTTCTTTATCATCTTATTATTCATCTTTGACTTATAGTGGGATATATTTCAACCCAGGGAGAGGTCTGCTTCAACCCGTCCATCATCATCATCATAACTGGCAGAGCCAGTCCATAACTGACCGTAGTCAGCCCATAACTGTCCGAGGACAGTCCATAACTGGTCGTCACTAGTCCATCATAAAAGAGCTCTCCATTTAATATTTTACGTCTTTTATCTTACATCTTTTAATTAAACAAATCATATTTTAATAAGAACTTTAAATCAAGATAAAGGACATAATCATGGAGAGTAAATCAGGGATAAGGTCGACATCATCATCATACATAGATCAAGATTAATCACATGGAGTAAGGATTAAGAAATCATAATCATATGCTTGATTAGGTCGGAACCCGGGCCGAGTAGGGAGAAACTCGGGTCGGGTTCATACATCTTCGTCATTAGTAAAAATCAGAGGAGAGCCCGGGCCGGGTTCGGATTACACCTGGACCGGGTCGGATCATCATCGAATCATACAGATTAAGAGTTCTAAGCATCATCATCATCGTTATATAAGACTTAATTGGAGCTACAAGATAGAATCATGGAGAGGAATCATATGTGCATAACATCTTAATCTTCATTAGGACTTAGATCGGAATTAAGTACATGAATCAGAGGCCTAAACATCATAACATCATCATAATTGGTATCGAAACTCAGGCTGAGTCAGGCAGAACCCGGGCCGAGTTCATCAGAAATTGATCTCAGGAAAACAAAGAACAGCCCGGGTCGGGTTCAGGTCACACCCGGGCCGAGTCAAGTTGTCTTCAACCCGGGCCGGGTTCGACTGATTTACAAAGCTCGAAGAGCGCAACAACGGTGAATTCGGGTCGAGTTCTTACAAACTCGGTCCGGAGAAGGACCTGCCCGGGCCGGGTTTGGGTGAACCCGGGCCGGGTTCATCTTTCATAGAAATTACGCAGTTCGCGTTCTGTTCATCTTTTCCGGCGATGGCTGGCATCAATTAACATCATAACTCATCATGCGATAATCAGGAACAACTTAGAACACGCTTCAAGTCTAAAATCATGATTCTAGGAAGAATCTACCCTAGTTCCATACCTTCTTCTTCATCTTCCTCTTCCTCTGTCCACTCCTCTCGATTCAGGCGTGCGTCCGACGTCATTCGCGTCCTCCGGTGTGTCCCCTATATGGCGGTGGCCGTCAGGGACAAGGAAGAACGAAAAGAGCGCACGTAGAGGAGAAATTAGGGCCGGCTTCGTGAGAAAATAAAAAAAGAGATTTTCGTTTGGTCTGACCTCTTATTTATAGGGAAGAAATCCGAGTTTGGTTGGAAACCAACTCCTCGTAAAATTTGATTTCAGATTTTATCTTTTCCTTATTTGTTTTATCTCCTTTTTGTTTTCCTTTTATTTCTTTTCTCTTCCCCAATTAAATCTCGGGCGTTACATATTATGAGTAGAATTGGAAGATATGCTAAGTATTGAATGGTCACATATGACTTTGTGTAAGTTATAAGTTTTTTTTTTCACACAATACATTGAAGTTGGTTGGTTGGACTTAACATCTAAAAAAACTATATATATATATATATATATATATAACTTACTTACCCGTATTGATTATTTTTATTTTAAAAATATTTTAATAATTATAATAAGGAAGAAGAGGTAAAATTGATATTTTATAATTACTAAAAAAAGTTAATGAAATTTTGAACAAATGTTAATGAAAGACTTTAATTGCATAAGTTCAAGGTTAAAATTTATAATTTTAAGAAGTTATAATTTAAGGAGTAAGAGAAAATAACCCAATATAAGTTAGAATTCGAAGGTGTAAAATCAAAATATTCAAAGAGTAGAGAACAAAGAAAAGTTTTACTTGGTTGCCAAATTGAGATATCGATGAAATGCACACACACGAAAAATTAAGAATTGGGCTGTCACTACATGGATATATCCTAACTCCTATAGGAATAGGATGATATATAATTGTTTTGATCCAATTCGGCGCCATTATTGACCAACAGTAGTCAATAAAACGTACTCTTCCACGATCGATCCAATCATTTTAGTTCTCATTTAATGTTATAAACGGATTTAAAATTTCAATAAGCTCATTTTTCAACTTACACCATCTTGCCGCGTGAAAATTAATTTTATTTCAAGTCACATTATCTATAATTCTTTTTTTATCTTTTCAAAAGTGAAATAATATTAAACTATATTTTAATAGAGTACAAAAATGAGATACTTTTAATCTTATCACCATGAATATTATCGTAGTACACGTCTCTATCCTTATTAAAATATCTGTGACTAATGAATATATACTCAGGACGAGCGATAATATAAAAGGATATGAATCATAATAGAAACGAATCGAATTTAATCATTAAATAATCGTAAGATTCATACACTTTAATGAATATTCTCTTTACTTTCCCTATTCTTATTCATATTCATGTTCTATTTATGCTTCATGTTTTTATCTATGTCCAAGTTTTATATCCATGTACGGTTAGAAATAAGTCAAGTCGTTCGTGATCGAGCCACTCGTATTTTTTACCAAGCGTCGCTTGGCCTATTATTTTAATAAGCTAGGCTAAAAAATAAAAAGAAGCTTATGTTCTAAAAAAGGTTTAGCCTCTTAATAATTGACATAATCTTATAGCTTATTAGATAAAAAATTATTAATATATTATATTTTATATATATTTTTAAAAATAAAAATGTTCTTTCATCTTTTAAATATTCAATTTTGAGTTTAATATTTCTATTTTATTATATGTTCATAAAAAAAATTAGTGGTGTCTCTTTTATTTAGTTCATATTTATTATTTTTATTAAATAATATTAATTATATTTAATCTGGAATACCATAAAAAATATATTTGACCTAACTCAGGTCTAGCCCTATCCATGTTCATTATCCTTGCACTTCTTCATATTCTTTTTTATTTTACATCTTTCTTTTCATATGCATTCTTCTTTACTTTTTCTTTAAGGGTAGTCATGTAACATTAATGCAGTTCTTTAGTTAGGATTAAATTCTAGAGATGACATTATGAGTTCTAGAGGTGGCTCACATCGTTTCATCAATAGGGTGTAACACTTAGTTCTGATCTCGTATTTTATTTAACCCTCTTACTATGATTTTTATACCGCAATTCAAAAGCATGCGTTCACACTAGCTTTTATCTTGTTACTTGATTAATTATGTTTTTCAGTTCAATTCATCATGCATTAATTAATTAAGGAGAAGAATGGTCATTTGTAATACTCTAAATTGGAATTAAATTTTTTAATATTTTCCACTCATATTCAGAAAAATATGTGAATATAAAATTTGTAAATAATTTTATTAGCTCTTCAACACATGAAAATAATCAACTCATCTGGATAATCACGCAAAAAGATATGTGCACAATAATTTAGGTTGGCTGAAAAGGTTCAATCGATATGGTGATGGGTCTAGTGAATAATCAATTGAGAAAATACAATCGGTCGAATTTAAAATGGTCATGTTTTTTAATGGGCACAAGTAGTCAACCAGCACGAAGGAGATGCCGATCGATCTTTTCACATAATATGCAATAATGATTAGAAATTGATTAAACGTTAGAAAATGAACTCCAATAATCAAATGAAGTTTACAAACCTATGAAAAAATCCCAATGGTGAAGGAAACATTAAGACTTATGAAGTACAAAGGAAAAACTCTTGTGTTAAGTTACAAATCTTTAATGTTTTCTCTCTTGCTCATGTGTGAGATTTCAAGTTAGAAAAGAGAAACAGATGGTTGACTCATGAATGATAAGAAATTGTACCTTACCTCTTAGAGAAAGAATGATGAGTGAATAGCTTTCAAGGAGTAAAGGTGTGTTTGGAGACCTGAGGCGTGAAGAATTTCTTCCTTGCCCCAATTTGAAAAGGAAGGGTTATATTAGAGCCTCTGACGATCTCAAGGTCAAGAAGTTAAAGCAAGAACGAAGGTCAAGGTGTGTTTGAATCTCGTTAAAATATATTGTATCTTTGTGTTTGCTTTTCTCTCTCTCAATGTATTTTGTTATGAATTGTTAGGTTTAAAGTTTATTAAATCATCCTTAAGCTTTCATAATGAATTCATAAAAATCAATTTTAATAGTTTTAATACCAATTCACCCCCTTTTGATGACTTATGACCTAACCTAGTATTCGACAGACTGTTGATGTCATTCAATGATCATAATCATGTGTAAGTCTTCTTGTTTCGATATTAGTGGTTGACAAAATAATATTTTTTTAACCAACGATTGAATAGTGAGATTGTATTATGGGATTGCTGGTTGCTAGTAGTCCCATGTTCGATTCTTAAACTCATCATGTAAGATAAGATTTATCTATATCACTCTTGTTCAAATATTAGAATAGTCAGGTGCAAATAGCCTTAAACACTAGTAGGTTTTGACTGTAAAACATAGTGTTTTTTTTCATAATGGAAATTAATAAATTTGTACTATTTATTAAGCAGTGGTAGTTCATTCATCACTATTATATTCAATAGTAGTAGTTCATTTATCAATTTATCAATGTGATTTTTTTCAATAGTATTGAAAGTTGATCTTTTAATTTTAATGATTTTTTTGTTTCATTTTTTTATGTCATACAAAATGATACAATCATATGGCGATAGTTTTAATGGGGAGTTTATTGCCACGATCAGTTCTCTCTATCAACGGAAGGATGCATCCTGTTGGGTAGCTAAAATCTTTTTTGTTCTTTAAGGTGAAGCAATCTTGCACAATAAGAGCAATAGTCACAAATTTTATCTTCAGTAGCATGTTACCTAATTTTGCCTTTACCTAGACTATATGACCCTCCATTAAACAATATCATCTTTAGTTTTCTTTTGTATAGATTTAAGCAATAACAACCCTCATTTTTTAACTTTTATCTCTCTTAGTCTGCTTTTTACTTTTAGAATAGCATATTTAATCAAGTCATAGGGGATCAAGGGATGCTTCTAATTACTATCATAAATCATCAAAGTTTTAGATAAATATGAGTTACATTTTGTTTGATTTGAATTCCAAAATCAAAAGTACAACTTCTCTGCCAAATTTTTTTATCTTAAAAGAATTTTGGTTGTCACCCGAACTTTTAGGAAGTTGGATCGGATGAAGTTATTTGGTCATAACGAATTGGTGTTGTACATCTTAAAAGTTGGTCAAATGTCTGAACTTACTTTCGTCACAAATGTTGAGTTTCGACTTGTTGAATGTTTGGGCATATGGAAAGGTCGATCAAACTTTTTTAGTTCATAGGGTTTAGATTTGATCAAGTAACATCGAGAGTTTTGAATGTCCAAAATTGCAAATTATTCTTTGCTGACAAATTTCAAACGTCCAAAACTTTAGTTCTAGTTGTCCAAACATTGTGAAGATCAAAGTTTGTAGTCAATCTTGAAATCATGGTTCCATAAAAAACATTATTAAACATTTTTTAAATATATAACATCATCTATATGACATCCATAATAATTTTATATCAATTTCAACACCAAATGCTATACTTCTAAACTTGAGTTCAATTGTACTCTTCATTTTCATTTACATTTTTATTAATGCACGTAATGGCATTCTTTAAATACAATTTACAACAATTAAATTATAATCACAAAGAGAAATTTAAGCAAGCATCAAGTAAGATTTTTCAACTCGAGAGTTTACATTGACATTGACTCGTTTTACGTCTGGTAAATTCGAGACATAAACTCGAACCGTAAACTTGTAGAGTTTATGTACATAATTATATATATATATATATATCTTTAATCTTATAAGCTATAAAATATTTATGAAAAATAGTTTCTATATGTTAGTTTCAAACATAATAAGTTCATTGATTATATTTCAAGTTTTCAACTCATTCATATTAAATTGCATATCCATTCATTATTTTTAACAATTGATCATACAAATACACTTTATAAGTCGATGCAACACGCGTTAAAATGTAAAGAGCTTAGTTTATACATTAAATTATCAAAGTAGTCCACGAGTAACGCAAATTAAAATATAAAGTATTCTTACTTGTTAAATCATGAAGGATCAATGCTATTTTTATTTCAATTTTGACATTAAATTTTGATTAAATGCATAATTTTTTCATCTAGCAATTCTACTTGTAAACTCGACCGACTTTACTCGACTCCACTAGAGTCTACCTGAGTTTAGCACCAAATTCGATTCCACTCCAAGTTCACTAAATTTCATTGCTAAACTCGTGAATTCGTAAGAGTTTGACACACACATGGTGGTATTTCCTAATTAAGTAGTCATCACTTTATTTCGTATCTTTTACACCATCAGAAAATTATCATTTTGTCATATATATAATTTAGTCATCAATAAAGTATAAGTGATAATTTCAAAATTCATAAATAAAGATTTCAACATATTATCAATTTATAAAAGTAAATCTTAGACTTTAAGTCGACTAAATAACTAGAATATATGGTAGTTAACTAAGGTCCTAAAACATGTTGCTACTCTCAAGAATCAAATTCATGACTTAGATTTTGGAAACATATATTTCATTATCTGTTTGTTTTTACCTTCTTATCTATTTCTCTTTCTTTAAAATCCCTCAAATTTTATAGCTCACAATGAGAGAGAAGCCAAGAGGTGAAAGGGTTTAAGGAAAAGAAAGAAAAAATTGAGAAAAAAAATGAGAATTTAAGAAGGATGCTTCCAAACTAATGTGTGTGAAAAGATTCATAAATCGAAAATAAAAAGAGAATAAAGATAAATTAAATTTGTTCTTTTCATTCTAGTGACTAAAATTCAAACGTCTGATTTTTGTTCTTTTGTTCTTATTCTAATTTAAAGTTTTATGGTGTTACGTTGCTTTAAAGGGGTTATATTTTTTTTAAAACTATTTACCGGGAAATATCAACCTCATAATTGACAAAAAAAATTCTCTTGTCTTGTTCCCAGTCATTAATTAAACTTATGATTGGAAGCTATGGGTAAATATTATTCAATGGATTTGTGATCCAAGTGGTTTGTGTTGTAACCATTGACACATCAGCTGTTGGCACATCCTCCAGGGATCAAAACCTATTGATCACATTTTTCCATTTCCTTTTTTTATTCATATGCATAAAATTACTAATTTCTTTCCTTTATCCTCTATTATATTTAAAATGACGATTAAATATTTTTTAGTGATTCATACTTAAATATTTGTCACAATTACATGATCAAAATAATCCGAATATATTTACTTTAATTTAATTTGAAAATAATCCAAATATAACTAATTCATCTTGAAGCCATATCTTGATATTATCAATTGTGTAAATTTACATTTTTTTAAATTGATGTAGATTAACTTTAACAATTCAAATAAATTATTACATCTTTCTCTCTCTCTACTGTTTTTTTACTACTAATAAGTAGAACTAATGTCATAAAAATAAATAATTTGTGTTAAATGATTTCAATGTCAACCCACTCAAAAGAAGTTCTGACTCGCCATTTGTAACAATAATTAAGAAATAAGTATTTTCATCATCGTTATACGAAAACTTTCAGTATGAATATTATACTTATTTTAATACTATTTTTGGCCTTTGTTAAACATTTTCATTACTAAGAAATTAAAGATTTAAAAAAATGAAGAAAATGATATCTTTATATTTTATGCAAAAAAAACTTGAGAGCGAAGAGAGAATTAGTATTTTTTATACATCAGTGATGTACAATGACAACATATTTCCAATAGCAATCTAACCGAGGCATTACGTAAATGTAAAATTATTGGAGGGGAGACAGGGAGAGGGAAGGAGAGAGAGAGAAGGGTTGAAAGTTGGGAGGAAAAAAAGAACCCGGCCGGGACCATGCAGCATACACGAGGCGAGAGGGCTGAGTTCAATTGTTCGACGTTTTTGTATGGACGGCGACAGGGCCTCGAGCGGTCCAACGCCTCTTGTCCCCCGTTCCCCATCTCTCTCTCTCTCGGTTGAGTAGAGTAAAATGTGGAGAGAGAGAGAGAGAGAGAGAGAGAGAGAGATCAGTAATGAGTAAAATGTGGAGGGAGAGAGATGAGTGGATATATAGTAGTACTACTACTACGACCATTCCATTCATGATTCATCTCAAAGGTCTAAAGGCCCTTTCTGATTCATGCAATCAAGCTATCTTTTCTCTTCTCTCTCTCTTTTTTTTTAAAAAAAAAATCGTTTCATCTCTCAATTCAAGAAGACATGTGAACCCACTTGTGGCCAAGTCAAACATGGAGAAAAACAGAATGATTAGAGTATGAGTTTTACGAATCTTTTACTCTTGTTCAAGTTTCCAATTGGGTTGCATAAAGCAAGTGATCCTTATTTATTCTTCTAAAAATAAATATAAATAAATAAATATATAATCGATGACATTGATTTAATTAGTATGTGGGGTATATATGTTATGCTATGTTGTCATTGCTTGATAGCCTCCACGGGGTGGACTCCACCATTAAGAAGGGTGGCGCAAAGTTTGATCTGTCTAGAGACGTGTTCCTGTTTCCCCCAACTTTTAAATAATGCCATGGTCAAATTTAATTTCAACTCTAATGAAAGATTGGAAATTGGAGCAAAAATGTTTGAAAATTAAAGGGGCATCTAGCTAACACGGATTAGATAAAAATGATATATGGAAATACCAAGGTTTTGTAACGTACTTTCAAGCTAAACTTATATGTTAATGATAAGGTTTTAACCCTACTGTTATTATATGTTTAACAACTATATATCGGAAAGTCTCTTCTAGGCCTACTGTTTAGAAAATTTTCCAATTAGGGGCGGATCGAGTCGGCTTTTCGATGGAAAAAAAATCAGTTACTATTTTCTGGATCAGTTTTTAAAATAAAAAAAAATAAAAATCACCATATAACGGATCAATTTTTTCGGATAAATTTTTGGACCCTATTTTTATATAATTTTATTTTAAAATATATACAATAAATTAAATTTAATATAAAAATATTTAATTTTGTATTAAATATAAAATATACTACTCAAATTTTAAAATTATTAAATTAGAGTTTGATGATATGATAGAAAAGAATGAAAATTTATAAAAAAAAATATTATATCTATAATAAAAGAATTGATAACATATGTATTAATTATATAAATAAGAAATAGACTCCACGGATTCATACATTTTTTTCGGATGGAGCCCTAATTTTAGCGGGTGTATTTAATTTATTAAAAATTACCTAAATCATATTTGGACTCTTAATTTTTAATTTTTTTAATTAAATAAAATTTTTGAATTGATCTAATTTTTCTTACACCCTTAATTCTGATCTTGAAATATTTTTTTAGGATTTCAATGCGTATGTCAAAGCTTTTGTGTGAAATTTGTGTCAAATAATTTTAAACATATTTTTTCTTATTTTTTGATATATTTTTCATTAATAGTTTAGAAAATTATGATAATAAAAACACGATTCAAATCATCAATAAAAAAATTATATTAATCATTTTTAAAATTTTACAAACTTACACATTATTATCCTTCATTATAGAGATAATAATTTTTAATATTTTATTATGCTATGAAATTATTTTTCAATATCAATAACCCTTTATACTATTGTTAAAAAAATTATCGAAAAAATAAAAAAAAATATAATATAATGTATATAATTATTTAACACGTGCTTCATAATAAAAACACTATTTTTTATTAGGAACAATTACTTCATCCGTCGCCACAATGACATATTGGTCGCCCATTATTGTCAAATTATCATAGATAATTCAGCTTTCGTTTTCTAATGTTTGTGTCATTGCCACATCATCAAATTAATTACTAATAATATTTAACTTAATTTTTTATCCTAATAAAATCAAATGAAAGTGCTATATAATCAAACTCTAAATTAATAATGTAAAAGGGAATTTGCACATGCCCGATATATTTATTAGTTGATATGATTGGCGATGTGGCATCAACACATCACCAAAATTAAATATTTTATTAAGGTGGTGACTTAAATACTAAAAAAATATAAATTGAGTGGTCTAACATTGATTATGTAAGAATCTATTGAAGTTTTAATTTTTATTATATTATTATAAAACTTTGCATGCAAAAAGAAAATTTTATTATATTATTATACAACCAAATTAAGGCAATGAATGCAAAAAGAAAAGGCCTGTGCATAATCAATAGGTGAAATGTTGATGTCGTAAGGCCAAAACAAATTGCCATTACAAATGTGTTTTACTTTTTCTTGCCATCATAAATTGCCATTATAACTTGTTTGTACCCCATCGATTTTAAAATAATATATATATATATATATAAAAGAAACTGGTCAAGCCATGTGAAATATTAATTGCCCACTTATATGCACAGAGCAAAGTGTACTACTACTAACAAGTAACAACTAAACAGTGTGGCTTCAACGTGGGATCTCGGAAGCAAAGCAACTGCAGAGCGATCATATGAATTGAAGTAGACTGAGTCTCTCATTAGTTGCTTTTGTTCAGATGTCCCGCTTCTGCAGAGTCAGCTGCATTATTTTCCATATCTCTAGTTATTCGTGATAATCTGATACCACACTAAAAATCACATTACTGTCACGTAACGCTCATATATCCTATACACTTGTCTGCTTCTCTTCTTCTTCTATTATTATTATTATTATTATTATTATTATTATTATTATTATTATTATTATTATTATTATATACTTTTCGTTTTCGATAGGAACGGGAGAGCAAAAGCTGAAGTTGCAAACACAATTTGATGCACCTGGACCAGATGAATCTTTGTAGGGATTTTCTTCACAGAGCAGAGTCTGCCTACCTGCCTGATGTAACATTTGAAGATTGGAGTGAAGGTAGAATACATACATTGAGGATGGTACTGCGCCACTGTGGGCTACTGCCATAACATTAAAAGCTGCGTTAAATGCGACAATATGATACGGAATTCCCTTTAACGTTTTTGGATATCTCGTTTGTTCTGGAATAATCACAATTAGCGAGCACTTCATCTCAGGCTGTAACCTGAAAATTGTAGCTATTGTTAAATGGAGGAAAAGAAAACAGATGGAGAATGAATGGAAAAAGAATGAGATTGAAGCTTTGACCAGAGGGAGAGGGAGAGGAAGGGAAAAAAAAAGCTTTCAGTAGAGTCCTTTGAACAAGGACACTTTTTGTGTGACTTTTTCTCTACCATGCAATGCAAGCGCATCAGAAGTAGGAAGACCAGAAGAAAGTGCGATGAGAAGTCCAACATCTCCCCTCCTACTCGAGTAAACTTTTCCTCTCCTCTGATTAGTTTATATGCTTTATACATCAATCATCTCCCCCAACAAAGGTAAAAAAGAACTCACATCCCAATCTCAAACATTTTTAGCTGACTACTCTACTCCCCAAGTCAAAAGGCCGAAAAGAAGGCACCTTTTTTTTTTTGTTTCTCCAATCCCTGTAAACAAATCACTCCGCTCTAGGCATCTGCTACTACTACTACAGACTACAGTACTGCTGTAAAGGAGGCCAATTTAGTAGCCATTACACTTGGGAATCCACGTCTTGGCCCTTAGAACCAGAGTTCTAGGAGAGATAATTACAGAGAAAAAAGCCTGATAGCTCTGTGACAAATCATGCATCTACCCAAGATCTTAATGTAATGTAACAAAAAAAACTACAGTACTACAGTAGAGAGAGAGTGAGAGAGAATTACACACTTACACAGGGAAGAGAGCAGTGTGGCACGATCATATATGTAGTATATAAGTAGCTAGGAGGGAATCCGAGAGAGAGAGAGAGAGAGAGAGAGAGAGAGAGAGAGAGGGCCTCATGTCCAAATCCCCCCCGGCCGTTATCTCCTTGGAGGCACCCTCTTCCTTCCCCTTTAGACGCGCAACGATGCGGCAGCTCTCGCCTTCCTCCCTCCTCTCTCCTCTTCTTCTTCTCCCGCATCGCTTCCCCACCCTCCTATTATTGTTGTTATTGTGTTGGTAGCTCTTGTTCTCGTGCCTCTTCATCTCTTGTGCCGTGATCCCCTCTCGCGCCATCTTCTTCTCCTACTCCCACCATCACCACCATAATCACCACCGCACCGCGTCTGCTGCTGCGTCTGCTGCAGGGGGGGCGCTTGTGGTGGCCGTTGTGTTGCGAGGTGGCATGCGCAGAGCCCCTTCTCCTTGTTTTTTCTGATGGCCTCCACCTCTTTCTTTCTCTTCCCTCCCCTCACGCCCCATGACTACTCCTCTTCCGAGCCCAACCCAAATGCTCAGCCCTCTACTAATACTAATACATCTTCTACTACTTCTACCACTACAAACGCAACTACTACTATCACCACCTCCACTACTACTACACTATTACCAACTCATCCACATCACTATCCGTCACGAGAGGAGCAAGAGCTCGCTTTCCTCCTCTACCTCCAACAGCAGCAGCAACAACAAATACAACAACACATACTGCTACTGGAGCAAGATAAGATGGTGAGGAAGAGACCTGCTTCTGAGCTCGACCTCCAACAGCAGCAGCAGCAGCAGCAACAGCATGAATCCTCCTCTTACAATCCTCGCGTCTCGCGTCGTGTCGCTGGAGCTGCCGCCGGCGTCGTCAACACCTCCGGTTCCTCTGTGAATCCTGTTGCATTCATTGGAGAGGTCGGGCAGCAGCCTTCTCTCCTGTTCGCCCCGCCTTCGTCCTTGCCCATCAATCACATCACGCAGAGCGTTCCTACTGCTTTGTTGACGGGCGGCGGCGGCGGCGGCGGTTCGCTTCTGCAGTCCCTGCCGCCTTCGCTACCTTTGCCTCCGGCTGACTGCGGCTTCTCTGGGTTGCCCATGTTCCCGTCGGAGGTCGATAGGAGCGCCGTCGGGATGTCGAATGCGGAGGCGGTTCAAGCGGTCGGGGGAGGAGGCGACGAGTCTGGTGGCGGCTCCGCGGCGGCGGCCGTGGCTTGGGTGGATGGCATCATCCGCGACTTGATCAACAGTAGCTCGCCCGAGGTGTCTATCCCTCAGATCATCCACAAGGTCCGGGAGATCGTTCAGCCCTGCGACCCCAACTTGGCCGCCCTCTTCGAGTTCCGTCTCCGGTCGCTAACATCTGAGCAGCCTTTCGCAGCCATACAGCAGTCCGTTCCGGCAGTTGGGGTACTGGAACAGTCGGATAAGCGGCGGCGGGACGCAAGGGTCTGTCCTGCACCGCAAACAGAGGTGGCGTCTGCGCCGGCGCCCAAACGAGCACACCATCCGCCGCCTCCGTCGTCGTTACCGCCCGCTGCGGCCGCTGTTAGCAGCGGTTTGGACGAACTAACTACTCGCTCCCCAAGTTCACAGCAGCCGCAGAACCAGCAAGCGCAGGCCCCACCGCATCCACAACGGAGTTCTGCTTCGGCCTCTTCCGATGAGGCTGCCGCAACAGCTGCGACCACCGCCGCCGCCGCCGCCGCGGTGGCTGCCAAGGAGAAGAAAGAAGAGATGCAGCAGCGGAAGCGCGATGAGGAGGGCCTCCATCTCTTGACTCTTCTGTTACAGTGCGCCGAGGCCGTAGCCGCGGACAACTTGGAAGAAGCTAACAAGCTGCTGCTGGAGATCTCGGAGTTGTCGACGCCCTTCGGTACCTCCGCCCAGCGCGTGGCCGCCTACTTCTCCGAGGCCATGTCCGCGCGCCTCGTGAGCTCGTGCCTCGGCCTTTACGCGCCGTTGCCGTCCCTGCCACACCGTCACCGCCTCGCTTCCGCCTTCCAGGTCTTCAACGGCATCAGCCCCTTCGTCAAGTTCTCCCACTTCACCGCCAACCAGGCCATCCAGGAGGCCTTCGAGCGCGAGGACCGCGTCCACATCATCGACCTCGACATTATGCAGGGCCTCCAGTGGCCAGGGCTCTTCCACATCCTCGCCTCGCGCCCAGGGGGACCGCCTCGCGTACGCCTCACTGGGCTAGGGTCATCCATGGAGGCGCTCGAGGCCACAGGCAAACGGCTTACTGATTTTGCGGAGACGCTCGGCCTTCCCTTCGAGTTCGTCCCGGTGGCTGACAAGGTCGGAAACCTTGATCCGGAGCGCCTCGGGGTGTCCCGGCGGGAGGCCGTCGCCGTGCACTGGCTGCACCACTCACTCTACGATGTCACCGGGTCTGACACCAACACCCTTTGGCTCCTCCAGAGGTAAGATATGAGGCCATCGACGTACACTATTACTGTTCATCTCCAACACCTGTTCTTTCGCCATTGTAAATTATTACAGAATTTAGCACATTTCAGCGGAAGAACTTGCATACAGTGACATCATGCCACAGTGTCCACTGTGAAATCTTTTGTTCTTATGTTTTATTTCATCTTCAAGCTTCTGATAACACCTTTATCGCAGTCCTCCATCCTTGTCATTATACCTGTGGTAGCCTTTTTCGCTGTTATTTCATAATATTGCTATTTTTTTAATTTTTAGACGCTTCAGTGCACGAAGCATGTCCTACTTTTCCTTATTGTTTTGGTGTAAAGAACTTTTAGAATGAGCCTCTTAGGTTTTTTACCTTGCATGCATTGGTCCTAGTTTGCCTTCTCGTTTTGGTGATGACTGCCAACTTTGCAAGGCTTCGAAGTAGAGCTTTGCAGCTTATTGCACAAAGATTTGCAAGTGCCTGTAAAGTAGCTCATCATGACTACTTCGCAGATACGTAGCCTTTCTTCTGTCTATGCTATTCCCTCGTTTGAGTTGATTTCTGATTACTTTGCCCGCTCACGATGTGTTCTTTTTCTTGTAAAGATGGATGTGTTTTCTTGTATATGGTTTAATAACTCTACTTCCTGCACGCATCCCATATTGGTGCAAGGGCTGATGTGTTGTGTTCGTTCGTTCAGGTTGGCTCCGAAGGTGGTGACGATGGTGGAGCAGGACCTGAGCCAAGCGGGGTCGTTCCTGGCCCGGTTCGTCGAGGCCATCCACTACTACTCGGCGCTCTTCGACTCGCTCGGCGCGAGCTACGGCGAGGACAGCCAGGAGCGGCACATCGTCGAGCAGCAGTTGCTGTCCCGCGAGATCCGCAATGTGCTCGCCGTCGGCGGCCCATCCCGGACCGGCGAGGTCAAGTTCAGCAACTGGCGCGACAAGCTCAGCCAGTCCGGCTTCCGAGGCGTGTCCCTGGCCGGCAACGCCGCGGCGCAGGCCACCCTCCTCCTCGGCATGTTCCCCTCCGACGGCTACACCCTGGTGGAAGAGAACGGCACCCTAAAGCTCGGCTGGAAGGACCTGTGCCTGCTCACCGCGTCCGCTTGGAGGCCAATGCACCACCTTTCCACCAACACTTCTCCCCTCGTCGGTGCTGCTAGGTAGAAAGAGAACCGATCATACTTTCTAGGAATTAATCAGCAAATACTATTCATGGAGACACTTTTTTAGAGCAGCAGTTTGCGGGCCATTGGAGAAGTAATATTTTGGTGCTTGTCATAATTATTAGAATTTCAAGTTCTAACTTTTGCAGCAGTTGGCTTTAGCTCGCGGATGTTCCAAAACCCTGTAGATTTACTTTGCATTCCCGATGTGTTCTGAATTCGTCGCTTAAAAACTGAGAAGTGGATGCAGCTAGGGATGAAAACAGTGAAGTAAATGGTTTGACAGAGCGTGTCCTGAGTTGCCTCGTTGTGCTTTGATCATTGGTGAGGTTTGGTGAGCGCCAGCGTTGCTTTCTTCTTCCTCTATTTCCTCCTAGGGCTATTTCCATTGTGAGGTCCTTTTCACCCTCTTACACGTTGTGTACCATGCTGGGCGCGTCGGATGGAGAAAGGCATGCATCAGTGTCTTGTTTTGTTCTCCACGCCCAAGGGGGGAGAGAGAGAGAGAGTGAGAGAGAAAGAAAAGGAGAAAGGAAAAAGAGGGAGGGAGGGAGGGAGGGAGGGAGGGGGAGGGAGAGAGAGGGAGGGGGAGGGAGAGAGAGGGACCAGGGTTTAAATGAGTTGGCTTTTGGATCAGCAGTACAGCTACTATTCTTCTGTTCTGTTTGACAATTAGAGCTCGGGCGGATTGCCACTACTGTGCGGTGGTGGTGGTAACAGATGAGTAGGTTTTGTTACTATTTGGAGGAAGGCCAACATGTAACAGGGATTTGCACACTCATCTTTCTCAGAGATTTCCAAACTTGGAGGGTTTGGCGTGAGATCATGCGGTAATGTTTTCGTCTGCAAATATATGCAATGAACACGACTGAATCTAATTGCCGTATGTAGGGCGAGTTCACGTGGATTCGGTTCCAAGTTGGGGAGAGAGAGAGAGAGAGAGGGAGGGATGATGTGGGAGGCAATGGAAGACAGTATCAGAACAACAGATAGGTTTGGGGACCGTGGGGCATTGAGGAGAGAGAGGCCTGAAGTGTCACGTCAGAGATTTGAAGAAATTTTACTCCAACCAGAGTGGCATATGTGTGGCCATTTCATGCACAATTGTCTTTGCTTGCGGCCTATCAATTGTCCAATTTCCTTATCTAACTGATATTCTTGAATTAACTCCCAGGAAATAAAATTATGCGACATTTTATATTTCACTCAGTTAAATATGTTATATATTGCAACTAAAAATAATCTATTTAACTTGTTTTAATATAAAACGACGAGAGAAGTGCAGTGTCCCACCTAATAGCTGTTCAATTATATATATTGTTTGAATGATATATATAATTGCTTAAGTAGTGTAGTAATATTTATTTATACGTAATACGTAATAAAAACAATTAAATATAGGCAATAAATGATATTTATATAAATCAAATGGTTATTGATATTTTAATAAATATAATATAATATTGATAGTTATGTGGTCCGAAAAGACCAGTAATAATATTTTGGAAATTTTGCAAAATATATGCATATTGTAACTTCTTTAAACTGGTTTCACTTCTGTATTGATATTGTCCCTTATTTATTGTCTAAACACTAATAGCTTTTGTATTACAAATTTAACATTCATTACAATTTCATTGCATAAAATCTGTTAAACGTTTGATTCCACAATTGCCTCAATAATTGGATGCTAGATTTTTTAAGTATAATGAAAAAAAATAAAACATAGTGCTTATATATAACACAAATTTCGATTAATTTTAACAACTCATAAATGAAAATATTTCTTTATTTTGTAAAAATTACAAATTGGTCGCATGATATTTCTTATTCATGTGACTTGACAATATTTAACGAGTCAATTGAAATCATCATAGGGTTTAAATTTGCAACAACTTTAATTTTTTTAAGTAAAGATAATTTAGGCTAAATATGCAACAATTGTGAATGTTTAATTTTCTTAGTGCATGTACCCCTTTTCTAGCTTGAAAATACCACTAAGAAAAATCATCCAAGACTACAAACTTCACCCATAATTGAGTTTTTTTTTTCAGACCGGTTAACTAACAAATGAGGTGCCCTTTAGATGTTAGTGTCTTTTGAAAATCATAATTAAATAAATGTACTAACAATTGATAGATGAAATTACTTGTATTTGTGAAAAATCTTTCACTACTATCGAATGTATTCCTGATTGAAGTTTTTTCCACAAGTACGATTTTACTTGGAATAAGTTATTATGCCTAGATGATTTTCACATATTTTCAATGTGTCCAACCCTTGCTATGATCATGTGGTTAGTCCTACAAATAGATATCTTTTTCCGTCTCATGAAGCTGTCATCATTTTCTATAATCTAACTGACATTTTAGAGAAGAATGTTACTATTATCTAAATAATTGTGCTATTGATGTTAGATGTGCTTTCCATCTTCATGTATGTCTGCTGTAGTTTGGTGTAACATTTTAAATGGACCCCCTGTGATAGCATGGTGTAATGAACCATGCTTACTTTGATCCATTGTTATATGTGCTAATAGATGCTTACAATTACCTATCATATTATAATTATTTAAAGTAGACATTAAAATAATATGATGTGAGTAGATTTAAAAATATATGTTAAAGAGAACCAAGAACTCTAGTTAGGTTTCAATTGGTGAATTTGATGTCTAAATGGTTATCTATGATTTTATATGAAGATTATTTCATGTTTTAAGTATTTAAATTTATAAAATTGAATGAAAATTTAAGAAAATTATGATAATTTGTCCCTCTACTAAAAAGTTTAGTTGATTGGACTCTATTTTGGACATATAAAATTGTAAGTCGAGAAACTCATCCAAAATTGAAAGCATCTAAACACACGTCAAAAGATCACACAATCGACAAACAACTCAAGAAGTCCACAATCACAACTTTGTCGTCACATGATTGGATATTCGATCGGACATATGAAGTTTTATCTATCCGAAACATGTAGACAACTACTATCAATCTGGATGATTGTCTACAAGTTCAAATTGCAAAATGTCATCCAAACATTTAAATGTTTTAAAAAAACACTTATTCCAAATTTTATAAATATTTTCCCAATCATTGTTTGTCTTTAACCTTTTTTCACTAATAAGATTGGAGTACTCCTTTACTCTCATTTGACGTGATTAACCGTCTACATGATCATAAGATTTGTCATTTATTATTAAAGCTCTATTCTTATCATATTGCTGGCATCAATGTCTTATTAATGTTTTATTAATTTTCACGACAATGATTCACGATGCATTGTTCATCAACATGACTATTAGATTGATCCATATGAATGTTATGTAACACTTATCCTTAATAGAGACTTATTCCATGATTTATTATTGTTGTGTTATCACATTGAGCTTCATCAATTACGAGAAAATTATCTTCCATGAATTAATCCCTATAATGTTAGTTGATGGTGTTTCTGATGATGTGGCTCCTCAAGTTGTTATTATACATGGGTTAAGGACCTAGAGTTAATATTGGAATTTGAGTTGTAATAATGCACCAACTTGACATGATATTCTATTGGTCTTGGCTTTTATTCAAGCTTTCGTACTTATGTTATAATCTATTATTGTTTCCTTTTATATTGCAATTATTCTTCCATTAACATGTCACCATCTTTTATTCGTCTTCATCATAAAAATGATCAAAACACATAATGCCTAGCATCTTAGAAAGTAGGCCATATCACGTGAAGAGAATCGAATTTGGCTATATGGTATCAAAGTCAAAGGCTAGGACTTAGCACTTTGTCCTATAATATAAGAACAATATAGATCCATGTTCATGTACCAATAGCAGTTGTCACTCCGACCGTTGCAAATGCAAGTATCACGTTTATGATTGATCTTTATTGTTTTATTAAAATATATGAAATAAATGTGTATGCAGATGCCTCATAGACATACACAAACCAGTCTGCACTAGACGTACATGACCATGGGTGGATGAGGGCATAGTCAAGGTTATGACGAGAGTTCCCAAGAACATGAAGTACACCAAGAGAAGGTTGCATCGACTCAAGGCAGGGTAGCCACCTATTATTTTCAACCGCTTCCTCCGTCGGAACACTTGGCATCGGTGGTCACCAGGGACATGATAAAACCATTCTTGAAACTACACTAATTAAAGTTCAATGGTGCACCCGAATTTTACTAGGTTGGATGTTGGATCGATAAGCTTTGTGCTCACGGAGACTAATATGTGTTGATGGGAGATAATGTAAGTAATCAAATTATCGAGCAGGAGGATATGTCATGGTCCAACTTCAATAGAGCATGCCAAGCCATTAATCACCAGCCTACCTGAGGAATAATAGGAGGCAGGAATTTGAAATCTTACAAAAAATCATGTTGATAACAACATACTACACAAAATTCATCCAACTAAAAAAATGCTATTGTATGAAAGTACTATGAAACACTCTGGTTCATCAATATATTATTTATCTTGAACTCTTGGTATGCACAAATTGAAAATGTATCTTTATAAGTGAAATAGTATCTATATATAAGCTCATCATGACCCTCGTATCTTGTTTATGTTAGATCATATAGTCTTCCCCTCTTTGGAGATGCAATGTCCTCATTGAGCAATTTGTAATAGCTCGTGGGCCTTTTCACATGGTTCATGTTTGTATGAAAAGTTGACTCTGATACCTCTTGTAACACCCCTTAGCTCATCAAAATATTATTCACTTTGAACTCTTGGCTTGTACGAATTTAAGATGCATCTTTATAGAGTTACATATAAGCTCATTTGTATTTTGACCATGTGGGACTATGCTTTTGGTGTAAACATTAGCTCCTTACATAGTAGATGAATAAGAGAGAGCTGAGCATTTCCTCAATGACCTATACTCAAGATAGAGGATGGAGATTCACACGAGAAACTGTAGGACTATTGAGGTGCGACTAATGACCCACATGGAGAGAGACAATCAAGATTGATAGTCGGAAGTTAACAACAAGGTCCTAGTAAAGCCAACTAAGCAGATCAAAGCAAGTGAATGTGTATAATTGTCAACACGTTAGACGAAACAATGTTTCACAAAGTCCTATGAAAGTAGTCGCAACAACAACACAAGATAGTCCCCATTGTATTTATTACAAATAGAGCCATGCCACAAAAGTTTGGAGCATGTGTATGTTTGAACATTTCATCATAGACTACCCGATAAAAGCCAATCTTGACTCAAAATTACAAGAGTTTATATTAACATGGAAACTAACACAAATCAAAGACACACAAAAATGTGGATATAATATTTAGAAAACACACAAAGTCAATGCCAAGATTGTCAAGATCTCAATTTACATCTTAATAGTTTACTATTTTATGATCTTATTACTTCTAAGCAGTGTCGATATTATCTTGAGCATCTTATGTATAAAATTTTAAATGATCTTAATTTTAGTCACATGATCTTACGATCTTATTTGATTCTATATAATGTCATATGATTAATATAATTATTAAAATACTAGTAAAAATATATTCATGATAATGGTAATTTTTTCATATGAAAGTTAATATATTTTTATTATTTCTATTATGTTTTGATATAATTTTTATTTTTATTCATGATATATAGAAGTGTGATTTAATGAGGTGTTTTAAGACTTGAATGCCAAAGATGTATCAAACTTATTTTTAATCTTTTAAAATATACATTTTTCTATTAATAAGTATGATCTCACAATACTTATACCATTTTCGACCTTATAATCTCTTTCCAATCTTATGCAAGATTTTAATTTTGGCAACCTCAATCACTGTCATTAATGAGCTGGTAGAAATATTATTTAATCATGATAGTCAAATTATTCAATGTACTATTATGATCAAAATTAGTGTTTGAGACAAACAAAACATAAATTGATATGTTTTAGTGGAATTAATCTAGTGATACAAAACAATGCTATGTATTCTCAGTTTTCTAACTATGGGATGATTGCTTTTATATATTTTAATTTTCAGTTATGTGGATAACAAATAGACCTTCGACAATATTCCCAACGACTAACGTCCTGGAATATTTGATCAAACGGTTGAGAGGATACTTGACACAATTACTTTTTTCTTTTAACATTATTAATTAATTTAATGAATTATATTAGTATAATAAAGTAACATTTCAGCTTTCTCTTGTAATGTAATAATAATTTATTTTAGCTATATTATTTTACAATAATCTTTAGTATCTAGTAATTCAATTATGATATATATCGCTCTTAACTAGCATTTACTTTTCTCAATCTTGAATCAGCTAGATAAATATTAATAATTTTTTAATTCCAAAATTAACACAGGAAAAAATCACATTGTAAAAAAAGTTGCATAATTTTTATCGGTTATGGTGCTTACACTTTGTCTACGTCCGAAACATGTGAATCGTTTATTTAACTTGTAAAATGCTTTTTGAGCATTCCTTATATTCGTTAATAATATGAATAATAAAGGGCATGAACCTAAATTCGAAGAAGGAATCTGAACTATCGTGATCTCTCACAAGAAAGTGTCCTCAAGAACATCAACAAATCAGCTTCACAGGCTTCTTTGGCCAAAATTATTTTGCCTCTTAGTGGTAAGAAGTCGTCGTCTACTTGATGCTTATGTCCTTTTCCATTCAGTACACAATCACATTTGACATCGATTGCATTTTTTCTATGATCCTTTATTTATTTATTTTTTTATTTTTAGAATCATGGATATCATTTTCATAAAGATAGAGGAAAGAGAAGATTATGTGCATTTTCTGGTTTGCAAAAGAAGATAAAGGAAAAAGACTTAAGTTATCAAATTCGAATAAAAAATAATTATGAGATAACTTCAATCAATGAAGATATATTTGATCACATCCAATTTTCAACTCGTCAATCCGTTAAATTTTTAGTTTAATAGTAATGCCAAAGTACACACTTTTAGTATGTGGTAAGGTAAACTGATATATTTTAACTGGCATTTTATTATATTTTTCTGCAGTTTCTTAATTAAATTGATGGGGAAAATAAATCGTTCATTACTTTATATTTTTTCACAGTAGTGTTTTATTTCTATATCTCTGCAATGTCTGCTGAACATCGGACGATGGCATGTCAGATTGGATTCAAATATTTTCTTTGGTTGTATGCGAAGCAAAAAAGAAAAAAGAAAAGAAAAAAAACACTGTTTTCATTGCCATACAAACAAAACAATTGCAGAGTAAACACTGGATATGTATCTGAACATGGCAGTCTTTCGCTTGCTTGTGGGTTCGGAATTTGGATGCCTGCTGCTTCCAAGAACCAATTGGTGCAGGATGTATACACAGAGCTTGGCAAGTTGGCATATATATCCTCGTTATGTAATGTATGTATGGACAAAGTATATAATGCTGTAAAGCATAACTCTTTTCTTATAAACCAAAATTAAATTAATGTTGCAGTAATTAACCAACTGTTAAATAACAAACGTCTGTGATTTAAATATATAAATCCATATTCCATTTATCTTATTTTTTTCGAACGACGAATCTTCTTATTCTTTTCAAATTCATGTATTATATATATTAGTTCTCTAATGTAATGAAAGAAAAAAATGTAATGAAAGCGTCATCCTCTGAAAGTACCGTCTATACTTTTCTATATTTTGATGTTTTTTTTTTGTGTGTGTGTGTGTGTGAAAAGATTCCGTGCCTTCAAACATTTTAACAACTTTAGCACATTTCTTCATTAATATGTATGCTTAATTAAGTAGTTTTGGAATAAATAGTGCTAGCTTGTCACCATTTTTTATATTGAAACAATTTTTTATCTATAATAAATAGTTGGTTAATTCAATTAATTAATATATCTTCATTTTAATTAGTCATATATAAATAAGTAAATAACCTTTTAATTTAATGATCTCACACTCTCACACACACATATATGGAGGCATGCTTAAGCCTTTTACAAATAATTAGATGATCAACTTGAAACATTCGATTTGCTATGCTTAATTGTCTTCCCATGCATGTCATGTTCTGACCCCCTTGCTTCTTCTTAAATTCTTCTTGTTGGACACCTCTCGAACACATAAAAACGAATCCCATGCATCCAAAAAGATACAGTAAGAAGGCGACTAATGGAAGTGACCTCCCTCTACTTGCTGATAGAGAGGTAGCCAGGTAGCCATGGGCAGGAGCATATACACACACAGACACAAGTGATACATCACTCCCCCCCTCTCAACTAAAACACTCACCGTGCATCTTTCACGTGGCCAATGGCTATGTTTTTGTGCCAAACGATGACACCACTCCCCCCCTTAATTAATAAGCAAAACGACACGCTACATATCGATGTTTATAGAGCCAACAAGCGAGAGTTCCATCGAGGCTCCTTCCCTTCACATGTTTCCACCGAGAAGGGAACAAGGAGCCCTCGCCAATGCATCCGACCATGCAGCACTGCTGCATATATATGTCTATAGTATAATATATTATATATTATATATTAATCGTGTGCTTTCTTATCGAGAGCACATTAAAGGGATCAATAGCACTAGAATTATGTGTTTCTTGTTGTTGTTGTGCGGGGGAAAGTACCGCTTCATATAGATAGATGTGACGCGATCGATGCCCCTTTCTTTGTAGTCATTGGATTGTTTCTTTGCGTACTGCATGTCTTCTTTTTTTTTTAATTTGTGTTACACAAAACATGCATGCATGAAATAATTGATCAACTCGAGCTCATTTCTAAAATGCTGATTCTTTTTTTTTTGTTTGAAATAGATATAAAATTGGAAGATATGTACCGAATGATTATCACATTTTTTTGTGGACATTCTTCTATGTTCATATGTACGAATTGTTACAACATTTTTTATGTTCAATCTTTAAAAAAACATCTTTTTAAAAGAAATGCCAACGATGATAAGATGGACCTGACGTGTTGGGTGTCGAACAGCACAAGGAAGTGACACAAGGCAATGAACGCTATTACACTATAAAAAAAAGTACGTTCACTCGATCATGAGGCCATGATATGGCCCAGACGACAAAATTTAGCCGGCCGGAAACGTTTTTTGTTGGATTGCCCAAGTGGAAATCTCGTGCTCCCTCGACCGGTGGCGTGGAGGAGGATATGACAAGTCGGCCGATCGAGAGACCAAAACAACCTCTCTCTCTCTCTCTCTTCCTACAACGTGCATGCATCAGCCCTCCGCCATGCACAGCACGATGACATATGACGCTGGAGGTCCGACGTGTAGGCGTAATGCATTATGATTTTCTCCAGTGAGTGCGTCGGTTGGGCGTTGCCATCTGCCGTGCTCGCAGGGATCAGTCATGGCGACGTGAGTCCGACGTCTGACTGGGAGGAGTTGCACTTGTTCTTTCTTTATATGTGCATATACAGATTTGAGTTAGGAATGCCATGTGATGGCCAAAAAAGAGAAGGAAAAAAGTTGTGCTCAGATCTGATCTGGGAATCGATACATAATATCAATATTTTGCAAGACATAGAAAAGACCATACGATTGATAGTGACACGGTCGCCTGTTTTCTTGTAGTGCAGAGTCAAGGATAATAATTAGTATGAACCTTTTAATGCTTGGAGTTCGTTATACATGACCAGATCAAAACTAACATGTTCCATTGAGATCAGATTTTATTGACGTTTATTTTCGTTACATTAATTTAATTTCTTGTCAATTGAAGCAATTTTTATCAATTTTAGTTTAGATAAATGGGAATTGTATCATTGAATAAAACGGCAACGATGTATTGAAAAGAACAAGACCTTGAACTTGGATACATGTACAAGTATATAATGGAGTACATTAAAATGACCTTGTCCTTCTAATTCATTAAGAGCTGACGTAGTATGAAATATTAAATTTTGGGTGGGATGATAGTTCACACTACAAGAAAAAAATGTATCTGTGACAAATAATTCTGTCACAACATATGTATATTTCGTTACATATGCTCTCCTGTGATGGATTTGTGACCCTATGCATCCATCATTGATTTTTGACTCACAAAATTATTGTGTGACGAAATTTTGTTGTCACAACGTTATTTGTGACGATTACGATCGTCACAATATTAAAAAATTTCTGTCACAAAAGTTTGGTGAAAGAATAATAAAATGAATATTCCGTCACAAATATGATGACTTTACGACGGATTATTGACAACTATTTTGTGACGGATATATATTGTGACGATTTTTATGACAAATTTGTGATGATTAATTGTGATCATTTTGTGACGATTATGAATGTGATAGAATTGTGACAAAGTTTATGTCGACATTTTGTGACAAAATTGTGATTATACGATATTAATTATTTTGATGAAATTATGACGAAATTTTATGCAATTAATTTTATTTCTAAACTTGCCAAAGAGTCGTATAATTCAAACATTTGTAGTTAAAATATTCAAACTATTAGATCCACTATATTATTCAAATTCAATAATGAAACTTTTAGCAAATTGTAGTCACATATCAAAAACTCCTCACACAACATATTCAATTTTTTCATTGACGAATTGTCATCACCTCTTCATACAAAAAAGTTGTAACTTGTAATCAAATATATATAACTAATTGTATGCTTTGTGATTCCACCCTCTTTTTCGGTGAGCATATTTTGTTTTGCGGCCTCCATTTTTTGTTGCCACTCATCTTTTATCCATAAATCAACTATATCATTCCAAACATCTCCTCATTCATGATGGTCCAAAACCTTTTGTTTCACTTATATGCATCTTATTATGTCTCTTCATCACATGACATCTTGCATGATATAGTGTTGGAGAGTAGATATCACCACATTTCTTAATAAAGACTTCCTTCATGAGAATATCTGACTGCTCCCACACATATCTTACCTGAAATTGTCAAATTAACATTAAAACATTATAGAAGTTTTTGCATACAAATCACATTATTGAACTTAATTATTAAATATTACCTTAAACACATTCCACATCCTTTCACAAGTTTCTTGTGGCACTTCTTTCCAACACTCATTCATAATTGTATTAATTTGGAATGAAACTACATGATACAATAAAAAAATAAATCATTAGATGAATAAATATGAAATATAAGCATAAAAACTTAAAAAAATAGCACAATGCTGAAGAAATTAACCTATCACAATTCAGTGTTATAGGCATTCGATCAGCTTGTGCACCATTTGTCACCATTTTTCTGCAAGAAAAAAGAGAAAAGAAGTTAATTATACAGTAATATATTGAGAAAACTATACACATAAAAATTAATAATTATTTTAAAAAAGTCAAGACATACAAAATGTCCATCCTCCGAATTTCAACACTAAATATTTATTTTAAAATAATAAAATGCTAGCTTACTCAACAAAAGGTTTAAGCTCGGATGTGTTAAATATATATATGAGTGCGCGCGCGCGCAACATCCATCTCGACATATGACATCATTCTTCTTGAATAACCTCCAAGTGGTCGTCCTGGATAATAAAAAATAAATAGAACTTACACATAGATTAATAATTGGAAAAGTAGGTGATGTCTTAGAAATCCATCACTCTTACTAAAGAACCAGGCAACCATCTGGAAAGTGAGGTTTTGCAGCAATAAGTGGAGCAGAGGGCTCCTATGGAGCTTCTTTGACCTCATCCTCATTGTTGTTCTCCTCTTTAGACTTCACAAGACCTGTGGCTTAAAAAATGTAGGTCTTCAGTTCCTGGAATCTTGCCTCAGAGAGGGAGACCTCGGCCAATAACCTCCATGCATAATCCTCCGATGCCTCGTCATAATCCTTCTTCCGCTTCAACACAATGTGTCCACTGATTTCCCAAACTACAGGGTTCACCTGAGTATCCAACAGGTCCTGGCTTACTTCACCAAGGGCCTATTTCTCAGCATAGCACTGAAAAAAATTCATGGAGAAAATTATCCAATTAGCATATGATCTTTACAAAAACATTTCATGGACTGTTCGTCAAAGATCTGCCTTTAAATTTTATTAACATTAGGAAACAACTTTTTTCCAATCATTTGAAAGCCAACGACTATGTAGAACAGAAATCTAGAGTCTAAGCTTGGAAAGATCATCACACACCACAAGATTGCCACAGCTCCATTAATCATTTTTAGCATTTGATGGATGATCGAGAAGATGCCCAAATCATCTTTTGAGGCTTTGAACTCTAAATACAAGAGCTTGGACGCAAGCCATGTATCTAATTTTATTCTATTATTTTTTAAGTGGCTATTTACAAGAGTTATAAATTGCAGGATCCAAGTCCTATCATCATGGAAAAAAAATAGTTAATTTTTTTCTAAAAATAGAAGCAGAATTCAAACATATCTAAATCGAACTGCAGACAACAACAACAACAAAGCCTTATCCCACTAGGTAGGGTCGGCTACATGGATCATACGACGCCATTCCGCTCTATTAGTAATCAAACCTTTTGGTATATTATTCACCAATAGATCTTGCTCTATTAGTTCGCCAAATGTCCGTCTTGACCTCCCTCTCCCTCTTTTAATCGGACTCCAGATTATTTGATCTATTCTTCTTACTGACGCATCTAATGGTCTTCTCTGAACCTAAATCGAACTGCAGACATTTAAACAAAAAAAATAGCAAGATGAACTTACCTATCAGCAGGAAGCTATCAGCATCTCATCGTTGTTCATAAGAATTTGTTATTTAAAAGGAGAAAGTAATATATAACAAATAAGCATTATTAAAAAATAAAGCATAATAACAAATGATTGTTATAATCACTCTCATTAATAGCACAATAGTATAATGTATTGCATTCCAACAAATTTGTACAATATCTGAAATACAATTTAAGAAATAATAATTCATAGATGACTTATCAATCAAGTAACAATTTACAAAAATTAAATATGAAAAAAATTCTTAAGAAGAAGAAGTGATATATGAACTTGCGGAATAACATGTAAGCTTTTAATATTATTTTTTCTAAAAAAATTTAAATTTTTATTTTTTAAATGAATATTTTTTCTTAAAAAAATTGCAGGGCTGCTCCAGACCTGCCTTAACCCTGACGCAGGGCTGCATCAGGGCCCCTGACGCAGGGGCAGGCGGTGCCCTGCGTCAGGGCAGAGCAGCCCTGCCGAGAGGGTTCTCCAGCCCTGACGCAGGGCGATGCAGCCCTGCCCTGCATCAGGGCAGGGCAGCCTTGGCGCGGCGACGTAGCGCCGGCCTTGACGCGATGCTTGTGTCAGGGCCGTAGGCGTTGCAGCCCTATGCAAAGGGTTGCTGGTCTGCAAATAATAAAAAAATTTGAGGAGATCATAAAAGCAAAAGAGAAAAGGTAAAGAAGATGAAAAATACCTCATGATAGAAAAAGTGATGATGTTTGCCCTAAGTAGAGTTTAGGGTTCTTTACTTCTTTTATAACACAATAGAAATTTGGATTAAAGAGAAAAAAATATTTGTGACAATATTGTGATAATAGATAAAATAAATAAATATATGTGATCAAAATGTGACAAATATATTATGACGTTTTTATATTCATCACTTTTGGATCACTAAATATTTTAATTAAGATGATGGTCACAAAATCATCATAAATATATGACGAATTTCTGATGAATGATCTTGTGGCAGATATTATCGTCATAAGTCTGTCACTAAAATGTTAAATTATTTTCTGTCACAAGTTCCTCACAAATTTATCATATATTGTGACAGAATTATTTCGTCATAAAAATTCATCACAGAAGCTATATTTTCTTGTAGTGTCATATATTATAAACAAAGTAAACTTTGAGGCATAACAATAATAGTATAGACTATGCCCACACATTGAACCGGAACATAAATACATATAAGAAAAAAATCACTTCTTGTATTCTCTATTTATAGTTTACCCTTTTTTTTATTAGGCTGTGGCTTTTTTATCTGTCGGGAGAATAAGGTTTATGCGTTGAATTTGTAACAAATAAATTTACTAACAAGTGTACGAGTAATAAAGTATAAAGTATAATTGTTTATTCCACAAAAAAACTATTTAAATAATCTACTAAGAGAAGAAAAAATATTGTGATATAAAAATAAAAATATGTGTGCAAAAAATAAAATAGATTTTGTTGATTTTTAGGATTATGGATGATTAAGGATGAGGATTAATGAGCATGCACAATGATGATAATTAAATTATAACAATGATAATAAGACCCAATTCTTAAAATGAATTAGGCTTATAAATGATCTATACGTTGAGTAAGTCAAACTATTTTAACTCTCGTAGAACTTAAGACCACAAACGTTCAGTTAATTTTAAGTTATAATATGTTAAGATGCATTAATTTATCCATCTTAAACTAAAAGTCAATGTTGGGTATAAATTGGTCGACCAACAAAATCTAGCACAAACTTTAGTTACTAGATCCGTGTTATGATTTCAACTTTAAATTAAAAATCAACTCACTGAGAATTATCAAATCCAAAAACTAACCAACACATACTTGGTAAGTACTCTCATCTTAGAATATAATAATCTCTGTAAAAAATATTAAGCATAATAATCATAATTAAAAAAAACAAAAATAACTATATTGATTCGAATCTAAACAATGGTTCATACAGTTTTAATGAAATAATAAACAATGATGATAATTTAATTATAACAATGATAATCAGGTTCAATTCTTAAAATGAATTAGGATTACTGAAATTAATAACCTCTACACTAAGTAAGTCAAACTATTTTAACTCTCGTAGGACTTGATACCACCAATGCTGAGTTAATCTTCAATTAAATATAACGTTAAGATGCATTAAATTGTGCATCCAAAACTAACATTCATTGTTGGGTAGAAACTTATCGCCCACACAAAATCTAGCACAAATGCTAAATTATTAGATTCGTGTTATGCTTTCAACTTCAGTTAAATCGCTGAGAATTATCAAATTCTAAAACTAATCACCTCATACATGATTTGTAGTCTCATCTTAGAATATATAAAAAGTATTATTCACAAAAATCAAAATTTAAAAAATCAAAACAACTAAATTAATTCAAATTTAAACAATGGTTCATGCACTTTTATCAAAATAATAAAAATATTGAGTAAATTTCAGTCATGGTCATCCAACTTAGGGAGCATTCCTAGTAAGGTCATCCAACTTCATTTTGTAATACTACAGTCATCGAACTTTAGAAACATTTTAGCCACGATCATCGCGACCGGTTACGTGGCGCTGATGTGGTTGCTTATGTGACACTACGTCAACATTTTCTCTCTTTTTCACGTCAGATTAAAAAAAATGAAAATTGCCACGTCAACACTTTTCTATCTACTCCATCCAAATTTAATTTTGTATCTATATGGTCATCCAACTTTTTAAAACTTTCAGACAAGGTCATTCAACTTTTTAAAATTTTCAATCGTGATCATCATTAAAAACTTAAAATAAATGATCAATAATAAATATAAAAAATATAAATTTGAAGGCACTTAGACTGACTCATTATATTTTTTGGCACGACCCATTTGGATCGAGCCATCCAAAATTTTTATGTGTATTAAATATATAATATTATAATAATTAATAATAAATAACATATTGATTATATTTCTATATTATATTATGATATTTTTATATAATACCGAGAAAAATCGTAATGGCTCATCCAGCGGAGTGCTAGGCACGACCCAACATTCAACGGGTTGTTGAGGCAAACTCGATTTTTTATATAATATTATGATAATTAATAATTTTGATTTTTAATATTATGATAATTAATAATTTGGCTCAACAATCCGCTAAATGTCAGGTCGTGCTCAGTAGCTCGCTAGATGAGCCATTACATTTTGACTCGACCCCGATGAAATATTGCACGAAAAAGTATATTATTTATAATTATAATATTTTTTATTATTTTAAATTTTAGTGCCAAAAATATAATCGGTGTTAGTTTTTTAAAAAAAAATTATTTCTTTTATGAAAATGATTAATTATCATAATATTATATATTTAATACACAATTTTTTTAATCTAACATGGAGGAAAGAGAAAATATTGACGTGCTTCCATGTAAGCATCCACGTCAGCCACGTCAATGATTTACTAGTTTACTAGGTATAACCGGTCGCGATGATCGTGGTGTTACAAAATACTGGGAATACATTCTAAGTTGGATGACCTAAAATTTACTCTAAAATTATTTATTACAAAATAATTTGAGCATAAAAAGTATGAGTAAATAGCATCCCAACAATGATTAGAAGACATAATTCATCGTTTCTGCTGATCTCTAGACCATTGCAAAGCACAAACGCTAAGTTGTTCCACAATTTTCTCTGAACAACATCGAAAAACTATAAATTCGTCTTATGGAATATAGCGTGGCTCATGGATCTCAAGCACCACATTTTCTGACTCAGAGTATGTCTATTTATAGCCTCCAAGTCTAGGTGTCTCCAGGGTTTTTATATAGTTTCAAGCTTATTGAGAGTTTTTTGTGTTAAGATAAGTAGCTTTGGATTGATTTTCTATTTAACTTGAAAACCACCTAAAACCTCTCAAATTTCGAATAATTATGTTTTCAAATAATCCTAGGTTTTATGATAATGTTTGGAATCTTCTTGCACTTGAAATTCATATGAAAATATCTTGAAATCACAAAATACTACTTGGCCCTTGGCTTTATAGTAATAACTCAATCAGAATTGAATTTGGAGTTGGTTGGTATGAAAAATCATGGTTGTAAGACCCATGTAATGGCTAGTTAATCAGACGCTTTCTTCTCAATTTTCGCAATTTATGGATGTAACGACTGTTATAGAATTGTCATGACCTGTTACGTTGTGTATTCCCTTTTCACCATCACTATGATATCCATGATGAGTTCATAACATAGCGTGAAGAGTCTTAGTAATGGACGTGTTATGTATGTAATGACCTGTAACTTTGTGTTCTTCTTTGTAACACTCCATTAAATATGTGGAATGAGACGTGACATGTAGTATAGCAGCTGTAACACTAAACATTAAAGACTAAAACACAAACCCTAAACACTAGGGTACTGACTCATTACAATTTGTATAAAGGTGAAAGTTGCTCGTAACGGTCGTGAGAAACGAATAACGACCCGTAGAATTGTAATGCATGGTAATGGTCTTAATATGAAAAAAAATGAAAGTGCATAAAATTGTAATGTTTAATGTAATGGTCTTAATTGTAATGTTTAATGGTTATGAAAGTGCCATGTAACTGTCGTAATATGAAAAAAAATGTGATAGATTGGCTAGGACATAATGGCTATAACGAATGACATAAAATTGCAGCTTTTCAGAGCCATAATAATTGTTTTTTCATGAGCCATTCAATTCTGTCAACACGTTACTCGATTTCCAGCCTTGGCACCTCTTACTACTTTTCAATTTCTAGCTCCATTTTGACACCAATTTGAATGCCATTTTTTACAGTGGCTTGGTAGCTCTTTTTCCTTACTTATTAAACAATAAAACACAAAACTTAAAAAATACATATTTTCATTTTTATAAAACTAAATAAAATAAGATCATAAATTGATGCATGCTGAGAAAAAATGAATGACAATAAGATTAATTAAATGTAAGGCTAATAATATATTAAATTTTGCATGCATCAAAGGAGGAAATAAGAAACTAGATAATATGATGCCAAGCAAAATATGAGGAAAAAAATTCAACTTTATTGTCAATATATATTAAAAATAGGACAAATGCTACAAAACATGAATTCATAACCCACCCCATAATTATAGACAGCCTAGGCTCCCATATAACATAGAACATTAAAGTCCTAACAATATAAGAAAAGAAACTCCAAAACTAATTAATACAATAGAATTCTACATTAAATAAGAGGAGAAAGTACAATCTTAAGACAAATATAAGACTTTGGTCAAAGTCTATAAATGAAAGATAAAACAACATCTAAGATAAAATTATTGTAAACATTCAACCACCATGAAACTAAAGATGATTTCAGAATTCTCATTTAATGTGTTGCCTCATTCTTGACATTTAATGAAGAATAGATGTCAATCTTCTTCTCACACATTCATTCATCTCGAACAACATTTTTAATTGGCGACTTTAATCTAGTTCTTAAAAATTTGATGATTTTTCAATTTTGAATATTTCCTTCACACAACTCGAATATTATCTTCACACAATGAGTACTCTATCAATGTTCCACCTAGTACAAAACACTGAGGCAATAATCAAAGTCACCACAATCGCTCCTTGCTAGAAGCTTCACTTGGATCTCTCAATAGCAAGAAAACATGAATTCTCTTGAATCTGTGAAGTGTTTGAAACCTTAGAATTGATAACAAGTTGATGATTTAGGACATCGTAATTAGGTATCCTTTATATTAGATGAATATTCAACAAGACCACACTTCTTGGCTTGAGCATCAAATGACCCTTCATCTTCATAAGCATAAGCTGGACAAAAAAGATCAAACAAACATAATTTGCAAGTGAATATAATTATAAATCCATAGGAGCCGTTCACTTGATTCACAATAGATTATCAAATATCAAATTCTAGAGAAAGCTTCTAAAAAAAGTATAGAACGAGTTTTCTGAACTAAAATTTTGTTCATCATCCATACAACCCTTGCACAATACCATCAAATATATTATCGTCTTACTCTTTGTCATGGAACTTAAGATTCACTAATTGACAATGTCTTCGTACACGTATTAATTTTTTTTATCAAAGCCTTCAAGAACTAGTTAAAATTTGAAAAAATCATTAACAAAGGTAAACAAATCTTCTTTGTTAGGAATTTGATAAGAGCTCCAAAACTCAATATAAACACATTACTACTGTTGGGCCTTTGGAGATAATCGAGCCCATTAGAAAATAGTGTTATTTAAATTAATTAAACTTAATTAACTAATGATGTTTTCTCCTCCTCTCTTGAATTGTGCGGCAGCCAGCCACCTAAAGACAAAAGGTGATTTTTTGTTCTTCCTTTTGGTCAAGCCGCCGAGAGCTCTTGAAAAGAAAAGAAAAGGTTTTTTTCTTCTTGTGTTTAGAGTTGATTGAAAAAGAAAAGAAATTTTTCTTTTGCCAACGGATAAAGAAAAGAAGAGTTAGAGAAAAGAAGAGGGCTGAAAAAGAAGGCAGAAGATTTCTTCTTGAGGAGCAAAGAATTAAGAATAGAGTCAAATTGGGAGGATCTCTGAGGTTTTGTTGATACTACAATAATAAAGAATTGTAGTAATCGAGTGATATTATTCTTACTGTTATTTCAGTATTTTTTAAAGAAGAATTATTTATCTCAATGAATTATTATTATTCGGGTTTGGACAAAATCTGAAAGACGTTGTACTCTATTCTTGAATTAGTAATATTGGTCTGTGATTGCCCTATGGTTTTTTTTCCTTCTCATTGGAAAGTTTTTTCACAAAAATTTTGTGTCTCTTTTGCCTATTATTATTTTTTTATGCATCGTGCTTGGCTTATATTATTTAATTCACACATAAGAAGAGGGATTAAATTCTCAACAAGTGGTATCATAGCGAGGTTAATTGGGATTTTTTTGTGTGAATTAAATGGAGGATAACTATTTTAACGGGATGATCAAACTGACATCAAATAATTATTCAGTTTAGAAAACCAAGATGAAGGACTTTCTTTACTGCAAGGACTTGTTTGATCCCGTTGAATTAGGAGATAAAAAGTCGGAAAATTGATGAAAGTTAAAAAAAGATGCACAAAAAGGCTGTTGGGATGATTAGGCAATTTATTGATATCAGTATTTTTCATCATGTTGCTCAAGAGACATATGCACAAGTTTTGTGAAAGAAGTTACAAGATTTATATGAAAGGAATACTGCTCGGAATAAAGCTTTCATGACTAGGAAACCGGTGAATTTAAAGTTTAAAGATGGAAATTCTATTGCTGAACACTTGAGTGAATTTCAAGAAATAGTAAATCAATTTGGAGCAATGAAAATAATTATGATGATGAGATACAAGGATTAATGCTCCTGAGTTTCTTGCCAGATTCATGAAAAACTTTGGTGATAACACTTAGTAATTATGCTTCTAATGATGTGGTATCACTCACCATGGTCAAAGATTGTTTGTTCAATAAAGAAACAAGGAGGAAGAGCATGGGAATAGATACTACACATGTTCTTATCACGGAGAATAGAGGTAAAAATAGAAGCAGAGGATCAAAAGGTCGTGGCAACAATAGGTCACAGTCAAGAGGAAAATTTACATGTTATCACTGTGGCAAAGAGGGACATATCAAGAGAAATTGTAGAGACCGAAAAATGCAACAGAATAAGAAGAATCAGAAAGACTCATATGATCAGAGTACTGCTACAGTGACATCAGATGAGGATCTATATTATCTTTCAGAAGGGAATGAAGAATGCAATGTCACAGACTCTTCAGTTGAGTGGATCATCGATTCAAGGGCTTCGCATCATGCAACTCCATTAAAAGAATGCTTCAGTGTGTACAGGTCTGATGATTTTGGCACAATGAAGATGAGCAATAAGACAGAGTCTAAAATTATAGGAATTAGAGATGTATGTATTCGAACAGATGTTGGTTGTGAGTTGATTCTGAAGGATGTTAGACACATACCAAATTTACGTCTCAATCTAATTTCTCCTCGGCTTTTGGATCAGGAAGGCTACTATAGTCACATGTGTGATAGAAGTGGAAATTGATCAGAGGATCCATAGTTGTTGCTAAAGGAAAGCTATCAGGAGTCTTCTACAAAACTCAAATGAATTTGATTGGACAATCGATTAATGCAATAGAGGAAGAAGCTTCATCAGATTTATGGCACAAAAGATTAGGACACATGAGGGAGAAAGGAATGCAAGTTCTAGCGAGGAATTCTCACATCACTGTTACCAAAGATAAATTTCTGAATACTTGTGATGACTATCTATTTGGTAAACAATGCAGGGTGTCATTTGTGTCCAATTCTAATAAGAAAAAAATAAGTTGGATTTGGTGCATTCTGATGTGTGTGATCTCATTGAGGTATATTCTTAGGTGGCAATAGATATTTTGTTACTTTTATTGATGATGCTCCATGAAAATTATGAATTTATTTTATGAAGACAAAAGATCAAGTATTTCAGATTTTTCAAAAGTTTCATGCCATGGAGGAAAAGGAGACAGGAAATCATCTGAAGTGTCTTCGCACAGACAATAGTGGTGAATATATGTCTCAGAAATTCAAAGAATATTACGCAAAGCATGGCATCAGACATGAAAAGTCAGTACCTAAGACTCCACAGCATAATGGTATAATGAAAAGTATATTACGCAAAGCATGGCATAATGAAAAGTCAGTACCTAAGAATATTACGCAAAGCATAGCATAATGAAAAGTCAGTACCTAAGACTTGAGGGCTCTGGGAGGCTGTTGCCTCTACTGCTGAGCTGAGCGCCTGCTGAAGGGGTCTTGGGTTCTATTGCTGCTGTTGTGATTGCTGTTGCTATGGTGGAGGAGCTTATTTTGGGGGACGGTATGACTGTTATTGTGGATGATTGTACTACTGAGGCACTAGGTATGGGCGGGACCGGTTGTCCCGTCGTTCCTGCTAACGGTTGTTCCCTCTAAATTATTGTTATGGCTGGGAACTCTGCCCTATATTTTGTTAGACCCTCTTGTTCTTCTGAAGATCCTGGTAATTCTTTTCGGTCAGTGTAGCCAAACTGATCGCCTTATCCAGGGTTTTGCAATTCCCTGATCTTGTCTGGAACCTTCAGGTGGGGTTCATCCCATCAACAAAGCGCTTCGTTACATCTTGTTCATCCATAATCAGCTTAGAGTATTTCCTCAGTCGAACAAACTTGGTCATATATTGGGACATTGTCATGGTCCCTTGTTTCAAGTTCAGAAATTTTTTCTGCTTCAAATCCCTTTGGAACTTAGGGAAGAAGCGCGCCTCGAACGCCTTGCGGAAGTCCACCCAGGCAATGACACTGACTTCCGGAAAATTGGTGACCTTCTTTGCCTTCCACCATTCTTTCGCGTCCTTCTGGAGAGTGTCTCCAGCGAATAGCACCTTCTTATTTTCAGGAACGTTTAGGATGTCGAACTTATCCTCTATAGTTTCCATCCACTGTTCGGCTACTTTTATACCCCCTTCTCCATTGAACATCAGAGGTTTCGACCTCCAGAACTCTTGTATCTTGTAGGGAAGAGGAACTTGTCGTCCTTGCTGCACTGGTGGTTCAGGTGGAGGAGGAGAAGGTGGAAGTGGAGGAGGAGAAGATGGAGATGGGGGAACGAAAGGGGTCTCCCCGTCGTTAGGTATCTCATTTCACTGGTGGACGTTTGTAGTCTTCAGATTGACCCCGGGAGCATTACACTGCCTACTACACTATTGATCATGACCATTCAATAAAATGGCATACGTGTCATCAATATAATAAGTAATATAATCAAAGACTTTAATACGGAAGTTCAAACATTGGGATGTCAAGAGACATTGATAATTAATGTAGTCTATAACAAAGCGAAAAAAAATCACAACTTAACAAGTTCATCAGAAAGAAAGGTTCGATATGCGGAAGAACATGATGTCTATCATTAGAAGAGAACATGCTGAAACGTAAATGCATTTTTCAAGGGCTTGTAACAATAGTTTGTGTCATGTGCAACGTTCTCCAAGCTCTATGCCCTCCATCACCTCATCGATTAGGGTTTTCACTTGCAAAATCCCAATGCAGGAAAATCGAAACAAATGCTTTGACTTCTATACATTGACTATAATGAGTCAATACATCATGCTTTAACAATATCAATATTTGTACTCTGTTCTTTACTATGACCATACTTTGTCTTTACTCTATATTATTTTTACCATACCGTGTTCCATACTTTACTGTACCATATTCTATTCTGTACAATACTTTACTTTGCATTTGCATTGCTGTGAGTTGCATTATGTCTTTTACATTACTATGATATCCTTAAAGTTAGTTGTCCTATACGAGCTTGACTTTATTAGATTGAGATGTTAGATGTGTCTCTATGAATCTGTAAAGCCAATAAGCCCATAAAGGGGGAGGAGTGTGATAATGCATTACCTAATTCGAAATGTAGGTGGGAGAAGACCTACACCTCAAGAACAGTGGTCATTTAAGAACATGTAGGTTCACTGTCTCCTCAATTAACTACCTGTCCCTCTAGCTGAGTACTATGAAATCTTTAGGGAAGGAGTGTGACGATTGCATCATCCTTCTTTGAGATATAGGTGGGAGAGAATTTGAAATCTCAGGAATAGTGGTCATTAAAGACCAGTAGGTTCGTTGTCTCCTCAGCTAACTACATGCCCCTCTCTATACCATACTGTAATCTTTGTTCCATACAATGGGGTAGCACATAACAAATCCATGTCTTTATCTTTGTTTATCATGTAGTCTATGAATCAGGACCAAAAAGGGCATTAATGTATGTACAATAGAACTCAGCGAGCATAGGTGAATTGGTTAGAGACTCCTATTAGAATTTATAGGTCGAACTCAAGTCGGATCAAAATCCGACTCGAACTATGTCAATATCAGGATTAGTTCAATATCTCTCTATGGTTTGAGTGGGTCGAACCGATTGGTTTGGACCGATGGGTTTGACTGAACTGGATAGTCTGAACCGATTGGTTTGACTTGGACCGGTCAACCGCTAACTGGACCGGTCGACCGTTCCTTAACACCGGTCGATCGATTCTGTTGAATCGGTCGACCCTTGTTCTTTGTTGTTGGATCAGTCGATCGCACGCATAGGGTCGGTCGACCGATTGCTCTATGATCGATTGACCGTATTGATGATCGGTCGACCGTATTGATGATCGATCGATCGGTCGTAAGATTGTCTGGAAGATCAGTCGACCGATCGTGAGGTCAGACCTATCCATTAAGAGATTGATCGGTTGACCGCTCTAATGAGATCGATCGACCGATCGAAGGAACTCTTGTGAGTTCCCCGCATGAATCGGTCGACCGGTCCCTGCGATAAAATAGGACCGCTGGACTTCGTCCTCAATTCCGGTGATCTTCCGGCCATCAAATCATCACGACATGAATACAAAAAATGTAGATAACAATCTCAAGATCATGATGAACTATTCCTATGCATTAAACAATCAGTATTTCTTCGTCTAGGGATTTAAAATGCTAAGGTACCTTTCTTCGTTCGAAATGAGTTTGCCGGATTACTGTCGACGTGTGCGCCTCGTCCTTGCGCACGTCAAGGGAGGGTCGCCGTGCATCGAAGGTCATCGGTCATTGCAGTTTGGTCGCCTCTGCTTCCGCCGGAGTCACGGAAGAAAAAGAAGAAGAAGAAAACGGAGGGGAGAGCGGCGGCCGACAGGAGGGAATCCAAGGTGGGGGAGGGCGCCCTCCTCTCGCCCCTTTTATAGTCCCGGCCGACCCTTGGTCGGCCGGATCTGGAAATGGCCGCGATCAGGGGCGAGACTCTCGCCCCTGGTCGGTCGTTTATTGCCATTGGACTCTTTTTTTTAATCCGTTTTGAATTCTTGCCTTAATTGCTAATTAATTTGATTTTGAATTGATTTCATAGTTTAAAATCGCAGGCGTTACAAACAAGGTGTGAGAAAATAACATTTTTGTTATCTGGATAAAAGATTCGAAATAATCAATTGAATTTTACAAAACATGAATAGATAGTCTCATATTTTAGAAGCCACACAAACTATAACACTAAAATCGTAAAAAATAAAAAAGAAGGAGAAGCAACTTCTAAGCTTGTTAAAATCAAAGTGTTAAACAAAATCATACAAATAGGAAAAATAGAATTGTGGTCATACCATGGAAATAAAATATTCTAAAATAGAAATTTAGTCTAATTAAAGTTATTATAACCATTTCACTGTTACCTCAATAACATTGGTCATATATAGGACCATTTTGTGAGATAACGTGTTATGATCTACTAAAGTTGGGTCAAATGTCGAACACCTCTCCTTCTAAAAAAGATCATCAAGAAAATTAGAGAGCACCATTTTTATTTATGAAACGACAATACAATATTCTTTCTATCACTGGTGAGAATAGAAATATTACATTCTTTTTAGTCGTATTTCACCTTTTTAAATTACAAGTTGTTATATGATTCATTTTAATGATAATCAACAATTTATTTGTAATTAAATTTTTAATTAATGTATACTATGTGATGATGTAAATAAATATTTTACTATATTAAATTGTTTATTAATGAATTAATGATACCATATTTATGGTGTTAATCAATTATTTAAATATATTAGTAAAATGAAATTGTAATGCCTCGAAATTTCACTCTCTTGTCACGTGACATTTGAGCTTATTTGGGCAGGCATTATCTACAATCCATCTCTATCCATTAGGCTTTCACAGAATCCATAAAAAATAATAAAATAAACTAACAATTAACCCATCATATAAGAGTACGGAAACTAACATATCTATTGTTCTCAAGTGATCCTCCTGTCCATTCTATTACATCAGAGTGACAACTAAAAGAAAATAAATAACATAAGCTAAACATCTATCTCATGTGCAATTACATCACCACGAACATTTTTAACTGCACACGCTTCCATCCATGTCGATTCAGTTATATATGGAATTCAAACACAGAGAAATAAAATTTTAATGAGTACAAAATACTCGGTACATAAAATAATATAAATGATAAGAAGACTTGATACAAATAGACAAACTTTCAGCATGAGAAAAACCATGCTATCAATTTGGTTCAGATCCTTCTATTCCTTTCGGTACTTTTTCCTTTTGGTTCGGTTCTTTTTATTCTAGTTATTTCTTCTTTTCGCTTTGGTTCGATTCCATTTGATGCTTTTGTGTTTAATTTTTTCTGTTCTTTCTTTACATCTTTTACTTTAAACAATTCCTAAGACATTAATATGTGTTGTCCTAATGCGAGCTTGACTTGTTTTATTATGAGCACCCATGGCACTTCATGCATGGTCGATGTGGATCAAACTATGACCAAAAGTAGGGCAATGGCGAACCCAATAAAAAGGTGTATTTACCCATGATAACGATTAGAATGGTTTTACCCAACTTTATTTTTTCTATATGATACAGTTCGGTGACAATCGGTGCCAAAAAGCCCCATTTTATATCTTTTACTATTGACCTGATTAATATTCTTATTGTTCTCTATAACCATTATTATGCAATGGTAGAATAGTTTACTATTCTCTGTTATCATTGCACATCATAACAATTAAAAATAAAATAACTACTTTCCTATTTCATGAATCCGGGTTGGGTGCATCAAACTCGGGTCGGGTCGTGGCTGACTCGGTCTGCGTTCACCGAGACTCGGGCTGAGCTCTCGGTGTCATTCTTCTCTTTTTCCTAGTAGAGACCGGGCCGGGTCTGAGGTTGCTCGGGTCGGGTTCACTGATGTCATCATACATGCTGATAACATCGGACTATCTGGGCCGGGTATAAACCCAACTCGGGTTTGATCGTCGAAAGAATGAATTTGAACGCTAAAAATGATCGTGGTAGAGCCCGAGTCGAGTTGCCTTAAATCCGGGTCGGATCCCCTCCGAATCCGGGTCGGGTTTAGAACGAAGTTGCGCCATGTTTTGACTTTATAGATGAACCCGAGTTCATCATTACACAAGCCGGGTTCCGACTGTTGGAACTCTGGTGATACTTTTCTGAGACTTTGGCCTATCATAACTTTCGGTACAGTACTATGTTTGACATAAAAAAATTATATGAAACTATTTTTGGAACATAGGAAAACACATACAAATCATAACTCATCCATCATCTTAATTATTTCATTAATAAATCATATCCAAAAGTGAATTTGAAATCTTATGTACCTACATAGTTTCAGACTACCTGTAACGCGAGACTTTGGATGCATTTTCCCACGAGATCCGACGATGACTAACTATGAGTCCGACGTTTTTGGACAGAGAGTAGATCCAAGATTTGATGGCTGGTCGGAACTCTCGCTTACGCACACCGAGAAAGAAGAAAACGTAACCCAGAAGTGGAGGAAAAACTCAAGTGGAGAAGTGGGGAAAGATGGTTTGGAAGAGAGCCTTAGGGGTCCTATATATAGGGTGGAGTCTCCCAAGTGCGAATCTAAACAGAACTCCTACCTATAATTTATCTTTTATTTTCCACAAATTTTTGGATTTAAATAAATAATTAATATAACTATTTCTTGATTTTTGGATTTAAAATAATAATTAATATTATTTTATTTCCTGAATAATTTTTATCCTTAAAACTCCTAATTTCGACTTCATTAGAGGTTCTAATTCAATCCTTCAACAAACTCTTATCTTAACTATCATTAGGAATCTTTTATATCCTAAACTTCTACTGAGATTCAAATTAAATCTCTAATCTCATTATAACTTCAATTTCTAATCTAATTAGAAATTCTCTTTTCCTACCTCTTATCTAATAACCCTTCTATTCACATTAAAACTTTTCTTATCTTTTCCTCTTCTTTTATCCTCCCTCTAGCTAACCTTTATTTATTTTCCACTTTATCTTTCTTTAACAAAATCCTAAATTTTGGTTTTATTAATTACAAAAATTAATTTTTAATTTGAAAAAAGGTCGAGATGTTACAAAAATAAATAAAAAAATATTGGATAGAGAAAAATATATATATGCAAATAAACTAAGATTGTTTTAACATTGTTCTTTTCCAAATCTTAAAGCTAAGATTGTTTTAACATTGTTCTTTTCCAAATCTTATATTTTGAAGTTTCGTTTGAGTCAATCCAAATACAACATGCAATTGCAATATGTATCTAACTTTTAAGGGTTATTTCCTCTAACCACCTCTAAACTATCACGATTTTTCAGATCTAACCCCAAACTACGAACTTCATTTTTTGGGTCCTTAAACTATCACGATTTTTTTTTCAATTTGATCCTTTCATCCAATTTCGTCAATTTCTCGATTATCTTTGATTTGTTCACATTTATGAAAAGTCCATTGTACCCTATTCCAAGTGTTAGTATGTTTTCTTAAAATAATATATAATTAAAAATAATTAAAAAAAAGATGATGACTTGGGGGGCGTCCCCCCTGTCGCCGGAGCGAAACGAGGGGGTGGGGGCTCTGCGAGCTCGGTGAGGAATATCGGTTCGCAGCTCGACCGCACCGGGCTCATCGGCCTCTTGATGTCGAGCTACTCGTACCTTGTTGAGACGCTCTACGACAGGGGGGCTCTGCGAGCTCAGTGAGGAATATCGGTTCGCAGCTCGACTGCACCGGGCTCAACGACCTCTTGATGTCGAGCTACTCGTACCTCGTTGAGACGCTCTACGACGTCGACTGTGTCGAGAGGATCGACGGGCACTTCTTGGCCAGCCTCGAGGAGGAGCAGAAAGGCGTGATGGCGAGGGAGAAAGGGGGGCCCCCCTGAGCGAGCTTGCTGGCGATTTAGGGGAGCGCTGGCCACCATTTCCTTCCGTGGATCACGCCGAACCGCCACCACGTCTCCGCCACACCGCTTCCTTCGGAGGACGAGCAGCAAGAGCTACTGGAGATGCTCATTACTAACCTCCCCCAGGAGAAGAGCTCCGCTTGCTCGCCACCCGCTTGCTCTCCGGCCTCCTTCGGACTGTCAACATCTTGCAGGCGTTGGAGGACTCGAGGACGGTGCTGGAGAGGAAGATCGGTCCGCAGCTCGACCACACTGTGCACGACGGCCTCCTGATGTCGAGCTAGTCATACCTCATCGAGACGCTCTACGATGTCGACTGCGTCGAGAGGATCGTTGGGCACTTCTTGGCCAGCCTCGAGGAGGAGTAGAAAGGCGCGACAGCGAGGGAGAAAGGGGGGCCAGCGCCCCCCTGAGCGAGCTCGTCGGCCGCGCGCGAGGGAGAAAGGGGGGCCAGCGCCCCCCTGAGCGAGCTCGTCGGCCGCGCGCGAGGGCGAAAAGGGGGGCCGGCGCTGGGCCAGCGAGCTCGTTTGGGGGGCGCCGACCCCTCCCCCTTTCACTTTGAAGACACAGTGGCGACGGCTCACCATTATCTTTTACTTTTTTTAGTTATTTTTTATTATATATTTTTTTAAGCAAAAACAAACTAACACTTATAGCAGGGGTATAATGGATTTTTCACAAATGCAAAAAATAAAAAATAACCGAGAAGTTGACGAAATTGGACGGATGGATCAAATTGGAAAAAACATGATAGTTTAAGGACCCAAAAAATGAAGTTCGTGGTTTGGGTTCAAATATGAAAAGTTAGGAAATAACCCAACTTTTAATACAAAAAAGTATCGTATTCTATCTCCGGACGGTTCCTATTTTCATTCCAATGAAATGGCCCCGATGTTAGAAATCAAAATTTATTCATCATAAGTAATGGGGATCAAAATTTATTTGGAAATATTTGAAACTTTTTTTTAAGATTATGTTGTCCTATTTTATTTATTTCTTTTTGCCATCTAAAGCATCGGGGTAAATTATACGATCAGTCCCCCAACTTTGAGTCGATTTCAAATCGGTCTCTCAACTTTAATTTATAACTAGAATGTTCCTCATTTTTTATTTTCTTGCATGATTAGTCCCCATGACTGGTGATAGTAAGTTTCTCGATTGCGTACGTGTCCGCCACATGAGTCGTTTCTTTTTCATCCACGTCATTTAATGCTATTAAACTGGGTAAATTACATGGATCGTTCTCCAACTTTGAGTCGATTTCTAAATGAATTTGTAATTAGAACGTCTCCCAAGTTTAATTTTATTGCATGATTCATCCACTTGACTAGTAATAGGCAGTCTCTTGGTTACCTTGCTGACATGGCTTAATAAAATATAATAAAAAAATTAACTTATTGACATGACACAATGAAAAATAATATAATAATAAAAATATTATAATAAAAAATAAAAAATAAATAAATGACAAGGGGCTCCGGCAAGCTCGGGGGGTCAACGGCGCCCCCCTCTGCCAACTCGTTGGGGCGCGGACCCCCTTTTGCTCCTCTCCGTGTGCGAAGATGAAAAGGGGGGGCCAGCGCCCCCATCTATCGACTCGTCGACGTTCGAGCTGGTAGAGGTAGGCATCAGCCCCCCTTTTCTTTCTCGCGCACGGCGAGGAGCAAAAGGGGGGCCGGTGCCCTTTGTCATTTTTTATTTATATTATTTTTTATTATCATATTATTTTTTTATTGTTCCATGCCAGTAAGTTAAATTTTTTATTATATTTTATTACGCCACGTTGGGTGACCATCTATTACTAGTCAAGTGAAATCAAAGTTGGTAGACATTCTAGTTACAAATTGAAGTTAGAGGACCGTTTATAAATCGACTCAAAGTTGGGGGATAATCCGTGTAATTTATCCAGTTTAGTAGCGTTAAATGACGTGGATGACTTGAATGACGTGGATAAAAAAAGAAATGACTCATGTGGTGGCCACGTACGCAAGGCAACCGGAAAACCCACTATCACCAATTAAAGAGACTAATCGTGCAAGAAAATAAAAAATAAGGGACGTTCTAGTTATAAATTAAAATTAAGAGACCGATTTGAAATTGACTCAAAATTGGAGGACTAATCGTATAATTTACGATAAACATTATCATCATTGTTACTGGGACAGGGGCGTCTCAGCCAAGTCGAAACCCTCACCACAAAAACAATATCCTAATGAAAATTTAATGAAATTTGAAATGAGGGTGTCTATCGGGTCGGATCAACCCCGGTGAACTTGGCCTATCGGGTCGGTGGTAAAACTGATCCGACTCAAACTCAACCTGACTATAGGTTGAGTACGGGTTGATTTTTTCAACATGAGTCGATCCGACTCGATCAGACAACCCAATTTTTTATTTTTTTTTCTTTTTTATTAAAATTTTAACTTATATTTAATTTAAAATTTTTAAATATTGAAATAAAATATTTTTACTGCAATAATATAATTGAAATAGTTTAAAAAAATATTTTATGCTTTAAATAATTATTAAATAATATTCCTATATTAAATAAATATAAAATAATAAAACTTTTTAAAAATAATTATTCGACCTCGATCGGATTAGATCTAATTTAACCTCTAAAAAGACCTTGGTCCAACTCGATTTGATCGGTCCTTGGCACCCCTAGAATTATTTTATGAATATATATAAATGGAACTGTTGATCTATACCTATTCAATTTTATGAATTTAATGGAAGACTATAGCATATATATAGCTAGGGGGCTCGAGTGTAAGAAAAATTCAATCAACAGAATGAACCCTTCATTAAAAATAAATGAATAATAAAAAGAGAGAAGTTGAAATATAGTTTAGACCGATTTGTTAACATTTGTTCCAATTAGGCACCACCCAAAAAAAATGTAAAGGCCTATCGAACATTCATTTTATTTATACAATTTATTTATAAGCTATTTTTTATTATTGATATAATATTTTAATTCAGTATTCTCGCATAAAAATCTTATTTAATAAATTTAAAATTTTGTATACTGTATTTTACATCTAGTTGTGAATTGATTATATTCACATTAATTTTAATTTACTATCTATTTTTTAAATATTATTATATTAAAGAAAATCTCAAAAATTAGTTAAAAACGATCCCTTAGAAGATGATTTTCCATTTAAAAGTAGTTTTAGTGTTTTTTTAATTTAAAATTTTGCCCCAAAAATGGCAGGTGATTATTTAATCTTAATATAATATTTTCAGTATGGGATTACGCTAGGATTAGATTTTAAGTATTATGTTTTGATAAGAGAGAAAATAAGGTCATGCAATGTTTCACATATTCAAAAGAAAATTATACACTTTTTTTTATAATCAATCCCTAATTTCTATGAAGTGCCGGCTCAATCTTTGTTGCGATAATGATTATGTGCATGATCCATAAATTAAATGATGATTAGTTCAAATAATTCGATAACATCGTCTAAAAGATGTATTTTGAACCTTTTGCTCGTTCAAAAATGTTTTACATATGGATCATTTTAAGTTGTGCATCTCAGTATGACAAATAAAGTTCCTAGCAACAAGGCTTTTCTTTGCATCATTGCATGCAAGTTAATAAAAAAGAAAGTTGCATGCACATCGCTTCATTTTGGTACAACGTAAGGTATAAAATTTCCATCCCAGGAAAAAAAGGATAAGCAATAGTAAAATTTTAATTTGTGTTCACAAGTGCATATGACAAGTAGTGGCAGCTTTAGACATATGACAAGTGCATATCGGTGAAAGGTTCCCCACGAAGTACGTTTTGCCCTCTCTCTCTCCCCTATCACAAGCGTAAGTTTTTCCATCTCCGTCTCGTCACTGCTTTCAACTCCCCTCTCTCTCTCTCCACCTCCCCTCTCTCACAAAGGTAAGTTTTGCCATCTCTTTCTCTCTCTCTGTTTTCAACCATCGTCGATCTTTTTGTCTCTTACGGCATCCTGGTGGCCCGCTGACTAAGACCAAACTCAGCTCCATTACCTTATATATATATATAAATATATATATTTAACAACCGCGGCTCGTCATGGGTGCACAAAAAGTCGTCTGTCTTTTTGCTGCCATGAAGGCAGCACTCCATGTGAAGCCCCTTCCCTCCCTCCCTCCTACCATCATTCTTATTAAGAATAGCAAATAGCAATTATCATTGATTGCACCAATGAGATGGAATCATAAACAAGTCATCATCACTTTGAGCATGTGTCAAATTGCATCTTTGTAATGCAAAACATATCCATCCGACGGTTTAATTCGTCATACCCAATCATACATACATACATATATATATAATACGAGACGAATATTAAATTAACTAATATATCTCAATGTAATTTAATCTATCGATTTATCAATTCATAATTAGTGCACATAATTGTTAATAAAAATAATTATACCATTACTTAGAAAATTAAGAAAAAATGAGGATGAAAATAAATATTATTTTTTAATGACACCCAAAATAATGCTGCTTATCTATTAATGTGGCTCTCTAAGAGTTCGAGTACGTAATACCAAGGATATCCGGAGATAGAGTCCCCATCCAAGAAATGTTCAAAAAAATAATTCTACTCCTATTTGCTATGTGGTCAGCTATAATCACTAAAAAAATGAGTTTTTAATGACCAAGCTGTTGAATTCTATATTTTGATAATAACAAATTAAAATGGACATAAAAGTTATTAATCTATGCTCAAGTGATGATAATGCAGGTGTAGGATTGATATGACCACATTCGCAGAAGAAATTGTCAAATTAAAATGGCAAGAAAAAATTTTAGACACGACCGATCGACCCACCCGTGATCTCGCCGATGACGAGATCATGGGTGGTGCCCCCCTCCCTTTTGCTTGTCACTGGTGTGGAAAGGGCCAACCCCCTCTTTCACTTGTCATCAGTGTGCAAAGGGCACGAGGGCCGGAGACAAGCGAAAGTGGGGGGCCCATGATCTTGTCTTCGACGAGATCACGAGGGGGCGACGCCACCCCCCCCCCCCCCCCTCCCTCTTTCGCTCGTCGCCAGCCCTCGTGCCCTCTGCATGCCGGTGATGAGCGAAAGAAGGGGGTTGCCCCCATGATCTCATTGCCGATGAGATCGCGGGGGAGACGCCCCCCCCCCCCCCCCCTTTCGCTCATTGTCGGCCTTCGTGCCCTTTGAGAGCTGATGACGAGTGAAAGAGGGGGTCGCCCTCTCGCTATCTCGTCGCCCCCCTGTCATTTTTCTTTTTTTATATTTTATTTTAAATTTTCAAATATTAAAAGAGATACACTACAAGAAAATAAAAAAATAGCGACCCAATGAACGAGACGTTAACGCGGCACTATTGTGTTTTTGGAACGTATAGCGTCACTTGGGTGTCTAAATAGCACCGACAAAGTGCGATGCTAGATATCGGTGGCTAATAGCATCGCAATAGAGCCAAAGAAGGTAGAGACGCTATTAGCGCCGATGGTAGACGCTATCTTGATGTTATGAAGATGCATAATGTCTAGTTGGGAGCAGTACACAGACATCGCTAGGGGACGCTAAATTGGCGCGATAGTTGAGGCGCTATGCCGACGCTCAAGAGACGCGAACTTTATACATTAGTTGACACGATTGCGGCGATACTATGAGGCCAATATCAAGTTTGTTGCGTGGCCAATCAGACACGAACGTGACGTGAGATCTTTGACATTAAGGAGACGTTAAAGCGACGCTATGGTGACGCTACAGAGGCGCTAATTGAAGATTTTTTGACCAATTACAACCATATTTTTTCCCTTCCCACACCATACAATTATATAATGCATATAAATGCATTGATATTCATCACAGGCATAATATGAAAGAGTAATCATCGCATAATACAATATTTAAGATAAGAATATGAAAAGTAATTAACTAACTAGTAAACTATACGTATATCTAATAACAAGTCTATAAGTAACAAAAGTATAGTTTGATTTATTTCTATCCTAGGTTTGGGAGTTATTATTGTCGTCCTGGATGTTTGATCCCGACATGCTCGGTCCATGGCCTCGCGAGGATTGATTCTGCGTCGGGATCAATTCCTGAATTGTCTATAATAGCGGAGCCAACTGCTACAACACCTGCTGTGATATCTGCTCCGATAGCTGTTGCGATAGTTGTTGCGATAGCTGCATCATATCATGTGCAACGGATGAGCTCGGAGTAGATGGTCCCCCTGCATATCCTCCGCTCCTCCTAGGTACCTGAGCGGTTGTGCCGAGGCCACACAAGTATCCTTTGCGTGTCGTGCCAGCCACCTCCTCCCAAACAGTAGGATCCTCTACGAAATAAAAAAAATTATACATTCATATAATAAATAAATTATATATAAAAAAGTATAAAAATTAGAAACATGAATCCTTTCCAAGAAACATTACTTGGTGGCTGAGTACTCAAATCATCTCTATACTTTTCAGCCATTTTCGCATTATACTTATTCTAAAAAATTTTAACATTGTGCATTTAAAAAATAGTACACTAACGTCAACAACCAAGTGAACATATGATGAGACTTACCAAAAGCCTAGGAGCAGTGGGGGTGACCAAGTCGTTAGTCTTTCGACTCTTGAGTGACCTTGTAGACCACGCGAAAGTCCACAGGACCATCTTGTTTCTCCTCCTACAATAAAGTTTCAAATTTTATAAAATAAGTATAAGTTAAAAGTTTGATTAATTGAATTTGTATGTAAATTATCATGCGCCATCGATGCTCGTCAAGTCGCATCGACCCTCCTGTGTGGATGTGGGCATCGGGCTTCGAAAGTCTATTAACTTTTGTCTTTTCTGACTTCATTTGCCATTGTTCATCCGTCCCTTATGAACGTCAAATACTTAGACTTTAAAAATTATAAATTTAATAAAAATAATTTAAAAGTAAACTTACCACTTCCTAAATAAAGACTCTCAAACCAAACGCCTAATATGTCTTGGACATCTTTGTATGCCTTGCTCCAAAGTAAGGCTAGCGGATGTGACTACCTTGCGAAACTTCTACAATAAATTTCGGAGGCGTTTCGTAGCCACCTCCTCAAAATCTCTTCGGATCATCCCTAAATTATGATCCGGATGAAACTGATTTGCAACCCAAATAGAAGATTGTACCGTAAAGGCTCTAAAGATGTCATCCCGCACTTGAATTGAAACATCTTTCCACGATCCTGTCCCTTCCAGCAAGTGGGAAAGAATGAGAGCACTAACATCTCGCATGGTACTAGCGGGTATGAAAGTGGTCCAACAAATTACAAAGAAGAATTAATTTTCAATGATAAAATAACTATAATAAAATTTTTACAACTTATTTAACTTACTGTCGAGCAATATTATTCACGGTGATTACTCCATTATCGTGTGATCCCTCTTCATCTGTCGAAGAGGAGTTATGATCCGTTACAGCTGGGGTAGGCTGAGAAGGTCCGACATCATCTACAGACCCTAATACAAAAAAAATTATTAGTGTCATACCAAATTAAACTAGTGATAATTAATATTTGTACAGTAATGTTCTCACTTCGAGTGATGTCTATCGCTACATGATCCGTGGCATCCCGCTCGTCAGAATGTGACAAGCCGGGTGCTTGTGCTATCGACGGCTTAGCAACTGATATTATTAGAAAATGATTAATGTAATTAATTGAAAAACATAATGTCAATAATAATAAATATATCACACGGGGTAAGATGTCGTTCGCCAATGCTAGAATGTGATTAAGCGTCCGATAATCTCGACGGTGGCGTAGCAACTATCATAAAAAAATACTTAAAATACTTGCATGTATTTAAATTTCTGGAATATACTGAAAATAACCTGGTGTGACATGTCGATCATCGTCGTGCGATAGAGATGTCCTACCAATGTGCCCCATCGAAGGTGGAGCAACTATCACAAAAATAAAATAATTAGAAAATTGTATCGCCTACTATGTGGCACGTACTTGGAGTGAAACGTGAAGACGACCCACCAATGGATCGCCTACTATGAGACGATCCAGCTACGTGCCCCGTCGGCGGTAGAGCAACTGACATTATTTAAAAATGAATATAATATTATAAGCAACTGATAATAAGTATAATATTTGATGGTCGTGATGGCTCACTCATCTGGAGTAAACGCCTAGAAAAGCGAGATGATCCAGATGCTCGACCTCTAGTAACCATGACTGAAAAAAGTAATAATCTTGTGTTATTATCAGTAACCATATATAAGTAACAAGCTTGTGTCATTAGAAGAACTACGGGATTCATTCACTTGTTTCGTATTCTGATTTATTTTCATCATCTTCGTCGTCGTCGCTATAATCTTGGTTCAAGTCATCATCAACGAAATTGTCAAAGTTCACTTCTAAGAGATCATTTGAATTGAACTCTTTCATTGGTTCAGCGTCATCGACCAATTGAATATTCTCAACTCCGTCGGCTACATCAATAGTCTCATTCACTTGATCTTCTTAATAGTAATCATCTACGGGCACACCGTTGTATACGGATAATGTTTCATTATCATCTATCATTGTTTCTGCTAAGAATAGTCAACTTCTCACTTTGCATGACGTCCACCATTCATTCTTGGTTCTTTTTGATGGATACTTAGTGTAGTACACTTGTTCCGCCAATACTAATGGATCGTATGACTGAAGTCTCGATTGAGGGTTAATATCCACCAATTTAAACTTTTGATCGATCTGAACTCCTTTCTCTGGATCGAACCAATGGCATTTTAGCACCATGACTTTGTTCAATTTTCTCAAATAAGATAATTCTATGATGTCTTCTATAACACCATAGTAATCAAAGTCGTTGTCCCCGTACATGCTTCCTAGAACACATATGCAGCTATTAACAGTTGAACGTTGTTGACTATATTCTTCTGCATGGAATTGATATCCATTAACTATGAGCCGCAGTAGCTAAGAACTAAGAATTATATTAACTTCAAGTAATTAATTATGAATTATATTAATTTCAAGTAATTAATTAGGAATTATATTAATTTCAAGTAATTAACTTGACATGGTATTAGATTAAAAAATAGTAAATTAATTAGGAATTAGATTAGTTTCAAGTAATTAACTAATAATTAACTTAACATGTATTAGATTACAAAATAGCAAATTAGTTAGGGATTACATAATGGATGGTGGCGGGCTCGTACCTTCTTAAGCGAAGAAGGATGGCGGCGGGCGGCGGGTGACGGAGGAGGGTAAGGAGTGGAGGAAGGTGGCGGGCGGCGAGCGACGGACGACACCGGACGGAGGAGCACAGACGATGGAAGAGGCGGATGGAGAGGTGGAGGGCAGGCTGCGGAGGAGGCGGAGGGCGGCGGAGGTAGATGGCGGCGGAGGGTGGCGGGCCGCAGAGGCAGAGAGTGGAGGAGAGCAGTTGGGCAGAGGAGGCCAGCGCAGGGCGAATCGAAGGAAGGCGGTTGGGCGGATGACGAGGGCGGTGGTTGGACGGAGGAGGCCGGTGGAGGCAGAGAGAGGAGGAGGTCGGCGTAGAGCGAATCGAAGGAGGGCAGTTGGGCGGACGACGGCGAGTTCGACGAGGGCGGGGTTGGGCGTCAGGCATCGGAGCACCGGGCATCGACCGTCAGGCGTCGACGGAGAATCAGCTAGCGAGCGAAGTAACAGTAAAAAGTAAAAATGCAGAAAAGGGGTTAAGGATTTAAGTTAAGTATTTAGTGCCTCACTTAGACACGATGCTACTTAGACACTAAAGGGGCGCCATCATTGAGACGCTATTTCGAGGCTATAGGGACGCTATTTTGAATTTTCTTCCTAATTTAATATTATATGTGCGAGATTAAGTGATAATAATATGGATATGTGTACGTGTTATATATATGTATTTATATGTCAATATGTGCCCGATTAAGTGAGGGTAATAAAAAGTCAGCTAATGCGTCGCTAAAATATATTAGCAACACACTAACGCCGTAATAGTGTCTCTATTATCTTAGCGTCTCAATATGGAGACGTCAGGGCGACGCTAATAGATTTTCTATATTCTAATTTTCTATTATATGTATGTAATTTTGTTTACCAATAGGTTTTCTATATTCTAATTTTCTATTATAGATTTTCTATATATTGTACTTTTCTATTTTATGTATGTTAGGTCTATATATTCAAGATAGCGTCTCATCGCATTGTGCCCCATTCTAGTTGTTTTGTTCCCTTCTCACAATCTAAAAATTACGGAATGCATATATAATTATTCATGTATATGTATATAAAATTATAAGTCTATATGTATATGTGTATATGACAAAATTGTGTGTGTATATATATATATATATATATATATATATATATATATATATATCTAATATATGTGTATGTATATGTCTATGTGTGAGAGATTAAGTCACAACAATGTGTATATCTATATGTATTATAAGTATATACGTGTATGTATCTGTCTATATATGTGCGAGATTAAGTGACAATAACGTGTATATGTGTATGTATTATAAATATATGTGTATGTATATGTTTATATGCGCGAGATTAAGTGATAATAATATGTATATGTATACTTATTATATATAAGTATAAGTATATACGTGTATTTATATGTTCATATGTGCCCGATTAAGTGAGTGTAATAAAAAATCGGCTACTGCGATGCTATAGAGACGCTAATGAGTCGCTAAAACATATTAGCGATACACTAGCATCGACGTAGCGTCGACCATAATTGCGGCTCATGGCGCTACGCAGATGCTATTGAGCCTCCACTACGACGTTAAAATGGGTTAATTTGTAACAAATCATGTCTCTTAATTCAACCATCATAATTCCATGATTAAGAATATAAAAATAATATATGTATAATTAAGATATGATATATATTGTATGCATAAGTAACATATATAATATATGTAACAAATTATATATTTAGGAACACTCCTATGATGCAGGCATACATAAGTAATTATGTAGGAATACACATATATGTTGAAGGTACATACATAATATTTTATTCATTTATTCATTAAAGTATAGTATAGATAATATATATCAACATATATAAGGTTGCATCAAAATAGATAACATATAGTTATATAAATATAGATAGCATATATATAGTTATCTATTTCTTATTTAACATATATGTTCCTCAAACATATATAGTTAAAATAGTGCCAATTAAATGTTGTAGGTGTTACATGTACAGGCAACAATAGAAATATGTCTTTATATTGGCGTCTATGTCGCATTATCTGTGATGCCACGTAGCATCGCACCTCTCGGCGCTAAACCCGCACAAATATACGACGCTCATATCGATTCCTAGGTAGCGTCACCATAGCGTCTCAAATCCAGAGATGCTAGATTCGCGTCGAACATTGTCAATGCTACAACATCGCTAATTTTTCCCACGCATTTTCACTCTGCCATGCGCAATAATAGCGGCTAAGTGGCATCTTTATCGCGTCTCCTTTAGTGTCTACTTCACAAAATGCTAAGATAACGCTAATGTGATGCTATTGAGAGGGAAGCAGCATCTCCATTTTGGGAATCAACTATGGCACTATAACGACGTAGCAATAGAATTTGGGATGCTATCTTGCGTCGCTAATCGCCAATTTTCTTGTAGTTATAAGAGAATGGGTAATTTTGACTTTTCATAAATGGTAAAAATGAAGTTAACAGAAAAGTTGACATAAGTCAACGAAATGATTAAATTAAAAAAATCGTGATAGTTTAAGGATAAAAAGTTTGTAGTTTGGGGTTAGATATGAAAAATCGTGATAATTTAGGAGAGCTTTATGAAAATAATCATAGAATTAATGATGAATATTGTTGGGGTACAGAAGTTCCTAGATTATGCCTTTAAAACAATAGGAAATATGCATGAAATTTTATGTTCATGTGTCAAATGTTGCAACAAAAATTTAGGGACACGGAAGGTTGTCGAATCACATCTAAAGGTATACGAAATCATCCAAAACTATGACTTTTGGTATCACCATGGCGAAGTACTAGGTGACAAGTTTAGTGGTGGGTTGACTTATAAATTGTAGTGAACTTATTGCTTAGAAAGTGTAGTGAACTTATAAATTGTAGTGAACTTATTGCTTAGGTGACAAGTACTAGGTGATAATTATCTGCTTGGAATGCTTAGTTCCTAGCAAATTAAAGATCTCCTCTCCATTAACCCTTTTTGGATATAAAATAAAGCATGCTTGCAACAGTGGTATAGAGTTTCCCACTAATATGTGTATGTCATTTGACCCCAATGTATTGCTCACATTCACACTATTTTATAACCTATGTGTGTGCAGATGGCTTCTAATATATGCCTATTTATAGTATCTTGAATGCCCTCCACAACTACAACTTCTCAGTGACCAAGTAGTTAAATATATTTGATAGAAAAATAAAATTGTCTATATGATTTTTTTTATTAATTTCTATCGCAGAAATTTATGAGCTTTTTTATTCATTTCTAATGCAAAAATATATGAACTTTTGAAGTGTAACTGTATACACGTGATAGATATGGTATTGGTTTGAGGTGAGAAGTTACAAGCAATTAATGAATAATTTTACCATGTTAATATCTTGTTTTTTTATTTGTCCTATTAACATATTTTCCAATAATGTAATATATATATATAGGAGTCGTTGGATTCAACGGATGGCTAAGATCACCCTTTGCCTCTTTCCCCGCGGCAGTGGACAGCGGGCGGCGGCAAACGATGACGGATTGAGGACAGCGGCAGCAAGTGGCGGATTGAGCACAGGGGGTCGGTGAAAATCGGGGTCGACAGATCAGAGATGGGGGGTGCAGATCGTGGACGGCGGCACAGATCGAGGACGTAGTGGAGGAGAGGACGAGGGAGAGAAGGGAGGAGACGATCGAACGCGATGGCAACACGCGATAGATCGACGATGTCGACGTGGCAACAGATGAGAGATTGGCGAACACTCGTGCCGCCACGACGATCGAAGGGAGAAGAGGCGAAGGCGGGGATGAACGGAGGGGAAGCGACGACATCGATCAGAGGCGGAGAGAGTAGAGAGAGAAAAAAAATGAAATAATCTCAACTGTTGATGCAAAATGAAGAGCCAAGATTAAGACATTGCACCAAGTTCCACCTAAGAGATGTTATACCTCCGTTAATCCCACACACACACACACACACACACACACACATATATATATATATATATATGTGTGAGTGTGTGTGTGTGTGTTTGAAATATGACAAAGGATTTTCAACGCCTTATCCAACGAGGAAGATATCATTCTTATATGAAGAAATGCTTCACACAATTTTTATCTTTTTTGAGAAAAAACTTAAGACAAATGAAAGGCACATTTTGTTTGTTGGATTAACTTCCAATTTTGTAATAGTCAATGAAGATTGGATTTATTTATATGTTTGGTGTTGTATACAAATATGTCATGACAAGTTGCAAAAAAATTGTTGTATAAAAGTATTAAATTTAGTGATGATAATGAAAACTATGAATTTGAAAATGCTCAATGATTTAACAACGAGAATTCTGATCATTATAAACATAGTTGTAAATTGATCTCGTCAATATTTACTGTCCAGATTTATGGTCGCTAGAAGACATTAGCGACGAGGTAGCAATCGGTCAGTAATAACCAATAACTATCAGCTACATTCTCTCGTCAAAGATTAGTGACCAGTTGATCTCGTTACTATTTTCTTTTAATGGTGAAGGCATTAACAACGAGTGAAGATCATATCCACCTAGTCATTAAATCTACTATTTTCGCAGGGAATTAATGTTCAAATCCTCCGTGGGCTCCATGATTTTTTGTTGATAACTGTCACAAGGTTGGTAGGATCCACTTTCAGCCATACTCGCTTGAGTCCGGCTTCATAGCATCTTCCATTTTTTTTACGTTATTTTAAAGTTACAAAGTTTTAAACTTTAGAGATAGATGGTGACGATCTAGAACATAACTCTTGCTCATAAAGTTATAGAGCAAACTAGGGGTGGCACCCGCCTGTGGGGTTAATTTCATGTTCGCCCCCATCCCCGCCGATCCCCGATTCCGCAATTATTTTATTTATAAATAACTAATAATTATAAAATAACAAAACAATTATTTTTAAAATAATAAAATAACAGATAATGCATATTAAAATATGACTAATTAAAATTAATACAATATAATATTTATTATATAATATTGAAAATTACATATAGCACTTGTTTTTTAAAAAAAATAAAATTATTAAAATAGTATTAAAATTTTAAATTTTAACAATAATTTTGGGAATCGGGTTACCATTGGGGAGGGGGCGTAAGTATCCCCATCCCGATCCCTTAACCCCACCCCCGCTTGGGATCGCAGGAATGGAGAATAATTTTTTATTGATTTGTTTTTTTAAAATGATTTCGGTAAGACCTCTCATGAACTGCAGCTGAATTGCAAACTCTACAGGACAAATCAAAGCATGTAGTTTAAATGATAATTTTTATTACTTTTATTAATAAAAGAGTGATAATTTTGCTCTTGTAATAGTTTAAAAAAAACAACTAGAAACTACTTCGAAGGCTAGGGCTGGGAAAGAGAGATGGGATTGAGGCCCCGAGTGTCTTGCTGGTGGAGCCAAATAGAAAGAGGCCTCCTCGTACACTTCTTTTATATCATTTTATTTTTCTATATTTTTTAAATAATACCTTTGATAAGTAATTTTTGTATCATCGGTCGTATTTTGAATCGTTTGAGATGGTTTAGTCATGTTCAGAGAAGACCATTAGATACGTTAGTAAGAAGAGTAGATCAAATAATCTGGAGTCCGATTAAAAGAGGGAGAGAGAGGTCAAGGCGGACACTTGACGAACTAATAGAGCAAGATCTATTGGTGAATAATATACCGAAAGGTTTGATTACTAATAGAACGGAATGACGTCGTATGATCCATACAATCGACCCCACCTAATGAGATAAGATTTTATTGTTATTTGTGGTCGAATTTAAAAGAAAATCATCGACCGTTTTATTGAATGCGTTCAACATATTTATTTTTAAAATTGAACATTGAATCAATATCATTGACAGAGAGATGAAGAGACTCACTAAAACTTTATTTTTTCTCTCTCCTTTCCTTTTCTGTTTCTCACATAGTTGTTTATCGGTCCAAACGCTGCACTCGACTCGACCACTCGATGGCCGATCCTGCTGCCCTTGAATTCTTCCATCAAAAGTTCAAATGGTCCATCGCTGTCTTTCCCATTTCTTTCAACCAGCTAGCGACACTAGAATCACTAGGGAATAAAAGAAGTGTTTGAATTAATATAATAATGTAATATCGGAAAAAAAAAGAGAAAGGGAGAGAAAAAAAAAAGAAAAGAAAAAAAAATACTTGCTGCCACTTAAGGCCCACCTAAAGCAGCCCACCAGCATTAGAACTCCACTTAAGCCTCAACCTAATCTAAATGTCCTAAAATCTCACTCTCACCTAATCCTCTTTTCCTGTCGGGTGTGTTTGGATGCTAAAATTGGTAAAAGATGCAAAGATGGAGAGCTAACAAGTTTGATTTTAAAGACAAACTTTAGTAAACGTTTGGATAAAAAGTAAGAATTAAAATATAATTTCTTATTTTATGAGATATAAAGTATAGTAAATAAATAAATAAATATATTTATTTTATATAATAATTACTGCATATAAAAATTTATATGTAATTATTAATTTCAATTTTTATTAAAAATAATATTAATTAATAATATTTTACTGTACTATAATAATAAATAAATAAATAAATAAAGTATAATAAATAATTAAAAAATAAATATTGAATTAAATAATTTATTTATAAGCTTAATAATAATATATTAGTAAATAAATAATTATATATACATTAAATAATAATTAAAATAAAAAATTAAGGAAAGAAAAAATAAACAAAAAAATGTATTTATTTTTATAATATGGAAAATATTATTTAAATTTAAATTATAATTGATAATTATTTAATGTAATTTAAAATATATATTAATAAATAATATTAATAATTAATAATGTTTTATTATACTATAATATTAATTAAAGTATAGTAAATAATATAATAAAATACTTACTTAGATAATTTATTTTATAATCTGAATAATAATGTCAATAAAATATACATTAAATAATAATTAAAAGGAAAAAGAAATGAAAGAAATAAATAAAGAAAAAAGCAAAAAAAGGTGTCATTCTCGTCGTAAGCGAGAACTTAGCAAGAAGGGAAGATGAGATGGGGCATCAAGCTTAGGGAGAATGAAGAAAAGAAGACGGGATTCAAGGAGGGCTTAAGCTAAGATGAAAAAAAGATAGCAGAAAACACGGTTGGTGTTTTAATTTAAATTCTAAAGTTTTGTTTGACATGGGAACTTTTAGTTCCATTTTTCAAAAACAAATCGATTTGATGAAAAAGTTTAAGGTATTTGGATAAAAAATATAATAATGAGAAATTGAAAAGTTGATTTAATAGATAAGTTTTAGCTGGTGTTTGGATAAAAAGTAAGAATTTATAATATAATTTATTATTTTATGAGGTATAAAATTATAGTAAATTAAAATATTATGTATTTATTTAATTAAGATAATAATTTATGACAATATTTATATTAATATTATAATTTACAAGAAATATTTATATTTATGTTATAATTTTAAATTTATGAAACATAATAATATTACAATTTATTACTTTCATATGTTATTAATATTATAATTTACAAAAATATTTATATTAAGTTAAAGAATTTATTTTATATGTTAATAATAATATTAATAAATAAAATATTATAATTTATTATTATTTAAGATAATATAAAATTAGTTTAATGAATAATATTAAGATTAAATAGTAATTAATAATATTTTACTAATCAAAATATAATAAAGAATTGATAGAAAAAACAAAATAAAGCAACAAAAAAATCAAAAGCACTCGCTTCCAAGAAAAATTCTCGCTAGAAGCGAGAACTTTAAGTTCTCTATAAAAGAGATTTGCATCATGTGCATTAAGCGTTTGACTAGCAGAACTTGGGCAAGTTCAATCTAAGTTTTGTCAATCAAATGTTGTTTAAATGTATGTTTGAAAAAAATCAAACCCTAAAATTTTGCCTTAATAATTATTGTTAATTGAATTAAGGTTTATAAGAATCACCTTGATTCTTAGAGCTTTGAGATTAGAAAATGTGCACTAGATTTTTTCTTTTTCCTTTTACATGATGTGATGTAGAAACTATTGTTTCACCGGTGATATTCTTACTAATCACCATGTAATGTTACTACTTTTCCCTTAATCTTGTTTAATTATGATGATGTTTATGTGTTCAAAAATTAGGCGCATGGTAACCCTTATCCATCTAAATTCGTGCATTATGTTTGAATGAGTTTTTAAGCAAGTTTTTGTTATGCAAAAGTTATTTTGATAGATCTTGAAGTCTTTTTTTTTAGGATTTGGTTTCAGCTCAACTGAAGTTGTGTATAGAAAATTAGAAAGTTATGATTCGAGAAGTGACCCACTTTCAAACTCTATCGGACAACAACAAGACTAACTTGTAAAATGCACCAAAATTCGTTATTATTGAATCTGAACATAAAATTTATGAACTAGGTACATAATAAAGTCATTTACATAACTTTGTTTCATCTCAAAAGGAGATGTATAGAGAATATCACGAATGTTTTAATGTCTAACTGTCAAAGGAATAAGTGGTGTTGTTCTCAATTTGTGCCTCCTATTTTAAATAAAATTTGAATACGTTATAGTGGTTCAAAAATTATGAATAGTATGTCATTGGATATATATATCAAAGTCTACTTTTAGTAGAATTTAGTTCCATGTCATTTGAATTTGTGTGTGAAAAGTTATGATTAAATTAGTGATACAATCAAGCTAATCGTGGGTGTCACAAGGACTTCCATGACCGTGACAATACTAAATCGAAAATGTGCCTTCGAGAACAGTTGTGAAATATGTTTTAACGGTCGTGAGCTCAACATCCGCACCAATGACACTAATTTCACAGCAATGAACCCCCAAAATAAGGATTTTCAATCAATTTTAGCTACATTATGGATATGTTTAGGGTTTACTATCAATTTTTTGAATAGTTATTGGATATTGATTGAATGAATGTCTTGAACTTGCTTTTATTGATGATTATGTTATTCTTATATTTTTTTTATGATGTGTCATGTTGTGAGATTATCATATTATGATGATTATTTGACACACATAATTCAAGTTGTATGTTGTAACATCCTGAAATTTCACCATCTTGTCATGTGGCATTTCGATTGATTTTGGATCGTGTTACCTACAATGTAAGACTCCAGATTTTTCATAAAATGATAAATTGGTCTTTTGGCCAAACCCTCATGACTTCCCCTATATAAAGATCTAAATTCCCCTTGTTGCCTTCTTTTGTCAAATCTGTCATTTGGCGACTAGGGCTTGAGGGAGAAGAGAAAGAGGAACAAGAAGGAAGAAGAGGAAGAAGAAGAGAAAGAAAGATGAGGAAAATCTTATATCAAGGTATGTAAAGGGGATCCAAGCCCCTCTCTCCTCTCTCAATGTTCTTCTTGTATTGGATTGAGAGCAAGAGGACCTTGTTCTCATATTGGATTTTGATTGAGGATTTTTATTCATGCAATTCATTAGATCTATACAAGTATAGGTTTCTAATGATTAGATCTGTACCATGCTCAAATTTTATGATTAGATTTATGGTTAGGGTTCATGTGTTCTTCCTATTCATGATTTAGGAATGAACCATAGATATAGGAATTTGATGTTGTTGCATGATTTTTCATGTGCTTGAGCCTAATACGACCTACAGGGAGTTAATACGACCTGAAGGGCAAAAATACGGGTCGACCGTATTTTTGGGTGCGAGTCTAATATGGCCTAGAGGGCTTTAATATGGGCAGGAAGGTCACAATACGACCTAACTGTATTGCCCATGCAGATTGAGTGTATATATAATATATTTAAACTTATTTTCAAAGTATTTATACTATGTAGTGATGCTTGATGATTGTACAAGAATCTAGATATATGTATATCCATGTTTCACATGTAACTAAGTTAAAACATGAAGATTGAGTGACGTTAATGATTATTGTTTGACAAGCATAATGAATCTAGTTGCGGATGATGTTATATGTCGACCATTTATGGTCCTTTATTAAAAAATTATCTGGAATGATCGTTACACACATCGGCAACGGTGTGTGCATTCTGATATCACTTTAGGTGATAGGAGAACATTGTCTCCATGGCTTAGCTAGCATATTGAGAGGGCAACGACATAAATCTCAATTATCGAAAGATATAACATTAATAAGAAATGACCAATGATCGATGAAATGGAATGATGTCCCACGAAAGTGAAAGTCCAAAAGGTTATAACGCAAATCCGAGGAGAGTTATGAAGGCAATGGTTATGTATCCCACTTATATGCCTATGGATTGAATGAATAATTGATTGAATGTTTATGCTTTTATGTATGATGATATGATCACATGTCTGCCATACTATTATTATAATGCATGATGATGATAGATTGCTGTTGATGAATGACATGTAGATCATTTAATAAGTACATGACATGCATATTGTTTCCTTCTTATTTTTATGAAGATGATGCATATCATGCAATATCCTGGTTAGGATCATGGCATTGCATTGCATGGCATTTACATACTCTAACCGAGGAAACTTCTGCATTCTGAATCCATGCAGGTGCATAAAGTTATAGATGATCACGACTCAGCTCATGAAGACAAAGATTGCACAATAGTTTAAGATGTTCAGTCAATTGTTTTTAGTACTCTGGTTATGTTTTTAAAAGAGATGTTTGGACTATGGTTTAAAGATATTTTAATTGCTATTAATGATGATATTTAGAGATGTTTTCCAATTTTATAACGATACTTTGATGTTTCATGAAGTTTTCCGCATTTTATTGAAGATTCTTTTATCTTATTTAATGGATTTATGCTTCCGCTTATTTAATTAAAAATCATATTTTTATTATGATTATGTGATGACGAGCGGGCTAACACAGCCGAATGATCCAATTGTCCTTGACAATTTGGGGGTAAAATTCAGGGTGTTACATACAATTCTTTTCTTCTTAGGCTTTCATAATTCAAAATAATCGCTTTCATGAGAATGCATAAAGCAAACTAAATAAGTGCAGAAGTTAACAATTCTTTCGTTTCGAAAAATAATCTAACTATCACATGCTATAAATCATCTATAAAGTTAGAGTGGCAACAATGTAATTAAATAGCAATTCTAAAGACAAATTCTCATGTACACACTACTAGAAAAACGCGGATTACCGACGGTCCGGACCATCGGTAATCAGCCCGAAAACCGTCGGTAACGCAATTACCGACGGTTTTTCAGTCGGAATCAATCCGTCGGAAAAACGCTCGTCGCAAATGGATTTGCGACGGCTAAAAAAATCCGTCGCAAATATCGACGGTTCTGGCCGTCGGAAAAGTCCCTGGCGATTCGACCCATCGAAATTTTCCGACGGTTGCAACCGCCGAAAAAGTGCCCGGCGGTTCGAACCGTCGATATTTCTGACGGTTGCAACCGTCGGAAAAGTCCCGGCGGTTAGAACCGTCGATATTTTCGATGGTTGCAACCGCCGGAAAAGGCCGGCGATTCGAACCGTCGATATTTCCGATGGTTGCAACTGCCGGAAAAGGCCGGCGGTTCGAACCGTCGATATTTCCGACGGTTGCAACCGCCGAAAAAGGCCGGTGGTTCGAGCCATTGCAACTTTTCGACGGTCGCAACTGTCGAAACTTTGGACGGACGTCGCAACCGTCGATCTTTAGACGGTCGCAACCGTCGCAAATAATTTTTTAAATATAAAAAAATTAGCGGCCGGATCCGGCCGCCTGGCGTTCGGATCCGGCCGCCTGGCGTTCGGATCCGGCCGCCTGGCGTTCGGATCCGGTCGCCTGACGTTCGGATCCGGCCGCCTGGCGTTCGGATCCTGGCGGCCGATCCGACCGCCTGGCGGCCGATCCGGCCGCCTGGCGGTCGATCCGGCAGCTGGAGGCCGGATCCGGCCGCCTGGCGGCCGATCCGGCCGCCGGCCGGCCGACAGCAGAGAGAGAGAGACGCCGACGTGGAGCGGGAGAGAGAGATACGCCGGCGCGGGAGAGGGTCGCCGGCGTCCGACGGGCGGGAGGGGTACTCGCGGCCGGGAGAGAGAGAGAGGAGAGGAGGGAGAGAGAGAGGAGTGGAGGGAGGAGGGAGAGAGAGAAGAGGGAAGAGGGAGAGAGAAGATGGATGAGGAATATATATAAAGGAAAAAAGTGGAAAGAAAGCGGGAAAAGGGAAAAAAACGGGATAACGGAATTTTAATTACCGACGGTTGCGGCCGTCGAAAACGTAAATATTAAATATTTTTATAATTATCGACGATTGTGACCGTCGAAAATATATTTAGTTATATATAATATTTATTTTTTATTTTATCGACGGTTTTGACCGTCGGTAATTGCGACGGATTTTGCGACGGTTGGATATCCGTCGGAAATATCGACGGTCCTAATCGTCGAAAAATTAAATAATAATATAATAAATTATATAATTAATTTTTTTTATTTCCGACGGTCTTGACCATCGGAAAATCCGTCGAAAACATTTAATAATAATATAAAAAATACATAATTTAATTTTTTTTATTTCCGACGGTCATAACCGTCGGAAAAAGTCGTCGGAAATTGCGACAGATGGATATCCGTCAAAAATATCGACGTTCCTAATCGTCAAAAAATTAAATAATAATATAATAAATTATATAATTAATTTTTTTATTTCCGACGGTCCTGACCGTCGAAAAATCCATCGAAAACATTTAATAATAATATAAAAAATACATAATTTAATTTTTTATTTCCGACGATCATAACCGTCGAAAATTGCGACGGATGGATATCCGTCGAAAATATCGACGTTCCTAATCATCAAAAAATTAAATAATAATATAAATTATTTCTGACGGTCATAACCGTCGAAAAATCCGTCGAAAATGGAACCGTCGAAAAATCCGTCGCAAATTGCGACGGATTTAGAACCGTCGGAAATTATCCGTCGGAAAATCATGATTTTCTTGTAGTGACAATTGCATCACCACGAACTCTATTGTTACACTCGCATCTATCTATGATTTCAATTACATGTGGGATTCAAACACATGGACATAAAATATCCATGAGTATAAAAATATTCAGTACATAAGATAATACAAATGGATAAGAAAACTTAATAAATATAAACAAGTTTTCGGTACGAGAGAACACTTATATTCTTTTCTTTCTCTTTTTTGTTCTATTCCATTATGTTCTTTCGATTCTATTCTTTCTCTTTGTTGTTTTGTTCCATTTTGTTCTTTCTATTCTATTCTATTTTTTTCTGTTCTTTTTAATATATTTTTTACTTTAACAATTCCTATGAACTTCTATATTCATTGTCCTAGGCGAGCTCGACTTCTTTTATTATGGATCAACATGACACTTTCACGTATGGGTCAAGATGAATCAAACCAAGGTAAGTGCTTACTCACAAAAGACTCGAGCTTCACATATCCACTCAAGTAGGACCGCAAGAATCCCCTTTCTTTAAACTGTCATTGTGGGACTATTAATACACACTTTATGACATTCTCATGGTGGTGCTATTAATATCAACATGTTGGCTTATAACAATCATTGCTATTCCATTTTACAACTTTTATCTTTTCATATTTAGTTATGCTTTCTGTTCAATTCATCATGTGTCAATATAAGGGCAAAAAGATCATTTGACATATATACAAATCAATACAAGATCAGATCAACGAACTGTGCAGAATCTAGGCCAAGTACATAAACTCGGACCGAGTAGTGCTCGGTCGAGCTCAGGTGGAATTTCGCTTGGAAAACAACTCCTCTAGTAGTAGAACCCAGGCTGGGTTCGACAGTGGCTCAGGTCGGGTTTGCTGACATCGTCTTCCCAATCGTGACATAACATTGCCCAGGCAAAGTATGAACACAACTCGGGCCGGGTTGTTGGAAAAGAGAATCCGAACACCCGAAAGCAGTGGTGGCAAAGCTCAGGCTTGATTTCCTAGAACTCGGGCTGAGTCTGAATCCGGTCAAATTCAGAGAAACTCTGTGCCAGGTTTAAACTTTACAGATGGGTTCATCGCTACATGAGCTGAGTTATGTCTAAAAGCTATATGAAACTATTCATGGGGCATAGGAGAATATATACCGATCCTAATTCATCCATCAACTTAACTATTTCATTAAAAAAATCGTATCCAAAAGTGAATTCGAAATCTCACATACCTTGACCATTTTCAAACTATTTGAAACTCGAGACTTTGGGTGCATTTTTTTTATGAGATCTGTTGATGACTGACCACGAGACTGACGTCCTTTGACAGAACTTTGTACCATGAAGAGATTGTTGGGTTGCACCATCATACACGTGCACCAAGAAAGAAGAAATTATGAAATTATTCAAAACAAGTAACATATGTCGAATCATGGTTAAACAAAAAAAAATTATGAAGTAATTATAAATAAAAAAATATTGACAAAATTTTATATATACATGTGACAATGAATCATAAATAAATTTAAGTCAACTATATATAAATAGGATTAATGAGCATCCACCCCAACATGGGGTGGGTGCTCCTCCTTAGGTCATCTATCATTCGATCGAGAAAAGACAAGCATGATTGAAGTGTGCAGTTCACTCATCAAAATGCGTGGCTCGGGTGGGAGAAAATTAAAAAAATGGCCGGGTGGGTTGGGTCGGTGTAGATACTCATGAGTTCCGGCCCAATGAACAACGAGCGTGATGATGTCCCGACGAGCAATGACCTCCTGCTTTGGCAAGCAATGAGTGCGATGATGTACCAACGAGCGACAACCTCTTGCCTCGGCAAACGTCCTCGACAACTGTGAGCGATAACACCAAGGCGTCAATATCATTGATTGGCGGCTCAAGGGACATGTTGCAGTGGTGAGAAATGTCATGGGCAGTAGCAGCCTTGTGAACACCCTCGATGGCGGTGAGTGGCGACGTCGAAGGCATCAACATTGTCGATCGGCGGCAAGGCCGGTGTCAAGATCGGACCAGGGCTTTGTTGCAATAGTGTAAAGGTGTTTATTGGATCGGGCAGCCCGGTCTGATCGCTGCCCGACCCGATAACATATTGGCTAGTTCGTCCAAGTTCAGGCCCAGGCCCGTTCGATTTTTTAATGGGCTTGGGCCTATATCAGGTTGGACAAGGTTATTCATCCGTTTGCCCGGTATTGATAGTCCGATATCCGTTCAATATCTGTCCGATAATTTATAAGTCGCCCGTTAGCCCGTCCCTTAACCGTTAATAGATAAACTTATTAAAATAATATAAATATTATTGTACAAATTTATTTTACATAATTCATGTGATGCCATTATGTTATTTAGTTAATGTTAATTGTTTATGCAAAATGCATGATTCTAATTTTTATTCTTTTTATAATGATATGATCATATTTTTTATATAATGATATAATTTTTATTTTTCTATAATGTTATTTATGCTTGATGCAAAAGTAAGAATGCAAGATCAATTTATATATGATGAAAATACTGAAGATAGAGAAGATGAATCTTTTACCAGTATTGCATAATGCATAGGTACCTCTTCGTAGTAATATTTGATTGTTGTAAATTTTATTTTACTTAATTTGATACTAAATATGTAATATTTTACACAATAAATTTTTGAGCTCCTTCAGTCATGGGCGTAGGCTATAAGCCGAACTACGTAAATATTTTATCTCTCTTATTTATATTTGACAACATAATGAGTAAGCATATGATAATAAATTGAGGAATAATATATTATGATGTCCTTTTATTACATATTATAGAACAGATAATTTTTGAGATATTGTAAAAAAATTAAAAAATATTAATGAACTAGCCCAACCCGTCTAATTGCCGGCCCGACCGTTAAGGTCCGATAGACCTTAATGGGGCGGACAAGACTAGACACTTAGTGGGCAGCCCGATGTCCGTCCGATAAGATAACGGGTCAGTCGGGTCCGTCCAATATCCGGTCAACGTCCGGTTGACATAATCCATTAGTAGCCCGTCCGATCTTTTTAAGGTGGCCTTGTGAATGTCCTAACGACATTGAAGGCATTGAGATCGTCAATTGACGGCATGGGGCCTTATTGTGGCAGTGAGGATCATCAAGATCGTTCGATCGACGACATAGGGCCTTGCGAACGTCCTCACCGCCGTCTTGCGATGAGCGCAAATGAGCGACATCATCGAGATCATCATTTTGAGGCCAATTCCTTCCCACGTTAATTGGCTGATTTTTCATTTTTTTGGACTCGACTGTGCATTTTGATGGGTGAACAACGTGCTTCGACCACGATTGTTATTTTACGATCGGACAGTGGACGACCTAAGGAGGAGCGTCCACCCCGTTCACATGGGGTGGACGCCCATTAAATCCATATAAATAATATGTTTCAAAAAACTTATTTGTTAAATTTTAATTTTTTTATGTTATAATTTGACCGACTAATCAGTTTACTCAAATTTGTCGGGTCAATCGGATAGACTTCGATTTTTTGACCGATCAATTCCGTGGCCGATTGTCATCGACCTATGGTGCATTTTACGGTCCAAATACCGGACCCATCGGGCTGAGTCGTGTCTTAAAACAACATAGAATTTTTATTCTGCTACAAACTCTGCACCTGTACAAATGTATAATATGCAGGCTAAAATCTCGACCGTCAGATGGAAATATTGACAGCCGCGATTTGTTTTTCCATCGACGTTGAAACAAAACCCTAATCTGACCATTGAGTATAATCTAACAGTGCAGATGCACTCAACACCAATACTCTCACATTTTTTAATCTAAAACCCTAGCGTTCGCTCTCCCCCGAAAACGACGCCACGCTGTGTATTCGTCCTTCAGACTGATATCGCCGGCGGCACTCGACCCCGCTCCAATCGCCAACGCCGGCCGACGACCAGACCCTCTTGCGGCATCGGTCAATATCCTCGTCGAACTCCATCACAGAGAGGGCAAGGGAGGAGGTGGAGTTCGAAGCCTGGCGCCTCCAGCATCAAGACCCTAACAAAAACATCGTCGTTCTGCTGATACTCCAATTCCTGACTCCTCTGATAAAGTGATTAGATTTCCGGTATCTCCGAAGGCCAAACAAATGGGTCGATTCAAGCCGGTAATTTTATCCCCGCTGATTTTTGGAGATTCCTGTTCAATTTTCCTTTTTGTAGTGCTAATTTTGCCTTCCGGAAACCAGGGGAAGAGGAAATGGAGTTCGAAGCCTTCGGCGGCGGCGGCCAAGAAGCAAGCGTCGAGTGTTAACCAGATCACTGGCGAGAAGATCCCAAAAAGCTTCGTCTTCGCCAGGGGAAAGCTCCCAGGGCCCCTCAAACAGTTGAAGTCAGACCTCCGAAGAGTCATGCTCCCTTACACCGCTCTCAGTTTGAAGGTGATTGTTTTCCTCCCTTCTATGTTAAAAATTGTGTTCCTTTTGTCGAATTTTCTTGTTTATGATTCTTTAGAGGATCGTGGGCTTCGTTTTTTATTACCTTCCTTGAATTGTACTTGTAAGGCTCAGCTTGTTAATTACTCTGAGTTGGTCAGTACCACGTTTCTCCGCCTCAATGTCAATGTATATATGTATATGAAAATTCTTCAATCATCTTGTTTCCAGTTGAAGACATGGTGTTTTTCTGATAAATATACTCATACACATACTTTTGTGCCGTTAAATTTTATGCTGTTGCGATAGAATTCGAAATATTTTGCATTGTCTAGCATATGTATGCTGCATTCTTTTTCATTTTAATAGAGAACAAATCATTCTTTGCTTGTGAAAGGTGCATTCTTTTCTGGTGGTCCAGGGTCTTCATGCAGCTTAATATCATGAGCAATACAATTACCTTAAATTAAGTTTTTCTGCGACCAAAATATGTGCTTGTAATATTGTTGCCATTAATTTATTGTTGCATTATTTTTTCAGCTTTATACATGGATTGTTTGACTTGTTTGCTTGCTTAATCATGACAGGAAAAGAAGCGGAATAATCTGAAAGACTTTTTAAATGTTGCTGGGCCCATGGGTGTCACCCATTTCCTGATCTTATCAAATCCTAAAAGTGCTCCTCGCTTGCATGTTGCAAGAACTCCTCAGGGTCCAACTCTTACCTTTAGAATACTTGAATATGCTTTAGCTGCTGATATTGCCAAATCTCAGGCTCGCCCAAGGTGTCCAAAAGAACTGTTTGAAAACTCACCATTGGTAAGCTCAATGCTACTAAGGGATGAGTTAACTTAGGTTTCACAAATAGAACATTTGCCAGTCATGTTATAACATTTCATCAATTTTTGTTACCATGCAACATTTTTCACTTTGCTTAGAATGAATAGTGTTATACAGATTGTACTTTCTGGCTTTGGAGGTGGAGCTCAGGAGTTGAAGCTGGCAACAGTAATGTTTCAGAACATTTTTCCAGCCATTGATATCAATACTGTAGGAACCCAGAATCATATCACATCTTGCTTTATGCTTTACAATCCCTTCCCCAATTAACTCAATTTGTGATTTTAACTCTTACAGGTAAAGCTCTCTACATGCCAGAGAATTGTACTATTAAACTACAACAGTGACACTAAGCTTATAGATTTTCGACATTATTCCATCCGTTTGCAACCTGTTGGTGTCTCTAAGAGGGTTAGGAAATTTGTCCAGAATCATCAAGTACCTGATCTGAGGAATCTCCAAGATGTTAGCGACTTTCTAACCAAGTAAGTGATTATCAAGTCTTAAAAATAAATGCATCCCTTCTAAAAGAAAATGCAATCAATATGTGAGCAATGAGAAAACAAATACATGATTCTTACAACATTCAAATTCTTCATGGCAAGATGCTACTGCAAACTACATGGAACCCTGATAAACGAAGATCTAATGATGACATTGCTATTTGGTTTTCATTTACTGATAGTCAACCACTGTACCTCAACTTGCATGCTGATCTATCATTCTTTGATTTATATAATCTTGAAGGGCTGGATATGGTTCAGAAAGTGAAGTCGATGAAGAAGCAGCGACTGTTAATCTAGCAAGTGATCTTGGTCGTGTAAATCGTGCATCTAATAAGAGTGCTGTTAGACTTCAGGAGATTGGCCCTAGGATGACCCTTAGTCTTGTCAAAGTTCAAGGAGGATTGTGCTCTGGAGGTCTTATATTTACAGTATTTGGTGAGCTTGCTTATCGCTAATATTTTGAGTATTCAATTTATGATTTAATAGTTTCTTTTCCATTATTTGTTTCCCCATGCTAAGAAGCTGTCGTTCTTTTTTTTTTAATTCCTTTCTTGTACATGTTATACTTCTCTCTCAAAAAAAATTTCATGTTATATTTCTTCCACTTGGTGAAAGTATCCTTGAATTATATTGTTTCTTTAATGAGAGATTGGGTGTAATATTTAAAGGGCATTACATCTATATAAACATTGGGTCAATCATCCATTCATCTTTCAAAAAAAGAAAAACAGTATGGTCATGTTGTAAGATTCTTGAGATTCCAGTGTGTTTTCCAATTCAAATCTGCTATCATCAACGATGTTTCACTTTATGAGTGCATCAGCCACTTGATGGTGATCCAATGTTGATTAGTCCAGACTACAATCTCTAATGGGAAACTTGTTTATGTTATTTCCCCATTATGTTAACTGGAAGGGATATTTGGCAATTATTTGTGAGAATAAGTTGCTTAAACATACATTTTGCCTCAAAAATCTGTTCCCACTTCACAGCTTTCGCAGCGTTGGAGAACTGCAGTATGGAAAGTTCTAGGTCCTTGAGTTGTCTCTTTGACAAGGCTCACTTGGACTTCTTCATATACTAACATATACTCATTTTGGCATGGGAATTAGTTGTTTCAGTGATTAGATCTTTGAATATCAAAATCTAATTGCTTCCTTTTCTCAATATTTTCTTTAAAGGAAATGAAGCTAAAAAAGCAGATAAAGGAAATAACCAAGAAGTGGAAGCGGAGGAAGATGACGAGGATGATGATGAGGAAGGAGAGGAAGATGATGAAGAGGAGGACAATGATTAGTTTGTGGAAGCAGGCCTGTTGGCACAAAAGTTTTGAAGGGTAATTCGATAATTATTAATGTTTCAACTATACCCATGTTTAGTGGTCATCCTTTTGGTCGTAAAGTAGCGATGATGTTTTTGAATGCCACATGCAAACGAAAAGCTGCATCGAGTTGTTTCATGATTCACTTCTTATTTGCAACATTCCAGTCATATTAGCGTTAGAATTGCTGAGCAAATTTGAGTTTTGATGGGTGGTGGCCTCATATGAATACCATTACTGTGCAACAGCATAAAAACTGCACTTCAGTTTGTTCGTTAAACATAATCTGGCATGCCACTTATAATGGGGTCAATATAAACAGTACGATTGCTATATAAAGTTAAGAATGAAGATAAAATCATAGGCATACAAAATAAGTTCACGTCTTGAAGAATTGAATGAGAACCCAGTCTTTGAAATCTGCTGCCACTACTAACCATGTCAGATACATGGACATTCATTTTCATGAGATTACATTTTACTGGAGCTCGATCAAAGGGATGGAGATTTGAGTTGTCTCAAAACCCTGGGGTGCGTGAACGAGAATAGAAGAATTTATGAACCAGTTAAGATCGGATTCAATTAAGTTTTGTTAAGCTTTTATTAAGTACAGCTATTTATGAATTTTTTATAACATAAAGTGCTAAAAATAAACTTAAATAAGAATGAAACGTTAATATAAATGGTTATTTATATTTTATAAAAGAAAAGAACTATAATATTATTGTTTTTCTAAAATAAGTCTTCAATTTTACTTAATTTTTACCTTCATTACCCCTTCTCCCTTTATTCCGTTCCTAAAATTTCATCTAATTTATTCTGAAGAATATATTCCTTGTTCATTTTTTTCTTTTTTGATTATTACTTATATTTTGGTTATTCTTTTCTGATTCTACCCTTCCTACGATTATTACTTACCTTTTTTGCCTCCCTATTTCCTTTCCAAATTTTCTCTTTTCCCTTTTTTTGTCTTTTTTTTAAAATGCAACTTTCATTTTGATTCATGATTAACCTAACTGGACAGTCCGTTTCAATTCTTATTTAATAGCGTTGGCATTTGGGCGTGTTAACAAGCAGTATCAAGAGATGCTATCTCCATAGGATCTTACATAAGATTGAAGGAAGATCAGATGATCGTAAATTTTTTATTTATTTTAAAAATATTTTAAAAATAATAAATATGTTTTTTTATAATAGTTTCACATTTAAATATCGAATTATTCCTACTAATTTATTTTTTTTATCAATTCTTAACTTAAATTATATCAAAACATATTAAAAATGATAAAATTATATTAAACTTCATCTAAATTAATTCCTATTATTATAATATATTTTTAATTAATATTTAAATGATTTTATTAATCATACGAAATTATATTTCGGATAAGATAGTGTAGAAAATTAACATCTTACATATAAAATCCTCAAAATAATATAGACCGTAAAATTTTAAGATTTAAATTAACATCTTCACAACTTTGAGTACGGTCACAATAGCATACTAGGACAACCATGTGCTTTAACAGGTGTTAAATATTCTGAAATATTATAAGAGTCATATCTAGCACACTCCTCGTCACCTCCTTTAATCACCTACTTATTTTCCCTCCTCTCATGCAACTTTCGTTTTTCCTCCCATATTCAACAATCCGAGATTAGGTTTTTAGGGCGATTTGGTTGTAGAATATAAGTTGAAATATATCAATAATTCTCATAATATAACCAAATATAAACAGAATAAAAATAACTTGATCAAATTTCATTTTTTTTCAAAATCATCTTGAAGAATATAAAATCACGTTTTTTAATTCATTCAACGCCATATTTTTATTTTTTTAAAATAGCAGGATAGAGATATTATACTATTTATCATTTTTATGATCATTTTTTATTTTTCATTATTTAACTATATATTATTCTATTATAAATTTTATAATGATAATAATAATAAATGTCAACAATAAAATAAAATATATTTTTTTCAACCAAACAAAAAGAAAAATAAGAATAAAATGAGAATATTATATTTTCTAAAATAAAATATGATATTCCTTAAAAATTATTCTCTAACCAAACAGGTCCTCGGTGTCAAACACCCCCTGCCCTCCTAAGAAGTTTATTTCCATAAAACTCCTTTTAAAATTGAACCATTTTCATCACAACTTGTTGGAATAATAAAACTCGAACCAAATTGTAGACATCCTAGGCCAAGTATGAATCACTCAAGCCAACAAATGTTAGTTCACAAAAATAAATGCTATTTTTATTATTAACCATAAGAAAGTATGATTTATGATTTGAAACCTATTGATGTCTCCCACTTCATGTTGCTATTAGTTCTAGGACCTTGTTAACCCAATGGAATAGCTCTCATTTTATAGATTAAATCTAAGGTCCAAACTTCTTTGATTTCACCGTTATAATGGCAGCTTTGATCATTATTATTCTCATGGCATAGTTATGATCAAAGTTCTATACGAGCAAATATGATAACTTGCATGGTCCATGTACGATTCATGTTATTAATGAAAGATCATTGCATAACATTGCATTAGGCATTGGTTTCTACATAATAAGGAAAACATTATCGTAGTGTGCACAATCATCATTCATGAACTGCATGACTCCTTATTGCAACGAAATTATTATTGGATGATAGTGCCCAAAAGGCTATCATTACACACTACAAGAGACAGAGACGCCAGCGGGAGAGGGTCGTCAATGGTCGATGCTGACGTCCGGTCAGAGGCTCGTCGGTCGGTCGGGAGGGAGGGAGAGAGAGAGAGAGGATGCAGAGAAGAGGGGCATTATATATATATATATATATATATATATATATATATATATATATATATGGAAAGTTGAGAAAGCGGAAAAAGGAAAAAAAAGCGAGATAACGAAATTTTAATTACCGACGGTTCTGGTCGTCGAAAAAGTAAATATTAATTATTTTTCAAATTACCGACGGTTGTGACCGTAAAAAAATATTTAATTGTAAAAATAAAATACTATATTCAGTTATATATAATATTTATTTTTTATTTTACCGACGGTTTGAACAGTCGCTAATTATTACCGACGGTTGGAACCGTAAAAAATTACGACGGTTTGGACTGTCACAAATTATATTAATAAAATACTCCTCATATTATATTATTATAAATTTACCGACGGTTACGACCGTCGGAAATTACGGTGGATTTTGCGGCAGATGGATATTCAACGAAAATATCGACGTTCCTAATCATCGAAAAATAAAATAATAATATAACAAATTACATAATTTATTATTTTTATTTCCGACGGTCATAATCGTCGAAAAATCCGTCGGAAATTACGACAGATGGATATCCGTCGAAAATATTGACGTTCCTAATCGTTGAAAAATAAAATAATAACTAAACAAATTATATAATTTATATTTTCATTTTCGACGATCGTAACCGTCAGAAAATTCGCCGAAAATATCGATGTTCCTACACGTCAAAAAATAAAATAATAATATAACAAATTACATAATCTATTATTTTCATTTTCGTCGAAAATAATTTCATCGCAAAATTCGTTACAAATTACGACGAATTTTTATCCGTCGAAAATTTCCCGTTGAAAAATGGTAATTTTCTTGTAGTGACATATATAAAACATTGAACTAGAGCATTGAAATGTGAATACACGGTATTAATCTATATTCATTAAGAATCAAAGCATGATATTGATTTCTTTAATCAGATCGGCAAGAGTACTTCTTATGAATTATAATTATATATATATGTTCATTATTATAGACTAATATTCTTTCTATTGATAATGTCTTAAAGATTGCTTTCTATATTGTTGTTAATTATTTATCTATTGATATGTAAAACTTATGGATTATTATTATCTCTGCATTGATATTGTAGGTAACTAGATTATTAAAGAATGAGGTAAAATGTCCGTCGATGTTCGTGATGGTTGATGTAGACACGGATTGAATTTAGTGTGTTTATGGCTTTTGTTATTTATTATTTCTTTTCTCAAAATTTTAGAGTTGTAATAGCTTTATCTAACTTCTAGTCTAGCTCTTTATGATATTGACACTAGGTCTGATTTAAATATTATGGTGAACTGATGCTTTTAATGACCTTTTATTATTTGTTATTTTAAAATTTCCACATATCTGATACTGATTCTTAGGTTAAATCTTGCCACGCGTTAGAAGATACTATCACCTGTGGCTCTCATGTTAAAGTATGAGAGGTGATGTTGCATCTAAGATCGTCCGAGTTATAATTCAAGAAACTATCAACGCTTTTGTTAAAAATATTAATATACATGAGAATGTTTTTAACCATAAAGTACAAGGGCTAATAAAAACGGCAAGTATTTTAGTTATAATGCATGCTCAATTTTGTATATTTTAACACATTAAGAATTTAAAAATTGAATGATCATGCATCAATTATCTTATTTTTTCTTATAGAATATTATTTTTTTAATTATTCAGTGACTTTCACGATGTTTGCTGTGCAAGAGAAGAAAAGAACGGATCGTGTAACTTTGACACGGGCCATTTTTCATTTTGTCGCATCACCGCCAAACGGGCAGCAGAATTTTTGCCACGTCGTGATTGAAACGGTCCATTTCGAGTTAACATGGACCGCGTTGTAACAAAGAGAACACGGCCCGTGTCATGATTGACACAGTTCATTTTGACACCGATCGATGATTATAAAAGGACGTCCACTTCCACACCAAAGGGGGGCAACAGAGAAGGAAATAATCTATTCAGAGAGTCTTGTGGCTACTTTGTCTAGAGTCACATCTTAGAGTTTTATTTTCTTGCTCCTCTTTTGTACTCTAAATTTCGGCTTTATAATGTTTTATTCTTCAGCAATGGAGTAATCTTCCTTTGTTAGTTTTACATGGTTGAACTCCACTGTTATTTTGATGAAAGACTATTTTCTGAATATGAGTGTTCTGTTTGAATCAATTTTTTAACATCTCGTATCTCTCCCCTATCTACTCTGTGAGATTTAGTGGGTGTGGACTTAGACTTACTCAGTTGAGAAGTCTTTGAGATGAATCAATCATTTATGTTTTAATCGTTAAACATTTGGAGAACGATTTGGTTAAACTTTCTTCAAATATTTAACTGATACAACAGATAAGATATCTGGTTAGAATCCTAATTTATTTTATTTCCATAAGATGTAATTTTCTTACTCTATTAATAGTAGAGGAATGCTTAGTAAAACCAACATTTCTTCTAATTGGTATTTCCTTTTCTTGGATCTGCTTCTTGTTTTCTTCTGGTTATCTTCTTAATTCATTTCTCTACAAGAATTGTTATCTAGTAAGAGTGAGAGATAAAAGTCCTCGTGGGATCGATATCTTTTTACTACTTGTGCGATCGGTATACTTGCCGAACTTTTCTACTCTATAGAAAAGTAATCATCAAATTTTTGGCGCCGTTGCCGGGGACTTTTTTTATCTTTTTCTTACTACAGGTAACTATTTTATTTATTTATTTATTTTTCTCGAACATCCTGCGCAATCAAAACAGACTCCTATTCAGGAATTGACCGTGTCATCATTTGAAACGGTCCGCGTTTCCTGAAAACGGTCCGCATTTTTTCCACGTTCTTACCAAAGGCAACTTAACACGGTCCGCGTTCATAATACACGGTCCGTATTTTGTAGCCACGCTTACGAAAATGGTCCGTATTTCACTGTACACGGTCCGTGCGTTTCGTTCTAAAAAAAAGATTTTTTTTCTTTTCCATTCGATTTTTTGAATAATTATTTCAAATTGTTCTTGATTTAATCGCGCTCTGAAACTCTCGAATAAAACGATAAAGAGACATAACACCAGGAGCTCGAAAGAACCACTTCTCTTCAATCCTGAAATAGAAAAATTTGCTAAACAGCGAAGGAAAGTTATAAAGACCAAAGAGATGGCGGAAAATCAACAACAACAACAACCAGAAATTCAAAATCCAAATCCAAATTATCGGACGATGATGGATTACACTATTGGTTAGATGAATCATGACCCATGGAGCATTACTCTTCCAGATATCAACACCAATTTCCAGATACAACATGGCACCCTTCAAATGGTGCAAAATGACCAATTTAGTGGAAATCAAGATGAACATCCTTTTGGACATGTTAGAAAATTTCTTCAATTGTGTTATACTTTTAAATTTCATAATGTTTCTGATGATGTAGTTAGGTTGAGACTCTTGGCTTCACACTCTACCCGAAGGAACAATCACAGACTGGAGAGAGATGCAGCAAAAATTTATCAACAAATATTGTCCGCCCCAGAAAGCAGCTCGACTAATCTCTGATGTCAAAGCATTCTATCAACAAGCCATGCATGAAGCATGGGAAAGGTTTAAGGAACTTGTATCTCATGTTCCTTATAATATACCACTTCATGAACAAATTCAATTTTTTTATAATGGTGCTACTTTCACAGTACGAGATAAGATTGACACTTCTGCAGGAAGTTCCATGAATGATAAATCTCCTGAAGATATTTATAATATTATTGAAAATCTTGCTATGAATCATTGGCAAAATAACAGGAACAGAGAACCACCACGAAAGACAAGTATTTATCAGATAGACGGCAACATTCAACTTACGACGCAAATAGAAGCCATGAATCAAAAAATGGAGACATTGATGAGTCGCATCAATGAAAAAGCCCTTGTTAAAGCCGTACAACAAACTTATGAATTTTGTAGTGAGGGGCACTCTACTTATGAATGCCCAATGGTTTCAAACTCTAACCCTTCCTCTTCCACTTCTTTTGAAAATGCTAATTATGTATCGAATAATAATTTCAGGAACAATCAAGGGGGCAATTATGGCAACTATGGGTTTGGGTTGAGAAATCAACCCAACTACTCTTGGGTACACCATCGAGGTGCTCCACCTCCAGGACCATGCAACGATGACAAACCTCAAGCCGAACCTAAATCCAACTTAGAAGATGTATTGGCTAAATTTATCAAAACGGTGGATACAAAGTTTGCAAATCAAGAAGCCTCAATTCGCAACATAGAAAATCAGGTGGGACAATTAGCTAACATGATTGCAAGTAGACAACCAAGTTCTCTTCCTAGCAATACAGAAAAGAATCCGAGGGAAGAAGCGAAAGCAGTCAAACTGAGAAGTGGTAAGGAGCTACTAGAACCAATACCAACTTTGACCTGGATCAACCATCTTCAGCTCAACCATCTTCGAATCAACCTCCTACATCATCAATAAAAAAGGAGGTTACAAAACACCAGATTCCTGAAAAATCTGGAAACCTGCCATATCCTAAAAAATATCGACAGGAACAATTAGATAAACAATTCTCTCATTTTTTTGGAAATTTTTAAGCAAATTCATTTTAACATCCCATTTCATGAAGCGCTTAAACAGATGCTCGTATATGCCAAATTCATGAAGGATGTACTCTCAAAGAAACGAAAAATTGAGGAAACGGGCTTGATCAAATTAACAACTCAATGTTGTTCCGTCTGCAAAAGAGATTTGCCGACGAAGGAAAAGGATCCAGGGAGTTTTATTGTCCCCTACACTATTGGAAATTTTTTTGTTCCAAGGCACTATGTGACTTAGGTGCTAGTATTAATCTGATGCCGTATTTCATTTTTCAAAAATTAGGTTATAGCGAGCTTAAGGATACTTCGGTGATGCTCCAATTCGCGGATCAATCCATTAAAAAACCTAAAGGCCACTTAGAAGATGTTATTGTCAAAGTTGATAAATTTGCATTCCCAGTAGATTTCATCATCATGGATATGGATTCAGAAGCCGAAACACCTATCATCCTAGGCAGACCATTTCTCCCTACCGGCAACACGTTGATAGATGTTAAAAAGGGACATCTCACTTTAAAAGTGGAGAATGAAAAACTGTGTTTTAATATTTCTGATTCTCTCAAACGACCTTTAGATTTATCATCTTGTTATTCTATTGATACCTTTGAAAATGATGTTTCTGATGAATTTGAACAAATAGTACTAGAAGTGATAATGAATACTTACACAATTATTGAAGAATCAATGGATAACACTGAAGAAGGAATTGACTTAGATGAAAAAGAGTCAATCCCTTTCAAGGAATCCATCTTAGAGAAGACAAACATACCTTCTCCACCACCAAACTCAGAACTCAAGAGCTTGCCTACTCATCTCAAATATGCTTTTCTCGAAAAAAATTCATTTCCTGTGATTATTTCCTCTGAATTAACTAATATAATGGAAAACAAACTTTTACAGGTTCTCAGGAAACACAAAAAAGCTATTGCTTGGTCGATCAATGATATCAAGGGAATATCACCATCAATATGTATGCATAAGATTTTGATGGAAGAGAAAAGTAAACCAAGCACCCAATTTCAGCGTAGGTTAAACCCAACTCTGAAAGATGTCGTTAAGAAAGAAGTAATCAAACTTCTCGATGCAGGTATCATTTACCCTATCTCTGATAGTCCTTGGATTAGCCCCGTATAAGTAGTACCAAAAAAGGGGCATCACTGTAATTACTAACAAGGAAAATGAGTTGGTACCTAGCAGGACAGTTACAGGTTGGTGTGTGTGTATCGACTATCGCAAACTCAACGAAGCAACACGCAAGGATCACTTCTCTCTACCATTCATGGATCAAATGTTGGAACGAATAACAGGACATAGTTTTTATTATTTTCTAGATGGTTATTCAGGATACAATCAGATTGTTGTGGCGCCTCAAGATCAGAAGAAAACAACATTTACCTGCTCGTACGAAACTTTTGCCTATCGAAGAATGCCCTTTGGACTCTGCAACGCACCAGCAACATTTCAAAGATGCATGATGGCAATATTTGCTGATATGAATGAAAAGATTCTTGAAATATTTATGGACGATTTTACTTTATTTGGTAACTCATTTGACAATTGTCTTACAAATTTAACCTTGATTTTGCAGCGTTGTGAAGAAATAAATCTGGTACTAAATTGGGAAAAATGTCACTTCATGGTGAAGGAAGGCATTGTCTTGGGGCATAAGATTTCTGATAAAGAAATCGAGGTAGACAAGGCCAATGTGGATGTAATCGCAAATCTACATCCGCCCACATCTGTAAAAGTTGTCCGAGTTTTTTGGGTCACGCTGGATTTTATAGAAGATTTATCAAGGATTTTTCCAAGATAGCCAAACCACTCACCAATCTTCTCGTCAAGGACACTAAGTTTCTTTTCAATTCTAATTGCATATTTGCTTTTACTACATTAAAAGAGAAACTTACATCCGCTCCCATTATTGTAGCCCCTGATTGGAGTCTTCCGTTCGAACTCATGTGCGATGCTAGTGATGGAACCATCGATGCTGTATTAGGGCAAAGGCGAGACCAAATTTTTCGAGTCATCTACTATGCTAGTCGAACTCTAACTCCAACTCAAATGAATTATGCCACAACGGAAAAAGAGTTTTTAGCTATCATTTTTGCTTTTGATAAATTCCAATCTTATTTAATCTGCTCACAAGTTATTGTCTACACTGATCATGCAGCTATAAAACATCTCATGACAAAAAAAGAAGCCAAACCTCGACTACTCAGGTGGATTCTCCTTTTACAAGAATTTGACGTAGAGGTTAAAGATAAGAAGGGGACCGAGAACGTCATAGCTGATTATTTATCTCGTTTGGAAGTTTCTCCAATTGAGGAAACCGATATACTTAAAGAATTTCCGAATGAGAAAATCTTTTATATCAATTCTTGTGATAAAATAAAAATAATTGATACGTCACCTTGGTTTGCTGATTTTGCAAATTTTATTGTATGAAATTGGCTCCCTACAGGATGGACATCACAACAAAAGAAAAAATTCTTTTCAGATGTGAAACATTACTTGTGGGAAGATCCATATCTTTTTAAGGTTTGTGCAGATCAAGTAATCAGACGTTGCGTCCCTGAATCTAAATTCAATAGCATTCTTACACATTGCCACATAAGGGAAGCTGGAGGCCACTTCGGTCCTAACCAGACAGCTGCAAAAATCTTGGAAAGTGGATTTTATTGGTCCACTATTTTTAAAGATGCTCAAATTTTCTGTAAGTCATGTGATCAATGTAAAAAGACGGGTAACATCTCGAAACTTCATGAAATGCCCCAAAATAGTATGCTATATTGTGATATTTTTTATGTTTGGGGATTCGACTTTATGGGACCCTTCCCTAAATCATTTAATAATGAGTACATTTTAGTTGCTGTAGATTATGTATCTAAGTGGGTAGAGGCAATTGCCTCTCCTACTAATGATGCAAAGGTGGTAGTCAAGTTTTTAAAAAAGAATATTTTTACTAGATTCGGCACACCTAGAACTATAATAAGTGATAATGGCACCCATTTTTGTAATAAATTATTTGCAGGACTTTTGATGAAATTTAGAGTTACACATAAACTCAGTACTCTATATCACGCGCAAACATGCGGTCAAGTGGAGATATCTAATAGGGAAATAAAACACATTTTGGAAAAAAATGTAAATTTCTCTAGAAAGGATTGGTCTGTTAAATTAGTTGATGCTTTGTGGGCCTATCGTACTGCTTTTAAAACTCTTATTGGAATGTCACCTTATAGACTTGTGTTTGACAAGACATGTCATTTACCTGTTGAATTAGAGCATAAAGCTTATTGGGCTACTAAACTTCTTAATTTTGAGCCTACAGAAACAGGAAAGGAAAGGTTACTCAAGTTGAATGAACTAGAAGAACTTCGAAGTAATGCTTATGAAAATAGTAAAATATATAAGAAGCGCACAAAAAATTGGCATAATCAATGCATACAAACTAGGAGTTTTCAACCTGGTCAACAAGTTCTCTTATATGACAGTAGACTTAGACTTTTTCCAGGTAAACTTAAGTCCAGATGGACGGGGCCCTTTCTTATCGTCTCCTCATCACCTTTCGGAGTTGTTGAAATTTGCACCATGGACAGAAAGCATCAATTCAAAGTCAATGGACAACGTCTTAAGAACTATATAGGTGGTGTTCATCACGAGGAAGTTGATTTCATTATTCTTGCTGATCCATGAGTATGACTAAGTCAAGCTGAAGATTATAAATCAGAACTATTCTGTCTAATTTTTATTTTCTGAAAAAAGAAAAAAAACAAAAAGCTCATTTATTATTTATTCAAAATTTAGACTTCTTGTTTTTTTTAGTTGAGACTAATTGATCATTGATTTAAAAAGGTCTTAGCATTATATATTCTTTGAAGCAGGAATTATTTGGCAAGAGAAGAGGTACTCTGCCGATAATTGAAAGAAAAATTAAATAATGAGAAGAGAAAAATATTAGTAATTTGATGAAGATCATATCTTATCTTGAGTCTTACTTGAGGACAAGTAAATATTCAAACTTGGGGATTGTGATGTATGCTCAATTTTGTATATTTTAACATATTAAGAATTTGAAAATTGAATGATCGTGCATCAATTATCTTATTTTTTTCTTATAGAATATTATTATTTTTAATTATTCAGTGACTTTCACGGTGTTTGCTATGCAGGAGAAGAAAAAAATGGACCGTGTTACTTTGACACGGGCCGTTTTTCATTTTGTCGCGTCACCGCCAAACGGCCAGCAGAATTTCTGCCACATCATGATTGAAACGGTCCGTTTCGAGTTAACATGGACCGCGTTGTAACAAAGAGAACACGGCCCGTGTCATGATTGACATGGTCCGTTTTGACACCGATCGACAATTATAAAAGGACGTCCACTTCCACACCAAAAGGGGGCAGCAGAGAATGAAATCATTCATTCAGAGAGTTTTGTGACTACTTTGCCTAGAGTCACATCTTAGAGTTTTATTTTCTTGCTCCTCTTTTGTATTCTAAATTTCGACTTTATAATGTTTTATTTTTCAGCAATGGAGTAATCTTCCTTTGTTGGTTTTACATGGTTGAACTCCACTGTTATTTTGATGAAAGATTATTTTTCTGAATATGAGTGTTCTGTTTGAATCAATTTTTTAACATCCCGTATCTCTCTCCTATCTACTCTGTGAGATTTAGTGGGTGTTGACTTAGACTTACTCGGCTGAGAAGTCTTTGAGATGAATCAATCATTTATGTTTTAATCGTTAAACATTTGGAGAACGATTTGGTTACACTTTCTTCAAATATTTAACTGATACAACAGACAGGATATCTAGTTAGAATCCTAATTTATTTTATTTCCATCAGACGTAATTTTCTTACTCTATTAACAGTGGAGGAATGCTTAGTAAAACCAACATTTCTTCTAATTGGTATTTCCTTTTCTTGGATCTGCTCCTTGTTTTCTTCTGGTTATCTTCTTAATTCATTTCTCTACAAGAATTGTTATCTAGTAAGAGTGAGAGATAAAAGTCTTCGTGGGATCGATATCTTTTTACTACTTGTGCGATCAGTATACTTGCTGAACTTTTCTACTCTATAGAAAAGTAATCATCAAGTTCCAAGGAAGACAACTCATTCTTCTTAATAAACTTACTTTTGAGCTGGGATTGAATGTATTTGTTGTTGAAATTCTTTTAATAAAAAATAACTAGGATAAATTTCACTAAATACCCTTCAATTTTGACACTTCCTCATCATTGCCCTTCAACTATAATTTATGATTAGACTGTCATTCATATTTTAACTTGTTTTACTGAATATTCTTTCCATCGTGAATAATTAGTTTTTCAATCATTTCACTGACGTAATAATATAAAAATTAAAAAAAAAAGAAAAGAGGGTGGGTGGGGGGTGCCTCTTTCTCCTCTCCTTTCCGACGTTAGGGAGGAGGGGAGCACTGTGCGTAGATGGGGAGGGTCAGAGAGCATAGTGGGGCGATGTCCCTCCGCTCCTTTGCACGTGGGGGTGCCGCACTCCCTCCTCTCTAACGCCATATAGAGAAAGGGATGAAAGAGGAAGGGGAGGAGGTCGGTTCCCCTCCCCCTTTGTGCGCTGGTCACCGCACCTCCTCCTCTCTGATACCGAAGAGGAGGCAGGAAGGGGGCAACCATCCCCTTCTTCTCTCCCTCCGGCCGTGTGACGGATGGCAGCTGAAAGGAGAGGGAGAGGAGGCACACCCCTCTTTTTTATATATTTTATATAATTTTTATTTTAAAAAAAGATGTCACGTCATGGATTGAAAAATTAGTTATTCTAAGTGAAATAAGTTAAAGGACGGAGGAAAGTCTAGTTACAAAGTGAAATTTGAGGATAAGGATAAAAAAATAGGTAAAATTGAAGGATATTAGGTAAAATTTATTCTAAATAACTACCTTTATAGACATTTATTTCTATGATTCTAATTTTAAGACTGAATAAAATGATTGATCTCTTTTGTTGCACCCTCACTGTTAACATTTAGCCCATATGTGTCTAGTTCGTCCATATGGCCCATTTCTCCCTCCCTCGCCCGTGTGGAGAAAAAAAATGAATTTGGTTGGTAAGAGCAATTTGTAAATACTCAAAATTGTATATTTGAAATTTACAATTCGATTATTAATTTGAAATCAACTTTATAAAATCGTGTCAACATCGAGACCTATATCATGGATTGCAGAAAATATTTTTTTTCAACATTTATTTTTTCGGTTTTCTTAAATTTTGGAGAAATAAAATCAAGACAAATATTATTTCTTATAATCAAGTTTTTATATTTTTTTCACGAAATAAATTTAATAGTAAAGTACGTTAAAAGTTGTTTTTTATAATGTGCTCCACAATCAAAGTCTTAGTAGAATAATAGTTAAATTAATTTCACTCATAAAAAATATATATAATTTTTTATTGATATTACTTTATATTTTATAATTTTCCATAGATAAATAAGATTAAAACATAAATAATTTTTTTATATTCAATCTTACAAAACCCTTTTCTGTTATATGTAAAATTCTGTTGTCAATTATCTTACCTCAGATTAAGATCAACTTTTTAATTAGAAAAGGTGTATATATGAAATCTACAATTGAAAAATTAAATGGTGAACCACCATATGAAATAAATGATTTGTTTTAAATAGAGTTGACTAGTTAAATTAAGCGTGCCATCAGTATTATAAATTTTTTCCATTCACACACTCATTTTACAATTTCTGTGATGTTAAAATGTGAAATATTTTTTTATTGTTATAGAAATTCTTTTTTTTTAAGAATCTCACTTGTCACGATAATGAAATTCGACGATGGACCAACTTTTAATTTATGCATAATGCACTCAATAACACATCGTACGAATTGCACCAATCGGTCACCCCTTAATAATAAGTTCAAATTCTTTTTACCCAAAGAAAAATATGCTGAAGATTTTGATGATAATGTCTAGGGATGGATGCAAGAGGGATGAAACACGAGGAGTTGGATTTCATTCAGCATCAGGTGATCCACACATTATAATTTTAGGCCCCAGCAGTATCTAATTCTTTTGGATGGCTTCGGATTCATATCTATGGTTTTATTTAGATCCTGGAAATGTAAATATATTGACTAAGCAATGACATGTTTACCTCTTCTGTTTTTTTTTTCTTCTCTTGCATGAGAGTATCGATCACACTTATTACTTGTCACTGTGGTTGAAACTTTGATTAGATTAATTAACTATGGTTTCCTTATGCTTATCTAAAATACATTATGTTAATCTTATTAATTAGCTTAGATGATTTACATAATGCACATTAAATAATCGTAATATACTGAATGTGCTCAAATCGGACGGAAATATTGCCAATACTTTTAGGTTTAAAAATAACTTGCCATTTTTAATTTATTATGTACTTTTTTTATCGACAAGAGTTTTAATTCCCACCTACTTTATTCCGAACAATGTCAACTATGCGATTTCAATTTAGACTGGTGAGTAATTTAGAAATCGACCTGGGGATTAATTAATTAGGACTGGTAATTTCTGAAACATTGGGCTCCCGGTACTACGTGCCATATATGCAAATACAAAAAAAGGACCTATTAATTTGCATGGCCCCTGGGAACTTTGATGGCAGTCCAAAGGAAAGCAACTCCCCACCTACAATTGTACCACTACTTGACCAAATGCTTTAGAACCATATGTATGTTTTTGGAAAATAACATATGGAAAAGCAATTCACAAATATGTCATGAAACCTCTTGTTTGGTGGACAATATATATATAGATAAAAGTAATATGCGATCAAAAGTTATGCAACTAATATGTATGTAATGAATTCGAATAGTTGGATGATAATTATATGGTTAATATTAAATTTAATAATTTAATATTAAATTTAATAGAGGTTGAATCTCAATCATATAATTATGATCTAACAATCCTGATTAATTGATTACGTATTAGATATACAAAAGTTGATTGCATGCTATCAAACCTCATTGATTTATGGATCGAGAATTGGCGGAATTATCATGGATTTATAAATCAATAATAATTCTTGATACACACTTTGTAAAGTGAATTTATAAATGAAATTAAAATAATATCATCTATAGATGTAGGGGTGTAAAAAAAATCTGACCAACTTGAAAAAATCATCCGACCCGAAAAAGCCGAATAAAAAAAACCAAAAAAATGAGTTCGAATACAATTTAGAATGTTTTTTTAATAAAATTCACTCGCTAAAATTAAGTCCTCACCCAAAAAACCATAGGGACCCGTGAAGCTCATTTTTTATTTATATAATTAATACATATGTTGTTAATTCTTTTATTGTAGATATAATATTTTTGTATAAAATTTCATACTTTTCTATCACATTATCAAACTCCAATTTAATAACTTTAAATTTTTAGTAGTATATTTTATATTTAATATAAAATTAAATATTTTTATATTAATTTGAAGTTATTAAATATATTTTAAAATATAATTATATAAAAGTAGGACCTTAAAAAATCAAACGATAAAATCGATCGCTAGAGGGTGATTTTTATTTTTTAAAAAAATAATTTTAGGATTATTTTTTAATTTTAAAAATAAATTTGAAAAGTAACGATTGATTTTTTTAGACTAAAAATTTGATCTGAACTACTTTCACCCATATATTGATGAACCAGCTTTTGATCCACCTAATCTTCAATCCTAGTATATATATGCAAATACAAAAGTAAATTGACAACGGGAATGAAATATACAATTTAGTTAAGCTTTTAAGAATAACTGGTTAGTATTTTCATCGTTCATAAATTTGTACCATTGATTTTTTTTACATTGTTTAGTGAACAATACTAATTCTTTTATATAATATATTTAAGATTAATGATCATTAATGGCTCGTATAAAAAAAACTAAAAATGCTTTTCTTCTATCTATTTTATACTTTAGGTTAAAAATAATATTGACTATATAATGTTGACTTATCATGTTTATGTCATCTAGTCCACTTTGAATCGATATGACCATGTCCTTTAAATGAAATTGCACTTTTCTTGTGAACGCTGAAGAATAAAACGATGATATTATAGATGTAAGAAGAGTAATTTTTTCTTTCTTTTACATATTACCTATGTTGCTTCTAAAAGCAACCCTTTCAATTACTTTCTCGTGATGGTTCTAAGAAAACATTGTGAGAAATATTTCAAGTACTCTTGGAACTGGATTTTCCGACAAAGTAAAAGATGAAAAAAAATGAACATATGAGTTCTAGCCCATGACAAGAACATGATAACAAGAACTTGAAGTCAATTAAGATGAATTGATGAACAGTCTCATATGGACAAAACACGAAAGTGATTATGGGCTTATATGTAACACTCCGGTCCAATCAAGATATTATTCACTTTGACCATCGGCTCGTACGAATTTAAAACGCTTGCGATTGTGCATTGATTATATATAAGCCCATGACCATCTCTGTGTTTTGTCCATATGAAACTATTCATCAAATCATCTTGATCCTTATATTTCAGGTAGTTACAAGAATAATTTTGTTCTTGCCCATTATCTTCCTAATTTAAGAACATGATGTTCTTTAGTTAAGCAAACAACCCCTTAGAGGCCCCCCAATTTTCAAAACTTAGAAATCTTTCACCCATCTATCCTTGAAAGAAACAAATCAACCTAGACCTAACCCAAACCTCATTGGCTTATTCAAGTATCTTTCTGGATGCTTCTATTGTCAGACAAACATTTATTATTGCTACCCTATATTTTGAATTGTTAATATTTTATACTTGTCTAGTACAATAAAAGTAATAATATATATATTTTTCAAAGTAATAGTTTGCTACTCTATTCTATTTTTTATTTTTCAATCTTTGCATGATCTCTTACAGCCTCTTCATTTTCTTGTGCTCAACAGAACCTCTTCTCGACCAAATATGCAAAAGGACCTAGTAGTGAGAGGTATTGTTTGACAGATTAATTTTCAACGCATTTGAACAAAATTAAATATAATGATGAGAATTACTAATAGGAGAATACGTGATTTCATAGATTATTTTTATTTTTCAATTTCGTCTCATTTTTTGTGTGGTGGTATGATAGAATTTGTTGCTCGAAACATGGGTTATTTGGTATGAGCATAAAATTAAGAATAAGATTTTTTGTCATTAAATTTTGTCAAACATCCTCTTTATTCTAATGAGGGGAAATTTTGGGTTTAAAAAAGATATTTATTCTAAAGAACAGGAAATTAGATGAGATAATTTATTCTTGTTGAGGAGCAGAATTGTTTATATTCTTGACTCTGGTCCCCCAAAAAATAATGATTAGAGAAATAAATCAATCTTTTTTTTTTGTTGCCACCCCAGTGTTCGAGAAGCGACGTCGATCGTCAAACTCAACTAGCGCTAAGAGTTATGCGCATTGATCATGAGTTGAAGTCTCGGCCTACCATCGAGCTTGTGTTGCTCCGAGCAGCATACTTCGCTATAACAGGTGAGGCTCCAACGAAAATTTTTTACATTCACAAGTATTCGAACTCGAGACCTTTGATTAAATAGTGAGGAGTTGCTATCTATTCTACCCCAACTCACAATCTTATTCTATCAACAGTAATGAAATGCCAAACAATCCCTCATTGAATTACCATATATGATAGGGAAAAAATTTCGACTCATTATATCAAAAATCGTAAAAAAAATATTTTAATTCATTAATGGATAAAAAAACTAAATTACTTTTAAAAAAGTTACTATAAAATAAAAATCCTTGAAAAACATTCCTCACCAGCTAAACAAGGACTAAAGTAAGAGAGTCTTGACCATTCCATATGTTTCAAAGTGTTATAATCAATGTTATTAAAATCGGATCGGACCGACCGGTTCAATCGCAAACCGGCTGGTGATCTGGTTCGGTTAGGCATTTAAAATAATTTTGGCATTGAATCGGGCAAAATCAGTTGAACCGAGCTGGTTGAACCGGTTCAACTCGATTCAATGCATATTTTAAAAAATTAAATTTAAAAAATGATAAAAATAGGAAAGTTAAATGAGAAAAAAGGAAAGAAATATAAGGAAATTTAAAGAGAAGGGAATATTATGTGTATACAATTAAATAGGAATTAAAATAAAAAGGTAAGTATTTGAAATTGAATAATATTAGAATAGAAACTTATCAAAGGGCATAAAATAAAGAAAATAAAAAGGAAAGTGTTAAACAAAAAAAAGAAATAATAATAATTTAAGATAAAATTTATTAATATAACATCTATCATCATTAAATAGTAGATATTAAATTATTAATAATCTATTTATATTATCATTATAAAACTTTAAATTAATAAAAATTATGTTATATTATTTTTAAATATTTTTAATAAGTCATTAGTACAATATTAATATACTATATTATATAACTTATACTATATGTTTATAATTATTATAAATAATATTATTTTAATAAAATTCGGTTCAATCCGATCGAACCCGGTCCGACCGATTAAACCGCGACCCAGTGATGAGTCCGATCTGATTCTGAAAACATTATTATAACTGCCACTCTCCATCGCTCCAACTTATACGTTCCCATTATAAGAAAACACATCATTACAAAAAGGAAAATTTAATTGTAATATTCAAATTTCAGTCGTTATTGATCATTAACGACTAACATTTCCCGTCATCACCAGCCGTTATAGATGCTACCATAAAAGTCAATAACGACAGCTTAAAGGTGTCGGTCTTTAAACATCATCAATGACCAAAATAATCTGATCATCAAATCCATATAAGGATCATTTAGTTAGTCATCGAAGACATTAATGGCCAACATCTCTTTGTTATTGATAATCTTCAGCAGTTGCTAATATGGTCGTTAAAAGTCATCAACGACCATAAGTAATCCGATCATAAAATATATATAATGACTAGTGTGTTGGTCATTAAACACATTAATGACCATATATATCTTTGTCATTAATAATCTTCAAGGACTAAGATTCCGGCCGTTAAAAGTCATCAACATCCACAATTAATCCAATCGACCATTTATATAATCACCATTTAGTTGATTGTTAAATGCTTTAGTGGTCATCATATCTTTATCGTTGGTAATCTTTACATACTATCTGATTGTTAAAAGATTGCTAAATTCATATAATAACCATTTAACAAAAGTTTAACTAGTTTACAACATCAATTAAACAACAAAAATTTACAGGGCCAAGGATTAACAACAAGATCGATGGCGGTGAGCGAGATCGACAGCGGCGGTGCATGAGCTCGATAGGAGGATAGGCTCGGAGGAGGTCGGCGGTTGGAGGGGTCGCAGAACTTGCCGGGGCTCGCGAGGGTCGGCGGCGGGCAGATCTGCGGCGAACGGGCTCGGAGGAGGTCATTGCAGGATGGCGAGGTCGGCGCGAGGTCGGAGGGGTCGCAGATCTGGCGGGGGGTTGTGGGGGTCGGCGGAGGGCAGATCTGCGGCGGACGGGCTAAGAGGAAGTCGGCGTGATGTCTGCGAGGCTGCAGATCTGGCTGGGGTCGGTGGCGGGCATATCTACGGTGGACGGGCTCGGAGGAGGTACCCACAGGTTGGTGAGGTCGGCAGGGTCAGCGCGAAGTTGGCTGGTTGCTTGTCGCCATCGGACAACAAAGAGGAGAAACGAAGAGGAGAGGAAAAAAATGAGTTCGCCGGAGTTGCTGTGAGCGTAGCAGGGGTTCGTCGTAGCCTAACCTCGCACCGGACTTCAAGAACGTGCACGTGTCCTTGCCGGAATCGTTGTGCACATGCATCTTAGATGCGTTCACACCTCTTCGCCTGATTTTGCATCAATGTCGGCATCAACTTCTTCTCTATCGTTGGTCGGCCACTTTCCTTCTTGCCCTCAACTAGTGCGATGGAGGACCCCTCGAAGCATGGTGACATAGCTCTCATCGTGGATCGATGGACCGATCTCCCAGCTGCCATGTGCACAGGTCCACCCTCCTGGCTCTCGAATCATCGGCGTCGGTGACTTTAGGAGCGAGGAAGAGCATTTCACGGACGAGGAGGCTCTTACGCCGACGATTTTGAGAGCCAGGAGGAGCAGATCATGGTGCCGACGACTTCGACAGGGGTGCTGGTGACTTTGACAGAGACGCCGATGACTTAGAGCAGAGAAGAGAAGAGATGCCGATGACTTTGAGCAGAGGTGCTGGCGACTTCGACAGAGACGCCGATGACTTCTAATCAAATTAATAACCTTATGACTTGAACTTAGAGAAATGTTGATTGGAGGACATCATGACATAGATAAAAAAAGATTTAAACTTTGACTAGACAATAAATTGAATGTACAAAACTCATTCACAATTTATGCAATGTTCAGACTACTCAAGCTAAGATTTGCAAGTTAGTGTTGAAAACGTTATGATTTATTTGAAGACTACCAAATGATATGAGCATCGTTAGGGATCCCGTCCTAACGATCAACAATCAAGTGGAAGCGAAAATGTAAAGGAATTTTACTCGAAAGCATCAATAAAGTGGAATATCGACCAATATGCGAACATGTGCATAAGAATTAATACCTAACTGATGAAATTTAAATGAATTGCAAAATAACAATTACCCGCAATCCAAGTATGAGTTCACAAGAAACAAAAAAGGAGATCCCTCTCTAAGAATCAATAATAATCAGTCTCCTTTTCTACGCGAAGCAATCCCTCTTATTAATAGGAGGAAGTTAAGTCCCTTTCACAAGAAACTAAAATCCTAACTAGAGTTTAATAGTATTAAGGCCCAACTAAAGCCTAATCAAATAACATAAGAAAACTATCACTCTAAAGATGAATTAAACCAATGGTAAAGATGTCATCCATGTTCATGATATAAGATTGCAGCCCACACATGCGAGACAACACCTTTTGAACATAATAATTTAATATGAGAATTTGAATCCATTAGTCTTCCTAGTGACTTGAATATGATCCAATGTGGATGTGGCGTAATTATGATAAGGGTGAAGTTTCATCTTATTTATTCAAGGATTTAAAAGCAAGAGTTAAAATTTAAGCAAGATTCAAACCAAATGTAGAGTTCAAAGTCAATAAGTTGAGATAGAATTAACCGACGATCATCCTCATTAACTTGAGGAAGTTAAATTTGTCAAAGAAATGAGTGAAAAGTCCAAGATAAGTTTGATTATCATTGAAGACAAAATTTCTTGAGATGCTTTATGATGGCTTAATAAATGTTTTTATTGGGATCACATTTCATGTCAACCAAGAACCACAATATGATGCAGATGTTTTTCAATCCATTGGTCTAATTAATCAATTTCACAAATTATTCAAGAAAAAGAAGATTTTTGCAAGATGTGAAGTATGACCCTCTAGATTTAGCATTTAGGCCTAGTTTGATTGATGAATAGTAATCCCATGATGGAAAGTACTTATTCTTTTAGTTTAATTTTTTTTTAGATTTTAGAATCAAGAATAACTTTATTCCATCATTTTAAAGGAATTAATAACCTAAAATGCACACTATTGACAATATCATTTTTCTAAAAAAATGAAAAGTTTTCCCGTTTGGTGGATAATTGACTTGTTTGACAAAAAATAAAATAAAAATGTATTATACCATTTACCCATGAATCAAACAATACCTTAGAGTTCAAGGTCGAACTCCAAGCTATGATGGTGGTGATGATGATGATGATGATGATGATGATGATGATGATGATGATGATGATGATGATGATGATGATGATGATGATTATTATTATTATTATTATTATTATTATTATTATTATTATTATTATTATTATTATTATTATTATTATTATTATGTGATGGTGATGATAATGTATGCTAAGAATTAATTGTAAAAGAATATAAATAAACTTCAACTCTTCATTTATGATTTAGTGCAATTTATATTAAATTTACAGACGACTTTTGTGGATTATGAATTCATGTATAATTCTATAAACCATTCGAAAGAAGTCTTTTATGGAGCTTTTGAACAATCAATTTCTTTCAAAATTTGTTCAAAAGTTATAATATTTTACCACTTGTGATCACTAGATGCATCCATATAAAAACGTCTTGATAGCAAAGCACTTCATATGTGCAAAAATTTTGATAACAAATTAGATGATGTGTTAATTAATTTTGGTTGGCACAGTTGATTAAAGAAATTATGTCCGGAGCTAGTAGTCCTCTAGTTTTTTTAATTTCTTGAAGTCGTCAATTTGAGTAGGATTTACTGTTTCGCTTCTATTCGAACATCGAATTAATAATGTACATTGAATTAGTGATAAGGTATCCATTACATTTTTTCACCTACCAAAATGATTAGAAAGCATGCCTTATCGTAAAATGTGCATGGTGTATGCATCTTTAATGTGTGTTGTATATACATTTTATCGATAACGTTGTTTGGAATACATTGTTGTTACGCATTATCCATCAATTATTTAACAAAAGAGTTATCATCTATTAAATTATCAGCTACATGTGCATTGCATTGCATTGTTTATTATGCATAGACAATCTAACTAGTAATTCAGATTTGCACGTTCACTTAGAACAAAGAATTTTTAATAAATGTCTTTTACTAAAATATCTTTTTATGTAAAGTTTTAGGTTTTATATATTTGGTTGAAGATTATAAACTATATATTAATGCATAAAGTAAATGTATCAGCTAAATACATTTATAAATAATTAGTACTTTTTTAGTAAAAATCATGATTGTAATACGTTATTTGAATTACGTAATATTTTTAATAATTACTATAATTAATTATAATTATGAATCTAATTTACTTTTTGTATGTAACATGGAAAGAAATAATAATAAACTTGTCACTTAGGATTGCAAGAATCACGATTTTTGTAATTAAATAATGTAATCTAGATGGACATCCTCTCCTAATTAATGTGAATTATCACTTTATAAATAATTTCCATTACTAAATAATTTAGATTATTTAAAATTTAAATAAAATAAAAAAGATAAATTGATTCGGTCCAAGTAATTTACCAGTAATCTAAAAATATTTTCCATATGAAAATGACCCCTAAATAATGTAGACTTAATCAAGGTCAAGACGTCCATTGATATTCAGAATTATTAATATTAGTTCTATATTTAGAAGTGAGCATGATCAATAAATTATAGTGTAATGTGAAATTTAAAAAAATAAATCCGAACTTAATTACTAATTTTGAGAACATATTCTTGGGTTATTCCACAAATCACATGCTATTAATCTTCGTAACTCCAAAGTAACTTAATCTTCATATTTTTGGATTATTCCACAAATCAATAAATCACAGATTGCTAACCACCTATCATGAGAAATTGAGTTTGTCCCAACTCCCTGTTAATCAATAATTTCTCTCTCCTCACTGTTTCTCCAACCGTCACCGCCTTTAAACTAAAACCATTTTGTTGTGTTTAAAAAGAATGAGCAAAAAAAAAGGACGCTTGCAGATGTAACATGGAAGACGACAATGTCCTTTTAGAAGTCCCACGAGTTCACTTCCCTCTGTGCAAAGCGTTTAATAAAAGATCAAATAAACAAATTAAGATGCCATCTCGAGACATGCAACTGCATGGCTGCCACCTCAGCGCTTCGAAATGACGCTGATCATCTAATTCACGTAATGTGAAGCGCATGGGTTACGTATTGAAGTCTCGATTCATCATCGAGTTCGATTAATATGATGTCATTTCAGATAGCATGCTTGATTATGATGAGTGAGACTTTCAACAAAATTTTTTTACATTCATAAATGGTCAAACTCGAGACAATTAGTTAAACGATACACAATAAGCGATACGATCCACTCCACCCAACAAGAGATTCTTCCGTTTTTTACTTAAAAAATTGAGAATATTTTTGTTAACATACAAACCTATACATAAACATATCATTGCGTTCTTAACCAATCACATATTAATGTTATTTTAATATGTTAAAGGCTTGAAAGTTTTTTATATATCAATCGTGCAATTTTAATGTGGCTGGTCGATTTGTATAACAAGGAAAAAAGGAATTAAAGAGAGAAAATTAAAAAAAAAAAATGCGAAAGAAATTGATTGTTGAATTTCATGTTTGGCAAGGTTGAAACGAATAGAGATTTGATTACAAATAATGCATCAATGATCATATATATTACTCAATAGGGAAGAACGATTTGATTGTTCAAAAGTGTTTGATATATATATATATATATATATAATTGTTGGATTAATTAATTATTATAAAAAGATAATGGACATGAATATATAAATTGTATCTTATATGCATGAGATCTGTTATTAAATTATTTTATTTAAAATATCATGTATCATAACAAAAATAGAGTCAAATTAATTTAAAATAATGTACAAAAATCATTTTTATATCCATAAGACGAAAATGAGAAGAAAATATTTGAAAAAAAATAGAGTGATATGTAAACATCAATTCCTATTGAATGGAAGAAAATTGACATATTCATAACAAATATTCTCTAAGCTCTATAGGTTGATAGATATATATTGTAAGATTTAGAGCACAAAACTCTAAACTTTGATTTTAAAGTATATATATTTATCAAATAATAAAATATGGATAAAAACTTTATCCATTTTTTAAAACTCTAATTTTCTTATATGACAAACAAAGTAAGTCTAAATATTTTCTATGCTAAAATAATTATCTAGTTGGAAATAATGACATATATCTAAGGGTTTAATGTCCAATTTTGAATTAGCAACTTGCTTGAGTTATGGACCGTTACCAGTGTGTTACGGGGCGTTAAAATCACACTTCTACTCCAATTTGGACATTGTAAAGACCGTGAAAACAGTATTACAGGTGGTGAAAAGTCATATTCAGGTCGTTACGAAGTTGTTATGGGCCGTTACGGAAGACTGATTTCAAATTTTTTTCACTTTTCTTGATGATTTCAATTGCAAATCGATTTCAAATTTTATCCTAAGTTACAAGGATCATTAAAAAATATATTTACTCAGATTTGAAGAAGTTTTGAATAATTTTAAAGTCCAATTAAGATCTATTTTGATTTTTTATTATTTTGATATAAAAAAGATCCCAATCAAATGGAAACTTTATCAAAATTCTTGGGACATCTAGAGGCTATAAATAGAAGCTTTAGGAGATAGAAAAACATGTGCTTGAGACTTTGGGAATTGTGCCTATTGCAAAAGAGACAAATTCAAATTGAAGAAGGAGCAACTCAGCGTCAGAGCTACAAGATCGTTCCAGAAATCGTCTAAAGCAAGAATTCTTGTTCTTTTTCCATTGTTGGATGCCCTATTACTTTATTCTTTTTATTTTGATCCTTTAGTTTGTGATAGAGATCTGTATAATTTTTGAAAAATAGCATGAACCAGTTTAGCATTGAATCTAATATAATTGTTAGTTGTTTTATATTATGATTGTGGCATGCTTAATCTTATTTTTTTGTTATCATCTTGCTGTGAGTTTAGATTACAAACCAATCTTGTGATTAAGTTCAAGGCATAATATTTTTTAGTAAATAAAATCTTAACTTGTAGGTTAACTCAATCGTAACAGAAGTCTTGTAACTTAGCACAATACTTGATTATCTGTGATCTAATAAATTATATCCAACGAGAATAATTATTAGTCTAGGATTTACAAATTCATGCATCTTAGTTCTCTGTTAATTAAGAGATTTACTCATCGTTAGAAATCATGCAGGAGTTAAGGTAGTACGATTTGATCAATGCATAAATTGTTACCTTGTGTGATCATAATCCGTCTTAAGAATTAGCTTTGAATCTTCTTGTTAAAAAGTTCAATCTTTTTCTGTCGCAAGTAAGTTGACATCACTTTTGTTCATCCATAACTTTTAGGGATCTTGACCACTTTACTTTTAATTGTCAAATCATTTATCTTATGCAATTTGTATATTTCTATTTTAGAATACAAAACTATTTTCTTCTCTTAGTAGATTATTAGGATATATTAAATTTAACTAGTTTCTCATGAGTCCAATATTCTACTCTCTACTTTATTACCTGATACGACTAGTGCACTTGCTAGCAAATTTATTTGTTAAAAATTCAACGCATCATAGGGTTAAATCCCTTTTTCAAAACAAGAGAGCTTGGCCTATGTTCTTATAATTTGAGTCAAGATATTCTAGAACTCAGGTCGAGTACAAGGTCTACTCGTTCCGAGTTTTTGATGACTTCTTCAGACAAACTCAAGTTGGATTTATCTAAGACTCGAACCAAGTACATTGGAACTCGATTCGGGTTCTAGTTGGAAATCTCTCGACAATCTGGCTGAATATGAGAGTGGCTCGGTCTGTGTATATTAGGACATGCCAAAACCTAGGCTGGATTATTCAGCTCTCAAGCCAAGACATAGCGACGAGTTGTCGCACGACCTTGTGGACCTCCTAGGTTGGATTCTTCCTTAGTCGTTTGTCGTTGATTGGTTTAATAGGATCTTGGATGTAATATCATAATACAAGTGGTTTGAGTTAGGAGACCATAAAGTCATCAATGGCGATGTTGTTCCATATAACTATGAGGGGCCATTATTAGGAACACTATATTTGCATAGTAATTGAAATTTTCTTGTCGAGATATCTTCAGGCGTTGGCATCAGAAGTTCAAATATTGTAAATGTAAGGTTATTTAATCTCCTCCATCTTTTGTTTGGATGGTGGATTTAGAAATAAATAATGCACCAAGTATGATAGAGATCCAAAATTTTGTTTTGTGAATAATTTGTTTCTTGGGTCGTTTCCTTGATCCAGAGAGGAACAAGAAAAGAATCCACCCTACAAGAAAGTTGTCTATTTTCGATGGTCAATTTTCAATGGACAAGAATCCTTTGAATTTTCCGACGGCATTTGCGATGGAAAAAGCCTTTCGAAATATCGAGGGCAAGAAAATACTCCGCTACTATGGATGGTAAATTATCGTCGATAATTATATTTATAATAATATATATGTGATATAATATAAGTATATGCTTAATAATTTTTATTAAAGTTACAGACAGCTCTATCTTTCAGAATTACCAATAGATTTAAATTCTTCAGTAAATCTAAAGGTTAGGCCCGTCGGTAATTAAATTTAATATTTTATTAGTAATGTTTATAATATAATATAATACATATATCTCTTTCTTCATTTACTTATATTCTTTTCTGGACTCATTAATAAAATAATAAATTATATAAGTTATCATTATTTTCCATTTTCTCATAATTTTCTTTAATATTTTATATTTTTACTCATTTTTCTTTTAATATATTATAGATATAAAATATATATTATAAATAAATTTATAATATAAAATAGAAAACTTTTAATAAAATAATGTGTTAACTTACTATCCAAGATATAACCAATTTTAATCATAAGATAACTAATTTTAATCGCAAGTATAATTTTTGGATTACATCTTGGATTCACAAAAGATAATTTTTGTAAAAAGTACATACATAATTTTTTATCATTATAATATTATTCATAAAACATAGTTTTTCTAAAAAGTACATTTAAAATTTGTGAATGATAAGTATTCTAAATTATAACAATTCACTTATTCTTTTTCTAATTATATTTCCTTTTATTCTCAGACTTCTTGCATTCTATATAAATCAAACATATCCTTGTTTTTTTATTATATGTTTTAAAGACTATGCAGTAATTTAAAACATTATGAGAAGTAAGAACATAAAGATATATGTGTCTTAGGATAATATTAAGATATATAATATTGTTGGTATATACACATATTGATTAACATTAGTATTATATATACATTAACATTTTAAAATTAAGATATATAATATTAAGATATGTGTGTCTTTTATAATATGTCCTTTTGTATATTTTTAAAGGGCCATTTGTGATTTATAAAAAGTTAATCATTATTTAACTATAATTATAATATAATATATATTAGTTATATGTATATGAGTACATGTACACCATAACAATAATTTAACTATAATTCATTATGAAAAATAAGAACATTAAGCTACAACTATATGACCCCTCAAATTCTATCTCAATTAATGAAATAAGATTAGGATAAGTCTTCAACACAATTTAAACATCTTAAAGAAAAATATTAGGATAAGTCTTGATCAAGATTAAGATTAAGATATATTTAATATTTTATCCTTTTACTCATTTTGTTCAATTTAATTTTTTCATTAATAATAGAACAAATAAAATTAATATGTTAAATAAGTTAATTTTACTTATACTCAGTTAACACATATTAAAATTAGTTACATCTTGGATAAGAAGTTAACACTTTTTTTATACAGAAGAGTACGTGTACATCTGATTTTTTTTATAATTTAACTATAATCAATGAAATAATATATATATATATATATATATATATATATATATATATCTTTACGAGAGGAGTACGTGTACACCATAGCAATAATTTAACCATAATTCATAATATAATATATATTGTCTATATCTATATCAAAAGAGTACGTGTACACCGTAATAATAATTTAACTACAATTCATTATGAAAAGTAAAAACATATATAATATAATATAAACATATGTAAATATTTTAATATTAACAATTATTAATGGGTTTAGCCTTCATAACTACCGAGAAGTTTTTATCCGTCGATAATTCTAAATGCGAGACTTGTCAGTAATTAATTTAATATTAAAATATATAATATAATATAAGCATATGTAAATATTTTAATATTAATAATTACCAATGGGTCTAACCTTCTTGCAAGTGTGGTCCTTCTTGCAAGTGTCCTTCTTCATGCCACATTCGCGTTAGAAGGGGTTGGGGAGTGAGTCAGCGTAATCATGCAAAATTATGTACCTTCTAATTACAAATTTAAATTAAGGAGCCAAGAATTAGTGGCCATCTATAAAAATTACTCAATAATAGCATTATAGTATATCCTCAAATATTTAAAATACATATAATATCATTACAACCGTTTTAAATATTGACTAAAAAGTAAAATTTTATCAACCATTTTATACATATATGATTGAGGCAAACTCAATTTGATTAACAAATTCGGTGAAACCAGATTATTGTCATTATGCATATTTTAAAATTGATATGGTTAAATCATGCAACAATCATTTTATACATATATTGTTTTTTAACCAATAATTATTTAAAAACCATATTGATTAACAATGTTATATATTCTTATTCTTTTAATAATCACAAACTATTATTATAACATTGTATATATAATGTAACATAAAACATGCAATTAATAATTTAATTTTATTATTATCGATGAGTTTGGCCTTCAGTATTATCGACGGATTAAAATTCCAGTACTACTGAAGGGTAGAACCGTCGGTAAGTGTTATTTATAATATTATATATAATATAACATAAAACATACGACTAATAATTTAATATTATTATTACCGATGGGTCTAGCCTTCAGTATTACTGATGGATTTTAATCCGTCGGTAACTATCAAAGGGTAGAACCGTTGATAAGTATATTATAATATCATAAATATAATAAAACATAAAAAAATATGATTTGATATTACTGACGGGTCTGACATTCGATATTATTGATGTATTTAATCTGTTAGTAATACCGAAGCATAAACCCATGGAAAAGTCTAATTTTTCCTACTTCTCCTCTCGGCAAAGATCAGCCTACCATTAGATTCGGCTGCCTGTCATTGCGGCCGACGGCAGTTCCTACAGTTGGATCAGACCCTAGTGTTGGATTTTTTTTATATTTTAAAATTAGTTTCCAATGGATAAACCCCTCAGAGGTTTCGACGGTGAGATACCCGTTGGAACCGCCAATGGGACTTCCCGTTTGAGGTTCCGACAGTGGCGTCCCGTGGGAACCTTTGACGGGACTTCACCATCACATTTTATGATGGACTGTCCTTCGAAAATAGTGATAGATTTTGAAATTTGTCAGAAACTTATCACCGACGAGAGGTTTTTTGACGATCGACTTTTTGTCAAAAAATCCATCGAAAACTAAAATTTTGACGAATTTCATGAGATTTCCAATGGATTTGGTCGTCGTAAATTGTTAAAAACCTTGTAGTGCCAGGACTCAAGTTCCATTTACTGAAAGTTGTCTCTGTCTCCTTACATGCATGCTTCACAATCCTGATCCTTTCAGTCGGTGGAACTCTCAATATGTGTTTTTCCTTTCTATGTTTATCACTACATGTCATGTTTTTTACACTTATATTCTATATGTTCATGTTGATGAATGTTCATTTGCCCTATCTTTTATGTTATCCAAATTAAAGAGCTTGTTCTACGAGTTTATTGGCTAGCAGCCAAATATACTTTATGCTCAGTATATCTTCTTAATTTGTGTTTAATTGGTTGGAAAAATATCTTAATTTGTGTTTAATTGGTTAAAATTCCTTCACGACCATGATATGTAAGTAACGAGCGACACTTATTTTTGAACCTACAAAGGATAATCAATAAAAATAACAAAAATAAAAATAAAACAACCAAGACACTAAATTAAGAAAATCCAATCTAATCAAATGAAAATTAAAATCCATACTATGAGATACAAGTAAGAAAATAGTTCTAATTTAGAGTCATTAGCTTGACTTTGACATGCATTTGCTGAGAAAAATATAAGATAATCAATTAGAATAAATATATGAATTTGTAGTTAAAGAACAATCTCACCGGGATAATTTGATGTGATCATAAACGTTTAATGTGGTGAGGCTCAACACGTGTAGTGATGAATGATGTCCAATGTCTCAACCCTTGTGTCATCGTCCGATGGTGGAGGTTCTTCAAGTACGGCAACGTTCTTATATTGAAGTTGGGAGTTGTGTTGCTTATTGTCGTGAATAGTAGAATGATTCTTGATTCGCCACTGGACTGATGTAGTTGGAGCCTTTGGCGTCGGTGATATGTGCCTCTTCTTTTCTTTGATTTGTCATTGTTGTGTTGTAGTCGGAGATGTCTTTATTAAAGTCATGATGTGCTTTCTCCCTTTTGTAATTTTTACATTTGTGAAGATGTGACAGTCAACATTGATGGTGGCGATATTGGTGGTGGAGATGAAGTTTGAGTAGTGAGGACTTTCGAAGGCCAACTCCTCCTTCGAACTTTTCCATCTTCCAAGATATATTCATTCATCTTCTTGATACGCCAATACGTAGTTGCTGTCCTAGCTGCAGTCTTTGTTCTTAGATGCCCTCTTCTTTGATATGAATCTTGATGGTGGCATGGGCACATAATGATGACTAGGTTCTCATCCTTGTGCTTTGGTACTTCATAATTTAGAGAAGTCAATTGTACAAGTTGACTCTCTAATTCATATAATTTTGCTTCCAAGGCATCGAACTTGAGTTCCGTGTCGAATAACCGAATCAAATCATCCACTTCGATTTGCTTTTGAATTTGAGTTAATTGGGTTGTCAAGTTTTGAATATGTTGGTCTTAGTGCTTGCAATTTTCTTTCAATTGTTGTAATTAGTTAACTCATCATTCCTTCGAGATCAACTTTCGGCTCAGCTAAAGGCATTGAATTGAGAAGTGATGTGACATCTTCTTGTGTTTCCTTACTTTGATGTCGCAAATTTAAAAGATGACTCTCCATATTTTCAATTTGATATGATTGCTTGGAGAGTTGTTTCGTCAGGGGATTCAACTTACTTGTAATGATGACTTCTGGGTCCAAAGAGAAGTCTTCATATGAAGATTGTTAAGGCATCTTTCTGTTGTTGATACTTGATGAAGCTTCGATGTGAACTGTATTATGTTGGATAGCAACTTGATTTTTCTCAATGTGTTGATTGAGTCTTTCCATCAAGGATGTAATGATATGCTCGTGATAATCGTGCACAAAAGATGTAACCTAAAAACTTTACACAACTAAAAGAACAAGTGAAAGCAACAGAAAAGTAAAGTCTCAAAGTAGCATAAAATAAGCGTAGTAAGTAAAGAATAATTCCTCGGCAACGGCGCCAAATAATTCCTCGGCAACGGCGCCAAAAATTTGATGCGAGAATTGATAACAATTAAATGCTAGCAAGTGCACTAGTCGCTCAAGTAATAAAGTGTAAGAGTAGATTGTCGAACTCACGAGGAATTAACTTACTTAACTAAACTAATTTCATAGGCTAATAGGAGACGACATGATTTTGGGTAAAAAAGAGTTACGAAAAATAAAATGACAGAAAAGTAAAGATTAAAACTAAATTAATCTAATCTAATCTAATCTATTGATGCTTAGGTCTTGAGATGATAAAATAAATTGTAGACAAAATAAATTGACCAAATATTACAAGTTAGTTTCTAACGACAGATTAGAGTCTACTCAAATTATTGATTTTCATATAGGATCAATCAACCTATCTTAATTCAAATTAAATTAAGACTACTCCGTCATGGATCATAATCAAATCAAATATGAGATTAAGATGCATTAAAATGTACTCTCTAAACTATTATCACTCATAACATAGTAATGTTTAATAGACCACACAACTAATATTTCGCCAAGGATCATACGAGTTGTGACATGCAATGCTTAAACTTAAAAGTCATAATCAATTCCACAAGGATGATAGCTAATTATAGAAAATAATTAAAAGTAACTACTCCTACAAGGATGATAGTTAACTATAGAAAGCAATTAATCTCTAAAAAGCATTAATAAGAGCATGCATATTCGAAAGAAAACTGAACTATACTAGATTATGAAATAAGCTTTAACAGTTTGCCTTTATCGATTAAAACTATTACACAAGTCTTAAACAGAAATAAAACTAAATTATCCGAATTACAGAAGATAGAATAATATTTCAATCAAGCATAAGATCATTCCAATATGAAATAGAACAGAGAATACTCCACGAACGTTGATGAACTGTTGTCCGGTCCTCTTCTAGAGTCAATCGTGCATAAATCTTCTCAGTGAGCCTTCTGAATTGTCTCACGTTCTTGGCTTTAAAACTCTGGTTGTAGGTCCTAGCATGTTTTCTCTAGGTGGTAAAAAGGCTCTATTTATAGGAGTTCATGTTTCTATGTGATTGGAGAAGAAACGAAAATATTTTCTATGTAAAATAAGGTAAATTCGAATTTGAATTAGTTATGAAATTTTAGCCTTGTCAAATTCTAAAATTTGGGTCATAATATATTTTCAAATAATCCTAGGATCATATAATATGAGTAGGAATCCTTGTGCACTTCGAATTCTTCTCAAAATTCGTTTAAAACTCGAAACTGAGCTTTGTCACGACCTGTTACATGGTTTTAACAACTTAAACAGAGTCTGAATCGAGTTAGAAATGAGTTTTCACGGCTTGTTACAGAATTTTCATGTCCTTACAGTGTTAAAATTATGGATTTCATGGCCCGTGAAAGTCTGTTCATGGCCGTGTGTCGGGATGACTAAAAAATCATATTTTAATAGCCTATTAATAAGTTCACAGCCCTTTTCACGGCCCGTTAAAATTCCTTCACAGCCGGTTAAAGTGTCATTTCACCCTTGTTTCATTATTTTTCACTTTTTGACTCCGTTTTAACTCTGATTTGAGCGCTATTTTCTCCATTGGCTTCACAATTCAATTTTCTTGCTTTCTATACAATAAAATACAACATTATGGTAGATTTTAATTTTTATAAAATTAATGTAAATAAGTTCATAAAATGATGCATGCTATTAAAAAGTAATTCGAAGTGAGATTAAATGCAATACTAAATATATGTTGGATTTTGAATGCATCACTTGCTATAATAACCCAACGACCTCTACCCGAAGATACTGGTCACAGTTGGCTAAGATGATCGCACGCACCTTGAGAAAAAGAGAAAGAAGATAAAATGAGAGAGATGATGAGAAAAGGGGTGATATGAGAGAGTCCCTTGAGGTGCTATTTATAAGGATCGAAATCCTTTTCTATTTGAATTTAAACTTTTTTAAACTCCCACAATGAAGATTAAAATTTGATTAGGACTCCAATCTCTTTTCCTATTTCTCTTATACTTATCCATTCCATTCAAACTTTAGTATTCTTTTAATTTTCTAAAATTTTCAAATCTTATTTCTTAATTTTGGAAATAACAATGGAATATTACTCATTTATTTTTTTTAAATATTTTGAACTTAGAAATTAATTTTATTCTTATTGGGAGTCCTTTGTAACATAATATAAGTTAGATTCAAGTTCAAATTTGAATTTATCATCTTGAACTAGTCTCATTCTTTTTCCCACTAATATTTATCTTATTTTTTTTCTGACTATCATTCAACTACACTCTTCTTTCCTTTCAAAATTTAATTATCAATTTTGAATGTATTCAACTAAATAAAATATTTTTTAAAGTCTTGATATTACACATTTGATGAGTCTGAATCTCAAGAATTTGTTGATGGATAACAAGAATGTAGTCACCTGCAATAAGGAATTATCCATTCCACATTCTAATGAGAAAGCTTGCATTTCCCCTTTTTTGGGGTCTAGTAAAAAACTCAGTCACAATTAAGGGACTCTTTGGATTCTTCATGATCTTCTAGACGTTAAGCAACTAATTATCCTCATGATGAGGAGCTTCCATAAATAATGTCATGTTGCTTGATCTAGCATTGGATTTGAATAAAAATATTCGGAAGTGTTACTATACAACGAATATAGATTCAACTCTTTGTATGAGATATTGACATTATTTTATAGAAAATAAGAAATATGTGAAGTGTTTTTTGTCCCAAACATATGAAGTACCAATAGTTGGACAATAAAAAAGATGACGCCTCTGTAATGTTAAAATATGTCTCAATGCTTGGTGTTTTAATTAAGATAAGTTCATATGCCTAAAATAATTAAGAAATATTTAACATATTTTTAATAAAAGGTAAATTTTATTTAAGGAGGACACATGATGGTCGTAGTACAAAAATCGGACGAGGCTCGGAGATGTGTCGCACTCTAAAAAATTGTCGCCACATGTGCAACCAAAACTAGCTAGATAATCCGCAGCTTGATTAGTACAATGAGAGAAGATGGCACTACGAAAGACAATAAACTACAAATGCCAATAATTAAGCTTTTCAATGTCCATGGACAGTGTGCCTCCTGCTTGATGATGTGAACCAATGCCTTGGAGTCCAATTTGATACGCACTCGAGTGAGGCCCCACCCCATACATTCCTTGAGACCCAACAAGATACTCCATGCCTCGATTTCCAATGCTAACACCCCATGTCATTTTGCGGTACTTGCAAAGACAAAACCATCCATGTGAGATCTCAAAATATATCCATTCCCCCTCATCAGTAACTCCAATGAAGGAGTCATCTATATTGAGCATAACCCAATATCGACGGTGGGGCGATCCCACTAGACCCAATTGGGGTCCTAGGGGCAATTTGCCTTAGGGGCGTTGGCTTCAGTGTACTTCTAAAAACTAGCCAGCGCCCACTCCCATACTACACTAGCAGTTACATGCTTGGAATTGAAGTGAATGCCATTTCACAATTTTCAGATCCTCCAAAGACAAAAGGCAAAGATAGACATAGATTGTTGATCTATACCAACTCCATCTTGGATCTAGAAGTCAGTATCACATGACTGAATAAACTGGAAGGTAAGGTGGAGTTTGAATTGGAAGATATCCTAGAGCCGATGGACAACAATATAGTGAAATAAGATATGGTGATATGTTTCCAAGGCAAGGCTATAGAGGGAGTGGAGCAGGAAGTATCAATAGTATTATCGAATTGGAAAATAAAATCTAAGGTGGAAATTTTGCAATGGAAAAGCTTCTAGAGAAAAAAATGATTTTTTTTTTTTTTGGTGGGGGGGGGGGGGGGGTGGGGGGGGTCGGATGTGCCATATGCTATTCCAAGGTGGCCCTTTAGTCGAGCACATTAGCAGGGGATTGTAGCTAACAAAATTTTACACAGAGTTAGCATTTGAGTGTCCATGGGTATTCGTTGATCCACGCATCATCACAAATAGTCTTAGGAGTGTAAAGTCGCACAATAAGATCACATAGAGGTGGAGCAAAAAACAAAAGAAGTCAAGCAACATCTCATTCGCTATTAGTGATCAGATTGTCGACCTTCAAGAATGTTGGGGTCCAGTAAAGTGGTATTTGCATAACCCAGTGATCATAAAGAATAGAGGTATTAACTCCATTACCGTTTTACTTTTTGAACTCAGATGAAGGTCACTTAGGGTGTTGATGAGTAGTCTCTAGGAATATGCAATCCTATGAGTGAGGCTTAGGTAACTAGAGGTAGAGGTGCTTGTATTTGTTTAGGACAAGGTCAACCCAAGGGGATTTTGTTTATTACGTAGGTCTAAGATGTGTCTAGCGAGTAAGGAGTTGCAAACGATTCTAAAATTTATAATTCCAAGGCTCGATCAGTCTTAGGCAACTGAACTGTAGTCCAATTGACCAAATGTGAGCCTATGCATCCATCCCCAAAGTCCCAAAGAAACGATTGTGTGCACCACTCGAGAGATTCCAAGGTACCACCTGATAAGTGCAAAGCTCAGAGAGAGTATATTGGGAGGGAGGAGAGGATAATTTTTATAAGGGTGGCATACCCAGTATGATTTAAAATCTTACGCTTCCAGCCCCCGAGATGGGAAGTAACCTTATGTACAATGAAAGATTGATAATTTATAGCGAGGAAGGATCCCAATTTAAAACCAAGACAACTCCGAAGAAGGCTCTTCCTTATGCTTGGCATATTTATGGAAGATAAAGCTTAGATTTCTACAGGTTGACCCATTGGTTTGTGAGGTTGAGGTATTGATCCAAAACCTACTTGAGATGTAAGTAGTTACGCTTGGTCACACCAACACAGACCAAAAGATCATCAGCTTAATGCCTATTGTATACTATTCATCCATTTATCCTTTTGTGTGTCCTAAGCTACATTACCTATGGACATTGTAGCAATCACACTTGTGCTATAGTACCCTTTGAGTAATGTTACAGGTAATACAATATGCACGGGTACTATAGCACCTGATTCTTTGCATCGTATAATGTGCCTCACACCCGCACACACACACCGACGTGTCTCAATTGATTTCTAATGCAATTTATCATTTGAATATATTTTTCTATGCCATCAACTTATCTATTCTATTGAATTCATCCAACGACATTAATATTAAATATATTTAATTATGTGATCTTTTCATTTAATGGGACAAGTAGAATTTATACTCAGGTGTGCTGATTTATAAGGATGGGTGATCTCATGTGCTTGGTACACTATGCCAATTTTATGATCTTATACATTTGATCTTTCCAGAATCGCACCTTATCGATACCAATTTTCATATAGATCTTGATTTTGTATAATTATGTCAAGCATAATTTTGATTAGTTAATTGTACCAAGATTTCATTATCCAATGTATGCTAATTTAAGTCAAATGATGATTGAATGTACCTCTATCATCTATTTCATATGACTCTTTATTATCTTATTTTAATTTTGATAGTTTTATCATACTACTTCCATAACTTCTGATTATTGAAACCCTAAAGATAATTATATGTTAAGATAAAAGACAAAAAATGCTAAATGAAGAGATCTTATGACCATGAATCTTGATTAGGGTGGAGTGGGAGGGGTTGAAAGATACTTGATTAGTCCATATTTTAATCAAGGATCTGAAAAACACTCACAATTGAAAATGATGCCTTTGTCCTAATCATATGAGTGTCGAAAGATATTCCACCACTACATATTTTATGAAGTTGAAAAACACTCTATAATAAGTGAAATATTTAAATAAAAAGATGATGCATGATGCCAATGATTCTATATAGAGATGTTCTTATCTATTATGATGATTCTACCTCATGATGCATAATTATGCCAACCTTAGTCTTAGTTATTTTTATGATCGTGTATAATAATGATATGATTGATGACCAAAGAATATTTCATAAAGATCAACATCTTGTGATCTTATTGCTTATGTCATTATGATTCTTAATATTATGATCAGTTATGCTTATGCCATATGTATATAATTTTGATGATTAATTATGATTACTCACATGGTTACGTTAACCATACAATCACATTGTTGCACTATTATGAGATGATGCTTATATTTTATCTATTGATGTTTATTGATTTATATGTTTCATGATGATTCCGAATGTTAAGAATAATTATGTAGCATGCTTAATGTTTATTATTATTATGATGATTCACTATATTGCATCTCTCGTGCTATGATGTCATATCTCATACTTATTGATTATGATGCTCCTCTCTTCATCATGTTATATATATGATTTAATTCACATTATTATTATGTACTAGACGTCAAAGCTTAAGACAGATTCATCATCCCTATATATTTAAGGTCACATATAATGATAACACATGCAAAAATTGAGTCCATAGTGATTTTTGCACATGATGTTGAGTCTCTTTATATTCTTTTATTTTTTTCTTTTGTATTATGTATTCATTTTTGTTGATGGTCAAAGTTTATGTTATGATCAAATAATATCCACGTAAGCAAATATTTGTTATGTTTTCTAGACGTTATATATATATATATTGAGGGAATTACAATTCTACAACAAAACAAAATGACCTATCGTTTCTACGCAAGAGCTTACCAGGTTTTTATTATCGATTTCGTGTGCTTCATCCCCCCCCCCCCCCCCCCCCCAAAAAAAAAAATAATAATAATAATAACCCTATGTATATCTATACATAAGTAGTATGAAGAAAATTAAAAGTATAATGTTTATATACATATTGCCCCCACTAGAATTTTAGCCCTAGCTCTGTTACTGCCCGTCCCTCCTCTTGAGTTGGTAGCTAGGGACTTAATGTACAAATATCACGTAATTAATCAAGGATTTGCAATATGTATCATGTAATTATTTTTATTCTTGCTATATGCTCCTATGATTAATTATTTTTTGTGCCATATACATTAGCCGACCTCACCTAGTGGGATAAGGCTTTGTTATTGCCATATACAACTCTTGTAATATTTGTTCCTCATACAGTTCGGTATATTAATTATTAGCATAAAAGGGACGTCAATGCGAGATACATCTTCTCCAAAACTCCCATTTTATCCTTCAATTAATAATAAACCTATCACATTATACTAGAATTAAATTAACATTATATTGTGACTAATTAAGAACTATTTTGAGGAAATCCAAAGTTAGAAAAAGGAGGGCAAAACAAGTTAACAACTACCTAGTACATATGTCTAATTAATGTCGTCACCATTATGTAAAGATAAGCGTGACCACTCGCTAATAGGACCACCCAATTAAGGACCAGTTTAGATTGTGCCACAAATTGTATGAAAAAAAAGGCCAACTTAAAAAGTTTATAAATCACAGAAAAGGAAAGAAAGGAAAAAGAAAAAGAGCATGCCTTTTAACATGGAAGACCATCTTTTTACTATATATATATATATATATATATGCCATTTCTTTTCGCGACATTTTTTTTATATCCAATCGAAACTTCGATAGATACTAAGTTAAAATTATAATATAGAGTAAAATCATATTTTTTTTAATTATCAAATAATGACTTCAGAATATTTTTGTAATTTTAATAACTACTGTACGTATATCATCCCTGCATATAAAATCCTATTTTAATAACGACGGTTGACGCACTGGATAGCGGGCTGCGTCCCAAATGGTTCGACGAGTGCTAGTAGTCCCGAGTTCGAACCTGGAGTTGTCGCATTGGCCAGGAGTTTACCTTTACTGCTCTCGTCCCGTATCGAATTAGTCAGATCCTAGTAGCCCCTCCACATCGATAGGTTTAGACCGAAAAAAAATCCTATTTAATTATAATATTTCATTTATTTTTCCCCGTGATAAATGCAAAAGCGGTGACCGCATGCAAAATAATGGACCATGCATTTCCCACGCAGCAGAAGTCAAATGACAAGACTGCTATTTTTTTCTGTTAGTTGAAATTAATGTGTATTCGCAATTAATTATGACGGTGGAGAATGTTTCACGCCCGTCATTACTCTTGATTTTTTTTTGTTACATCAGATAACGATATTATTGTTATATATATAAATTAAGATGTAACGCCCAAATAATTAAGTTACCGATGAGCATATATGTATATACCCCTATATATATATCTAATGAGTTATTAATATATAATTAATTTAATTCAAGGCACGAGCATTTTAAATAAATCTCTTTGAGTCCCTTCTCATTTCAGCTTCGATCTAAATTGAATCGTGAAATAAATATTATAGACCGACAATTGAATATTCACGAAAGTGATATCACGAAGATCTTGCTTATTTAAATATTTATAACTAAAATCTTAATTTAATGGTACATTACACTAATTTACGTTTCAAAATTCATTGAAGAGAAGAGAATATAAATAGTGGAAAGGAAAATGATGAGATGAGAACGTAGGATAATAAAGGTAAATAGTTGTCATATTTGGTTGACATTATTAAAAGAAAAAAAAATAAATGTTAAATGATTATTTTATTTAGATAATTTTATTCTTTACGTATATAGTTATATATTTAATTTATTTGATCAAGATTAGATAAATATATCAAATATATTTTTTTTCTCTTTTTCATCCTAATTTAAAGGGAAAAAAATGAAACGTTAAAGGAGAATGAAAAGAAAAAAATTGAGATTTTTCTCTCCATTTCCTTTCAACTCAAACTTAAACAAACGAGAGAAGTGAATTCTCCTCATTTCATTTTCCCTTCTTTACCTTTTTTTCATCTCAACCAAACATACCATAAAAAAGTTAAATTAGACCAATGTCATTTAAAAAAATAAAAAATATATATTTGTCATAAAAAATCGGCAAAGCTTATTTGTTAATTTTGGCTCCATTTGTTCGAGGAATAAGAACTCGTTTGAATATAAAATAATTGATAAATTAAAGCACTGATAAATATTTTATTGATTAAAATTTATTTTTTTTAAAAAAAGTAATTACACGTTTGGATAAAATTATTTATATAATAATTTATTAATCAGTTAGTTGTGATACAACTAATTGACTTATTTTTTTAAAAAAATAAGCAATCCTTTCCTTACTTATTTTTTCTGGCTTAAGTAGATTTGATATTACAAACTAAGTTATAAGTTACTTATAAACTTAATAAAAAATGAGTCTGTAACGATCCAGATTTTTTTAGGTTTAATAAATAGGTATTTTATTATTTTATTTTGAAGAAATATTGTTATTACTATATTTAATAATTCCGAAAATAAAAATAAAATAATTGAGAGGAGTTTGGTTAGGGATAGGATTATTCAATTAATTTCGTAATTTATCTAATTAACTATTAGAATAAAATAGGGAGTGGTTAAAAGGATAAATTAGAGGATTTAATTTGATTGAGATTAGATAATATGGTTAGAGAATAATTAAAAATCTATAAACACTATAAATAAGAGTAGGGGGGTACGAACGACTCCGTCTGCGTGATTTTCGGCTTCGTCTTCGGCAACCTCAGAGGACAAGGCTCGCAGGTACGTAGAGGGGATCCGTAGGTTTATTAGATTATGATAGTTTTTGTAAAGCCTATTCATATCGACTTTGTCGAAGGAAAAAAAAATAATAATAATGTTACGGCCGAAGAGTTAGGTTTCGGCCGTAATGAAATAATAGAGAGAGGAGAGTAGGGTTTTTACGGCCGAGGAATTAGGTTTCGGCCGTAATGAAATAATAGAGAGAAAAGGAAGAAAGAGAAAAGGGGAGATAGATTGGCCGTAAAGGAAATAAAAAAAATGTTACGGCCGAAGAGTAGAGTTTTACGGCCATAATGGATAGGCCGTAACGGGATGGCCGTAACGAAAAGGGAGTAAAAGTTGAAAGCCGTAATGGAATGGGGGTAAAAGGATTTCGGCCGTAATAGAATAGAAAAGGGATTGGCCGTAATGGATTGGCCGTAATGGAATTAAAAGAAAAAAAAATTGGAGATTAGGTTTTACGGCCGAGAAGTTGGGAGAGAGAGAAAAGAAGAGAGAGAAAAGGGGGTAACGGAATAGATTGGCCGTAAAGAAAAAAAAATGTTACGGCCGAAGAGTAGAGTTTTACGGCCGTAACGGAATTGATGGCCGTAACAGAAAGGGGTAATAGGGTGTAACAGGAAGGCCGTAACAGAAAGGGGGTAATAGAATAGGGTGTAAGAGAAAGGCCGTAACAGAAAGGGGGTAATAGAATAGGGTGTAACAGGAAGGCCGTAACAGAAAGGGGTAATAGAATAGGGTGTAACAGGAAGGCCGTAACAGAAAGGGGGTAATAGAATAGGGTGTAACAGGAAGGCCGTAACAGAAAGGGGTAATAGAATAGGGTGTAACAGGAAGGCCGTAACAGAAAGGGGGTAATAGAACAGGGTGTAAAAGTTTATGGCAGTAATGAAATAGGGGGTAAAAATTTGGAGAGAGAATTTACGGCCGTAAAAATCAGAGAAGATGGAGAGAAAGAAAAATGATGTTACGGTAGTAATGAACAGAGAGTACTACCTAGAGTTATTATTTATTTTTGAGTAAATTTTAATTACTGATTATTATTGTTGTTATTAATTAATTTGATGTATTAATGATATTGTTGGTGATTGATTTGTTTATACTATGATGAACTTTGATTTTGATTGTATTGTTGACCTACTTAGTTTGGAGTTCAGAATTTATCTCATTGATAATTTATTTAAAGATAGACATTTTAGGTAAACAAGATAAAAGCCGAAAGCTACTGGGCCCATGTTCACTGATTGCCACTAAGCCGGGACCAATTGAATTGAATTGAATTGAATGGGGCAGATAGTGTAAAAACTATGGCTGTCCTGTGTATGGTCACTCGTCCCCCACCATACACGAACCCATTGAATCGTATTGGGCTTGCCGTGGCACTGATCCCCCACTGGCCTGCATGAAAGTGGCATGGTGTCCCTTAATTGACCGAGCGCTCCTCATTGAATTGGATAACTCCGAACATTGAAAATCGAATCGAATTGAATTGAATTGAAATTGGAATTGCAGTAAATAGAATTAAATCATGGTCATTTGGATATATTGGCATGGAGTTGGCAATTACTATTGCCCTATTGAATTGAATCGTTATTGGCCAATGACCATTGATTATTGAATTGGAAATTGTTAATTGAATATTGATTTATTAATCAGGCAATTGATAATTATTAATTGGAACAATTGTTATTGATTTACATTGGTCTGTTGACCATAGCTTGATATATTGTTCATATAGATAAATTGTTAATTGATTATTGTATTGACTGCTCAATCGACTCATTATTGATTTTATCTTATTTTCGATTGAGCATATTGATTGTCTTTTAGACCCTACGTACTGAGTATTTTTTTATACTCATGGATATTTCTCTGTACCTGGATCCGTGCAGGTGAGAGTACTTCGATAGAGGATGATCCTGCAGGTGGCTATGCTCAGTGATAGACAGATGTTGCACATGTTCTAGATTGAGTTGTCTAGTTTTTATTATTTCCGCATTTATTAGAATTGTGAACTTATTAATATTTTAATTATTTTGAATATAATGGATTATTAGTTGTTATTATTGAAAAAGTCTTCCGCATTTATTGTTTATATTCCGCAAAAATGTTTTATAGAAAATTGAGTAGCGCCTCTGGGACGACTCTGAGCACGTGAAAGTCACGTGGGTCTCGGGGCGTTACAAAAGGTATCAGTACTTCGATAGAGGATGATCCTGCAGGTGGCTATGCTCAGTGATAGACAGATGTTGCACATGTTCTAGATTGAGTTGTCTAGTTTTTATTATTTCCGCATTTATTAGAATTGTGAACTTATTAATATTTTAATTATTTTGAATATAATGGATTATTAGTTGTTATTATTGAAAAAGTCTTCCGCATTTATTGTTTATATTCCGCAAAAATGTTTTATAGAAAATTGAGTAGCGCCTCTGGGACGACTCTGAGCACGTGAAAGTCACGTGGGTCTCGGGGCGTTACAAAAGGTATCAGAGCTTAAGGAGAGGCACTTCTTAGCTGTCTCTAATAGATAGAATTGAGTTCATGTGCAACTGTCACGAGCAACCACTGCAGCCATCCAGTAGGGTTAAGTAAGTATTGAATTGTGCTACGTATTATTGAGTTCACACTTATGAATTTTATTGTTATTGTTGTGTGAGAACAGACTCCTCCTAAGATGGTATTTCCGAAGCAGATATCACGAGCTCCCAGAAGTGGGCTACAGCGGGCCGGTCAGGAGGCCCAAGGTTCTCAACCTAATAATCAACGTGCCCTGAACCAAGAAATAAGTAGACAGCAAGTACATGGCTTCCAAGTGGATCAGGCCCAGGCTAATGGGTACCGAGAGGAACAACTGAGACAGGGACTACTACAATCGGAGTTCCACTCCGTGCACACTGAGTACTCGAGTCCCAATGTGCCACCACATCATGATCGTAAAGACACCATTGAGCGGTTCCTCAGATTGCAGCCCCCTCAGTTCAGCGGGAAGGGTGACTTTGAGAATGCAGAGGAATGGATTGAGGAGATAGAACAGATATTCCTTGAGATGGATTGTGGCGAGGATCGCAAGATAATTTACGCTACTAGAAAACTAATGGCAGATGCCAGAGATTGGTGGAAGGCCACCAAGCTCACTACGTTCTCCGCCCAGGACAACATCACCTGGGGAGAATTCAAGAAGGCGTTCGAGAATCGCTACATACCAGCCTATGAAAGGGGCAGGAAGCAGAAGGAGTACCTGACACTCCAACAGGGTACTATGACTATAAAGCAGTACCTTTCCAAGTTTCTAAGCCTAGAGAAGTACTCCACCTTACGGCAGTCGGAACTTGATCGAGTGAAGCGTTGGGTGGATGGCCTGAAACCCAACCTCAGAGAAAGGGTAAAGGGGGGTAACTGCCAGACCCTCCAATTTGCTGAAGAATTTGCCATTTATCTAGAAGATGGTGATAAGACAGTCGACAAGCAACAAAGCCAAGCACCGACCAATCAGTATCAGAACAGATATGGAAACAAAGGTAGAAGACAGGCTAGGCGAGATCTCCGCCGCAGAGATGATCGCAATCGGGGAAGACCATATCCAACAAGGAATGAGCCTCAATCGCCTAGAGCACCGTGCAACTACTGCAACAGAATGCATCCCGGTGAGTGCTACCGAAGAACTGGAGCGTGCCTGAACTGTGGTAAGATGGGCCATTTCGCTAGAGACTGCAAAGAGCCAAGGCGTGCTGGACCTCCGCCGCAACGTAACGACGGACCACCTAGAATGGTGCAAGGTCGAGTATACAACATGAAGCCTGCAGACGAGCAAAGGGCGAATGACACCATCCAAGGTACGCTAAAAATTGATGGTGTTCATGCTAATATTCTCTTTGATTCAGGTGCTACACATTCGTTCATTTCAGAGCAATTCGCTCCGTTATTGAGCATAAAGCCACAAACGACTAGTTTTCCACTTGACATTGGCACACCTCTGGGATCCATCGTTACCCAGAAGTACATCCCCATGGTGCCGGTCGAAGTGGAAGGCAAGGACTTCTCCGCAGACCTTATCGTTATCCCGATTAGGGACTACGATGCGGTGTTGGGTATGGACTGGTTGTCCTACCATGACGCCTACCTACATTGCCGAGCAAAGAAGATACTGATCGGAACGCCAGGAGGACCTCAGACTATTGTCAGAGGTACACCACTAGAGAGGGGCAAGATCCTAGTGTCAGCTTTAAAGGCACAAAAGATGCTGAAGAAAGGATGTCGGGGTTTTCTGGCAAGTGTGATCAAGACAGACAGAGTTGAAGTAGATCAAGATAGCATTGCTGTGGTGAAGGAGTTTCCGGACGTCTTTCCAGAGGACGTTTCAGGATTGCCACCACGACGGGAGATTGAATTCCACATTGACTTGGTGCCAGGCACGACACCTATATCAAAGGCTCCTTATCGAATGGCTCCAGCGGAAATGCTAGAATTGAAGACCCAAATACAGGAATTGCTGGATAAGGGATTCATTCGACCGAGCGTTTCACCATGGGGCGCTCCGGTATTGTTTGTAAAGAAGAAGGACGGGTCGATGAGGCTGTGCATAGACTATCGAATGTTGAACAAGGTCACGATCAAGAACAAGTATCCACTACCAAGAATCGACGACCTGTTCGACCAATTGTCTTCGGCAAAGGTATTCTCGAAGATTGATCTGAGAAGTGGCTATCATCAACTACGAATCACTGATGATGATGTGCCGAAGACCGCTTTCAGAACAAGATACGGGCATTATGAGTTCTTAGTGATGTCATTTGGGCTGACCAATGCCCCCGCAGCCTTCATGGACTTGATGAATAGAGTATTCAGGCCGTACTTGGACAAGTTCGTAATCGTCTTCGTCGACGACATTCTTATATATTCGTCGAGCCCAGAAGAACACGAGGAACATCTAAGAGTTGTGCTACAAACCTTACGGGAGCACAAATTGTACGCCAAATTCTCGAAATGTGAGTTCTGGTTGAAAGAGATTATGTTCCTCGGGCATATTATCAGTGAAAATGGAATATCGGTAGATCCTACAAAGGTGGAAGCAGTTGCCAACTGGGCACAACCGAAAAATGCGTCAGAGATTAGAAGCTTCCTTGGACTTGCTGGATATTACAGGAGATTCATTCAGGACTTTTCCAAAATTGCATCGCCATTAACAAATCTCACTAAAAAAGGCATCAAGTATGAATGGTCACAGAGATGTGAAGATAGTTTTCAAGAGTTAAAGAAGAGACTGACAACGGCACCCATTCTGACCATACCTTCAGGCCAAGGAGGTTATGTCATATATAGCGACGCATGCGGCACGGGTTTAGGATGCGTCTTGATGCAACACGGGAAGGTAATTGTATATGCATCAAGACAATTAAAGAAGCATGAGAAGAATTATCCGACGCATGATCTCAAATTAGCAGCTGTGGTCTTCGCCCTCAAAATTTGGCGACACTATTTATATGGCGAAGAGTTCGAAATCTTCACAGACCACAAGAGCTTGAAATACATTTTCTCTCAAAAAGACTTGAATATGCGTCAGAGGAGGTGGATTGAGTTTCTAAAGGATTATGAGTTCGCTATCAGCTATCATCCAGGGAAGGCAAACTCAGTTGCTGACGCACTTAGTAGAAAATGGGGAGGATCACTCGCATGCCTGAGAGTGAGTCGCTGGAACATGATTGACTGCATTATCCAGGTCAGTCCAGTGACCAGCAGCGACGGTATACGAATTATGGCACACCTCGGCATGCAACCCGAGCTACTATTGAAGATAGGCAAAGCACAACCAAACGATAACGAGTACAACCACCTACTCAAGTTGTGCGAAAAGATTCATACAGATTTTACGGTCACAGGTGGAGTGATCAGATATAGGGGACGATTGTGGGTCCCTGAGTATGAAGCATTGAGAAGACAAGTGTTGGATGAGTGCCACAAGTCGGAGTTCGCCATTCATCCTGGAAGCACGAAGATGTTCAAAGACTTGCAACTGACCTTCTGGTGGAATAATATGAAGAAGGATGTGGCTGAGTACGTTGCAAGATGTCTAGTATGCCAACAAGTGAAAGTGGAACATCAGAGACCTTACGGTGTACTACAAGAACTTGGAATCCCACAATGGAAATGGGAAAAGGTGACTATGGATTTCGTCACTGGGCTTCCAAGAACTCAACAAGGCCATGATGCGATATGGGTGGTGGTGGACCGATTTAGCAAGGCAGCCCATTTCATCCCTATCAAATGGAAACAGTCTGTCGAAAGTCTGATGGACGTTTATATTAAGGAGGTTATCCGACTACATGGAGTGCCAGTCTCCATTGTGTCGGATAGAGATCCACGGTTTACAGCCAAATTTTGGCGGAGCATCCAAAGTGCTTTTGGAACAAAATTAAATTTCAGTACTGCGTTCCATCCTCAGACAGACGGGCAATCTGAACGAACGATTCAGACATTAGAAGACATGCTCCGTGCATGTGCGTTGGACTGGAGTGGCAGTTGGGACACGCACCTCCCACTGATCGAGTTCGCATACAATAACAGTTACCACTCCAGCATAGGCATGGCACCATTTGCAGCAATGTACGGAAGGCCTTGTCGCTCCCCCATCTGTTGGAGTGAGGTGGGAGGACGGCAATTCTTATCAGAAGAGTTAATGAAGCAAACCAAGGAAGATGCTGAAAAAGTTTGCCTTATTAGAGAGAGATTGAAAACAGCATTCACAAGACAGAAAACATATGCTGACAAGAAGAGAAGAGAACAAATTTTTAAAGTGGGAGATCGAGTTATGTTAAAAGTTTCTCCAATGAAAGGGGTAATGAGATTCAGCAAGAAGGGTAAGTTGAGTCCAAGATATGTTGGCCCCTTCGAAGTACTTGCATTGATCGGAGATGCAGCTTGTAGGTTGGCGTTGCCTCCATCATATGGACACGTGCATAATGTCTTTCACGTGTCCATGTTGCGCAAGTACCAACATGATGATGCTAATGTGGTGAATATGGAGGAACCAAATTTGAATGTAGATCTGACATATGCTGAGCAGCCTATAGAAATCTTGGAGTACCAAACTAAGCATATGAAGAATAAAATGGTACCCATGGTGAGGGTGGCTTGGACACATCATAGAGATGAAGATGCCACCTGGGAACTGGAAGAAGAAATGAGAAGAGATTTTCCAGAATTATTTAGGTGAGATAATATAACTTCTTTTATTCAAATTCGAGGACGAATTTATTTTTAAGGAGGTTATGATGTAACGACCCAGATTTTTTTAGGTTTAATAAATAGGTATTTTATTATTTTATTTTGAAGAAATATTGTTATTACTATATTTAATAATTCCGAAAATAAAAATAAAATAATTGAGAGGAGTTTGATTAGGGATAGGATTATTCAATTAATTTCGTAATTTATCTAATTAACTATTAGAATAAAATAGGGAGTGGTTAAAAGGATAAATTAGAGGATTTAATTTGATTGAGATTAGATAATATGGTTAGAGAATAATTAAAAATCTATAAACACTATAAATAAGAGTAGGGGGGTACGAACGACTCCGTCTGCGTGATTTTCGGCTTCGTCTTCGGCAACCTCAGAGGACAAGGCTCGCAGGTACGTAGAGGGGATCCGTAGGTTTATTAGATTATGATAGTTTTTGTAAAGCCTATTCATATCGACTTTGTCGAAGGAAAAAAAAAATAATAATAATGTTACGGCCGAAGAGTTAGGTTTCGGCCGTAATGAAATAATAGAGAGAGGAGAGTAGGGTTTTTACGGCCGAGGAATTAGGTTTCGGCCGTAATGAAATAATAGAGAGAAAAGGAAGAAAGAGAAAAGGGGAGATAGATTGGCCGTAAAGGAAATAAAAAAAAAATGTTACGGCCGAAGAGTAGAGTTTTACGGCCATAATGGATAGGCCGTAACGGGATGGCCGTAACGAAAAGGGAGTAAAAGTTGAAAGCCGTAATGGAATGGGGGTAAAAGGATTTCGGCCGTAATAGAATAGAAAAGGGATTGGCCGTAATGGATTGGCCGTAATGGAATTAAAAGAAAAAAAAATTGGAGATTAGGTTTTACGGCCGAGAAGTTGGGAGAGAGAGAAAAGAAGAGAGAGAAAAGGGGGTAACGGAATAGATTGGCCGTAAAGAAAAAAAAAATGTTACGGCCGAAGAGTAGAGTTTTACGGCCGTAACGGGATAGGCCGTAACGGAATTGATGGCCGTAACAGAAAGGGGTAATAGGGTGTAACAGGAAGGCCGTAACAGAAAGGGGGTAATAGAATAGGGTGTAAGAGAAATGCCGTAACAGAAAGGGGGTAATAGAATAGGGTGTAACAGGAAGGCCGTAACAGAAAGGGGTAATAGAATAGGGTGTAACAGGAAGGCCGTAACAGAAAGGGGGTAATAGAATAGGGTGTAACAGGAAGGCCGTAACAGAAAGGGGTAATAGAATAGGGTGTAACAGGAAGGCCGTAACAGAAAGGGGGTAATAGAACAGGGTGTAAAAGTTTATGGCAGTAATGAAATAGGGGGTAAAAATTTGGAGAGAGAATTTACGGCCGTAAAAATCAGAGAAGATGGAGAGAAAGAAAAATGATGTTACGGTAGTAATGAACAGAGAGTACTACCTAGAGTTATTATTTATTTTTGAGTAAATTTTAATTACTGATTATTATTGTTGTTATTAATTAATTTGATGTATTAATGATATTGTTGGTGATTGATTTGTTTATACTATGATGAACTTTGATTTTGATTGTATTGTTGACCTACTTAGTTTGGAGTTCAGAATTTATCTCATTGATAATTTATTTAAAGATAGACATTTTAGGTAAACAAGATAAAAGCCGAAAGCTACTGGGCCCATGTTCACTGATTGCCACTAAGCCGGGACGAATTGAATTGAATTGAATTGAATGGGGCAGATAGTGTAAAAACTATGGCTGTCCTGTGTATGGTCACTCGTCCCCCACCATACACGAACCCATTGAATCGTATTGGGCTTGCCGTGGCACTGATCCCCCACTGGCCTGCATGAAAGTGGCATGGTGTCCCTTAATTGACCGAGCGCTCCTCATTGAATTGGATAACTCCGAACATTGAAAATCGAATCGAATTGAATTGAATTGAAATTGGAATTGCAGTAAATAGAATTAAATCATGGTCATTTGGATATATTGGCATGGAGTTGGCAATTACTATTGCCCTATTGAATTGAATCGTTATTGGCCAATGACCATTGATTATTGAATTGGAAATTGTTAATTGAATATTGATTTATTAATCAGGCAATTGATAATTATTAATTGGAACAATTGTTATTGATTTACATTGGTCTGTTGACCATAGCTTGATATATTGTTCATATAGATAAATTGTTAATTGATTATTGTATTGACTGCTCAATCGACTCATTATTGATTTTATCTTATTTTCGATTGAGCATATTGATTGTCTTTTAGACCCTACGTACTGAGTATTTTTTTATACTCATGGATATTTCTCTGTACCTGGATCCGTGCAGGTGAGAGTACTTCGATAGAGGATGATCCTGCAGGTGGCTATGCTCAGTGATAGACAGATGTTGCACATGTTCTAGATTGAGTTGTCTAGTTTTTATTATTTCCGCATTTATTAGAATTGTGAACTTATTAATATTTTAATTATTTTGAATATAATGGATTATTAGTTGTTATTATTGAAAAAGTCTTCCGCATTTATTGTTTATATTCCGTAAAAATGTTTTATAGAAAATTGAGTAGCGCCTCTGGGACGACTCTGAGCACGTGAAAGTCACGTGGGTCTCGGGGCGTTACAGAGTCTAATATGGAAATTAATTAAGCACTTATTTCTCATTTTTCAGCCAAATATTCTTCTTTTTTACATTTATGGCTCCCACCGCAAGAAAAAAAATTAGATTAACAAGTTGGAAATTTATTTTCCCATTTGGACTGAGAGTTTGGGAGTAATATAAAATCCTATTTCAAGAATAAAATAAAGGTAGTCAAACGGGCTTGGCCAGTTAAACCTATTTCATAATATAATATTAAAATCAAATCAAATAAATTAACTATTTTAATACAACATTTAAACTGTCACTATAAAAAAAAGTGATGAGTTTGCCACTCCAATTTACAAAGGACTTTTCGACGGAATCACATATCCTTCAGATTTTTGAAGGAAAGAGATGAATAGGATCTTTAAAAGGAAACGTCGGAAAATGACATCATACAACAATTGCCCATTAACAAAAAAAAATTAAAAGATTTCCAACGGCCGATTCTTTGATAGTTCATAGATTCAGATAACTTCCGATCATCACAACCGTGCAAAAGTAAAAAAATTATTATAATAATAAATATATTATTTTATTCTGAACTATAAAAAAAACATTATAATAAACAAAGTTAAAGTTCCTGACGAATTAAACCGTAACGTCGTAAGTTTCAACGAATATTGATTTCATTGAAATTAATATATATATATATTATGACATTCAAATATATATATATATATATATTATGACATTCAAATAATACCGATGTATTCATGACTATAGCAAGTTCAAAAAGGAACTTATAGGTAATTTTATATATTTTAATGTTCAGATAAAAGCTATTATAATATTACAAATATTTTAATACTCTAAAATGTGTCAATATTATAATATACTATTAAATGTATAGACATGACACCGAAATTCAAATAATTATAAAGTAGTTGTATTGTTTTAATGATCCTGTCCATCGCTATTTTCGACGGCAGCATATCCATAAAAAATATCGAAAGTGTTGGCCATATGGAAATTAGAAATATTATGATATTTTAAAATGTGTCAGTAATAAAATCTAATATTAAATTCTTCCAACACATGTGTTTATAATATATATTAGTATTCTCCCCATGCACAACTAGGGGTGTAAGAAAAAATGTGTCCACCCAAAAAACCTAATCAAACCGAAAAGATCGAAAAAATCGCAAACTCGAATTCCGATTAAAATTAGGTTGATTTTTTAGAATAATTAAAATCACCCATTTAAATTAGGGCTCCTAACCAAAAAAATCGGAGGGGCCCGACCCGAATCAAATATATATTTTATAAAATATTATAATTAAAATACTATCTTTACTTTCAAATAATATTTCAAAGTTTTACATTTTTTACCCATATTCATTAGATTAAGTATATTGTTGACTTATTATGTTATAGTTAACTTTGAATATCATCAAATTATTAATATATTTTAATAAAATTTGTATAAAAATATAATATTTTAAATTATAATGTGATAATATGGTAGTTTAATTTCTTTATGAGCTTAAAGTTACATATTAATTTTTGTAAACATAGTTTGCGATGTATTTAATATCTATTAATTTTTTTAAAAAATATTATTTTAAGTAGGTCTCCGACCTGAAAAAACCGAGATCACCTAGGTCGGGTTTTTTCTCCGAAAATTTTTTTAGGGTGGTCTTTTACGCTCTAAAAAATCACCAAAATTTAAAGGTCAATTTTTTTTGACGTAAAAACCACCCAACCCGAACCACTTTCATCCCTATGCACAACACCTTGGCTCTGTGTGGCCAACTATATTCCATTTATATTCATATTTAATTAATTACAATTTATTTATTTATTAACAATGAATATAGAAATTAATTTAATAATTAGTATTTTCGTTTCATGTATGAACTATATAAATATTTAATATTTTAATCCAAAAAAATTATTTGTGACATCTTATTGAATGTCCAATTATGTCATTTTATATTCATCCACTAATTTTTTCATAAAGTTTATCAAATACTTATTTATTAATATCCTAAATGAACCGCTACCGGTAGTCATCATCTACTATCTGCTATTATTTAAATATCTATCCGCTATTAAATCGTTATTCGTTTATCAAATCACTAATAATACAAAATAGAGCCCTTATAATATTTGAGGATATTATTATACTAAATCATAAGGGTTATAACTAATCATCTACCTACCAACAAAAAATGAGGTAGAGTGATAAGCGGCTCCTCTCGCTTAAACAAAATCTTGAATCCTATGAGTATAAAAAAATTTGTTGGAAGTTTCACCTACCACCGTCAGGTACGCGATGCGAAGTGATCTAATCGAATTAGTTGGACTCTATAGTGGATCGACCTCCAACCTACGGATAATATGCTCTTTAATGCTGCGTGGATTAGATCGTCGACATCATTTCTCATTTTTTATTAGACACCGAGAGCTGGCTATCAAAATAACTAATTATCTACATATAAAACTCCCTATCTCCTTGACAAAATTTCCTCCTATCTTCCCTTCTTACATGACATCCTCATCCCTTCCATCCACTCAACAACTTATGCGGCATAGAACACAAGGACGCCATTATTGATCTGGGGCAAAGCTGTAGACATGCCAGAGTGCAAGGGAATGACCAAGTCTATCCACTCTCTCTTATTATTGATTGTTCAAAATGTATACATAGATTCTTACCATAGGCGAAACCTGTTGTTCCATCCGATTAACTTGTGATCGTACTATACAATTTTATACAATTTTGTATAAGTTAGTCAACAAGAACCCAAATTCGAAAGAAGCAAGTAGTACTATGATCTAAATGAGTAGAGAATCATTACAAAGTAGTGATAAACATATCATAATAGGAATTTGAGATACGTATGGATTCTTAAATACATTAGAGAATTTGTATTTAAAAATTAATTTTGTTTTATGAAGTTTATAATATAACATCTAAAAAAATAATATATTAAATAAATAAATAATAATAATGGATCCCCAAAGTTAGGAATTAATAAGATAATTTTATTGTTATAAAATAATTAAGAATATTTCATCTCCTGATGACATTAAAGGGGTTTTAACTACCCATATATCTTTTAGGCCTTTGTCTCCTTTTAACTACTTTTCCCAAGTTTTTTGTACAACTGCTTCTCCTCATCTCCCTTCATGAATGCTCACACTAGGTAGGTAAAGGGGTGTGGACACCAGAGTTCATAAACTAGAGCACATCGACGAAGAAGAGAGGATTGAACACGACAAGGATCCTCTCAGAGAACACGCAAGATATGTGAATGTTGAATCAATCTTGGAAGGATTCTTGACAATAGAATTACATGTTATCAAACAGAGTAATATTTTCTCGAGTGCCCACTCGAGATGTTTGGTGTGCATGACTACTAGTATTTGATCAATCTCGAGTCGGGTAAAGAGCATGATAGTATTTTCCTATCCATATATTGATTACAAAAAATGAACTCAAGGTTGTTAGCTCCTATTGATCCTGAAACCCAATCTTATTAATCAATTACGCTAATCAAACTTGATTTTTAATAAAATAATATTATCTTATTTTTCATGATTTTAAAAAACATGATGGGATGGATCCTAAGAAGTTTATTTAGAGTTCCCAACATTGGAAAACACATTTCATCCTCATGGTCTTTTTGGAATCTTGGAACTTCGATTAGGTTGGTGACAACACAAGTCGGGTACATAATATTCAGGATAAACATTCTCGAAACTTTGGAAGATCTTTGCTTCACAAGGACTATGTTTCCCCATGGATTTGTAGCTCAACTCGAACTGGGGTCCTACCAATCCAAGTCTTGCTTATCATTAGGGATGGCAATATTTCTCGCCCCTTGTGAGCCCCACGGGAAATCCTTAAGCGAAGTCACTTTTAGAGAATTTTGCCACGCGGGGGTGGGGATTGGGGGCATAATGCCTTTAAACTTTCTTTAAGAGATTTGGGAGGGGGGACAAGAACACCCATCCCATATCTATTAGAGATCAAAACTACTAAATTTCAATAATCCATTCTTAATATAAATATTTTAACAAACCCTAAATTCATTTTTTCCCTCTTAACACATCTCTCCTCCTCCTAACCCTATCTCTCTTCATGACGACTGTCCATCATTCCCTAAAAGATGGCCGCCCATCATCGTCGGAGTCTTGCCGGTCGATCGCTTGCACATGTGAGGGCGGTGGGCCTCCCCACTACTGTAAAAAGAGGGCAGCATCTCACTCTCCTTTCGTGAATAGAGGGAGAAGCCGTCCCCTCTATGAAGGCCAAGGAGGGAGGGGGCCTCCCTCCCTTCGTGGCTTCATTCACAAAGAGGGAAAATTGCCCCCTTTATGAAAGTTAGAGAAGGAAGGCATGTCCTTCCTCTGTAGAAGCCAAAAAGGGAGAGCACCCTCCCTCTCTTTAAAAGAAAAAGCGAAGCGATGTGTCGAGCCCGTAGTTTGTACCATAATCACAAACAAAATGCCAAGGTAGTTGATTCATAAATGAAACGACATTTGGATGAAAAGGACAATCGCTTCCGTCCATCCCTTTCGAATGGGGTGTCTCCCCCCACTACTGTAAAAAGAGAGCGACATCCCACTCTCCTTTCATGAATAGAGGGAGAAGCCGTCCCCTTTATGAAGGCCAAGGAGGGAGGGGGACTCCCTCCCTTCGTGGCTTCATTCACAAAGAGGGAAAATTGCCCCCTTTATGAAAGTTAGAGAAGGAAGGCATGTCCTTCCTCTGTAAGTCAGAAAGGGAAGCACCCTCCCTCTCTTTAAAAGAAAAAGCGAAGCGATGTGCCGAGCCCGTAGTTTGTACCATACTCACAAACAAAATGCCAAGGTAGTTGATTCATAAATGAAATGACATTAGGATGAAAAGGATAGCCTCTTTCATCCGTCCCTTTCGAATGGGGTGTCTCCCCCCCACCCCGCAAGGGCAGAGATGTGAGGCAATCATCCTCACAAACAACTGCCCTCACTTTTTTTAAAAAAATTTGGCTCTCACCTTTTTATAATTTTTGTTGCCATCATATTTTTTATTTTATTGTTTAAATGTTGCAATATTTTTAATGTTAAATAGTTTATAGATTTTTATTACATTTTTATTTTTCAGTTTAAAATTCGAAGAATTGAGTCCTGCGGGCGGGGTGTCCCCCCGTCATGAACAACATCAGGTGTCATCCCTATTTATCACAAGCCATTATAAACAAACAAAAATGGGGCCGATTTTTCTGAAGCCTAACTCAAGTCCCCATAAGTTGATCGCATTAACAAGATTTCGATTGAGCCCAATTACACTTGACCCGAGTTTTCTATATCTAGCACTTACATGGAACCCAAGCTCAGTTTTGGGTATCCATGTTACCGATTAACAAAAGATCATTGCATAACATCGAAATGGTTGGTGCATGGATTCAGATATGTTTCCGATTTCTTTCAATTGTATAATGAAAGAGGATGTCTCCTTTTAAATAGGACAATTGTCATTGTGTTTGTAACACTTGATAGTTCGTTATCTCTCTTTGTATAGTAAAAAGTTGAGGGTTTATTTAAACCTTTTAATCTCACTAATTAAATGACAATTTTGACCATAATTATTATCAATATATAGTTATGATCGAAGTTCTGATCCGAATGAATATGATAATTTATTAATTAAAAATAAAAGTTATGATCAATTTCCATCATCTTAACCTAGGGCTCCTACTTTAAATTACCAAACAAAGCCTTATCATTAGCATTGTTGATTTCAAAGACCTCGTTTGGTAACAAAACTAGATTAGAATCGGGGGTTGATTCCAACCTAGTTCCCCAAGCAGAAGCCGATCCACCTTTTGAACTTGGAACTAGGGTCACCTATTTCTTTTCCAATTTTTTCTACTTTTCTTTTATAAAATAATTTATTTATTAAATATAAAATATTTATAATAATTATTTTATTAAAGAAAGTTAATATTTAATTAAATAAAATTATTACTTATTATTTGATTTTTATATCCAAATAATATTTTTTGTAAAAAAAATTCCATAAATTTTTTTATTTATATTTATATTTTATTTTTATTAAAATTATACTTTTTTATATATAATAACTATTTTTAATTCAAAAACTCACTTAAAATTAATCTATCATATCTATTTTTTTCGTCACATCAACCCTCTAATTCGTCATCGCTATATGTTTCACTTCATCCAAACACACCTCGTATTAATTTTTTGATTCAACTATCCATCAGAACTTAAAAAAAAAATATGAGTCCGTTTCTTCACTTCTAAGTTAAATTATCTAAAATATTGGATGCTAAAGTTTTGTACAAAAAAAAAATAACAAAATTTTAAATATATACATATTTAAAAGAAGATAAAGAATAATCCATTTTCTTCGCGGGATCAGCACGTTGTCGGCCGTCGGCAGTTGCCGAACTCAGTTGGCATAACTCTCGAATTAATTCCACGAGGTTTCGGCAACGTGGGTTGGTTCATGCTACGCATCACAAAAGTACGTACGTTTAAAAAAGGAAAAAAAACAACAACATGCAACTTAAAGTCAAATATTTTAAATGCATCAATTTTTAACGTTACAGTTATTACCACCTACAGAACTGTAACTTCTCTATTTTGTTTACAATCGTTATACAAGAAATTGCACCATTTTGCTGGCAAAAACTCTAAAAACTTACTTTTTATGGCCATAAAATAAATAAAGGAAAAAATGTATATGTGTCATACCTCACATTATTCTCTATCGTCTCAATCATCAGATATTCACCCAACTATAATAAATTATTTGAGAGATTCAATCATAAATTATTGAGTAGAGATCTGATAGTGTAAAAAAAAAATAGAGAACATCAATATTGAACCCTAAAATAAATATATAGAGTGGGCCTTCTGTGTTTGCACTCTTTTATTATTCTTTTCAACTTGTTGTCTCCTTGATCTTTTTTCTCCGTTTTCTGTTTTGTCCAATCATCATCTGGTTAAAAAGAAAGGAAGAAAAATCTAAATATTTTTTTCTTTGGTGATAAAAAAAGTATATGAGCAAGACAAATAAAAGGATCATGAACTCTCAACTGCCTAGCTTGACACTAGTGACCTCTAGAATGAGTGAAACCTGACACCCTTATCACATAAATAGCAATATATATCACACTAGCTACAAGGAACATGTGCCAAATTAAAGAATGCATGAAGCTCAAGTAGTCTGCTGGATGCATAGTTTGATCTGACAGGGTCTCTGCCTGAAGCATCATCTACTAAATTGTATCAACTTAGAAATATTTATATACATATATATATATGGTTGGCATTAAAATAATCATGCACCAAGTCTGTCCTAAACAAATAAGAATACAGCTAAATTAGCATTAAAAAAAAGTGTTTGATGCATACTACCAAATTCTCAGATAACAATAATTATTGATTAATTTTAAAGCTAAACTCCAAAGATCCAATTATCACAGGAAAGCTGTGATTAACTAGGAGTTGATATAAATTAATTAAGCTGTACATACATACAGCTTAGCAAGTCATGTGCAATCATAGGAGTGTGCATGAGTGAGTGTGCGAGTGAGAGAGAGAGAGAGTTGGAGAGAGAGAGAGAGCACTGTGCACTGAGATTTGAATCAGAGTGATTGAAATCAGAAAGGCTAAGGAGAGAGTGATTGAAATCATTGCTAGTGAACAAAAATCCTGCATAGGAACTCATAGAAAATTAAAGGAAAACAGATTGAAGGGATAAGAAAATGCATACGTGGTCCAACTCAATTTGATCCCTTGATTAATTAATCATGTACCAAATTGGATTTGTGTGTTTTGTGTGTGTCTTGGTAAACCAACAAAACTGATGCGGTCCCCTGTGCACCAGCAAATATTAAATATCTGAAAAGTCCAAAGTAACTCCTCAACCCTCCAAATCCCCCCAAACTCTTAGTTTAATAAACCCTAAAGAGGGACTCAATTGGATGACAAATGCATTACATTACAAAGCCACACAAACTTCCAATCGAGCTTGGGTTATTGTTATTAATTGCATTTGTCTATCAACTGCTACTTTTGCATAATTTATCAATCAGATTGCAACCATCACGGTATGATCACATGACCCATCCATGATTCATATTTCCTATCATTAATTGGATCAATGAACTTTAACTTTACTACATGTTATGGTGTAAATTAAAAATAAACTGTTTTAATATTATTTTTCAGAATAAAATGAAGATATTCTTTATCTCACCTTATTTTCTATCTTTTTCATCATCAGATCTTCATTCAATTGTGATAAACTATTTAAAAAATTCAATCATAAACTGTTGGATGAAGATCTGATAATGTGAAAAATAAATAATAAAATGAGATAGAGAACACCAACATTAAACCCTATTTTTTTTACTGTCAAGATAACATAATAAAAATTAGCATTTAAATAATTTTAAGAAAGAAAGAGTATGATGATGGGTATGAAATGAAGATATTATCTTCACTTTAATGGATTAAATAATAATTGGATTATAGGACTCCAAATATGAAATTTATTTGATCCGCAGAATGAGACGATAAATTTCATTAATTAGGGAAAAAATAATGGATTAAAAGATTTTTCAAAATGGTGATTAAAATTTGAAAAAGAGAGATGTTATAGTACATGTACTGTGTAGTACAATACTGGATCACTACTATTTTATGGACCTTAAAATATGACAAAAATTATTTAATAATTTATCATACTACTTGATGCAACATGTATTATATTACAAATTTATTAGGAAATGTATTCATAGACTATGCAAGAAAAAAATTGTAAAATTCAAATACGTACCAACAATGATTATTTAAATTATTTTTAATGGCTCGCAAATGCATCACATGCGCACTTTTATGGATTATATTCTCAGTTTACGCCTCATTTTAGTTTATCTAAATATGATTTCACCTTTTAATATCATTTGGAAAAAAATAAAAGCTCCTCAAAAGTGTACTACTGTTTAAAAAGTAAAAGAAAAGTAATATATGCATGGTTTTTTAAAGTCTATTTTTTTCATTTTCAAATGATAATGAAAGGTACAATTATAATTAATTCAATAAATGAAAAGAAAAAATAGTATCATTTAGAAAAGCTGAAACAAAGTCTAATAGTTGAGAGAAAGTAAATCATTATTTTTTTCAAAGCTTATTTAAAGAGTTAAAAATGAAAATATATATCATATTAAAAATAGAGGTTAAAGCAAATTGTTAAATGGGATCACATGTTCCTCCCCCTCACGCGCTCCGTCTCTCTCTCACTCACTCGGTCTCTCTCTCTCTCCCCCCCTTTCTCACTCACTCTCTCATTTCGTCTCTCTCTCTCTCATCTCGTCTCTCTCTCTCGCATTCAGACACACTACCAACTCCTTCACATTTCACTTGCTTGGCATTTCTCCACTCTTTAATTAAAAGCCCAGCAAGAGAATCTTTGAGAGGTGGCGCTTCTCCTCCTCCCTTTTCTTCTTTTATTTCTATTCCTCTTGCACAAAAACCAGCAGAGCTTGAACAAAAATATCACTTTTTTCCTCTTTGTTTCTGCCTTTCTGGGGAGAATGGTATGAACCGAGAACTATGAAGCTCAATCTGACAGCTGAGAGGGCGAGAGAGCAAGAGGGGGGTGAGAGATTTGCAGGGAGATGAGAGAAGACTCCAAGGATGGGCAACTGCGGAACCAGAGAGGAGAATGCCGTCGTCGCCGCACATGCGCAAGGTTGCTTCCCGCATTGGGGCCTTTTCCCCTCTTCTTTTTTTTTTCTCTCTTTTCTCTCTCCAAATCCTTTTGCTTTTTCCCGTACTTTTTTATGGCATTGCGGCGATTCTTGCTGTTTCATTTGGGGGATGGATCGCTTCGATCCGAATCAGTGTTCTTTGATTTGGGTCTGATTCGACATCTGAACTTTCCTTGTCTTCTTTATCCTTGTTTATTCGAGAAAAAAAACTGTGAATGGGGCTTCTTCCTTGCTGCCGTTGCCGATTTTTCGGGGAAGATGGTTATACTTGTTCTGGAACTGTATTTCAATGAATTGATTTGTGAAAGACTCGTTTTTTCGGTCCAAATTGGTTAAATTTTCGGGATTTCTAGGGTTGTCGTTAGTTCTCCGTTACCCTGCCTTAATAACTCATCTCTGCCCTTGTTTCTGTATATTTTCAATTGGTTTCGTCGTGATCTCTTAATTTTGAAGTCGCTGATGAAGGAAACGTGCTGCCGGTCTATTCTGTGCTTCTTTTTTTTCTTACTTTGGCACTCATCTTATTGATTAGTTTTTGGCAATCCAATCTATTAGAAGCTTTTTATCTTAATTCTTGCTGTTTTGTCGGAGCAATAATTAAGATATACCTATGGTTGGATTTTCGGAAAGGAATGGTCAACAGATTGAGATGCGATATGTTATGTCCATACTCTAATTATATTTGCCCAAAACTTAAGGATTTCCATCTTATGTCACCTATTTTATTTGCAGTTCAGCAGCTTCAAATGTTTCAGCTCCCTGTCAAAAATGCATTTCCAGAGAAGAAAACCGAGCGCTCTTTCTCAGACCTGAGCTATCCGTCAACTCCGCGAAACATAGAGGATTCTAGAAACATAGGAATATACATCGATGTGATTGCCTTCACTTTGTTTGAACTCGAGACTATTACAAAAAGCTTCCGGTCTGATTACATTCTTGGTGAAGGAGGCTTTGGGACTGTCTACAAGGGTTATATAGATGAGAATGTAAGAGTTGGCCTGAAATCACTTCCAGTGGCTGTCAAAGTCCTAAACAAAGATGGCCATCAGGGCCACCGTGAATGGCTTGTAAGTTGACTTCTTGATGCATCATGTGTACATATTTTATTGTAGAATACTTATCATTAAAGTATTAAATTAAAGTATTAAAATTCTCCTAAAAAAAAAATTTAAAGTATTAAATTTTGTTTTACACTGAAGGGAAAAAGTATTGGAATTTGTTTGTGTGAAATAAATTGTGAATGTTTTTTATATTTTGGACAAAAAAACATTCCTAATTCCTTACTAATATTATTTTTCATTATAGGCATTTTATTATAGTGTGATGCTCAACCATGAGCATTTGTGAATTGCATTATAGTCTTAAAATTAACTGTTGCTTTGCCAGACGGAGGTTAATTTCCTAGGACAGCTGAGGCATCCGAATCTGGTCAAGTTAATTGGATACTGCTGTGAAGATGATCATAGACTGCTTGTATATGAGTTTATGTTCCGCGGGAGCCTTGAGAACCACTTGTTTCGAAGTATATTACTCTGACAATTCCTTCTTTAAATTAGTATGTATATGCCCCCAAAGAATGTAGTTTGTACATATGATGATCAGTATCTTTCTGATTCATTGCGTCTTTTTATCTTCTAAAATAGTATGCATCATAGATCTTGCTCATTGAAACAGATTTTACCCTGGACCTCTGTTGTTGGTGCAATAACTTTCATTTCAGTGTTGTGTTATTCAAGTAAATATTGCAAAATAACAACCACATACATAAACATATTTCAATATTATGTTTAATTATAACCATCTAGTTAAATAGTGACTTGTAAAATTGACCCAATGCTAGCAAGATATAAAGATCATTTCTTAATAGGTTGAGAAAAATATTCATGTCCTTTGAAATTTGACAAGTGGTTTGATAGCTCTGTTAGATATGGATGATGTCTGGAGAGGTTAATGCTGTCTAGACTACAAGAAAAAAATGAAATTGGAACTACAACTTTTGGAGATTGCATCTCTTTGCCCTCAAACCAATAGCTTTATGGAAGAGATCTCATTTTCATGCTTGACTGCTCAAGTTGGGTTTTGTTTACCACACCTTTTGAACTTTCTTGATAATGAGGCTGTGAAGTATTTATTTTTTGATATTTATGGTAGTCTTAGGAATATTGCTTTAGTAATTCATCTTTGAAGGTGAAGGGGCCAACTATCAGATGCCTTGGAACAACTTTGCCTTTTACATAATTTTTTTTCATGTTCAATATTTCTTCTACTTCAAAAGCTGCAAAAAATATTGGCCAATTGGAATATAATTTGTTAAATAGTTTCTCAACAGAAATTCTTCTATCTCACATGTGGGTGACTTTTTTAGTACTTTATTTCACACTTGTGATACTGGAAAAATACAAATCTTAATAGCTGTACGCCTATTTTGTAAGATCATTTGATAAAAAGAACAAAGAAAGCACGAAAAAATGCTCACAATCACATATGTAAGTCTATGACCATTGTACCCTTTTATGCATAATTGAAAATTTATAACTTAATAGTTGGTAGGCCTATTTTGTAAGATCATTTGATAAAAATAAAAAAAGCAAACATGGGCAGATCCATCATGGACGAAAATGATGACTGTGTTAGCAAAACAAAATCAAGTGAAAATGGTCAAGTAGGGAGGTGATGGAAAGAGAATGTTTCAACATGCCCCAAAATCATTTTGTGCTGGAGGCCAATAATATGAAGAGTTCATTCTGCCATCCTTGTTAGATGCCTTTACTGTAAATTGTCAATGGGCATTGATATTTTACGATTTGTTGGAGTGTAAATTGAAGGGAAACTTCCCAGATAACCATCTGTTTATCATTTAAAAGATTATTGATTCATTTTCCTTGAAGCTAGTTGATATATCCTTTATTCAAATTCTCTTTAATAACTGATTCTCAACATTGCTTTAAAACTTCACCTAATTTCTTTCTTATTGTGAATTCATTAATTAAGATGATTAACACTCTGGTCACTCATCCTTCTTTCTCTAAAAAAAATGTAAAATGTATTTTTCAGTTGATTATAAATCTTTCATCTGAACTTAAATTATTCCTGCTTGAGGTGTTCAGAGACTGCCACTCCACTTTCTTGGTCAACAAGAATGTCAATTGCACTTGGTGCTGCTAAAGGATTGGCATTCCTACACAATGCTGAAAGACCTGTGATCTACCGAGACTTTAAGACATCAAATATTTTACTGGACTCGGTTAAGTATTGGTTATTTTATTCCTTTCTCGACATCTATACTTTCACCGGGTTAAGTAATACATCTTCATTTTTTACTTATTCTGATGCTGCTTCATTATCTTGCAGGATTATACAGCCAAGTTGTCTGATTTTGGCCTTGCAAAAGCTGGACCAGAGGGCGATGAGACCCATGTCTCAACACGTGTAATGGGAACCTATGGGTATGCGGCACCTGAATATGTAATGACTGGTATTAATCTTTACACCTTGGAACTCCTCCATGCGATCCTTTCGTGAGCTTGTTTGAAGAAAATCAGATTTTTCATTGTGTTATATTTGTATGTTGTAATCAGTATTTAATTGACACTATGTTAGTAATAATAACTAATAGATATGTAACTATTATATGTCACCCACATGAGCAGGACACTTGACAGCCAGAAGTGATGTCTATAGTTTTGGAGTTGTACTTCTTGAACTTTTGACTGGTCGTCGATCTGTGGACAAGACACGCCCCAGCAAGGAGCAGAGCTTGGTTGACTGGGCTCGACCCAAACTCAATGACAAGAGAAAGGTTCTGCAGATAATTGACCCAAAATTAGAGGATCAATACTCAGTAAGAGCTGCCCAGAAGGCTTGTAGTCTTGCGTACTACTGCTTAAGTCAAAATCCAAAAGCACGGCCCCTAATGAGTGATGTTGTGGAGACACTAGAGCCCTTGCAGGGAAACAATGGAAGTGAGGGTTCATTTCAGACCCTATCCAGCAGCGGCGTACCTGATTACAGAATGCAACGCAGGGTCACAGTGAGTAGTGTGGGGTGTAGACCGAATCCTAGTCCAAAATGTTCTTCAAATCCAAGTGCGCTTCCAGCCTGCAGAGTGAGGTGAGTTTGTTGCTCCAGTCTGGAAACAGGTCAAATTGTTGTATATTGTCTATCTTGTGCTTGCAACTGTTGGTATACCTTCTTTTTCCATGCTTTGATGTAAATTAAATCTTCTTCATATTGTTCCTTGCGAGATCTTATAATTTATAATCAGTATTTGTGTATCTTAACTGAGGCAAACCTTGCCAAACGGGCTAGGTTTTGTTCTAGAAATGAAAGCTAGTTAAACTACTTAGACCATTTTTTTCACTGCGTGGGAAATGTTCAGATGGAGAACAATTTCATGTCAACTAGAACATGCATCCGCCCATTCAGAAAAGGAGTATCTGATAGTTCCAGAAAGCATGGCTCAATTACTGGGCCTCTTAATATGCTAGATGTTGACAATCATTCTTGGGGATGTTGTTGTCAACCTTGATTGAAAGTTTGACTCAGTGTTCACCGACGTACAGTGATAGTCAGGATAAAATGTCTAAAGGCTAGTGTCCAAATCAATCTGTGTTATTCTCTTATATAGTATATATTTGCGCTTACATGAACTGCTATAGAACTCACCTATATAGTTTTCACCATCTTAATTGCCTGCTGCCTGTCTGTGAACCTACACTTCTGAAAAGTTCATGCACCTTTTTTTTTAATGCTGGTTGGGATCAGGTCATCCTGTTAAATGTTCATTTTCAATGTTATATTTGTGCATCAGCGGGATCATATGAAAGCCTATGTGCTTGTTTACATAGCTCATCTAATGATCTAAAAGCCCTCATAACATTGTTCTCATTTTTTGGGCTGTTTGGCACTATTGTCTTGTGCTTCCTTCCTCGAAGAGGAGCATGCTAATTGTTCTCCATTTAACAATATACTATATTCTAAGTCCCAACTTTGCTACTTTCGATTGTGATGTTAGCAATTCATTTCCCTGATAAATTTGTCGTTCCTGTATTCATCATCTCTGTGATTTAGAATGTGACAAAATATAGTCAGAAAACTTTGGATTTTGTACTGTCACAGTACTGCTGTGGCAGATGCAAGTTATTTTATAGAAGGAATCTTTGACGTGAAGCTACCTTCTTGCTCCCTTTTATTATTGCCTATTATATGACTACCTGATTTCCTCTGGAACCTCCGATGCTCCCGTAATATTTCTTTTTTCAGTTGCCACCCCAGCCATACACCCTTAGGATTAGAATTTGGAACCTTCCATCTACATAACTATATTATATCTTTAATGTATTTCCCTATCATCCAGAAACCAAACCCCATGCAGCCAGCTAATTCTCATCGTCTCTTCTCAACTTCTATTTATTAGGTAGGTCTTGCTGGGTCAGCCGGCCAGACTACTAAGATCAAGAAGTATCCACATGATCCCTTGCTGTTTGACATGCCATCTTTCTCCTTTTTTTTTTCCTTCTTTTCTCTCTTTTCATTTATTGGCTTCACAATTTTGATTTTTTGTATGATGATATCTTTGGCTCCCATATCCATATTTTCTTATTCGATTGATTGGAGATTCAGATGAAAAACAAAAAAATTCAATAAATGAAATTTTACATATTTTCTGTGATTCGACCTTCAAGATAGAAGTTGAGATTTCAGCTATTATATAGAAGATGCCTGACAGTGATTGAAGATGAATCCCCTTTCTACCATAGAAAATGCTGCCCATACTCATGTTTCAAAAATGTTGATATGTTCTTCAGGTGAAACCTTTTTTTTTTATTCAGACATGGTATTTATTGTATTACCGGACATGGTATTGATCCTCATACACAAAAGATTGGATAAAGGAAGATTTTGAAGGGAAAAAAAAAAGGGGGGGGGGGGGGGGGGGGGGGGGGTGGTTCAGACAGCTAACAGAAAGATAATGATACATGGCGAGCGTTCATTGTGGTGAACTGGCTTGTCTTCTGGGAACTGGCTTTACGTGCTCATTATGTCTAATAAAAATACACGTTACTTTTCCACTGAAAGAAGAAAAAAAACACGTTCTTGGTGAGAAATAAATCAACTGCTTTGTCATGAACAAACCCAACTAACATGTTCAACTAGATAATTTCATTTCGTCAACATATCAATGAATAATTTTTCAGAAGAAAGAGGGCGATCCATGCTATTGAGCTATGGGGAAGTTTTAGACACTAAGTTACATAGGTTTCCAATGGACTATCGACACCACAAGGATGTCTTACCGGGAATACAAATTCGGCCTGAACCCCCAACTTTCAGGAGGTGTTGGCAACTTAGAGTCAAAACTTATGTTCCGAAACGCAAGTTCTCCAAAATCAAGTTCCGAAATTTTCCAAACGCATTTTCAGATTTTTTTTTTCCAAATGCATTACGTGAAGATGCAAGTTGTCGATGGAGAACTTTAAGGAGCTGTTTGGCTCAATAAAAATGTTCTGGGTTAAGGATAATTAATCCAATTTTGTTTTTGCTTTTTTGTTGTTTCTGCCATCATGACTATAGCTCCACTAGTGCAAATATTAAGTATTTGGATAAAAAAGTGAGAACAACTTCTTATTTTTAATGATATTCTCATACCAAACGGCCTCTAAATTTTTGTCCCTTTTTTTCTTTCAATTATTTATTATATTTTAATTAGTAAAATATTATTAATTACTATGTAATCTTAATTTTATTGATTAAACTATTTTTATTTTATCTTAAATAATAATCAATTATATTATTTTATTTATTAATATAATATTATTCAGCTTATTAATATAATAGCTATTTTTATAAATTATAATATTAGCATAAATATTTTTCATAATTTATAATTTCTAATACTAATATAAATATTTTTCATAAATAATTATTTTAACAAAATAAATAAATAATATTTTAATTTACTATAATTTTATACTTCATAAATTAATAAATTATATTATTAATTCTTACTTTTTATCCAAACACTTACTAAAATTAATTTATTAAATTAATTTTTTAAATCTTCATCATTACACTTTTCATCCAAATATCATATTTAAGCTTTTCTATTAAATTAATTAATTCTCGATAACTAACAAAAATTTAAAATTCGGAATCCAAAAACTAAGTTTGTAGCATGCCTCTGGAGCCACCATGCATGCAATCTTCCAAGAAATCTTGAATCCACCTTATTATATAGCACCTTGTTGGTAATCTCTCGCATCTCAGAAGCCGGACAAAAATTTTCAATCAAATGAGATGGCTTGTCATCCAAACCGATCGTCCTTGTCCAATAACTTGTATATTATATATTTCATCTCATGTACCAAACTTCCACAAGTAAAAGTCATTGCGAGAGAAATTGTTGCCTTGCCCTTGAGACTATTCATATTCATTGGATGCATGAAGTCTTCTTCTTCTAGCTGCTGATTTGTAAGTGTGAACATGGCATCACATATCGTACGTAATACCAATTAAGTAGATAACCCACCCAGATGGCATGGGCATTGAGCATTGTACACTCCTAGGATAAGATTTGTCCATAGCAGTCCACGATGATAACTATATCATAACTATACTCGGATACTATTGTAGTCACCCATTATTTTGAGACACCCGCTTGACTAGATCCGATCATGTGCACACACCGTTTGATCCAAGAGATTCATGCATAAAGATGGTTAACTTTATAAGTGTCATAAATCATTATGGAGCTCCCAATGAATGTCCAATTCCAAGTGTCATAGACATAAGGAAATAAATTTTGTTCCCACCAAGAAATTGTCAATGATTAATCACATTTTTTTTAAAAAAAAAAGATTGATAGATCTAAATTTCATTGTCAAGAAATACAAGCAAATCATATTCTTCAATTGCTAGATGCTTGATTGGATTATATCAAATTATTAAATTAGATGTGCTACGAATTATTCTAAAAGTTTAATCTAATAGGAAGAGCAACATATTTAATTGTAAAATTTTAACATTCCCCCTCATGTATGTGTTGCTGATAATGTTATAAGATCCGACTAACCATTGATCTAAATCGAACAAGGATGGGTTGGATGATTGCAATGAATAATATAAATTAATAAAATTGATTATACTGTCACTACATATAATGTCCTGCAAAACATCTATAATCGTGTACAACAAATTGATTAATAATTATAAATTATAATATAATAATTTATTTTAAATAAAATAATATAATTAAGTAAGCATCAAATGTAATATACTATTAAGATGATATATCAAATGCATGAAGAAATCAAGGAGAATTAAGGACACATAAATCATGCCATCGCCAATTAAATATTTGGTAAACAAAAAAATATCTTCATGTGAAGTACTTAAATAGAAAATATTGACAAAATTTTATATATGTGGTGGCGAATGAAAGAAAAAAAAACACATTGGAACATATATCTCAAGCAACAATCTATGTATATAAATAGTGTGTCCTACAAAGTTTTATTTTTTGTCCCAGTATTTTTTTTTTTCAACTCAACCCAACCGAGTCATTCAAATTTGATGGATGGACCAATTGAATTTGGATTTTGATCAGGTTTATATGGCTCAAAGTGAATGATGGGTTTGAACTAAGTTCTTCAACCCTTCTCTAGCATATTAAAATAAATGTTTTACTACCTATACTAACAACTTATGCCAATAAAAAAAACACTTTAATTTTAAAATTTTAACACAAATGTCCTGTATCAAAGTAGTGGTCGCCAGCTGTGGATAAAGATAGGGTAGAACAACCACAACGCTCTCAAATCGAATTCTGTCACATGACAAGATCCAAGCTACGAAACACTACCAACTATGCAATGTTCTAATTGAAATATTTATTTTGATCTATACTTTGACTAGAATACAAAATAAGCGGAAGACTAAAAAATAAAAACATCATTAAACACAAAAGTTCTACATGATATTTGAAATAAAGCCTAGTGTTAACAATATAAAAAGTAAAGTAGAAGTCTAATAGATATATCACAACTCCAAAAGTTTAAACAAAATCAATAACTAATAATAAAAGACCATAAACACTTTAGACCCATCATTACACATCACCATCTCGAATTACAATTGGCTCACCTTTCAATGATCTATTTACATGTAGGATCAATGTAGAAAAGATAATATCCTGTGAATTTCATAACTAAATAGGTGAATAAGAAACCAGTGATTAAATAATAAAAAATAGATAAACATGAGATAATATACATGCGAAGCATATTTTAACACTTAAATAATCAATGAAAAAGACATTGGTAGCATGGTCAAATGGTAATCGACATCTTAGTGGATAAGTAATGATGTCCATGAATTGTGTTGTGCGAGGTTCTAAAGTGCACGAATATCGCAAATATAGAAACCTAATGGTTCAAGAACCAAATAGCCCAAAAGGCACGAAGTGCTCCCACTTGAGGATGTGGCATATAACGTTTCAAAATTAGTTTTAAAAATTATAATTCTTCAACAGCACAACAATTTTCTATACCTAAGATTTGATCCACAGGGACAAAGTAAAAAATTCACAATTAATAAAAATCATTTTGAAGAGAAAAATTAAATTTAAGGAAGTAGTATAAAGTAACTTAATGAAATAGTGTCACTAAATTAATATCACAACAATAAAACTATGCTAACTTTTAGGCTGCGTTTGAAAACGGAACTATAGTTCTTCCTAAGTTTTCAGTGTATAGTTAAATTGATAGATTAGTTCGGATTGTGTTTGGTTGGAATGAAATTTGATAATGATGAATAAGTTAATTGATGTAATAGGAAAAAGTAGATGTGATGGATGAATTTTTGGTGGGTTTTGAATAAAAAATTATCATTATAACTATAAAGTATAATTTTATTATTAATTGAAATTAAATTATAAAATAAAAAATTATGGAAAAATTTGTTAAAAAATATATTATTTAAATATAATAAATCATTTTAAATAAATTATATTTAATGAAATATTAAAATTTTTAATGAAATAATAAATAATAAATAATATTATATTAATCCTTCATTAAAATTATTTTATATTTATTAAATAATTTATTTTATGAAGGATATGGTGTGAGAGAAAAGAAAAAAAATGAAAATGAATTTAGAAAAAAGGAAACTGTCTGTCAAACCCAAAGAAAAAAAGAGGGCAACAACTCTCGATTCCACCAGAAAGGTGGAATTGGGATGGGCGAAACTTAGGTCACGTGAACCCGGTACCACCAATTTCATTCACGTCCCGAAACTCGATTTCGGGGGGTGTTCAGTGGAACCAGACGGAACAAGAGCGCAGTTCCTGCCAAGTTTCGCAAACAAACAGTGCCTTATGAATTTTTAATATAAGAAAAAAATAAAACAAAAAGATGAAAATAAGATGGATAAAAAGCGGTAGATATCAACACTAGGGTTTAGGGATTGCTTAAAGAATTTTGTTTCGAAAACTAATGAAAATCAAAGAAGATAGCTTTCATCCATGGGTGATCTTGCCCTCGTAGTGATATGAGGCCAAGTCACTTTCGTGCTTGTTAACTTCGGAATTCACACTGTTGAAAGCATCACCTAGAGTGTATCCATTACGTTCTCACAATTTTTGGACATTCTAGGTGCCAAGTATCCATATGGGGTAACTTCCCGGAGTGTCATTACTTTCGGATTCGAGTATCTCTTTTGTTGTAAACTATAACACAACCAACTTCTTGGCCCATACTGATTCTCAGTCGCAAAGATTATCCCTCTCGGGTAGAGATGACTAGGACCGAATGAAAATAGAGTAAGAACAAAAATCGATAATGCCCCAAGTTCACCTCTCAGTCTTACAATCAATCTCCCTTTTAACATAACTTAACTATAACTCGACCTCTCATATTGTATGCACACAAAGGAATAAGATTACCCTCTCAGGTGGATGAGACTGATGTCTAAAAGTATGAAAACAGTCAAGCAGCAAATGTCAAGTATCTAGATGGGAGCACTTCCAAAGGTGACCCTACTTTCGAGCTTGGGGAACTCTTAGGCTGCGTCTGAACATGAAACCATAGTTTTCCGGAGTTTCATGTGAATAGTTAAATTAATAGATTAATTTAAGATATATTTGAATGAAATGGACCGTAATGATGGGGACAAAGAAGTTGATACAATAGGAAAAAGATAGATGTGAAAGATTAATTTTAATGAGTGTTTGAATAAAAAATAGGTATTATAAAATAAAATATAATTTTATTAATTATTTAAAATATAATTTAAAAATTAAAATATTTATGAAAACATTTTGTTAAAAAAATATTATTTAAATATAAAAACATTTTTTAAATTATATTTAATGAAATTTAAAATTTTTAATGAAATTATAAGTAATAAATAATATCATATTAATCCTTTATTATAATTATTTTATATTTAATAAATAAATTATTTTATAAGAGAAATGTGAGAGAGAAAATAAGAAAAGAAGTAAAAGAAAAATGAAATTGAAAAAATAGTTGTAATGTCAACCAGAAAAAGAAAAAAAAGGAGCAAATTGCTATATTGCTCAGGGTGGAACTGATGATTGGGAACTAAGGTCACGTGACTCCAAATATCCACTTCAGGTTGTTGACGTGGTTCCGTCAAATGTTGCATTGTTTGGCATAAATGCATGGAACCTCGTTGCGGTGTCATGGTTCCATTGCCAAACACGCCCTTAAGTCATAAATCGAGAGTCAACCAATCTCTCGACCCATAATGAATCACCGTAGTATGATAATCCAAATCTATCTCTCGGTCTTACTTGATACAAACCATCAATTATTCTTTTAAGATAACTAGATACAACCCAACCTCTCGGCTCACATGTTGTAGCTGAGGAATAACTCACCCTCTCGGGCAGGGGTGAATGACATCTATAAACAAGGAACACTCGAGTAAAAAGAAACAATGTCGAAAGTGCAGAAAGACATTCGTAAAGTGCCTGACCTCAATACTAAAAATGCTCTAAGTTTGCCTCTTGGCCAAACTTGGCACAAACCAAGAGCCTATTTAACATAACCCAACTGCCACCCAGTTTCTTGACTCGTATGCAAAAGCTGTGCAATAAACCACCCTCTCAAGCGAAGGCTACTAACGTTTAAAAAATGGTCGCTCAAAAAATCATAAAAAAAATAGAGAATGAAGTGATTTTTAATTTGTTGAAAAGCTAACAATATTATCTACAAATTTCATATTCATGTTACTAAAAATATGAATGAAACATATTCAAATATTAATTTCAATTTTAGTGCATAAAATAATCCATTTCGAATTAAACTTTTCTCACATTTTAATTATATGACTCTGATTATTCGATATTTGTATCATCAAAATACGATTAGATATTGCGTAAAAACTTTGTTCCAACTTAAGCAACCATTGATTCATCTTCCTCCTTGTTCTTCTTCCTCTCCGCCAGAGCTCCTCTCCAATATCAGCAGCTCCCAGCACCTCTTGCATGAGGGAAGAATGAAAGGGTTTGGAGGATTTTAGGGATTCTAAAATCTGGTTCAACCAAAGGACAAGAAATGCCCTCTAACTACTCTACCTTTTCAGGGCATTTTCAACCACTCTAGCCTCTTCCACCAAAATACATTGCTCCCCCCAAGATTCCTCTACCTTTTCAAGGTAAGATGGTCATTTGAAAATTCTTATTATTACAACGAGAGCACCCGATGGCCTCCTCGCATGCCCTGAAGGCATTGAAGCTCACGATGTCCCTGCCATCGACGGCCTGTTGACACGATGCATTCCAAACCTCGATCCCTCTCGAGCGGACGAAGGTCGCTCCATTCTTCTCGATGATCGGCTTAAGTTTCTTTAGCGAGGCAACCTTGAAATTAGTCGTCTCGATGTGATTCAACAAGGCTTGATCACATTGGAGAGAGCTGGTGGTGACCCCTTGTTGTCATTGTCATAAAAGGGGGGCATTGCCCCCGTGTGTGTGTCGCCAACAATGAGAGAGGGGTGGGGGGGGGGGGGGGGTGGGGGTGGGGGTGCGGCAGTCACTTCCCCTCATCTTCTGGCGGCGCCATGGGAGCTGCCGAAGGGAGAGAGGGAGGGGCAACACCTTCACCTCTTTTCTTTTTTATTTTTGAAATATTATCTTATTGTTTTAAGATTATCTTATTATTTTATATTTTTTAATAAATGTGTCACATAGGTGAAAAATTGGCAAGTCGCTTATATCCGGTTGAAAGGGCATCTGGTTAAAGAACTCAATGGTTGGATGGTTAGGAAATAAAATTGGAGGATAGAGTTGGAAAAGAAAGTAAAGTTGGATGGTATTTAATGAAATTTACTCTAAAATTGGCTCATCTTTCTACAATTTTGATGCCTCCATGATGAGGACAACTAGATTTTTAGAGGTTTTTCAAAATAAACCTCTTACGACCAATTTCATCGTGTTCCTTAGGTCATGGACAATAAGGAACAATCAAATTATCATATTATCCCTATTAACGTGCATTTCCTATTGTTAAGAATCCATCCAAGGTTGATCCAATAATTCAAGTATCTCATGCATTATTTGCATAGATCTTCTTCTTGATCAACCTCTTCTTCTTTTCCCCCTTCGTCAATAGCCCTTGAGGTGCTTCAATGCCATTGTGAACTCATCCTTTCCCTTCCTCCTCTATTGTAGTAATTTGAATAGAGGGAGATTAAATCAACAGAAAGTCGGAGGAAGATATTAAAAAAGATGTGCAAATACCTTTGGATGGTCCTTCCTCATGACCTTATTATTTTAAATCTTCTTTGTTTGATGTGCCTACATTCGTGACTCTGAATGCCTGCACAATTAATAGAAGACAAGGTAGTTTCAAAAAAATGATCTTAAGTAACTATTGCAAAAAAGAGTAATTGTAACTACAGGTTAAAAAAAATCAATAATGTTTAATAAAACATAACCATTAATTAAAATTGGTAACATTTATTTAAAGAAATAGTTATAAAGTATCTTCTTTTTTCGATAAAGATTATAAAGTATCTTCTAACATATAAAACATAATGGGATTGAGGATTGTGTGGATCCAAGATGGATCCACATATATGGACTACCATTGATTAACAAATCAACGGTGGACTTAAATTCATTTTAAATTCACTCAAAAAAATATTTATCAAGGATCACCATTGATTTATCAATCAAGGGTAGTCCATATATGTGGACCTATTTTGGGTCCACATATTCCTTTTTTTTCAAACATAATTACATTAGTTTGTAACAAAATAACTATTATGTTATAAATAATTATATCACCCCATATCTCAAATAAGTTTGTGTCTCCTCCTCCCTCTCTTTCCCTTCTCAATTTGAACCCTATTTGTCCTGCTGCTGTCTCCACACCCAACTTCTTCTATCTTATCCTCCCCTTTCTCACAATATGATAGTCAGATTGTGCCACCAGATCTGTGATGCTGCCCAATCGTCTAGGCGGACAAAAAAGATGAACTACGATCGATTGCTTGACCATACACACTACAAGAAAAAGCCCAATTTTCGACGGTTTGTTTTCGATGGGCAAAAATCCGCCTGAAATACTGACGGATTTTTCGGCGGATCACATAATCCGTCAAAATTATCGTCGGAAATATTTAGATGGTTCCAGCCGTCCGAACTGTTGACGGTTCAGAATTCATCGAAACTTTCCATCAAAAATTTCGATGATCGTGACCGTCGATGATGTCAAAATCGGCTGATCAATTTCCATGTTAGTTTTTCGACGGTTCAGACCGTCGAAAATTTTGACAGTTCACCTATCCGTCGAAACTTTCAGTGGTCTTAACCGTCAAAATATTTTAACGTTGGTCGGGTATTATTATTTTATTTTTCAACGGTTTCGACCGTCGACATTTGCGATGTTTCACGGAATCGTCGATATTTCGGTGGTAAAAAACGTCAAAATATTAATTGATTTTAATTAATTAAAATATTCTACTTTAATTATTTTCGATAGTGTTGATCGTCAAAAATGAAAATTTATAATTTATATAATTCTCTTTCAGTTGACACATATTATTATATATTTTGATGGCTAAAACCGTCGAAAGTTTTGATGGTTTGGAGAACCATCGAATTTTTCGACGGTTCGTCCAACGGGTTTGAACGTCTTAATTCAAATTAATAGTATATTATATTTACCTATTTTCTGATGGTTACGACTGTCGAAAATTGACTATATAAATACTTGACCCCACTGTCACTTTCTCCGTTTCGATCCCTCTCTTCTACAGTCAAACGCCCATGCACATTTCGTTCGACGGCGACCTCCGGCAACCTTCCCGGCATCCGCACTTTGCCAAGCGCGTGCCACCTTGACCGTCGGCCGCCAAGCTTGTGTCCGCCACCTGCATTGCGTTCCATCGCTGCCTGAAGCTCTCGTCCGCCGCCTGAAGCCTGACCGCCCTCCGCACGCGGCGGCGAGACCCGGCCGCCCTCCGATAAAATATTGTGATAAAAATGAGCACTTTTCCTTTTTCCTGCTACATGTTTCCGAGATTTCTCATAATATGATAGAAGGAAGCAGAAACATTGATGCATACAAAGATGCTTTTTCTTTATTGTGATAAATTGTTTGTTCTTTATGTCCCCCTTCACAACAGAGCATAGTGCTTTTCGGAGAAAAAAAGAAAAGATTCTCAGTGGAGGAGAAAATATTACTTGCATGCAAAAGAAACAATGGACATGAACTGATAGCAAAAATTAAGCTCGCTTCATACAAACTGATCCATTTTCTTTTATTCCTGATGACTAGTAGATAAATCAGCTTAGGTTTTCTGAACACCTCAGCATCACAGCAGATTCATTTTCTCTTAGTGGCATTCATAAGTTTCATTCTCCTCAAGAAAAAATCAGATATCAACTCTACACTTTGTTTATACTCGTTTATCATTTTTCATTTAAGAATATAACATTATTGTCGTTGTCACTCTAAACGACATAAATTGTTTATGATTTGTTCCTGATTAGTTGTAATTAGTGTTTACGATATATCTTTGATGTTTTTTTAATGACGGAATATGTGAACCATTGGATTGATTTACAATTTTTTACCGATTTTATTACAAAATTTATAATTACTATAACTTGCAAATAATGCAAACATTATGTCATACTTGAACGATCGTCGATGGATGTACAATAGAAATAATCCTGGTCATAGAGGTTTGACACAAGAATTCATAGATGGCATTGACTATTATGTTAGTGTGGCTTGTCAGTCTTTCCAATATCAGCGGGAGGGAATAATTAGGTGTCCTTGTTTGAAATGTGCTAGTACAAAATTACAGACGCTAGAGACAGTTAAGGTTCACTTATATAGAAAGGCTTTCAAACCCAATTATTGACAATGGGATGATTTAGGTGAAGGAGCGCCTTCGACAAGCATCCAAAATCCTGGTCTCCATTTTGTCGATCCTGAAGCAGGATTTACTTCGCAATATGAACAGTTAGTTTATGACAAGGTATCAACAAATTATGGATCAGATGAGGCATTCGATTAGGGAAGAGCTCAGACAAGAGGTTACGCAAGAGCTCAGAAAGGAATTCGAAGAACGTCGTACCAAGATTGAAATGAAGAAAATGGTGCATGTCATCATGCGTGGCGAATTCAACGATGCGGATGACAAGGTAGATTTAGTTTTATAGTTTTTTGTGTGTTGTGTTGCGCTCGTTTTAATGCAGTTTAAGGCATTACTTGTTACTGTTGCAAGTCCTAAAATTTCAAGTTTTAAGGTTTTTGAAAAAATGTATGATCATCATGAATTAGGCGTTGATGATTGAAGTTGTCTTTTGTGTGTGTAATCCGATTAAAATACACCTTAGTATATGACAAATTAAATCGATATTAACATATTAAGGTCAGCTTGATTTAGAGAATGCAAGAAAGGTGGTCAAAATGATCACACATGAATATGTGTATAATTATTTTATTGGTCCCAAGTAGTTATGAAAAGTCAAATTCTATTAAAGTTGAGGTCCATATTGTAGTATCATGTCATGACCACATAGACTTACTAGATGCTTTTTTTGTAACAACTCAAATCTATTAGACGACCGACTCAGTGGCGGAGCCAAGCATAAAGCAGAATTCATCCTGAAAACACATATTGCACCCATGGACAGATACGGCTCCACCTTTGGTCCAGCTCTAAAATTAAAAGATAAAAAAGAAGAAGAAAATATCCAATTAGAAACTTAGATAAATCATATTAACTTCATAGTCATGTATAGCTTCAATTGTGAGTGAGATCAATTTTGGATTTCTCAAAGCTATTTTTTCGCGAAAGGGTGGAGCTAGTTTTGGGATACAGGGATTCCATCTTTTGATATTGGATTCTCAAAATTAATGTAGTTTTCGAATCCTTATTCATGTTTTTTTCAAGAAGGTACTAACTTTCTCAATTCTCTTTGTGTTGTGCAGTGATGTTTGAATTGTCTTGCGAAAAGCTCTTCAGATCCGATGGGAAAGGCAAGACATCTCTTCACCGTGACCAAGACTCCTCTTTGCTTTGTAATGGTGTTTCTAAAACATTAAAATGTTTGTAATGGTGTTTGGAATGGTGTTTGGATATTATGTTTGGATAGTATTGTGTTTGGACAATTATGTGATGGTTATATGTTCTCTTTGCAAATATTGTGATCCAAATGGATCCAAATATTATGTTGTATTATATGTTCGGACATTAAATTTCAGCATTTTTTTAAATATTTTTTTGTTTCCGATGGTCAGAACCATCGGAAACAGCTAAAAATTAATTATCGACAACGGATTTTTTCGATACATATCGACAGTTCTAACCGTCCGTGCAAACTTATAGACGGTCTCAACCGTCGCTAAGCATCGACAAGTTTAACCGTCTGAAGTTGACGACGGTTTGAGCCGTCGAAAATCAGCTGTGGAGTCGACGGGTCAAACCGTCGATATGACTTTTTTGACGGTTTAAACCGTCAATAATATTGACGGTTCTAGTTACATATAGACGGCTCACACCATCTTAAATCTTCAACGTTCGACGGCCGCACCCGCCAGCTAGAACCGTCGAAGATATCGACGGTTCAGAAATAACCGTCGCAAATAGTTTGCGACGCCTCATTTTTGCACGGACGCTATCCGTCGATAGAACCATCAGAAAATGTCATTTCCGACGCTTCTGGCCAAATTATAGAGGTTCGAACCATCTGTAATAGCTTATTTTCTTGTAGCGATCAACACGGGAAGTTAACTAGCTTCTATCCTCTGATTGTTGGCATACCCACATCCGACGAGCTTCCATACCCACATCTGAAGAGTGCCCCCTTGAATTTTGGTATGCCTTCCAACTGATTGCTGATCGCTTTTGCCCACAACTGAGGTCAACTTATGAGGCTGGTTGTTGATCGCTTTTGCCATCATATTTGACATACTAATTGATTTCAATAGATCATTTGAATATACTATTCAAATATGCACATTTATGTTCACTAATCATGATCATTGCTTTCGTACCTTAAATTTCGTACCTATCGTTGTTATCAGCTTCTACCCCTCCTAGAATGCATCTGTCATCATGCACCTCACTTCTCCAGTATTGAGAACAACATGTCCTCAACCTGCTCAACGAAATGCCCAAAAAGAGGTAAGAGACTTTATTTGACTTTTTCTTCTTTTTTGGATGAATGTACATTTGAAAGTGTCAATGATAGCTCTTAGTAATGAAAACATTCATAGTTTTAAGTGGAAGCCATAGCCCTGAATTATGCATTCTTGCTAAAATTATTTATTACTGTTTTGTCTTAGCAAAGTATTAGCAAAGTAATATTATGTGATTAGGGATTTAGAAAGAAGAGTTATGTGCTTTGGTGTTTGAACAGGGGGCATTGCCATTGATTAAAGATAAAGCAAGCTTTGCATGCATGCTTGCATATCTTATATGTCTAATTAAACTATTAGTTTGTAGTAAGTAATGCAAACTTGCATAACAACTTAATTCTTTTTCAATGTCTGTTAATGCATCCCATGTACTTTTACGAGGATTGAACTCTAAAGGAGGAGTGGAATGCTCTAGATGAAGAATTAATATGCATTTCGGGGAGTAGAATGATGCATACATCTCAGCATCTTTCATTTTGTTACAAATGTGTATAAAGCAAAAGTTAGCTCGTCTCTTTTCCTTTGTCTTGCTTTAGTTGATTCCTCACTTTTGAATAGTTCTAATTGTGTATGTATGCATGCAAATATAAGCAACCACTGCTAAGTATTTTGAAATCGTATGAAGATGAGAGTTCATATAATCTAATTCAAGTCTACGAAGATTAGATTCGATCACATATTGCTTGAGTTAAATAACTTGTTGGGGAGTTTAAGAATTACTTTTCATTAATGTAAATTTTAGCATACAACCCACTAGGAACCATAAGTATACATGTCCACACTCAATCTTTGTTGTTTTCAGGTGCTTTGTTAGGTAGGGGATGTAAGGGAGTAATGGGTACTAAAAAGTGCCGAATTTGGAAGCATCAGTTAATAAGGAATCCAATGCCTACCACAGAGAGGAACAAGGCCTTGGTGTTGTGGTGTTAAGGGAGTTGGAAAGTATTCTTACTTTATTAATTTTTTTTCTTTTGCTCCATAATATTAGGGAATGACAAATCATATTCTGCTAACAAAATTTCTCTAGCACATAGCATTGGAGGATTCTCTTGTGTGGAACTATAAGAGCTAATTATGGTCAGTCTTTCCTCTATGAATGCTTCGTATACTCATATGCCATTTTCTTTTGGGGGGAACTGAATATGTATTTTTTATTTTTTAAGATAATGCCTTTGAGTAATATGTTATCATAAAATAATTAACATTGTGGGCTATATTTGAACAGGAAAAGGTCAAGAAAACAAAAGCAAAGAGAAGCAAAGGAGGAAGGAGTACTATGTTGAGTCATTTGTATATTGACATGGAGTGCTAATGTATAAAGCTAATTATTTTAAATTTTTTGCCATGATAAATTTGTTTATGTTGAAATGGTGAATTCTATTTTTTAAAAATTGAACGTAATAATATGTAATGGGCTGATTGTATGGAAAATGACTTAGCAATTTGTTTGGGAAATGTCTCGATAATTATTTCATTTATTGACAACTATCAAACATAAATAATAAGAACATTTAATGATTTTTAGATGTTACAAAAGATAATTTTTTGTGGTTAAGAGTTTTATGATGTTTAAACATAATGAAAGATCACTTTTTGCAATATTTAAATGTTACAAATAGTTTAAGTTTTGTGATGTTTAAGTGTCACTAATAATTAGATTTTGTAATGTTTAGGTGTTACTAATAAATAAATTTTGGTAATCGTTTATGCACTACCAAATGGTTCTCTTTGGGTAATGTTTAGGCATTAGTACGGAAAAACACACTTTGGGTAACATTTAAGTTTTTGTGTCGTTTATGAAATAAATGTTACTAATATTTTCGTAATACACTTGTAACGTTTGTAGACGTTTAAAGTACTTTTAGTGATATTTTTTAAACGTTACAACAATTTTCTTTTCTTGTAGTGTTTAAAGAACATGTGGATACTTATGCATCGCCAATGTCACTAATGAGATAAAAATCATCACAGATATTTCTTACTAGAAAAAATATTTTACTATTAATTCCAAAATTTTCTGGGATTATTTAAATTATTATTATTATATTTTCTCGGGTGTTACAGTGATAACGTTATTACATTAGTGCAATTAGGCCGGGTTGGCAACAAAGTTAGGGAAGAGAAAATATTCCTCCGGCTGCTTGGTTTCTTCAATTTCTCGTACGAAATAAAACCCGAACAATACATCTTGAATCCATGGTCAAGATTATTCTCTGTCTTCTCAATAATGTATCCACCATCGATTCTGTGTATCGTGAATGCTTTGCTCGGCATCTCTACAGAAAAAAAAAACAGCACTTGATATGTATAACGTATGTATGTATACATTCGTATCTAACTTTATGTGGTTGGATGCTCTCGTTTACATGTAAGTTGGTTTAATGAAAGGAAGAGATGACTTTGATCTTGATCAAATGATGAATTCTATTGATTGGTCATCTCTATATTGTTATAAAAAAAATGGCCGATGTATGCTTTTCCATGTTTATACTTAAATGACATGTTTATACTTAAATGACATGTTTTATGTTCTATTATTAACACACTAACAATTATTACTTACGGGATTGTAATTTTTTTTCTCTCTCACTACAATAAAATTATGATTTATTGATCAATTTTTAGGAACCAATTATATTTGGTTCTTAAAAGTATAAATATTAGAGACTAATGTGATTTTAGTCTCAAATTCTTTTCAAACTAAAATTTAATTTGTGATCATTAATAAATCATTTTTTAAGGACTAATGAAAAAATTTTGATCATTAAAAATTTTTAATAACCAGCTTGTAGAGACCACGAGTGATCAAGATATTTTGATCTCAAAAAATATTAAAGACTAAAATTAAGATTTTAAGAATTAATATGTTTGGTTTCTAAAAAACTTTCTTTGACGTAGTGTCTACTGATCTTGGTAGGTACTGAGTACGTAGTCTACTCTGCATAATTAGTTATGTGCGTGTGCATTTATTAGAGCTTAGGTGAGGATGCACAAATGGATAGAGGTTATGATATTGTAGGATGTGATAATTATGTGTCATGTTGTATGTAACCTCAATTATAAAAACTACGTGACTTTTGATATATTCAAGACGAGTTATTTTATTTTTACTATTCAATATGTGATTCTCAAGTTTCTATTTATACAACATTATTTGAGCTTTTGTGGTTAATGTATTTTTGTTATTATTTTATGTTAGATAGGTCAATATGTAAGTCCAGCGTTATTTGTCACCTGACGAAGGTTAAATTTTGAGGTGTTATACGATGTGCTATTATGATCCTCCAGAAAAATATCAGAGTGCAAAGTATTCATATCTTTTGATTATCATTCCAACATCTGAAAGTAGTGTTCTCGATCCTCCTGAGCTGCTCTGAGCTGCTCGGAGTTGGGATTTTGCTCTGAACGCGTAATGGACCTGCGTTATAAAAGTAGGTGCAGAAATTAACGTCATAATTAAGGCTGGATAATTAATTAATACACAATAGCGTTCAAATAAAATAAAATAAAATAAATAGATAATGGATTAGTGAGAGGGATACATGCGTGAATCTTATATGCATGCACGGGGATGTATCATGTATGCATCTGCATCTCGGCCATCACTTTCACTGACCTGATTTATATATATTTACTCCACTACGTGTTTTGACCACCCACATAATTATAAGAATGTCCAGGGATTGCAAATTCCTTAAATTGTCATAGGTTTTGGACTAATCGGGTTTAATGAAATTAATTAAGCGCAAGGTGCATGATATATATATGACATAGTTGCATGTAAATTAATCCAAAAAATTTGAATCCGCTAATTTCTTACGCTGTTTTCTGGAAACGGTCAAGTTAAAACTGATGGTATACTGATGAAAGAAGGCCTCTAAGTTATATCATAATAATCATAATAATCACACAAACACACGTTTATTGCACAAAACGAAGGATAATTTATGTTATGACTTAAGCAACTGTACTTAATTTAAAAAAAAAAAGAGAGAGATCTCAAATCTTTGAATGCGTAACCTTGAACAAATTAATTAATTAATTAATTACCTGGTCAAGAAATGGACCTGGCAAGATTTGCTCTTCTTTCTTTTACAATTTTTATTGCACCGGCTAAGATCATCAACATATTTATGAAAATTTTATTTTTTCCACAGCATCAAATCACCTTCCTCCATTATTATTGCATGCGTAGATGCCACGTCGTGTTTTTTTTTCTTGTGTGTGGCCGTAGAGATAAGAAATTTGAGATATCAAGCTCAACATCTAGTTTACAATAAAAATAAATCTTAAGAACCATGCATGCACTGTTGTTAAGTATAATTAATAATATTTTCTTTTGGTTAATTTTAGCTTGATTCAGTTGTTTGGTGAGCAAACATTGTTCCACTGATTTATAGATCGAGTACATCTAATTACTATACTATGTTTCCAGGGCTTAATTATTTTATTTTACATATAAACAACTAATATACAATCAAACCCTTCAATCAGCTATTAGTAATATCAATTATTAATATCGGAGCTTTTAGGCTCCTCACAATTATTTTTTTAACGTGAGACCTACATAAGGAGTTACTTACCATTTCATCCGATCTTCGGTATAATTAATAGTCGATTAATGTTAATCTCAATAATTCTTGTATCGTGGACATTCGTACAGAAGTACGAAGAGTTTGATGTATAAATTTATATTCGCCCATGAGTATGGAGTGGATGCACGTCGTAGATTGTGTGTTACGTGAAGCATGACGCTACCTTCTAAAATGACATTTGAAAATTGCACGTAAGGAAAGATGTGGTGGTATAGTGTATAAATTTGAACTTTGTTGTGGTATATATATGGTCAATGCTAATACAGTTTCAATTCTAGTGATCTGATCAATGCATAGTCGAGATGTTAGATTAATTTGACCAAATATTTATGAAGACCTAGGGATTAATTGTATAATAATCTTTTATTAGGTCCCAAGATTGGCACTAATTCTTTATAATAAAAACTAAAAAGAATATTCATCTAGAAAGAATCAATAATTAGATACTATATATAGACGTACTTTTAGATGAAAAGCAAAAGGATTATATTGTCCAATTTGTAGGTGTATATTATGGGTCTGCAATAAATGTGTAAAATGCATGCGGGCATTATGTATATGTCAACAGGAATAAAGATATATAGTGGGACATCTCTTAACTCATTAGAATAAGAGATCTTGAATTCAAAGTTCACAAATGTGCCTTTTTTTAAAAATTTCCTTTTTTGTATTAGACTATAAATAGTGGAAAACCTTTTTAGTGGATTCACAATTTACCAACTAATTAATTAAACACCTCTTTAAAATTGAATCAATTTTGATTTTTTTTCTCTTATTGTTTTCTTTAAAAAATTATGGAATTAAAATGATTCTCCAAATCAATTTTTTAATCAATTTATTTTTAAGTGATATCTGAGTCATGTCATGTAAGGATTTACGTCAATTAGAGTTGTTTTTAAGGTAATGTTTAGATACAAAAACTTAAATTCTTATTGTTTTTTAGAGCTAATTGATTAGACCAAAAAAATTATGATGTTTGAATGAAAATTGTAATGATGAAAATTAAAAAATTGATTAGATGGATAAGTTTTAACTGATGCTTGGATAAAAAGTAAGAATTAAAGAAAAGTTATTATTTTATGAGGTGAAAACTTATACTAAACAAAAAATATTATAATTGATTATTATTAAAAATAAGTGTGGCACAATATATTAATTTTAATTTTAATTAATTTTATAATAATATAATAAAAAATATATATGTATACATGTTATGTAAATATATATATGTACATATTATACTACATGTTAGAAAGAAAAAAATGAACGTTGCACATGGAAAAAATAAAAAAAATTTGAGTTCTTGCCACCGGCAAAGAACCAACTTAGTTGTTACCATAGGCAAAAACTCAAATTCAAGAATTTGAGGTCACATGACCGTGTGGTTGATCAGGATTTAAACCATGATCATCATAAATTTCAGAATTTGAAGTCACACTGTATGGTTGATGAGGATTTAAATCATGGTCATCAAATTATCCTAATTTGATGGAGTGTTTGATTGAATTATCTGAAACTCGAACAAGTTTTAGTCCAAATTTCGGTGCTTAAATGAAATTTGATTGTGTTCCTTACTACTCCGATGAAAGGTTGAGTCCATTCTAGCATTTAGCAACCTTGGTACCAATGTTTCATCATGCTCCGACATACAATCAATGTTGTAAGACCCGACCCGGCCATCGATCCGGATTGTCTAACGGGTCAGGTCGGACCGGTTGGATCAGGTCAAACCGAATGGTCGGACCGGGTAATATAAATTAATAAAAAATGAAATAAGTTCAAGTGACTATTAGAATATTATTAATATGTAAGATATTATTTAGCAAAAATATCATGTAATATAATAAAATAATTCAGATCAATAATATAATAAAATAAGCATAAATTAAATCATCAATTGAATATTTTCTAAATAAAAAATCTTGTGAGTAATTATAAAAAAATAAATATAGTAATGAAATTTTATTTACATGATAAAGAAGAATATTGAAATATAACTTTCAAGTATATATATATATATATATATATATATATATATGATATTCTAAAATTTTTTAATAATTTTTATACATTTTAATTTTTTTATATTTTTTAATTTGACCCGATCGGATCGGCCGGTTGAACCCGAGTTTTGACCGAGTTTGACCAGGTCAAAGCGGGTCGACTCCGCGGCGGGTTTTGAACGACCCGCAGACCGTTTCAGTGCTCGGACACCGGTCCGATCGGCCGGGCCGAGCCAGGTCTGACAACACTGCATACAATGAGTAATATGGATTGTCTATACATAGGCTCGACCAATGTTTATAAGATTATCAGAAGCCATTTTGTTACATTTGTGGAATAAACCCATAAAGAATATGTGAAACACTTTTATTGGCATTACAAACAGTGGTCAAAAAAATCACATAAAGAATAATTCATAGACTAATTAAAAAAATAGATTATCTTTTTAGATCAAAAGTATTCTAAGTGTAGAGAAAATATATTTCACGTAAACTTTGACCTGGTATTTATTATTGTTGAATCATAATTCTTTTTCTCGTTTAATATATCGATTTAACAAATTCTTCCACATATTTAGAGTGATGAAACCGTTTAGTCCATGCAGAAGCTTATTTCAAAATTAATGTTCATTTGGTGTTGAATAATATGAAAATAAATCTATGCTTCTTTCATCCATGAAATTGTTCCAATCTCATCAATCATTACAGTTTAAGTGAAGTGTCAATCAGTTTTCTTACACAGCTTCTTTGCTAGAAAACTTGTTGTTTTACAGTTTAATTAGTATTGGATAATTAAAATAACTAAACAACGAACAAATTTTTAGCTAACATTGTCAGCATATTAGATATAACTTAATCGTAAGTTTCCATGTTGGAGAATTAAAATTGATCATGTTCATGTGCATCAACTAGCTGCACGTAGCAGAATCCGTAGGTAAATTTATTCAGCTTGGAATAATTTAAAATATGTAGCTACAAAATAATATTTAGAATTTCTTTAAAGAAATCTTATATTTAAGAAATCTTATATTAGCACGTTTTGGATACTTCCCCGCATTAACCACACGAAAGCGTTAAACTTACACTCATCAATTAGCATTGTGATATGCGATCCAGATACATGACCTAAAATTAATGACATCTAATGCTGTTGGCACATAGCTCATTAAACCTAACCCTGTCATGATTAATTTGGATTTGCATTGTGAAACTACTAATAACGTTAACATTTTATCATCTCATATATTTTTGTCATCTTTCGTTTGTACATTCTTGGTCGGCAGATGCCGTCCAGCTCAGGAATACTTGCATGGATAAAGTTCAGGAGACAAATACCATCAAGAGTGCATCATATTCTTTCTATGTTTGTTCTAATACTTAATTATAAGTTTACTGAACCCTAACTGATAGTCCTTGTTAACCAACTGACATATTCTTCAATATTAATTGTCTCAGCCAACAAAATCTAATATCACCTGCAATGATATTCTAAATGATTATATTATAAAACAACATTGCGTATATAATAAGCTTCTGCTGTAATACTTCCATATAAATCCTCTCTATACAAGTTAATAAAATGAGAGAGGAAGATTTTCTAATAGTCCTAATATCAAAAAACTCTAATAATGTTTTTTTTTAAATCTTTTGAACAATAATATTTTTTTTGGAGTTAATCTCCTTCCACTTCACAAGAATAGATTATGTAGGCATATATATTGGAGCCAACAAATTGTAGTGGACCATGACAAATGTCCATTAAATGCGCCCTAGTTTATTAACATTCTTTTCTATGCACTAATCGTCCGGTTGTCACATTGCTCTCCTAATTCCATGGTTCGAAGCTGCAAGATTTCCTCTAATCCATATACAACAAGAGATCTTGGCGTCAAGTTGTTCCGAGTGTGATTCAAATTTTCAAGATGGTCTACTTCAGATGACAAAGAAATGATGGGCGACACCTAAGTTTTTGTCTCTATAGCTGTCCCCTTTATATTGCTAATTGGCTGTCTTGCTTTTGTGTCTTATTTTTTGGATTGCCTCCCTAGACTAGGGTGGTCTAACTTCTTGAGTTTGAATGTCTGCTTTGGAGAGTGAGTACAAAAGCATGAGCTACTCAAATATTCTAATTTCTTTTTTTAACTTCAACTTTGTTGATGCACATATGAGCGTGAATTCAGAAACAAAGTTGGTGTTCACGAAATTTCCGAATGGAGCCTAAGCAAATTGCAAGTTGAGAGATTTTAAATAAGTTACGGACAAGCTTAAAAACAGTGATTCCGAAGGTTTCAACTCACAAGGCTACAATGCAACTTTATTCCACAATTCGTCATGGGATTTATATGATGTGCATTGCCTTGTAAACGCGTGACCATATGGCTTCAACCATTAAGATTTTGTTTTCCTTTTTGATTTTGTGGCCATAGTTGCCTTCCTTATTCCGGGCCGTGAATAATTGGAAACCTTGTGCACCTGATACAACATATATAGTACTATATTGATAATAATGTATATGCAATCTCTAGAGAAATTAAGAAATGTTAATTTGACTTAATTGATCACCGCATTCTTAAGTGTACATATGCATGGGTCATTCCTTTCATGGAAGGCGTCCATGAAAGCAAAGTCTAAAAAAGAAAAGAATGTATTTGCATATAAAGTTCATAAAAAAAATACCCAAGTAGTAGAAATGAATGGAAGAAAGGTCAAAGTCCAAGCAAATACGTGGTATAAGTAAATATATTTTCATGTTTAGTGATGTGATCTCTATACACGAATCTCAATTCGGAATCGGAAAAGGTGATCAATTCATTTCTTCAATTCTTTTCCTTTTATTTTTTATTTCTTTTTTCATGAATCTTTTGCACTTTAAAGTGTTACCCGCGCACGTAGATTTGACATCACCAAGGACGTAAAGAAGGCTCCTTTATATTACTAATGCTACACACCTTTTATCACATTTGGATAACTAAGCTCAGCTAGGACTAAAAAGGAAAAAAAAAAGGGTCTTACATATTTCAACATACAATATATACTAAGCTACCAATAACCAATCAAAAGGTGTGTGTAATAATACCTGGTGTCACTCTGCTCTTCTTCTAGCTAGCTGTTATCCGACTCACTCATAATACCAACAAGCTGACTTGGTTACCACTATTATATATATATATATATATATATATATATATATATATATATATATATATATATATATATATATATGTCCAAGTTACCAGATGCATGCCACCTTCTTGTAAGGAAGTCACATATATACCACTTTTGTAAAGGGACATGGGAATAATGGCTATTCTCGTGGTATCTATGAACCGACAAAGAACAACTTGCTAATGGCCCTATGGAGGAGGTTTTGACTCGAGTAAGCGTGTTTTAGTGATGAGACCAAGACCTCGCGTTCTGAATTAGTTATATATGTGGCGTTTAATGAGAAAATTTGATCTTCGAGGAAGCATGAAAGAAAGGTGACAGGTGCATGTAAATATATATATATATATATATATATATATATATATTCATCTTGTGTAGTATTTCAGCTTCCACGTTATCAAAGACTTATCCATAATCATTTTTCACAGTAGTGCACGTTGGAAATTCAACGACGAATACATATATATATATATATATATATATATATATATATATATATAGGTGGTGTAGCGGAATGGCTAATTAATGATGGCGACCGAGAAAACGGAATAAACTAACTAAACATGAAGTACAAATAAATACGAAAGCCCGTGGCTGTAAATTTTTACAGAGAGTTTCCAAAATATTGTGTGTGGAAAATGTCATGCATATTTTTGTTAAGCCAAAATTATCAACCTTTAAAACTTGAAAAATAATAAGGAAATGAATCCTCGGAAACTACTAAACGTAAGAGACTGCATATCATAATACGTGAAATTCTAAAAGTTTTATTAGATGTCTAGTTTTATTATATACAATATATGAATATGTTGTTCCTTATATCTCTACAATTAATTAATTATTTATCTTTCAGTTGAATAAATTTTAAGGGAAGGTAGACACATTATATGGTTAGTTAACCATTGCAATGCTTAAAAGTTATCTCATCAACATGCATCATGAAGATTTATTTTCAGACTGCAAGCATTTTTCTTTTTTTCTTCGAGGTTAATAGCAATCACGTGCACTATAAACGGAAAGCATACAGATGATGTGGAAAGAGCGGTCCGCAAAGGCTGTGAAAACTGTTTGTTCCTGCAGAGAGATCTAACAAAAAAAAGTATGGCTTGCTTAATTAGTACAAGATCTTCATATGTGATGCTCTACTGCTACCTAAATTAAGATCACAAGGATATCATTTCAATTCGTCCAAAGATGGATCATCTGTTAAGATACATTATTTCCGTTGTAATATTTGATATTAAACATCAGCTCAATGGACAGTGGGTCTACTTGAATCATTCATTTACCGAAAAATATGAACTTTCTATTTGTGATCGGTCTTCTTCAAGTGTCACTTATCTTTAATTAAGATGAATGTTTTGTTTACTCTCAATGTAAATTATGAAACCATAGTTCATTAGTTGGACCGACTGGACAGTGCGCATAATCATTAGCACGAGCGGATTAAGTCGCTCCACACCAGGCCCTGACTACTCATAAAAAAACTCTATTCCATTCCTCAAGACATACCAACGAGTTTTGCGACTAGTTCTTAATCGCCCATTCAAACTTTGGTAGATTTTCTATATTGTAAACCCTGCTCCTGGAGGAAAACACAAATCACCCTAAAATTAACAAACTTCATCATCACCAATGTCATCGCCGTGAATGATTGCATGATCATGTCTTTGGTACAACTTTGACTAGGTGCGTTCATTCCCTTTGTACCAACAAAGCACCAGAAGTAACATAATTAGATTGGTAAACCTAACCACCAGAGTTAGATTAGTTTTTTATTTAGTTTTTTTAAAGCTTTTGCTATTCACTCATGTGAACTTGGTCCCTTCATCTCTCATCCACCAACCTACACAGCTATATGTCTACATTGCAGTTGCGGAAGGGGTGTAAAACTTAAGTTCAAATTAAAACAACTAAGTTCAATTTTTATTTTATATATATGGGGGAGGGGGAGATGGGGTGTCGATCGGCCGGTTCACTTTTTTTTCTGCCGAAATGGCTGGTTTGGCTCTCATGTACTTTGGAACATTGATGTGCGCAAAATGACTTTGCGGAAGGGTCCAATTGGACGGCTCTGATTTCAGGGAGAGATCAATTTTTTTTATCTCACCCTAATTTCCATATATATATGGATTCAATGGAGTGTAGATCACTCTTTTTTAGGTAAGTTATTATTTTTTTATTAATAAAGTTATGTACAGAAAAAAGCTTCCAATGTGTACCCTTTCACCTTACTCTTTCTACATCAACATTCAACCAATATATATATATATATATATATATATATAGATGGAATTAGATTGATCAGGTTCCCAAAGTTGAATCTCTTACTGGGTTCATAATGATCGGAGGTTGATTCAATTGGGGATTTGAAGATAATTAAAAATTTAGTCGATTGCCGATCGCATGAACACCTAGTTGGAGACTGTCGAATACAGCTCGGTCAATTACAAGCATTATATGCTCTCGAATGCAAGCCCCGTCTAGAATTTGTTTCTCTCTGTGTAATTACGATTTCCTGGTAATTATGATTAATAATTTGACTTGAAGTGCAAACATTAATGATTGATTTTTCCAATATTCCATCTTCATCGATCCACTTTCGATTGCAATTCTAGTATTCGAATCGAATGCAAACGTACGAAATTCTTAACAAAAGTATTCTACTTATACCGACAAGGGTTGATGAATAATTAGAACAACCAGGTAGATAAGCAGAAAAAAAAATTAACACAGATGTGTAACATGCTACTCTCTTGAACAAGAAGAAAACATGCTCCCCGAGCATAAAAGACTCGTCAAAAAAAAATTTAAAAGGTACATCACAATAAAATATTAAGCCTAGTACATAAAAAAACCAAGCCCTCCGCTTATTATCATTTCTTCTCATTTTCTTTCATAATTTTAAGCAAAGAGTATAATAATTCAAGGCACATAAATATATAAACTCGAAATATTAATGAATAAAACAAATTAATTAGCACGACGACATTTTTTTATATGCCGAAATTGAGCCCGTACCATTGGTTGGTTGGAGCATTTCTTTATCCGGCATCCAAATGCTAGCCAACTTCGACGTTGCATCATAAAGTTCAAATCCTACGAAACCTCCATTTATCAAGTCCATGCTAATCCTTATAAAAGAATCCCTAGTACTGCAAAACATATTCTCATACGACGTGTGCATGCTTCTCTCTCTCTCTCTCTCTCTCTCTCTCTCTCTCTCTCTCTCTCTCTCTCTCTCTCTCTCTCTCTCTCTCTCTCTCTCTCTCTCTCTCTCTCTCTCTCTCTCTCTCTCTCTCTCTCTGTGATCTCTATTAAAAGGCGCAGCTCTTCCGTTCCATCCGTCCATTACCTACTATACCCAATTTCTTTTCCTCATTCCCCTTTCACAAAGCCGAAAACACAATTCGGAGAAAGAATGTCCAAGATACATCCTACGGAGGTGGACGTCGAGGTTGCTTCGACGGCCGACCGGCCGTCGGTGTGGACGGTCTGGAAGAAGTCCACCATGAACTTCCAAGGAACCGATGGGTTCACGGTCTACGATAGCAAAGGGAAGCTAGCCTTCCGGGTCGACAATTACTCAAGGAAGCACAAGTGCTTTGCTGGGGAGCTCCTGCTAATGGATGGAGATGGCAGGGCACTCATAGCTCTAAGGCCTCAGGTAGGAGACAACAAGAATCTTAATGATTCTTCTGGATTAACTAATTTATATCTGCTCTACTCTATAGCTAGCTTGATATGTCATGCATGATACTAGCCAAAGTTATTCATGCTATATAATTTTCAGTTCTCAATGCAAAAAGGAAAAAAAAAAACATATCTGTCATTAACATGGTTATCAACGGATGCATAAAACTATATGTTACTTATAATAAATGTACAACAGCTTTGGAATCAGATACGTGATATTAGATAGTAAGAGAGACAGATGGATATTCTTTGCAGTGTTGCTTTTAGATGAATTCTTCTTTTTTCCCTCCTGTGTTTTCTTCCTTCTTTTTTTCATTTTGTTTTTTTTTTATTCAACCAAGGTAACAGTAGACATCCACTTGAAAAGTAAGAAAACCTCGAAACTCAGAAGTGATCACAGTGCCAAACCCACTAATGGCAAATCCGATTCTGAAAGCTCACTAGCAATTAAGCATCTGTAATCAGAATATTTATGTAGTTAATATCCCAAGCTTCCTCTCCAAGTGGTCGCCTTATTAAAATGTTCTCTAGATTGGTGTTGGAATATTGTTGTCTACCAACTTTCATGTGGGTGGAAATGCTCGTGAAATATTGAAGGATTTAACTTGTTCTGAAAACAACGACAGATAAGACACTAACCATAGATTATGAAGAATATAAGCAGATACGTAGTACAGTCTAGCCACTTTATTAATACCTAATCAGCCATAATAGTGCATTTTTAATCCATTTTTTTCAGCCTGGTGTAACATGGAATATTGCGTTATCTGCCAACCATGGCAGTGCCTATATGTCATAAACACTTCCTCTCAAGCATCTGTTCTTCCAAGTTGCTTGTGACATGCATGATTGGCTCAGGTGTCCAGTGCAAAGTAGGCACGCACGTCCAAACCTTGCTGTCCAGAGGCAACACACAAGACAATCAATTGTTGCAAAGGTGGATTTGAAAAAAATATATCCACACTTGAACTTAAGTATAAGGAACATGTTCTCGTGATTGTATCATATATACACATCAACCTTGACATGTAGAGTATTTTCTATCAAGCATGCATGCTAATTATTACTAGTGTTATCTCTGATTGAACTCCCAATTTGCAGATCCTGAGCATGCACGACCGATGGAGCGGATTCAGAGGCGAGGAAGACGAGAACGCCGGGCTCAGAACCCGTGTCTTCTCGATGAGGAGGCGTTCCATCCTCCAAGCAGGAGACGAGGCAGAGGTATTCATGCCGAGTTCAAATTATCAAACTAGTGCACCGAGGTTCACAATTGAAGGCTGCTTCAGGAAGAGGTGTTGCAAGATCAAGAACAGCAATGGCGAGGAAGCCGCGCAGATATCCCCGAAGAAGGTGAACGCGTCGGTCATGTTGGGCGATGACGTATTCACCCTGGTCATCCAGCCAGGCGTCGAGTGCGAATTGATAATGGCATTCGTCGTCGTCATGGACCGGATCAGCCAGAAGCCATTCAGTCATCTGATCAGTTTTTGATGATGGTAGTAGCTCTCACCACATATACATATGACATGCTGGTTGGATTGCGCAGCTATGGAAGCAAAATATACAGGACAACTGTATCTTTTTGACTGTGTACATGTATGAGTTTGTGACACTATCACTTGTAAGGAATACAACAAATGTGAGCAGAGCAATTAAACATCAGAAATGATAGCTGATGACATTAGATTTCTCGTGCATCAGCTGCAAAAAGCACTGATGCAACAACAAAAAACAGAGGAATACTAATGCTCCATCTAGTAGGAGAACGCAGCTCTGGTTGTGGTCTTATTTCCAACCTTATATCCAAACAAGCCTGGGTTAATTTGTGGAGGTCACTTATAATTATTGCAAGGAGAAAAAAAAAACGAGCACAATGTGTTCCTCGTTTTGATAGGAATCATATGAGTTTAAGAAAGAAGGGGAAGTGTGGGATTATCACAATTTTACTTTAGAACAGAATTATTGTACCCAAACGTGGAGAAACTAAAATTTAATCTGAGAAGAAAGAACAAAGTCAGGAGGAAATCAAAAGAATGGATATGAACACTCCATTCACTCGTGACGGAAGCACAATGCATAGCTAATAAAAAGAATGGGCAATTTAAAGGGTATCAATCTTGCAGTACTGCTTCGCATGAAATCCATGACAATGTCCAGCAGGCATGAGATTAAGAAGTCATTAGCAAATGAATTAGTATTGTTAATTAGCCTAATGAATATATTATAGATACAACTGCCTCAACTAATCCAAAAACTAATACAAATTCTAAGTGCATTCCATGGTGAGACTCAACTTTCCAACTGCTTTGCAAGTTTGCTAAGCATCAAATTGGTATCATCAACAATATAACTATGTATAGGAATACGACATTTAACCAACAATGAAATTTATACTATACGCTAATAAGCCAAACATACCATACACGTACAGTGCATATTTATAATAACCATATCAATAGCAGTACAATGCACAAAAATATGTCGCACGCCAAGGTCATGTCTTATGTCGCAGCAAGAAGCATATTTAATTGTGCATTCACATTAAGACTAATATGCAACTCATGGGATTAGCCTTTAAAAATATACAAAGCAGAAAGAAAAAAAATGCTGGAAAAGAATATCAAGAACTTTCAAAAAAAAGAGAAACTTCCTTTGAGGTCAAAGAAAAAAAAACTGATCATTTCGAACATCAGTTTCAGTTTTCTAACTAAGAAACACAAACTTGAAAACATATATTAGAGATAACAATGTAAAATTACCACATAAAAACGTAAATCAAATGATCATTATGAAGAAGTTGATTGCATGCATCCACTGGTATATACAAACAATTCATTGAGACTGTCAATGAGAGAAGATAATAAAACCATAATCAATTTGATGATTAAAGAGCATAGCATAGATATTTATTAAACAATAATAGGACTTCATCAACTCCCAGATGCTAACAGAGCATTTAACATAAGTAATTAGTTTCATTTGATCAAACTAATGTTCAAACATTGTTGATCATAATTCTCCATGAAAATATTCATGAACAAGGGTCACAGGAGAGAATCAGGCTACAAGAGAACCGAGAAGTAGCGGCATGAAGAAATAACACTTCACCAGTTTAAGAAATAAAATGAAGAACTATGGATCATGCAGAAACAGTCTTCGGGGTGTATGAAAGCAGTGCAATACTCGTCGACCTTTGAAGAACACTTCGGAGTTCTATCTACGAGAAAAGAGCTCGGTACTCATCAGCCTCATGAGACATTTCATCTGGAGTTCTGTCTTTCCGTTCCTTGTCTAAGTCAAGTTTATCCTTCAGTTGACTTTCTTTCGCATCTATCTATTAAGAGCATCAATTGAAAATAAGACCTTCAAGTGAAAAAGAAAATTGACAGGTAAAAGATATAATGATAAGAAAAAAATATCACTCACAGCATCATAAATTTCATCATTATTTTGAAAATCTCCTATTTTCCTAGGAAGGATATGAATATGCACATGAGGAACTGTCTGTCCAGCTTGAGGTCCATCCTGAAACCAACAATAAGTGCCCTCATGAAATGACCAAGAAAAAAAAGTTAACATCAACCGATTACCAAAGAGTCCCCTTGAGATTCTTCAATAGACATCATCTAACATTTTTAACAAATACTATTCCAAAGTTTTCAATGAATTAAAATCAATCGCCCACTAGCTTACTTGTATGGTAAAGGTCAGCGAAGAAGCTTTATGGTAACTCTCGAGATGGCCACCTACTTCCTTGGCTGCAAACCACAGATCACTAGTTTCATCTGCAGTGAGATCAGCAAAACGCTTCACCTCACGCCTTGGACACACAAGAACATGTAAAATGAGTCAAGGTTCAACTATGTGGCAAAGTAAGTCATTGACATGGCAACTGCAATTTAGAAATAGGTTCGTGAAATGTCTGGAATCAGGTTAGTTATACATGTCATGTTTAGGATTTACCGCAGCCATGGGTATGACCTGTGCATGTTACCAAGAATTGTAATAGGTACATGACAAATATATTCTGGACATTGAGATCTGAGCAAACTTTTATCTTTCATCGTGAGTGGAGGAATGTAAGCTGATCCATCTGGTGAAAGTCATTGGAAAAAATGAAAATGCCAGCAATGGTAATATTTTTTGTTGAAATGTACCGTATGTGGAACAAGATTATAGTATATAGATTCTAAGTTGCCTATCAAGAAACCCATGTTGGCATGCATCTAACTTAAATAGGCAACCGTCGATTTGACAAAAAGGATATGACCTGCAAACATATAAGAGAAAAGTTAGATGTCATGGATATTACAAAAACTCAGAAAGAATGACAAAAGACTGAAACATACAAAGCAGTACACTAAATTAATACTCAAGCACAAAAGATAAGCACTCCCATGAAGCATCGATATGTCTTATGTGTCCATGAAGGTAGTCATCAATTGATATAAATTACTACAATATTCAAATCTGGAAGTTGTGGAGTGACCAAAGATGCCATTAACATATGAAAATATTGGTCCAATTCCACTGACATAGAGAGAACTAATGTGAATTGACAAGTTAAACCAGGTTCCAACTCATGGTTCAGTAAAACAACAATGTGAGTTGTCAACAAAAAAACAAAGCAACCATTTTCTCATCAACGAAGATAAAAAAAAAAAAGTAAAGAGGCAATATTATGCACCAAGAGTAGCTTCCTTTTGTTGCAGACATGATTTTTAGTATATGATAGAAAACAAGAGTTTCATGCATATTTTAAATTTTATAATTCGTTTTGAGGATCCTTTACCATTTCCATCTTGTCCAGCAAACCTCAACCTCCGATTATGATAGTGATATGTTTAAATTTTCAGTTGTTCAGCTTGTGAAACACATCAGAGGAACACCATGCAACTTGATCAAAGATTCCACTGGCATAGATAGGACAAGGATCTCCTCAAAAAATAAAAATAAAAAAGGACAAGGAGTTTAAATAGTAGCCCATGCATCAATAACCACTAACTCCAGAAAAAATAGCTCCTCCCAGAATCCAATCGGTGGTTTAGATAGGAAAAGGAGATTTGATTGAGTAGGTGCTTGTGTATCAATAACCACTAACTCCTGAAAATATTGTTCATCCCAAAAGTCAGACACTGGTAGCCCTTTGGTGGTCTTGCTTGAAGGATAGCACCAGATATATATAGATCTTTGATATAATGGCTCAATATCTTGGATGCAGCCTTTCCAAGCATTAAAAAAATGTCCCCCAATAAAAATCTGCTGCAAGGCCTTGGACCTCTCAATAGAACATTTCCCCCGAATACCACTATGGAAAATTTAACAGCATAAGCTATAAGCCAAAAATATTTCCAATACCCCATGATAAAAATGATTAGTTAGTTATTCTTTCAAAATCTAATATGGCCTTATTGGAGCAATACAAAATGTCAAAATAAGTGATGCTAAGTGAAAAATGAACTCCCGCTCATCCCCAATATATAAAATAAATTTTGTATCCAAGTGGTGATACTTCTTTCCTCCCCACATGGATAAAAGTAAATCAGACTTAATCCCAAGTCATGTATGATGTAAAATGAAACAAAACGTCACATGAATAAAATGACCCTATTTGGCCATTAACATTGTGTGCATCATGAAACAACACAATTGTGAATTCTGGGTAACTCATGACAAGGACGAGAAAATGTACATTTGTCCATTGAGGCTACCCATGATATTCCTGTCATGGAAGTACCATTTCAAGAGTAACATTAATTCTTCAGACTGCTCAAGAGAGAGGAGTTAGGATTTACTGTCTACATATTTCAAAATATTATCATTTGGGGATATCCATTCACACTAACCTTTCTTGGCTCTTTGGTTTCCCATACACACTTGTACATTTTACAAATTGAATGGTTTAATACAAAACGGATGACTACCCAAGATTAGTTGCCATTGTTCCCTTCGTAAAAAGTAAATTCCTAGCTACAACACACAGCATGATCTCCAAAGATTTGGCTTTACCCTGTAAGGGAACATCTAGGCTCCACTCTAAGACTATGACTCAAGATAATGCTAGCAACCACCAATGCTGATATTTTGAGATTTTTTTAAAATATTTTGAGATCCCTTGTTACCTCATAAATGTATATTGTCATCAGTTCTATATATATATAGATGATTACATTTTAGCTAGTACTCCTTTTACCAAAAAGAACTAACTTCGGCATTCCGATACAATTAAATTATACCCATTGCAAAGGTTAAACATCACCGTGGACACGAGAAATAGTGTGTAAAAACCGCATTTTTACCAAAGGGCCGGTAAACTAATGTTTTGCTTCAGTACATTTTTCTCTGAACAATCATGTTTACATCAAAATAATGATGATGATAATGACGAACGATTTCAATTTGTTATTCATGAGCAACAAACAAGACCACCTCATTCTTAACTCTATTACAAAAATTCCATGCTTATATTTTCTTTCTGTTTCCCTTTCTCATCAAAATTAACAAACTTGCAGAAAAAGTATGACTGGGATTTCCTCCACAGCAAAACTAAGCGTAGAAAATATAATGCGATCACGCGAGTGGCAACGAGAGGAGCAAGAGATACCCGGTACTACTGGACGCAGGTTGACCATGGCGAAGGAGAGCGCGGTGGAGTAGAAGACTTCGCTGCTGTCGATCTTGTATGGTCCGAACTTGTACCCGTGCTCCGCCTCCATCTGATGGTAGCGACCTCCGGACGCGCAGCAGCAGAGGCAGCGGATCGCCGGACGAGGGGATGGAGCGAGCGAGCGCTCAAGAGACGGGGCGAGGCCCGACGATGGCGGCAGAGCGGCGGCGGAGAGAAGAGCCGGCGGCTGCGTTGGGCTTCGGGGAGGAAGTGCGACGAGAAGCCCTCGCGCTCCGAGCTGCAGACGAAGCACGCGAGCCATCGGACCCGGGTCTTAAGTGGTCGCTTGGTCTCGTAACTCGTTCAAGTCCGACCGGCCTTTTGGTTTCGTTAGGCGGAGCACAAACCAAGCGAATTAAATCTTCTATGAAAATAAAATGGGAATTTGCGGTTATAAATAAATATAAGGGGTAAATTGTATGAGAAATATTAACTTTGTAATCTATATTTTTATTTTATTTTTACGTAAAAGGATATTAACTTTTCAATTGGTCCCGTATTTAACTTCCTTAATAAGTTTCATTGTAAAAATTATTTAAAATACTATCAACTTTTAAACTTTTACAAGAAAAAAAACGTCGTTAGTGTTTTTCGTTACAATTGTGAAAATTAACAAAGCTTATGTTTTAACATTTAAGAATTTATTATTTTAATATTTTTTTAGAAATATTATATATTTGATTATTCAATGGCAATTGTTGGGTCAAATGAAATCATGAATTTCAGTATTGCAATAAATTTAAAAGTTTAACATTTTTAAAATAAAAAAAAATTAAATTAACTCTGCACATGTGAAGGGTTCAAGACTTTATATGCAATTTGCCCGATAAAAATAGTGCATGCAATGAAATTATTGTGTATCAACATATATCATTGCTAGGCTTGTAGCTTAATACAATTTTCAATTACATAAAACACTTCAAACTCTCCTATATAGTTCAAAATTTTCTTTACTTATTCAAATATTTTTTTGTTATATTCTATCTCCATTTAATATCGATATTCCTATCTCCTCATATCCATTCACAAATGTAAAATTTGAGATGGTTATTTCATGAACAAAAGATAAGTATATAATATCATTAATCATTGTGCACTAACATAAATATAATTATCCGTAAGAATGTCGAAGTTCAAGGTTAAAGGAATTTATGGAATCAAACTAATTGACATCTCATATGTTTTATTTCCTAAAATTATAACACTTGAGATATTAAAGTTTTGATTAAAAAAATAAAAACAAGATTAAAAATAGCTACTCTATCTTCAAGAAAGATCAAGCTTGACAATTTATAAGTCAACTTCTTGTTCAATAGAAAGGCCTCCCTTTAGAGGATGTTTTCTAAGAAGATTGTCATTCTATTTTTAAGTCTTTCCACTTGATCGTCATTTCTTCTCCTCTTTGAATATTTCTCTTCTAGATATATTCTTGCTTTCCAAGACATCCTCATCTACGAATGAAGTTTCGTGGAGATGATCTCATCACACCCTCCTATTTTTTCTTCCTTTGATTTGCTCATCATATTATCGAGCCCTCGACCAAATCCTAGGTAACCTGCAAGATCCCAAATGGATGTTCGACTAAGATATTTATCATATTTATATTTTTTTACGACAGAGATTGCAAAGCTCTTATCTCGAATCCTATATTGGATTTTGGCTATAGAGTTTTGTGGCTTGATAAGTTGAACCTATCAATTTGATATTTTTGTTCTTTTGTATTTAAGTTGTCAAAGACATCCAATGTTAAATGCACAAGATGATCATTAATTGAGAAAAATGGGGATAAATTACAAATCTTCATCGGGCAGTAGTTTTAATATGTCGATGAAAATATGATTGCCTTAATACAAAGGTATGATCATCTTCATAAAAAATTAATACATCACCTAAACATTATCTGTTTGCTTATGCATACAAAGGATCAAGAATCCTTCAACATTTACTAATTTATGTTATGATATATTTAGAATCTGAAAAATATCAAGTTAGAAATTGTTGAGTTTTGTGAAAAATGAGCATCTAGAATAAATTTTTAAAGCTAAGCAATTCTTAAAGGCTTTATGCAAATGGAATAGAAAGCAAATATTATTACATTATTATCATTAGAAGGACGCACATTATAGTGGTATAGATGGATATATCAAAATAAACAAATAATTCCTTGGCCTTGATTCATTAAAGATTTAGAAGTCAAATTTGAGACTTCTAGATTTGAAGATCATCCTATAAGATTAGTTTTTTTATTACAAATCCCAATTTGAGATTGCCTTAAATCATGTGAATGGATTATTTTAATCCTTTTTATGTTATCCTTCACCTCTAGGTTAAAACCTCAAATTAGGAGGGAACTTTTCACTTTTCTAGAAAACACTTTCTATCTTGAATGTAACGAAGTTATCTAGATGACATCATGTCAAATCCAATAACTCAACTTCCCGTTCTCTTTCTAAGTTATTGTTTATTTCAATTAACATAGCAAGTCTTCACAACTCTATGATAGTTCTATTTTCTCCAATGCTCATAAAGCATCTCTAGCTCCCACTTTACCCCATAAAAGATCATCATAAATTGATATGTTAGTTTAAAGGGAGAAGCGCTTATGCTATAATTATAATAAAAAAATGCAAAATGACACAAATGTAAATATAAATTTTAATTTGTTGGTATTAATCATGTAAGAGATAAAATCTCTGTAGGCTAAAGAAATTTTATGATGCTTCCAATCTCACAAAAGCGAACAAAATGATGTATATTGGTAGATATCGCCTATATGAAAATTTGTCTAGTGATCTGATGATGCCCAATAGGGCCCTCGTATGTGACAAGAATGCTAAATCAATTTCTTTGAAAATTCATTTACTCCTAAAATCATAAGATTACTAAGATCAATATTTGGGATTCCTAGTACTATCTAAATTAAAAATAGATACACTCATGATTTTGTTAGATAAGTTATTATGATTGATTCTTCTTCACATTATAAGATCATGTTGTGAGCACGCTCGTGAGCAGCATCCTGTTCACGATCGTGAGTGAGTACATAGCCGAAAAGACTAATCACAAGCCTCTGTAATTTTTGTAATGAACCACTTAGTCACAGTCATTACAAGACCTAACACGACTGTGACAATATCAATCATAGTCGTGACCAAGAGGGTGAAATTAGTATCTAATAAAAATTTTAAATTTGGGGCTTGAATTTTATTGATGAACTTTTATGTTATAGATATAGAGGGTATAGATATGGTATTGTGTATCACAAAAGTTGGGTCCCATAACTATGATTTATTTTTTTAACTAACTATGAGGTTGATTGACACAATTGGTTAGCAACATTGTGTCCTACGTGATTCGACAAGTGCTAGTAGCCCTGTGTTCGATCCCTTGAGCCATCACTTTAATAGGATAATATTATTCTACTCTTTCACCCCAACTCCATATTAGTAGTCCTGAACACTAGGGCCCGAGTGGATACTCAAGAAAATTGACTTTTAAATAATAAAATTAGATAGTGGTTCTATATGACCGTAATAGTATATGCTCTACAACAATATGTGTTCTTCATCATTTACTCATCATCAACTTAGAAGAATGTTAAATTCATATTAACTTATGTTTTCTTTTATCTAAGGGAGCAACAATAGACACATTAGGAATAAACTATAGTGTAGGATGTTATTAAAAAAATTGATTAAATGTTAGATTTTTTAATAACATACTAATGTCAACTTTTATGGATATACAATACTTTAATAATTTGGTACATGAGCTCACCTATAAATGTTAGATCTTACATATATCCCCATTTTTCAAAATAGAAATTTGTTATTAGTAAAAGTAATAGTGGAAATCATTAAGCACAACACTAGTTTTGTTTCATCTCTAATTTTATTATTAAAAAAGTATGGCTCTTGACATTTTTATGTGGATTACAAATTCCTTACTCTATTACTATCAAGAATAAATTTCCTCTTTCAATAATGATCAACCCTTAATTAAGTTCATATGATAATTAGTTATCATCAAATTAGGTTGCATCCTAACTACATAAAACAAAACTACTTTTTCTAATCTATGAAGATTATTATGAATTTCTAACGATAACAATACTACTTTTTTGAACTAATGTAGGCCACTATGAATTTTTTTTAATAATGTCATTTCATTTTGCTTATATTTCTTCAACTTTTCATGTTATTATGAATAAACGTTTTACTCAAATTCTCAAAATATTTATCATCAATTTTTTTTTTGTCATGGTCAAAAAAATCAAATCTCCAATCTCATTCATACATTTTGAAACTCTTTCAAGAAAATACTTTCTACTTTGAGAAGACTAAGTGCTCTAATTATTGCAATGAATTTTGGGCCATATTGTTGCAAGTGACATATTCTTATAAATATAAGACATTTGAGTGCATTTCTAAAGTTCGTTGAGTATTATAGATGTTTTCAAGAAATATGCCATAGTTAATGAATCCCCAGTCAAGTTATTATAGAAGGTTTATTTACTTCAAACAAGCAAGTTACATTGTCTTTTCAAACTCTAAAAATTGTTTTGACTGCAAAACCAAATTACATCTTCCTAACTTCTCGAAGTGTTTTATATTGAAATTAATACATCAAATGCAATTTTATTATAAGATAATATTCATTATCAAATTTGGAAAGAAATTAACTCATATAACACATAAATCTTATGTACATTGGGGAAATATATGTTAATGTTGAAGCAATTAAGAAGTGATGCTAGTACTTATTTGACCATCACTGATGCTTCAAGAATTTCATGCTTCTCCTATTGGAGTGCATTTAGGTGTACTCAAAACTTACAAAGGATTGTCTTTGAAATTTTATCGAGGGAATAAAAAAATGTTCTTATTTTTGTTCAGTTCAATTTATTTTCAAGTTAAGTATTGTACATCTAATCCTACGAAATTGCTAAAAAGTTCACAACAAAAATGGGGATGGTGAATTTTTAAATTTTACCACTTTGATCATTTACCTATTCACTACACAACTAAAAAATTATTTCATTTTTTTGTAAATGTGTTGGTAATTATTAAAGCTTCATAGTTTTTCAAGGACAATTGTGCCAAACAAGGATTCTATGTTTTTGAGCTTATTCCATGAGAAATTTCTTTAGGTTGAGGGCTTCTAAGCTTTGTTTATCAACCTCAATGATCAAATTAAGATAGTCAATTGATGTCTTCAATAATACTTAAGATGATTTATTATGGATATATTTTTTACTTGAATAAATTATCTTCCATGTAAAGAGTATTCTTTCAATACCTCACGATGCTCCATTTCAAATTGTCTATGGTAAGAAACCTCCATATATTTTATATTATATGCAAAGCCAAGATCAAGTAGAAGTATGGATGTCTAATTGGAGGAAATAGATGAAGATTTAAAACTCTCAAACATCATTTGCTCAAATTTTAAGTTGAACTATAGGGTTTTGTCATTGCGTGCATAACATAATTTGAGGATTTGAAAAAAAAATTAAGAGTTTAATGTTGGTGAGTTAGTTTTTATTGAACTTAGCCTTATTATCAAGGATCTATAGTTCATAAAAGTCCTACAAATTATTTAAGAGGTTATATTATCATTTTTATAGTTATACTATTATTATCAACTTCTATAGTTATACTTTTCATGTTTCTAAACTTAACTTGGAAAGTGGATAGTTATGATTTGACCCTAGGGTTGCTAGAGCTTGGTGATGTGCATGCCATGTTCATGAGCCAGTGGCTATTCTATCTTTAAGAATGATCAAGCTTCAAGAAAAATATTTCCATCAACTTCTTATTCAATAAAAATCCCTCCTTTTAGAATATGCTTCCTAAGAAGACATCTTATTTCTAAGTCTTTCCCTTCTATTCATCTCACCGACTCTCTTACTCACGGAGCATAAGAGAGCAAAGGAATTAAGAGCATAAAAAATAAAAAAAATGAGAAGAAACCAAAAAGTCAACATATTAAATGATTATATTACTTGTTGAGTAAGAGAATAACAAAAGGAGCAATGGGTAAGAAAATATTGTTAAAAAGATGTACAAATGTATGATAATAGATGTAATAAAGAAGAATCAATAAAAAATTGTGAAAATAAAAAATATAATTGGATGCCAACTAAAATAAAAAATATAAAGGAAGGAAACAAAATATCAAAGAGGTTTCTACTATGATACTCTTGATTATAAATCATGGAACTTGAATTCCACATATTTCTCTTTCAAACTTATTCTTATCTTTAAAGACGTGTGAACAAGATCTCATCTAGGAATTAGAAACAATCTCATCACTTCCTTCTAATTCATCTTTAATTGATTTGTTCATCATCTCATAAAGATCTCAATCAAATCATTGATAACTTGCAAGATCCCAAAATGATGACAAAATAAGGCTACAAAATTCTCACCCTTCAAGGATTAGACTCGTCCGAAACATAAAATAAAAATATTCTATGGAGTAAAACAAAAAAAAATAATGCATTACTCATGGGACTATCAAATTAATTTGAGCTAAAAAATAATCACAATAAATCTTATCTAGTGAAGCTCCCCCAATGCACCTAATTAATTTAGTTAAAGCCACAATTTAGAACTTAAATCGGACATCTAGCCAACCCAAAGCTAAAAACTAAATAAAGAGAAAAAAAAAGATAATACATTGATGGGCTGAGAGTTGTACAATTCAGGCCTATGACGAGGCCCATAAAATGGCGAGGGGGGCAAAGGAGTCAAAAGGATCATAAAAGGTGGATGAGGAAGGCAACGTCCGCCAAGAGAAGAAGGTGTACAAGGAGCTTGAGGATTGCAACGTCGTCTCCTTCGTCAATCTTAAGGCTCGTCGTCGTCGCCGAGTCTTCCACCTCTGCGCGCTCTCGCTCCAATGGCGATGGCCGTGTCTTCTTCCTCTTCTCTCTCTCCTTGGAGCATGGCGTCGCTTCGCTCTTCGCTGCCTTGCGTCCGCCCATTGCCCCCGCGCGCGGCCTCGATTCGCTTACCCGGGGCTCCTCCATTAGCCCCACTGCGCTCCCGCCGCGGGGACTCCAAGTCCTTGCGCTCCTTCTCCGGTCTTGCCCCCATGACTCCTCTCCTGTTCCCCGATAGTGGTAATTCTCTCTCTTCCCGCACTTTTTCTGTCTGCTGGACGAATGGTTTTAAGAATTCAGCTGAGTGGGTCGTTCTAATTTGCATTGGCTATTTGAATCTTCTGTCACCTTGATTTAGCTTGTATTCGAGTTAGCAGTGTTGATAACAGTACAACTACTCCTTAGACCGTTTATACAATTCTTTTTCTAGAGTTAACTTTTACATTGACGGTCATTGCTCTTAGTTTAAATTTCATTAATGCAAAATGTGGATGCACACTGGAATTAGAGAGAGTGCTACCAAAATGTATATGGTATTTGTTGATCACGACGAAAATAATAAAAGAAGTTTCTGGTTACCTATGTTAGTGGAGGCAATGAATGAAGGAACCTCTTAGGAGTTTCGTCGAACATTTGGTGTGCGTACTTGAAACTCACAATTGAGAACTGGATGTTGAAAAACAAAACTCTATCTCACAACAAACTTTCTTGTGGACGTCCACACCAAGTTTCAGTACCAAACACTCACGTCTGGACCCCTTCTTATAGAGAAAAAGAAGTGGACATTGCGGGAGACGGAGGGACGTGCACGGGCAGTTGGCGGGGCACCCCACGCGTGCAATGGACGCCCGTGCGTCCCATACAGACACTTCTGCCCACGAGCAGCAGCTGACTAGGCCGCACTTACCCGCAGCCTAGTGACACAAGGGGAAAAACCAACAGCCCCCTTGCTTAGCCATTATTTGATTTACATTATGTTCTATGGGGCATCATGCGAGGATAATTTCTTTAATAGACAATTTCCTATGCACCAGGACCTTTTGGGACCTTTCTTTAATATATAATTTCCTTTCCTTTAAAAAAATCGTGCGAGGATATCCTTATTTGAAGAAATTGTTGTAATGTTATCATTTGCTGAATTTGATTAGTAAGAACTTTAACATACGGCGTTCAAAATTCATCCAGTCGTCCCAAGAGGAAGTTTTAAAATACATTACATGAGTATGATACTGTAAACCTTTTGTGCTAATGATGCAAATCTGAAACTTGGTGATCTGGGATTATACTCTACTGTTCGTTTAGAAGAATACATGTCCCTAGTCATAAAGTGTGCTTGTATCTGTGCTTCTATATATGACTTTGTGATATCCAAATTATTATTTTTATCTATTGGCTTTTCTTTATTTATATAAAAGGGAGCAATATGTGAGGTTCTTGATGATCAAATATATGTGATATCATCTAATTGTCGCAAACTTGCAACCAACCTTCCCCTTCTCAAAAAAAAAAAAAAATTTGTCGCAAAGTTTTTAGCTCTCATAAACAACAAAAAAAAATATCAATAATTTTCTAGTACATCAATAAAAAATTTCTAGCACGTTAACTCTATTAAAGTGTACATAATTGAATTTCATGGTCGTTGTATATTTTTATGTAGTATTGGAGAATCTTTGTACATAATAATCATTATTCTAAATGTAAATCCTAGATAATTCTCTACTATGTTTGACTAAAGAAGGAAAAAAACTTTTTTTTATCAGTCATTTGTTTTCTTCTCATTTCTGTTGAATATGAGTAGGTTTGTGACATTATTTCTCCTCTTAAATGAACAGAGGAATCTAGCTTCGCTAGTATATTCAGCAACATTAATAATGGCAGCAAATTCTTTGCAATGAGGCATGGGAAGCGTGTTCCAAAGCTCAACAGACCCCCAGATCAGCGTCGAGCTCTCCTACGTGGGCTTACAACACAACTTCTAAAGCACGGCAGGATTAAGACCACTAGAGCAAGGGCAAGTGCAATGAGGAAATATGTTGATAAGATGATAACATTGGCAAAGGATGGATCTCTTCATAAGAGGAGACAAGCTTTAGGTTTCATCTACGAGAAACAGATAGTCCATGCTTTATTTGCAGAGGTTGGTGACAGATATGGAGATAGAAATGGAGGATACACAAGAATCATCAGAACCCTACCAAGGCGAGGAGACAATGCACCAATGGCTTACATAGAACTTGTCTAGGTATTTTATGGTCATAATCTATGTTACTCATTTTGAGTTTCTATCATCACATGCTTTTCGTGGAAATTTCCTTTATCAAGTGCAGGCTTGTATTTCTATTAAATCTGAGCAACTTCTTTAGTTTTATTACATGGTCGAAATGAAGATCATATATTGTGACTTTAACAAGCTTATTGTTAAGTTTATGTTGATCTTATTATTGTTTTTCAGAATTTATTGCTTGCCCTTCCTCTTTTTTTCTACTTCCCTTCCTAGGAATTTCTAGCAAATCATGTGATTAAATGCGGACAATAAGCGAATGCCATTTTTGTAATGAATGAAATTAAAAGCGCACTTCCGGATAACCATTATATGAAATGATATTCATCAATATCTTAGCAGAACGGTCAGAAGTTCCTGCATGTAGTACTGAACCTATGAAGCTGCAGAGTCTTACAATCATTTTTTGAAATGCCATTTTCTGTGCACCTCATTATATCATAAACAAGGTTGTTGAACCATGCTCTGGAAGGGCTTGGCGTCGGTGAATTATGCTAATAGTAGAGATTACTTCTTCTATAATTTAGGTTACATTATCTGTTAGTACATGTTTCTAATAGGCAGAAATCTCCAATAGCAGTTCTGTGTGATTTCTGAACTGAAATATGTGGAGTGGGCCTAGTGACAAATAAGATTGATTTTAATGGGTTGTAGATCTTCGAGAGCATAAAGTTCTCAGAAGATTTTTTTTTCCATTAAAGATAGATGATATCATGGCTTAAGATATGTCTTGTCGTCTTAAATACAATAATCCTGTGTGCAATATTCATTTTGCAATTTTGATAAATGAATTTCTTATAGATAATGCATCACTATCTTTGTTTAGATCTTCGTACCTCTTAGTATGCTTTCCTCTGCGTTTTGACTATATAATTATCATCTTTTGCACTTCCCATGAAATCATGAATAACTTTTAACAATCATATTTCTTTTTCTAGGTATGCATAATTACTTAAACTATGTAATTACCACATCATATTTTCAAGTTCCTTTGTGAAATATAATGCAGAATTGCAGATTGAACTTATGCATCGAGAAGAATGCATAATGTGAGCAGTACCTTTGGCTACTTATGTTTACCGGATCTCCACTTATTTTTTTAAGCTTCAAAAAACAAGACTTTAATCAGTCAATACTGGAACTTGAACAGCATTTTTTTAGGGGAACTGTATTTAATTATAAGACCATGTATTTAGGGCAGTTTCTTTTTTTACAGTTACAGTTGAAAGACTTTTTCCTATTTGAACAGGATTAAGAAATTGAGTATTATTAGTTTCATTCTATATCATCATACTACTGTTTCAGACCTAGGAGCAAATGGTACAAAGCGAACATTCTAAAAATGTAAAAACATTTTTTTAAAAGGTGTAAATACTTTCATTCCTAATGCACACCCCTCGACTAACCAAGAGGTTTCAAGATGAATTGTGGTTGGTAAAATTTATTTATCTCTTTATTCAGTTTATCTTTTCTATATTAGGCCCGTCAACCTTCCTTTTTAACCGAGAAAGAAAACTTTTACTACTCTGGTATTTTCTTGAGTTCTACAATCAAAGTATTTATGAAAAAACTTCTTAAGAAAAAAATGGAAAAATATACTGTGGGAATATTTAGAAGAAGCAAAATTTATGAAACATAAATGATGTATTTGGAGTACAATGATGAGTGATTGACACAACCAAATAGAAATGGAAATAGTGTGATAAATTAAGAACTGTTACACAAATTTCTGGTGGTAAATCCTTTTGATCAGTGAACAATATGAAGGATAGTCCCTCTAAAAAACCAGTAGGAATGGTAGTCATAATAACTGTTAGCAATAAAGGGCTTCATCATAATTTCACTATCAGCAAAAGATCATGCAAACTTGTATAACCAGACAAGTCTGTACTGCCGCGGGCTTCACACACCCACCCACCCACCATACAATCCTCAGTGTGTGTCAGCATTGGATTATGGGCATGGGCCTAACAACCAAAGCCCTATGCTTTCACCATGTATTCTTTTTTTTTCCTTCTCGTTTTTCAGTCTTCAAAGTTTGGGTTATGGGTACAAGGATCATCAACATTGTGATTGCATGTTTTCAATAATGTGCAATTGTGCATGCCTGCATGTTTTATAGCCGGTCCCAAGCCCGGATAAAGGAGGAGGGTTATGTTAGGCCCCGACAGTCAGCGTAAAACCCTGTCGAATCTCATGAACATGGATCAACGAATATGGCGTCGTATGATTCATGTAGCCGACCTCACCTAGTGGGATAAGGCTTTGTTGTTGTTGTTGTTGTGCATGCCTGCATGTTAATGGAAAGTAAAAGAACTTGCTTAGATACTCATCAGGAAAAAATGAGATTGCTTAGATGGTCATTGATCACTCTAGATCATTGTAGATTAAAGTATTTGAGATTTAGGTGCTTAACATGTAAGTACTTTGAATCTATTAAACATGTTCCTCTCCATCCTTGTTCTCAAGTCCATAAGTAATCATGAGATTTCCTAAGATGCGATGGACTTGGCAATTGTGATCTTCATTTGAGTAATTTGAAACATAAGCTCTTTTTCTTACCATTTTCCAATTTCCATCTGAAGATGTAGGCCTACAGTGTTACAATGCTTTTCTGTAGCTGGATGTTTGGTTTTAGTTATTTAGATTCATGTCCAATAAAGTGGAAGGTTATCTCTTTAAACATGTCAAATGGTTGTTCTTCAAGGTTTGTTAGGCCATTAGAAGTACATGTGGATCTTTTGCTAATAAGAATATTCGCAGTACCTCTTTCAAGAAAAAAGAAATCACAGCCCCTTCCAGTCCCTCCATTGTCATACTCAATCTCCTATGTTTTTTTTCTCCATACACAAAGTAACTTTTTCTTTTCCTTAGGAAATTTCATAAACTGATTTGTGGGTTACAAATGTTCATTCTGATGCACTTTAATGCGAATGATAATTGTAGTTATGTTTTAGAAATCTGATGACGCTGCATGGATAAATCTTAAAAGTTTTTCAGCTGCTGCTTCCTTTGTAAACACACGAGTGTTTCATTCAGAATATTAGCAATTATGTGAATTATCATGGATTTTGTGGATTTTTTTAAGCCTGATGACACTGCATGCATGGATAAATGTGTCAAAGAAATTGTACCTTTCACTGTGCATTAGTGCATGCAAGTATCTTATTGATTGTATTTGTCCTTTCTCTTTTGAGCTGACATTTTCTCTCATCTGTAAAGTCTTTCCAAATTCAAGCCTGGACAAGACCATTGGAATTAGGCATTCCAGGTTACTTCGTAGTGTTTCAGTTCTTTTCAGGAATAACTATCTTTTCAATGTTCCATTATTTAAAGCATATTTGATGAAAAACTGTGTTTCTTTCCCAATTTTTGTAAGTACCTCTTCGTGCATCATCAGCAAATCCTTGTCACAAGCACTGCTGCAATGCAGTAAGTGGTGCATGCACTAAAATATCACCGTCATCTTTCTGCTGACCCTTTTAAAAGGAGAGAGTGTATGGGCACTAGAGAATGTGACACAGACTCCACTAATTGGCAATAATCAAGAACTACGGAAGCTTGGGACTTCTGTCCTTTCCTGGAGTGTCAAGAAGTCAGCTAAATTTGTCGGCCAGTGCTGCTGACCTTGAGGTGCTTACTACTTTAGCTTGTTTATCTTATAGCACTACTTGGCATTGACCATTAGAACTGCTAGATGAATCAGCGAGCACTCTGCTCTTTGGCTGCTGATGGTGGGTTTTGAGTAGATTTTGACCGCAGTAGCATGCATCTTAGAGACCCTTTTCATTGACTTCACGGGATAGTCAAATCATCATCGGATATATCAGAGACTGGAGTGGAAGAAGTCAGCCCATACTTTAAACTAGTCACATTTTAAGGTTATTGGACCACAACTCAAAGTTGCATTTCTTTTGAGAAATCCCTATGCAATTGCCTAATGGGTGCTTGTCATTGTCTTGCACAGGTCAATTGTTTTATGCTAACCCTTTTTTCTTGAATCTCTTGAATATATTAACTATTTTATTGCGGTGACTGGATGTGTTTTATCTCTAGTTCTCGCGTGCATTTATATTTTGTTCATTTGCATTTGTCCCTACGTCTGATATGTCATTGTAATTCTGTGTGTCATTTCTGCGTTAGTGAAACATTCTATTACAGCCATCTTGTGATGCGAATTGCTGTGAACGCTATCACAGTGATATCTTGCTTTCCCCAACATGTTTTGATATTTGGGATTAGCAAAATCCTCCGAAGAAGATGACCTGGAGCCACATAAGTTGGTTTTCCTTGACGACGTGCAATGAATCATATGGATTCTGCTTGTTTATATGATGCACAACAATGGATCAAAATGCATTACAATGGTGTTTGACGCTGCAACTTTGCCTTTGCCGTCTGCAAAGTTTGGCCTTGTCGCCCTTTAAATTCTCTTTAGTGGTTTGTGCCTCTAAAGCGAGGACAAAGCCATTAAGGTAGGAAGTTGTATCGAAATAAGTCTCCTCATTAAGAAATACATGAATGCCGCAGTTCTAGGGAAGTTGGCATCCATTATTGGTAGCATCTTCCAAACCCTGGTTGACGTTTCACAATTAGGAAGCAAAAAGAACATAAAAATATACTGTTATATTTTGGAAGCTCATTCACAAATAAATAAATAAAGTGGACTAGCTCATTTTCACGATGTGAGGATTGATGAGGTAAATAATTTTGGATGCAACCTTTTTTGTTATGCATACTGTGTTAAAAGTCGGCTTCATTAGATCGCCCCTTGAAACTTAGTTAAGCGAGGAGGCAGTTATTACTCCACTCAACTCTTGTTAGAGAATTCAATTATTTAATTTGGTTAGGATTTACTATTCCGCTTTACTGATTAAAAAAAAAAAGAAAAGAGAAAAGAAGTAGATGAGACTGAGCAGCTTCCATGATTGGAAGCAGGATCCTTGTTCTCAGCGTCACAAGCCGAACTTTTGGGACCTTGAGGCGAGCAAGCATGTGAGTATGCGATGCAAAGGCGATACAAAATGCTATGAGTGGGACGACACCGCGCGTGGTGAGTTCTGGACCTAAACCCCATGAGTAAGAAGGGTATGAGGCAGAGTAGTAGCTTTCAGTGAATATTTTCTTCCATGTGTGTGAATAGATCCCCAAAATAGTAGTGCCCCATCTTTACACCCCCACCTTGCCCTCTCCTCCTCGTGCCTTCTCATCATGAACTGCTCAGGTCAGCTACCATCCTAAAACATAAAATGTTCTTACAGATCCGGACTTTCGGATAGTGAGATCAAGGAGGCATATAATAAATTTACACATTTTTACTCCATTTACGAGCACAATAATCTGCTGTAGCACTATGCTTAAGTTGATTTATGTCATTGTATTAGAAAACTCAGCTTTAGTAACATTAAAAATAATGTTTGGAGTAACGTTTAATGGTTCAAACGTTAAACTTTTTTTCATTTGATAAATACTATAAATAAATAGAGTTTAGAAGTTTTAAATGAAAATTTTTATTTATACTAGTATTTAACGATTAGAAGTTGGATGTTTATATCTTTTCCCCAATCTTATTCTTATTCAAATACATTATTTCTTTCTCAACTTATTTTATTATTTTTTCAATTTTATTTTATCGCCGTTCAATTTTTTTATATTATTATAATTTTTTATTTATAAAAAATTGAGAAAATAGTTTATTTAATAATTGATATTTCATATCACGATGCACACACTTGATACACTTTATTGCAAATATAAGTTTTTACATATTTTAATAAAAAAATTAGTCGTGCAATTTTATTTTATTTTATTTGATATATAAATGATTACTTATTATACATTATAATAAAATTTGTATAGTGTTTGAATTGAATAATTTATAATATGTTCAATTATGTTATTTATATTCATCAATTACTTTTACCGTTAAATTTATCAAATACTTATTTATTAATATTCTATATGAATTTTTAACCGCTAATAACTATTCGATATCCTCTATTCACTAATTAGATCGCTATTCACTATCAAATCGATAATATCAAAAGTTAACCTTCAGCCCTATATTGCATAAGTTGTTGTCCGGTTAAACTTTATGTGTTGATCAATTTTTTAAAAAATCTTAAATCTTTAGGAAGAGTAACATAATTGATTTTATAATTTTAATACTCTTCTTTACATGTGTGTTGCTGATAATTTTGGTGTAGCCCAGCTCACTAAGTAGACAACAAAGGAAAATACTATTTTTAATAAGATCTTCATGAAGCCTCTGATACATATTGAAATTGATATGCTAATTAATTTTTCTAAAAGCTTAAATAGTTAGGAAGAATAATATTATTGATTTTATATTTTTAACACGTCCCTATAACTCAAATTAAAACAAAGCACATGCGGATCAAAACTTATGGGACAAACCATTTTGATAAACAGGGAGACTCCAATGTGCATGATTGTGCATAAACGGCAAACTGATAGTTAAATTAGCCATTGAAATCTAGAGTCGCTTTTTTTGTTGCTGATCAGTCTGCTTCAGGTGGGCCCAGCACTTGGGACATTGGAAATCTGGAAAGGTACACCGGCCCTCCATTGCAGCAGCTGCACATGAAGAATTCTCCTGCAAGTAGGACATGGCCTGTGCAGCTTCTCCCTGAACAGCTTCGAGAACTGTCCTGCCATGAGATTTCTTAAAACCCTGGGGCAGCAGCTGAGATGGGTCTATGCACATCACATGGCTTGTTCCCTTTTTTCGGTTTGAAGAGAAGCCAGAAATCGAATATATCTATGGTGCATATATATTAATTTTTGACGTCGCCTCAATTTACATTGCAAGTTCGTATTTATAATTAACTTGTTTTCTTTCTTTCTTTTTCAGAAAAAAATACCAGACATTTCACCAATTGTGCACATATCTACTAAGATAACGTGATATATAGAGAACGGGGAGTTAATTTAAAAGTATAGGTCATTCGGTTGATTTAACGTGAAATCTTTTTTCTAACTTATGGTTGATTTTGATTATCGTAACATCTGAAGTACGTACCATTTTGGATGACTCATTAATCAGAAAGAACATGCATCCATATTACATATATATTGTTCTATTCAGAGTTCAACAGGAAGGTGCTTCTCACATCTCATTTTCTTTCTACTAGAATGCGTATTTGTAAATTTAATCAACTGACCACGTCGTCTTTAATTAATGCAAATATTAGTGTGGAGTAGCTAGGTCTTCGCTTGGCTCAAAGTGTGACAACACTAGCATCAGATTTTTAAACACGAAATTTAGATTGCCTTACTACACTTTCACTGAAGTTGCACTAAACTTTCCTTAATTTGTGGCTCAAGAATGAAGATTACATGCAAAGATAGATGAGTGATGTGATGCGAGTGAGTATCTCCAAATATGTAGGGCCCTTTATTCACGCATTAATTTGTGGGGTCGTACTATCTCTCTCTCTGATGAGCCTCTCTCTCTTAACCATCACCAAGTTCGACATGTTATGAGATTAAACATGAGATATTGTGCAACTGATGAGTCTGCCTCCTGGGGATAACATCTCATGCAGACAGGCTTCGTGTGTTGTAGCTGTCTCTTGTCCCGAGTATGCAATTTGGTTTGAGAACCGAATCCCATCTATACATGTAATCTTCTTAAATCTTAAATTAAACAGTAACCACCAGCTCTGCATATGCAGCAGCTTTCCATTCCACTGTTTTTTTTCGAAGCAACTTGAAACATGAAACTCTTGATAGGAACTGCATTGCTGGTTTTTGTGACTTCCAGCCAACTAATACATAAATATTTTTTTGGTTTCTTTCTTCTTCCTTTTTGCTTAATGAATATATTAATTGATACGATTCGATTGAGGTATTTAGCTTCATGAGCAATCGTTTTAAAGGGCAAGTAGGTTGGTCATGTCGAGATCATGTTACCAGCTGCATGGTCTCTTGAGGAGGATGTCATTTTCTTTTGATCTGGCTATTAATTTCTGATCATGCCATTTTAATTTTTTTCTCCCTGTAAATATAAAATGACAAAATGAAACATTCCACGTAAAAAAAAAATTTAATATGATAAATAACAAGAAACATAAAATAAGACTTCTATCACAGAATATGAAATTAAATCTAATATGATAATAACTTCTTATATAGATATATATTGAGTTGAGAAGTAAATTCATATAATTAAGTTAAGATTAAGACGTGCATTATATCTTGACTTTATTCTCATCATTGGAAAAAAATGATAATGGTTGCTAATTATCTCGTCAGTCGTCCATATGTCGGATGATGAATACCTATCAGTGAAAGAATCTATTTCCATTTGATATGTTGGTGGAATCTGCTTTTTGATATGAAAGCCATAAAAAAAATTATCTATTTAGCTCTGATAAAATTTTGGAACCAATCAATATATAGCCATACCTAATACTTTTATCCTCATTTTATTTTTATCATTTATTTTTGTAGATGTTGACATGCATGGCGTAGCAGTTGAAATAGGAAAGAAAAAAAAAAGAAATTTTATAAAAGAAAATGGACATCCTTTACGAGAACTTGTGAGACTAATAGTTTTTCCAATGATCTCGGTTTCGTTTTCCTTGGTCCTTCTTGTCAGTCACAATTGTTTAGGTTGAATAACTAGGCAGCATCTAGTTGTTAAGAATTTTAGATTGTTAAAAGTTAAAATCTCTAGGACAATCTGTATTTTCAAATGCACTATAATAAACAATCATTTTCAAATCGTCACTTGTAAAGATAATTTTATTTAGAAAATAATTAGTAGTTATAGCGATATGTATATATAAGGAAAAACATATGTAAAACACCAGTACCTAAGGTTCATGTAACCTTCTATTAAAAAAGATGAATCATGTAGTTAATTGCCGTTAGCATGTGAACTATTTTCTTATTTGTAAGGTCCATGTCATATAAATTACATGCAAAAAAGTGTTAAGATATTTAAAAAGTGCGTCATATTGATTTTACCCATGTATAAGATATTTAACCATGCAATTGTATATGGAAAATGCTAATTATGCTAAGATATTAATACATGATGTTTTAGGACGATGGCGCTACTTTGAATCTCATCCGTATTATAATGCGTACTAACCAGTCTGTTAGAAGAGGAAATGCTCTTTCAACCTGAAATGAAATGAATGATTAAAGATAAATAAAAATTTTATGTATAAATAAAATAAAAAGAAAATGAAGAATAATATTTTTCTAAATAAAATATGATATGAAATAAAAATGAGTAAAAAATTACCATTATTCCTCACGACGGTTTTCATAATTTATTTTATATTTGTCCCGTATTTTATATTTTATCAATCTTTTCAAAAGCTTAAATCGTTAGGAGGAAAAATATTAATAATTTTATATTCTTAATAGAGGAACATCAATGATTTTATATGCTTAACGAGATTTAAACATCATGTTAAAATTGATGTGCTAATTAATTTTCTTAAAAACTTAAGTCGTTACGAAGAATTATTTATTTACATATGTTGTGATAGTGTTCTATTGTTTTTAGGACTATCAAGTCGTAAGTTAAATCAAATTGATATCACTGATAAAAAAAGTGAATCTATATATACTTTTCTTAGGAGCCAACTTGAAGTCTAAATAATTTCTTTATTCAATTATCTCATATAATAATCAATATTCTCTTTTTTTTTGTCATTCAATCAAGAACGTAGTCTAATTAAAGGTGAACTCCATAAAAAATTTATAAGATGTAACTCTAGAGGAAAGGTAAAAGATATTAATCCTAAAATAAGTAGGTTAAGTTTGTACTTTATTTCACCAATTAGGAATTTGGGAAGACAACATAAACAGCATAAAATGATGAAATAATCTTTGAGAAGTATACAAATCTTTTTGGTGGTATAGAAAAGCATCATAAAAGCCTGTGTTGTGCTTGGAATGTTTCCAATTTTCCATTTGCCAATTTGCAAGGCTTTACATCTATTTATTTATTTATCTTTCGTCCAATTGGCTGCAATCGGCGTGGCCCATTTTTTGTACGGATGGACGGGGTCGGTGCACAAGTCACCGGCTGATGCGCCTCTCCTAACCGCAGCGCCCCCCACAAACACTATTTTTTTTATCAAGGTCCTTTTCAATACAAACGGCCTCACTTTTCATTTTGTTTTTACTCCTTTCCAAATTTTCGTTCACAGATAATAATATATAATTTACACATTTTAAACCGGTTAGTACTAGTGTTCACGCGTCGAGTTGGACCGGGTCGGATCGGATTGGGTCAGGTGGTCGGGTAACCCGACCAAGTAATTTTCTTTTTTTTATTATTTTTTTATAATTTATTTAATATAAAAATATTATTTAATATTATTTTAAAAGCATAAAATATGTTTCTAATATTTAATATTATTTATGCATTACAATATTTTATTTCAGTTTTTTAAAATTTTTAAATCAAATATAAATCTTAAGTTTAAATAAAAAATAAAAAAAGAAGTCGGGTCAACTCAGGTTGGATTTTTTCAACCCATACTCGCATGATCGGAACGAGTCGGGTCATCGAATTTATGAGTCGATCTGATCGGATGAATACCCCTATCAGTTAGCCAATTTTTGGTATCCTCTTTTGTTATTAAACTTTAGTTAACTCGATTGTTTTCCTTTTCTTTATACATTGTCAAATACACAGAAATAGATATCCACTAATTTCCCTCAAAAGAACATTATGACCTAGGGGATGTTTCTTTACCAGTATTTTTTTAATTATAGATAATATAAAATTAAATTACTTATATCCACCATATTATCTTATTCATTTTATTTTAATTTATGATTAATCTAAAATTCTTAACAATACTGACAGTATATCAAGTGGTAATCCATATTAACCATGAGTGAATTGTCACTCAAGTGGCAGTCAGATTTTTATCATATTTTCAATTTTGTCCTTTCCAATATTAGACAAGTAAAATGTGAAATAATATAAAAAATTACATAACAACAATAATAAAATAATTTATTAATACCAATGTTATTATCATAATTAATAATATTAATTTATTTAAATTATTATTTTATTATTGTTATTCACATGAATATAATATTAGTGTTAATGTTATTTTGAATATTATATATTTATTGTCAAATATTTTCATTTAAAAATATATAAAATATTTATGACTATATTATTTAATTTATGAAATTTTGTTCAACTTTTTAAGTGGCTATATAAACTTTAACTTGACATTAGTGATAAAGGATATTTGAGTAAATATATACCTAGTAATCTTTTATTATAAGTATATAATGTTATTTAAATTGCCGGAGATATTACTTGTATATATTAAATAAAATAATGTACATTACTAATAATTTAATAAGGGAGAATTTTTATGTCAAGTAATATATATAAATTATTAGGTAATGTGGAACCCCCTTAGTTAATTAATACTGCATTTTTTTCCACGATAGGCATAAGTTAATACTTACCAAAAAAACTTAACAATGTGTTTAAGGATTCATTTAATTCTTGAATTTTATAAACATTTATAAGATATTTTAAAGAATTTAAAAAAAACAAACATATGATATATGAGTTATTTAGTAATGCCTTACATCATTGACATTTCATCTTCTTTGGATGCTTGGAAGACTCTACAATAGGTCGCACACTAGAATTAATTTCGCAGTTCACCATGCAACTTCAAAATAATATTTCCATCTAATCTTATTTGCGTAATGCGAAATTCATTATTGATGAATTTATTGTCGCTAGTCATCCAATCTGGCTGTCTTTAATGCCATTATTTTCAATAATAGTGACACGATGTCCTTGTTGTTTCTTTGATCAACTCCTATTCCATTCGTTGAATTACGCAGTCCTCTTCTCAGTCACAAAATAAGACTAGTTCATATAATGATCTTCTTGATGTTATTGTTCAATATTTGGCATCTATATTTGTTGTTTGAGACGTGAAGCGCTTCTCCTACCTTTATATATCTTTTGTGGCATCTCCTAATTAACCTTTTGGTGTGAAAATTTCGGAGCTATTTACCTAATTGTGAACCTTTTGTTTTACGGTAAGAAATGTGATGAATAGTGGGACGCTAGTTGCCTCACAATAGCCTCCAATTAGCGTCCTTGCATTATGAATCTCAACTACTTGAAGATCATTCATGATATTCCACACCTAATATAGTTGTATTTATATATCTACTCATGTGCCCTTGCATATATTGCTGAATTAAAACAGTCCAATAATATTCAACGTATTACCTTCTACATGAAAAACATCGGACATTAGTTGAGATTTTGCTTAAAGAAATTAGTTGAAATTAATGGAATCATCTTATTTTCTCTTAAAGAAATCTGAAGCTTGAAATATGTCATATTTTCATTGAAAATCTCATCCTTCGTAGTCAAACTGCGAATCAAGTGATATATTAAATTTAAATATTTATCTAACCAATCCAAATAATAGATAATTAATATGGTAGAGCAACCAAGATCAAATGAGGTATATATATCACTGAAATTCTCCAAGAGTGGGGAGAAAACTAACTAGATTAATTTAGTTAGGCCAACTAATTACTGAAGTCATAAACCTTTTTTTTAATGCCGATGCATTTAAATTTCTAACATAAAGCGATGAGGCCCACCAACTTATTATATAAAGTTAACTGAACTTTATTATATAATATGGTTGGCTAAACTTTGACATAATGCAAGTCATGATATGGACGACGATATATATAGAGGACGGCGCATGCATGCATGCATCTTTTTTTTTTTTTAATCAATTGCATGTCTATCTTTTTCTTGATTATTTTTTTCTTTTTTTTCCCGTTATGATACTAATTCTTCTTGATTTAATGAACTGATTTTGACGTTAATTATTTCCGTGACCAAATCTTACACGTTACACCATAAACAGCTTTGCTACATCCATGACTTCAAGTAACGCACAATTTAAACAAAAAATCTCCCCCAATGTATAATATATATATAACTAATATTGTATAAGTTTTTTCATATGTGGCATTAAGACTCAAATCTTGGCCTCCTGCGGAGCAAGAAACATATTGCTTATCATTTCAAACTAGCATGATTATTTTGACAACAAAGAACAAAACAAAATGCATGGTGTACACAAGGGGTTCTTTCTCCATGTACTTATGTCTACATATATGAAGGAGCTTAATTTCCACTCAAAATTCCTTTGCCTACATTATTAATGAATAAAAGTCTACCAATTAAATTGATTCATTATTCCTTACGTCACTTATTAAAATGGTTTTAATATTTATGACTATTATGATCGAGTTGGCCTATGCAAAATTATTATCGAAAATTATCTAAAAAGCATAATTCGAGTTATATCAAGTACCATCCGACCCGCTCTCCATGTTTCCTTGACCTCTAAGCTTTCTTGCCAAAAGTTTTAGATCATCCATCTTTGTCTTCTCTTGATTAAAAAGAAGAGCCAGAGAGGTCATGACTCATAATTCTACTTGCGAGGTGCTGCAAAAGAGAATGCTTGGCATGAGAAACTTAATTAGGGCACCCAGCACTGCGTACTCATTATATAATTTCGTACCAGAAGTCATCACCACCTTTTATGATGCACGTCCAGTAAACTTTATATAGAGATCACTACATCTTTGATCTGTCACATTATATACGTCTCATGAGCTTGGAATTTTTTTTTTTCTCAAAAAGAGAAGAAAGTGGAGCTAATTAATAATCATATGATCACCCTCTCGTGTTCAACAAAGCCTGCAGAAATCAGGGGGGAATGCAACATTAATTTTCTGGATAGTAAAATGTATACTTTCCTTCTCGAACTTGACAATTAACAGCAAAGATGCTGGAATTAAATTAAGAGAGAGAAATGGAAGTGTGACTAGACCGAGTATTGGCAGTGCGACAAGCAGGAGAGATGAAGTGACTGCTTTACACATATGGAAGAGAAGAATAAGCTAGCTGATCGGGCTGAGAAATTAAAGGATGTTAGGAATCCAAAGGGGCGGTGCCATGCATGCACGAACATAAGAATTTTTAAACTCTTTCTTCTTCTGTTTTTCCCATTTTTTTTTATCAATGTGGAGAATCAGATCCACTTTGTTCACCTCTCATATTATATGTTAAGATGCTACAAGAAAACTTAAACTACTGCCATTGACGATAGAGAGGGGGGGTCCATGCTCATGTGAAGGTAGTCCTCTTTTGCTTAGCCATCTTTTGCTCACAGCCCCACCTTTCTCCTCATATTCCTCCGCAGATGTTCTCCACCACAGTCCTCCACAGCATCAAAAGGGGGCCTCAAATGATACACGCACAGACAGAGGTGGAGCCACATTTGTTCTTTCTCTTTGGCTCAACCAATAGATAAAAAAAACTGTCAGTTGAGTGAACCTTGATCCCTTAAGGCCCACAAGTGATGTCTGCATTGGCGTTTATGAAAGGATTGTACAGTGTAGCACTATTTATATTAGATGCTAGATCCACTTTGAACTTTTTAGTTTAGATTTAAGCATGATTTGTTGACATCTAGAATTCAACGCAACAATATTGTCTGAGCTCGATTTATGCGAAAACTTAAGGTTAAAATCTGCAATGCGTATATATTATTGCCCCCAAGTGCACTGCATATGCACTTTTATCTTAGTGACATATATTGTACTTCAGTTGCATCGAGGAAAATTTTTAAGAAATTGTTTTTTAGGACACTGATTTCTTTTTAGGTATCTGAAAAAAATGTCTATGTGAAGACTATATAAGAAAAAAATGTCGAGAATTTAAAAGAGAGGGGACTAAAGAAGACTAATTCCTCCTTTGAGAAAGGAAAGTTTATTTTCACCAAAATAACTCAAATATTTTAGTATTTTTTTCCTCCTTAACCGACTCTTTAAAAAGTAAGATTTTCTTAAGGAAACACTTTAATTATCAAAACAAAAGAAATACGATCTGTTCATCGTGATGCTCACATGCAAGCACACAAAAATGCGATTAAAATTGAAGAAACGATATCTCCGTTTATTAGCTTTGCTTTTTCTTTTGACCACTTCGTGGACCATTTTTTGTTTCCTTTTTATGGTGCAAGTGCAACTCAAGACATTCAAAAGCTTGATAAACCCTAACCAAGTTATCCAAAGATTGAAATGTTATTTCTTCTTCCCATCAAACGATCTATATCCGAAATTCAATCCTGATAAAAATTGGAAAAAAAAAACAACTCTATATATGTCCTCATTTGTTCCTATTATTCATTAGTTATATTTGTTAGAGTTGTTGAATACTTCAGGACCCCTTGTTTTTTACATCGGATTCACCCACATGAGCTTAGGGAAATCTGAGTATTATCTAATTAGCAGTGCTGTTGGCGTACGAACGAAAAGGGGGTTCGGGGGGCCCCGCCCCCCGACGGCGGTTCTGAAATCTAGACGGGTTTAGGGCAGAGCAAACCCGGGACCGGGTCCGGGTCTAGGCGGACCCGGTCCTGGCCCGACTTTTGCCGGGTCGGAAATTTTCCGACCCGATACCGGACCCGGACCCGACCGGGTCCGGGACCGGGTCAGACCCGATAGACCGGGAATCGAACTGGGTTTGCGTCCGGATCCGGTTGCCAAGCGGATCCAGCGGTCGGATCTGGCCGCCAGTGGCCGATCCGCGTCACCGGATCCGGCCACAGGCGATCGGATCCGGCCGCAGCGACCGGATCCGGCCGCCAGGCGACCGATCCGGCCGCCAGGCGACCGATCCGGCCGCCAGGCGACCGGATCCGGCCGCCAGGCGACCGATCCGGCCGCCAGGCGACCGATCCGGCCGCCAGGCGATCGATCCGGCCGCCAGGCGACCGGATCCGGTCGTCAGGCGGCCGGAGTAGAGAGAGAGGAGAGGGGAGGAGAGGACGGCCGGAGTCGAGGATCGCCGTCATCGCCGCCGCCGCCGTTGTCGTGAGAGAGAGGGAGAGGGCGAGAGAGAGGGGGAGAGAGAGGGAGAGGGAGAGAGAGAGGTGGGAGAGAGAAAGAAAAAGAGAGAGAGAGAGCGGATCGGGTAAAAGAGGGAGGGAAAAGAGAGAGAAGGTTTATATAGTAAATGATATCGGGTCGGGTCCGGATCGGGTATCTGTATTGTAGACCCGGTCCCGACCCGATACCGGCGGGTTTTTCATTTCAGAGACCCGGTCCCGACCCGGATCTAATCCGGGCCGGGTTATTTTCCCGGTTTTCCGGGTCGGGCCGGGCCGGGTCGACCAGGTCGACCCGGCCCGTGCTCAGCCCTAGACGGATTTTGGTCTTTTGTTTAGCCGGTCCATGTGGTTTGGATTAGATTTTTTCTCTGTTTGTTTGGGTTTTAAACCCGGTTTGGAAAGGCTATTAATAGCCTAATTTCTTATGTAATCTGTGTGGCGGCTGTAAACCTAAACGATATAGTGGAACCTCTTTGCAGGACGTAGCCCTCATCTCAAGGGTGAACATGGGTAAATTCGTGTGTCTCCTCTATTTTTCTGCAATCTCTCTGTGATCTTCTCTCCTTGTTCTCGAATTTTTCCATCAATTGGTATCAGAGCACAGGTTGTTCGAGGAACTAGAGTTTATTCGAGATGTCAGGAGGGTCGCGAATCGAGATAAAAAAATTTGATGGAACACGATTTAATCTCTGGAAGATGAAGATGGAGGATCTCCTCTATGATCGAGATCTTTGGACGGCAATCGAGAAGGAGAGGCCAGGCAAAGAAGCGGAGACGGCTGTAGATGCGGCGAAGGCTTCAGGTACGGCTTCCTCCAGTCAGGCAGATCCAAAGGCGATCGAAGAGTGGGATCGGATTGATAGAAAGGCGAAGGGTTTGATTCGGCTTTGTTTCGCGGATTCAATTCTTACGAATGTAATGAGCGAACCTACAGTCAGAGATCTGTGGAGGAAGTTGGAATTCCTATATCAAAGTAAGACGTTGGTTAACAAGTTATTTCTGAGGAAGAAATTGTACAATCTTTGGATGCAGGAGGGTGACTCATTTTCTACTCATCTTTATAACTTTAACACGGTGATCAGTCAAATTGTATCAATCGGTGTTAAGTTTCAAGATAATGATAAGACAATAACATTGCTCTGTTCGTTGTCGGATTCATGGGATAATTTGATTGTCGTGATTGGTGGCGGGGATAAAGAACTTTCGTATGAAAGTGTATGTGCTGCCTTGTTATCAGAGGTAATACAGAGAAAGGGATCGGCAAGTTCTGGTAAAGAGGCGCTGGCGGCCAGAGGAAGGCAACCAGAAAGGAATCAAAATCAGAGAGGGAGATCCAAATCTCGTGGGCGTTCGAAGAGTAAAGATAAGAAGGTGCAATGCTGGAGATGTTAAGAGTGGGGCCATCTGAAGCGAGATTGCAAAAACAAGCCGGTTCACAAGAAAAAAACTGAGTCAACCTCGGACAAAAAGGAGGCTGAGGCAGGATATATGTATGTGGCTTCTGCATGTATGGTACAGTCAGATAAGGATGTTTGGCTCATCGATACTGGTGCTTCATACTACATGACACCTCATAGACACTAGTTTTGTGAATATGAGGAGTATAATGGTGGGAATGTCATGCCCGGAGATGACACTGTGGTTCAGATTATTAGACGTGGCAGGGTGAAGCTGAGGATGAATGATGGCATGGTGAAGACTCTACCAAATGTGATGCATATACCACTTATGAGCAGGAGTTTATTATCTGTTGGTACAATGACATATTCGGGTGTTATATTCAGTTGCAACAAGGATTTGTACAAGATGGCCAGAGGGTCTATTGTGATTGCGCGAGGGGTTCGCTATGGCACATTGTACAAGTTGCTCGGAGAGACTATATATGTGGGCTGCGGATTTATTTCTGAAGAGTCCAAAGAAGATGAAGACAACACATCTATGCTGTGACATCAGAGATTAGGTCATATCAGTGAGAAAGAACTTTTTACTATAGCATCAAGTCAGATGGTAGAAGGAGTTTCAAATTGTTTTGTGGGCTTCGGGTTCTGTGAACATTGCCTCCATGGAAAACAGAACTGAGTCAGTTTTCAACACACAAGTTCAAAAGCAACGAAGATTCTCGAACTGATCCATAGTGATGTCTTTGGACCAACTCCGTCTCCATCTATTGGAAGGTCCAGGTATTATGTTTCTTTTATAGATGATTTTTCGAGATACAGTTAGATTTATTTTATCAAGAATAAATCAGATGTATTCGATAAGTTTCGAGAATTTAAAGTTTTTTTGGAAAACCAATTGAGCTGCAATATCAAGGTCCTTCGTACAGATAATGGAGGTGAATTTTGTTCAGATAAGTTTGAGCAGTTCTGCGTGGACAATGGTATTGCAAGACAGAAGACAATTCCATATGCACCTGAGTAGAATGGAGTAGCTGAAATGTTAAATCGGTCACTCATAGAGAAGACCAGATATATGCTGAGTTGGGCTGAATTGGGGCAAGAATTCTGAGCAGAAGCTGTAGCCACAGCAAACTACCTGAAGAACCGCTCACCGACCTCATCAGTGAAGGATCAGACGCCTTATGAGGCAATGTTTGGGAAGAAGCAAATTTGTCCCATGTTCAGGTGTTCGGATGTGACACATATGTTCATATACCCAAGAAAAAATGGGGTAAGCTTGACAGTAAATCTGAGAAGAACATATTTGTCGGATACAAGGAAGGGGTCAAAGGCTACAAACTATGGAATCCAAAGTCAAGGACTATTGTTTACAGCATGGATGTTGTTTTCCGTAAATCACGTTCCCAAGTTGAAGTTCAAAAAGGTGATGAACCTAAGAAAATTGTAGTGTTTGAAGAAGATTCTGATTCTGAAACTTCAGAGGTGGATGCACAAGATACTTCAGTTGAGTCTGTTATAGAACCAGATCAAGAGGACTCGGTTAATGAAGTTGAAGATGCAGATTCAGATGAAGACCCAGATATTGGTACAACCATATCAGTTCTCAGGAGATTGACACGAGAAAGAAGAGCACCTTTGAGATATTCTCTTAGTGCTCTGAGTTTGTTTCATGCTTTGAGCATCATCGGAGAAGAACCTAGTTTTGCAAAAGATGTAAGGTCTATGGATGATACAAATCAGTGGGAGCTTGCTATGACAGATGAGATGCAGTCACTGAATAAGAATGAAACATGGAGCTTGTATAAATTGCCTAAGGATAGAAAAACAATTGGTTGCAAATGGGTGTTCAAGCGAAAGCTGAAACCGGATGAGTCTGTAGAGAAGTACAAGGCGAGGCTGGTAGATAAAGGTACTCTCAGGTTGAGGGAGTCGACTATGATGAGATTTTTTCTCCCGTGACGAAAATGATTTCAATCAGATTTATTCTATTTCTGGCAGCAGCATATAATCTTGAGGTAGAGCAGATGAATGTGAAGACGACATTCCTTCATGGGGACTTGGAGGAAGAGATATATATGAGACAACCAGAAGGCTTTGAGGTTCAAGGTAAAGAGAAGCTGGTGTGCAAATTGAAGAAGTCTCTGTATGGATTGAAGCAGTCGCCAAGGATGTGGTACCAGAAGTTTGATACGTACATGCTCGAACTCAAGTTTGTACGTTCAGATTCAGATCATTGTGTTTATGTGAAGAGAGTTGGAGATCAGTTTGTCATTCTTACACTGTATGTGGATGACATGTTGCTGATTGAAAACAGTATGAAGATGGTGAATTCAGTGAAGGGTTTGTTGGCCAAGAAGTTTGAGATGAAAGATTTGGGGCCAGCGAATTTTATTTTGGATATGCAGATTAGAAGGGATCGTCAGAAGCGAAAGTTATGGCTAGGACAAGAGAAGCACATAAAAGAAGTGTTGAAGAAATTTAACATGTCGGACTGCAAGCCAGTGAGTACTCCTATGTCTCTAGGAACTAAACTTTCTACAGAGCAATGTCCAAAGACGGATGAAGAAGCCGAAGAGATGGACCGTGTGTCATAGGCAAGTGCAGTGGGCAGCTTGATGTACGTCATGGTGTGCACGCGTCCAGATATAGCCCAAGTAGTGAGAGTCTTGAGTCGATATATGTCTAACCCAGGCAGGGAACATTGAAATGCTATCAAGAGAGTTTTCAGGTACCTTCGTGGAACTTCAAATTCTGCTTTATGCTTTGAAGGTGCGGGAAAAGGAAAGATGCTTGATATTGTAGGCCATGTAGATGCTGATTGTGGCGGAGACATTGATAGTAGATGATCCACTAGCGGATATATTTTTACATTATTTGGGCTGCACTAAGTTGGATGAGCAAGAGACAGAGCGTGGTAGCACTTTCTTCTACAGAAGCTGAATATATGACTCTTACTCATGCTGCAAAGGAGGTCATATGGCTACGGCGGTTGTGCATGGAACTCAGATTTGAGCAAGGTGCCATAGAGGTGAGATGTGATAATCAAGGTGCTATTCAGTTAGCTAAGAATCCTACATTTCACTCACGCACAAAGCATATTGACATCCAATACCATTTCATTCGGGAAAAGGTAGAAAAGAAAGAGGTTCAACTTGAAAAAGTTGATACAACAGAGAATAGTTCTAATTTTCTGATTAAAGCAGTTACATGTGCAAAGTTCGAGTGGTGCTCTACTGCTATCGGATTGAAGAAGAATGTTGCTGGCAATGCTCTCTTTGGTGTGAAGTATCCACCAAGTGGGAGAATGTTAGGGTTGGTGAATACTTCATGACCCCTTGTTTCTCACACCGAATTCGTCCACGTGAGCTTAGGGGAATCTGAGTATTACCCAATTAGCAGTGCTGCTGACGTACGAATGAAAAGGAGGGTTCGGGGGCCCTGCCCCCGACGGCGGTTCCGAAATCTAGACGGATTTTGAGCTTTTGTTTAGTCGGCCCATGTGGTTCGGATTAAGTTTTTTCTCCGTTTATTTAGGTTTTAAACCCAGTTTGGAGAGGTTATTAATAGCCTAATTTCTGATGTAATCTGTGTGGCGACTATAAACCTAAACGATATAGTGGAACCTCTTTGTAGGACGTAGTCCTCATCTCAAAAGTGAACCTGGGTAAATTCGTGTGTCTCCTTTATTTTTCTACAATCTTTCTGCGATCTTCTCTCCTTGTTTTCGAATTTTCCCATCAATCTTATCTTCTATTTTTTTCTTATCACATCGATGCCTTCTTGTGCGCGAAAGCAATTTGTTTTCTCAAGCTACTTTTACTACTACTTTTTCATCTCCTTTCTTTCCGCCCCCTACGAGAACTACTTTTCCCTCTTAAAAAAATGGAAGCTAAGTTGCTGTGCTACATGCAATAAATATTCATTATACTACTGTTCGATTCATGGAACAACTTGTTCGTGGAATACAAATGCAAAGGATTGTTGTCGTTTGATTGGGCAGTAAAGAATCCAAGCTTTTTGCTACTTCCATTATCCAGCTCCAGGTGTTGGATCGAGTACTTCCAAATTCCATTCCCTTGTTCAAACATCTTGGGGGCACCACTACGCGAGGTCAACTGTTGATAGCACAACTTGGGCATTCAATATTTATTGTTGTCCAATTATTATATAACTTTATGTGCCCAATTACCGCACCAGCACAATTCATGGCAAGCAATTCATATAATTAAAAATCTATATGCTCGATCGATCAGATAACATATTTTAATTACACTAATGGTTGTGATGATTAAATTGTTGTCAGAAGTATGTGCGACTCATCATATACGTAGACACTGTGTTTGCGTTATTCTCTATTTATCAATAAAATCAGTCAACAAAAAAGGGCAAATATATAGAAAATCAAAATATTTCAATTACGTTTATATATGGTGAATTGTTATAACAATCGTATAATCTTGTGTCATGCATATGATTGGATGCCTTGGCTCGTTATAATAATATGTTGTGTTTCTTAATTAGGTGTTCAAACACGTGTATACAACAACAACAAAGCATCATCCCACTAGATGAGTTGGCTACATAGATCATACGACGTCATTTCACTTTATTAGTAATCAAATCTTTCGATATATTATTCATCTATATATATATATATATATGAGCATATCGTTTACCATTTCTTTTGTGATGATTTGATTATTTACATAACCACATCTAATGTCCGACTTCTATTTTTCAACGTATATATTATTACGAAGTGTTCTTTTTTGTTTTGGTAAAATAGTATATGATTATTATATTTTAAAATTGGAACGTGAATTAGATGGAACTCAAGTATCTTTCAATTTATTGTCACACCACAGCCATATTTTCACCAACCGTTTTATTCTTATATTCCAAAAGATTTGATTAAGTTACTTGGAGTTGGACTCACATTTGGGTGATAAAAGAAAAATGGTTAGATATATATACAGCTTTTCTTGTTTTTCATTTTTTGTCCCACTAAAAAATTGTAGATCGTCTTTCACTGGTTATTCTCCTTAAGGTAGTTATTTTAGTTGCGAACAATAATTCCAATAATAAGTACAATATATTTCGGAATGGCCTTGTGATATTATATTAATTCAAAGAATATAAATTTTTTTTGTTACTGTTTGGATTTGATGAGAATAAGAAAGCATTAAAGCAAAGTAAAATTAATTTTTTTAATAAATAATTTTTTATTCCTATTTGGTAATTACTTTTATACACTTTTTTTCATTATTTATTAGGCTTTATTTGTTGATAGTTGCATATTTTCTATGATTAAAATAAGTTTTAAAATTTTTATATACTAAATTTAGTATGCCCCGGGTGTTACACTAGTTATATTGTAAAACGAATGTTTCTTGTGCTTATATATAATGTAGATAAAGAGTTTAACAGAGGTTAATTAATTAGATAATGGTTGCAAGTAGAATAGTGAAGTAAGCAATATTATATCATTATTATATAGCATTCAGTTGACCAAATAGTACTTTCCAATTAAATTTGGGAAGGGAATTATGTTGTGACCCAATGTGCTGTATTTTTTTTTTCTTTTTGGATTTATGCATTCCCAGTGTGACTATGAATATTTGGTTAATTCGATTGATAATGTCATTATTTTTTTTATTTGATATTATTAACTATTTGATAAAGGAATAAAAGTTGATAACGAACACTGATTTATAAATGAATAGAAGATAGTGGACAATGATCAAAAGTTAGAAGTCCATTTAAACTATTAATAAATAAATATTTGATGGATGTAATAATATAATTAATTTATGTAATTGACAAATGATAAATTATTCCATTATGTGACTATACAAATTCTACTATAATGTAATGGGAAATTAATTTACAACTATTTATATATCAAATCATAAAATTTCACATTTAATATTTTTTTATAAAATAATATTTTCCTTGAATACAAAAAAATTATACTTATTTCTAACATTTTTAGGTAATGCATAAATGATACGTAAGCATAATAAAAAAATTGGCTATGTCTTAAATCAACTTTTTATCCATTGTAAAATAAATAAATAATTTTAAAATTAATTATTCATGAACATAAATGAATTTAAAAATATAGTTGAGTTGGATAATATTGAAAAAATACTTTAATCTCTCCTAACCTTTAACCGCTAAACATTAATATTTAATAGGAACAGCCTTTAACTAATTAATTAATCAGACATATTAAATAGTATACTCTGTTTCGTAATTAAAAAAAAAGAGTTAATAGGGAATTTATTTTTACTCTCTTATAAGTCAGAAAAAAGTTAGGGTACTCTGACTTTTTTTGTTGGAGAAAAATCAATTGATGGATTTGATAAATAAATATATTATTTTATACTTATGATATACATAACTTTTTTATATCCTTTTTGTTTTAATATTAAGAATCTTGAGTCATTTATCTAAAATAATAACGTATAATTTTTTATTATTATCAAACACATGATTGGTTATTTTTAATATCAAATTTAACTATTAAACTAGTTATTATCACTTAACTTATTAGCTCATCTCTACTACCAAAGCCAAACGCCCAAATTCTTATAGTTGTTTTAGTCAAAGATTATATATTAATTACAATGTCAATGTACTTCTTGTAATGGCTATATTCCGAAAATACAAATCTATACGTTCATGACATTAAAGTTTCTTGTTTGTGCATTTGAGACCGAAATTTTAGGTTGATTCCAACATAATCAATCTCCGGGTAGCACATGAACAGTTCCACTTCAACTAAAAAATTTTCAGAACATAATATAATAGAATCTTAAGTTTTATTTACCACAAACGCCACCACATCATAGTTGATACCAATATTATTAAAATCGGACCGATCAATTCAGATTAAAATCGGAATCACAATTTAACCGGAGAAAAACCAGTTGAACATGTAGGAATGGACGAATCGTTGAAAAGGAAAGAACTCGGCCGGTTCACTAAAAAATTGGAAAAGGAAACCAAAAACTACTTGAAAAGAAAGAAATAGATGGAAAGAAGAAAAATAAAAGGATTAGAATGAAGAAGATCGGTCCTAATTGGAGAATTAATGAAGAGAGAGCCAGAGAGGGAAAAGGTAAAATAAGATTAATGAAGAGAGAGAGGGGAAGGAATAAACATAAAATAAGAATGAAAAGTTTATGAGTGATTTACGGTAATAATAAAGTATGTTAATAGATAAAATACAAATAATTAATGAAGAGTGAGGAAGAAATGGGAAAAGGAAAGTAAAACTAATAAAGAGAGAAATAAATAAATGGGAAAAAATAAAGTTAAATAAAATATAAGATTGATTTTTGGTAAAAAACTTTTAACATATTATTAATATCATTTAACAATAAATAAAAATGTAATAATAAATCAATATTAAATATTAACAATTTGGGAGTCATTTTCTTTTAAATAAGTTTAAATATACATGTTAATATTTCAACTTTAGCATATTACTAATTTTTAATTCATAATATTATATTTGTTCTGCATATAATTTTTTATTAAAATTCAGTTCAATTCAATCGAACTCAATCAGATCAATTTAATCATGACCCAATTGATCGTCTGAGTTTATGGTCGATCCGGTTATAAAAACTGGTTGATACATAAATCAGTGGAAAATAATATAAGAACATTTGTCCATTTAAATTTCAGTAATTAGCCTCCTATTGCAATTTTGAAACACCATTACGTTGTAATACTAGACAACAAAATTATGAATTCTCATTTGAATTTTTTTAATTACATTTCTCCTCTCCTTATCGCCTTTAATAATAGAAAATGATCAGTTTCTCAGTAACAACAAATTCTAGATTTTGTTTTTACTGATTCGGGTCGAATAATTTTTAAGTTGAAAAAAAAAATCAACCTTTATTCAGAGGATTTTTAAAGCACAAAAGACCATTGTAAAAAAATCTGAGAAAAAATTGATCGAGATAGTTTCGATTTTTTTTAATGGGGAATCTAATTTAAAATAATAATTTTTTTAAAAGATTATAAGCATGAAATATGTCGATGTAAAAAAAATTAAAATTTAACTCTAACTTCAATTTTTTTTATGTAAATGAATTAAACTAGCATATTATCATATTATATTCAAAATATTCGAATAAATTTTATATAAACTTTATTAAAATAAATTAATAACTTGATAATATTTAATTTTAACTACATGTCAATAATATACCTAATTTAACAAATATATATGAGTAAAAGAAAAATATAAAGCTATGAAATACTATTTGAAAATTGAAGCAATATTTTAATTAAAATATTATTTAAATTTTATTTGGTTTGGTTTAGGCTCTTTAGTCTTTTATTTAGAGCCGTAGTTTAAACGAAATGTTTTAATTATTAAAAGAATTAACCTAATTTTTACTCATATCCGAATCTTTTAGTTTTACATGCGATTTTTTTCGATTTGATTAAAATTTTCAAATGATGAGGTTTTTACTTACAACTCTAATTCTTACTCATTATTATCATCTAAAAACTCCATATATTTTAAGCTTATTGGCAAGTCTTCATTTCCAAATGCATCCAAAAATTCCAATGATGATGATAAGCCACCAAACCGCCCAAGGAGACCACTTTTGGTCGCCAAAGCTTTTTCAACTCATTAAGTAGCTTTCCCTAACACCCTCAAAAGATAATTAAGCACCTTTAAGCTCTGCCACGTGTCCACCATCTCTCCACACACAGGAAGAAAACAGTAAAATACTTATTAATAGTAAATAGCATATTATTAAAATGCTCCGAGAAAAATTACTACCTCCGAGACAAATATCTAATACAACTTGCAAACATATCTAAAGTTAGAAATTTTAAATCTACGACGTAATCTTGGGCCTCTTCGCACGTGCTGGCATTAACACAAATCCCATGGCTATTTCCGTCCATGCAAGGTGTATATATATGTGGACAGCCCTCTTCACACCGTGTACCACTCACACCGATCTATCAAAGCCGGAGAACACTCCCATCTTCCTCGTTTCCGACCACCGGAAATTTTTTTCCCCGCACGCCATCACTAGTAACTATGACGAAGGTTCATCCGAACGCCGCCATCCCCGGCGCCGTCGGCTCGACGGAGGACGCGGCCGAGACGACGCTGACGGTGTGGAGGAAGAGTCTGCTGTTCAACTGCAGCGGGTTCACGGTGTTCGACTCCAGGGGCAATTTGGTGTTCCGCGTCGACAACTACGGGTCCGGGAGTAAAGCCGAGCTCGTGCTCATGGACGCCGCCGGGAAGCCGCTGCTAACGGTCCGGCGAAAGGTACGGGAAAACTCGCTCTTTTTGCCCCGTTTCCTTCCGACGACTGCGGATCTATTCGTGTGGATAACTGACGAATGCGTCGCTCTGTGTTTCAGAAGCTGAGCCTCGGAGAAAACTGGCTGATACACAAGGGAGAGGACTCCGTCAAGCCGCTCTACGCCGTGAGGAGGCACGTAAACTTCCGGCAGTCGAAGGTCCTCGCGCACGTGGCTCCCTGCGGCGGCGGAGGCTCAGGAGGATACGAGATCGAAGGCTCGTACGCGCAGCGCAGCTTCGCGGTCTACGACGGCCGGCGGCGCGCGGTGGCCGAGGTCCGCCGGAAGGAGGCCGCCTGCGGGGTGGCCCTCGGCAGCGACGTGTTCCGGCTGGTCGTGCAGCCGGACACGGACGATTCGCTCGCCATGGCGATCGTCATCGTCCTCGACCAGATGTTCCGCTGAGGAGAACGCGATCGAAGGATCTCTTCCACTTCGTCCTCGAAGCTGCAGAGAGCTGGGGGGCATTTTGGAAATTATCGGAGACATGAAATGGTCTCCATTTTTATCTTTTTTTCAGGTGTTGTTTTCTAAGCTTTTTATTGGCCTTTTTGTTCTCCATGGTTTTATTTTTTGCAACAAATCATGGGACATGGGAAAAGGCAATTCTGCCATATGTATATTTCTCTTTTTCGTTTCAAATATAACAAAAAAATTTATGTTCTAAAACACCACCTGTATTTAATCTCCAAGAAGATATGTAGATAAAACATGCTACATGAATTAATACCAGGATTTTGCACCCAACTTTTGCTGTGAAACTGGAAATCAGCTGCAGCTGATGAATAATTCGATTTTGTTTCCTACTCTTTTTTTCTTCTTCTTCTTCTTCGTCTGATTGCTACAATGAATCAATTGACCGACTCACGCATTTAATATGATTGGAATCCTCTAGAGGTTTGGTACCTTGAAATATTATGCTAATTGGCTGCATCAAGATATAAGCATGCAGTATAGAATATATATGTTGCTGTTGCAAGGTAAACCGTGATGTCAATCATAATATATTTACTCCATGAGATCTCGAGTCACTTTTGTGACTTCAATCGCATGCACAGGAGTAGTACCAACACGCGTATATGTCAGCATGATTTGTTAGCAATCACAAAAATATCTGTAGCAAAACTTAGTATATTGGCATCAAATTATTCACCCCATCATGCAGGGCTTGTTTGCATGTTTATATGGTTTTGTTAATTTGGGATACCGCAAAGTTTTTTATTTATTTTTTAAGTTATTTTCATAAACTTCTCTTAAACTATCGTAATTTTCTGCATCTAACCTCAAAGAACTTATTTTTTTATCCCTAAATTATTACTGATTTTTTCATTTTAGTTCTTCTGTCTATTTCTGTTATATTTTTCGTTATTTTTTTCATTTATGAAAATACTAAATTATCCCTCCCTCTTGAAAAACATAAAATAACAAATATAAAAAATAAAAAAATCATTGAAGAATTAAAGTGGTAAATAAAAAATGTCATTTATAAAAAAGACTAAATTATCCTCCCCCGATTTTTTTCTTTTTTATTTATTATTTGATGTGTTATAGAGGGACGAGTAATTTAGTTTTTTCATAAATAAGAAAAAAAATAAAAGTAATGGAAAATGTAACAAAAATAAACTGAATAAGTGAAAAAATAATGATAATTCAAATATACAAAAAATAAGTTCGTAGTTTGAGGTTAGACGCAGAAAATCACGTAATTTAGGAATGATTTATAAAAATAATCCTTTTTTATGAAAGCATCGTATACATCATTTTCTTCTCTACTGTGTATGCATGTGTATGTATAGAGCTCATTGAATACGCCTAGGCACATTACGTACGAATTCAGATTTGTGTGTAATAATAATATCTCAATTTCATTTTACACAAAGATCGAGGTGCATCTGTTATGCACTGCATGGAGCTTGGCTATTGGCCATGCCTTGGAGAATTGTGGATGAGAGAGACATATGAAGCATGATCATTTTCCTCCATGCATTTTCATTCACAATGATACGTATGTGCATGAATCACAATTCACAAATGTGTCAAATTTTCTGTAGTTCCTTCATAAACACTCATATCTACACGTAGGAATAATCATAAATGACTAAGAGGAATAGATTCAAACATCAAAGTCGGGAGGAGTCAAAGATTTGGAGATTGAGAGCTCCGAATTTTTTAAGCACATTCGTTAGTTTTCTATGAATTCATGTTCCTATCCATGTAGTAGTACAAATTTTTGTCAGACAGTAATGAATTTATACCTAAAATTACTTTAATTTTTTTATCATATTCAAATCAAGCATTTTTTGTGTGTGTGTGTGTGTGGTTCTTCTTCTTTGAATTCTCCTTTCGCAATCTACATGATATACTTAAAACATATTTTTGGACTCTATAATATTCAAACTTTTCCCTCTTTTTCTATCTTCAATCTTAACTTTAATAGTTACTGTATTAGAGATTAATTCAATTACCCCTAGGTTTTTTTTCTAGTAATTTATGTTTATTCATCCCTTTTGAGGCCTATATATCTGTAGCAAGATTTGACATCAATGTAATTTTATGGGGTAAGTAAGATTATGATCGGATCATTCCGAAACACATAAACATCAGAGAGGTGTGATGCAGTCCTCCGAATGCATTAACATGTTCTTGTTACGTATAGGGGAAAAAAAGTATGGAATGAAGTGACATGCCATGCAGGAAAAAAATGTATGGAAAATGAGGTGAGATATAAATGCAATCAAGTGCCTAACTGATCCTTTTGTTTCGGATCTCCAACTTCGTGGCCACTTTTTGAGAACTTGTTGAACAAACGCCATTGCTTTTGACCTATATATCGTCATGTGAGAATTAATCCATCACATGCAACAACGAATGCATTTGAGTTGCCAGACAAATATTTATGTATCCTTTTGTGATTTTGGCATGATCATTTAGAACTCTGATATATATTTTTTTTCTTTTCAAATAATATATTTTTGGTACTGAAGTTCGTGCTTTCGAGATTTGATTATGTTTAAATGAATCTAAAAGGCTACTAAGTAATTGAACCAGTCATGAATGAGATTTGTGGTTGGCGTTGTATCGGATTAGAAATTACAAAAGAAGAGTACGTAAGGTGGTGCTCATAAAGAAGTCAAACTATCATCAGTGCCTTACGTGTAACTTTGCTAATGGTAAGTAACTTTACAAGGTTAAAAATCTCTGTCATTTTCATTGTTCTACACAAATCTGGGTAAAGTGATCTATACCTTTTTTGTGGTTAATTATCTGTGTCTGAATCGAGCATTGAGGAGTGCAAAAAAACTTGCTCGCCTGCCCTCACGAGAGTAGTTGGTTGATCTGATTGCAGAAAAGACATGGAAACCTTCATGAGAGATGGTTGTACAGCTAGTGTAACTTGGTGGCTAAGTTGGTGGCCAATAGAAGTCGTTCCAGGTGTGTGGTTCCGGTGCACACAGCAACACCATGGTCGGCAGACGTACTTAAACGTTTAGATCGCATTCCAAGACTTTGGGATCCCCTAAAAGAAGTCTACTTGAGACTAGGACTTCAATTGATTCCTGCCTTGATCCGTAGCTATATTTGTTATTTATGCTTCCAATTTGGAAGAAGCAATAATAATAATAATAATAATAATAATAATAATTATTATTATTATTATTATTATTATTATTATTATTATTATACAGAAATATTTGCCTCGCCAGGATAAACTTTAATGCATTGAATTACTGAGGAAGTAGACATATATATTTATTTTCTAATGTCATATATATTACTAGTTTGTATAATCTCAAAATTATATGTCTATTAACTTTATGACGAGAGCGATCGTCTAATAAAATAGCTGAACTAGGTTGTATATATTGAGATCATTAATTTGGACGGTGACAACATGAAATTTTTAGTCTGTCTATGCTTGGTCAAGTCTAGCATTTAGGCTTGTGGAGTCTTTGTGTGTGACATGGAAAAGACTCGAATAAGAGGCAGGAACACGTACGGGGTTGAAACTTCAACGGGGAGAAGCAGTTTCGTGTTGCGTCGGGTCGGACCTCAACAAGACTCTCAAATGATCATTTTCACGAATTCAAAAGCGTTAAAATCTGAGGGAAAAAATTTATTTAATTACTTTAACTGATTAAAATATGTAAATTTCAAAGGATAAAATCATTAGAGCATGACCATTATAATTATGTAATTATCCATCCGCAGCCGGTCATTTATAATCTCCGTTACGGCCGGAGTCGACATTTCCGGCAATCTCCGTCGATCTTTATGGCAAGCACTCAATCGTCCTACAGGGCCGTCTCAAAGTATTCTAAAGCGAATTACATAATACTTTTAATATAAATAAATTTTAAATGCATTATTTTATATTTTTAAGATGTAAAACAACTAATCAAATCTTTTACAATAAATTCCATTTTAAATTAATTATTATTAAAAATATATAATTAGGAAAGATAATAATAATAAGATTAATTTTATAATAAAAATAACATGCGATTATCATTAGTTCAAATCAAGTTCTCAATATCTAAAATGATTAACATTCCAAGTAAAAATAATAACTAGACAAGAATTTTTTACTTAAATTTTATCATTCAAATATCAAATTTAAAATTATTAATAACTTAATATTATTACTCTTAATAAAATAGGGTCCTTAGATCTTGGGAGGCCTCAAGCCATGCCACCGCTTTGGTGGCTTGGCCCTTGAGCCGCCCCTGCCATCCCATTCTTATAGGGAATTGAATATACTGCAGGAATTATATAGTAAGTCAATCGACTTATTGTGTATATTATTATTTATCAAAATTGTATTTATATGATAGATCGATTGACCTACCATTTAACATACTATACTGCAGCATATAAATATACTCACTTTACTCATGTCTTTACTTAATTATCATATTTTATCTGTTCCAATATATGGATTTGGATTATCATCGAATGAATCCGATGACAGCTAAGCTAAGTTATATATATATATATATATATATATATATATATATATATATATATATATATATATATATATATATATATTGCTGAATGATGAATTTTATTGTGCCAAGCGAGTGGAAATTAACGTAGCAGCAATAAAAATTCAAACATTATCGGGAGAGCTCATATTTTCTCACAGGTCACAAAAAAGATAATAAAAAGAATGACCAGAAAACATAAAATAAAGACAAATTCACTGAAGAAATGGATATGATGCAGAAGTTTATGGGCCTTAGAATGCTCACAAACGAAGAGAACTCTTCAATTAGAGGCCCTACAAAAAGAGAAAAAAAAGGAGGTTAAAACGCAATTTTTTATTAGATCTTCCATCCTCGTTCGAGAAGAACGATCCGATTATTGATAATAAGCGTTTAACTTTTAATGATTCATTTATCATATTAAAAAAGTGTGTGACAAATTTAACGATTGAATTGGTAAAAGCAAAAAAGACACTGATGGACTTAACATACTAATGTTACAAATATGTAATTGATTTATTTATCAATAAAGAAGAGCAAATATATAACAAAACAATAACACAAATTTAGTTTTATTGTTTTTCCATCCCAACTTTTACGTCAATTTGTTTCTTAAATACGTGTACATAATTTTGATGATTTCGAAAAAGGCAAAAGAGAAATCTAAAAGCTACTTCAAGTAAATTTTCATAAAAAAAATGCAATTTAACCTTTAGTTGCTACTCTTAAAATTAATTTATGAAACAACTAATTGCTTTTTGAGTCCATCAATTATTTGAAGCAATTTTGTTGTGTGTTTTAATAGAGCCTCAGTCTGCTAATTTAATTTTATGTTCATCTTTTTATTATTCTGTATATTCTGCCATTTTTTTGGTTCGTAATCAATAGTTATCTCAGCATTTCTCACTCATACGACAAAATTTTTTTTTTTTTGGAGGAAATGAGAAATTACTCATACGACATTAACAATAAGAAGAACAATTTAAACAAAGAATACAAAATAGGGCAATCACTGTTGGCGAAGAGGGGCTTATGAGCATAGCTAAACCCGACCTTCGGGTGTATAAACAGTACACGTGTCACCTAAAATTCATTTTTAAGGTTGATTCATTTTGATTCGGTTAAATTCGATTAAAACTCGTATATAATTAGTCAATCCGACGAATTTAGATGACCAGTCAAGGTGAAAAAAAATATTATTACAAACAAATTAAAATATTTTAAAACACATTACTTATATATATTTGTTTAAAGTTTATGTTCCTTTTTATCACATAATATTGATATTTTTATTTATAAATACAATTTTTCATCTTTTATGTAATAATTACTTAATTGATACTTATTTTATTGCATTAGATGAATTATTAAACTATTTTTTCTACTTTATTATATTTTAGTTTATTTGTTATGCATTTTACAAAGATATTGAGCATATAGGAGAAATCTATTTAACATATTTTATTTTTCATCAACTTATATTATTTGATCTAATCTTTTGATTTGATTTGGTCTAATCATTCAATCTGGATCAATTATCGAATCAAGTTTTATGATATTGTTGATCGAGTAGAACACTGCACGACATGATGTGCACTCACTACACGTAACGTCCCGAGACCCACGTGACTTTCACGTACTTAGAGTCGTCTCAAAGACGCTACACAATCATCTATAAAATAATTTTATGAAAATATAAACTATAAAATGCGAAATAATAAGAACTAAACAACTCAATAGGACTCAATTTATGTTAACTGTGCAACATCCATTTGTCACTGAGCTGAGCCACCTGCAAAATTATCTTCTATGTCAATCTTCTCACCTGCACGGATCCAAGTATAGAAAAAATTCATGAGTATAAAAATACCCAGTACATAAAGTCTAACCATGAATAATAGATAATAATCAATAGTGCTCAAGATAAGATCAATAAATCAATTGAGCAAATGAAACAATACTATACAATGATCAATGGATCATGATATCAATATAACAATGAAAATTAATATAATAATAGGTCAATAATCGATGCTCAAATGATATGGTCAATAAGATAACAATTGAGCAAATAGAACAATTCAATGCCATAATCGACATATGTCAATGAGACAAAATCAATATAACGATATAATAATGGATCTATAGAAAAATGAATCAACAACATAATGATGGATCAATACAACTAAGGATCAATGTGACTATAGATCTGATGGATCAGAATAAGGTCAGAAGAGCAATCAATTATGATAACAACTATCCATTAACAATTTCAATAGGCCTGATCAATATGACATTGTTCAATTAATGATTTTCAATTCAATAATCAATGGTCATTGGCCAATAACAATTCAATTCAATTTAAGTCAATGGGAGGAGGCAATACCAGTCAACCTCCAATATTTGATGACCATGATCTATACAATTCAATTTGATTCGATTCAATACAATTTCAATTCAATTATCAATGTTAGGAGTTATAAAATACACTAGGCATCATTCGATCAATTAAGGAACACCGTGTCTCTTTCATATAGGCTAGTAGGGGATATCAACCCACGACAAGTCGTCCTCCAATAATAGCACTAATAATAATTTCGTGAAGGGGAGGGGGGGACCATGGCCAATCACAATATTGGAGCAAAGTTTTAATGCCCTATAAAATTCTATTTTGATAATACAAACATCGAAAGATTAAAGTTATATGATGAAATAGTTTAAATAAAAATGGATAAGTTTGTGCACTAAACTTTGATTAAATAATTGATTAAGTTTTTATTAGATTCTGGATGAATAATGAATATCATTGTGGATAATCCAGTTATCTATTCATAGAATCCATGATTATCTCATTTCGGTAATTGTGCAAAAAATTATGCTCAAAATAGTGCAAGTTGGCCAACCAGTCGGTCGAATCAATGAGCGTCGATCGAGACAGTCCGGTCGACTGATCGGAGATACCGATCGATCAGTCAATGTATGAATTGCCTAGATCCACGACGAGATTACATCGGTTGATAGACCGGTCGATGTACCGATCGATCGATCAGCTCAACGGATGAAAATGGAAATGTCGAGACTATATCGAGCGACTAACTGGTTGATAGTCCGATCGCCGACCATCTGCGATAATTGAGCAAATTAGCATAAGGGTCACATAGACCGGTCGACCAATCCATAAGTGTGGTTCACCGGTCCATAAGTGTGGTCCACTTGTCCCCGGCTGGAAAGTACAGTACTGACTAGTTTTGAATGAAGAAATTGTGAAACAAATTTTGGACGAATTTTTCACATGTAAAAGTCTATAAAATGAGTGTCAAAGCCAAAAGCAAAAGCATCCATCAAAGCCTTGAAGAAAAACTTCAAGTTATCAAAAGAAGATCCTTCTCTTGAAGTTTTAATTTTAGTTTCTCTTCTTTCTCTTTTCTCTTATTGTGAGCATTATATCGTAAAAGAGAAAATCAATTATTCAGAAAAATTGAAAGAGCTCTTGTGTAAAAGAAATTCAATATCATACCTCTTGAGCGAGAGAAAAGATAAGTTTCCTATGAAAAGAGGCGTGTATTACCTCTCGAAAAGGAGAAAAAAGATGGTTGACGTAAAGGCCTTCTTCCTTGCCCCATTTGGAACTAAGAAAGATTTTAGTAAAATATCTAATGGTCTCGAGGTCGAGAAGTCGGAGTGAGAATGTAGGCTGAAGTGTGGCCGAACCTTGTCAACAACCACATGTGTTATTGTGTTTGCATTCTCTCTCCTTCTCCTTCTCATATTATGTTTGTGATATGATCTGATTTGTTTCGATTTAAAGATTGTTGAATCGATTTTAAGCTTCCACGATGTGTTTTGTGAAATTGATACTTTTGATTAAACATCAATTCACCTACAATTAGTATCAGAGCATAGTTGCTCTTGTTTTAATATTTGATCGTCCTAAGATTTAAACATCTTTAGAGCTATGGCATCAAGTGGTTTTAGTTTTTTCAAAGGTCAATCAATTAGTGGACCTCCGCTTCTTAATGCATCCAATTTTGCATATTTGGAAAATTATGATACAAGCATACATATGTTCTATCTGTAGGATCCTGAAGGGCACCAAGAGGGGGTGTGAATTAATGTTCAATCCGATATCGATTTCACAAAAAATTTTCGTGAAAATTTAAAATTGATTCTTAAAATCTTTGCAATTCAAATTATAAACACAGTATGAGAGTGAGAGAGAGTGAGAAGTCAAACACAATGAATACGGGTGATTCTTGATGAGATTCAGACACACCATAGTATACGTCCCCACTCCGACTTCTCGACCTCGAGACCGTCGGAGATTTCACTAAACTTTTCCTTAATTCCAAATGAAGCAAGGAAGAACGTCCTTTACATCAACCACATTTTCTCCACTTCGAGAGGTAAGGCAACCTCTCCTCCAAAAAAACCAATCTTTTCTCTCGGTCAAGAGGTAAGATTTGAAACTTCTTTTATACAAGAGCTCTCACAATTTTTTTGAAAAATGATTTCTCTCTTTTACAATAGAACACTCACAAGAAAAGAAGAAAGAAAGAAAGAAAGCTCAAAATGACAACTTAAAGTAGAAAGATCTTCTTTTGATTTCTTGAAATTTTACTTCAATACTTGGATGGATGCCTTTGATTCTTGCTTTGACACTCCTTTTATAAGATCTAGCATGTGAAAATTTTGTTCAAAATTTATTCCACATTTTTCTTCTTGAAATATAGTCGTTATTGTTCATTAAAGCAATGGACCGGTCAATCACATTTATGACCGTTGCGGTCATTTTCTCAGTCACCGCAGTTGGTCGATCGATAGGTTCATTGACTGGTATGTCTACCGATATTATCTCGACATCGATCGAGAAAGCTCATGTATTTGTCGGTCGACTGACATCTTCAATCGGTCGACCGGTATATCTTCGACCGACCTTCTTTGCTTCGACCAGCAGGTTGACCGATCGGCACTAATTTGAGCATAACATTTTGCACAATTATCCAAATGAGATAATATTGTATTATATGAATATCTAATAGGATTCTCTACAACTTTAACGTTTATGATTAATCCAGAATCTGAATCTAATAATATCATAGTTTTAATCAAAGTGTAGTGCATAAAGTTGTCTTTTTTTAACTTTTTCAATATTTTAACTTTAATCTTTCGAGGTTCGTATCATCAAAATATAATTTTATATTGTCATTAAAATTTAGATCCAACAGTCTCTCCCTTTTTTATGAAGACAAATCGAAAAATATGAAAAAAATATAAGTTCGAAAAAGTTGTAAAATGAGTTGTAAAATCTTATAAAATTAATTTTACTCCCCCTTAATACTTAACTTTCCTTATAATGATAGATATTCACATAAATATAAATTGTAAGGAACTCTTCATATAAAGTGATATTCAGATCATATTTCTCCTATATTTCTCCCCGTTTTATTTCATCAAAAAGAATAATTTGTATGTGAAACATATAAGAAACCATATGCAACTCCCCCTTAATAAAAAAATTATTCTTCCAATTTTTGTTATATAATAAACATGTAAGATATTGCTTTAAAATAACTCTCCTTAAATTTATGACTATTTTATAATGGTAAAATGGAAATAATTTGATGCAAGTAAAATATATGTTAAAAATCAAAGTATGGCATAAGACTTTGATACAACAATTATATGTCAAAATAAAGTTTAACATGCTCCCCATATCACTATTACTAATTTTCATTTATATGTTCTCTTTTCAAAGAAATAGTAATTTTGAATTTTTTAGTGAAATAAAAAATAGATGATACTTTTACCATAATCTTTGTGCCTTTATATTTTCAATAACATATGTCATTTGCTTTGCGTGTGAGGCACACCTAAAAAACAATCATTTAAATTTTGGTATCCAAACTCCTTTAGGTCCAATTTTATTAGTCAATGTTCATTTCGGAGCATCCCATGTTGTGAGGGTTTCCTTGCTTTGCATTGATAAACATAATTGTCATAAAATCCACATGCAAAATATGTAACTTGTGATTTTCTATTATATGAATGATTAGACTTCCAATAAGATTTTTTATGTCCAGAGTATTTTCTAGGATTATTTTTTGTTACATGAGAAATAGCTATATTTTTCAAAGCGGCATTTTCCTTCTTTTCTTTTTCTAAAGAGCACGCTAGTTTTACAATTTCACATGCATGTGTAATTTTCAAAGTTTCAATTTCATTTTTGAGATTTTCATTTTCCATAAAATATATATCCTTTTCTTCTTTTAAAGTTTCAATCTCATATCGTAATTTCTCATTTTCCTCTTTAAGTAAGTAATATCTTTTTATAAGGGAGGAATCTTTATTTACATCTAAAGTAAGATTTTTTTCGAAAGAGCTTGATGAATTATTATTTGAAGGATTAAAATTTACCTCATCGTTGTGTGCTATTAAGCATAAGTATGCTTTATCACTAGAAGAGCTTGACGAATCACTTGTTTCATTTGACTCTTCATATTTTTTCTTTTTACCTTTTTGAGATGTCTCCTTTTTGTGGTTTTTGTATGATTTCCGAGTAAACTTCTCATTCTTCTCTTTATTTTTCACCAACTTGAGATACTTATCTGATTTTCTTGTGCAGCGAGCGAGTCTCCTTTCGTCCACTTCTTTTTCACTTGAGTCATCTTTATTTTCGCTTGTTTTCAAGATCAATGTCTTCTTTTTGGGAGCATTGAATTCTCCTTGTTCTTAAATTCTGATCCCATAGGTTAAAAGTGAACCAATAAGATCATCAAAATTCAATTTGTTCAGATATTTTTCTTCGATCACAGTCCTTTTTGTATGTCATTGGGGGAGAAAGACCTGAGAATCTTTTTCATTTTTTGAGAGTTAGTTTTTGGCTCGCTCAAGGAGGCTAAGCCATTTACAATGTCATTAAATCGACCAACCATATCATTTATGGATTATTTTTCATGCATCTTGAAGGAATCATATTAATGATTCAAAATTTTTAATTTAGATTCTTTGACTTTATCCATTCCTTCATAAGTAGTAATAAGTTTCTTCCAAATTTCAGTTGCACTTTCACAATTAGAAATCCGATTAAATTTCGTTGAATCCAAAGCACAATAAAAAATATTTTTAGCTTTCTAATATAGTTTTGAAAAAAACTTTCTGTCTTTCGTCATGTTCTGAAGGTAATTTTTTATGTAAATAATAGTCTTTTTCAACAATGTCCCACATATTTATATCAATAGAACATATGTAGGCATGATTCCTAATTTTTTAATATGCAAAATTTGATGTATTTAAAAGGGGAGGACGACTAATTGATTGTCATTTGGTAAAAACAAATCCACTTGATGTCGTAACTCTTAAGATGATTAAATTTAAAGAAGCGATAAATCTTAAAATGATTAGATTTAAAAATGATTAGATTTTAAAAGATGATTCGAAAAATCAAAATAAGAGCAACCCGCTCTGATACGAATTGTAGGATCTCAAAGGGCACCAGGAGGGAGGGGAGTGAATTGGTGTTCAATCCGAAAATATCGATTTCACAAAAATCATCGCGGAAGCTTAAAATCGAATCTTAAAACATTCGTAATTCAGATTATAAATACAATACGAGAGGGAGAGAGAAAGTGAGAGAAATCAAACATACTGAACATAAGTGGTTGTTGACGAGGTTCGGTCACACCTTAATTCCACTAAACTCTTCCTTAATTTCAAATGGGGCAAGGAAAAATGTTCTTTACATCAACCACATTTTCTCCACTTTGAGAGGCAAGGTAACATTTTCTCTTAGGAAGCTAATTTTTCTCTCGTTTAAAATGTAAGATTTGAAACATCTTTTACATAAGAGCTCTCACAATCTTTTAAAAAAATGATTTCTCTCTTTTACAATAGAACACTCACAAAAAAAGAAGAGAGAAAGAAAAAAACTTAAAATGATAACTTCAAGGAAAAATATCTTCCTTTGATTTCTTGAATTTTTGCTCAATGTTTAGATGAATGTCTTTACTTCTTGCTTTGGCACTCCTTTTATAGGCTCTAGCATGTGAAGAATTCATCTAGAAGTTATTTTACATTTTTCTCCTTGAAATATAGCCGTTAGTGTTCATTACAGCAATGGATCAGTCGACTGCATTTATGGACCGGTCTATATGACCGTTGCGCTCATTTCCGCACTTACCGCATCTGATTGATCGACCAGTTCATCGATCGGTATGTCGACCAGTATTATTTCGATGTTGACCGAGAAAGCTCATGTATTTGTCGATCGATCGGCATCTTCATTCAGTCAACCGGTATATCTTCGATCGACCTTCTTTGCTTCGATCGATAGATTAATCGACATGCACTATTTTGAGTATAACATTTTGCACAGTTATTCAAATGAGATAATATTAGATTCTATGGGTAGCTAACATGATTCTTTACAATTTTGATGTTTATGATTCATCCAGAATCTAATAATATCATAGACAATTATTTAATCAAAGTGTAGTACATAAAGTTATCTCTTTTTCTTTAAACGTTTTCAACATTTCAACTTTAATCTTTCGAGGTTTGTATCATCAAAATATAATTTTATATATCATTAATACTTAGATCCAACACTATCGATATTGACATGTGGGACATTATTGAAAAAATGTTATTACCTAAATGAAAAATTACCGTCCGAATAAACTGAAAGAGAATTTTTTTTGTAAAAGTTGATTGGAAAGCAAAAAATATTTTTTATTATGCTTTGGATTCAACAGAGTTGAATCGCATTTCTAGTTGTGAAAGTACAAAAGATATTTGAAACAAACTAATTACTACTTTTGAAAGAACGGATAAAATTAAAGAATGCAGATTAAATATCTTAAATCATTAATATGATTCCTTCAAAATGTATGATAATGAATGATATGATTGTACGATTTAACGATATTGTGAATGACTTAGCCTCCTTGAACGAATCAAGAACTAATCCCTAAAAAGTAAAAAAATTTCTGAGGTCTCTTTCCTCCCAATGACATACAAAGAGGACCATGATTAAAGAGAAAGACTTGAACAAGCTGAATTTTGATGATCTTATTGGTCCGCTTCTAATCCAAGAGATCACAATCCAAGAAGACGAAGAAGAAAATGCCCATAAGAAGAAAATATTGACATTGAAAGCGAACAAAATGGAAGAAGAATTAAGTAAAGAAGAAGTTGACGAAAAGATATTAACACACTATACAAGAAAGCTCGACAAATATCTCAAGTTGGTAAAATCAAAAGAAAAGTATGAGAAGCCCAAGAGAAAACTATACAAAGAAAGAAATTCAAATCTCACCAAGAATGACAAAGAAGAAATGCTTCAGAAGGAGAACAAGAAAAAGTACGAAGAGTCAAGGAAAATAAGTCACTCATCAAGCTCTTTTGGTGATGAAGCAAACCTATACTTAATGGCACACAACGATGAAGTAATTTCTAGCTCTTCAAATTCAAATAATGACTCATCGAGCTCTTCCGAAAAAAACATTGATTTAGATGTAAATAAATGAACTTTTCTCTCTTATAAAAAGATACTTTTCACTTAAAGAGGAAAATGAGAAATTACTACATTAGATTGAAAAAACTAAAAGAACAAAATAATACATATTTTTTGGAAAATGAAACCCTGAAAAATGAAATTGATTCTTTAAAAATTACACGTGTGTGAAATTGTAAAACTAGCATTCTCTTTAAAAAAAAAAGTAAAGAAGGAAAACACTCTTTTAAAAAATTCACAAAATAAGACAAGGACTTATGCAAAGAAAATTAATTTTAGGAAATACTTTGGACATGAAAACTCTTATTGAAAATCTAATTATTCTTATGATAAAAAAATCACACATTACATGTTTTGTATGTGGATTTTATGGCCATTATGCTTATAATGCAAAGTAGGAAAAACAGTTCAACATGGAATGATATGGGTTCCAGAAGGAACCGTTACTAACAAAATTGTACTCAAAGAAGTTTGGGTACTAAAGTTTAAATGATTATTTTTCAGGTGTGTCTCACATGTAAAGCAAAGGACGAATGAAAATGAAAATGTGAAGGCACAAAGGTTATGGTAAAAATATCATGTACTCAAATTAGTTATACTATTTAATTTTTTTATCATGGTTCTCAAGTGTTAAGCCTACTTTTTTTTATTTCTCTCAAATTTTCAAAATCATCATTTTTTTTGAAAGAAAAGATAAACATATAAAATAGAAAAAGAAAATTGGTCATAGTGACAGAAGGAGCATGTTAAAATCTTTCAACTTTATTTGACATATCATTAATATAATTGTTATATCAAAGTTTTATGCAATATTTTGATTCTCAATATATTTTTTTGCTTGTGGTTTTCATAACCTTTAGATCAATTTGATTTCATTTTACCATTATAAATACTTTACATATTTATGACAAAAGGGGAGAATAAATTTTTTAAAAGACAAATGGGGAATTACTTATGGTTTCTTATGTCCTTCATGTGTAAATTACTTTTTGATGAAACAAAAGAGGAAAAAATATGATATGAATATAACTTTATATGAAGAGTACCTTATAATTAATACTTATGTTAATATCTATCATTGTAAGGAAACTAAGTTTTAGGAGAAGTAAAATTGATTTTACAACTTTTTCGCAACTTATATATTTTTCATATTTCTCAATTTGTCTTCAACAAAAAGAGGAGATTGTTGGAGCAAAGTTTTAATGCACTATTAAATTATATTTTGATGATACAAATTTTGAAAGATTAAAGTTATATGCTGAAATAGTTCAAATAAAAATGGATAACATTATGCACTAAACTTTGATTAAATAATTGACTAAGGCCTTATTAGATTCTGAATAAATGATGAATATTAAAATTGTAGAGAATCCTGTTATCTATCCATAGAATGCAAGATTATCTCATTTGGATAACTGTGCAAAACGTTATGCTCAAAATAGTGCAAGTCGGCCAACTAGCCGATCGAAGCAATGAAGGCCAGTCGAGACAGGTTGATCAATTGGAGATTTCGATCGATCGGTCAATGCATGAATTGCCCAGATCCACGATGTACACCGGTCGACAGATCGATGCACCAGTCGACCGATAAGTTTAATGGACATAAATGAAAATGTCGAGACTACATCGGTCGACTGACCATCTACGATAACTGAGCAAATCGGTGCAATGGTCACATAGAGTAGTCAACTGGTCCATAAGTGCGGTCGATCGATCCTCGACTAGAATGAAAAGTTACGGCTAGAGGTCTTTTCCACATGTTGAAGCTTATAAAAGGAGTGCCAAAATCAGAAACAAAGGCATCCATCCAAGTCTTAGAAGAAATATTTCAAGTTATCAAAAGAATATCCTTCTTTTGAAGTTATAGTTATAGTTTCTCTTCTTTCTCTCTTTGCTTCTTGTGAGAATTATATTGTAAAAGAGAAAATCTATTATTCAAAAAAATTGAGAGAGCTTATGTGTAAAAGAGGTTCAATATCTTATCTCTTGAGTGAGAGAAATGATAAGCTTCCTAGGAGGAGAAGTGTGCCTTGCTTTTTGAAAAGAAGAAAAAGGTGGTTGATGTAAAAAGGCCTTCTTCCTTGCCCCATTTGAAATTAAGAAAGATTTTAGTGAAATCTCCGACGGTCTCGATGTTGAGAAGTCAAAGCGAAAATGTAGACCGAGGTGTGACCGAACCTCGTCAACAATCACATGTGTTTTTGTATTTGCATTCTCCCTCTCTCTCCTTCTCATATTATGTTTGCGATATGATATGATTTATTTTGGTTTAAAGATTAATGTTGAATCGATTTTAAGCTTCTGTGACGTGTTTTGTGAAATCGATATTTTTGATTTTAAACACCCCCTCTTGTTTGCTTTGAGATCCTATATATAGAACATTCATAGATTCTCTAAATGATGACGTCTCAAACCAAAAGAAAATCTTTGGATCAATATGACATGATTGGATATGATAACAATAGATAAATATGACGATAATGAAGTCAAATTGATCATGCTATAATGAAATAGGATAATACTCGCATGACTATATATATAACAATATGATCAGATATAACTATAATAACATCAGATGTGATGACAATAAAATCATGTATGACAATGATCGTATATGAGATGATTAATAACAATCCTATTTACTATAATCCAATATGTCAAAATATGTTTCTTGCCTCCAGAACACGACCCACGTCGGGTGAAACATGGACTGTGTTCGGAGTCAAATAGAAAACCCTCAACCAGAGAAAACCCAGGTTGGGTAGGTGTGAACTCGAGACGTGTCGGTTGATTCACTCCCATGACAATACATAATAATACACGAACCATGTTCGAAAAACATAGACAATGTCGCCAAGAACTCGGGACACGTTGTCGTGTATTACCCGATCCGTGTTCGAATCCGATCCGATAAAACCAACGTCGTCCGAGTTCAATAGAACCCGGGGTGCATTTATCAGAACCCAGGCTGTGTTGGTCTCAACCCGGGTCGTGTTGGCCAGAACCCGGGTCGAGTTCCGTCGCCGGCGAAAAAACATGTTCCAACACGATTTACCGGCCACTGTAATTATACCATACGATGTCCAAATAATGCAAATTTATATCAATAAAATCTTGGTACAAAGGAGATGAGGATAAAGTTCCATGTCGCAAAAAATCGACGCCATGGAGATCCCTTACGTACTTAAAGTTGGTTGAAAAAATATCAAATATCCTTATGTTGAAAATATGCACGAACATCAAACTTTGGACGGTGATTTCTCTATGTCCATGTTGCGAAATGCACAACCAACACTTGAATGATGATTTCCTATATGCAGACTTCGAAATCAACTGTCTGATGCCCTTTGGAACATCTTGGTATGCTTAAAAATGACAGACAAAGTGAGGTTCATAGTTCAGAAATTCTGTTTTGCCAATATAAATTTCCAACCACCTTTTAATGTCTATTTATAGAAGTAGTCTTGGTTCTAACTTTTATTGGGCCTTTGACTCTTTTAGAATTAATCCTGATCATCCATCGTCAATTAACTCTCTATTAAATGTTCAGGATTAATTAAATCCAAATTTAAATAACCACTTATATCAATTTTCACCTCTTTTCAAACTTCATCTTAACTTTCCAACATCCTCTAATTTCCATCAACTTTCGAAATTAAATAATTCCAAAAAATTAAATAATGATTTTTAAATCCTAATAATCAATTAAAATATCTCTTATTTATTTTTGAAAAATCCGAATCATTACATATCACATCTAAGGTCATGTTTGGTACAAGAACAAATAAGAATATAACCAAAAAAGAAAAAGTAAGCCATATTCTTATGATAGTAAATCAAGTATTTGGTTGCAATGAGAATAAAAATATAAAATAATAAATTCCTTAGGTAGTATTATATTTTATTAAAAAGTAGCTATGTGTTTGATAAAAAAATAAGAGAAATAAATATTTATTGAATTAAATAGAATAGCTTTTAAATTACTAATAACATATATTAATCTTAAAACACTTTTAGTTATTTAAATAAATAATTTCTTATCATTATTTGTTTTACTATTAATACAAATTATCTAATTATTATGTTATAACAATTAAATAATAAATTGCAATAACTAATTAATATTTATAAACTTATCTAATTATAGCATATTTTTGGGTAAAATTTAATACATATTAAATAATTAATTATTTTAATTATTAATACAAAATAATAAAATAATTTTTAAAAAAAACAAAAGATTCGTTCTTTCCAATGGAAAGAACATTATTTTTCTCGTATTGGGAATATTTTATAGTGGTTTTGTTGATTGTTAGGTGGTTTTAAAATTTTAAAATGTTGATCAGAACAACATGTTTTGATAGTTTTTAAATGCAAAAATAAGAAAAGAGATTTGTTCTTATCTTATTTTTATACCGAACAGGGCCTAAGGGCGCACCAAAATAATGTGTATGCCTTCTGTATTCATAAGTCCCATCTTATATGCATGATCACTTTATTCATCATTTGGCTCATTAAATAGGAAGGACTCACATAACAAACACATGTTTAGATATGATTTTTTGTGGTTGGATTGATTATTAAGCCCATCAAATGACTCAAAACAAAAATTTATACATATTTTATTACTACATAAAATTTAAAATAAATAAAGATGTTGATCCATTTGAGGGGAAACCATACTTTTGCCTAAAATAATCACTCTACACTTATGAATTAATTTTTTTTATTGAAATAAGTGATGATTTAAGTTAACCAAACTTATTCATAAGTTTATATATTTTCTTAATAATACACTATCTACTTCATCACTCTTTACTCCACCATCTCATTGTATCCCTTCGCTTCTACAGTCCTATTTGGATGCTTTTTTCTCTTGCTTTGTATTCAATTAGACTAAGTATATATGATAAAAGAAAAATATCAATCATAATAATTTTCTATTATGAGTATATCCAAAAAGGAATTAACAGAAGAGGATCTACATATGTGAACTATCATCAATCTGTAAATCAATAGTAGTCCTAAATTTATTATAAATTCACTTGAAAAAGGTTTACAAAAGATTATCATTGATGTAACAAGTAGTCGCATGCAAACTTATTTTGGGTTCACACAATCCTTTAATCCATCTAAGAAATATGTATGAAGTAGTCCGATGTAAATCACTCTAAACCAATCTACAACAACAACAACAACAACAACAAAGCCTTATCCCACTAGGTGGGGTCGGCTACATGGATCATACGACGCCATTCCGTCTAAACCAATCTACATCAAATCAATTTTGAATCAACCAAGAGGCTCCTTAGAAACTCCCATTCCATCTTCAACTTAAACATCTTAATGTTTTGGTGTTTTCTCCACTCAATTTTCTCATGTACCCGCCCATAGAGATTAACACAATTATGGGACAATTCAAACACCATGCCCTCCTACACACTGATACATCGGAGTTACAATAATTTAGTCCACCTAAGGCGCCCCCACCTCTTCTAACTTCTCAATTTTGATATTACCAAAGATTCCAATAGCACCATTCCTTTATGCCAGGGAAGAATTTTTTACAACATCTTCTTCTCTTCGAGAAGTAAGATAATCTCTCCTTCTTAGAAGCTTTCCTCCAACTTTTTCTTCACTCAAAAAATATGACATAACCTCTTATCACTCAAGAACTTAATTACTAGATAGTACTACATAATATTATCCCAATATCTCCTTTAAAATTGGAATCTAACCCAAAAAATAAGTCAAAAAGAAATACAAGGTTACAACTTTGTCCTCAAATGAACTTCACATGTGTTTGGCCTACTTTTCCTCCAAAGTTTTGGTCTCCTTAAAGTATTTTGAACCTCTTTTATAGTATTCAACCTTTTCCATAATAGTCGTCATCCAAAACTAGTTGTTTTTCACCTTTTTCAAAAAAAAGGAAGTTCAAGCCTTTTATTGGACATTGGAACCATTTTCTACTAACTATTTCTATTCTTTGTAACTGTTAGAGAATTTTCAAACATTCAAAATTGATCAGATGTTTGAACCTCTTTTTTTTTATCAGAATTCTCTCGGTCTAATATTTTTAAACATTCTAACTTAAGGTTTGGACATTCAAACTTTTTCTTTGAATCTTTTGAGATTCTATTGACAATCTAATAGACATACATTATTTTATACATAAATTTTTTTATAGAGTTATCCAAATTAGATTATCTGTAATCTGTGAAAAATTTAGAGAATTATTTGCAGTCTTAATATTTGACTTCTAATCAAAATATTATTGAAACCTAAAAATATAAAATATTCAATCCAAATTGATTTTTTCTGGAATTGAAATCCTTTAAGGATGTAATTTATTTTTATGAGGTCCACAACATTATTAAATGACTTATGGGTCATATTTCTCGTATTCTCCTCCCACTTTACTCTCATAAAAAATAGTTCATAAATTATGAGGTGTGTGTGTGTGTGAATAATAAACTTTAGAGTAAAAAATGACACTTTTTAAGACTTAAGAACTTATCTAAAATTAAAATATTGCATAAAGTCTTGAGGCAACAATGATATGCCAAATAAATATTTGATTATTCTAATTCTATAGCATTGGTCAAATGAAACTAAAATGGTATTCAAAGTTTTTACATGTTTCCTATTTTATAATAGTTTTCATATGTATAAAAATGAGAGAAAAAGGTTAGTTTTCATACGAGGAAGAATGATTAGGTTTTCAAAAGGATAGTTATTTTGGAATGCTCTTCTTAATGCTTAAAGTTGATTTTCTAATCTTTATGTCTGGTGCCTCAAATATCAAAATACCATTGTATGTATTTAAGGATCAACAGCTGGGACTAGCATTCATACATAAACAATATCAAAATGGAAATTATAATTATGAGGTTTATACAAAAGATGAACATCCATGGATATAATTTATAAAAATCCTTATATCTTCTCAATTATAAACTTATGCATAAATTATGATAAAAATGGATAAATTCAATGCATAAGTATACATAACATCAATATAATTTGAAATCTTCATTTTTATATGTAAAAATATACTTTTACCCTAAGTTTTGTGCCTTTTTTTCACATTAAAGTCCTATTTCCCTTTGTGATGCACACCCAAAAGTAAAATCATTTGAATTTTAGTACGCAAATTTTTTTTGTGGTCCAATATTATGAGTTGTGGTTCCTTTCAAACCCATATCATTTTTTGGCCATATTAATAAATTATCTAATTTCGCACTCAAATGCATAATGACCATGAAATTCACAAAAAATAACATGTCATAAATAGTTTGGTAAAATGATTATAAGCATACTTAATTTCAAAGTGTTATTATAAGACGCATGAGAATGTTTAGAATTAAAAGAATGATCACAAAAATAACATGTCATAAATGGTTTGTTAAAATGATTATAAGAATACTTAATTTCAAAGTGTTATTATAAGACGCATGAGAATGTTTAGAATTAAAAGAATGATCACAAGAATATTTATATTTCACATAATCACCATGAGCATGTTAAGATCTCAAAGAATAAAAAAATATTTAAGTAATATTCATATGAGCTTTTAAATTTATTTTCTTTCTGAAGCATAAGCAATAGATTTTGCATTGAGTTTTGGTAGGCTTTTGAGCATCACTATTAGAAGATATATCAAACTATCATCCAAAAAAATTTACAAAGGAATAATTTTGTTTCCAAAATTTTTATTTACAACCATACTTGCATCATTCTTCTTTTTTAAAATGTCATTTTGATACATGTATACATTTTTTCTTTCTAATGTTCAACTAACACACTTAGAGTTGCATTATCACATTTCAAAAGTCACAAAATGCAAAAGTAATCAAGTGTAAACAAAGCATGCAATTCATGTTAAGCATGCAATTCATGTTTTTTAAGAGATTCATATTATTTTTTCATAACATGAAACTCATTTATCAAAGTTTCATTTTATTTTCTTGAGAGAAATATATTTTTGAATTAAAGAATTTCTATGCACATCAAAACTAATATTATCGTTTTCATTATTAGAGCTGTAATAAGAGGTAGAAATTGCCTCATCATTTGCTATATATATATATATATATATATATATATATATATATATATATAACACAATGAAAATTCCTCGTTGGATGTAGTGGATGTGAAGTGATTTTTTTCTCTCCACTTTCATCTGAATAATCATTCAACTCATTGTTGCATCTTTCATCTATCAACGTGTTTCAATTTTCATGAGATGTATAGCATTTCGAAATACAATTTATGTCATAAGAATCTAAAGATTTATAAAAAGTATTTTTTGATTTATAATCTAATTTTTCAAGCAAAATTAAAAAATGTCATATTTAAAAAGTGGAAGATCAAGAGAAATGCCATTTATAATTTTCTTTGGCATTGATCTTAAATTATTTTCACAAGTTTTCACATATAATAATCAATAAAAGATATGTATGCTTTCATTCTAGTTTTTCAAAAGAAAAACCAATGAGTTTTTAAAACTCGATGAATCGAAAATAGAATGACCTTTTTTCAAACTGAGTGACATGCTTTAAAGATTATTAAATTTTTAAATGAGAGAATATTATTCTTAGAATAATTATTAGACCATAACACACCAAAAATGAGAGGAAGAGGTGGTTTGGTGTTTCACCGATAAAATATTTAGAGAGTTATGAGTTGTGAACTTGCAATTGAAGAGGCTTCTTATTTATAAGTTGCTTTCATCTCCCATGAAAAGAAGAAGGATATTATAAGGTTATTCACACATTTAAGTGAATAGTGATTCAATTATACTAAAATCTTAATGATCTCGAGTTGGAAAAGACAAGAGAGGTATAGTAGGTCAAGATATTTAGATACATGATAAAAATGTTTGATTTCTAACTCTTTTATTTGATTGCTTCCATTTCTCTTGTGTGTATTTAGTTGTTATGAAAAAAAGAGAAAATTTCAGTCGTAGTCATCCAACTTAGGAGGCATTCTCAATAAGGTTATTGAACTTCATTTTGTAACACGATAGACGTCGAACTTTATAATCATTTCATCCAAGGTCATCACGACCAGTTATAGTCAGTAAACTAGTAAATCACTAAAGTGATGTTGACGTGGATGCTTACACGACATCACGTCAGCATTTTTTTCTCTCCTCTTAGATTAAAAAAATAATAAAAATTATCACGTATAACATTTTTCTCTCTACTCCATCTAAACTTAATTTTGTATCTACATAGTTATCCAACTTTTCAAAACTTTCGAACAAGGTCATTCAACTTTTCGAATTTGCAGTCATGGTCATCACTAAAAACTTAAAATAAAAATAAAAAATTTTGAAAACACTTAGAATGACTCAGTACATTTTTTGGCACGTCCCATTTAGATCGAGCTGTCCAAACATTTTATGTGTATTAAATATATAATATTATAATAATTAATAATATTTTAATTATGGAAATAAAAAATTAGAAAAATAGCACACCAATTATATCTTTATATTATATTATGATATTTTTATATAATACTGAGTCAAATCATAATGGTTGTCCAGCGGGGTGCTAGGCACGACCCAACATCCAACGGATTGTTGAGCCAAACATGATTTTTTATATAATATTATGATAACTAATAATTTTGATTTTTAATATTATGATAATTAATAATTTAACTCAACAATCCGCTGAATGTCATGTCGTGCTCAGCACTCAATTAGAGGAGTCATTATGATTTGACTCGACTCCGATGAAATATCGCAAAAAAAAGTATATTTATTTTCTAATTATAATATTTTTATTATTTTAAATTCTAGTGCAAAAAATTAAATGGTGTGTTATTTTTTAAAATTTTTTATTTCCTTAATTAAAAATAATTAATTATCATAATAGTATATATTTAATACACATAAAAAGTTTGGGCGGCTCGATATGAATGGGTCATGCTAAAAAATATACCGAGTCAGTCTAAGTGTCTTCAAAATTTTATTTTTATGTTTATTATTATTTTAAGTTTTTAACGATGATCGCGATTGAAAATTTGAAAAGTTGAATGACCTTATATGAAAATTTTGAAAAGTTGGATGATCATGTAGATATAAAATTAAGTTTGGATGGAGCAGAGAGAAATAATTTTTATTTTTTTAATCTAATATGGAGGAGAGAGAAAATATTGATGTGGTGCCACGTCAACATCCATGTCAACGCCACATCAACGATTTATTAATTTACTGGCTAGAACCAATTGCGATGACCTTGACTGAAATAATTCTGAAGTTCGATGACTATTGTGTTATAAAATGAAGTTGGATGATCTTATTGGAAATGTCCCCTAAATTGGCTGACCATCACTGAATTTACTCTAGAAAAAAAGGAGAGAAAAGAAATCACACATAGAAAAACACATAAAATTTATGACACAACTTCGCATATGTGTTTCAACTGTCCATCTAAAAGGAATTAGTTAGTATATCTTTTCCCTTAGAAAGAAAAAAAAATCAAAATTCAATAAGAAAATTTTCATTGGGCACATAAAATTCCCTTACTTTTTTCTATGGAAGTTGTAATGAATTTTGAAGTATCATATTCCCACATCATAGTACCACTCTCATAGAATTCCTATGTGGTATATAAAAAAGCTTTAGGCCATGTTTGGGGACGCAGTAAAGTAAAGAAATATTGAAAAACTACAATATTTTTTCAGATTGCAATAAAATTTACGTGCTAGTTTTTGGATCTTAAGTTTTTTGGATTTAAACTGTAGTTTGGAGTTCATTACGTTGTAAAAAAAAATTATGAGGTGTGAGCTCGGTATTTTTTTTTTCTTTGGACAACTGCTTGCGTGTGATGAGATGTAAAGAAGAGATGCAGTCACCTCATTATTTTTTTATTTTTTTTCCTTTGTGCAACCAAACACTTTTGATCGAATAAATTTTTAGATGATGATAAACTATGAAACGTCACTTTTTGACAATTGAGATACTATAAGATTTTTTACTTTCTCCGATAAAATATTTTGGAGTCAAACATGCCCATAACATATTTTTTCCATAGATTTAAAAGTAAAAAATAAAAAAATATAAACACTTTTGCTTATTTTTTCTGTAAGTTTTTTCAATATTTCTGGTGAAAAAGTGCAATAATATCGCAGTTGGACAAATTGAATTGTTTTTTTTTTGTTTATGGCACGACATATTCATTATTCATTATCACAATATGATTTTTTTTCAGTGCTATGTTAAACCACATTCACATTTTTACTTTTTACCATTCACAAATTTTGAAGTTTTCACACGGTGACGGTAACTTCCACTCACTTAACTGGACGCTCCTCCGTCAACTATAATAAAACAAATAAGAGGTACAAATAAAAAAAAGGGGCGGGCGTTTGAAATTTGAATTCTTCAACATAACGTCTCCTTGCAGTTTTTTTGGCCCTCTTTTGTTCACTCTACTCGTTTTATTAACGTCGCACTCTTCCAACAAATCGCGACCTTTTTACCCATCGCAATTCTTCGCGCGTGCCTCGATCGGGATCGCAATCTGCGATGGCGTCCCTCACGCCGGGAGTGCTGCTGAAGCTTATGCAGTCGATGAACACCGATGCCAAGGTCGCCGGCGAGCACCGATCGGCCGTTCTCCAGGTGGTGGGCATCGTCCCGGCCCTGTCTGCTTCCACCGCCGACGACCTCTGGCCGTCCCACGGCTTCTACCTCCAGCTCTCCGACTCTGTGAACTCCACTTACGTCGCCCTCTCTGACGCCGACGCGGACGCCGTCCTGTCCACCCGCTCCCAGCTCGGTCAGCTCGTCCACGTTGATCGTCTCCAGTTCGCGCACCCTGTCCCCCGTGCCGTGGGCCTCCGTCCCGTTCCTGGCGCCCGGCCGCACCCGTTCATTGGTTCGCCGGAGCCCCTGGTCGCGCGCTCCTCCCCGAATCACTATGGGTTTGTAATCCAATCGGCGTCCCCCTCGGAAGCGGGGCCTCCGCTGATGCCTTCTTCCACTCTTCGATCCATTTCCCAACCGGAGGAAGGGAAAAGGACCGTCTTTGCGGCCAAGGAGAACGTGGTCGTCACCGGGAAGAACATTGGTTGCGGTGCCGTCAGTGGCAAGCCGCGGCGGTTCTCGTCTCCGGCTACCATGAAAGTTGCTGCGAGGAAAAGCATTGGGGGTGTAGGAGGTAACGGCGCTGCGGAGCATCGCGATCCGTCTCCGGCTGTAAAGGCTAGCTCGCGACCATCGTCCCCTGCTTTGTGTAGATCCGCCTCGCGGCCTTCGTCGCCGATCCCTTCGAAGTGCGAGGTGCCAAGTCTGACGGCAGCCAAGGAGGAGAACCGTAGGACGTCAAAGGAGCCTGCTATCATCGTCCCCTCCAGATACCGGCAACCTTCACCGGTTGGGAGGAAAGCGGCTGCATCGCCCATGGGGAGGAGGGGATCCATGTCTCCAGCCAGGAGGCTCTCCGGCGGCTTTAAGTTGGTCTCTCCAGCGGCTGGCGAGGGCGGAGGGAAGAAAAAGGTAGGGATCGTGGTGGCAGGCACCTCAAAGGTCTCGGATGCACTTTTGGGATCTGCGAAGTCCGTTCGAAAGAGTTGGGATGAATCGCCGGGGAGTTTGGTCAAAGCTTTGGAGAAGAAGGAGAAGGTGGGATCGAAGAACAAAGTGGACAAGGAAGCTATTCTGAGAACTCAGGTACCATAGTTGAATTTATCTTTTGGTTAAAAATCCCACCTTTATTAGAGTTAATAAAGGTATTTGACTCCGATGCTTATTATATATTCTTGCTACCTGCCAAATTACCAATATGAAGATTGTTTCTAAGTTTCTGCATTATGATTTTAAAGAACTCAAATAATCGCCAATTGCTTACTATTAGCTTCTGGTGCTTATAACAAGTACTTAGAATATATATTTGCTTCCTACCAAACTGTTTAAATTAAAGCTTTATTAGTATTATTTTTATGTTTCTGAGAAAGGAATTAAAACACAACTGCTATGTTAAATGGCAATATCCTTAATTTAGGCAGAGCTTTGCCTACCCACGAAAAAGATGCCATAGTTTAGATACGTCCATCAAGTTCTTCGAATTTTCCAGCAAGTACATTGCACAATTGTAAGTATCTTGTTATCTCTTTGAAATATAATAGACTTAATGGTTTAACGTAACAGATATTGATGTTCAATAGCCATGTCTTTAATTGAAACAGTCTGCATATAATTCCTGAACTATACATGGAGGTTATGCCAAATCATAAATGGATAATAACCAAAATGTTATTATTACCAAAATGAGCTAAAAGTTCAATACCAGGATTCTTTTAATCTTGGTACATGTCTAAATTCAACGTTATAAAGTACGAGATAAGATTCAGTAGTCAGCTGGGATTCCTTCTTGACTATCGGAACTAGTATTTCTGGATGAGACGCAATATTTCACTTTGCATTTGAGATGTAATAATCCTCACGCAATACACATGCTTCTGCATCTAAGAGTGGATTTGAATTTAGCCCCTGCACCATGAAATTCATTGGACAATCTAACAATAAAATTGTGCACAAATACTTATTAAGAACTGGAGAAGTGGACTGTGGAAAGTCTATCTATGCAGTGCTAACTTCAGGTTCAGTGAACACTTAGCAAGACTGGGAAAGCACAAGTCTAGTAGAACAGTCCGATCTCTAAGTGTTCAATCAAATTATTGGACTAATCAACAACGTCAGTACATTTTTTTCTGATGGTCCAATCCAATTTTCTCACGCAATACACATGGTTCTGCATCTAAGAGTGGATTGAATTTAGCCCCTGCACCATGAAATTCATTGGACAATCTAACAATAAAATTGTGCACAAATACTTATTAAGAACTGGAGAAGTGGGCTGTGGAAAGTCTATCCATGCAGTGCTAACTTCAGGTTCAGTGAACACTTAGCAAGACTGGGAAAGAACAGTCCGATCTCTAAGTGTTCAATCAAATTATTGGATTAATCAACAACGGCAGTACATTTTTTTCTGATGGTCCAATCCAATTTTCTCATTTTCCTTCATCTGGTACTTTATAGACAGTTTGCATGATTTTCCATTCCTCAAGGTGCTATGTTAACGTAATATATGCAATTTAGGTTGCCATGTCAAGGCGATTGAGTGATACTGGAGGACCATCAATGGACAGTGAGGATGTCAGTTTCGATGAGAAGCCAAGATCGAGTAACAAGATTGAACCTCTCAGGGAATCAGAGAAGTCAGTAATCATGCCTCAGAAAGTTGTAGTTCATGAAAAAAAGTTGACTGATGGTAGCATCCCACTTGACAGCGTCTCTGCTAATCTGTCAAGGCTAGGAAAGGTGATTGAACCATGTTTAATTGGTTTCTCTTTTAGCCCATGAGCAAGAAAGTTTCTAGGAAAGGTCATCATTGCAATTTGATCTGATAGATTTCTCAAAAATGCAGGAAGCGCTTCAAAGGAAACATGTTGCATGCAAAGCTGCTGCTGAAGCCCTGGAAGAGGCCTTGGCTAATGAAGCCATAGTGAGATGCCTAAGGTTGAGCAACACATACTCTCGAACTGTAAAATTTATTACCGTTAGGAGATGGGTGTCAATTCTTATTATCATTTTTTTTTGCAGCATGTTTTCTGATCTCTGTTCATCATCAAAGTCTCCAAAGATTCTGGCAACAATTGACAGTTTCCTGCCTATCTATGACGATGTTTTGAAGTGGAACATCATTGTTGAATCTCTATGTGCCAGCCGCACCGCCGAAGGATTTAAGGATGCAATATCAACTGGACGGAGTAAATCCGCCACTCTCTGGGTTGAGGCAGCATTAGCCACAGACCTTGAAGTTTTGCGTTTACTGAACAATGGTAGTGAAAAGCTTGCAGAAAGTCCGGAAATTCCAAATTTGGGTTCTCTGAAAACAAATTTGTCGAAAAGGAATGTTGGATCTCCTGCTAAGAACACGCTGACAAAGATCCCTGCTTCTAATCTAACGACCCCGACCTGGACACGAGGTTATGGGGTAAGTGAAACAACGGACCTTGCTAAAGCTTTGAGAGGAGAAATGCAGATTTGGTTTCTGAAGTTTCTTGAGGACGCCATGGATGCTGGCTTCCGTCTGTTTGCTGACAAATCAGATGGCGGCCAACACTCCAATGTCAAAGAGACTGGTAAAGCTGCAGCAGTTCTGTCGCAACTGAAGCGGATAAATGACTGGTTGGATGGGGTAGCAAGGACACCAGAAGCCGACACTTTGAAGGAGAAGATTGATCGAGTAAAACGAAAAATCTACGGATTTGTCATCAGTCATGTGGGATCAGCATTTGAGAAGTCTTGATGGGAGACCCGTATTCTTGGATGTACATGCTGATTTCTAATGGTTGATTGATGAGAGCGTCATCTTCTAGATGAATCTTCATTCCTAGTAACTTAAAAATGAATTTGTTACTGTTTCACTTGTTGAAATAAAATGGTTTTGTTTGATGTCAAATGGATTTTGAAGCACAGTCTTTGATCTGACATCATCGTTCTGCTAATTTTCTTCTATCAAAACAGTATGTGTTTAAAAGAAGCATGGAACTTTTGTGAGCGCGCGATATGGCGCAAACCCAACAGGTCTCTAATATAAATGCAGTAGGGGGGATGAACACCAAGCGGTACCTCAATTCTTCATTGGTCAAGGATGCGATAAACATTGACGCCAACTCAAATCTGAATGTTATGTAGTGCTGTAAATTTGCGAGCCCGGGAAAGTAGTATGCATTTGGTCAGTAGAATAATAATTCTTTTAGATAACGTTTGAATAGTAGAATCGTATTTTCCTCCAGTTTTACGGGAATAATTGAATGACGCTAGGATATGTTTGGATGGAATGAAAGGAATTAAAAAATTAGATGTAATATGAAAAATTGATATAATAAATTACTTTTAGTGAGTATTTGAACAAAATATATACACTATAAATATAAAATATAATTTTGTTAATTATAAAAATCACAGTATAAATTAAAAATTTTTATTAAAAAATTCGTTAAAAACAAATTATTTAAATATAACAAATTATATTTAACAAAATATTAACATTTTTTATGAAATGATAATTAATAAATAATATTAAATTAATACATTTATAATAAAATATATTATATTTAATGAATAAATTATTTTGTGAGAGAAATGTTAGATAGAAAATAAGGAAAAAATGATTTTAAAAAAAGACCTGTCCAGCAAAAAAGACTGAAAAAATGTTAAACCCTCTACAGTGTTTCAATTCCATTAAAAAGAATGAAAAGTAGCATCATGTGACGATCGAAGCCTTGGTTTCGTTAAAATCACGTCGTTTCACAAAATTGATCTAGAATGCAGCCAAGTTTTTGATAAAAATTGTGTGTTTGAATAAAATAGAATACAATGAGATTTGAAAAATTAATATGATAGATTAATTTTAGCGGGTGGTGAATATAGGAATTATATATATGAAATATAATTTTCTTGATTAATAAATATTGAGTATAATTAAAATATTGTGTTGTTTTTTTTAAAATATTACTAAAATATAATAAATTATATTTAATAAAATATATATATTTGAAATGACAAATAATGAATGATATAAAATTAATCTTTTTATAATAAATAAAAATCGGTAAAAAGATTTACAAATTGACCAATGATTTGAAAGAATAAAAAAAATAAATGGAACAACCAAACGATCATAAATTGGTGCAAGAAAAGCCAAGCGGTCGTAATTTATATCGATAATGATTAGGATATGAATTCTATTACTAATACTACTACTTTAAATAGTTTAGCTTTAACCATGTTAATGGTCTCACATTATTGGTTGATAGAGAATCAAATTCTGTTTACCAATGAATCATGAAATGTTATGGTTCATGCATACGATTTTTTAATTTATTCAGAAGTAATTTGTGGGGTTCATGCAACTTTTTCCTATTTATATAAATACCATAATTAAAGTTACCAACTAGCTAATCAACTGAGAGCACTCTTTTTCGAAATAAGAAAGTTTTATTTAAGCCGGATCATCATCGATCACCTCCATACAAAGTGGTTGAGCTTAGTAGTGGAAAGTGCTAGTGTTATGCTGAAAAGAAGGATCATTATCGACCTCATTAAAGGGGAAATAAATCTTTGTTTGAATTACGTTGAATTGCTATATAGTCTTGTTTTGCTTAACAGGTCGGGCATTGATGTTTGTGATATATAGTCTTATTTTGGGAGAGTTGAATAGTCTTCTGGTTCAACAAGGAAGTTAGAAGAACTTCGTCAGGAGGAAAGGAGCAAGCGCTGTATTCGATAAACAAATTATTTTGTGTGAGCAATGCAAGAGAGAGAAAAAAGGAAAGCAAATTTGAAAAAATATCACTTAAAAAGTTCAATTTGAAAAAAATTGCCTGCATTGTTACAAAAGTGATATCAAATGACGAGAATCGAAGTCACTGACTAGTGGCTGAGCCACATGAGTTCGTGTGCGTGCCTGTGCACCTAATGGATATATGTCGAGTTGTTGCTAAGATGATTGCAAAGCGCCTGTAAAACTATCCTCCCTCCTCTCATTCATATATCTCAATTGACCTTTATTGCTAGAAGATCTATACAGAAAAATATTCTTGTAGCTCAAGAAGCAACGCACTCACTCTCGCAAGGGCATAAAAAAATTTTCTTGATAAAAGTCGATACAGCTAAAGCTATTTATCGTATCTCATAGATTGACACCTTCCTAGTCTTGAAACTAATGCATTTCCTTAACAAATTTATATCTTGGATTGAAGCTTGTATCCATTCTTCCGCCATCTTTTGCCAAGTCAACAAATTACAATTTGCTTACTTTCATTCACACAAAGGTATTATACCTTAATCACTCAAGTCCTATCCACCTTATTAAACCAAGCAATAATTCGTCAACAAATAATTTCTTTAAAACCTGTTGGATCTTTTATCTTGTCAGTTACTGTTTGCTGATGATTTATTATTATGCCTTGTTGCCACCACCATGAACTGTAGGAATATAAAAAAAATCCTCAAAGCTCTATTGCATTCTTACCAATCAATGTGTTAATGTAGAAAATTCTGAGGTCTATCTTTCCGTTAGGCTTCGCACCCGCAAACAACAACCTATTCTTAATACCTTAGCAATCAACCCAGGTGCTTATTCTTTCACGTATCTCATTCCTATTTCCTACAAATACATCCTTAAGTCACTTGTAAATTCTTAATTCTGGAATTTGTCAACTCTTAATTCTTGCTTTGGTAAATCACTTGTAAATTCGATAACTGGTATTTGTCTACCTGCTATAGTTTGTGATCACAAGTGGGCAACGACTGTATGATACACATGTCGACGCCACTACAAAACTCGTAATTTGCGACGAATTTTGCGATCTGTCGGAATTTTCGACGGCCACAATCGTCGAAAATTAAAATAATAAATTATATGATTTTTGTTATATTATTATTTTATTTTTCGATGATTTGGAACGTCAAAATTTCTAACGGATATCTATCCATCGCAATTTCCGACGGTCCATATCATCGATAAATGTAAAATAATATATTATAAGGAGTATTTTATTAATATAATTAGCGACAGTTTAGACTGTCATAATTTTCGACGATTCTGATCGTCGATAAATGAAAAGTAATATAATGTATCGAGTATTTTGTTAATATAATTAGCGACAGTCTGAACCGTCATAATTTTCGATGGTCAGTAATTAGCGACGGTTCAAACCATCGGTAAACTAAAAAAATAAATATTATATATAACTAAATATATAATTTTATATTTATAATTAAATAATTTACCTCGGTCACGGCCGTCGGTAACTTTGAAAATAATTATAAACATAATCGTATATATCATGATAATATATATTATTAATATTTGTTAAGTTTTCGAAGGTCAGACTCGCCGGTAATTAAAATTTCACTATCCCCTCTTTTTTTTTTCATTTTCCCGCTTTCTCATTTTTTCACCTATGTATATATAATATATTTAAATCTATATATATGTAATCCCACTCTCTCTCTCTCTCCCTCTCCTCTCTCTCTCCCTCTCCTTGCCGACGAGCCTCTCCCGACCGGACGATAGATTCGACGGCCGGCGATGTCCCTCTCTCGCAGGCGTCCCTCTCCCCTTCTCTCTCTCTCTCTCCAGCCCGGACCGTCAGGCGGCCGGATCTAGCAGGCGGTCGGATCGCCTGCCTGACAGTCAGAGGCCGGATCTAGCAGGCGGTCGGATCGCCTGCCTGGCAGTCAGAGGTCGGACCGTCAGGCATCTGGCCACGGGCATCGGATCGGTCGCCTCGCGGCCGGATCTGGGCGCAGACGGCCAAATCCGCCGCTGGCTGCCGGATTCGATCGTTGGCGGCGGGCTAATTTTTTATATTATAAAAATTCTTTGCAACTTTCGACCGTCGAAAGTTTCGATGATTGATCATCGAAACTTTCGACCGTTACGGCTGCTGGACATTTGCGATGGTTATGACCGTCGGAGCTATCGACGAATTTTTTTCGATGATCATTTTTTCGTTGAATCGGTTCCGTCGAAAAATCCGTTGAAAATGACGATTTCCGACGATTTTTCGCAAATTAATTTGCATTTTTTTGTAGTGTATTGCAGTCCCCGAACGACCCAATTTGAAGCTAATTTGGTCTGCCAAAATGCCGCCCAAGATCAAGAATTTGATTTGAAAACTGAATCATAAGCATGTCCCTACCCTGGATATAATATCTAGATTTGCACCAAATATTAACACCTCATCCTCATGCCCCTTGTGTAGAGTTGCCTTAGAGACAAATTTGCATCGATCTCTTGTAGACTTGTGATCTCTGGAATATGTGTCGATCTAAGCTCAATATTATATTTAGCTTTAGGAGCACATGAGGTTCGTGGGAATTGGGTGAGGGCGGGTGAGCAGCTCGACTCTCCCTCTATGTCCCGTTTTAGAGCTATTTTCTTTTTTGTGTTATGGGACACCCGACGGTTGAGGAATGATATCTATTTCAACTTCAGGAGGGCAGCCATCATTGCAGTGTGTTGGAGTTTTGGCCGACTTTATTGAATATGAGTACTCCCACTTACCTGAAGCGTCTTTGCCCCAAGACCCTAAGATGTGAATTTTGTTCTCCTGGCCGAAGCATGGGGTGCATTTTGTGAGCTCCAGAAAAGTGCATAGCTGAGCTTCATGCATGTTTGGCTCGAGTTGGATAGCACTAATCTGTTCGCCTCAACTAAATTAAGATCTCTTAATTTTAATAATTACAACATATACACACACTAATCCTAAACATAATTAAATAATTGCTATTTTTTCAATATTATATGTTATTTTGTTAGATTAATCTTATTCTCATATTTTTTATATTTGTACATATTTGAAGAAAGTGTGTATATATATATCTATATATATATATATATATATGTGTATATGTTGTCAACAATTACAAATATTTTCTCTATTTTTGCTCACAATTTAATATGAATCTTTAACTATTTTTTCATAGTTAATATGAATATAGAGAATTATGTTGCATTGTTCCATTCTTTATTTTTTAGATATACATTTTACATCATATTTTTATTTTTTTGAAATTCGCTTAATACATCGCTTTAGACCTCCAAATCCCTCGAGCCGACCTTGCAAATTATCAAGAAGCGATCACAATGTCCTTGCCAATTGTGGATTCAGATGCAAGATATTCGGAATCTCATTGATGAATTCTTATATTTTGAATGTACTCCTATATGTCAGGAGACAAATATGGCAGTAGACCTGCTCGCAAATATTGGTCGGTCTTCCTCCTTTGACACTTTTTGGGATGAGCATCCACCTCCGGATGGCCTCCACATTATGTTAAAAGATGTCTCTGAATCTTTTATTAATAGATAACGGCATTATTTATTTTTTAAAAAAGTGATATATCACGATTATTAGTTGGCCCTACCAGTTAGATGTGACGTGGTTGAATGTCTTTGAAAGGTTGCAGGTTCGAGTCTCGCTTGTTTTGTATTACTCTATTACATATTTGATAATAAATATATTATCTCAATTAAATTATTTTTATAATTTCATAAAAATATCATGTATTCCTATTATTTTAATAAAATATATACGTCACATTTTATTAAGGGAGCACTGAGCGTACAGCTCCTAACTTGAGCTGTCATTTACAGCCCTGATTTTTCTACCGCGAAATTAAAATGGACATTGGATGATTTTCTAAAGTTCAAGCGTGACTGTCATGAGAGAGAAAAGAGGGTTCGCAGGGGGAGGAGGAATTATGAACTTTTGCCTTCTTTCTATGTTAGTTTTCTGTACTTTGCTTGTGCTAGGAAGAAGGCATTCCCTGATTCAGTTTTGTAGTCACCGAAGTGACTTTTCTTCTCCTTTAGGAAAGTGAGAGGAGAGGGTGAAATTAAAATATTATCATAGAACTCAACAAATGAAATGAGAGAAGAGGATCCTCACAAGTGTTTTCCAGAAATAAAATTAAAAAAGAATCCTTCTGTTAGTAAGCACAATTGCCATTGCATGAAGGGCGATGAGGAAAAGAAAGGAAACAAGAAACATAAAAAAAAAAAGAAACAAAAAGTGAGGAACATATGAAGATTGGGGGAGATCAGGTGGGGCAAAACGAAATAGGAGATGAAAGAAAAGGCATACATCATGAGGGGGTAGAGAACTGGACAAGGAAAATAAAACAGAGGCCAAAAGAGAAGTGAGAGAGAGAGAGAGAGAGGAGAAAAACAAAGTGAAAGATAAAAAATAGAGATTTTGAGGAAAGGGAAGAACTCGCTCCTCACTGGGAGAGGGAGGGAGTTGCTCCGGGGAAAGAACTCGATCAATGATTTGTCAAAGAGAAATCGATCAGGGAGGAAGATGAGAATGAACATTTTTCTCTACGAAGAGGACAGGCAAACAAGAGGATCCAACCATTGGATTTTAGCGCGATAAATGGCATGGATCCTACCGTAGATTAGAGCTCGTTTTTGTGCTGTATATTCCTTTTTCCCTTTTATTAATTATAACAACTATTATTTTATTTCTTTTTAATTGTGCATTTATGCTTATTGTTAGTAAAAAGAATTATTATTTTTGTTACATAGCTTGGATGCATAATTTATTTTATTTCATTCTTTACTGAATTCAAAAAGGATATACTAGGCGTCCACCTTCAAGGCGTCCGGTTCACTCCCAAGGTTTGAAGAAGGAAGTGGCTAGTTCAACTCCAATAAAAAGAGGATGGTTGGGTGAAATGAAAACACGATTCACTCGTTACCAAAATATCAACGTCCTCACGCCGTCGCTCCTCGTCTCCCTTTTTCAGTTCCTATGCTCTAGAAGACTGACACTCCTTGTCGCCGCTCCTCGACGCTTGACTCCCCTTGCCAATGATCTGGACGTACGCTCGTCTCACTGTTGGCCTCGACGCTTGTTTCATCGTCCGTCCTGGACGCTCGACGTTGGCCTCGACGTTCATCTCACCGATCGTGGGCCTCGACGCTCATCTCATTGACTATCCTCTTCTGTTCTTGGCTGGCCTTATACTCGTCTCACTAACCATCCACGCCGACTATTGGTGTGCCAATCTAGATGCTCATCTCACTCCCGGCTTTGATGGTCCTCACTAGCCTTGATGCTCCTCGCTGTCAATCTAGATGCTCATCTCCTTGCCAACCTCGACCTCTCACTGACCATCCACGACGACGATTGACGCTAGTCTCAATGGCATTTTTTTTGACATCTCAAGTCGGTACACCTGAGCAGTCGGAAGTGAATTGGCCACCTCGATACCAGCCTTGAGAGGGCGTCGGTCTAGGAAAAAGCTTCCACCTCTTTGGCAGGAGGTCGACACCCATTATATCCATTTAAAAATTTTTATTTCACAATAAATTTTACATATGCAAAACTAGTTTCATATTAGATTATTTTTGTAAACTTTAATTTTGCCCACGTGTTTTATTTATCTTTTGATAAAATGATTAATTTCGTATAATCATAATAGGTATCATTATGTTAGTTTTACAATTACATAATTATTATTCTATTTCATAGTTATAACTTTTTTATATCAAGTAATTGAAATTGCACAATTCAAATACATATTATTTGATTTTATTATTTTATATGTGATGATCAACCTCAACGATCAGCCGTCACGAGGGGTAACATAATAATATTATTTATCTTAAAAACTCAAATAGAAATAAAGCACAGACGCTGTGATTCAAAAAGGTGCTATTATAAATATTTTGAAAATTTCGACATGACCTTTGTATACAGAGGATAGTGGCCAAAATTGCAACATGTACGTATAATGTATCCATCCCAAAATATAATTTGTCATATGACATAAAGAAACAAAAGCCCAAACATGGTAATAAAATACATGAGCATTCAGCTCAACATCAAGTTTATTAAATGGGATATGAGCCCAAAAGCACATTCTCGTCAGAACGACATATAATATCAACTCTTAACAATCATCAACTATGGATGAATATCATTATCTATTTCACAATAAGAAATTTCGAGATGGAAATAATATAAGAATGCTAGCATATCATATCAGGAATTGAGAACTATATATATATGGTACGTCCTCAACTCTCTCAATCTAATCCCACCCATCGTCATATCATAAGATTGAACTACCAAATCAGCATCTGCAAAAATTAGAGAATGAGGAGTGAGCACTAATAGCTCAGTGAGTAGAGGGCACACAAATATAACAAAACATGAGAATCGAACCCCACATGCAATTCGATAGAAATCACAAGAAAATTCATGTATGACATGCCATGATTAAAATTTTTGCCCTCTTTGATTATAAAGGAAGTAATACAAAGAGAGAAAACCTCACTTAGGTCAAATCGTCATTTGGTTAGTAAGTTATAGTGCGAACTAAAAGGTTGCCACCATCTTTTGCCAAATAGATATCATTCTCGTGAGGAATGTATAACTATATACTTTGGTCTTAATGTTTGGCCGTCATGGAATGGTCTTAATGATTGCCGCACTCACTCGGAGTCGATCAAGCTCCGATGAAATAAATATCGCTACGAAGCGATTTTTGCATGATGTGCTATGATGTATGAATGCACATGCATTTGAATATAAGCTTAATATAAATTCAATATTTGTATCCAATGAAAACTTCATAAAATCACATAAAGCTCATAAAATCCTTGGAAACACCATAAAGCCATAAGGTCAATCTTATCCATCAATAATATGACATGATAAATAATTTGCAAGTGAACCACATGGCACACAAACACCTATTTCATATGATGTAAATTCGCAAATTCATTCACACGAATCATAATCCATATAAAAAAACATGTCTTACATCAATGTAAGACTATGAATATCTACTAGGAGCTTACTTAATGTTATTGTGTAAATCCACTCACCTTGAATACGCTTGACCACATTAAATTTATCCACGACTGAATTCAATCATTTCAAAATGCCTAGAAAAAAAAAGGTTAAGCCCTATAAAATTAATCTATAATCTTAGATGTACCGGGTATGAATTAGCAATTGAATATAAATAAAGTAATTTCTCATTTCATTTATTTAAATAAATATTTCTTTAATTACTCGTACTTGCATTTAATGTCTGAACATCATGATAATTATATATTCTATAATTTGAAAAAGAAAATTTTAGATTGAATAATCAATCTTTCTTATTTATCCAAATTTTCCTAAGTCATAAATTGCATAAAATTCAAATATTATTTTTATTTCTATATAGTTAATAATACTATCTATTCTTTATTTAAAAATATTTACTATCCCATTTCATTACTATAAATATCTTTTTAGACTCGTCATTATGAGTATGTTTATGGATAATTAATTGCATTAACATGATATATATATATTACACCATCTCATTTAGACATTCCCCATTATATTAAATCAACTCCAACATTTTTTTACAAGTGTCACTGGACACTCACGATTACATTACACCTATCATCCACTTGATTCCATAACATAGGCAGCTAATGCTTGCTTACATAATTTGATTCAATTCCTTCCACTAAGAATAAAACATTATCATTGAATAAGAGTACTCTAGGCATTATTATTACCAAAAAAATTTCAGATTCTCAAACACATTATCACTTAATCATGTTTGAGGTAAATCCTTGAGCTAATAAGAATTTTATTAATTATAACCATATCTGAATTCAAATTCTTGGACCATATTGATACTATATGTTGTTACTTTTTTTTCAATAAAAAGCTGAAAACACATCAAACACCTCCCCTCCCTTACATGCTGTATGCTCCAAATAAACGTACCAATTAAAACCTCATTCTTCACTTGGGCATATTACCAAACAATCTTAGTGCATTGATTACTTTTCATTAAACTAATCATAGCACTTAATGTTTTCCTCCATAATGTTTCTGGACCTTCTAATATAACCTGTTAAGAATTATAGATGAGTAGATTACCAAGTTGTCATTATCATTAGCATAATTAATAGTGTTCATCACTTATTATAAAATGACAAGTGCAATTATATTTTAGGATTATTATTATTATTATTCAATATTAGATTTGTTAAGGAAAGTTACCCAAGAAAAGAGCACTCTCTCCTGTCGGTGACCACTCAGAGAAGAAGACCTTGGTATTATTTCTTTTTTTTATACTTAGATGGGCTTGAGCTAGGGTCTGGGCGTTACATTATATCATTAAGGCAATATATTTATGGGGGCACCGGATGTATAATGCGCTAAATGGGCTGCAAATTATAGTGAGAGCTGTCATCCATTAGATTTAACAGATGGTTAGATTTGCTTCGCAGTTATTTGTGTTACTGACTTCATTTTTTTCCTTCTCTATCTTTGTTTTCGTCCCCTCTCTTTTTTTTATACTGTATCTTTTCTCTCTCCTATCTCTTAGTCCTCTCCGATCAACTCCTCCCCTTCTTTTTATATCTCATCTCTTTCTCTTTCCTCAATTCTCTTCACCCATCGAATCGTAAAATCACCTGCCCAATCTCAAGACATCAACGGAGGACGGCACATTCAGGTGGCAAAGAGGTGATTGCTCATGAAGGGTCTGCGAATGAAGCGGAGATAGCTAAGTGCAGATTGTAGACTACAAAAAAAAACGCTGATTACAAACGGTCAAAATCGTCGGTAATCAGCTCAAAAATCATCGGTAATAGAATTTTTGACGGTTTTTCGGACGGAATTGACCCGTCAGAAAAACGCTCGTTGCAAATCGATTTACGACGGTTGAAAAAAATTCGTCAGAAATATCGACGGTTAGAACCGTCCAAAAATTCTCGGCGGTTCGAACCGTAAAAAATCGTAACCGTTGAAAAAGTCCGGCGGTTCCAACCGTCGAAAGTTTTCGATGGCCGCAACTGTCGAAACTTGCGGTGGTTGTTGCAACCGTTGATCTTTTGGCGATCACAATTATCGCAAAGAATTTTTTAAAAATAAAAAAAATAGCGCCGGATCGGACCGCGGCCAGATCTGGCCGCTGGCTATCAGATCCGGCGGCCAGGCGCCAGATTCGGCCGCCCGTGACTAGATCCGACAGCCAGGCACAAGATGCGGCCGACGATGCCGGATCCAACCATCGGCGCTAGATTCGACCGTCGGCGTCAGATCCGAGCCGCAGGCGGCCAGATCCGACTGCCAGCGGCCGGACGGCTGGATCCGAACTTCCGCAACTGGATGCAGTCGCTGAGGGCCGGATCCGACCGTCAGCGACGAGATTCGGCCGCTAGCGACTGGATCCGACCACCAGGCGCCCGATCCAGCCGCCAGCGGCAGGATCTAGCTGTGGGCGCGGGATCCGGCTGCGGGAGGGCGGATCGACCACGGGCTGGCCGCCAGGCGGCCAGATCGGCTGCAAGCGGCCGGTCGACCGCCTGGCGCGTACATTCTGGAGAGAGAGAGAGAGAGACGGTCATCGGCGATCGTCGTCCGAGAGCGATAGTGTCGCCGGCTGAGAGGTCGTCGGGAGGGAGAGGTCGTCGAGGGAGAGAGAGAGAGTGACGGTCGTCGTCCGGGAGGGATAGTGTCATCGGCCGAGAGGTCGTCGAGAGGGAGAGGTCGTCAAGGGAGAGAGGGAGAGAGAAGTAGATTGGGTTGGGAAGTGTATATATATATATATAGGTGGAAAGGTGAGAAAGCGGGAAAACGAAAAAAATGGGATAGTAAAATTTTAATTACCGACGGCTTTGACCGTCGGAAAAGTAAATATTAATTTTTTTTAAAATTATCGACGGTTGACCGTCGCAAATTATTTAATTATAAAAATAAAATACTATATGTAATTATATATAATATTTATTTTACTGATGGTTTGAACTGTCGCTAATTATTACTGACGGTCATAATCGTCGAAAATTACGACGATCAGGACTGTCACTAATTATATTAATAAAATACTCCTTATATTATATTATTATACATTTATCGACGGTTACGACCATTGAAAATTACGACGAATTTTGCGACGGATGTTATCCGTCGAAAATATTGACTTTCCTAATCGTCAAAAAATAAAATAATAATATAATAAATTACCTAATTTATTATTTTTATTTACGACGGTCGTAACCGTCGAAAATTGCGAGAGATGAATATCCATAAGAAATATCGACGTTCCAAATCGTCGAAAAATAAAATAATAATATAATAAATTATATAATTTATTATTTTCATTTTCGACGGTCATAATCGTCGAAAATTACGACGGATGGATATCCGTCGGAAATATCGACATTCCTAATCGTCAAAAAATAAAATAATAATATAACAAGTTACATAATTTAATATTTTCATTTTTGACGGTTACAATTATCGGAAAATTCGTCGCAAATATTTTCGTCGCAAAATGCGATGGATTTCTATCCATCGGAAAATATCCGTCGAAAAATGACAATTTTCTTGTAGTGAGAGACAAGCCAAAAAAATGCAAGAAATCCAAAAAAAAGGGCAACTACATTGTAACACATAAGAATTCGATACCAAAGCACCCTAATGCTTTGTGCTGCTATTAATGTGATCAAATGAGAAACTAGAGAAGACAAAGAAGTCACAAAAGTCGGGGTTAATGAACTAATACATGTCGTAAAAGGATCTTTTCTTATAATTTATCTCATTGCATACATAATAGAACTTGCTTGTATTCTCTCTCAAGGAGAGGATTCCATCCAATGCATACTGCTATGTGGGGGTTGGAGGAGAGAGGTGCAAATCCTATCATTGGACGAGACTGGGATCGACAATCTGGATAGGTGCTGTGGATTACAGCAAACTTGTGCGCTGTATATTCATTTTATCCTATATTTATTGACTATACATTTGGATTTCCCTTTCCAATACCATTTTAGACTTAAAATATTTATGCATATTTTTATTTTTTTATAATATACAGGTTTTTTTAAGTTTTAGGTTAATAATAATATTTGATAATTGCATATAAATCCACTCGATAAATTGTTTGGCTCTGCCACTTTGTGTGATCATCGGTTCTCACCTCATATTTTGATTCCTTCATACAATACATCATTTGATGGAACCGACCAGAATAGACCCGATTGCAATGAGTTACAATGATCCGAGTGAAACTCAAAGTAACATGGACTTGTCATATAAAAAACTACTAGTAACTATATTGCAAGGGTACGAGTACGGTATTGGTACCGTGTATGAGATATGTCAAATTCTAAAAAGTTAGGGTACGGGTAAATTCTAAAAAGTTAGGGTACGGTATCGGTATCGGTATCGGTACCGTGTATGATATACATAAAATAAATTTTCATAAGATTTTTAGTATCTACATGATGTTTAAATTCTCAAAATAAGTAATTAGTTATTCACTTCATATAAAATTTAGACGATGTCTAAATGAGGATTAATAGTTTTCTTTCTCCTCAAGAGTAAAGATGACTTCTCATCTTTAGCATATATATGTTTTATTGTTCACATTTTACAAAAAAACATGGCAATATATATATATATATATATATATATATATATATATATATATACCATGTTATCTAGTATTAATGTTTCTATGATCATCAATAATTTATTATTATTTTTTTTAATTTTATCTGACAAAATTTTGATATGGTATGCTTAATATCATGAGTACGAGTACCCATTAAAATATTCATTTTTTAAAAATTAATCTTTTATTTAGTACGTGCGGATACGAGTACCCACAAGTACCCATGTATCAGCACCAATTATGTACCCGATACGAGTATGTCAAGGAAATTGAAATACCTGTGCATCATAGACTAGCAGATATAAGAGAGAAATAGATGGAGCATGCAAGACATTTTGAAAGTTGAGAAGTTTTTCCTTTTTTTTAGGTGGCCAGCCCCAATGCTTGGGAAGCGATGCCGACCCACGCGATATTACAAATCGCACTGTCCACAAGTTGAAGGTCGACTCATCATCAAGCCCAACTAATTCGGTTAAGTCACTCGTGTTGCGTACTTGACAATGACTTTCAACAAAAATATTCTACATTCACAAGGACTTGAACTCAAACACTTACTTAAACAAGGAGGAGCCCCTTACCACTCCAACTAACACCTGTTAGTGAGAAGTTTTTCTATGGTGAAAAAAGGCGATTGCTGAAATTGTACAGTTACCATCACTCATGCATGGCTGGTGTGCTCGCCAATTACGAGAGGAGGCTACGATCTTTTTTTCGATAGCCAATCATCGGTATTTGAGAATCGGTGCCAGTTATTCAACCCACGTGGTGCTTCTAAGCGCACTAGCCACAAGTTGGAAGACCAGCCCACGATCGAGTCCAACTAAGTCAGTAAGGTTGCTCCAGATCACGTGCCTAGCAGTGACAAGTGAGGCTCCCAATAAGAATTTTTTGCATTCACATGAACTCGAACTTGAGACCTCTGCTTAAACTTGGAGGTTCTGCTACCACTCCACCCCAACCCTTATCGGTGAGGAGGCGGCTGCGACTTTGAATGCCACAAATCACCGAGGTGGTCTGTCTGCAACTACAGCCATGATATTGTTCGGAAGATTCGGCTTCACTGGCATAGGAAGAACCATAGCCTTGTTGATGCTGAAGCCCAATTTCATGACTTAACAACATGCTGTGAAAGTGGAGGTGCTCGTACCGAAAGAAAGAGAGGCCACAATGTTATTATATCAGGATCAAGATAATTGAAAACTAAAACATTAGTGCCTAACGACAGCAATTTCATTGACCACATATTGAAGAAAAGACTAGCTCGTAGTGTCGCCTTTCTTGAAATTTTGTAATTGCATATCGAGTTTGTGAAAACACCAAAATGCTTGCTGAACCACTCCAAACTTCAGAAGAGGAAGAAGTCAGTCCAACAAGCAGGGCGAGAACTTCCTCTCAAAGAGAAGCAAGAAACCAATCGAGTGCTGATGAAGATGTATTATTTACACTTTCAATTGGTTGAGGTTGTCACATTGATGTCGCCTAAGGATGAAGGACACTTAACAGTGCCACTAATGAAGCCTTCAATGTTGATGCCTTTTGAACAGTGGTAAGAATTGGGTCTTTCCAGAGGAAAAAAAAACTAATCGTTAGGTCTCAGTTTCAGTGAACGAAAATGATGTACCTGGCTCAGATGAACCTGAGGAATTTTCAACAGAGAACATGGAAGAGGCCATCGGCTACCATTCCTTGTAATGAATAGTTTGTTTTTATTTATAGATTACAGTGGGCACTGATAAAGATATAAATCCTACCTAAACAGAGGGCAGCCTATCTCATCATATCTTAGCAATACTCTATGGGGCTGTTTGGCATCTCCCAAGAACAAATATATGTATCCTGGGAACAAATCAAGAATCCATTTGTTCTTGGGTGGAGCTAGAACCTAGATGTCCCTATTTTTTCTTGTTCTTGATGTGGGATCCACAACATGTTTTTAGACTGTTTGGATAAAAAATTGAGAACGAGAGAGATGTTCTTCTACCAAACAGCCCCTATATAGTCACTCATTACATAATCACCATTTTCAGGATAAATTACACGAATGGTCCCTCTAACTTTGTATCGATTTCCAACTGATCCCCCAACTTCAATTTGTAACCAGAACGTCCCTCTTCTTTTATTTTCTTGCACGATTGGTCCTCTTGACCGGTGATAGTGGGTTTTCCCGGTTGTGTTGCATACGTGGTCGACACGTCTGCCGTTTCTCTCTCATCCACGTCATTTAAGTCATCCACGTCATTTAACGCTCCAAATCAGGTAAATTATACGGATCGTCCCCCAATTTTGAATCGATTTCTAAATAGTCCTCCAACTTTGATATTATTGCACGATTCATCCACTTGACTGGTAAGAAACAGTCATCCGATTATCTTGCGACGTGGCATAATAAAATATAATAAAAAATAACTAGCTAACATCACACAATAAAAAATATTATAAAAATTTAAGGATGCGGATGAGCTGACAGACAGAGAGTGTTGGCCCCCCTCTCTAAGCTCGCCCTTTGGCGAGTTGGCATAGGGGGCGCCGACCCCCTCTCCAAGCTCGTCCACTAGCGAGCTTCACACAAGGCGCCACAATGCCCCTCGCGAGCTCGTCGACGATCCTAAATGACTCAAAGTTGAGAAACTATAAAAAATAAAAATGATAGGAGCGCCGACGAACTCGCGAGGGGGCGTTAGCGCCCCTTATGCAAAGTTCGCCAGTGGACGAGCTTGAAGTGGGAGGCCGACACTCCCTATGCCAGCTCGCCAAAAGGCGAGCTTGGAGAGGGGGCTCGTTCGCGTCCTAAAATTTTTATAATATTTTTTATTATGTGATGTCAGCTAATTAAATTTTTTATTATATTTTATTAAGCCATGTCGCAAGATAATCGGAAGATTATTTTTTACCAATCAAGTGGATGAATCGTGCATTAATATCAAAGTTGGGAACTGTTTAGAAATCGATACAAAGTTGGAGGACGATCCATGTAATTTACCTAGTTTGAAGCGTTAAATGACGTGGATGACTTAAATGATGTGGATGAGAGAGAAATGATTGACGTGTCGGCCACGTATGCAAGACAACCGGAAAATCTATTATCACCGGTCAAGAGGACTAATTGTGCAAGAAAATAAAAAAAATGAGGGACGTTCTAGTTACAAATTGAAATTGGAGGACTAGTTGAAAATCGACTCAAAGTTGATGAATCATTCATGTAATTTACCCTCATTTTCATACTTATGTTCAAACTCCCAATATTATGAAACTTCAATAAGCATATGATGATATAGGAGTGAAATCACTCACAAATGTTTGATGCCTCACAACCATCTAGTGACATACGCATAATAAGATTTTTTTTCTTGTTCTCATTATAACCTGTAGAACTTTCAACAATGATTTTCTATGAACATATATATAAAAAATGATTAAATTCCAGACTTCACTCGAACAAAAATATAAATCTTCTCTTTTTGTTCTGTCTTATAAAGGAAAAATAGTAGACAGTTGATGATGTTATCTGGAGCTGAAATTGCCTATTAAAGCTTTTTTGTTCCACACCATGTCGCAAGTCGCAACCCCAAACGCTTTCAGAAACCCCATTTCAAAATTTGAAACGCTGTTGACCCCCCCCCCCACTCTCCGCTTTTCTATTTATTTTCCCTCCGCTCTCCCACTTCAAAACACCGCGACACCTCTCTCTCTCCCCCCTTCCCCTGTCTCAGATCGCCGTCGCTTACTTCCGAATTGGACTCTCTCGGTTCCCCGTCGATGGAAAAGTACGAGAAGCTGGAGAAGGTCGGGGAGGGGACGTACGGGAAGGTGTACAAGGCGCAGGACAAGGCGACTGGGCTGCTGGTGGCCCTCAAGAAGACGCGCCTCGAGATGGACGAGGAAGGCATCCCGCCGACCGCCCTCCGCGAGATCTCCCTCCTCCAGTTGCTCTCCCAGTCCATCTACATCGTCCGGTCTGTTTTTTTGTTCTCCCACCCCCTTCCTCCTGTTTCCTTTTATTTTTTATTCTTGCGATGCCGGCGTGCGAAATCTTTGCTGCGCGCGTGCCCGCTTCTTCTTCTTAAAAAGCTTCATTGGGGAATTTGGTTGAGCAGGTTGCTGGACGTGGAACATGTGGACAAGAACGGGAAGCCGCTGCTCTACCTCGTCTTCGAGTACGTCGACACGGATCTTAAAAAGTTTATCGACGCCCACCGCAAGGGCCCCAATCCGAGGCCACTCCCTCCCAAAGTCATTCAGGTGACCCCTCGGCTCGATGCGTGGATCTCTTAGATTTATGTTTACAGTACCATGTTGTTTGTTTTGCCTTCTTCGTGGACTCTGAAATTTAGTACAAATTGTTCATTGTCCATGCTTTTGAGAAGGGTGATTATTTACAATACAGAAAATTAATTCTTTTACGCCAATTTGGCTATTTTTTTGGATCGTTCGTGCATGGATTTCTTCAAAATGTTCTTGGGGGAACGCTTGGTTCAATGTTTTTTCCTTCTCTGTAATTTGTAAGGGTTGTAATTAATGTTACTTTATTGTTCTCAGAGCTTTCTGTATCAGTTGTGTAAAGGGGTTGCGCACTGTCATAGCCATGGTGTGCTTCACAGGTTGATTTAATTGCGTGGCTTTTGTTTGTTCCGTATGATGAGCATGGAAATATCTTTTATTGAGTTTTGTTGCCGTCAGGGACCTGAAACCTCAGAATCTCCTGGTTGATAAGGAGAAGGGCATTCTAAAAATAGCTGATCTTGGACTTGGTCGAGCATTTACCATCCCTCTTAAAAGCTATACGCATGAGGTTTGCTGATCCTTGTGTATTTTCCGACTAATATAGTATACTAGCCATCATTTCACATTTCATTAGCCTCTGTGCTAACTTGGATCATATCATATGAGATTTGCTAATGCTTTTTTTTTCTGTCCTCAGTGCTCACATTATCTTTTTGCATTCAGATCGTGACCCTCTGGTATAGAGCTCCAGAAGTTTTGTTGGGAACGACCCACTACTCTATTGGAGTGGATATGTGGTCTGTTGGATGTATCTTTGGTACGCCTCTCATCCTTTCTCTTTTCCGGTTTGTGAACTCAGTTGCATTATTAGTTTATGATATAAGAATTTGTTTATATCAAGCTGCATTTTTCCTTAATTTTGTTTGATTAGTGAGCAGAACAAGTTTCCTATTGTATGTCATAATGTGCATTATTGCTGAAATTATTTTGTTGCCTATCAGATGGGGAAATTTTTTAGATAGTTCTAACTAGGAAAAAGCATATAGATGCTATCTGATAGCATTAAAATTTATCTTCATAAAGAATGTTTAACTGCATTCGTTATTTTGTTTTTCAAATTAGTATGATTTCAAACTAGCTTATTGCATTAGTATGTCTTCAAACTTTGCTTTCATGGAATGTGTTGAAACCTGCTTCTCTTAGGAGCGTCAAACACATAACTGGTTAATATGAGTGTTTCAAGTAGCCCTTTATTAAGAATGTTTAGACAAAAGGTGCTCTAAGCTCTGTTTCACACTAAAATTATGCTTTCGTAAGGAGATGCAACTCATGGCGTTAGTGCATTGTACTTCCCTTTCTGTTGGATAATTCATTTACTTCTGTTTATGTGGTGACACAGCTGAAATGGTTAGGAGACAAGCTCTTTTTCCTGGCGACTCAGAGTTGCAGCAGCTGCTTCATATCTTCAGGTTTGATTTTCTAATCTTATAAAAATTGAAAAACTGCTCGTTTAGGGCAAGATCAATTGACATGTATTTCCGCTAAAAGGATACTACATGTGCATAATGTTTTGATCTGGCATAAGTAGACGATAGCTTGTTCCATCTTTTGTGTGGATTAATAAATAAAATTGTGGCTGACCTTTTAAGGAAAACATGGTTCTAAATGTATGGAAAGTTTTTGGATTCATTTTCATAGTTTAGAAATAAATGACTCACTGTGTATATACATAGAGATCTTCAGATTATACATGTTTAATTCCATATTGTCCAAAGTCTTTGTATATCGCTGTTACCATTAATTTCCTTGATGTTTTACATGCTTATTGAGTGGAAAAAGAAGTAATAGTCTGAGGATGGTGCTGACTGCTGACACAAGTTATTATACTTAGTGGATTACGCTCATCAATTAGAGATACATAATCTTTTAGGAACTAATGGTTCTAAATATGTTGAAAGAGAGATTAATTTTGGATTTACACTGAAAAGGATGAATGAAAAATTAGATATTCAGATCGTATTGCGAAGAAATGGCATACCTGACATACACTAACTGAACAAGTATGGTGTGGTGGTCACGACATATCTCTAATCCTATCAATTTCCTTGATAATGCAAATTACATGTATCGACCCTTGGCAAGTTTTTGGATGATGTTAATTTTGCTGACCGAAACACTGATATGTTTCTTGGAAGATATATCTTGCATTTCACTTTTACAACTTTGACTTGTACCATTAAATATTATGTTCACATTCAACTTCTGCCATTAGATTATTAGGGACTCCAACAGAAGAACAATGGCCTGGAGTCAGCTCTCTACGCGACTGGCATGAATATCCACAATGGAAGCCGCAAAACTTGGCACGTGCAGTCCCAACATTGGAACCTGAGGGAGTTGATCTTTTATCGGTAAAATGGTCTCTTATATTAATCTAAATAATTGATGAAGCTAATTTTCCTGAAATTACATATTTTCTTCTAAAACAATTAAAAAGGTTACGGCTCGTCAATAGCCTTTCACCTCTTTACCAGCTGAACGAAAATTATTTATTGATGCTACAATCCGAATTTCTTCTTCACTTCATTAATTTTATGAAACACTATATATAATTGTTGAAGAAAAGATAACCAGTATTTTTTAAGCAACATGGAGAAAAGAATGAAATATCACATGCTCGAATCAACTTTTATAGTCCGTAGAGAAAATTATCCTTTGTAGCTCATGTTTTTATTATTTTCCTTCTCCCAAACGTTGCAGAAAATGCTGCAGTATGATCCAGCTAACAGAATAACAGCCAAAGAAGCAATGGAGCATCCATACTTCCGTTCTCTTGACAAGTCCCAATTCTAAGTCCTCATCAGAAACTTGTTCCACGCAAGTTTTTGCGTCTGGTTACATAGACATATCTTGACAACCAAAATTATTGTTCTGAATCAATTGGCAACATTGTAGTTGCTAATTTACGTGAGTTGTTGTAATTGTGTTGTGTACTAAATCTCATGGAAAAGACTATTTGCATTTTTTTAGTTAATCTACGCTTCTTTATTGAATGAACTATTTTTGTTAAACACAAAACGTTGAGAATTTTCTTTTTTTCATCCTTAAAAAGAATTGACACATTTGAATATAAACTTAACAAAAATATGGAGAATACTTATGAATAGAAAATATCACTAATCATTGATCAACAAATAAAACCAATGTTTTATTATTTAATAAACTAATGTGATGGTTCTCGCGATGCGCGAACATTATAAAATTAGATAACTCAAATATTTATGAAATAAATAAATATTAATTTAATATATTTTAGGTTTTCATAAAAAATATGACAATTATAATTTAGAAATAATTTATTAGTCCATCTAATTCTCTTTGTGTCTCATTTACTTTCTTCTCTTCTTATAAAATCATTTTCTCATTTAATTTTGACATATTAATGTATTAATATATTTCATATTTATATAAAATTCATGATACATATAACCATTATTATATTTATTTTTATCACTATTATAATTATCTAAAAGAATGTTAAATTTTAAATACATGATGAATATTTGGTGATTCATGCAAATGTTGAATTATTCTTATTTTTTATGATTTTTCAAGTTATGCATGTAATTTATGTTTTTTTTGTAAAAAGACGTGTATAGAAAAGAATTACTCAATAAAATCTTTGGACCATTACAATATGCAAAACACATTTTTCATATGAATTCTTAATTTCTTTTATCACTAAGATGAAAATATTTCAATCTTAGTTAAAATTAAAAATCAAAGTCATCACATCTAAACATTTATTGTTAATAAATAATTTTATTGTCAAATATAGTATCATTAATGTAAAATATTGACAATCAATTTTGTAAAATAAAAATGTGTTATATTTTGATATTATATAATTTATGTATTTATAATTATATTATGAGAAAATAATTGTATTTATGTACTTCAAACTTTCTTAATTTAGTTTAAAATTAGATTTTTTCAAAAATAGTTTTTTACACCCAAGAATAATTATAGTGAGAAATAATTGATCATGAAACATGTACTGATAGAATATTTAATTAATAAGGAATCTAAATTGATGCAACAAAGTTCAACATTTCATAGATCATATAATACTATTTCAAGATCATGTTAAGAATTAAAATTTGTAAAACAAAAAAAGATTTAGAACAATAATGTTAAACACAAATTAATTAATGCTACGATCATCCTTATTTTACTAATTAAGAAAAAAATATTATAATAAAAACAAACCTCAACAATATATTAAACAACAAAAATAAATGTATAATATATATAGACATAGAGAGAGATTATAATAGGCACTATCAAAATAGAAAATTTTATGCAAAAAAAGAGAGAGAATGTGCAGTTAATTGAAATTGGCTTCTTTCTTACTCTTCTTATTAATATTCCCTCCACCTAGTGTAGGTGTAATATTTTCCCAAATATCCTTTGAATGTTTTTAACACTTTTTATCATCATAAATTTTAATGTATATATATGTAAAATATTTAGTAGCATAATTTATATTGAAAATTATAGCCTTATTTTGAAATTTGTACACAATAATTGTTAATAATGTCTTGAATCTGAACCCAGTTGGTCCCCCTGCATAGTCAGACGCTTCAGTAGAATTCTCCTACGGGGGTCTCGCTGATCGGTCAGCGAGCCTGTGGGGGGTTAAGGGGGGGATCCAGGGGGATCCCCCCTGCGGGGGTTGCAAGGGGGCGGAGCCTCATGAGCAAATTTTTTAGGGGTATTCTGTTTGTGATTCGGATTTGATTTATTTCCTTATCACAATATATGTGTCCTATTTTCAGGGGATTTATTTAGAGTCCCAGTCCGTATGTAATTTCTATCATCTGTTAATGTGAGTGCTTATATAAACTCCCTAGGGGTCTAGACAGAGACCCATCCTTGTAATCATCGTTATTCCATAACAAAGAGTCATCGCCGTTTTTTTCTCTTCGCGTTCTTCTGTATTTTGTGCGATCCCTCTCTCCCCCTTTTCGTAACAAACTGGTATCAGTGCCTTAGGATTTGTCAGCGATTCTCGATCAATAGGAAGATGGCGTCGTACAACGTGAGCGTGGAGAAGTTCAATGGCAGGAACAATTTCGAGTTGTGGCAGATCAAGATGCGGGCGCTTCTGAAGCAACAAGGAGTCTGGGTGCCGCTCTCAAATGTGTCGAAGAACAAATCAAAGGAGGAAGACTCGAAGGACAAAGAAAAGGAGATCGACCTCGCAACTTTAGCGACACAAGAGGAGAAAGCGCACTCGATGATTCTGTTGTGTCTGACGGATGAGGTGATAATCGAGGTCGCAGATGAAGAAAAGGCGGCTGGTCTGTGGTTGAGACTCGAGAGTCTGTATATAACGAAGTCTCTCACCAATAAGTTGCTGTTGAAGCAACGTCTGTTCTCTCTCCACATGCAAGAAGGTACCCCTCTGAAGGAACATCTTGGTCAGTTAAATTCTTTGTTGATGGAACTCAGAAATATCGATGTTAAGATCGAGGATGAAGATGCTGCCCTAATTCTGTTAGTTTTGCTTCCTCCATCATATGAAAATTTTGTCCAGTCTATGATTATCGGGAAGGAAATTATAAGTCTGGAAGAAGTAAGATCGAGTCTTCATACTCGTGAACTTCGGCATAGGACATCTGGAAATTCTGCAGAGACTCAGGCCGCGGGTTTGATATCGATCGCAGAGAAGAGACAGTCCTCGAATTCGAAGAAATCCAAATCCAAGAAGAAGAAAATCACTGCGAAGGACATCTGTAATTACTGCAAGGAACCATGTCATTGGAAGAACGACTGTCCGAAGAAGAAGAAGGCAACCGTCGCTGCGGTGGAACATGAAATAGGGAATTCCGAAGATGATTTGGTTCTAGCTGCTTCTGATCAAGGATGTCTGGAGGATAGTTGAGTTTTAGATTCGGGGTGTTCCTATCACATGACTCCGAATAAAGATTGGTTCTCATCTTATCAGAAGATTGACGATGAAAATGTCATCATGGGCAATAACGCGTCATGTCAGATAGTTGGGATCAGTTCTGTACAGATCAGGACTCATGACAATCTTGTAAGGACGCTGACAGATGTCCGCCATGTTCCGCAACTGAAGAATAATTTGATATCACTTGGAGTCCTCGACTCTAAAGGGTGTCAGATCAATGCTGCTGGAGGCATCCTCACGGTCATGAAGGGTGATGCTACGATTCTGAAGGGAGTCAGACAGAAGTTCTTGTATGTATTACAAGGCAAGATAGTCTCTGACGTTGTTGCAGTGGCTAGTTCATCCGAATCAGATAGGTCCATGCTGTGGCACATGCGACTTGGGCATATGAGTCAGAACGTGATGAATATCCTCAACAAACGAGGTCTTCTAGGAGAGAAGAAGATATTTGAAATCAACTTCTGCAAGCACTGTATATTCGGCAGACAACGAAGGTCTTAGTTTGGCAAGGCAGTGCACAGGACGAAGGCGACACTTGACTACATCCACACCGATTGTTGGAGTCCCTCTCATGTTCCAACATTAGGAGGTGCGAGGTACTTCCTATATGTGATTGATGACTATTCGAGGATGACTTGGGTATTCATGATGAAACACAAGAGTGAGTCCTTCAAGACTTTCAAGCAGTGGAAGGTTCTGGTGGAAAATCAGACGTCGAAGAAAGTGAAGTGTCTTCGCACTGACAATGGTTTGAAATTCTGTTCTGCTGAATTCGACCAGTTTTGCAAAGATGAAGGCATTGCTAGACATCGCACAATCAGAGATACTCCACAGCAGAATGGAGTTGAAGAACGAATGGGCATGACACTTCTAGAGTGGGCAAGGTGCATGCTCTCTAACGCTGGCCTGAATAGGACATTCTGGGCTGAAGCTGTTAACACAACTTGCTACTTGGTGAATCAAAGTCCGGCGACTGTGATTGATCTCAAGACTCCAACTGAGGTATGATCAGAAAATACTGCTGATTATACTTGTCTGAAAGTTTTTGGTTGTCCAACATACTGTCACGTCAGTGAAGGAAAGTTGGAGCCAAGAGCCAAAGAAGGAGTGTTCATGGAATATGGTGCAGGAGTGAAGGGCTACAGAATCTGGTCTCCTTCAGAACACAAAGTCATCTACAACAGAAGCGTGACCTTTGATGAAGCATCAATGCTTCAGTTGAAGGTGGAGGCTAAAGAGAGTGTCAGTAAACAGGTGAAGGTTGAAATCAATCTAACTGAGGATGATGCTGAAGGATCACATCAAGAAGCAGAACCAGAAGGTGAAGAATCTGATGAGCAACCTGAAGAGGAGTCAATTGCTGCTAGACGTCATCGCAGAGAAGTGGGTCCTCCTAAGCGATATGGATTCGAGGATATGATTGCTTATGCACTACAGGTAGCTGAAGAGGTGGAGTTCCTAGAGCCGTCCTCTTATAAGGATGCCATCACATGTGCCGAATCTGGACAGTGGATCGTTGCTATGGGTGAGGAGATGGAATCTCTTCACAAGAATCAGACGTGGGAGCTGGTCAAGTTGCCTAAAGGCAGGAAGGTTGTTGACTGTAAATGAATCTTCAAGAAGAAAGCAAGAATTCCAGGAGTTCAAGGCACGAGATACAAAGCACGGCTGGTTGCTAAAGGTTATAGTCAGAAAGAAGGTGTGGACTACAATGAGATATTCTCACCTATTGTCAGACATACTTCTATCAGGGTGCTACTTGCTCTTGTAGCACATCAGAATCTAGAGCTCGAGCAACTAGATGTGAAGTCTGCTTTCCTCCATGGAGAACTTGAAGAAGACATTCTTATGAGCCAACCAGAGGGATTCTCCATTTCAGGAAAGGAGAATCAAGTTTGCAGTCTGAAGAAATCTCTGTATGACTTGAACTAGTCTCCCAGACAATGATACAAGAGGTTCGACAGCTTCATGATCAGTAAGGGATTCAGTCGAAGTCCCTATGATTGCTGTGTATATCACAAGAAGATGAAGGATGGCTCCACCATCTATTTACTCTTGTATGTTGATGATATGCTTATTGCTGCCAGAGACATGGCAGACATTCAGAATTTGAAGAAGCTCCTCACTGCAGAATTCGACATGAAGGATCTTGGTGCAGCACAGAAGATTCTGGGAATGGAAATTCTAAGGGATCGCGCACAGGATAAACTCTTCTTATCTCAGAAAAGTTATATTGAGAAGATTTTATCCAGGTTTGGAATGTCTGGAGCGAAGCCTTTGAATACTCAATCAGCTGCAAATGTTCATCTTTCTGTTGCCTTCGCACCAAAGTCAGAAGCAGAAAAGGAGTATATGTCTCGGGTTCCATATGCTAGTGCAGTTGGAAGTCTGATGTATGCCATGGTTTGCACAAGACCAGACATTGCTCATGCAGTCAGTGTTGTCAGCAGGTTCATGAGCGATCCAAGAAAGGAGCACTGATAAGCAGTAAAGCGAATTTTTCGGTATCTGAGAGGAACATCTGATATTGGCATCATCTACAGAAGTGATAAAGAGTGTTTGGTCGCAGGGTACTCAGATTCAGATTATGCTGGAGATGTTGATGGAAGACGATCTATGACATGCTATGTCTTCACTTTGAGCAGTTCAGTTATTAGTTGGAAGGCTACACTTCAGCCATCAGTTACATTGTCCAACACAGAGGCTGAATACATGGCACTGATAGAAGCTACCAAGGAAGACATCTGGTTAAAAGGCTTAGTTGGAGATCTCGAATTACATCAAGAGCAGGCTATAGTGCACTGTGACAGTCTGAGTGCAATATGTTTAGCCAAGGATCAAGTACATCATGAAAGAACCAAACACATTGATGTCAGATATCACTTCATCCGCACTGAGAAGAGGATCAAGGTGAAGAAGATTGACACTAAAGATAATCCAGCTGATATGTTCACCAAATCTGTTCCTCATGGCAAGTTTCAGCACTGCTTGGACTTGCTTAACATTAATACTTGGTAATAGTCCCGAGGTGGGGCTGGAGGCGACGTGGCATGGTTTTGGGTTCTCTGAAGATGATTCAAGTCAAGGTGGAGATTTGTTAATAATGCATTGAATCTGAACCCAGTTGGTCCCCCTACATAGTCAGGCGCTTTAGGAAAATTTTTAGGAGTATTCTGTTTGTGATTCAAATTTGATTTATTTCCTTATCACGAGATAGGTGTCCTATTTTCAGGAGATTTATTTAGAGTCGCAGTCCGTATGTAATTCCTATCATCTGTTAAAGGGAGTGCCTATATAAACTCCCTAGGGTCTAGACAGAGACTCATCCTTGTAATCATCGTTATTCCATAACAAAGAGTCGTCGCCGTTTTTTTTCCTCTTCGCGTTCTTCTGTATTTCGTGCGATCCCTCTCTCCCCCTTTTCGTAACAATAATTCATTAATAGAACATTATAGTAAAATATCTTAGTTCATATAAATGTAGCTGAAAATTTATTACATGTTAATTATTTTAAAATAAAATAATATTTAGATTTCAAATTAAGATACACCTTCTCAATTAGTATGTCACATGGTTAGTTATAACTCACTTAACTCAAGAAAAATAATTTTTAAAAAGTTGTTGGGTTTATATTATACGGAATAACAATTTTAATTAGAAATATTGGTGCATTTCCCAAATATCTTGTTCACCTTTTGCATTATTTTGGTTTTAATATAGTATAAATATAATTGATTAATAATATTATTTCCAAATTATTGTTTTAAATTAAAATAAATAAGAAAAAAGAAAAGAAAGTAAGAAACACATTATAGCATATTCTAGCATTTATTTCCAAAATTAATATTCTGTTTATGACTGCTAATAGGCGGTTCATCAAAATAAATATGATATTTAATCTTCATGTTTATGACTGCTAATAGGCGGTTTATCAAAATTTTCTCTTTCGGTTGGGCGGTTATACATATATATCATCTATTCACAAAAGAAAATACATTATCCACTCATTTACCAAATAAAAATTGTATATATATATCATATATATATCAATCCTTACATTTAATTTAGTTTTAAAACATTTAATTTCATGTTGAGCACTGTGTACGTGCCATGCGTCATTCTCTCCTTACATACTTCCCCTGCTTAGTTATTTAATATTTGTAATTACAAATTAACTATTGAATCAACATATGCATTAATATTCTTAATGCACCTTTTGGCAATCGTAATTTAATTATCTACATGCATTGACCACATCATTATTATATCATTCCACCATAATACAGTCAACACGTGCACAACACATATGTATACTTAATTTTAATTAAATATTACACATGATTCTTTGGATATCATAATAGAGAACAAAGATGAAATGAGAAAAAAGATATTTTTTAGGATACATTTCTTTAGAATAATGATTGGTGAATATGATAAAAAAAACATAAAGCCTTTATGAGAAATAATGTCACATTAATAAAAACAGCAATCTAAGACTATTATAAGCATAATATATATCTTTTTCATCTCGTGAGACCATTTAGAAGTAAACTTGAAAAAAACACCATCACACCCACCCACATTTCTAAAAAATTTATATTCATAATAAAGTCGTAATATGTTGTAGGATTAATGCTCAAAATCGCAGAAAAAATTGTGAAATAAAATAGATTACTTACCAAACTTGACTATCTCTCCTAATAATATATTGAAAGGTAATTAAATATAAGCACTATTGAAACATGATCCTGGAACGCATCCTCGTAGTCGATTGCGTCATTCAAGATTAAGAGGTCATTTTATACTCTAACTACAGTTACATTTGTAGTTACAACCATTATTCAGTTATAATAATAGTTAAAGTAAAATCATTTTAAAAATTACATTTAATATTTATTATTATTATTAAAATACAATAATTTAAAATATTTTAATGGAATATATGATTACTTTTATATTCATAATTAAGTTTAAGTTTCTATCAAAATCTTATTTATAGCTCTTGCCTAAAATTCTTATTTAAATTTTTATATTAAAAATATTAATTTGTACAAATGGTCCAGGCCAAACATCATAATTTTTTAGTTAATAATTAATTATACAATCAGTATGTAGATTAATTAATAATTAGTTATGTCATCCTAATATATGTATATATAATTTGTCTAGATGGAAATACGAATATATGACCTTTATATATATATATATATTACTAATTATTGATCAGTTACTTCTAACCACATTCTACTTAATATATCAATTCACTAATATGTATAATATATGTTTTAAAATATGTTATTTTCTTCCAAAAAATTGAAGGACACATGGCAACATATTATGATACCAAGTGTCATTCTCTTCTTCAAAGTACTCTCTTTTTAATATAACTAATGTAAGTCCCGTACGATGTGCGAGCGTGAAAAAAGTTATAATATTAATAAAGATATATTTAATTTTAACTAAATTAATTTTTTTATTTTTTTAAATAAATTTTTACAATCAAGATCCCAATTTTGATAACTATTATAAAATTAATGATTTAATAAGATGATAAGTATAAAATGGATATAAGATAAGAATTTACTCAGTTGCTAGTGTGATGATGCACAATGCACGGATGATACGAAATTTGATGAATTATATGTCGATAAAATAAATATTAGTTTTATATTTTAAAATATTTAAGAATATAATCATTATAAATTAGAGAAATAATTTATTAGTCCATTGTGTCCCATTTATTTTACTCTCTTCTTAGAAATTAGTATTCATGTCCAAAAAATTAACTTGTCCGACAACTATATTTTACTGATTATTGGGAATGAAAGAAATAAAAAATTAAAATACCAACATCCTTAGAAAAAGGAACTCGCATAAAATTGATATAAACCATAACTATTAATTCCACGTGAATAATTTAAATTTCATTTTTCAAATTATGAAATGCATATGTGATCGCAATCAATTGGCAATTTTTCATAACGTAATAATAAATCTTGTGCATATTTTTTCAAGAGATGTACATAAGAATAATACAAATTTAATTATATGCATAAAAATAAACATCCATAAAATATACTTTCTTCATCTTGAAAAAAATCATATTGTTTGAGTTTTCACATGTCTGAACTCTGTACACAATCTTCATGGTGATATTATACAATATAAGAATTCTACTGTAATTTAGAATGGTTAGTATTATTAAGAGAAATCCTTCTTCAATTAGAAATGATACTTACTCATTCTCAATAGATGCTCGAATTATCTTAGGGCTCTTACCCACTGTGTGCATCAATATTAAAATAATCGATGTGAACAAAATCATGACAGAAAAATTAATTACTAAGAACATCAATTATAAAAATATATTAGAAAAAAATGAATCTTACTACTATGAAAATCAACCTACGCTTTCTGCATGTTTAGAGATCACTAAACTATCATGTATCGAGATGGGACCCTCAGATGAGGCATCAGGCATGGGAGTACATATAATACCTTTGCAGTAGCAAATTCGTTGGGATGCAGTTAATATACGACCGATATCTTATAAATTTTAGTTGCTAGATAACCGAATGGAAAGTAGAAGTTATTATAACTGCGCAGATAATATATATAGTGATTAAATAACTGTGATGTTTTTATAATTATCCTATGAGATAATAATTTGTTAAAAAAATTAAATGATCATATTTAATTATTTACTCAACACGTAGACTCATGAAAAACTTTGTTAAATATTTTTTAATGATTATAATTTTTCTTTCAGTTATTAAGTCATATAGTTACTAAATTAGTTGATATGCTATTAAATTTTTAAAATAATAATTATTAGGATATGAACATGTGGCACTTTATAAATGTGTCAAATGTTATCTTCTCATAAAAAGTACTCTCCTTTTAATATAGTATAGATTATTGATAAATTGAACATTTATCGACATATCATTTTCGCAATTATTATTAAATAATATACTAACGATGAAGGATGTACATTATTGCAGCAAATTCTGCTTATACAAAATAAATACTTTTAAAAGTGAAATAGTCCTTTTTAATTATCGAAATTGGTAGATAATGTTGCATGCATCTAACATTTATTATCAGACGTGAAATTTTTCTTAATTCAGTTTTGATTAAGACTCTCTGATCTCTTTTTCCTTGGACTGATTCCCTTATCTCTCTCTCGTTGCAAGAGGTATATTGATGAGAAATCTTAAGAGAAGATGGAAAGATGATTGCATCCATAGTGCTTTATATTACTAATAATTGATGAAATCAGCTTGACACCTAAGAGTTTAATTCTTGAAACTTTCATTTATAAAGACTCCATCTTGAGTCTCCGTCTCCTTTGGTGGCCGCCAAATATGCCCCAAGACCGCTCCTGTGGCCCAACCATGCGGTCGTCTTTTGCAACTCCAGTCGGCCATGCATGCCGAGTCTCTTTCCCTCTGTATTTTTCATCTCCTTGCTTGTGCGGAGCCCAAATCAAATAAACGAAGGAGAGCAAAGAGAAATGGAAAGAGGGAGGAAGGGGGGAGAGAGAGAGAGGGCAAAGAGAAATGGAAAGAGGGAGAGAGAGAGAGAGAGAGAGAGAGAGAGAGAGAGAGAGAGAGAGAGAGAGAGAGAGAGAGAGAGAGAGAGAGAGAGAGAGAGAGAGAGAGAGAGAGAGAGAGAGAGAGAGAGAGAGAGAGAGAGAGAGAGAGAGAGAGAGAGAGAGAGAGAGAGAGAGAGAGAGAGAGAGAGAGAGTGAGTGAGTGAGTGAGTGAGAGTGGGAGAGATGGGATGGGGGAGGGGGAGAGTGGGGCTCTCGTACTGATGACCAAAGTTAAATTCAGTTTCCCATTCAAGTCCTCCATGAATCATACACTATATTCAACGATAGAAATGAATAGCTGTATTTTACAGCTTAAAGGATGCGATGTATGTCCACCGTCCCCTTCAATTTATATGAGTTTTTCCAACATTATCATATTTGGTTAAGATCATGTTTTCATGAGTAACCAGCATTCTTCTCATGACCGTGTGGAGGTGAACAGAAGTGTTTATTCTACACCCTTTCTAAGTACTCAATTACTCGTTAAATGGTTGCAATCCACCACAATACAATGATCCACTTGTTAAAGGTCTCACATGCTGAGTCTTGTTCCAATATACATGTAATATATTTTTTTTCATAATTTGTCTATGTGCAACTAATTTGAGGTGAGCCTTTTGCACCATTCTTTTCTTAGGAAACTCAATATTTTCATTGAATGGTCGAGCCCTTCTATTGCAAAGAGTTTTATGTGAAGCTCCTAATATTATAGATAACATTTCTAGTGCCACTTGATATTATTTGCTTTGAGTTTTAACCTTCATGATTTCAGTTAAAACTCAAGATGCATTCTGATTAGTATTAGAATGAAACAATGAAATATTCCTATGGAACTCTATACAATCATGTATTCATTTTAATATGGTTATGATTAATATGCATATGAGTATGCATGATAATAAGATATATAAATGCTAAATGTGTAGTATCAAATTGGATAATAAATAATAGTTGGTTAAGAGATTAATTACCTGAAGTGATCAATTAGCCATGAAACCTAAAGATAAAAACTTTAAAATTCCTTAAGGCCAAAGGTAAAAACTAGTGGAGGATGGTTAGCATACAATTATAAAAATTATTTTACTTGATGTAACTTCGATTTATGAGCTCAAATCAAAAGGAAAAACCATACAATCCTACTTTTTCATATATTACAAACTAATCTCCATCGCTTCTATGAGGGTAAAATGATCATTTTAACACGTTTATCCTTATCTTTACTAACCATAGGAGGTAAAATCGACCTAGGTTTTCAATAAATGGAGCTATAGAACGTGTTAGAGAAAAGAAAATATTGAATTTTAGGTTTTGCACCTTAGTTTTACATTTCAATGATAACAAATCATACAGGTGATAAATGTTGAAGAAATCTTAAATGTTATAAAGATAGTTATATACATTAGGAATTATAATTATTTATTTTATATTATAATGATATAATCTTATTTTCAAGTGTGTTGATGTACATGAAGTTTCAAAAGTTTAGAGAGTAAAATCATCAATTCCAGTCATGAGTCGACTATCGACCCAAGTTATTGGTCTAGGTTGTGCAGCCAACTAGTTTGGGGGACAAAAGTTCAATTTTTGATGTGTTGCTAAGCTAAGCCAAGTTCTAGAATAGTTTGAGTGGTTATTGGAGCAGCAAGATGAATTATGAACATCATGTGCAATAGCTAAATTGATTGATAAACATGCAAGTTGTAGTTGTGTTTAACTATTTTCCTAAGTTTAATTAACTTGGAACTTTAATCTTAGTTAAATTTAATTAGCATATATTCCCTTTTTTCTTTCTCTTTCTTTTTTGTATTTTTTATTTTAAAAACATTTGAGCTATTACCTGGTGGATTATTTAGCTTAGTTTCCATTGAACTACACCTGTTGTCAAAGACAAATTCTTTCATAAGCTAAAGCAGACTACTTGGCTTTGGGCTTCTAGATAAAGGGTAGGAGAATCTTGAAGTTTAAAACATTTTGGTAATAATCACTTTGTGCTACTATACCAGTTTTATTGTGTTATCTATTAAAATGAAACTCTATTTTGAAATGCAAGTACAAAAGGATCTTGATGTACAATACGACAATAGACATGATGCATATTTCGAGAGTTCTAATATGTAGTACAATTGAACACTTTGAGTGAGTGAATATATCTATATTTTGTTTGGTGCAGTGGCGAGTGGGTTTACATTTGAATAAAAAATGTTTATTTTCATATAATTAATGCTATATGATAATAAAAACTCCGCCTATATTTTATAGCCGGTCCCAAGCCCGGATAAAGGAGGAGGGTTGTGTTAGGCCCCGACAGCCAGCATAAAATCATGTCGAATCTTATGAACATGGATCAACGAATATATTGTGTTAATGCTAGGTCGTTACCCGTAAGTAACGCGCTGTACAGCTCGGGTACAGTGATAAGAGAGCAAGAGCCGCTGCATCCTCGCCTGAATGCAGTGTTAAATGAGCAAGGGCTACCGCACTCTAATGGACGGAGGCGGTTAAAGAAGCTAGTTCATGAGACTAAGGTCAGATTAGGTTCTTGGAACATTGGGACGTTGAATGGGAAGCGCCTCGAGGTGGCACAAGTAATGGACCAGCGTAAGATTAGTATCTTATACTTGCAAGAAACTAGATGGGTAGGAGAGGGAAGTAAAGAGATTAGGTTAAATGGTTCCAAACTTTGGTACACGGGTAAGGTAAATGGAAGGAATGGTGTTGGTATTATCGCGGATGCAGAATGGAGGAAGAATGTTGTGGAAGTTAAAAGGATTGAGGATCGAATCATATCCGTCAAAGTAATTGTTGGAAAGGAGACTATGAACATTATTAGTGCATATGCACCCCAAGTAGGAGCAGAATCACATCTCAAGGAGAAGTTTTGGGCAGATATGAAGGGTTTGATTGAAAGTATACCAACAACCGAGAAAGTTTATATTGGGGGAGACCTTAATGGACATGTTGGTAAAGAGGCAGGACCACATGCAAGGGTTCATGGTGATTTTGATTTTGGGGAGTTGAATGAGGAAGGACAAACTATTATTGATTTTTTTTAGCATACGACCTTAAGATTATCAACACTTATTTTAGGAAGAGAGAGGAACATTTAATCACATACAAAAGTGGAACTCATAGGTCTCAAATCGATTTTTTCTTGACAAGAAATACTGATAAAAGACGCTGTACTAATTGCAAAGTAATTCCTGGGCATGTGGTGACTACACAACATAGATTGTTAGTTCTTGATATGCAAATGAAATGTATAAAACCAAAATCTCGAACAGTTTTTGATCGAAAGATCAAGTGGTGGCAGTTAAAGGGGGAGAAGCGAGAGACTTTTAGAAGTAAGTTATTAGAGGAAAGTGTGTGGGAGTTAGAAGGAGATGCTAGTATCATGTGGGAGAATGTGGCAAAAAAGGTTGAAATGGTTGCTAAAGTCATTTTAGGAGAATCAAAAGGTTTTGGACCACGAGATAAGGAGACTTGGTGGTGGAATGAGGAGGTCCAAGAAAAGGTGCGTAATAAGAAGAATTGTTTCAAGGCGATACACTTGGACAATAGTTCTGACAATTGGGAAAAGTATCGTTTGGCGAAAAGGGAGGTTAAGAAGGCAGTTAGTGATGCTCGTGCTAAAGCATACGAGGGGTTTTATAAGGAGTTAGGGACAAAGGCTGGTGAACAAAAGATTTACAAGATTGCAAGGAATAAAGAGAAGGAGTCGAGAGATTTGGATCAAGTAAGATGCATAAAAAATGAAGTTGGCAAGGTTTTAGTTACTGAAGGAGATATTAAGAACAGATGAGAAGAGTATTTCTATAAGCTATTTAATGATGGATGTGAAGGTTCCCGTTGTGATTTGGAGGACTTGACAGTTAGCGAATGTGAGCTTAATAGGTCATTTTATCGTAGAATTAGAGTCTCGGAGGTTAGCGAAGCTCTTAAGAAAATGGAGAATGGTAAAGCCGTTGGACCGGATGGTATACCGATTGAAGTTTGGAAATGTTTAGGAGAAAAATGTGTGTTGTGGTTATGTAAACTATTTAATGAGATTTTACGGTCGAAAAAGATGCCTGATGATTGGAGATTAAGTACATTAGTTCATATTTACAAAAATAAAGGGGATATTCAGAATTGTGCAAATTACAGAGGGATTAAACTTATGAGTCACACTATGAAATTATGGGAAAAAGTGATTGAGCATAGATTGAGAATGGGGACTAGTATTTCTGAGAGACAATTTGGGTTCATGCCAGGAAGATCCACTACAGAGGCGATTTATTTACTAAGGGGGATGATGGAGAAGTATCGAAGTAGGAAAAGAGACTTACATATGGCTTTCATTGACTTAGAGAAGGCGTATGATCGGGTACCAAGGGATGTACTTTGGAAAGCCTTGCAAAAGAAGATGGTGAATGTTGCCTACATTAAGGTAATACAAGATATGTACGATGGGACATTGACTAGGGTTAGGACACCCGGAGGTGAGACAAATGAATTTTCTATAGGAATTGGCCTACGTCAAGGATCAGCTTTAAGCCCGTATCTATTTAACTTAGTTATCGATGCTATAACCGAGAGTATCACAGAGGAGGTACCTAAGTGCATGCTATTTGCGGATGATATAGTACTTTTAGCGGATTCAAGAGAAGAGATTAATACAAAATTAGAAATATGGAGAAATACGTTGGAGTCAAAGGGTTTTCGTTTAAGTAGGAATAAAACAGAATATATGCATAGCAATTTCACAAATAAACAACTTAGAGACGATTTGAAAGTTAGGCTAGGGGAGGATATAATTCCTCAAGTGGCAAAGTTTAAATATTTAGGATCAATTGTAAGACAAGATGGTGAGATTGATGACGATGTTAATCATAGAATTCAAGCTGGTTGGTGTAAGTGGAGAAAAGCCACTGGAGTTCTTTGTGATAGAAAAGTACCCAATAAAGTTAAAGGAAAATTCTATCGTACTGCTATAAGGCCAGCAGTGTTATATGGTAGTGAATGTTGGGCTATGAAGGGACAACATGAACGTAAAGTGGGGGTAGCCGAAATGAGAATGTTGAGATGGATGTGTGGTCATACAAGATTAGATAAGATTAGGAATGACCATATACGTGAACGAGTCGGAGTGGCTCCTATTAGTGAGAAAATGGTAGAGAATCGTTTGAGATGGTTTGGTCATGTTCAGAGAAGACCATTAGATGCGCCAGTAAGAAAAGTAGATCAAATAATCTGGAGTCCGATTAAAAGAGGGAGAGGGAGGCCAAGGCGGACACTTGACGAACTAATAGAGCAAGATCTATTGGTGAATAATATACCGAAAGGTTTGGTTACTAATAGAGCGGAATGACGTCGTATGATCCATGTAGCCGACCCCACATAGTGGGATAAGGCTTTGTTGTTGTTGTTGTATACGATAATAAAATAATTCAGATAGAAAGAAATGTACATTTTCTTTAATTGTTGAAGTTAATTTTTTAAATGTCTCAAGAAATATTCAAATTTACACAATTGATAATATTAATATATGATCTTAAGGTCAATTAGTTATATAAGAATTATATAAAATAGGTAAATAGAAAGAAATATATATATATATATATATATCATGGAATATGCAATAGTTAAAATGTTTAGTTATTAATCACAAACAAATATTTATTTAAATAATATCTAGGAGTAATGAAATATTCAAATTTTAGATAGAAAGAAATGTAACATATTTTTTTAATTGTTTAAGTTAATTTTACAAAAGTCTAAAGAAATATTCAAATTTACACAATTGACAATATTAATATCTATTCTTAAGATCAATTAATTATATCAGAATTATTTAAACTAAGAAATGATAAATAGAAATAAATAAATATATTTATCATGGAATTTACAATAATTAAAAAGTTTAGTCATTATTTGTAGAAAATATTTATTTAATAATATCTAGGATTAATGAAATAGAGAATAATAGAAATAATTTAATAATTTTCTGCATTTATTTGTACGAATAAAAAGAGATTTGTTAAGCTCATGCTAATGAAAATAAGAAGAAATGGACTTGAGAGTTGCCGGAACACAAATCAATTCTGCTAGTTAAGCTTTATGTACCACTATGTATATTAAACATCTTTTATCCAATGTCTGCACGTGCAGAAAAGTGACACCTTTGGCTTGGGGGCAACACATTCTAATTCTGGAGGTAGTATCAAGAACATATTTTCAAATACATCCACCATTCCTCCTAAGGAATGATGTATCCATGTGACTAACCCAATACAAATCATAGGAAATTATTTTAGAATTTTTAAAATGATTAATTTTTTTTAAAAAAACATATGTGAGATATTTGCTTTTTTTTCCTAAAGATGACGACTTTAATAAATAACAAATCAATGTTTTTTAAACTAATTTCTTATATCTTTCTTTCCTTTATATAATGTTTTATTCAACTCACTCAAATAATGATTTCCATCATTTTAAACCACATCACATTTTTTGCATTTCCCTATCCACGTGTCATCTCTCCTCCTTACCCTCATTGCTCAATTCTCCTTCGAAAATATTTTTCTCTATTTAGCAAAATAAGTGTTTATTAATTAGCTTCAAAACTAGAAACCTATTTTTCGGTTAGGAATCATTTTCTTATTTTTTCTACTCTTTATTCCCTATTTTATCTCTCATCAACTTTCGTATGTGTTATTTCAATAAAGGTCTTCATATTTCATTGCTACCACTCAGAGTAGACATTTATTTAAAAAAAAATCCTATTGTCCTTTTTTTTTGTCCTAACTCATGCGAAAGATATAGTTTTGCTTAAACAAGTAAAATATATAATAGCATCATTTAAAAAAAAACTATGTTTCTTAAATATATGTCAAATAATATCCAAACAAAATTGCATTTTAAACATTATCTAAAGACACAAAATATGTGAAGTCTGTGTAACTCTAATCCTTTTTTGCAATGTACAAGTACTTCGACATTAAAAAAACTACCCAATAGCGATTGCATTTGATAATATTTGTGATGTAGAAATATTATCCGAACTTGAAAATAGAGAATCATCGTATTTTTCTATGTTATAGCATCAAGTGACTTTTATAGTTATCTTATAGAATATGGAAGAAAGGAAACATATTACTTTTATTAATCCATATTTCATAGTATTGCATATTTTATTAGAATTGTGACTATCCTTCATAAGTGTTTATTTATTTAAACATAATTTTTTATTGGCTAATTTTTTCCCTACACATGTTACTAGAATGTGTAAATAGTTTTTAAATTTAGAATCACAAGAAAGATTTTGGATATTGGAGTATTGACTTGTTCTTTGAATTTGTTTTCTGGAATCATGGATTTGATTGTAATATTTTTTGGGGTTAATTTCTTAGACCTCCCCTCCCCTAAACTATATTAATTTTTCGCATATAATCCTTATGAACTTCCCGTAGCACCCCTAAATTATTTCACAATTTTCATGTTAATACATTTGTCTAGTTCTGTTAATTTTTTCATCATTTTTTATATTTTTATTCATTAAATGACTAAACTACCCTTCTCTCATCTCTTCTAATATTTAAAAGTTTAAAATAATACATAATAATAAATATAAAAAGGTGCTGGTGTGAAGGGTGTCAACCTCCCTTCAAAGATATCTTATTTAAACATGATTTTAAAAAATAGAAGATTATTTTGGAATTCATAAAAAGATATAAATACTCATAAAAAAATAAATAGAGTGAGTGTTGTTTATTTCTTCTCATTGGAGTTAGGGGAGTTCAAAGGTCAGGTGAATCTGACCGGTGAACAAACTTGATCGGACCTAGTCCATATAGGCAGCAAATTCGACTCATTTGATCCTTTTTTTGAATTTTTTAGCCCATATAGAACAAATTTGAATTTTTTGAATATAAAAATAATAAAACATCGAGTTGAGTCCACTCGAGTTGTGGTCAGTGTCGGGGTCCACCAATCCGACACAATGAGTGTAACGACCTCGATTTAAATAAATAAATGAATATTTTATTCATTAATGAGATCTAGAAAATTATTATTTAATATTATGAAATTATTTAATTCCAAAATTGATGAAAATTATGGGAGAAGTTGGAAAGATAAGATGAAGTTTGAGAAGAGGTGAAATCGTTATGGAGATATTTATAGGATTATTAAGTAAATTCTTATTTAATTAAATCTGAAAATTTATGGGATGATTAATTTGTGATGGATGACCAAGATTGATTCTAAAAAAATCCAAAGCTCAATCAAAGTAAAAATCATAACCTACATTATAAATAAATATTAATGGGGTGGCTAGAAACCCTCTTTAGCCAAATAAAATTTTTGCACCACGAGCACTACTTTGTCTTCCATTTTTATGCAAACTGAGGCACCCCAGAGAGCATACGACAATTATTTTTGAAGCAGACACATAAGAGAAGATCTTCCAAGTGGTGGCTGTAATTTTTGGGACGTGGACAGACGAGATTAATCACCGATCAAAGTTCAACATTTATGCAGTTTTTTAGCAAAAAAATTGCAGTTGATTTTTAGCCAACTTTAAATACGTAGGGGGAATCCCTATGTCATCGATTTTTCATGACATGGTACCTTATCATCATCTCATTTGTACCGAGTATTTCATTGATATAGATTATGCATCATTTGGACATCGTATGGTACATAGTTTTGGTGTAAAGAAAATCATGTCAGAACACGTTTTTTGTCGCTAGCAGTAGATCCCGGCTCGGGTTCTGGTCAACACGGCCCAGGTTGAGGCCAACATAGCCCGAGTTATGGTAAACACGGCCCGAGTTCTATTGAACCCGGATGGCACTGATGCATGTTGGATTGAATTCGTACGTGGATCGAGTCAATGATAGCGCGACCCGTATTTCCAACGACACGACCCGTGTTTTATCGAGCATTCGTCACGAGTGTGAACCGACCAACTCGGCCTGAGTTCAGTCCGATCTAAGTTTTGACCTTGTCGAGGGGCTTTTGATTATTTCGAACATGATCTGGGTTCTAACCGAACGGGCCGGGTTCTAAGATAGAAAATCTATTTTTGAATATTTTACTATGGATAGTTGAATATTTATTATGGTTAATCATTCTTAACCATTCATGATCATATTGTTAACAAATATGAGCTCATCATACTCTTTAGATCTGAGTTGAAATTATTAATATTATTGTTCCATTTGATTCATCATAGTCTTGATCCAATAGTTTTTCCTTTGATTGGGTTTTTGTTTAACTTAAATTAAATTGTTAAAGATAGGTTTTTAAGGTAAACAAAATAAAAGATGAAAATTATTGGGTCTCATGTTATTTGATTATCTCTGAGCCCCTGGGCCATATTATTATTGTATGGGGTAAATAGTGTACTTAGAGGTTTGATATGTCATCTTTTAGGGAAGCTATGGCTGTCCTGTGATGACCATGGTCCCCGTTATTACAAATTATTGTTTGGTGCTATTATTGAAAGACGACTTGCAGTGGCTTGATCCCCCACTGAAAATAGATATGGAGTTTTTCTTAATTAGTCAAGCGCTCCCTATTGTATTGGATGACTCCAAAGATTGAATTGAATGTAAATCGATTTGTATTGAATTGAATCACAGTCATTCGGATATTGGCTTTGACTAGCATTGCCTCCACCTATTGAATAATATATAAATTATTATTGGTCGATGAGCATATTGATATTGAATTGTAATCGTTAAATTGGACAGTGTCATAGCGATCAGACATAATTGATTATTGTTAATTGATATTGATTGGTCTTTCTACCTCTTTCCTGATCCTCTTCATTGATTTGTGGCTTTATTGATTTATTGATCTATTAATTTATTGAGCTCATATCCTATTGTTCAATTCAACGTTCTATTTCTTATTATATCATATTGTTATTGATTTATTAAGCAATGTTAATTTTTGTTATGGTTAGATCCTACGTACTGAGTATTTTTTATACTCATGAATTTTCTCTACATCCTGATTAATGCAGGTGAGACGATAATGGAGGATGATGATGCAGGTGGTCAGACTTGATGATAGAAATATTACACATGGTGTAAGATTGTGTCATACTAGACTCATATATTAGTTATTACTTTCCTGCACTTTTAGTATTGTAGAATTATGGACGTTCTAGCTACTTTGACATTATGGATTTTTACATGTTCTTATTATTATTTTTGTATTATATAGTTTATATTTTTATAAAATTATTTTATAGAGAATTGTGTAGCGTCTTTAAGACGACTCTTAGCACGTGAAAGTCACATAGGTCTCGGGGCATTACAGAAGGTATGAGAGCTTAAGGAGAGACACTTTTTATCTATCTCTAATAAATAGAATTGAGTTCGTGTGCAACTGTCATGAGCAACCACTGTAACCATTTAGTAGGGTGAAGTAAGTATTGTATTATGACATGGATTATGAAGCTCATACTAATGGAATTGTATTGTTATTGTTGTCCTGAGCAGTTGTTATGTCTTTTGTGGATCATATCCCTCGGGCTCTCAGGAGTGGATTACAGCAGGCTCTCCAGCGAGCCCAAAGCTCACATGAAAATGAGCAGCATGCCCAGAACTCAATGGGAAACAGGTAGCATGCTCAAGGTCCCCAAATGAATGGACATCAGGAGGAACAACCGAGGCAGGAGTTTTTACCTCATGGATTCCACTCAGCTCATACTGAGTACTCCCATCCCTTGAGTCTCGCATGACAATTTGCTCAGGATTGCAAGGACATTGTAGAGAGGTTCTTGAAGTTGCAACCCCCTCAGTTCGACGGGAAGGGCGACTTTGAGGGTGTTGAACGATGGATCAAGGAGGTTGAGAAGATTTTCCTCGAGATGGATTGCGGCAAGAACCGCAAGTTGATCTATGCCAACCATAAGCTGAATGGTGAAGCTAGAGAAAATGGTGGAAAGCAAGCTTACACGTTCTCGGGCCAGGACCACATCACTTAGGAGAGCTTCAAAAAGGTCTTCAGAGATAGGTACATTCCAGCCTACGAGAGGGGTAGGAAGCAAAAGGAGTACCTTACACTACAGTAGGGCGGCATGACTACAAAGTAGTACCTGACCAAGTTTTTGAACTTGGAAAAGTACTCGACCATGCAACAAATAGAATTGGATCATGTGAAGCGCTAGATAGATAGCTTAAAGCCCAACCTCAAAGAGAGGATTAAAGGAGGAATTGTCAAACCCTTCAATTCGCTGAAGAGTTTGCCATATACCTGGAGGATGGCGACCAAACATGAGCACAACACCTACAAATCAGCACCAGCATCAGAATCACAATTGAGATCACAAGCATGGTGGAAGATGTGACAATCATCGCCGCAATGATCGGAATAGGGGAAGGACCTATCTTGAAAGGAGGGAGCAGTAGAAGTCCTGCAACTACTACCATCGATTTCATCCCAGTGAGTGCTTCTGTAAAACGGGCGCATGTCTGAACTGTGGCAAGGTGGGCCACTTCGCCCGATAATGCAATGAACTAAGGCGCGCTGCATCACCTCCTCCTCAGCACAATGATGGACCACTGAAAATGGTGCAAGGCCGAGTCTACAACATGCGGCCCACTGACGAGCAAAGAGCAAATAACACAATCCATGCTAACATGTTGTTTGATTCAGGAATGACACACTCCTTCAATTCAGAGCAATTTGCTCTACTATTGAGCATGAAGCCACAAGCTACAGGTTTTTCGCTCGACATCGACACATCTTTGAGATCCATCGTCACCCAAGAGTACATTCCCAAGGTGCCAATCGAGGTGAAAGGTAAAGACTTTTCGACAGACCTGCAGGGGCTACGACGTGGTGTTGAGTATGGACTGGTTGTCCTACCATGATGCTTATCTACATTGCCACACAAAGAAGATATTGATCGGAACACTAGGTTGACCTCAGACTGTCATCAGAGGCACGCCAGTAGAGAGTGGAAAAGTCCTGATGAAAGCCTTCATAATAGGATATGACCACTGCGAGTTTCTAGTGATGCCATTTGGGCTGATCAATGCTTCGCAAGTCTTTATGGATTTGATGAACCGAGTGTTCAGACCATACCTGGATAAGTTCGTGATTATTTTCGTCGATAACATCCTCATCTATTCGTCGAGCCCAGAGGAACATGAGGAACATCTGCGAATCATTCTACAAACCCTATGAGAGCACAAGTTATATGCCAAATTCTCGAAATGCGAGTTTTGGTTGGTTCCTTGGGCATACCAACAACAAAGATGGAATATCAGTGGATCTTGTAAAAGTGGAAGTGGTTGCCAACTGGGAGCAACAAAAAATGTATCGAAGATCAAGAGCTTCCTCGGACTCTCAAAGTATTACTGGAAATTTATACAAGATTTCTCCAAGATTGCGTCTCCACTGACCAATCTCATAAAGAAGAGCATCAAATATGAATGGTCATAGATGTGTGAAAATAGCTTCCAAGAGCTAAAGAAAAGTTTGATGACGACGTCTGGTCTTACCATACTTTCAGGGCAAGGAGATTATGTTATCTACAATGACGTATGTGGCACCTACATGAGATGCGTCTTGATGCAACATGGTAAGGTCATCGCCTAGGCATCAAGGCAATTGAAGAAACATGAGAACAACTACCTGACGCATGACCTCAAATTAGTAGTGGTCTTCACCCTCAAGATTTGGGGACACTATCTCTATAGTGAAGAATTCGAGATCTTCACGAATCACAAAAGTTAGAAGTACATCTTTTCTCAACGTGATCTGAATATGCATTAGAGAAGATGGATCAAATTTTTTAAGGAATACGAGTTTGCCATTAGTTACCATTTGAGAAAGGCAAACTCAGTTGCTGATGCACTTAGTAGGAAGTGGGTAGGATCACTCTCATTCTTGAGAGTGTCGTTAGAATATGATCGATTGCATTATACAAGTCAGTCCAGTGACCAACAGTGATGGCGTACAGATTATAGCACACATCGGCATGCAACCTGAACTACTATTAAAGATCAGTAAAGCTCAACCAAACGATGATGAGTACAACCACCTACTCAAGTTGTGTGAAAAAATTCTTGCTGACTTTTTGGTCACAGATGAGTGATCAAGTACATGGGATGTTTGTGGGTCCCTGAAAATGAAGAATTAAGAAGACGAGTGATAGATGAATGCCACAAATTGGAATTTACCGTTCATCCCAGAAGCATGAAGATGTATAAGGATATGTAATGGACCTTCTGGTGGAACAATATGAAGGATATAACTGAGTACGTTGCAAAGTATATCGTATGTCAACAAGTGAAAGTCGAGCATCAGATGCCATATGGAGCATTACAGAAGCTCGAAATCCTACAATGGAAATGAAAAAAGATAACAACGGAATTGTTACAGGGCTTCTAAGGACTCAGTGGGGCCACGATGTGATATGGGTAGTAGTGGACCGATTTAGCGTAGTGGATCGGTTAAGCGTAGTGGACTGGTTTAGCAAAGCGGCCCACTTCATCCCTATAAAATTGAAGCAGTTGTCGAAAGTTAACATTTATATTACGGAGATTATCTGACTACATGGTGTGCCAGTCTCCATTTTGTTGGATAAATATCCATGATTTACGGCCCAATTTTGGCGGAGTATCCAGAGCGCATTTGGAATGAAATTGAATTTCAACACATCGTTCCATCCTCAGAAAGATAGGCTATCTGGGTGCACAATACAAATACTAGAATATATGCTCCGAGCATATGCATTGGACTGGAGTGACAATTGGGAGACTTACCTCCCATTGATTGTGTTCGCATACAATAATAGCTACCATTCTAACATAGTCATGGAACCTTTTGCAGTCATGTATAGAAGGCCTTGTCGCTCTCGCATTTGTTAGAGTGAGGTGAGAAGACGTTACATCATAACTTCCTTAATAATAAATTCATCCTCGAATTTGCATAAAGAAAAATATATGAATCTACCTAAACAATTTTAGAAAATCCTTCCTCATTTCATCTTCCAATTCTCAAGTGGCAGTCCAAGCCACCTTTACTATGGGTACCATCTTATTTTTCAAATGCTTTGTTTGGTACTCCAAGATCTCTATAAGCTATTCAACATCAAATCCAGATTAAAATTTGATTCTTCCATGTTCACAATGTATAGCATCATCATGCTGATACTTGCTCAACATTGACACGTGAAAGATATTATGCACGTGTCCATATGATAGAGGTAGTGCCAACCTGCAAACTATATCTCTAACCAAAGCAAGTATCTCAAAAGGGCCGACATATCTAGGGCTCAACTTGCACTTTTTGTTGAATCTCATCACTCCCTTTATCGGAGAGACTTTTAGCATCACCCGATCTTCAACCTTTAAGATCTTCTCTCTCTATTTCTTGTCGTCATATGCCTTCTGTCTTATGAATGATGCTTTCAACCTTTCTCAAATGAGACGAACTTTATCAACAGCAAAAATCGACCTAGGTTCCACGCCGCCCGACACACGCTCATCATTGATGTGTGTGCATCGTCGGAACCCGACCTGGGCACTCTCTGACCCAGGCCAAGCCTATCACTGGAAAAATCCAGAGACCAACATGGGCCGAGGTCGGATTACACTCGGCTCGCACCACAAATGAGTTGCCGACATCATTGAACCCAACTCAGATTCTACCCGCCCTAGGTACGTAGATAATTAATGCGTGTTTATGTTTTAATTGATTATTATTTTATCCTTGATCCTTGAACTATGATTCATCTGATTAATATTATAATCTAGAGCATCTCTTTTCATGGTATGACCTGTTGCTATTGATGCATGACTTGTTATCAATATGATTTCATTGGAATATATTTTATTTTAATAGTTTTATTTGATTATCGTATTGCTAATTACCCATGAATCGTCATCTATTTGTTCTACTGAAATAATGATGTAGAGCATCGCCATTGCAGAAAAATGATCATTTTATATTTGATTATTATATTACTGGCTTATGGGTAATGATATGAAACTTGTTGATACCCTTTTGGATTCGTACCTTATTATTCTTAATTCATTTAAGGGTTAACCACTCTCTACTGTACCTATTTAGAGCATTATTCTTGCATAGATAAAACTCGAGATTTAGTCTTCTTAAATTTCATCGATCAGATGATCTTTTGTTCTTGATTATTGTCATTGCATCGTATGATTAAGTTCCAATTCAGGTAAAGATGATAACTTAATTAATTAAAAAATAAAAGTTTGAGTGCTCATGTTACGAATTGATGGACTCATGGAATGATATAGCAGCGTTGGGACATAATTTATTCTCGTTGCACGATTTCTCCCCATCGTGCAACGAAAGAAGATACCCTACTTTTTAGAGAAGATGATCACTGTGATGTGCACAATCACTAGCTGTTTATGAAGTTCATGACACCTTATTGCAACGAACACCTTATGTGCATCATCTCCTCTCTCCATCGTTGATGGAATCTATGTTGCGAGAAGAGAGGAAGCAAAATATTATTTCGCAACCAGAAACGCGCACTCGAGGAAAGAAAAAAATAAAAGAGATGATGGTGTGATGCTATGCTCAGGGCTTCAAGCATCCAGTGGCCCAGTAGAAGGAATGGAGTACAACACAGAGGACCAGAAGGATTCCAACGAAGAACAATGGCTAATGTACTTCAATGGTCGAGATTAACAGAAGAGGAGGATGTCGACGAGTGACGGAGTTGATGCTGATGGAGCTCTTAAATTCTCACATGGGAGGAATATTAATTTCATGGTGGAGCGGATATAATATAATTTATGGATAAGTTGATGGAGAGTTAGTTAGAGAGTTGGGCGTAGGAATCCGAATTTAGATAATTTATCCAGTAGATTCTCACCTAAATCCAATTCGACTCTTCCAAAATTGATGAAAATTATGGGAGAAGTTGGAAAGATAAGATGGAGTTTGAGAAGATGTGAAATTATTATGGAGATATTTATGGGAGTATTAACTAAATTTGAATTTAATTAAATCTAAATTTTTTTTGGATGATTAATTTGTGATGGATGACCAAGATTGATTCTATAAGAGCAAGGTCCAATAGAAATGAAAATTCTAGCCTACAATATAAATAAACATTAAAAGGGTGACTGAAAATCCTCTTTAGACATAGAATTTTTGCACCATGATCCCTACTTTGTCCTCCATTTTCACGCAAACTGAGACATTCCAAAGAGCACACGGTGTCTGGTTTCAAAGTCGACACATAGGAGAATATCTTTCAAGTGGTGGCCGTGAGTTTCGGGAAGTGGACAAAGCGTTATCGCCGGCCAAAGTTCGGCGTTTGTGTAGTTTTCTAGCAAAAGGATTGCAGTTGGTTTTTCAGTCAACTTTAAGTACATAGAGGGAATTCTTATTTCGTCAATTTTTCACGACATGGAACCCTATCATCATCTCCTTTGTACCGAGATTTCATTGATATAGATCATGCATCTTTTGAACATATGGTATAGTTATGGTGACCAAAAAATTGTGTCAGAACACATTTTTTTCGCCGACGACAAAATTCAGCTCGAGTTCTAGTCAACACGGCCCGGGTTCTGATAAACACAACCCAGGCTCTATTGAACTCGGACAACGTTGATGCATGTCAAATCAAATTCGAACGCGCACCGGGTGTGACCCATGTTTCCGACGACACGACCCGTGTTTTCCGAACACGGCCCATGTTTTATCGAGCATTCGTCATGGGCGTGAACCGGCCAATTCATCCTAGGTTCACACCCTACTCGGCCCGGGTTTTGTCCTTGTCGAGGGGCTTTTGACTGTTCCAAACACGGCTTAGGTTCTACCCGACATAGAAAACATATTTTTGGATATTTCTCTTTGGATAGTTGAATGTTTATTATGGTTAATCATTTTTGGCCCTCCATGATTATATTGTTAACAGATCTGACCTCATCATACTCTTTAAATATGATTTTGAAATTATTAATATTATTGTTCCATTTGATCATGTGATTCATCATAGTTTTGATCCAGTAGTTTTTCTCCTGATTGAGTCCTTGTTTAACTTAAATTGAATTGTTAAATATAGGTTTTTATACTAAACAAGATAAAAGATGAAAACTACTAGGTCTCCATCTTCTTCGATTGTCTCTAAGTCCTTTGGGTCATATTGTTATTGTATTGTATGAGACAGATAGTGTATCTAGAGGTTTGAGACGTCATCCTTTAAAGAAATTATGACTGTCCTGTGATGGTCATGTACTCCACCATCACGAATCATTATTTAGCACTATTATTGGAGGGCGACTTATTGTGGCTTGATCCCCCACTAGTTTACATGAAAGAGACGTAGAGTTTTTTCTAATTGTCTGAGCGCTCCCTATTGTATTGGATAACTCCAAAGATTGAATTGAATTCAATGGAAATCAAATCAAATTGAATTGAATCATGGTCATTCGGAAATTGTTATTGACCGATGACCATTGATATTGAATTGAAATAGTTAAATTGAACAGTGCCATAGTGATCAGGCATAATTGATTGTTGTTAATTATTAATTGATATTGATTGCTCTTTTGACATCTTTCCTGATCCTCTTCATTAATTTATGACTTTATTGATTTATTGATCTATTAATTTATTGAGCTCCTATCATATTGTTCAATCTAACGCTATATTACTTATTGTATCATATTATTATTAATTTATTGAGAACTATTGATTATTAATTATTGTTATGATTAGACCTTACGTACTGAGTATTTTTTATACTCTTGGGTTTTCCCCTACATATGGATTCATGCATACGAGACGATAATGGAGGATGATGACGGAGGGGGTCAAGCTCGGTGATAGGGATGTTGCACATAGTGTAGGATTGTGTCCTACTATTAGTTATTACTTTTTTGCACTTTTAGTATCATGGAGTTATGGATGTTCCAACTCCTTTGACATTATAAAATTTTAGATATTCTTATTATTATTTATGCATTATATAGTTTATATTTCCACAAAATTATTTTATAGAGAATTGTATAGAGTCTCTGAACACATGAAAGTCACATGGATAATTAAAAAATAAATGAAGTTATGTAAGATTTAATTATCAAATTACATATTTGAGTTATGTGAGATTTAATTATCAAATTAATTTAGTCAACACATCAATTTTTTCTGAATCCATCTTAAAATTTTGAAAACCCGTTAAAATATATTGAACCCAATAATACAAATATATTCCATTATTTTTTCTTTTATCATAATATTAGAGAACGCCCTCAAAACTTTTGAGATTTAGAATTTTCCTTTTGATTTTTTAAATAGCATGAACAAAAGTCAAAATATATCACAATATTCGATTCAAATTTATAGTGAGATTGAATGCAAAACTTTTGAATATTGCCTAACAATCAATATTTTTTTAGTATTTTTAAAAATTAAATTTTAATTATTGTGTAGTTCAAATCTACATCATTTTATCTAAATGTTTTTGTAATAAATTGTTGATGCGATTATCATTATTTAAACAAAGAAAATTTCTAGACAACGAAAATATAAGTCTAGAAAATTTAAAAATCTAGAAAAAAATAAATAAAAGGGTGAAAGTAGAAGCTATATAGCTTCCATCAAGAAGAAGACATGATAAATTAAAGACATTACATGAGGAATGAGTGACTTATAAGTGAAAATTATCGACGAGAATGATTTGTAATTCATTAAAGTCGTAATTTTATACTAATCGGAGTCATTACATGAGGATATGAGTAAGTTATAATTGAAAATTGATGTCATTATGATTAATTAAATAAGTTTACATTGTCAATAAGGGTTAGCAACACTCGATCCAATGTTTTTGTCATTATTTTCATCAAGGTCTGTATTTCATTTTTCTCTTGAAATATGCACTAGATGGATATAGACAGATGTTTTCATTTACATTGAAATTTTACAAAAATAATTATGATCAATCGAAAAAAATCAAGTTTAATAATTTAAATCATAAAAAACATCCACTATTATTATGTTTTTTTTATATTATTGGAGATTTATCAGTGATCAAAATACTATTTGGCGCACTCATGTTCTTATTTAAATACCTTTCAAAACTCATCTAAAAATTTAAAATTAAAAAAATAAAATAAAATAATGACTATCTAGTTATACTAAATGATGAATTAAGTTTATATTGTTCATAAGAGTTAGTAACACTCAATCCAATATTTTTGTTTATTTGTTCCATCAAGATTTGTATTTCATCTAATTGTTCGAATTATGTTCAAAATATAAAATGATGAATTTTGTTCTTCTTTACGGAGATTTATTAGTGAAATTTTGTTTGTTTATTTGGACTTCTCATTTAAATACCTTTCAAGAAAGAGTTAGTTTTAAATTATGTACTAAATAGATATAGATAAATCAATGTATTTACCTCGAAGGATACATGTATAACGATGATATTAATTCAAAGATTCAAGTTTAATAATTACAAGTATAAAATAAAATTCTATTGATCTTATCGGAGATTTATTAGTTAACAAAATTTTGTTTGTTTGGTACCTCGACTTATCATTTCAAATCCAAAAAATTAACAAAAGAAAATAATGACTCTCCAATATATTAAAATGAGTAATTAAGTTTAGATTGTTCATAAGAATTAGTGAGTTGATTGTTATAAATTTGGTCAATATTTGTATTACATATTTTGCTCGAACTATGCACTAGATAGATATAGATATTTCAGTGCATTTAATTTGAAAATGTATTAAAATAATTATGATGATATCAATTCAAAAATTCAATTTTATTAATTAAAATTATAATAAATTTATTATTATTTGTTTTTTTGATCTTCTCCAAGATTTATTAATTAACAACATTTTTTTTTGCACCTGAAGACTCATTTCAAACTAAAAAATTAACAAAATAAAATAAAGATTACCCATTATATGAAAATGATTAATTAAGTTTAAATTGTCCATAAGAATTAGTAACACTCATATCCAATCTTTTTGTCATATGTTCCGTTAATATTTGTATTTCAATTTTTGCTTGAAATGTATGCTACAGATCGGTGCATTTAAAAGAAAATGAATTAAAATATTTATGATGATATCAATTCAAAAATTCAAGTTTAATAGTTAAAATTATAAAAGAAACATTCCACTATTATTATGTTTGGTTGGTCTTCTACAAGATTCATTAATGTGTTTGGTGATTTCTCATTTAAATGTCTTTCAAGACTCGTCTCAAAATAAAATAATGATTGTCCAATATATTAAAAGGATTAATTGAATTTATATTCACAATAGGAGTTAGTAACATTCATAAAAAATTCAACATCAATAATTAAAATCATAAAAAATATACTATTATTATAATTTTGTTTTAATCTTCTGGGCAGTTAACAAAATCTTCTATATATTGCGCTATTAACTTCTCATTTAAATAGCTGAAACACTTATTTCAGAATAAAAAAATAACAAAAGAAAATATTTACCATCCAATATATTATAATGATTAATTAAGTTTAAATTTTCCATATTCTCCATAATAATACACGAGCTCGATCCAATATTTTTTCCCATCACGATTAATACATTTTTTTTATTCTACTGAATAGATATAGATAGATTAATACATTTAAATAAAAAATGTATTCAAATAATTATGATGATATCGATTCAAAATTTCAGGTTTAATAATCAAAATTATAAAACAAATTCCAATATTATTATGATTTTGTTAATCTTCTCGAAGATTTATCGGCTAACAAAATATTGTTCTTTCGGCGTCCTCAAACTTCCATTTAAATATCCCTCCTATTAATTTCGATCCTATTTAAATTCTTTTTTCCCGAGAAATATGTTTAAATGTGTCATCCTTTGTATGAGCTATTAAGCAATAGTGATTAAAGTTTTCAAGATTTAATTTGAGATGTTTTGGATGTTTTTTTCTCTTGATTACAGAGAGTACTCGTGAGTTCAATGCAAGATAAGGAAAGAAAATTTAAAAAATGACCATTTACAATGATTTTTTTCAATAATTTTAATTTCAACATTAAATTGAAAGTCAATTCTAATTTGGTTAGCAATACATATATATATATATATATATATATATATATTATAATTCTACAAATAAAAGAAGATCAAATCTAGAAGTTAAAACTAATTTATATTGTTTAATATGAAAAATAATATGGGCAACAAATCAGACTCAATCGATCATTTTTTTTGAGTTTTTTCTTTTTTTATATATTTTTTAGTATGAAAAATAATAAAATGTCGGGTCGATTCCACTTGAGTTGAGAAACTAAATTCATACCCAACCCGAACCTCATTGAGTTAGGGTGGGGGTCCACCAATCTGATTCAATGAGTCATCGCGTTCCTCAAGTTGATTCTAGTGAACAATTCCTAATTGGAGTACTAGATTTTGGGATGATAATAATATGACTTTATATCTGAGTATAGCCATTATAGTAACATATAACTGATTTTTTTTAACTTAAAATTGATGTGATCATTATTGTTTAACAAATAAACAAAAGTTCAAAAAAATTTAGAAAAAAGATAGAAAAGGGTGTAAGGAGAAGTCATATAGATAAATAAAAAATAAATGAAGTTATGAGATTTTATTATAAAATAAAAAATTTAAGTCTTGTGAGATTTAATTATCAAATTAATTTAGCCAAAACAACAATTGTTTTCTCAAAACATCTTAAAATTTTGATAACCACTTAAAATATATTAAACCCAATAATACAAATTAGAGAACACTCTCAAAATTTGTGCGATTTAGAATTTTCCTTTTGAATTTTTTAAACAACACGAAAAAGTCAAAATATATCATAATATCTGATTCAAATTAATAGTGTAATTGAATGCATAACCTTTGAATATTGCCTAACAAGGAATATTATTTTTAGCATCTTTTTAAAAATTTAAATTTAATTATTGTTCAATTAATATCTATATCATTTGATCTAAATGTTTTTTTAATAACACGTTGATGTGATTATCATTATTTAAACAAATGGAAATTTGTAGTCAATGAAAATAGAAATCCAAAAAAATTTTAAAATTTAGAAAAAATAAATAAAAGGGTGAAAGTAGAAGCTATGTAGCTTAATTATCAATCTTCCATCAAGAAGTATGTTTTTATAGCTAATTGAAGGCATTACATGAGGAATGAGTGAATTGTAATTGAAAATTATTGACGAGAATTATTTATAACTCATTGAAGTAATGATTTTATACTCTAATTTTTTTGTCATTATTTTCATCAAAGTATATATTTGATTTTTTGCTTGAACTATGCGCTAGATAGGTATAGACAGATTATTTTATTTACATTGCAAATGTACTAAAACAATTATGATGATATCAATCATAAAAAATCGAATTTAATAATTTAATTATAAAAAACATCGACTATTATTATGTTTTTGTTAATCTTATTAGAGATATATCAGTTAACAAAATACTATTTATTTGGCACACTGAAAAAAAATAAAATAATGACTATCCAATATATAAATAATGAATTTTATAAGAGTTAGTAACATTCAATCCAATATATTTGTTATTAATTCCATCAAGATTTGTATTTCATTTATTGTTCGAATTATGCTTTAGGTAGATATAGATAGATCAATTCATTTAAATAGAGAATGTATCAAAATAATTATGATGATACCAATTCAAAAATTCAATTTAACAATTATAATTATAAAAAAATATTCCATTATTATTATATTTTTATTGATCTTCTCGGAGATTAATCGGTTAACAAAATCTTGTTTGTTTGGAACTCTCCATTCTTCATTTAAATACCATTAATAACTCATCTCTAAATAGAAAATTAATAAAATAAAATAATGATTATCCAATATATTAAAATCATTATGTAACACTCAATCAAATTTTTTATTATAAATTATGTCAAGATTTGTATTTTATTTTTTTTCCAATTATGCATTAGGTAGATATAAATAGATGTATAAAAATATTTATGATGAAACTAGTTCAAAAATTCAAGTTTAATAATTAAAATTATAGAAAAAGATTTCATTATTATTGTGTTTTGTTTATCTTCTCAAGATTTATCAATTAACAAAAACTTTGTTTGTTTGGCACCTTTATACTCATTTCAAAATGAAAAATTAGCAAACCAAAATAACGTCTATTCAGTATATTAAAATGATTAATTATCTAATTTTTTTGTCACCTATTCCATTAAGATTTATATTTCATTTTTTGCTCGAAGAAAATGTATTACAAATATTATGATGATATCAATTAAAAAAAGTCAAGGTTAAAAATTAAAATCATAAAAAATGTTCTAGTATTATTATGTTTTAGTTTTCTTGGAGAGTGATTAGCAAACAAAATTTTGTTTGTTTGGCATATTTGAATTCTCATTTAAATACCTTTGAAGACTCACCTAAAAAAACAAAATAAAATATTGTGTGTCCAATATATTTAAATGATTAATTAAGTTTGGATTCTGTATAAGAATTAGTTTCTAATTATGTACTAAGTAGATATAGATAGATCAATGTATTTATATTTAAAGTTAGATAGAGATAGATAAGTGTATTTAGTTAAAAAATGTATAAAAATATTTATGATGATATTAATTCTACTAATCTTCTTCGGGATTTAGTAGTTAACAAAATCTTGTTTGTTTGGTGAGTCCAATTATCATTTTAAATAAAAAAACTTAACAAAATAAAATAATGACTATCCAATATATTAAAATGATTAATTAAGTTTAGAATTAGTGACAATTTTTTTGTCATAAGTTCCGTCAATATTTGTACTACATAATTTGCTCGAACTACACAATAGATAGATATAAATAGATCAGTGCATTTAATTTGAAAATGTATTAAAATAACCATGGTGATATCAATTCAAAAATTTAATTTTATTAATTAAAATTATTAAAAACATTACAGTATTATTGTTTTTGTTGATCTTCTCTGAGTTCATTACTTAACAACATTTTATATTTTTGGCATCTCAGGAATCATTTCAAACTAAAAAATTAACAAAACAAAGTAAATAATGATTACTCATTATATTAAAATGATTAATTAAATTTAGATTGTCCATACACTCGATCCAATCTTTTTGTCATATATCAATGCATTTAAAAAGAAAATGTATTAATATAATAATAATGATATCAATTAAAAACTCAAGTTTAATAATTAAAATTATAAAAGAAACATTCCATTATTACTATTCATCTTCTCGGAGATTCATTAGTCAACAAAATCTTGTTTGTTTGGTAATTTCTCATTTAAATAGCTTTTAAAACTCATCTCAAAATAAAATAATGATTGTTAAATATATTAAAATGATTAATTTAATTTATATTCTCCATAAGAGTTAGTAACATTTCATAAAAAAATTCAAGATCAATAACTAAAATTAGACTAAAAAAATATAATATTATTATAATTTTGTTGATCTTTTGGGCACTTAACAAAATCTTTTATATATTGCATTGTTAACTTCTCATTTAAATATTTGAAAAACTTATGTCAAAATAAAAAAAATGAAATAAATTATTTACTATCCAATATATTATAAGGATTAATTAAGTTTAAATTTTTCATATTCTCCATAATAATAGTTATAACACTCAATCCAATATTTTTTCCATCAAAATTAATAAATTTTTTGTTCTAATCATTTGGTGATAGATATAGATAGACTAATACATTTAAATAAAATAATTATCATGATATCAATTCAAAAATTCAAGTTTAATAATCAAAATTATAAAACAAAGTCCACTATTATTATGATTTTGTTAATCTTCTCGAAGATTTATCGGTTAACAATATTACGTTCCAGGTCCTTAAACTTCCGTTTAAATATCCCTTCGAGTGACTGGTCTCAAAATCGTCTTGTGTGAGTTGCTCGGCCTATCTTTCTCCAATGACGCCGTCAACCCCTCCCTCGTACCGCCACTATAGACGCCATCGCCGGTTGCTCATCTGCGCCTGCTGCCTCCTCCTCCTCGCCATCATCGCCATCGCCGTCCTCGTCCTCATGTTCGTCGTGTTCAAGATCGACGATCCCACCACCGACATCGTCTCCGCCAACGTCACCGGCGCACTCCCCCCCATCACCGGGAGCCCGCCGGATCCGAACTACCCGCTCAACCTCACCATCGACGTCGCCCTCCGTGTCCACAACCCCAACCGCGCCACCTTCTCGCACCAGGCCAGCCGGTGCGGCCTCCTCTACCAGAACACCAACGTCGGCAGCGCCGACGTGCCGTCCGCGAGCGTCTCCAGCCGCGGTTCCGAGGTCCTCCAGCTTACGCTCAACGTCGATCCGGATCAGATACCTGGAGGCACGAACAAGATCCTGCAGGACGCCCAATCCGGCGCCGTGGACTTCGACGCCGAGACCAATTTATCCGGCAAGATGACCATTCTCGGGTTCATTAAGCTCAACTCCGCTGCCACGTCCCACTGCCACCTGGTGGTCGGGTTCCCGGAGATGAAAGTGCGGAGCTCTGTGTGCACGTCGAACAAGACCTGAGCTCGCTCCCCCATGCCCTCTGCGCCGGCGATGCGGCGGCCGTTGGAAGGCGCTTGGTGTTTGTAGTGGCTTCGTAATCGGCTTGATTACGTGCCCAAGGTGTCAGATCTTTAGATTCATTAAGATGTATTTTTCAATTTCGTGGCGGAGCAATAAATAAAAATAGCTCTATTAATTTCTATCCTATTTAAGTTTTTTCCTCGAGAAAATGTTTAAATGTCTCATCTTGTATGAGCTATTAAGAAATAGTGATTCAAGTTTTCAAGATTTAATTAGAGATGTTTCGAATGTTTTTTTTCCATTGATTATAAAGAAAGAAATAAGTTCAATTCGAGGTAAAGAAAAAACGGTATATAAAGTGTCAATTGTTAATGGGTTACACCTACTGAATATATTATTTAAAAAGTGAAAAAGTGGATTTTTTATGGGAAAATAATATTCAAACTACCATTTGCAACGACTTTTTCTACAATTTGAATTTCTATATTAAATTCAAAGGCAGTTTTAATTATATATATAACTTATTATTTTTTTGTGATTATTCAGAAAATAAAAAATATATTATAATAGAGTTTGTTAAATAAGATAATAATATTTATAATTATACAAATAAAAGAAGATCAAATATAGAAGTTAAAACTTATTATATTAGATGTACATTCTTTGTTTGATTAAAATATTTATATGTATAAAAATGAAAAAATCTAATTTGATTACAAATAGGATTATTTTATCATTAGAATTATAAACATTATTACCTTAGTTAAAAAACTTTTGTTACAAGATATTTTCATTTTCTAAAAAAACTAAAAATAATAAGAAGTTATATTATTTTCAAATATATAAATATGTTTGACAAACGTTTGAAATAAGAATTATTTAATCAAAACAATCCTACTTCAAAATCAAATTATATTTTCCTTTAAATTTAATCTTCTCTTTTTTATGCTTATAAATATTTCAATAAAAATATATTTCCAATCAGATTCGTTATGCCTTTGTTTCTAGTCTCCTTTTATTTTTTATGCTTATAAATATTTTAACCAAACACAGATATCGAGTTAAATTAGTGTTAACTTCTAGATTTCATATTATTTAGGATTATAAATATTATTACCTTATTTTAAAAAATATTATAATATATGTTTTATTTTCTGAAAAATACGAAAATAATAATATGTGTTATATATATTATTGTCAGCTATAAAAATTATATTAACATGATATTCAGTTCTAATCCTTATATATTATTGATTTACATTGAAAAGGATCGAAATATATAAAACAGTTTAACAATATGCATAATATATATATATTATTTTGATATATATATTTATATACCTACAAAAAATATAAATTTTCGTATTTTTAAATATAATATTAATTTATAAGATATTAATATATGTTTATTTGAAAATAAATATTAGAAAAATGTCTCAAGGAATATAAGAAAATAGTGCTAAATATATATATATATAATTGAAAATTAAATGAAATTAAACAATCTATGTAATCTAGGTAGATGTCAATTTAAATTGAATATAAACATAATAAATTATTTAAGCATGTAAGGCTCATAAAAGGGTTTTAGCTGGATTAAACCAAATTTATGTAGCTAAAAAGTAAATAAAATTGAATATGAAAATAAAATAATTTAATTAAATCATGAATTATTTCTTTTAATAAAATTAAAATTGGGAGGTAGTATATGTCGCATGCCATGTTCATAAAATTTAACATTTTTTATAAATTTTTTTATTACTTTATATATTTGTTTTAAAAAATATAATGATTAAATATTTTGTTATATATTGGTAATTTGATATAATTAACATATGTTTAAGACTTTTCATTAGTTTTATTTGAATTATTAGTTGATTGTTAGTGGCAATGTCATCAACTTAGCGATTCATAATTTTTTGTAAGCAATTCATGCCGTAATCTAATAGAGCCGCACGGATTATTGGATTGCGTGGTTTGCCAAGTTGATTCGAGCGAGTTATTTGGTAGCATAGGAATCACAACCCATAACACTCTAATCTAACTATATTGAAAGTAGAGTCGAGTGGAGTATTCTCATCTTATTACGATTAAGAATAGTTTGCATTTCCATATGTCACGTCTATCCTTTTGTATTGCATTACATGCATATGCTCTCGTAATGTTTTATCTTATGCTTGCATGTGTGATTTGCATTCAATATTTAAAATCAACAAATTTTGATTTCAAAATTCAAAAATTGAAAAAAAATCAAATACTACATCTTCCCTTTTCATGTCTTAATATTTTATTTTATTTTCAAGCATTTTTAAGGACATTATGTTAATTAACGAAATTCAAAGAACTATTATTTTATTATTTATCGCCTTAGTATTAGGTATTTAGAATGTGAATGTTGCTAAGTAGAATTTGAATACTTGGACGGAGAATTCTTGTTCATGCTCATTTTTTTTATTTCTCTTTAATCTTGATAATAATTGCCTTTTTGTTGAATGCTTAAGCACTTAATGAGCTTATAAAAAAAAGTGCAAAAAGATAAAAGTGGGTTAGTTGATCCCCAATAAAAAGAAATAAAGAAGTACAAATGTGTTATCTAAAACCTTGGTCACTATAAGAAAATTGTCATTTTCCGACGGATAATTTCCGACGGATAGAAATCCGTCGCAATTTGCGACGGATTTTTCAACGGTTTCATTTCCGATGGATTTTTCGACGGTTATGACCGAAATGAAAATAATAAATTATATAATTTACTATATTATTATTTTATTTTTCAACGATTAGGAACGTCAATATTTTCGACGAATATTGATCCGTCGTAATTTTTGACGAATTTTTCGATGGTCGCGACCGTCAAAAATAAAAAAAATAAATTATGTAATTTATATATTATTATTATTTAATTTTTTTGATGGATTTTCTGACAGTTACGACCGTCGGAAATGAAAAAATTAAATTATGTAATTTTCTATATTATTATTTATTTTTTCGACGATTAGGAACGTCGATATTTTCGACGGATATCCATCCGTCACAAAATCCGCCGCAATTTCCGATGGTCGTAACTGTTGACAAATATATAATAATATCATATGAGGGATATTTTATTAATATAATTAGCGACGGTCTAAACCGTCGCAATTACCGATGGTTTCGACCGTCGATAATAATTACCGACTGTTCAAACCATCGGTAAAATAAAAAAAATATTATATATAACTAAATATAACTAAATATTTTTTCAATGGTCTCAACCGTCGGTAACTTTAAAAATAATTAATATTTACTTTTCCGATGGCCAGAGCCATCGGTAATTAAAATTTCGTTATCTCGCTTTTTTTGTTTTCCCGCTTTCTCCCATTTTTCCACATATATATATAATACCCTCCTCTCTCTCCCTCTTCCACTCCCTCTCTCGGCCAGCGAGCCTCTGGCCGGACGTGAAGCGTCGACCGCCGGCGACCCTCTCCCACCGGCATCTCTCTGTCTTCGTCGGCGTCTCTCTCTCTTCGTCGGCGTCTCTCTCTCTTTCTCTTTCTTTCTCTTTCTCTTTCTTTCTCTTTCTCTTTCTTTCTCTTTCTCTCCGGCCGCCAGGCGGCCTTGGGGGCCAGATCGGCTGCTTGGTGGCCGGATCCGACCGCGAGAGTTCGGATCCGGCCCCCAGTGGCCGGATCTGATCGTTAGGCCGCGGGTGTCCGAATTCGGCCGCTGGCGGCCAGATCCAGCCACTGGTGGCCGGATCAGCTGCTGGTGGCCGGATCGGCCGCCTGGCGGCCAGATCCTGTCGCGGGCTGGCCGCGGCCCGATCCGGCTGCTAATTTTTTTATTTTTTTAAAAAATTTTGCGACGGCTGCGACCGTCGAAAGATCGACGGTTGCGATGACCGTCGAAAGTTTCGACAATTGCAACCATCAAAAACTTTCGACGATTGGAACCGCCAGCCTTTTCCGGCGGTTGCAACCGTTGGAAACTTTCGACGATTGGAACTGCCGGGACGTTTCTGACGGTTAGAACCGTCGATATTTCCGACGAATTTTTTTTACCGTCGCAAATCAATTTGCGACGGGCATTTTTTTGACGGATCGATTCCGACTGAAAAACTGTCGGTAATTGCATTACCGACGGTTTTTGGGCTGATCAGTGTTTTTCTAGTAGTGGGTGTGTTCGAGTGATTAGATCCATAGGGGATTCTTGCGTGATGACCTAAGGACAAATTCTTTGGGATTCATCAATCAAACGCTTATTAGATGGACCACCTTGCGCAATATGGAGAAGCACATGAGTACCAATAAAAATAAAGTAAAAAAGAAGTATAAATGTATTATATGGAACCTTGGCGTGTCTGGATGATTAGATCTATAGGAGATTTTTTTGGCGACCTAAAAGTAACTGTTTTGAGATCCGTCGATCGAAAATTCATCACGTGAACCACCTTGCGCAATATAGAGAAGCACATGAGTACAAAAAACAAGAGTGACAAAAAGTGAAAAGTTACAAAATGTATAAGCTCACTGTGCACTTATGTTTTCAACATTGAGACTTTTATTTGATTGACTGTTCTTGTATGAGTTGAACTTGGATGAATTTAAATATGTCTAATATTCAGAAATTTTGTAAGGCTAGATCATTGGAATAATGGAAAGATGCTTCAACGATGGATGTGTAAAATAAAGTGCCAAGAAAAAAATAGTTAATTGATAGGGTAGAAGCGATGATGAACCCTCTTGATTTTTTAGCTTTGTCTTGAACATTGCTTGATGACAAGCAAATATCTAAGCTTGGGGGTATTTGATGTATGCAAAATTTAACATATATTTCGTATTGCATTTAATCTTATTTTGAATCATTTTCTAATAGCATGCATAATTTTATGAGCTTCTTATATTAATTTTACAAAATGAAAATCTACGCAAATTTAGGAATAAAAAAATTGGACTATGAAACCACCAGAGAAAACTATGCTCAAATCGGAGTTAAAACATAGTAGAAAGTGAAAACAGTGAAAAAATTGGCTCTCACAGGCGAGCCGTGAAAGAGGCCGTGAAATCATTGTAACAACCCATAAAAATGCATTCTCAATAGCAGAAAATTGTCAAGAGGCATGACCGTGACCAATCTATCACGGACTATGAAATTCATATTTTTTTATGCAAACCATGTAAGGGCCGTGAAAAATTTATTTCTAGTCCAGTTCGAACACTGTTTAGGCTGTGAAATGCTGTGACAAAGTCCATATTCGAGTTTTTGACGAATTTTTGAAAGAATTTCAAGCACACAAGAATTCCTACTAATACTATATGATCTTTGAATTATTTAGAAAATATTATGGCTCAAAATTCATCGTTTGACAAGGCCAAAACTTCACAATCAATTATACTTCGAATTTACCTTATTTTACATAGAAAATATTTTCATTTCTTCTTCGATCACATGGAAAATTGAACCACAATAAATAGAGGCTATCTACAGCTAGAAGAGAGGATGTAGGGCCTGCAACATGTGCTTTGAAAACAAAAATGTGGGAGCAACTTGAAGAACAACAGACTTTTTGTGCAGTGATTTTGGGCGAGGAACGTACAACGATTTTCGATTTCATTTCAGAGAGTACTTCCAATTTTATTTATGTTGTGATGCATCAATTTATACTTTAAAGTTCTATCTTTTTAATCTTTGTAATATGGACAATTTAGTTTAGTTTTTGAGTTAGTATATTTCGGCAAAGACTTATTGTTAAGACAACTTGTGAATCTTTTTCTAGTTTTGATTATAGTTATTTTATTATTAACTGGGCAGCGTGATCAACTTAGCAATTCATAATTATTTGTAAGCAATTCATGTTGTAATCTAATAGAGTCGGACGGAATATTAGATTGTGTGGTTTGCCAAGTTGACTCGGGAGAGTGATTTGGTAAGATAGGAATCACAACTCATAGTATTCTAATCTGACTAGGATTGAGAGTCGAGCCGAGTAGAGTATTCTCATCTTATTACAATTAAGAATAGTTGGTTTACCCAATTAGGGAAATCATATTTTAGATTTTCCTAATCCATCTAAAAGGTGAGCATGATTTTTTTATTAAATTAGTTACTAAAGAAGTTAAACAAGTTGATCCTAATAATTTTAACTCGTCCTAAAGACCCGAGACATTGGTAGTTTAGTTTAATTTAGCCTTTATTTTTTTGTAATTTTATTTTCTGTAACTCATTTACTTGCAACCATATTGTCTCTTATTAGCCTATGAAATTAGTTTAGTTAAGTAAGTTAAGTCTTCGTGGATTCGACAATCTACTCATTACACTTGTTTACTTAAGCGACTAGTGCACTTGCTAGCATAATGATTGTTAACAACTCTCGCATTATGTAGTAGACACAATCAGTTATAGAGTGGTTGTTGACATTGCAGGGATGGTAGACGCTAATGTTGATAGTAGGCTGGTGACTAGGAGCATTGGTGGTATTGTTGTGGTGGCATATCATTGCGGTGATCATCTTGTGTGTTGCACCTCTTGGGTTTCCTAATCCACCGATGGTTTCACATCATTGTTAATTATGTTCAACAGGGCATGTCGGGGCCTTCCCCTTGATGTATTGTTGACACTCTTGGTGATTTTGCTCCAAACATGTGGCTAATGTTGTGTTGAGGTTTTCATAATTCACGAAGATGGTCTTATTTTTAGACTAGGGTCCAATCCATCAACAAATCCATTAACTCACTCCCTATTGTTCAGTGCTATGGTGTATGATCTGATGAATTTAGTATGGTAAGTTGCCATAGTTCACGGATCCTTGCTGCAATTACAAGAACTCTTATAGCTTCTTGCTCTCTAGGTAGGCAAAAGAGAATATCGGGCCTAGAAGGATTCTTTGAATTTCATACAAGGAATGACCTCTTAGTCAATGAATTTGGTGTCTTGCATCATCTTTAATTAACCCATAGACGTTTTAATGAATAGTTGGGTCTCATAGAGCACTTTGTGATCCTCAGGGCATTGCAACAATTTGAATGTGTGCTCGGTCGAGTCTATTCATCTCTCAGCCTTTAAAATTATCTCCACAATTGAAATTCGTCGAGTAAAATTTTAGGAATGTCTGTATTATTCATTTGCGGACATCAATGTTATTGTTCTTCTTGGCATGGTCGTTGCTGCGCTAGCTATGACTATCATCACTTTGGTTGTCCTTGCTCTCGTTGCAAAGGTGCTTGTTGGGCCTCTTGGGTCCTCCAACGTCATTGCTAGCATCATACTAGGGACCTTGGATATGTGGTCATATCCTATAGGTACACATGTGATAAGCATCTAGATATATTTATATATTTCAAACATTTAGCAACAATGGAAATATTTCAATATATTCTTCTCATTTGGACTATGGTTGAATGGTGCAACGACTTGCTAATTATTTAGTTCTGATTTGGCTCAAATCCCTTTAATGTAACACCCCAAAAGCAACCTCATGTTGACCTTAACTAGTTAGCTAACCAAATATAGAAGAAAATGAAAGTCTTAGAAACTATAAATAGTTAATAATACAAAAATCTAACATAATAAAAGTCTATCTCAACATAAACGAGCTAGAATATAAGTTTGATATGTTTATTACAACTCGCCAAAGTTTGGGAAGGACAAATATCAATAAGAATGGAAACATCATAGGATTATCCATGGACAATGTCATTACCATCACGAGTAATCACTACCGCACATGCCATCAATCTTATTGTAAGTTACATGTAAGAGCTTGAATTTTGTTAGCATTAATGCTAATAATTAATATTATGTGATATCAAAGAATTTGTTAGTATAAAACTCCACTACTATTAATCACAAATATAACATTATTTAATGGTCCAATCATTTGATTAAATTATGATAAAACTAACTAGTTATAATGAGATAATCCTAACTAGTGATTTGTAAATGTTGATTAATATTAATCATAGCTATAGTATAATAAAGAAATGTATCCAATGTGTATATATAAGTACACACACATACACACACATACACACACATATATATATATATATATATAAGAGTATAAAGGAATATGCAAATAATATAAGATATTAAGATGGACTCGCCATTTTAAATTAATTAGTGTGCTGCCACATCATCATGAGTTGGCACTCATGCAATAAAAAAATAACTACTATACATGGATATATATCATGTAATATTAAGAAGATATATCCTATCATATTACATATATAAGTCATTAATATTATCTGTAGAAACCAACTTTGGTCGGAAGAAGATATTATTTCCTTCTTTGTGTCGGCCAAGAAAGGAAATGAAAACAAAAGAAAGAAGGCTCATCTTGGCTCGCCGAAGGATGAGAGGTGTTATTCATTTCTGTAAAAGAAGGAGAGGAGGAAGAAGAAAAGAATAATAGGAAAGAAGAATGGAAAAGAGAAGTAGGAACAAAAAAAGAAAGAAAAATTCTTTTCTTTGAGGCTGGCCGAACCATAGGAAGAAGCAAAACAAGGGAGAAGCAAGGGAAGCTAATAAGATATGTAGGGTGGATTCTTTTTAATCTTGTGATGATTGAATTCATTATAGTAATTCAATTAAATGATTTATCCGATGGAATCAAATAAGGTTTTATCAACTTGTGCTTGATGTTTTCTCACACAGCCAAAAATTGAAATTAATAGATAAATATAAAAGTGATTGAAAAATTACTAAATCTGTATGACATGATATTCCGAAAGTCTAGTTTCCATAGGATCTAGAACCATCACGAAATCATATCTATGTAGTATGTTATCTGGAAAATAGTGATTGGCTGTCATGTTGTTTTTGGAAAAATATAGTTAACTTGTAAATTATACCTTATCAATAAAGATTATATTAAATAATGAAATTACATGTATAATTTATACTATATTAAAAAGAGAGTACTTTGCATGAGAATGTGACATTTTGCATAACCATGTATTGACAAGTGTTCAAATAATGATAAATGATTAGTTTAAATAATAATTAGTTCTCATTGTGATAAAGTTACCATATGAATGTGCGATAGTATCATGTCACGTCCTCTAACTTCTATATCTATATATTATTAGCATAATGATGTTTTGATAATTGTTCGTAAAATATTAATAATTCTTCAGTTAAAAGTTTATAATATACTAATCATATGCTTTTTATTAATACAATTATAATAATCATATATCTTTATTATTTATAACATTCTATTTTCGTGAGACTATTTATACAGTTATATAATTTTCATAATCTATAATCATATAATAATTATTAAAATAAAAAAATACTTTAAAAGAAGAATACTAAAATAATGTGATAATCAATCTTATACTTTTAATATTAATAAATAAAATTTATGTTTTGAGTATGCAAAAATATAATACATAATTTCTAATAAAAATAAAAATAAAATATTTATTTTAACTTTAGCAATTGTTTGTACATTGCATGGGCAGTACTTCATTAGTTTTAATGAAGTTGATGTGACCCTAAGGTAAACATACGTTTTTTACTATAATAACCAAAAGTAGTGGCACTTTGTTATGATGGAACGTGTCTTCTAGAATTGTTAACTAATTAAAATATTATATAATCAATTAACTTTTGAGTTCATGATTAGTTAGTAAGTTAAACGATTGATTAGTAACCGCTATATGTATTATAGCATTTATAACTAACTAAAATATTATATGAGTCCAATTATAAATTATTTTACTTCACGGTTAGTTAGTATACAATTCCATAATGAATTATTATTTTAAATCATGTTAATGTAGTTAACTCATAACCATTTTGAATTAATATATAATAGAACTAAGTGAAAGAAAAAATTAGTTGACTAACCAATTAAAATATTTTCATATGAATGGTTAATAGAACTACCAAAATTCATACGGTTATCTAGCGACTGTTTCTCAACATTCTTATAAATACTCTTTTGGAAAGAGATTTCATCCTCTCATTCAAATCTTATCGTATGTAAGTTTCTTTCTTTCTTCTTCTTATTATATATATATGCACTTACCTATTATATGTACATATATGGTTAGTTTGTGTTCACTGAATGAAGCATTAATTTACATTCTTTTTTTACACTTCCCAAAGTTAGAAGTTCATTAAAATTTTAAATACATTTCAAAGTTTTATTCTCCTACTACTAACTTCCAAGTATTATAATTAGAATTTTTTTCTCTCATTATAGAGAATTTCATATTTCACATATAAAATACACTACCACATATTTCATTAGATTTTGATAATGCTAAGATTTATTTTCCTTTTAACAAATTTATATGACAAATGTTTCAAATGTTTTGAGTGTTTAGTTTTATTTGATAAATTTTCCATTATTATTATTATTTGTGCAGTTTATTATGACTTTGAAGATGAATTTATTGATGATGTCAATGAATTTAAGGTGCATTGAAATTTTAAATTTTGTATAGTGTGATTCCAAACAATCTTGAATATATGAATATCTTAATAACAATGCCTTATTTGGAATGATCCTAAAAATAATTTTTTTTATTTTATACTTCGTAGTCTTATTTAAAATATTTCTATTTGTATGCATAATTATTATATTTCTCTCTTTGTTCATGGGAATACATTAGTTTTTTGTTTTAAAGTTTTCTTATATTTTTTATATATTCACTAACAATTGGTAAAAATTACATCACCGGCCAATAAACAGAGAACAATGCATTTATTTTAACATTAATTAAAATATAAATATTTTTTGAATAATAAATTAAGTTTAGTGGATAGGTCAGTTATAACGTTTCAACATTCATAAACAAAAAATCTAAAAACCTATAGCACATAAATATAGAATTATTATCATTCTTCTTTTTTTTTATAAATCAAAACATTATTTTAGATAATAGTAATCACAATAATATAATTATATATTGCTTCATTAAAATGTTATCATATGTATAAAATTTGTTAAATTCATAAATTTAATATTTAATTGAAATTTATCATGTTTTTAAATAATTAAGATAAAAATTAGTTAATATTATATATCTAATTAAACCATTAATATATCATAGTTTTTAGTGAATAATTAAAATCTAAAATATTTTATTCAATTATTTATATATAGGATAATAAGATAGAAGCATATTTATTAAAAGAATCAATAATTTATGTCGTGTGTATTATATTTTGAAAGAAAAAGGAAAAACTAAAATGACATACTATATTGGTTATCATTTAAGAGCAGTTTAAAGAATAGATCAATGTTGATTTTTTTGGTGGTTTATTCACATCTTGCATTTTACATTGTTGAAGGAATTCAGAAATCCTTTAATGTTACTCCCACAATAAGTTCATTTGATGTTATTAGTTTCTTTGTTTCATTTCTTGAATATTAAAATTCACTCATAAAGATCCTTTTATCTTATATATCATGCAAACATCAAGGTTTTTTAAGCCATTACTTTGTATTTTTTGTAATATTTAATGCTTCAGCTCTATATGCATGCTTTTTATATTTTTCATTCAAGAACTACAATTTAAAATAATAAATATATTTTTTAGTTTATAAAAATAACCACAAAACTACGAAATATTTGACATATAATTTTTTAAAAGTAAAAAATAATTTAGAAATATAGATTAAATGAATACTACTTTTGATTTTTAATAACAATAAAGAAGATAAACTATATTCTTGATTACTATATTTCAATTTAACTAAGACAAAAGAATCAAAGAGTAGAAAAAATTCTACATTAGTTTAGAAACAATATAATTGTATATATTCTTCTTACTAAAATAAATGATCTAAACAAGTTTTTTTTATAAGAAAACTAACTATAAATGATACATTCGACGATGATGATGGAAACATCAATTAAGCATATCTATAAATGATGTCACTATGCATATCTAATACAATGTTGTAAGATCCGATCCAGGCATCGACCCGGATTGCTTAATGGGTCAAGTCGGACCGGATCGAACCGAATGGTCGGACTAGATAATATAAATTAATAAAATAATAAAATAAATTAAGGTAATCATTGTAATATTATTAATATGTAATATCTTATTTAGCAAAAATACAAAACATAATATAATAAAATATTTAGATCAAATAATATAATAAAGTAAGCATTAATTGAATCATCAATCGAACATTTTCTAAAAAAATTCGTGAGGTAATTATAAAAAATAAAAATATTGATGAAATATTATATATATAATAAAGAATAATGTTAAACATAAATCTCAAATAAAGATGTATATAAATAATATTTTTTTAAAAGTTTTAATATTTTTTATATATTTTATTTTTTTTATGTATTTTATAATTTTGACCCAACCGGATCGGTCAAACCCGCCGGGTCGAGCGGTTGAACCCGGGTTTTTACCGGGTTTGACCGGGTCAAAGCGGGTCAATCGCTTGACCGGGTTTTGATTGACCCACGTGTCACGCCCTTACGCTTCGGATACGAAACACCAGACGTGCGGCACGACGAACCCTGCTCGATCACCGATCAGCCCTCGTTTGGACGTGCCTTGGACCCCGGCCGTACACGCCCCGGATGCACAACGAAACACCCGCCCAGGAAGAAGAGAGGGAGGCTAAGAGTTTAGAGGAAAACTAGAGAATATTATTGAGCAATCTCAGATTGTCCAGGATGGTCTTACAAGTCTTGATTACATGTCCTTTTATAGTGCCCAAGAGAAACAACTCCTAAACTAAGTTAAGGACCTAATCCTATTAGGCATGCAAGCCCTTCTCTAAAAAAACCTCCTTGGAGTAGGAGTAGAAATCCAGCAACCTTGGAGTCCTAGAAGAATTCGGCCAGCACTCCTTCAAAGTCCATCTTGAAGGCAAACTGGTCAAGCCGCCCTCCTGGCGCCTTGCCATGTCCGGGGCGCGCCCCGGGTGCGCCCGCCGGGACAAGTCCTAGTCCTACTAGGACTAGGACTGTTTTCCTGTGGCCTCTCCCCATCTTCAGTCCTCCTATGATTAGGACTTCAACTCCAAGTGACCCTCGATCCAGAAGGAAGCTCCGTCCGCGCCCAAGTCCTACGCGACCTAGGAGAGGTCCGAATTCCTATTCCTACTAGGAGTAGGAATTCTTCCGATCCTGTACTTCTCCATGCGCTCGTCCTCCTACTCACGATAGGAGTCCAAGTCTTCACCTCCAGAAACTCCTCTCTCCTCGTTGGACCTTCGGAGTGTTGGACGACTCCTATTCCTACTAGGAGTAGGAATCGCCCCGACCACGCCCGCCTCCTCGCGCGCATGGCCACGCCCGCTCGGGGCGCGCCCTTCAGTGGGCAGGAGTGACACACGGGCCGTTTTAATGTCCGGACACCGGTCCGATCGGTCCGACCGACCAGGTCGGGCCGGGTCTTACAACAGTGATATAATATTAATTAAGCATCATCATTATCTTTATATCTTACTTATCTAAGTTATTCAACTTTGTTTATTACAAGAATAATACACGACATTCAATCCTGGGAAGAAAAATTATATGTATGGATATTGAATTATATCATTATATTGGTGTTAACTAAAAGAATGACATAAAATCTAATTATTAAAATAACTTAAAACAAGGTGATATCTTTGTTAACAAAAAAATATGATTTGTTAGGATAAGATTTGGGACATCATTTGCATATATTTTAATATAAAGTTATTCACTTCTTTAGGTGAAAATATAACTCCGCCTATATTTTATAGCCGGTCCCAAGCCCGGATAAAGGAGGAGGGTTGTGTTAGGCCCCGACAGCCAGCATAAAATCATGTCGAATCTTATGAACATGGATCAACGAATGAATGGCGTCGTATGATCCATGTAGCCGACCCCACCTAGTGGGATAAGGCTTTGTTGTTGTTGTTGTTGTTGTTGCAGTCATCATTATCCTAAGTAGATTATGGTTAACAATCAAATATTTGGAATATTGTCATTGCTTTATCTTTTTTCTGTTTATTATAATTAATATTTTTTCATCTTTGAGCAGTATCATATTTGTTTCTAGCATTTCTTATATTATTCTATTTCTTCTCAAAATATTATTAATGTACAAGTGCGAAAAATTTTGTATTATATTATTTTGTTCTTTATTGTTAAATTTATGTCATCTTATAAGTCTTTTAGCCATTTTATGATTATAAAAAAAATGACATTAAGCTTCTATCTAAAATTATCCGTGTATAACACATCTTTCATGCAAACCCTTATAACATAAGAGTAATATATATGTACGTGGCAAGCTCTTTCATGTGACATGATTGATTTTTTTTAATAATTAAATGATATAATATCAAAATATAAGGCATTTTTATTTTATAAATTGATAACTAATGTTTTATGTTAATGATACCATGATATATAGATAAAATTATATATTAAAAATAAGTGTGCAGATGTGTTTATTGATTACTTTTTTAACTAAAAATAAGAATAAAACATTTTTATGTTAGTAATGAAGAAATTAAGAATTAAGATGATGGTTGAAATATAATATGAATAATGGTTGAAGTTTATCTCCACATCAAGATCCAAAGGTTTTATTGGATAATTATTTTTTATACATGCCAAATTGCATATAATTTTAATTAAAAAACATAATCGTATGCATGACTTCAAATTCAAGCAATATGAGCCAATTTTTCAAGATATAATTTGTGTATTAAATGAAAACAAATATATAAAGATTTTGATAATGATAATTCAACAATTGCATGAATCTATTATCAAGTATTCATGATGTCTTTAAAAATTATCATATTTTTAGACAATTAAAGTAGTGATCGAAACAAATATGATATATGCTTATATGTGCATGAAATTCATATACATATCAAATAGACTAATAGATTAATATCTCAAATTTAAATGAAAATATTTTTTTAATAAGAGAGTAAAATAAATGAAATACAAAGTTGATTAGGTACACTCATAAAGTATTTATCTATTTCATAATTATTATATGCTTTAAATAATTTTAAAATATATCAAATTAATATTTACTTATTTTTTAAACATATGATTCATCTAATTTTACATCATCCACGCATCGCGTGGGCCATCACACTAGTTACTTTGAAAGGCTATTGTTCATGGCCTTTGTAATTGGATTGATTGTGTACTTATACAGAAAGTTATGTATGCAACTCCAAGGGTCACTCACGCTGATCCAAAAAGTAGATAGGCTGAAATGATAATTGGGTCATAAATTTCACACTTAGAGTTTAATATTGTAATTTAAAGGATAGAAATATACATATGTAATCTTTTTGTAACAATTGGAATTTTGCAAAAATAATATGTGTAATAGGAATTATAAATTTTATAAGACACAACCCACAGTTTGTCAATTTTAGAATCACAACAAAACATCTTCAGATCTAGAAATTTCTGTAGTTCAATATATAACGAGGAAAATTATAAGGCCGGTACTATTTCTATAGTTTCAGTAGAAATTTCATTCCATTTGATATGATGTGAATTCTAAAAGTTATGAATTTTATACTAGGCACTGGCCAGTTTGTCAGGGTTCTGAAGTCAAGCAGAATATAGTTTAATCATATAATATTCTAAGTTATTTAATAATGAGTTAAATTATGAGTTTTATGATGATCAACTATGTCTTCTATCACTAAAAAATGATTTCACATCTATAGTAGTTATACACTAATTATTATATATTTTGTATTGTATAGTGTGCAATCTGTTATATGTAAATAGAAACAAAGTGTTTGTGCTTATATGACCATGTGATATGTGAATTTAGAAATGATTAATAGTTTTTTTTATTATATGATATGAAACTATATGTTATATGAATAAGTGCAATTATTTATTACAAGAGCTTACATGACGGGACATGACATGATATGATATGTCATGACATGAAAAGATATGATAGAAAAAGGATATGACATGATATGCTACAAAATGACACGATATGATACGACATGATATGATATGCTTGGGTTATGTGCATGCATTACATCTCATTATCATGCACGTGCATTATCCCTGTCGGGTGACAATTTACCCTTGCATAGTTGAAAGACTTGCAAGGCCGACATTTTACTCTTGTATAGTTGAAAGACTTATAAGGCCGATAGTTTACCCTTGCATAGTTGAAAGACTTACAAGGTCAACGGTTTATCCTTTATAGTTGAAAGACTTACAAGGCCGACTGTTACTCTTGTATAGTTGAAAACTTACAAGGTCGACAGTTTACTCTTGCATAATTGAAAAACTTGCAAGGTTGATAGTTTACCTTATGGATGAAAAACCTTGTAAGGCCGACAGCTTACTCCTATACAGTTGAAAAACCTTATAGGGATGACAAATATTGCGAATGGGATTTTAGGTTGTTTGGAGCTAAGTGCCATGTGAACCATATTGTGAAATCAGTGTGATTCACATTTGATTTCATAGGGGCCACCTCAAGAATCCATCAGCCTTCCTAGCAGGGTCGACAGATATTTCGAAAGGGATGCCTCTGGCCAATTGGCGATATGACATGTGCATGCATCATTCTTCTTGAACACATCCTACTTTAAAGAGCATGGTTTGTCATGCATTATTGATTGTGATATTGTATAGTTATATGACACGCTTTGATATGAATGATGTGGTAATAATGTTTGTACGTTAATGATTATATGTATGATCAAAGATTTTGAGATGATTTTATTATGACATATAATGATAGCTCATGCTTATATGAAAAGACTTAAGTATATGAACATGTATTTTAACAAGATAGGATACCCATGTGTTTTACGATAAGGATGAATATGTATCAGTTTTTAGGATTCTTCACATGATATCATGAATCTTGTTCAGTTGAATGTTTCATGTTTTGAATAAGTTATAATATTTTAAAAAAAATATTATTTTGCCCCTACATACGAGCCTTTACTCATGGAGATTATGCATATATATCTACATTTATGTATAATATATATGCATATATTTCCCTGTACTTGGATCCTGGAGGTTAAAGGCACGGGTGGTCGATGCTCATGACAAGTGATGGCATATGGAAGTGAGTGTTGGAGAGTTTTTCTTTAAGTACATTACTTTATAATAATATTTAAAGGTGTCCATATTTAATGTATGAATATTTTTTATTCTATATGTGCATAATACAGAGGAAAGATTTTATTTCATATGAGTTTAATTTATGACAAGATGATGAAAGTAGCGATTGGATGCTCGAGCAAAAAAGAAATCGAAACAAAATGCTTACGCTTGCTCGAGTGTCGGGTCGTTACAGGTGGTATTAGGGCAAGAGTTCCATGTGTCAATGTCATGAGCAATCACTCGAAGTGCAAAGACCCAATTATATGACTTAGTGATTATTGTTATAGGTGTATACTTGTCCTATCCATTGTTTGTCATTTTGATCTTGTAGTGCAATAGTTTACACTCACATGATTCCTTTTAGTGTTGGACAATAATAATACACCCAACGTGATAGAGTGGTGACAATTGGTGGAGTCGTAGTACACTATTATAGTTACGATAATATGTATGATGTATGAGACAAATGATAGAAGATGGCAATAAGGAATTTCATTCAATAGCATAGATTGAGTTATTTAAATATGATTGTGTAACTCATATTTAATGTCAAAGAATTTTTTCTCTATGTATACCATTTTAATGTATAGTATGATATGATATGATTAGTTGAAAACTTGATAGGAAGTCGAGGTGTCATGACCACCAACTATTGCAAGCCTCGATTTATCATTATTACTCTATTATGGGCAACATATGAGTCATCATAGGGTGGAATTAGGCATGTTCTAACATAAGAAGTTTAAGTTGTTATTTAGGGAGCTCATTGAAAGGTGTATTAGAGTGAGGCCTCCTCTGGTCATCGATCGAGAGCTCAAAACAGACCAATTCACCACTTTTGATGTGTTGGTTAGAGATTTAGCGAAAGAGCGGGGACGCCTCTCGATCCTCAATCGCGAACTCGAACCCACATCTCAACATTGCAAATCAATAAGGGCAAAGAAGTAATTGTTCTCGATAGCTTATAAAAGTTTACACTCTCACTTTTATTCGAAGAGACAATAAGTTATAGCCTATAACTAGTGATTATCTGTTAATTGGCAATTGTTGCCTTATCATAAAGTTGTTCCTAGATGTGTTTCTAGAAAAGGGGTTTGCCATGATAGAGACTCTATTGGTCATATCCTTAGAGTTACTCCTATTCTAAAATTTTAAAACATGACAATATAAAAATTAAAAGAATTGAAGACATGCAAGGACTCTTAGATAAATGATTTATTCAATTCCAAAGTATCACCCTACATAGCTTTAATATTAATTTTCAAATGTAGAGATGAATTCCTTAGGCTATGCATGGTCAAATGATGAAGAGTAGATATCCCTTACTAAGAAGACATGGCGTGATTGACCAAATGCAAGGTGCATATATTTATAAAAGTTGACCTTATCTTTAGATACTACCCACTTAATATTAAGAAGTGATATCTTAAGAAAAATTAAATTTAGAATACAATAAGGGCATACTGTAAAATTCATAAATCCATTTAGGTTAATCAATGAATTAAGTTTCTTTTATATCACTACAAGAAAATTATCATTTTCCGATGAGCAATTTCCGACAGTTTGAAATCCGTCACAATTTGCGACGGATTTTGCGACGGTTCATTTTGCGACGGATTTTCCGACGGTTACGACCGTCGGAAATGAAAATAATAAATTATATAATTTGTTATATTATTATTTTATTTTTTGACTATTAGGAACGTCGATATTTCTGATGGATACCCATCCGTCGCAATTTGTGACGGATTTTCCGACGGTTACGACCGTCGAAAATGAAAATAATAAATTATATTATTTGTTATATTATTATTTTATTTTTTGACGATTAGGAACGTCGATATTTCCGACAGATACCCATCCGTCGTAATTTGCGACGGATTTTTCGACGATTACAACTGTCGGAAATGAAAATAATAATTTATATAATTTGTTATATTATTATTTTATTTTTTGACGGTTAGAAACGTCGATATTTTCGACGGATACCCATCCGTCGTAATTTGCGATGGATTGTTCGATGGTTACAACCGTCGGAAAGTAAAATAATAATATATAATTTATTATTTTACTTTCCGACGGTTAGGAACGTCGATATTTCCGATGGATGCCCATCCGTCGCAAAATCCGCCGTAATTTTCGACGGTCATAATCGTCGGTAAATGTATAATAATATCATATATGAGTATTTTATTAATATAACTAGCGACAGCCCAAACCGTCGCAATTACCGACGGTCGAAACCGTCGGTAATGATTACCGACGGTTCAAACCGTCGGAAAATAAAAAATAAATATTATATATAACTAAATATATTTTCGACGATCACAACTGTCGGTAATTTTAAAAATAATTAATATTTATATTTTCGACGGCCGGAACCGTTGGTAATTAAAATTTTGTTATCCCGTTTTTTTTCCTTTTCCCGCTTTCTCTTTCCCCTTATATATAATTCCTCTCTCCCTTCTCTCTCTCACTCTCCCTCCTCTCCTCTCTCTCTCCCCCTCTCCCTTTCCCTCTCCCGGCCCGCACCGGAAGATCTCCCGCATCGCACCGGACGCTGGCGACCCTCTCCCGCACCGCACTGGACGCCGGCCACACTCTCCCGCACCGCACCAAACGCCGACATCTCTCTCTCTCTTTCTCTCTCCGGCCAGAGGCCGCTGGGGGTCGGATCCGGCCACCTGGCGGCTGATCTGGCCGCTCGGGGGCCTGATTCGACCCCCAGCGGCCGGATCTTGGCCCCAGAGGCCGGATCGATCGCCTGGTGGCCGGATTCGACACCCAGCGGCCGGATCCGGCCCATCCTGCCGAGATCGGCCGCATTTGGCCGCGGTCGGAGCTTGCCGCGGCCCGATCCGGCCGCTAATTTTTTTTATATTTAAAAAATTCTTTGTGACGGTTGCGACCACCGAAAGATCGACGGTTGCGACGGCCGTCGAAAGTTTTGACAGTTGCGGCAGTCGAAAACTTTCGACAGTTCGAACCGCCGGCCTTTTTCGACGGTTGCTGAAAAACCGTCGGTAATTACGTTACCGACGATTTTCGGGCTGATTACCGATGGTTTGGACCGTCGGTAATCAGCGTTTTTCTAGTAGTGTATGGTTGGGTAGTGGCATCCACACGAAGACAAGTAGAGGCTTATGACAGGAAATACTCAATATGTAATTTGAAACTCCCCACTACCATATAGCACCCAAGATTTTGGAGACACCATTCACATAAGTAAAAGTTGAACTATCTACACATTAAGAGTCCAAAATATGTTTGTACATGTAAGAATTGAAAAGAAAATGGATGAACCTCCTAAAAGACTAATAACTCTATTTTATATCCTTCAACAAAGGTGAATAAAGTAGCAAAAGTATTAGGTGGTGAGCCAACCCTTATAACTAAATGATGGTTAGAAAAGGGAATACTAAGGCGTAGCAATAAGATATGTTCTTAATGACATTAAAATATGGATAGATAAGATTGGTTGCTTGTCATTTAACCCTTCACTATGTGGAAGTGTATACGGTGCATATTATGAATCCATGTTAAGAAAATATGATCATGACCCATCGCATGTGATTCAATATGTGAATCTATAAGAACAAATGTCACATATAAAACAACTTGTTCACAAGTTTAGTGGAAAAGAACAGGTGCTACGTTTTAAGGTAAATTCCTTATTAAAGTGATCAATAGGATATGTCAAATTTCAAGGATGAAATTTTTTTAAGAGAGTAGAATGTAAGAATTCGAATTTTGTTAGCATTAACGCTAATAATTAATATTCTGTGATATCAAAGAATTTGTTAGTATAAAACTCCACTATTATTAATCACAAATATAACATTATTTAATGGTCCAATGATTGATTAAATTATGATAAACCTAACTATTTATAATGCGATAAGCCTAACTAGTGATTTGTAAATGTTGATTAATATTAATCATAGCTGAAGTATAATAAAGAAACGTATCCAATGTGTATATATAAGTATATATATACACATATGTATGTATATATATATATATATATATATATATATAAGTGTATAAAGGAATATGCAAAGAATATAAGATATTAAAATGGACTCACACCATTTTAAATTAATTAGTGTGCTGGCACATCATCATCAGTTGCCACCCATGCAATAAAAAAATAACTACTATACATGGATATATATCATGAAATATTTAGAAGATATATCCTATCATATTACATATATAAGTCATTAATATTATCTGTAGAAACCGACTTAGAGATGGAATGAGGATTTACGGACTTTGGTGGGAAGAATATATTATTTCCTTCTTTGTGTCGGCCAAGAAAGGAAATGAAAAAGAAAAGAAAGAAAGAAGGCTCATCCTGGCTGGCCGAAGGATGAGAGGTGTTATTCACTTTTGTAAGACAACGAAAGGAGGAAGAAGAAAAGAAGAATAGGAAAGAAGAATGGAAAAGAGTAGGAACAAAAAAAGAAAGAAAGTTTCTTTTCTTTGAGGCTGGCAAACCATAGGAAGAAGCAAAACTAGAGAGAAGCAAGGGAAGCTAATAAGGTATGCAGGGTGAATCCTTTTTAATCTTGTGATGATTGAATTCATTATAGTAATTCAATTAAATGATTTATCCCATGGAATCAAATAAGGTTATCAACTTGTGCTTGCTGTTTTCTCACATGGACGAAAATTGCAATTAATAAATAAATATAAAATAGTGATTAGAAAATTATGAAATTTGTATGACATGATATTCAAAAAGTCTAGTTTTCATAGGATCTAGGATAATCGCAAAATCATATCTATATTGTAAGTTATCTACAAAATAGTGAGTGGCTGTCATGTTGAGTTAACTTGTAAATTATACCCTTATAAATAAAGATTATATAAAATAATGAAATTACATTTCATTTGTAAGTACTTGTGGAAGGATTATGTTCATGGCCTTTGTAATTGGATTAATTGGATACCTATGCAGAAAGTTATGTATGAAACCCTAAGGGTCACTTAAGCTGATCCAAAAAGTAGTTAGGCTGAAATGATAATTGAATCATAAATTTCACACTTAGAGTTTAATATTATAATTTAAAGGATAGAAATATACATATCTAATCTTTCTGTAACAATTGTAATTTTGCGAAAATGATATGTATAGTAGGAATTATAAATTTTATAAGACACAACCCACAGTTTACCAATTTTAGAATCACAATAGAACATCTCCAAATCTAGAAATTTCTGTAGTTCAATATATGACGAGGAAAATTATAAGTCTTATTTCAAGCTCAAGAAGTCTAGTTTCAATAGAAATTTCATTCCATTTGATAAGATGTGAATTCTAAAAGTTATGAATTTTATACTACGCACTGTGTAGTTTGTCAGAGTTCTAAAGTCAAGCAGAATATAGTTTAATCATATAATATTCTAATGTCATTTAGTAATGATCACATTTGATGATGTCTTCTATCACATGAAAATAATTTCACATCGATTGGAGTTATACACTAGTTATTATATATTTTTATATCACATAGTGAACAATCTGTTATATGTAAATAGAAACAAAGTGTTTGTGCTTATATGACCATATGATATGTGAATTTAGAAAAGATTAATAGTTTTCTTTAATTTTATGATATGAAACTATATGTTATATGAATAGGTGCTATGATTTAGAAATGATTAATAGTTTTCTTTAATTATATGATATGAAACTATATGTTATATGAATAGGTGCTATGTGCATTCATAAAGTGTATTAATTTCTATGTGTGTAATTATTTATTACAAGAGCTTACATGGTATGATATGATATGTCATGACATGATAGAAAAAATGATATGACATGATATGTTACAAAATGACACGATATGATACGACATGATATGATATGCTTGGACTATGCACATGCATTATATCTCATTATCATGCATGTGCTATGATTTATCCTTGCATAGTTGAAAGACTTGTAAGGCCGACAATTTATCCTTGTATAATTGAAAGACTTGCTAGGCCGATAGTTTACCCTTGCATAGTTGAAAGACTTGCAAGACCGATAGTTTTCCTTTGTATTGTTGAAAGACTCACAAGGCCAACAGTTTGCCATTGTATAGTTGAAAGACTTATAAGGCCGACAGCTTATCCTTGCATAGTTAAAAAACATACAAGGCCAACAGTTTATCCTTACATAGTTGAAAAATCTTGTAAGACCGACAGCTTACCCCTATACGATTGAAAGACCTTACAGGTATGACAGATATCCTGAATGAAATTTTAGGTTGTTCAGAGCTAAGTGCCATGTGAACCAGATTGTGGAATAAGTGTGAGCCACATTTGATTTCACAGGACAACCTCTATAATCCATTAGCCTTCCCGACAGGGTCGATAGATATCCCGAAAGGGATGCCTCTGGTCAGTTGGCGATATGACATGTGCATGCATTATTCTTTTTGCAGACATCCCACTTTAAAGAGCATGTATGTGATGCATTATTGATTGTGATATTGTATAGTTAATATGACACTCTTTGATATGAATGATGTGGGGATAATGTTTGTATGTTAATGATTATATGTATGAACAAAGATTTTGAGATGATTTTATTATGACATGTAATGATAGCTCATCCTTATATGAAAATACTTAAGTATATGATCATGTATTTTGACAAAATAGGATACCCATGTGTTTTACGATAAGGATGAATATGTATCGGTTTTTAGGATTCTTCACGTGATATCATGATTCTTGATCAGTTGAATGTTTCATGTTTTGAATAAGTTATAAGTTCTTTTAAAAAATATTATTTTGCCTCTACATATGAGCCTTTGGTCATGGAGATTATGCATATATTTGTACATTTATGCACAATATATATGCATATATTTCCTTATACTTAGATCCTGTAGGTCAAAGGCACGGGTGGTCGATGCTCATGATAAGTGATGGCACATGGAATTGAGTGTTGGTGAGTTTTTCTTTAAGTACATTACTTTATAATAATATTTAAAGGTATCACATATTTAATTTATTAATATTAGTGCTTCTATATGTGCATAATACAAAGAAAAGATTTTATTTCATATGAGTTCAATTTATGACAAGATGATAGAAGTAGTGATCGGATGATCGAGCAAAAGAAAAAGCCGAAACAAAATGCTTCTACTTGTCGAGTGTCGGGTCGCTACATTACATGCTACTTGCAAGATGAATTCTCGGAGAGCATTTTGTTTGTACGCTTCTTAAAGGAGATAAGAATGGAATCAATAATAGATATGAGTGAAAATAAAATTAATCAATATCTTATAAATATTAAATTAGTAAAGGAGAGAGGAAAATAACGCATGATCAAACAATAAGGGACTAAATAATAATTGAGGTGGCAATTAATAAATAATACTATAAAAGGATAGTCGTTGGTCTTTCGACTCCTATGCGTGGCCTCGTAGACCACGCGAAAGTCCACAAGACTTCCTTGTTTCACCTCCTGTAATAAAGTTTCAAATTTTATAAAATAAGTATAAGTTAAAAGTATGTTATTCGAATTTGTATGTAAATTATCATGCGTCGTCGATGCTCGTCAAATCGCTTCGACCTGCCTATATAGATGTGGGCCTCGAGCTTCGAAAACCGATTATCTCTTGCCTTTTTTTACTTTCTTTGCAAATTTTCATCCGTATGAATATCAAATACTTAAGAACTTAATAAAAATAATTTAAATGTAAACATACTTACCACTTCCTACATATGCCTTGGGCATCTTTCCATGCCCTGCTCCAAACTGAAGTCAGTGGACGTGATGACCTTGCGAAACTTATATAATCAATTTCGAAGGCGTTTCATAGCCACCTCCTCAAAAGCTCTCTGGATCGTCCCCAAATTAAGATCCGGATGAAACTGATATGCCAAGAAGTCGGCATGGGTATTTGAAGATGGATAAAGTATGCATGTTAATTTCTCTTTCACCACCGTCATCGCTTCTTGGGACTTGGGTGTGTCGTGATTATATGTGTGCATATAACTTTCATGTCTTTGCGCGTATGTATGATATCTTTTGTTCTTCTTTTAACATCCATAATAGTGTTGAATATGTTGTCAAATACGTTCTTTTCTACATGCATGACGTCCAAGTTATGACGTACCAAGTTAGAAGACCAATAATGCAACTCTCAAAAAATACTTCTTTTCTCCCAATTATGTTCACTTCCAAACTCAATTTGTTTGTAATAACCAGCCTTCAATCCGAACGAGACTTCATTAAGCTTGTTTACTTGCTCTAGCAATTCTTGCCCCGTCAAATGACTTGGAGGCGATGTGTTCACGGTTGTATTCTTTTTAAATGAGTTTCGATACCGATGCATCAAATTCTCTAATGGCAAAAACATCAAATGACAATCGAACCCTCAAACTTTCCTACAATTTTTCAAATAAAATGATTTTGTATTTTTTCCACATATGGGATAAGCAAGTTTACCTTTTGTGCTCTAACCATTCAACATTCCATATGCTGAAAAATCACTTATGGTCCACATTAATGCGACTCTCATAATAAAATTTCTCGATAATTTCTCTGAACCTGTAAGCATACTCTTAATAATGACAATCATCCGGTCAAAATAACTTTCGCTCATACTAAATTATGATTTCAAGTTCATTAGTTTTGCCACTGCAGAAGGTATAGTTTGCTTCATGCATCTTTCCCATAAAGGTTCGTCTACTTCTTCGAGAAGATTATAAAATTTAGAAGCGAAAGGATTCGGGTATTCTTCAATCAATGTTTCGTCAACATTTTTTCCTAACATTGCAACTCGTATTATGTCCCTGTATGGATTGTTCGATTCGCTCACATTGGTATCTACATTAGCATCAACGATTGTCTCTTTAGCCCATCTTTCTTCGTCATGAAAGAATCAATTTGTGTATATCAATAAGAACCGTTGTAATATAAATCCTTTTGCACATCATATCTTACTTTCCACCGATAACATTTGCATTTTCGGAATGGACATAAGATTTCGTCATATGAAGAAGCGACACCTTCATTTTGATATGTCACCTTAATAAATTCATCAACACCATCCTTATATTCTTCTATTGCAGTGCCACATTTATCCTTCCAACGACGAATTCAACTACGATATGGCTTTATCATTTCTGTAACAGACAACATTAAACCATATGTCAATAAATTCTTGTACTAGAAACATGTGATTTTGAAATTATGAAGTCCAAAATCACATGTTTCAAATACTTGATCTTCGTTACTGATCAATGAATTATCATATTTTAGTATCTTTTTTTCAATGTTCTCATTTTAATTAACAACAATGCGCATCCACATTCTTGTTAACTAAAATGAGAACATGATCAAAAAGACAAAAAAATGATAATAATTGATCATCATTTGATTTCAAGTTGAATCTCATTGAATATAGATTTGATGCATAGTTCACAATAATATAGTTAATTTGTTTATTTATTTTTCAAGTCACGATGTTCATCTAATTGGAGGCATAAATTTAAGAAACAATTTAGTTCCCTCATCTATTTTCCAAGTCACGATATTCATATAGTTGAAGGTAGAGTTAAGAACAATATAATTTATTTGTTCATTGAACATGACCATCTTCAATTTCAAGTTAACAAAAATCAATTAACAAAAAGGGACATACTGTCCGACGGAGGAGGGCGGTGGAGGAGCGACAACGGACGAGGGTGGCATTCGTTTGAGGGCAAGGAAAGGCAGCGGAGGGCGCGTCCGACGGAGGAGTGGCCGAGGGCGATGGAGGAGGGGAAGTGTCCGACTGTGGCAATGGAGGAGCAACCAAAGAGGGCAGCATCCGACGCTAGAGCGGTCGAGGAGGGCAGCGGACGAGGGTGGTGTCCGGCTGCAGAGGAGGGCAGCGACGGAGGTTGGCAAAGGGCGGTGTTCGGCTGCAAAGGAGGGCAGCGGAGGAGCGAGAGCAAACGAGGGTGGCAGCCGACTGTGGTAGCGAAGGAGGGCGGTGTCCGACAGAGGAGCGGCCGAGAGGGCAGCGGACGAGGCGGCATTCACCAAAGAGGGCAGGGGTCGGACGAGTCGGCGGTAGTCGAAGGACGAGGCCAGGATCGGAGAAGGTGGCTGGAGGCAAGGTCAGGGTTGGACGAGTCGACGATAGGTGGCGGGTGGGATCGGGGTTGGAGGAGGAGGCTGGAGGCAAGGTCAGGGTTAGACGAGCCAGCGACAGTCGGAGGGCGAGATCGGGGTCGGAGGAGGAGGCCGGAGGTGGGGTCAGGGTCGGACGAGTCGGTGGCGGTCGGTGGACGGGATCGAGGTTGGAGGAGGAGGCCGGAGGCGGGGTCGGGGTCGGAGGAGTTAGCGGTGCTCTGCGGGTAGGGTAGGGTTGAAGGAGGAGGGCAAAGGAGGGGTTAGCAGTGGTTGGCAAGTAGGGTCAGGGTCGGAGGAGTTAGCGGTGGTCGGCGGGTAGGGCCGGGGTCGAGTTGGAGGAGGAGGGCGGAGGTAAGGTCGGGGTCGGACGAGTCGGTGGCGGTCGGCAGGTGAGGTTGGGGTTGGAGGAGGAGGTCGGAGGCGGGGTTGGGGTAGGAGGAGTTAGAGGTGGTCGGCGGGGAGGGTAGGGGTTGGAGGAGGCCGGAGGTGAGGTCAGGGTCGGGTCTGAGGAGGGGGGCGGAGGCGGGGTCAGGGTCGGAGGAGTCGGTAGCATCAGAGAGCGAGATCGGGATTAAGGAGAAGGTGGTAGGGTCGAGGAGGAGGGCGGGGTCGGGGTCAGTCGAGTCGGTGATGATCGACTGTCGGGGTCAGGGGTGGGGCGGTAAACATAGTAAAAGTAAAAAGTAAATGAAGAATTTTGGGATTTAAGGTAAGTTATTAGTGCCTCATCATATTGTGACACTACATAGACACTAAAATGGTGCAAACATATAATTTAAAAGATAATAAACTTAAATACGACGCTCTATCGACGCCTAGGTGACTCTATAAGCGACGAAGTATAGTCGATGCTAAAGTGACGCCAATTAGTGTTCCCAATTTTTTTAAATTGGTTTATATTATTTTGTTCATATTATATTATAAGTTTATATTCCAATAGTTTTTCTATATTCTAATTTTCTATTATATTCCAATAGGTGTTCTATATGTATATGTTTACATGTGCGATATTAAGTCACAATAATGTGTATATGTATTGTAAGTATATATGTGTATGTATACTATATATGTGCAAGAAAGTGACAATAACACGTATATGTATACGTATTATAGGCATAATATATGTATGTATACGTTTATATGTGCGAGATTAAGTGATAATAATATATATAAATATAGATAGCGTATAGTTAATCTATTTGTATTCAAATAGGTTTATATTATTTTGTTCATATTATAGTATAAGTTTATATTCCAATAGGTTTTCTATATTCTAATTTTCTATTATATTCCAATAGGTTTTCTATATGTATATGTCTACATGTGTGAGATTAAGTGATAATAATATGTATATGTGTATGTATTATATATAAGTATAAGTGTATATTTGTATTTATATGTCTATATGTGCCCGATTAAGTGAGTGTAATAAAAAGTCGGCTAATGTGACGCTATAGAAATACTATTGAGTCGCTAAAACATATGAACGACACCCTAGCGTCGACGTAGCGTTCAAACATCTTAGTGTCTCAGGAGACACGAATAATAGCGTCGACAATCATTGCGGCCCTATTATGGCGCTCCGTAGACGCTATTGAGTCTCCATAGTGGGTCTAAAATAGAATTTTTTGCAACAAATCATGTCACTTAATTCAACTATATAATTCCATAATTTAAAATATAAAAAATATATGTATAATTAAGATGTGATATATATTATATGCATAAGTAATATATAATATAGGTAACAAATATATATTTAGGAACACACCTATGATGTAGGCATATATAAGTAATTATGTAGGAATACATATATATGTTGAAGGTACACATACAATATTTAATTTATTTATTCATTAAAGTATAGTATAGATAATATATATTAACATGTATGGGGTGGGGTCAAAATAGATAACATATAGTTATATAAATATAGATAGCATGTAGTTAATCTATTTCTTAATTAACATATATGTTCCTCAAACCAATATAGTTATGAGACGTCAAGTAGTGTTGAAATAGTGACAATTAAGCATTGTATTTGTTACATGTGTAGGCAACTATACGAATACATTTTTATGTTGGCATCTACATAGCGTCGCATCATTTGTGACACCAAGTAGCGTCACATAACTCAACGCCAAAACCATGCAAAGATACGGCGCCCATATCGACTCCTCACTAGCTTCGACATAGCAATACAATGTCTACGACGATAGGTTTGCATCGAATGATGTTGATGCTACAACAACGCTAAGTTCTGTCGTGCATTTCCGCTCTATCGCGCACAATAATAGTGGCTAATTGGCGTCTCCATGGCGCCTTCATAGCGTCCATTTCACGAAATGCTACAAAATCTCTAATGTGACGTTATTGGGAGGCAACTAACATCGCCTTTTTGTGGTCAATTGAGACACTATAACGACGCTTGTGACATCGACTTAGAGTCACTAGTAATGGCGACGCTATTTTGCATCGTTAATCGACAGTTTTCTCTTAATGATTCTTAACACTTCGCCTCACCCGAGTCTAGCCCACCACATGGACAACAAAGGGAGGAAAATACTTTTTTTAATAAGAGCTTAACAAGGTTTAAACTCTTGACCTCTAGTTCCGATATCATATTAAATTTTGCTAATCAATTTCCAATATCATATTAAATTTTGCTAATCAATTTTCCTAGAATTTAAACTATTAAGAAGAGCTATATAATTTATTTTATATTCTTAACAAAATCAATGGAGTTTGGCGGCCTATATTATCTTGGCTTGGATGTGCATGGCCTGGAGGATGAACTCGCCAGAGTTGATGAGCAAGATAAGTTGCGGAAGGGTGGCGGAGATGCAATCAGAAAAACATATGAATGTGTTTCTTCTAGAGTTGGTAAGTTTTTTTTATCTCATTGTCGGTCCAAAGGGTGTGTTGCGATTGCAGACCATCTACAAATTAATATTTATTATGCAATATTATAGATACAGTGGCTAATTATTTATCATATCAAGCATAATCTAAACTAAAATTCTTGTAAAAACTAACAAATTAACCTAAAAGTACATCCTAGCAAATAGTAACAAAAGAAAAAAAAAAGGCAAGAATAGGCATAACGTGAGATGAACGGGCTCAATTATACCACAGATGAGAAACATTGACAAGAATAAATTGATCATTATTTTTTTTTCTTTGGATCGTGAAGTTAATGTACTACAAGATAAGTTATCACTGAGAATGAAATTTCAAGATATTGTGTTTGATGTTTATGACTTGTTGTCTAGTCATTAGGGTTGCATTTAGAAATATTAGTTGAATTGATATCCTCTCAAGTTCTCCGTGAAGAGTTGAATTGATATATTAGTTGATGTGTGTTTGTATAGAGTAGAAGGTAATGATGAAGATGCAATGAATTTATGTGATAGAAAAAAGTAGTTATAGTGGATTAATATTTAGTAGATGTTTTAATTAAAAATAATTATTATACATATAAAATATAATTTTATTAATTAATAAAAATAAATGAATAAATTTTTTTGTTTAAAATATATATTTAAATATAAAAAAACATTTTAAAATAAATTATATTTAATAAAATAGATTATTTATACAACTAATTTCAAGGCTATGTTTCACTTCTTCCACCAAGTGCTACCTTTTTCAGTGACATTTTTTAAATTTATTTTTTTCCTTTTCTTATTTGCTCTCTCTCACAAATTTCTCTTATAAAATAATTTATTTATTAAATATAAAAGATTTATAATAAGGAATTAATATAATATTAGTTATTATTATTATTTAATTTTAATATTTTATTAGTTATAATTTATTAAAAATTGTTTATATATTTAAATAATATAATTTAGTTATTTTTAATAAAAAATAATTTATACTTTGATTTTATTTATTAACAAAATTATATTTTATATTTACAATACATATTTTTATTCAAATACTCACTAAAATTAATCAATTACATATACTTTATTCTATCACATTAATTACATTTTTTTATCATTCGAACTAATATATCAATTTAATTAAAAAATTTGAAAATAACCACGATTTCATCTGCATGCTCTCCTTGTGTAGCTTGTCAATATCAAATTCAGAATCGAGGTGAACTCGATCTGACAAAAAAATATATCTCCATTTAAACATCCCGATTATATTTTTTATTTAAAAAATATATAAAACTAGACATAATTAAGAGAAATGATTAATAATATGCATCGATCAGTTGTACTATAATAAACATTGAATAATAAATTACATTCATATATAGAAGGCAAAATAGCAGAACTTAGATTATTTCCTTAACAAGCAACGTTAAAAAAATTATAAATATATACTATTACCGGTATCCATGTATCAATTATTTATTATCATTTTTGGTGTCGTAATAACTGTCTAAATGCTTACGTTTGCCCACAACAACAAAATTGAGGAAAATAATTGTAAGCTCACATTGGATTTGAATAAATGCAATAAAATTATATCCTAAGTAGATTTATTAAAAATGATTTATCCCATGGAATCAAATAAGGTTATCAACTTGTGCTTGCTGTTTTCTCACATGGCCGAAAATTGCAATTAATAAATAAATATAAAATAGTGATTAGAAAATTATGAAATTTGTATGACATGATATTCAAAAAGTCTAGTTTTCATAGGATCTAGGATAATCGCAAAGTCGAATATATATTGTAAGTTATCTGCAAAATAGTGAGTGGCTATCATGTTGAGTTAACTTGTAAATTATACCCTTATAAATAAAGATTATATAAAATAATGAAATTACATTTCATTTGTAAGTACTTGTGGAAGGATTATGTTCATGGCCTTTGTAATTGGATTAATTGGATACCTATGCAGAAAGTTATGTATGAAACCCTAAGGGTCACTTAAGCTGAACCAAAAAATAGTTAGGCTGAAATGATAATTGGATCATAAATTTCACACTTAGAATTTAATATTATAATTTAAAGGATAGAAATATACATATCTAATCTTTATGTAACAATTGTAATTTTGTGAAAATGATATGTATAGTAGGAATTATAAATTTTATAAGACACAACCCACAGTTTACCAATTTTAGAATCACGATAGAACATCTCCAGATCTAGAAATTTCTGTAGTTCAATATATGACGAGGAAAATTATAAGTCTTATTTCAAGCTCAAGAAGTCTAGTTTCAATAGAAATTTCATTCCATTTGATAAGATGTGAATTCTAAAAGTTATGAATTTTATACTGCGCACTGTGTAGTTTGTCAGAGTTCTAAAGTCAAGCAGAATATAGTTTAATCATATAATATTCTAATGTCATTTAGTAATGATCACATTTGATGATGTCTTCTATCACATGAAAATAATTTCACATCGATTGGAGTTATACACTAGTTATTATATATTTTTATATTACATAGTGAACAATCTGTTATATGTAAATAGAAACAAAGTGTTTGTGCTTATATGACGATATGATATGTGAATTTAGAAAAGATTAATAGTTTTCTTTAATTATATGATATGAAACTATATGTTATATGAATAGGTGCTATGATTTAGAAATGATTAATAGTTTTCTTTAATTATATGATATGAAACTATATGTTATATGAATAGGTGCTATGTGCATTCATAAAGTGTATTAATTTCTATGTGTGTAATTATTTATTACAAGAGCTTACATGGTATGATATGATATGTCATGACATGATAGAAAAATGATATGACATGATATGTTACAAAATGACACGATATGATACGACATGATATGATATTCTTGGACTATGCACATGCATTATATCTCATTATCATGCATGTGCTATGATTTATCCTTGCATAGTTGAAAGACTTGTAAGGCCGACAATTTATCCTTGTATAATTGAAAGACTTGCTAGGCCGACAGTTTACCCTTGCATAGTTGAAAGACTTGCAAGACCGATAGTTTACCTTTGTATTGTTGAAAGACTTACAAGACCAACAGTTTGCCATTGTATAGTTGAAAGACTTATAAGGCCGACAGCTTATCCTTGCATAGTTGAAAAATTTACAAGGCCAACAATTTATCCTTACATAGTTGAAAAATCTTATAAGACCGACAGCTTACCCCTATACGATTGAAAGACCTTACAGGTATGACAGATATCCTGAATGAAATTTTAGGTTGTTCGGAGCTAAGTGCCATGTGAACCAGATTGTGGAATAAGTGTGAGCCACATTTGATTTCACAGGACAACCTCTATAATCCATTAGCCTTCCCGACAGGGTCGATAGATATCCCGAAATGGATGCCTCTGGTCAGTTGGCGATATGACATGTGCATGCATCATTCTTTTTGCAGACATCCCACTTTAAAGAGCATGTATGTGATGCATTATTGATTGTGATATTGTATAGTTAATATGACACTCTTTGATATGAATGATGTGGGGATAATGTTTGTATGTTAATTATTATATGTATGAACAAAGATTTTGAGATGATTTTATTATGACATGTAATGATAGCTCATCCTTATATGAAAATACTTAAGTATATGATCATGTATTTTGACAAAATAGGATACCCATGTGTTTTACGATAAGGATGAATATGTATCGATTTTTAGGATTCTTCACGTGATATCATGATTCTTGATCAGTTGAATGTTTCATGTTTTGAATAAGTTATAAGTTCTTTTAAAAAATATTATTTTGCCTCTACATATGAGCCTTTGGTCATGGAGATTATGCATATATTTGTACATTTATGCACAATATATATGCATATATTTCCTTATACTTAGATCCTGTAGGTCAAAGGCACGGGTGGTCGATGCTCATGATAAGTGATGGGACATGGAATTGAGTGTTGGTGAGTTTTTCTTTAAGTACATTACTTTATAATAATATTTAAAGGTATCACATATTTAATTTATTAATATTAGTGCTTCTATATGTGCATAATACAAAGAAAAGATTTTATTTCATATGAGTTTAATTTATGACAAGATGATAGAAGTAGTGATCGGATGATCGAGCAAAAGAAAAAGCCGAAACAAAATGCTTCTGCTTGCTCGAGTGTCGGGTCGCTACATTACATGCTACTTGCAAGATGAATACTCGGAGAGCATTTTGTTTGTACGCTTCTTAAAGGAGATAAGAATGGAATCAATAATAAATATGCGTGAAAATAAAATTAATCAATATCTTATAAATATTAAATTAGTAAAGGAGAGAGGAAAATAACGCATGATCAAACAATAAGGGACTAAATAATAATTGAGGTGGCAATTAATAAATAATACTATAAAAGGATAGTTGTTGGTCTTCCGGCTCCTATGTGTGGCCTCGTAGACCACGCGAAAGTCCACAAGACTTCCTTGTTTCACCTCCTGTAATAAAGTTTCAAATTTTATAAAATAAGTATAAGTTAAAAGTATATTATTCGAATTTGTATGTAAATTATCATGCGTCGTCGATGCTCGTCAAATCGCATCGACCTGCCTGTATAGATGTGGGCCTCGAGCTTCGAAAATCGATTATCTCTTGCCTTTTTTTACTTTCTTTGCAATTTTTCATCCGTCATGTATGAATATCAAATACTTAAAAACTTAATAAAAATAATTTAAATGTAAACATACTTACCACTTCCTACATATGCCTTGGGCATCTTTCCATGCCCTGCTCCAAACTGAAGTCAGTGGACGTGATGACCTTGTGAAACTTATATAATCAATTTCGAAGGCGTTTCGTAGCCACCTCCTCAAAAGCTCTCTAGATCGTCCCCAAATTAAGATTCGGATGAAACTGATATGCCAAGAAGTCAGCATGGGTATTTGAAGATGGATAAAGTATTCATGTTAATTTCTCTTTCACCACCGTCATCGCTTCTTGGGACTTGGGTGTGTCGTGATTATATGTGTGCATATAACTTTCATGTCTTTGCGCGTATGTATGATATCTTTTGTTCTTCTTTTAACATCCATAATAGTGTTGAATATGTTGTCAAATACGTTCTTTTCTACATGCATGACGTCCAAGTTATGACGTACCAAGTTAGAAGACCAATAATGCAACTCTCAAAAAATACTTCTTTTCTCCCAATTATGTTCACTTCCAAACTCAATTTGTTTGTAATAACCAGCCTTCAATCCGAACGAGACTTCATTAAGCTTGTTTACTTGCTCTAGCAATTCTTGCCCCGTCAAATGACTTGGAGGCGATGTGTTCACGGTTGTATTCTTTTTAAATGAGTTTCGATACCGATGCATCAAATTCTCTAATGGCAAAAACATCAAATGACAATCGAACCCTCAAACTTTCCTACAATTTTTCAAATAAAATGATTTTGTATTTTTTCCACATATGGGATAAGCAAGTTTACCTTTTGTGCTCTAACCATTCAACATTCCATATGCTGAAAAATCACTTATGGTCCACATTAATGCGACTCTCATAATAAAATTTCTCGATAATTTCTCTGAACCTGTAAGCATACTCTTAATAATGACAATCATCCGGTCAAAATAACTTTCGCTCATACTAAATTATGATTTCAAGTTCATTAGTTTTGCCACTGCAGAAAGTATAGTTTGCTTCATGCATCTTTCCCATAAAGGCTCGTCTACTTCTTCGAGAAGATTATAAAATTTAGAAGCCGAAGGATTTGGGTATTCTTCAATCAATGTTTCGTCAATATTTTTTCCTAACATTGCAACTCGTATTATGTCCCTGTACGGATTGTTCGATTCGCTCACATTGGTATCTACATTAGCATCAACGATTGTCTCTTTAGCCCATCTTTCTTCGTCATGAAAGAATCAATTTGTGTATATCAATAAGAACCGTTGTAATATAAATCCTTTTGCACATCATATCTTACTTTCCACCGATAACATTTGCATTTTCGGAATGGACATAAGATTTCGTCATATGAAGAAGCAACACCTTCATTTTGATATGTCACCTTAATAAATTCATCAACACCATCCTTATATTCTTCTATTGTAGTGCCACATTTATCCTTCCAACGACGAATTCAACTATGATCTGGCTTTATTATTTCTGTAACAGACAACATTAAACCATATGTCAATAAATTCTTGTACTAGAAACATGTGATTTTGAAATTATGAAGTCCAAAATCACATGTTTCAAATACTTGATCTTCGTTACTGATCAATGAATTATCATATTTTAGTATCTTTTTTTTAATGTTCTCATTTTAATTAACAATAATGCGCATCCACATTCTTGTTAACTAAAATGAGAACATGATCAAAAAGACAAAAAAATGATAATAATTGATCATCATTTGATTTCAAGTTGAATCTCATTGAATATAGATTTGATGCATAGTTCACAATAATATAGTTAATTTGTTTATTTATTTTTCAAGTCACGGTGTTCATCTAATTGGAGGCATAAATTTAAGAAACAATTTAGTTCCTTCATCTATTTTCAAAGTCACGATATTCATATAGGTGAAGGTAGAGTTAAGAACAATATAATTTATTTCTTCATTGAACATGACCATCTTCAATTTCAAGTTAACAAAAATCAATTAACAAAAAGGGACATACTGCCCGACGGAGGAGGGCGGTGGAGGAGCGACAGCGCACGAGGGTGGCGTTCGTTTGAGGGCAAGGAAAGGTAGCGGAGGGCGCGTCCGACGGAGGAGTGGCCGAGGGCGATGGAGGAGGGGAAGTGTCCGATTGCGGCAATGGAGGAGCGACCAAAGAGGGCAGCATCCGACGCTAGAGCGGTCGAGGAGGGCAGCGGACGAGGGTGGTGTCTAGCAGTGACGGAGGTTGGCAAAGGGCGGTGTTCGGCTGCAAAGGAGGGCAACGGAGGAGCGAGAGCAAACGAGGGTGGCAGCCGACTGTGGTAGCGAAGGAGGGCGGTGTCCGACAGAGGAGCGGCCGAGAGGGTAGGGGTCGGACGAGTCGGCGGTAGTCGAAGGACGAGGCCAGGATTGGAGAAGGAGGCTGGAGGCAAGGTCAGGGTTGGATGAGTCGACGACAGGTGGCGGGCGGGATCGGGGTCGGAGGAGGAGGCTGGAGGCAAGGTCAGGGTTAGACGAGCCAGCGACAGTCGGCGGGCGAGATCGGGGTCGGAGGAGGAGGCCGGAGGTGGGGTCAGGGTCGGACGAGTCGGTGGCGGTCGGTGGACGGGATCGAGGTTGGAGGAGGAGCTGGAGGCGGGGTTGGGGTCGGAGGAGTTAGCGGTGCTCTGCGGGTAGGGTAGGGTTGAAGGAGGAGGGCAGAGGAGGGGTTAGCGGTGGTTGGCAAGTAGGGTCAGGGTCGGAGGAGTTAGCGGTGGTGGGCGGGTAGGGTCGGGGTCGAGTTGGAGGAGGAGGGCGGAGGCAAGGTCGGGATCAGACGAGTCGGTGGCGGTCGGCAGGTGAGGTTGGGGTTGGAGGAGGAGGTCGGAGGCGGGGTTGGGGTCGGAGGAGTTAGAGGTGGTCGGCGGGGAGGGTAGGGGTTGGAGGAGGCCGGAGGTGAGGTCGGGGTCGGGTCTGAGGAGGGGGGCGGAGGCGGTGTCAGGGTCGGAGGAGTCGGCAGCATCGGAGAGCGGGGTCGGGATCACAAAGGAGAAGGTGGTAGGGTCGAGGAGGAGGGCGGGGTCAGGGTCAGTCGAGTCGGTGATGATCGACTGTCGGGGTCAGGGGTGGGGCGGTAAACATAGTAAAAGTAAAAAGTAAATGAAGAATTTTGGGATTTAAGGTAAGTTATTAGTGCCTCATCATATTGCGACGATACATAGACACTAAAATGGTGCAAACATATAATTTAAAAGATAATAAACTTAAATACGACGCTCTGTCGACGCCTAGGTGTCTCTATAAGTGACGAAGTATAGTCGATGCTAAAGTGACGCCAATTAGTGTTCCCAATTTTTTTAAATAGGTTTATATTATTTTGTTCATATTATATTATAAGTTTATATTCCAATAGTTTTTCTATATTCTAATTTTCTATTATATTCCAATAGGTATTCTATATGTATATGTTTATATGTGCGATATTAAGTCACAATAATGTGTATATGTATTGTAAGTATATATGTGTATGTATATATCTATATATGTGCAAGAAAGTGACAATAACGCATATATGTATATGTATTATAGGCATATTATATGTATGTATATGTTTATATGTGCGAGATTAAGTGATAATAATATGTATAAATATAGATAGCGTATAGTTAATCTATTTGTATTCAAATAGGTTTATATTATTTTGTTCATATTATAGTATAAGTTTATATTCCAATAGGTTTTCTATATTCTAATTTTCTATTATATTCCAATAGGTTTTCTATATGTATATGTCTACATGTGTGAGATTAAGTGATAATAATATGTATATGTGTATGTATTATATATAAGTATGTGTATATTTGTATTTATATGTCTATATGTGCCCGATTAAGTGAGTGTAATAAAAAGTCGGCTAATGTGACGCTATAGAGATACTATTGAGTCGCTAAAACATATGAACGACACCCTAGCGTCGACGTAGCGTTCAAACATCTTAGTGTCTCAGGAGACACGAATAATAGCGTCGACAATCATTGCGGCCCTATTGTGGCGCTCCGTTGACGCTATTGAGTCTCCATAGTGGGTCTAAAATGGAATTTTTTGTAACAAATCATGTCACTTAATTCAACTATCATAATTCCATAATTTAAAATATAAAAAATATATGTATAATTAAGATGTGATATATATTATATGCATAAGTAATATATAATATAGGTAACAAATATATATTTAGGAACACACCTATGATGTAGGCATATATAAGTAATTATGTAGGAATACATATATATGTTGAAGGTACACATACAATATTTAATTTATTTATTCATTAAAATATAGTATAGATAATATATATTAACATGTATGGGGTGGGGTCAAAATAGATAACATATAGTTATATAAATATAGATAGCGTGTAGTTAATCTATTTCTTAATTAACATATATGTTCCTCAAACCAATATAGTTATGAGACGTCAAGTAGTGTTGAAATAGTGACAATTAAGCATTGTATTTGTTACATGTGTAGGAAACTATACGAATACATTTTTATGTTGGCATCTACATAGCGTCGCATCATTTGTGACACCAAGTAGCGTCACATAACTCAACGCCAAAACTATGCAAAGATACGGCGCCCATATCGACTCCTCACTAGCTTCGACATAGCAACACAATGTCTACGACGATAGGTTTGCATCGAATGATGTTGACGCTACAACAACGCTAAGTTCTATCGTGCATTTCCGCTCTATCGCGCACAATAATAGTGGCTAATTGGCGTCTCCATGGCACCTTCATAGCGTCCATTTCACGAAATGCTACAGAATCTCTAATGTGACGTTATTGGGAGGCAACTAGCATCTTCTTTTTGTGGTCAATTGAGACACTATAACGACGCTTGTGGCATCGACTTAGAGTCACTAGTAATGGCGACGCTATTTTGCGTCGTTAATCGGCAGATTTCTCTTAGTGATTCTTAACACTTCGCCTCACATGAGTCTAGCCCACCACATGGACAACAAAGGGAGGAAAATACTTTTTTTTAATAAGAGCTTAACGAGGTTTAAACTCTTGACCTTTAGTTTCGATATCATATTAAATTTTGCTAATCAATTTCCAATATCATATTAAATTTTGCTAATCAATTTTCCTAGAATCTTAAACCATTAAGAAGAGCTATATAATTTATTTTATATTCTTAACAAAACCAATGGAGTTTGGCGGTCTGTATTATCTTGGCTTGGATGTGCATGGCCTGGAGGATGAACTCGGTTGATGAGCAAGATAAGTTGCGGAAGGCTGGCGGAGATGCAATCAGAAAACATATGAATGTGTTTCTTCTAGAGTTGGTAAGTTTTTTTTATCTCATTGTCGGTTCAAAGGGTGTGTTGCGATTGCAGACCATCTACAAATTAATATTTATTATGCAATATTATAGATACAGTGGCTAATTATTTATCATATCAAGCATAATCTAAACTAAAATTCTTGTAAAAACTAACAAATTAACCTAAAAGTACATCCTAGCAAATACTAACAAAAGAAAAAAAAAAGGCAAGAATAGGCATAACGTGAGATGAACGGGCTCAATTATACCACAGATGAGAAACATTGACAAGAATAAATTGATCATTATTTTTTTTTCTTTGGATCGTGAAGTTAATGTACTACAAGATAAGTTATCACTGAGAATGAAATTTCAAGATATTGTGTTTGATGTTTATGACTTGTTGTCTAGTCATTAGGGTTGCATTTAGAAATATTAGTTGAATTGATATCCTCGTGAATAGTTGAATTGATATATTAGTTCAGGTGTGTTTGTATAGAGTAGAAGGTAATGATGAAGATGCAATGAATTTATATGATAGAAAAAAGTAGTTATAGTGGATTAATATTTAGTAGATGTTTTAATTAAAAATAATTATTATACATATAAAATATAATTTTATTAATTAATAAAAATAAATGAATAAATTTTTTGTTTAAAATATATATATTTAAATATAAAAAACATTTTCAAATAAATTATATTTAATAAAATATATTGCTTAAAATATATTATTTATACAACTAATTTCAAGACTATGTTTCACTTCTTCCACCAAGTGCTACCTTTTTTGGTGACATTTTTTAAATTTTTTTTTTCCTTTTCTTATTTGCTCTCTCTCACAAATTTCTCTTATAAAATAATTTATTTATTAAATATAAAAGATTTATAATAAGGAATTAATATAATATTAGTTATTACATATTATTTCATTTTAATATTTTATTAGTTATAATTTATTAAAAATTGTTTATATATTTAAATAATATAATTTAGTTATTTTTAATAAAAAACAATTTATACTTTGATTTTATTTATTAACAAAATTATATTTTATATTTTCAATACATATTTTTATTCAAATACTCACTAAAATTAATCAATTACATATACTTTATTCTATCACATTAATTACATTTTTTTATCATTCGAACTAATATATCAATTTAATTAAAAAATTTGAAAATAACCACGATTTCATCTGCATGCTCTCCTTGTGTAGCTTGTCAATATCAAATTCAGAATCGAGGTGAACTCGATCTGACAAAAAAATATATCTCCATTTAAACATCCCGATTATATTTTTTTATTTAAAAAATATATAAAACTAGACATAATTAAGAGAAATGATTAATAATATGCATCGATCAGTTGTACTATAATAAACATTGAATAATAAATTACATTCATATATAGAAGGCAAAATAGCAGAACTTAGATTATTTCCTTAACAAGCAACGTTAAAAAAATTATAAATATATACTATTACCGGTATCCATGTATCAATTATTTATTATCATTTTTGGTGTCGTAATAACTGTCTAAATGCTTACGTTTGCCCACAACAACAAAATTGAGGAAAATAATTGTAAGCTCACATTGGATTTGAATAAATGCAATAAAATTATATCCTAAGTAGATTTAACCAATGTTATTAAAATCCGACCGGATTGATTGATTCAACAATATCAATCCGGTGTTTGGTCCATTCTGATTTGAAGCCAAAACCGTAATGATGATCTGATTGAAAAAATCGGTTGAACATGTATAAACGAACAAATCAAGAAGAACCCGATTCAACTTAAAAAAAAGGAAAAAGAAAAAAATAAGAAGAAAACAAGGAAAGTAACTTATCTTGAATCATAATAAAATAGTAAATTATGGAGAGAGAAAATGAAAGGTAAAAAAAAGGAAAGCAAAATAAATGAAGAAAGAGATCAATGTGTGGAAAAATAAAAAGAAGATATAAAGTGATTTATGGTAATAATAAACTAATATATTGTTAAGAGCATTAAATGATAAAAATAGAGAGAATTATTGAAGAGAGAGGGAAAATGAGAAAAAGGAAAGTAAGATTAATGAAGAGAAAAAGGAAGAAACGGAAAGAAAAGAAAGTAAAATAAAAATAAAACGTAAGAGTAATTTATGGTAGAAAAAATATATTATTAATAGCACTTATTATGTAAATAAAATTTAATAATAATCAATTAATATTAAAAATTTATATTAGTATTTCTAACTTTATAGATTACTAATTTTTATACATAATATAATATTTTTTATGCACATATCGTATAAATTATTATATATAATCTTATTTTATGAAAACCCTACTCAATCCGAACGAACCAGATTGGACCTGTCTAACCACGATCCAGTTGGTCATCCGATTCGATTGCCGATCCAATTATGATAACAATAAAATCGAATCGGACTGACCGGTTCAACGGGTCCAACCACGAACCGGAGCTAGTCCTGTCCAAATTAATTGCAAATTCAGAAATGGAGTTGAATCGGACAAAAACTGGTTCAATCGGTCAAAACCGATTTAAGTATTTAATCACTAAATCAGAAAAATCCGGTTCAGTGAAAAAATTAGAAAATAAAATTTAAAATAGGAAATAGAAAGTAGAAAGGAAAATAAAAAATGGGAAAGTATTTGAATAGAGCATTGGTAAAAATCAAAAAGGAAATAAACGTGAAAAAAATTAATTGGAGAGAGAAATTGATAGAAATAAAAAAGGAAATAATAATTAAAATTGAAAATTAATATTCTTTCTTTTTTATGAGTAGGAGAGTGGAAATAGTCATAAAATTAATAATTTAAAATCTTCTATATGAATATATATTTTTAATATCTTTGTATTATAAAAAAAAGAAATTAATAGGGAGAGAGGAGTTAATGGAAATTTAAATAAATTATTAAACTGAAAGTAAAGAAAAAAATAAACATAAGAGTGATATATATCAAAATAAAAATAATATTGAAAAATAAAATAATAGAATTAATATAATAATCAATAATAAATCAAACTATTTTTTATGAATATTAAAATTTATTTATTATATTTTACTATGAGTTATAAGTTAGGATTATATTTTTATGCATTATATAATATTGATTATGTATATATCCATTAAGTTATTATAAATAATATTAATTTAATAAAATCCTATTAAACTTGATTGAATTCTATAGATGATCCGGTTGGGTTATTATAACATTGCTCATCAGTCACCGCCCTGCCATAGTGGATATTAACGCAGTCGCCACGCCACTCCTCAAAATCTCCTGCTCCTTCGCCCATCCACTCCACATCTCTCTCTATCTCTCTCTCACACAGCTCCCAAGTTTCCTCCAGCACCATGTTCCGGCGCAGCTTCGCTCTGTTCCTTCTGGCGCTCCTCTTCCTTCCCCTGCCGATACAATCTTCCGGCCACAAATGCCCCCTGGATCTGGACACCGCCTCCCGCATGATCCCTTCAGACTGCTACGCCAACGCCTCCGCCACGGAGACCGCCACGACGGGCTGCTGCTGGTATGTCTTCGCGGCCTATCTTTTCGCCGCCTCCCGCCGCGCCAACCTGACCGGGGTGGCCTTCATGCCGCCGGCTGTTGCCACTGCCTGCTCTTCATCCTATTCCGACCTCCTCATCGGCCGCGGCCTTGTTCGCCGCTCCCTCCTCACGAACAACTCCTGCGACCTCTCTACCTCCAATCTCGCAGCAGACGGAGGCCCATGCCAGTTCCCCACCGTGGCTGCCGTCCGTTCGGCGACGAACCTCTCCAACGCGACGCTCCTCTGCGCCTCTCCATCCGCCGGTAACCTCTCCGAGGTCTCCGGAGCAGGAGGCCCCTGCGAGACGTGCCAAGCAGCCGTCATCGAAGGTACGATGGTGCTGTTCAACGTAACGCAGACAAAAGAGATTGTCGCCTGCGGAATGGCAGCCACCATCGGCATATGGGCGTCGTACTACCCATCCCTCCCCCGCTTCCGGTCTTATGCCCTCTGTATGCTCCAAGCCCTCGAGAACCTCGGTGTCCTCGGCACCAGCAATCTCATCCCTTCTCCTCCTCCTACGACGACGAAACAGCCGGAGGTGGCTGGGGGCGTCTCTTCTTCTATCTCTAAGACTATCAAGGTCACTGCGGGGTCGGCCGCTGCCGGTATCCTCTCCATCATCGCCATCGTCTATCTAGCATTCATGATCAGGCGTTCAACCGTCTTCCCCGCTGTCGCCGGTGATCTGCTCGAATCTTCGCCAAAGCCGTTGTCGCCTATTGCATCGTCGCCGCTGCCCACAGATGGTCTCTACATCTTCACCAAAGCGGAGCTAAGGACGGCCACGAAGGGCTACGATGACCGTCTCCTCCTAGGAACTGGTGGCGCCGGCATGGTCTACCTCGGACGCCTCCCGAGCGGCCAGTCCGTGGCCATCAAGCGCATCTACCGCGAAAAAAAGCTCGCCGAGTTCTACTCAGAGGTTGCCATCCTTGCAAAGCTCCGCCACCCCAATCTCACAACCCTCGTCGGCTACTGCCTGACAACCGGCGGCCGCGTCAGCGACGATCGCGAGTACGCGCTCGTCTATGAATATATGGCGGGGGGCAACCTCGCACGTGCGCTCTTCGATGGAGAAGGGCTCCCTTGGCCGCGGCGCGTCCAGATTGCGGCTGACATCGCCGAGGGGCTCGCCTACCTCCACGATTTCCCGGGGGGCGCCGTGGTGCACAGGGACGTCAAGCCCACCAACGTGCTGCTCACTGCGGCTGACGCCGGCGCTGCCAAACTATCCGACTTTGGCGTTTCGAGGGTCGTGTCCGCCGACGAGACCCATCGGTCCACAGAGGTGATGGGGACCTTGGGATACGTCGACCCGGAGAGCTTCGCCGTCGGCCATGTCTCCGAGGCGACGGACGTGTACAGCTTCGGCGTCGTGTTGCTGGAGCTGGTCACCGGGCGGCGGGCGGTGGCGCCGACGCCGACGGGCGGGTCTGAGTCCATCGTCCAGACGGCGCGCGGAGTGACGGAGGCACCAGACGACGGAGGGGAAGGGGGCCTGAGTGCCATAGTGGACCCCAGGCTTGGGCGTGATTGGGATCGGGGGACGGTGACGGCGGTATTCCATCTCGCCTGCCGTTGCGTTCGGCGGCACAAGGTTGATCGGCCGCGAATGGTCGAGGTGTTGCCGGAACTGAGGGCAGCGCTAACGGAGCTTGAGGTGCCGACGGGGACATCAACGTCGACGTCGGAGGGGGTGGCGTGGGATTCTTCGCCGGCGTGGCCTTGTTCCACTCCATCATCCCAATCGAACGGCTGTATTGAGTTTGGTACACAAGTCGGGCGTTGATACGCTCTCGTCTTTTTTTACCCTTTATGAATATACTTTTTCAGCACATTTTTCCCATATATGTACAGTTTTTTTTTTCTTCGATTGATTAGTTCATTCGGTAGAGATTAAAAAAACAAGGTTTAGCCAATTATAATTTTTTTCTTCTATACTAGATATTTTTTTTAGAAGTAAAAAATTATGAAAAATACTGTGTAGATGCGCATAAAGATTGTGTTTGATATTAAAAAATAAGGTAGAAGAATCATTTATTCTGCCAAATATATGAGAACTTTCACATCATGTGACATTGAGTCAGAACTTTTTGAAATTGTTTGACATTCTCATTTTTGTTCATGGGTCAAACATTTTTTATCTCGTTTTGTTCTCACAGTAGAAGCAAAATGAGGACAAGGTTATTCTCGAGTGGAGCACGAACATGTTGACTCCTATTTTTTCTTTGTTCTAATAATTAATGTTGTGGAGCCCACTTGCACAAAATTGTGCTGTTTAGTAGAAAAAGTGAGGTTAAGCTTTTGTTCTCACATTTGTTCTTATATCAAACGTATCCTTTGAGTTCTGATCAAAAGTTCTTGTCTTCGACAAAAATATTTATTTATTTATTTTGCTTTACTATTTGTACTTTTAGCCGCCATTTTTGACTTTTTTTTCTTTTATCTATTTTTTAATTATTTTATAATATAAGTATATATTATTTAGTTATTTATTAATACATTATTAATCATATTATAAAATAATTTATTAATTGTTATTAATTAAAATTTATAAAATATTTTTTCTTAATAATTAATAAATATTTTATTAATTAAACTATTCAATTTTTTTAAAAATTATATTATATTTGGATATTAAGATGTACGTAAATTATAATATTAATAATATTTAAAAGATTTAATCAAAATAAATAAAAATAAGATTAATAATATAACGATTTAAGTAAATTATAATATTAATAATATTTAAAATATTTAATCAAAATAAATAAAAAATATTAATAATATAACGATTTATGTGAACTATAATATTAATAATATTTAAAAGATTTAATCAAAATAAATAAAAATAATATTAATGATATAACGATTTTCGTAAATTATAATATTAATAACATATTCTTTTTTACTATTATTTTATACCTCATAAAATAATAAATTATATTCTTAGTTCTTATTTTTTATTCAAATATCTCCTAAAACTTATCCATCAAATCAATTTTTTAAATCTTCATCATTACACTTTTTCATCTAAACACCAACCCAAACTTTTTTATGAAATCGATTAGTTCTCGAGAACTAATTTTTTCTCAAAATTTCTGTTCCAAATACAGCGAAAAAGTTTTGTTGTTGTACGTTTTAACCATTTACGAAGTCATTATTACGTAAAAAATGATGGACTCCTTTTAAAAAATGTTAACAGAAGAGCAAAGGACTCCTTTTAAAAAAAAAGAAAGAAAGAAAGAAAAAGGGAATTTAACGTGTGAATGACTTGAATTTCTTGTTAAGAAATCTATGACAACTTTAAATCTCAATCAACGCTTTCTCTGTAAATCACTAATAATTATTATTAATGATATATCACATTTCATTATTAAGGACAATTTGGAATGAATTGAATGCATTAGATATATGGGTGTTTTTTAAACTTGAGCATTAGCTTTATATAAATATAAGATAAAAATAATATTGAAAAATAAAATAAAAGATTCTATATCTATCTATCTATCTATATTTATATAAAAGGTAAATAGTAGAAAGCCACATAGCAATTCAACAAAAAATTTGATAAAATATTCAAAATTTGATAAAATATTAGAATAATCATGGAATCATATTAACATACTTAATCATAAATATAACCATATAAAATTTGATAAAGTAATTAAAATATCAGAATATGAATGGGACCAGGAGTCACGTGACAACTCCACAAATTTTTTGAAAAAAATATTTTAAAATCAGAATAATCATGGAATCATATTAATATACTTAATTATAAATATAATCATATAAAATCTGATAAAATAATTAAAATCAGAATATGAATGGGACCAGGAATCCAACTTTAGATTCTGATAACTTAATCATAAATATAACTGAAAAATATAAATCAGAATACCAATGGGAAGAGCAACTTTTAACGGATTTTAATAATGAAGACTCGTGCAATATATAACAAAATCACAGAAAATATTGGGAAGAGGACTTTAACTTTTAACGGAATTTAATAATGAAGACTCATGTGATATATAACAAAAAATTATCTATTTTCATGTAGTATCCATATGAAGTTTTTAATATTTTGTATTAGATTAGAATATCTCCTCCAAGACTCCTATTTATATCTACGACATTAAAATAATTTATCATATTTTCTAATTCCTAATATGGCTTCTTCTTCTACGTTCCTCTGCAAGCGATTCGGTCCCTTCTTTTCTCTACATTCCTCGATTCTTTCCAGCTCTTCCTCTACGTTCCTCTGCAAGTGATTCTTCCCTTGGAAGGTGAGTTCCCTAACATCAATTTCAATAGCTTGGTAAGATATAAAAGTTTTAGTATTTTACATCACTTTTCAAAAGCACATAATTTACCTTGATCATGCCTAATCTCTTTCACATCTTCATATCGTATGTGCAACTATTTCTCTCCAAAAGGCATCAAACCTACTCAAGACTATGGTATTAAATATTGATTTAATTAGTGACATTAATCAAACAAAGGTGCAATGGAATATAAAAGTGTGTGGTGAGATTATGCGGAACGAAAAAATCCAAATAGCATATATTCTCTTGAGATGATTTTGCAAGATGAAAAGGTAATTTTTTATTTTTATCTTATTCTTATAATATTATGTTCTTATTTTTTTTCATTGACTTGATGTTCATATTGCTAGAGGTTTAGCTTAATAAGAACATATTCTTTGGATGAAAAAGGTTTAAATGAACATTTTTTGAAATAACTTTTCAATATCCTCTCCAAGCATTTTATATACGCTGACTTAATTTTCTCATGAGTATAACAAGAAAGGAGCTTTGACCTTTGACAAGTAATTTCTAAACTATAGAATAATTACAGGATTTCTTGGGAGAGATCAGTGGTACCATATTTGCAAATGTATATATTTGTCTTTCATGTTATTTTTAAGGGAAGTTTGTCTTAATAAGTCATCCCTTATTTTATTGAGTAAAGGAGTCGAGAATTGAAATTTTTTATTTTTTTCTGGAAAGGTTATTATATCTCTTATTTAGAACCCTGGAAAAGAAGAAAAGATAAAGAGGATTTTTTATAAGATAGAGAGGACTATTGACTCTCATCCACATGTTGGGCTGAATAAATTTATATCACACACTATTGATATTGTGTATTTATCTCTAAATAGCTGAACAATTTAGCATAAACAATATTTAATATTTCTAAGCAACAATTTGATTTGTATTATATTCCATCTACGTTCAACATAAATGAAGTTTATTAGGCCATAGTTATCTTTTGGTATGTCCTCTGTTTATCCATGCTATTACTCGTCCATAAATATAAGATGACAAAGAATGAATTATAATCATACCTCAAAAACATCCAATGTATTTACTTGTTGCTTAAAGATGAGTCAAAATCTAAATCATAAAAGAATTATAATTATGCATATGCTAATTTTTTTTATTTATTATCATTTCACAAGGTGGCCTTATTCAAGCAACAGTTGAAAAAAAATTTATTTGTTCATTCAAAACAAAGATAAATGAGTTGAGAGTATATTTAATGAACTTCATGGTAGGATCAAATAATACTTATTTCAAAATGACTAAACATAAATTTAAATTGACTTTCACTCAAAGGACACCTATTATCGAAACACATGATTTAAATTTTTGCATAAATATATTTCATGTACGTCCTTATATGGAGGTTATCAATCAAGTCGACATCAATGAGAATGAATTATTCGGTGAGAATTTGTTATTATAATATTTCTTATTATTGCTTTGTTTTATGATAATTATTGAACTTTCTTCACTGTTTCTTAAAATATTGTAGATGTCATTGGAGAAATTGTAACTTGCAGTGATGTTCAAAAGAACAACATCAATGATAAGACCAATGTTTTCATGAATTTAGAACTTGTGAGTGTTAACAATGATCAAATGACTCTTCACATTATTTTATTATCTTTTGATTTTCTTACATTAAAATTTTGTATCCATGATGAATAGGATCTCTGCTACTTTTTGGGGAGAATTTGTGAACCAAAATTTACCTCACATCAATACATCATCTAATCAACCTATTATAGTTGTTATGCAAATGATATAAGCTCACAAATTTCAAAGTACTAAACTTTTTCATATAAATATTAAATTTTTTTTCTTTTTTATTTTAACATATTATATGACTGATAAAATAAATTATGTCAGATAAGTATTCTATACGTAATACTTGACATGCATCAAAGCTTTGGATTAACTCAGATATCCCTCAAGTGGTAGAGTTTAAATCCAAGTTTTCTATTTGAAGTTTAATTGTTATATGATAAAATTTATGCACAATAAATATTTTTCTATTTTAGTAAGAGTAATTCCATAGTAAAAGTTTGATTTATTATATTAATTAAATTTTTTAATAATGCAGATTGCTTAGTGTGAATAGAACTATCTCTAAGAGCATCACTCAAATTTCCATTCCACATAACTACTCGGTCAATGATGAGTTATCTTTCGGAATCATTGAAGTTTAACTTATTGAAGAATTGGTTAAATGCCCCCAAGTATTTTTTTTGCAAAGTATATTTCATATTTTTTATGTTTAAAATGATATTATAAATGTATTTTTTTCTTAGGAAGGAAACTTTTGGATTGACGCAACTGTGGTTGATTTAAGCCTTCAAAAAGAATGATCATATATAGGATGCAAAAAATGTTCAAGAAAAGTTGAGAAAGTTGGAAATAAATTTTACTGTAAAAATTGTGATCACCTTGACTCTTGTGCTAATAATAGGTATTTATGATATTATATATAGACATCTCAAATAATATTAAAATAAAATAAATATTCACATTTTGATTAATTCATCATTCCGTTTGATTAGATATAAACTTCAAGTGCGTGTGATGGATGGTACTGGATTTATATTATTGTTACTTTGGGACCATGAAGCTATACAATTCTTAGGAAAGATTGTTAATGACTTGAAAAGGAGTTTACTTGGGGTATACAATTTTATCTTGCCTTATTGATTTATATAATCTTGATACTAAATATTGTACTTCAGACGTCTTCTGGTGATGACAAACTTTCATATCCCTCGGAGCTTGATGCCATTATCGATAGAAAGATGATGTTCAAAGTAGTAGTAAAAAATTCTAATATTGAAATGCATGATGAAGTTTATACTATCATTAAACTTTGTGGCGATCGAGATATTATAAACAAATATATCCCTTCTCCAAATCAAGAACCATTCATTGTAAGTGTGAATTTAGTATTAGAATTATATCTTTATTCAAAATATAATATATGCATATATTATGAAATATTTTGATAATGCTTATCTTATGTTTTTTCATTAGAACCATGATAATTTGACAACCAAACAAGTGGCCTTTGAAGTAGAAGATTTTAAGGTAACCCTAACATTCATTTTTTTAAACCAAATTAGCTATTAAATCAAATTTATTTACATATAGTTTTGTTATCATTGAAATTTGTTTAAATTCCTTTAATGTTTATATTTGTAGGAACACGAGTCTGATATAAATGAATAGTTGACTCCTGCAAAAGACTATGCTAAAAGACAAACTCCTGCTAAGAGGCATATTACACGAAATGCAGCAGACATAGTTGATGTAGATGAAGACATTAATCACTATAAGAAAACTGACGATTAGAGATGCTAAATAGCATCTCAAAACATGATGACGCTAAATCGACACCACTAGTGTCGTTATGGCATCTCAGTTGAGTCCCAAGTAAGAGATGCTACTTGCCTCCCAATAGCGTCTCATTAGCATTTTCTTAGCGTTTTAGGAAATAGGCGCTAAAGCAGGCGCCAGGTAGCCGCTATTATTGCGCGCCATGAAGTAAAGTGCGCAGGAGAACCTAGCGTTGTTCTCACGTCGACAGCCTTCGATGCAAACCTAGCATCGCATGACTTGAGACGCTATGAAGATGCTAACTGGCATCACATCTACGACGACGCTATGTAAACGCCAATGTGATTACTTGACATCCCATACCTGTATATGTTAATTAAGAAATAGATAACTATATATAGGCTATCTACATGTATATCGCTATATGTTATCTATTTTGACGCAACCCTATATATTATCTATACTATAGGTTAATCAATAAATAAATTAAATATTGTATATGTACCTTCAACATATATATGTACTCCTACATGATTATTTCTATATGTCTACATTATAGGAGTGTTCCTAAATATATAATTTGTTACCTATATTATATATGTTATTTATTCATACAATATATATCATTTCTTAATTATACATATATTATTTTTATATTCTTAATTATAAAATTATGATGGTTAAATTAAGAGGCATGGGCCGCTAGAAATTATCCCATTTTATCATCTCTGTGGAGGCTCAATAACATCTACCAAGCGCCACACTAGAGTTGCAGTCTTAGTCGATGCCAAGGAGACACTATTGGCATCTCTCTAGCGTCATCTTACTGAGACGCTAAAACGAGTGAGATACTACTTCGGCGCTATTCTATCACTAATACACTTTAGCGACTCAATAGCGTTTGTATTGTGCTGCAGTAGTTGACTTTTTATCACACTCACTTAATCGGGCACATATAGACATATATATACACGTATATACCTATACTTATATATAATAAGTACACATATACATATTATTATCACTTAATCTCGCACATATAAACATATACATACATATATATACTTGGAATCGTATACATATACACGTTATCTATATATGTCTCTCACATATATAGACATATACATACACGTATATACTTATAATACATATAGATAAACACATTGTTGTGACTTAATGTCTCACACATAGACACTTACATACACACACACACATATATATATATATATATATACACAATTTTGTTATATACACATATACATATAGACTTATAATTTTATATACATATATGAATAAATATATATGCATTCCATAATTTTTAGATGTGGGAAGGAAACAAAATAACTGGAACGGGGCACAATGCGATGAGACGCTATCTTGATAAAGAAAATACATACATATAATAGAAAATTAGAATGTAGAAAACACAGCGTCGCCCTGGTGTCTCACTGCTGAGACGCTAGGTCAGTGTAGATGCTACTACGACGCTATTGTGTCGCTACATTTTCTCGACGCATTAGTCGACTTTTTATTACCCTCACTTAATCGGGCACATATTGACATATAAATATACATATATAACTTGCGCATATATACATATTATTATCACTTAATGTCACACATATAATGTTAAATTAGGAAGAAAAATCGATATAGCGTCCCTACGGCCACGAAATAGCGTCTCAATGTTGGCGCCTACGTAGCGTCTAAGTAGCGTCGCGTCTAGATGAGGCGCTAAACACAACTTCAATCCCTAACCCTCTTATTCATTTTCACTATTTTCTATTACTGCTCACCATTTTCACCACGACCGACGACGCCCTCCACTCCGACGTCTGACGTTCGATGCCCGTTGCTTCGTAGCCCGACGCTCGACCCCGAGCCATCGTCTAACTCTCCGTCTCCACCAGCTGCTCCAACGCCCGACGCCCGACCCCGCCCTCATCGAACTCATCATCTCCGCCCACGTTTTCCTTCGATTCGCCCTGAGCTAACCTTTGCCACCATCCGCCTTCTCCGCCGCAATTCGCCTCTGCCTCCTCTGCTGCCATTCGCCTCCTCCGCCTCGGCCTCCTTGGCCACCCATCCGCCTCCTCCGTCGCCATCCGCCTCCGCCGCCCTTCGCCTCCTCTGACGCCTTCCGCCTCCTCCGCCGCCCTCCGCCTCCTCCACCCTAAACCCTCTGGTCGACTCTCCACCATCGCTCTCCCCCTCCGCCGCCCTCCGGCTCCGCCGCCCTCCGTCTCCGCCTGCCTACTGTGCTCCTCCGTCCGGTGCCGGCCGTCCCCCGCCGCCTTCCTCCACCGCTTATCCTCCTTTGTCGCCCACCGTCATCCTTCTCCGGTTAAAAAGGTACGAGCCCGTCACCATCAATATTAAGTTAATTACTAATGCATGTTAAGTTAAATACTACTTAATTACTTAAAACTAGTGCTGTTAAGTTAGTTACTAGTGAATTACTAGTGCAGGTTAACTTAATGACTAGTTAAGTTAATCTAATGCATGTTAAGTGAATTACTAGTTAGTTACTTGAAACTAATCTAAGGACTAGTTAATTTGCTATTTTTTAATCTAAGGACTTGAAACTAATCTTTTTTTATCATGTTTTCATAAATTTTACTAAGGATGTACATCCACATTCTTGGTAATAAAATGAGATTATAAAACGATGATGAAATACTTGAAACATGTGATTTTGGATTTCGTAACTTCAAAATCACATGTTTCAAGTACATGAATTTATTGACATATGGCTTAAAATTATCCGTTACAGAAATGACAAAGCCAGATCGTAGTTGGATTCATTATTGGAAGGATAAACATAGTGTTATAACTGAAGAATATAAGGATGGTGTTGATGAATTCATTAATGTGGCATATCAAAATGAAGGTGTTGCTTCTTCATATGGCGAAATCTTATGTCCATGTCGGAAGTGCAAATGTTATCAGTGGAAAGTAAGATATGATGTGCAGAAGGATTTATATTTCAACGGTTTCTTACTGACATACAAAAATTGGTTATTTCATGGCAAAAAAAGATGGGCTACAGAGACATCTAATGTAGATACCAATGTGGGCGACTCGAGCAATCTGTACAGGGACATGATATGAGATGCAATGCTAGGAGAAAATGTTGGCGAAACATTGATTGAAGAAGACCCAAATCCTTCGTCTTTTAAATTTTATAATCTTCTCGAAGAAGCAGGTGAACCTTTATGGGATGGATGCGTGAAGCAAACTACACTTTCTGTAGTGGCACAACTAATGAACTTGAAATTAGAATTTAATATGAGCGAAAGTTATTTTGACCGGATGCTTGCCATTATTAAAAGTATGCTTCCAACTTTAGAGAAATTACCGGGACATTTTTACAAGTGCAAAAGATTGATGAGAGATTTAGGGTTGGAATATCAGAAGATTAATGCATGTCGCAATCATTGCATGTTGTATTACAAGGAAAACAATTTACTTATGGGTTGTTCTATTTGTGGCGAGCTCAGATATAAGCCGAAAAAGAATTCCAAAAGTTCGAAAAAATGTGACTAATGCAATATTCAAATACTTTTCCATTGTTCCAATATTACAACGACTATTTATTTATGAAAAAATTGCATCATTTATGAGGTGGCACAAAGAAGGGGCACGTGATGATCGAAATTCAATTACACATCCTTCGGATGCGGAGGCATGGAAACGATTTGATGCCCTTCATCCGGCTTCTTCTACATAATCACGCAATGTTAGATTAGGGCTTTGCATCGATGGCTTCAACTCATTAGTTCACCAAGTACTGTTAGTCATGTTGGCTAGTTTTTGTGTCACCTTATAATTTGCCTCCAAGTATGTGCATGAGACGAGAAAATATATTGCTTACTTGTATGATCCTGGGTCCTCAATCTCCTAGTAAAAGTTTAGATGCTTACTTTAAACCTTTGATTGATGAACTCAAGATGTTGTGGGAGGATGGCGTGGTGTCAAATCTAAAAAGTAAAATTTCATTATAAGAGCCACATTATTGTGGACCATAAGTTATTTTCCAGCATATGGAATGTTGAGTGGTTGAAGCACAAAAGGTAAACTTGCTTGTCCCATTTGTGGAAAGAATACAAAATAACTTTATTTGAAAAATTGTAAAAAAGTTTGCTGGTTTGATTGTCATAGGATGTTTTTGCCATTGGAGAATTCGATGCTTCGCGATTGAAACTCATTTAAAAATAATACATCCGAGAACACTTTGTTTCCAAATCATTTGATGGGACAAGAATTGATAGAGCAAGTAAACAAGCTTAGTGAAGTCTCATTCGGATTGAAGGCCGATAGTTATAAGCAAATTGGGTTTGAAAGTGAACATAATTGGGAGAAAATAAGTATTTTTTAGGAGTTGCCTTATTGGTCTTCAAAGTTAGTACGTCATAACTTGAACGTCATGCATGTGGAGAAGAACGTATTTGCCAATATCTTCAACACTATTATGGATGTTAAAGGAAGAACAAAAGATAGCATACAGGCTCGCGAAGACATGAAATTAATATACATAAGACCAGAGTTAGATATCATTCATCTTCAAAATAGTAAATGCAAAAAGCAAAAGCTATTTATGTCTTGAGCAATGATCAAAGAAAAGTGGTTTTCGAGTGGGTCAAGAAATTGAAATTCTCCGATGGAAATGTATCAAACATATTTCGTTGTTTTAACTTGGACAATGGGAGGATACATGGGATGAAGAGTCATGATTGTCATATTTTTATGCAAAGACTGCTTTCAATTGCCTTTAAAGAACTTTTGCAAAAAGTCATCTCGGAGGTTTTAACAGAATTATCTATGTTCTTTAAAGAGCTTTGTGCATCCATCGTTCGGTAAGAGGACATCTCTCGGTTAAAGGCTTCTATTGTGATTACTGTTTGCAAGATTGAGAAGATATTTTCACCTTCTTTCTTTGATGTGATGAAGCACTTGATTATACATCTACCATATGAAACAAAAGTTGCGAGTCTGGTTCAGTATCGTTGGATGTATCCTTTCGGAAGATGCATGTTATATTTGAAAAGGAAGGCGAAGAATAAAGCAAAAATTGAAGGCTCCATGTGTGAAGCATATTTAATTAAGGAGGTGTTAAACTTCACTTCAAAGTACTTTGAGCTACACATACAATCACGACACACCCAAGTTCCAAGAAATGATGATGATGGTGAAAGAATGTAACATGAATATTCTATCCATCTTCAAGTACCCATGTCGGCTTCTTGGTACATGACGCAAAGTTGTCTTGAATGACAGAGATCTCACCGCCGTTGAGAATTATGTTCTTGCAAATTGTAGCGAAGTGACACTGTATCTCGAGTAAGACAATTTATTTTAATATATTTTATAATTTAAAGTTAATTGTTGCTATATGATTTCATTAATTGACAACTATGAATTCAGGAAATTCGAAGAATTACTGCGAGAAATCAATCCATTAGTTTTAAACGATGAGTTATTGAAACTACAAGACGAACATTTTATCGATTGGTTAAGATGTGAAGTGAGAATTCTTTCCGCTTATTCGAAATTGTTACTTAAGTTTCTAACTTTTAATAAAGTTTTTAGTTATTTTTCTTGTAGGTTATTAATGACTCAGTCATAGATTTAAAATACGAGATCTGAGTCATGGCTCGAAGAAACAAGTTCTTAGGTACTGCGGTGTCATAGTCAATGAATATCGGTTCCATACAGAAGAATATAGCCGAAAATGTTCAACTGTTAATAGCAACATATGTGTTCTAGGAAGCATGTACGGGGACAACGACTTTGATTACTACGGTGTTATACAAGACATCATAGAATTGTCTTATTTGGGAAAATCGAACAAAGTCGTGGTGCTAAAATGCCGTTGGTTCGATCCAGAGAAAGGATCTTGGATCGATCAAAATTTTGTGGATATTAACCCTCGATCGAGACTTCAGTCATACAATCCATTCATATTGACAGAACAAGTGTAACAAGTGTACTATACTAAGTATCTATAAAAAAGAACCAAGGATGAATGGTGGACGTCATGCAAAGTGAGAAGTAGACTATTCTTAGCAGAAATAATGGTAGATGATAATGAAACATCATCCGTACAAGAAGATAGAGTGAATGAGACGATTGATGTAGCCGATGGAGCTGAGAATGTTCTATTGGTCGATGACACTGAGCCAATTGAATAGTTCAATTCAAATGACCTCTTGGAAGTGAACTTTGATAATTTCATTGACGATGACTCGAACCAAGATTATAGAGACGACGACAAAGATGATGAAAATGAATTCGAATACGAGACAAGTGAATGAATCTCGTAGTTCTTCTAATGACACAAGCTTCTTACCTTTTTTTTAGTTATATATGGTTACCGATAATAAGATAAGATTGTTACTTTTTTCAGTCATGGTTACTAGAGGTCGAGCACTCCAGATGAGTCAACCATCACAATCACCATGTAATATATTTATTGTCAGTTGCTTATTTATAGTTGATAATAATAGTTAAATTCAATTTTTTAATAATATTAGTACGTAGCCGAATCGTCACATAACAGGCGATCGATTGGCGGGTCGACTCCACGTATCATTCCAAGTACATGTCACATTGTAGGCGATACATAGTAGGAGATAAAGTTTTCAAAATATTTTGCTTTTATGACAGTTGCTCCATCGTCGACGGGGCATATAGTCGGGACGTCTCGATCGCATGACGACGATCGGCATGTCACACCATGTTATTTTTTATATATTCCATAATTTTAAATAGGAGGTAAATTTTATATATTTTCTTATAATGACAGTTACTACGCTACTGCCGAGATTACCGGACACTTCATCACATTCTAGCATTGACGAACGACATCTTATCCCAAGTGATATATTTCTTATTATTGATATTATATTTCTCAATTAATTATTTTTTAATAATGTCAGTTACTACGCCACCGATAGCACAAGCACCTTGATCGTCACAATCTGACGAGCGGACTACCACGGATCATGCTGCGGTAGACATCACTTGATGTGAGAACATTATTGTACATATATCAATTATCACAACTTTAATTTGGTATGACACAAATAATTTATTTTGTATTAGGGCCCGTAGATGATGTCGGACCTTCTCAGCTTATCCCAGCTGTACCGGATGATGATTCCTCTTCAAATGATGAAGAGGGGTTACACGATAATGGGGTGAACACCGTGAATAATATTTCTCGATCATAAGTTAAATAAGTTGTACAGATTTTGTTATTATTTTGGTTATCATTGAAAATTAATTCTTCTTTGTAATTGGCAAGACCACTTTCATACCCGCTAGTACCGTGCGGGATGTCAGTGCTCTCGTTCTTTCCTACTTGCCTGAAGGGACATGATCATAGAAATATGTCTCAATTCAAGTGTGGGATGACATCTTTCGAGCATTTATTGTCACGACCCGGATTTAAACAGTGGTTTAAATCAGAGCTCGTGACTGATTACAGACGATCAAATAATAATAATAATTTTTTAAAAAAATTTGTGCATAACTCCTCTATATAATATAAGAAAATGATAACACATATAAGCAAACCACGCAGTTTATATTGATCATTCAAAGCATGTAACAATCTTAGGATTTACACCACCACATAGTCATAAAAGATTCACATTTTACAAGATACAAAATTACTTTTCATACATAGCACATATCAAACTCTCTCCATATCCCAACAGAGGAATACGAGAGCTGCAAGTCTTCTATCTAACACGCGTAGTGGGGCACATGACTTCTCAATACCTTAGCAGCAAAAAAGATCCACACCCTGCTAAGGCTGTCTCTCGTGCTCCCAAAAGTTCTAGTGATCTGAAAAAAGTGTACAACACTGTGAGCAAATAATAGCTCAGTAAGCTGATAACTCATAAGCTATGTGTTACCATCAAATAAATTTGAGGAGACATAAACATACATGCATTAATCATAATATCAAAGTCAATATCTTCATACATTTACTAAATATATATATAACATCCCAATCAAAAGCATTGCACTCAATTTACATTCATTGTCACTTAAACATATCAAACATGTGTATGCAATGCAAAACTCTCATATGTATGCACAGGGACTCTAGAGGTGGCTCCCATCGTAATCAGCGATGTAGCACTTAGCTCCATTCTACCTCATCCCTTTCGGAGAACAATCATATAGCGATAGGTGAATTCTAGAGTTGGCCACTACTGATTCTAGAGGTGGCCCCCATCGCGACTACTCACGATGTAGCACTTAGCTCCAGTTTATCTCATCCAATATCTGGGGAACAAAAATGATGCATTGGATTCTAGAGGTGGCTCCCATCGTGATCAGTGATGTAGCACTTAGCTCCAACCATCATATATGCAAATGCACATAGATGTCGATGCATGATTCATCACATCACAAACATCTCCTGACTATCAGAAGATAAATCATATCCAACACCATTTCAAAATGAACAAGATTGCACTCATCGCAATCCATTCAAATCATATCACATATACTTTCCGTAATTGCATTTCTCGAAATCAATTCATAGCATTCTAAAATATATTCAATACATATAATAATCGATGTCACACCGAATTCAAAAGAGGTGAAAACATAGAGTAGGAGAAATTAACTTACCTATAAGGGCTAACAAAATGTTTTCCTTTCCCTTTCACTACTTTACTCTTCTACTCCTATAACAATAATAGTAAGGAACACATTACTACTATGATATGAGCACAAGTCTATAACACATGAAACATCATTAATTGCAAAGGGTATATGAATATTAAGTATTTACTCTTATAACTTAAATAACTATTTAGCATAAGGATTGACCTAATAATATGACAGATTGCACATATAGTAAAGAAAAATCCATATCTTCTTATATACATAACCAAATGACATCATTCAAATTTTCTTTAGTTTCATATTACATATACATTCATCTGTAAAAGTTTCATTTCCTATTTCATTATGGTTTGCTCTCATGGAAATTAACATTCAGCCTAACTTTTATGTTGTTTCTATGTCCTAACAGATTGAGTAACCTTACTTTTATAATTTATATAAAATAATAAACATTCCATGTTCTAGTAATTTTAATTTTCCCAAATTGTAGACATCCTAGAGTGAAAGTCATAAAATTACTTGAATTTCTCTCTATTTTTACTGAGCACAATAAAATTAACCAATACTAGCATAATCTGTCCTAAGCTCCATTCTAACAGACTGAGTAAGATTGGTAAAATATTTATAATGTTCTCTACACATATCATTTCTAGTGATTCCAATTGTAAATGAAACCTAACATCAATATCTATAACACCCTAAATTATCAAATAATTCCATGACATATTGAATTTAATACATAATTGACAAATTCGGATAGCAATTTACGCAGACACAGTGATAGTACCTTAAAGATATGAGCATAACTTTATCCACAGAAATCATATTAACTTGAATCCAAAGCTTAATGAAAGTAGACTCATAGGGGATCAATCAGAATAAATTTCATAATTTTTGGATCACTCGAAGGTATGAAATTATGTAGCTAAAAATTCGTGAATCAACTTAACATGGTTAGGGTTAATCTTACTCATGAACAACATGAGTTTTGTCCCATGTTCAAGTAAAATCCAAAAATAAATGGATAAGAAAGGTTCAGAGTCACCCTAATTAAGAATTATGTAGTTAAAAATCAAAGAAAATGAAATAGGAACTTACCAAACTTTAAAACCTTAGTTGCCCATTCTCTTTTTCTAATTTGCTTCAATCATGTAGTATGGTGTCTTCTACCTTCTCTTTTCCTAATTTCGGCCAAGGGTAGTGAATAGGGCAGAAGAAGGTAGTAAAAGGTGAAAGGATAAGTATTAAAAGGAAGGGGGGAACCGACTTCAACTGGTGTAAACCAGTTTCCAAAAATACCCTTGTTTATATGGCTTATTCACATGTAATGCCATTTAAGTAAATGGTTTTTGCATTATTTATTTATTTATTTATTTATTCATTTACTTAAAACATTACATGTAAATAAGAAACTACCCTCCATTTGGATTCAAATAAAATATTTAGAAAAATAAATAACTAAGGAATCAAAATCTAAATTTTTGTCCGAAGAACAAAAATCGCGATTTCACAGATTTTTTGATTTTGTGTCTACGTTTTACCTAACTCATACACCTCCTAAAAATTCTTAAAAATTACATTTAGAATTCTTTCATATATAGGAACAATTACCGGGACTTTAATTTTCCAAATTTTCACTTTTCCGAAAATCACATTTTCATGCCTTAAGTAAAATTCCATCGCTTTCGCACTTTAGTTGATATTGAAATGTAAGTCTTAACATCACATTCATAGAGATTATCAATAAGATAATATAACATCACATTCATACAACTAATCATGCATGATTAACTTAGAGATATTACATTTACAGTATGATCTTTTATTTGAGTTATATAATTTGTTTTATATTATTTTAAAATTACTAAGTTTTAACGTATTTTGTAGGAGACAAATCAATTTCATCCCAATCTTAATTTAGGGATGATTCGGAGATCTTTTGAGGAGGTCACTGCGAAATTCCTCCGAAATCGATTATACAAGTTTCGCAAGATCGCCACGTCTGCCGGCCTCACTTTGGAGCAGGGCATACAAAGATGCCCAAGGCATGTTAGGCGCTCGGTTTGGGAGTCCTTATGTAGGAAGTGGTAAGTATGTTTACTTTTAAATTATTTTTATTAAACTTATAGTTTTTTAAAGTCTAAGTATTTGATATTCATAAAGGATGGATGAACGATGGCAAATAAAGTCGGAAAAGGCAAGAGTTAATCGACTTTTGAAGCCCGAGGCCCACATCCACACAAGAGGGGTCGATGCAATTTGATGAGCATCGACGGCGCATGATAATTTACATACAAATTCAATTTATCAAACTTTTGACTTATACTTATTTTATAAAATTTGAAACTTTATTATAGGCTTCTAGTAAGTCTCATCGCATATTCATTTGGTTGTTGACGTTAGTGCACTATTTTTTAAATGCGCAATGTTTAAATTTTTTAGGATGAGTATAATGCGAAAATGGCTGAAAAGTATGAAGATGATCCGAGTACTCAACCATCAGGTAATATTTCTTGGAAGGGATGTTATGTTTTTAATTTATGTATATTTTGATATATAATTTATATATTATATGATTGTATAATTTTTCTATTTCGTAAATGATCCTACTGTTTGGGAGGAGGTGGCCGGCACGACACGAGGAGGATACTTGCGTGACTTCGGCACAGCCGCTTAGGTACCTAGGAGGAGTGGAGGATATGCAGGCGGCCCATCTATTCCGAGCTCATCCGCTGCACCTGATATAACGTAGCTATCGCAGCAGCTATCGGAGCATATATCGCAACAGGTGTCGCAGCGGTTGTCATGACAGTTGGCTCCGCTATTGTAGGCGATTCAGAGATCAATCCCGACACAGAATCTATCCCCGCGAGGCCATGGATCGAGCATATCTAGATCGAACGTTCGGAACGATAACAATAACTCTCAAACTTAGGATAGAAATAAACCACGGATAGAAACTATACTTTTGTCACTTAGACTTATTATTAGATATACGTATAGTTTGTTAGTTCAGTTTAGTACTTTTTATATTTTTATCTTAAATATTATGCATGTGATGCTTTCATATTATGCTTGTGATGAATATCAATGCATTTATATGCCTTATATAATTGTACGGTGTGGGAAGGAGAAAAATGTGGCTGTTATGGGTCAAAAAAATATGCAATTAGCGCCTCCATAGCGTCACACAAATTATCGACGCTATGTTAAATATATCGTCCTTAGCATCATGTTAGTGTTTCATTGGCGACGCAACAAACATGATGCTTGCATCACCGAAGCGCCGAAATAGTGTCAACTAATGCATAATGTTAGCATCTCTTGAGTGCCGGAGTAGCGTCTCCTCTATAGCGCCACTTGAGCGTCGACTTAGCGACGTATGTCTACTGCTCCCAGCCGGACACCATGCGTCTTAATAATGTCGAGATAGCATCAACCGTTGGCGCTAGTAGCGTCTCCTTTTTTGTTAGCTCTATTGCGACACCATCAGTCACCGATTATTGGCGTCGCATTTGAACGGCGCTATTTGAACGCTAAAGTGACGCTATATATCTCGAAGACTCAATAGCGTCTCCGTAGCATCGCATTACTTGGATCGCTATTTTTCAATTTTCTTATAGTGAATACACGACCCTCTGGAAACAAGATGAAGAGAGTAATGATAAAAAAAAGAGAAGAATGTATCACTTGTTTAGTGCATCAAAATTTAAATCAATGTAGAACGATGTTTCAAAAATATTTATTTCATATATGAAGATATTTTAGTTTATAATTGCTTTGAATAACATCCATTAGTCTTATTCTTAGGATTTAATGATGGCTTCTACAACAACTCATTAGCTTCTATAAAAAAATGCATCAAGGATAAAACCACCTCCTTTAACATCGATTTTAAAGTCCATAAAAATGCATCACAAATCAATTCTTAAACGTAAAAGGAAACATCGTTCGCTAAAGCAATAAAACTTATATCTAATTTTGTTATGCAAATAATTAGATGAAATGAAAGAAAGAATGTCACCTGCTTTGCTGAGGTTACGACTCTACTGCACAAAGGTTAGTGATAAATCAAATTCCTGAAGCACAAAAAAGAAAGAAAAAAAATCCTTCACTCGTAGTGGGCAGAATGCATCACCTTTGCATGAGGTGATTAATATGAAACAATCAGAAAGAAATGTTGATACTACCTTTTTAAGATAGAATGAGTTCATCCGCTTGGAGCCTGAGGAGTTGATTCCTAAAAGCTGCAGAGGCTAGGAGACCCTGTATCCGCATGAGTTACTAACAGGAATGAAAGCATAGTAGGGGCGGCCATGGAGAGATCCGCTCCGATAGGTTGGCGATGGTCGAGTAAATCTTAGCATGAAGCCTTGGCGACGATTAGGAAGAGGAAAGGAGGGAGGGGCGGTGTAAAGGGATGAGACGAAGGGGGAGGACGAAAAAGAGGAGAGAGGAGGACAGATGGGGGAGTATTGGGTGAGATGAGCACATATGGGGGAGAGAGAGGAGAGAGAGAAATAGAAGTGTGCTACGACGAGGAAAATAATTAAAAAAATATGCATGAAAAAGGGAGGTTCTGTGGATCACAAAAAGGGGTGAATCAATTTTTTTATTTTTCTTCTTATGGATTTTTAATAAAACTATTTGATTTAATTTTTTTTCTAAACTATACATAGTTATGTGGTGGGCGGTCAGTATGCAGTAATTTAACTCCGACCAGAAGTGAGAAAACGTGATAAGATTACACGACGATTCTTAGTCAAACTCATGCTAATCAAGAGATTAAATTAAAAACATATTAGAATATCTATCCCAAGACACCTATTTAATGCTTAGAGCATTGAAATAATTTATCATACTTCTCAATTCATTAATCTGACTTTTTCCTTGGCAAATTTTTCTTCCGTGCAAACATGGATTCCCTTGGTATAATATAAAAGTTTTACTACACACTTTATTTTTAATTTACTCCACTTTTCAAAAGTACATAATTTGTATGAATCTATTAATATTTCTTATCATAATATTTAGTTAGGATGGTAATTTTATGTTGTGTTGATTTACTCTGTAAATAGAGAAATGCTCAAAGATAAATGTTCAAACAAAAAATAAAAATATAAAGATATTTAAGTATAGTTAAGATTTGATTTTAGTTATATGATAACACAAGTTTTAATTTTACGTGAAGTTTGAATTTGGATAAATTACAAACAAAATACACATAAAGATAAAGTTATGCTAAACCAAAGTTGAGTTTAATTAAGAAATATGATTTTGATTATATGATATAAATTTAGTATTGTAGTCCAATAACACACGCCTTGGTCATAGGTGAGGTACGAGATATGATTTTAGTTACATGAAACCACTTTGGTATTTTTCATTAGCACAAGTCTTGACCTCATGTGAAGTTTGGATTTGAATAAAGTTAAAATAAAGATAAAGTTATAATAAATCAAAATAGTAGATGATGAAAATAACTATGTAAATTGAGTTCGTAGGCTCCAATTCTTTTATACAATAATACTAATATAGTTATGGAAAATATAAATTTGGCTCATGTAATATTAATTTCTGTTGAGAAAAAATATTGAAAAAGTTGTAGTTATGGTTTTTTTTTACAAATTATACATATATCCAAAGAAAATAATTTGAAAAGAAACACAAAATCTCAACCGCAATTTGGTAGAACCATATAAGAAATCTTGAGCAAACGTGAGTTCAATTATCTTCAAATTCATTCTTTTTATTAGTTGAGTATTCTCACTAATATTCAAAATAAGCTTTAATTTACATATAAAAAAATCTTAACTTTTTACATGAATTTTCTTTCTAGGAGTTTCTACAATAAAAAATCTTAAGGAAAAACTTGCAAGAAGAAACATAATTAATATCTGAAAGAAGAAAAGATTGAAACATTCATCAGGTAAATTGGGCACATATCTTATTATTGCAACTACCTAAAAATTGTTTTAATTTTAAATAATACTTTTGCTATACATGTACATGCACAAGAATTCTATGATGCTTATTTAAAATATTCCTTCAAAATAATAATAATTATATTTTCTCATAATATTCCAAATTGAGGAAAAAACATATAGAATGCATATTAAATTATTCCTTATTATCATGCTAATTCATACTATTCTTAATATATATAATATCTTAGTCAAATATATTTTATTTGATGAATAGGAGATCACATTCAAGAACACATGGAATTTCAAATGGAAAATGAGCTTGCAGGTGAGTAAATAATTAATCAACTTAAAATTAATTATGATAAATATTAACACAAATCTTACTTAATTTTTTAGATGATGACTTTCGGCCTATATGTATGTAATGATGGTACGTATGAGATAATAGTATACTATTAACATGTTAATTATGATTTAATTTATGTGCATAAATATAATAAATTATTTTTTCTTTATGATATAGTATTGGGATATAGAAGATCCAAATCATAAATGCAACAAATGTGGAGCATATTTTTTATACCAAGAATGGATTAAAATATATTATAAATCTAAAATGTCAGAATTTTCTTTATGTTGTTGTCATCGAAAAGATAATATTACCGATTTCACAAGAGCTTCCTCAAGTTTTAAAGGAATTATTATTTGGATTAGGTAAGAAGAATATCTTCAAATTATATCACCATTAAACATATATATGATCATTATCATTTTATAACATACCATTGCACAGGTCCCAAAAATGATCACTTCCGAGAAAATATTAGAAGCTACAATTCTATGTTTTCAATGGGTGGAAAGATTGATATATCAATAAACCAAACAAAAGGGTCAAGGACTTTCAGACTGCATAGTCAAATATATCATCAAATTGGAAGTTTGTTGCCTCTCGATGAATCATTCCCAAAATTTGCACAATTATATATTTTCTATACACAGAATGAAGTAGAAAACAGACTTCATGCCACAAGTTTACTTTCTAAATATAATCTTATACTTAAATTTTTACACATAATTATTTTAGTAAGTTCACCAAATTCTTCTTTTTCACAGTTTCGGTGAAGAAATAAATAAATTTCGCAGAGATATTATTATTGACTTGAAACAAATGTTGGATGAACACAATGTTTTAGCAAAAACATTTAGAATGGTAAGAGACAAATTTCAAGAAGATGAACACTCCATAGTAAAACTCAAATTAATAGGGAAAAGGAATACCGATGGAAGAAGATATAATTTATCAACAACTCCAGAAGTAGCTACTTTGGTAGTAGGAGATTTTGAACTTTCTAGAGATGACAAAGATATTATTATCGAAACTAAATCTGAACAATTACAAAGGATAAATGAGCTAAATGTTGCTTATTTAAGTTTACAATATTCGTTGCTTTATCTTATACAGAAGATGGTTATAGGGAAGGTATTTCATTAAATAAAAAAGATGCTTCAACTAAAGGAAGGCAATATGTTGGCATGAGAGAATATTTTTTCCTACAAAATTCAAGAAAGGAAGGACGAAATATCATTAATTGTATTATCAAGAAGATTATTTCAACAATTTTTAGTTGAAGTATATACAATGATTGAAGCTTCTCGATTGAATTATATAAATCTCAATCAAAAGCAATTAAGAGCTGAAATATACAAAGGATTAACAAATGTTGTTTTGCATGGAGAGACTAATCCTTCTTCCAAAGGAAAAAGAATAATTCTTCAATCTAGCTTTACAGGTGGTGCAAGATATATGATTCAAAATTATCAAGATGCTATGACAATATGCAAATGGGCTGGATATCTTGATCTTTTTATTACATTTACTTGCAATCCTAAATGGCCTGAGATCTGCAGATTTTAAAACAACAACAACCTCAACGCTGAAGACCGTCCAGACATATTATCCAGAGTTTTTAAAATCAAATTGGATCAATTTATTAAAGACTTTCGTGATAATAAAATTTTTGGAGAATTAAAAGTAGGTATAAATTTATACTTCGCAACTTACATAATTTGAATGTTTTTATTCATAGTTCTGACTATTCATTTATTTAATATTTTTTATGAAATAGTTATATATATATTTGAGTTTCAAAAATGACGATTGCCTCATGCTCACATCTTAATTTTTCTTCATGAGCATTATCGATATCCAACAGCTACAGATATTGATCAAATTATTTCAACTGAAATACTTGATGAATCTATCGAACCTCATTATTATAATGTCGTCAAAAATTTCATATTACATGAACCATGTGGTGATGTTAGAAATCTTATACTCCCATGCAAAATGGAAGATGTACATTTTCCCAAAAAATTTGTTGACACAACCACTAGACAAAGATGGCTATCCTATATATAAAAGAAGAGACAATGGAAGAACTATAAAGAAAACTAGCATTGAGTTGGATAATAGATATGTAGTGCCACACAATGGATTCTTATTACTAATGCATCAAATATTTATTTAAATATGTCAACAAAGGGCATGATCGTATTACTATTGCCTTTTCTAAAAGTGCTCAAGAGGAAGATTCATCAAATGTTATCGATGAGATAAATATGTATTATGATTGTTGATATATATCACCTTGTGAAGTTGCGTGGAGAATTTTTGTCTTTTCAATTCACCATAGAGAACCACCAGTTGAAAGACTATCCATTCATTTACCAAATGAACAAAATGTTATATTCTCTTATTATGATTCCATCGACATTGTTGTTAACAGACCAAGTGTAAATGAATCAATGTTTTTACGTTAGTTTGAGGCAATTCTACCCAGAAGTAAGAGAATTGACATATCTAGAATTTCCTCTAAAATTTGTATGGAATAAAAAATTGAAAGTATGGGAGAAAAGAAAACAGATATTCTATTGGAAGGATTTTCTTTGTTGCACTAGGTATGGGTGAACTATATTATTTAAGACTATTGTTAAATATAATTAAAGGTCCAAGATGCTATGAAGATCTTAGAAAAATTAACAATTGTGTTTATCCAACAGTTAAATAAGCATGTTATGCACTTGTCTTATTAGACGATGATAAAAAATATGTGGATGCCATAAAAGAGGCAAGTCTATGGGGGATGCCTTCATATCTTAAACAATTATTTGCTATATTATTATTGGTCAAATTTGATGTCCCAACCTGAAAATGTTTGGCAAAAAATATGGCAATTGCTATCAGAAGACATTCTACACGAGGAAAGAACATTATTGAATAATCCAAGTACAAAATTTATACTATTTTCTTGAATTGCTTATCAACAGAATTATTTGTTGATTTTATATAAATTATATTTTGCATATTAGGTTATTTTTTGGAGATATGATTATTGAAGCAAAAATTTTATCAGGAATCAAAATTGGAGAAAAGGTATTCATCCCAAGAATGACATTGTCTCCATTTGATACAAGGGTGCCATTCAAATTTTAATGTAGGCAATTTCCAATCATGATATCTTTTGCAAAAACCATTAACAAAAGTCAAGATCAATCATTATCTCACGTGGGATTATTTCTTAAGAAGCCAATATTTTCACATGGACAACTTTACGTAGCTCTTTCACCTATGACAAGTCGACAAGAGCTGAAAATTTTAGTTTACGATGAAAATGGTCATGTAACAAATGAAGTAAAGAATGTAGTTTAGAAAGAAGTATTTCAAAATTTGATGTAAATGTATAATAAAATTCATTTTCTTTAAAATACATTGATATTAAATAATAATGTTAAAATTTTAATATGTTATTTTTAATTATATTAACATATTTTGTAACAATCGTGCATCGCACATGTTCTTATATTAGTATATATATATAAGTAGAGGTAAAAGCATGGGATATGCGAGCATGACAAGTGACTTATTATGGTGATGACATATATCATCTATTATTAATAACTAATCATAATTATAATTTATAGTACTAATAATACATATTCTTATGAACTTAAACTAATCATAATCATAATATTATCCATTCCTATATATCCTTGCATATCCTAAAGTTAACAAAATTCAAAACTTTAAATCTAAAAGATAAAACTAATCCTAAAAAGTTTTTAAATAAGATAACAATATATAGAACTGAATATTATTAACACAAAAAAAAGAAGATAAATAAAATTATTTTAAAAAATAATCTTCAATTTTAATCCCACATGGTTCAAGACCTCATACATATATTTATTTATCTAGAGAGAGAGAGAGATGGGGTGGGGAAGGAGCTTAAATGTAAATATGTGGGCATGGAATTTAATATCAATTAGGAGTTAGAACTCAATTAACAATTAAGATTATATTTTATTTTTTTTATCAAATTAAGTATGATTAAAATAAAATAAAAATTATCCTATAATTATTTTTTATATAAGATAACAAAAATAAAAGAAATAATTGGTTATTTTCTGAATTTCAAATATTTAAAATAAATAATTTAATTTTAGTCAAATTATGATTAATCTTTTTTTATCAATTTGTGTATGATTACGGGTAAAAATAATTCCTTTTAAAACATAATATGTTATTTTCGGAATTAAATATAATTTAAAATAAATAATTTAATTTGAGTCAAATTAAGATCAATCTTCTTTTTATCAATTTGAGTAATATTAAAATAAATAAAATTTCTTTCTAGAAGATATTTTGTAAGTAAACAATAATTCATATCATAAAACTAATCCTACTCTAATCATATCACATGTGGTCTTAAAATATGTTTTTTAAATTCATAGTATCATGATCATAATCTTAAATAATTACATAAGGATTGTATGCGTACGTAAATATTATCTTAATATGAGCGCCAGTGTAAAAGTATATTTAAAGGAAAAAATTATCTAACTATTAGTTGATTTTATCTTCAAAACTAGATGAGAGAGAAAGTATGCAAATTAAATGTAATTAGTTTGATTAGAATTTTAATTAATTTTATCCTGAGAAATTTTATTTTAGCTCTTAATTGATTTTAACTGATTTTATGAGAGGAAGTCTACAAATTAGAAGTAATTAGTTTGATTAGCAAGTTAATTAATTTATCCCGCTAAATTTGGTTTTGACTATTAATTGATTTTACATGGCACACTTTGATTGGAAAAAACTCTTAAATATACGTGCATATGACTTAATATAGGAGTTACAACTTTATTAATACTTAAATATAAGAGGAGTCCTAATATATTAAATATATTCTCCATATATATATATGTATATATATTATATGTAAATATGATAAGACCAACGTATGATTTAAGTTGTATATAATATATTAAATACTGATAAAGTATTTGTTTTTAAAAAGAAAATAATTGTTTTAAATTTACTCAAACTAAGAGTCGTAATCTATTTAAAATTTTAAACATAATCCTAATATACTACTATACGTGTCATCCAATAAAATCAATATTCAAATCTAAACGTATGATTAAAGTTGTACATAAATCCATATATATTAAATGCTCTAAGACTATTTGTTTTAAAAAATAAAGTAATTGTTTTAAAAAATAAAGTTGTACATAATTGTTTTAAAAAATAAAGTAATTGTTTTAAAAAATATTTTATTTTAAGTTTACTCAAACTAAGAGTCCTAATCTATTTAAATTTTAATTATAATAATGTGCAAGTAAACAATAATTTCTGTCTAAAAAATAATTTTTAATTTTCAGAATAAAAATTAATTTCAAAGAGATAATTCAATTTGAGTCAAATTAAAATTAAAATTTCTTTTTTATCAATTTGAGTATGATTAAAATAAAATATTTTATTTCCAAAAGATAGCATGCAAATAATTAATAATTCCTATTCAAAAGATAAGTAGTTATTTTATGGATTAAATGATAATTTAAAATAAATAATTCAATTTGAGTCAAATAAAGATTAATCTTTCATTTTTATCAATTTGAGTATGATTACGATAAAAATAATTCTTTTTCAAAAGATAATTTGTTTTCTTAGAATTAAAAATAATTTATAATAATCAATTCATTTGAGTCAAATTAAGATTAATCTTTCCTTTTTAAAATTGAGTATGATTAAAATAAAATACACAAGCAAATAATAGTTCCTATTTAAAAGATAATTTATCATTTTCGGAATTAAAAAATAATTTAAAATAAATAGTATATTTTCAATCGATATAAGATTAATATTTACTTTTTACTAATTTAAGTATGATTAAAGAAAATAAAATTTATCTTATAACTTTGTTATATAAGGTAACAAAAATGAAATAGGATTAAATTCATAAGCATATTTATACAAGCAGATTTTTATTATTAAAATAAATATTATTTTCTTTCTAATAGATAATGTAGAATTTAAAATGTTTTTAAAAAAATTAAATTTTTTAATAATAAAAAATAATTAAAATTAATAACATTTTAAAACAAAATCAATGATATTTTTCTAAAGGCAATGTACAAGAATAATAAAAAATCATTTTAAAAAAATAAATGTATTATCTTTCAAGTTAAAAAAAAACTAAAGCATGAATTCAATCGTGTCCAAAATAATTTAAACTAAAGAATTCAATTTGAGTTGAAAATAATTAATTATTTAAGAAAAATATAATTAGAAATTGGGGTCTTAGTAATTTTAAATTGAACTTTAAACTTTTTAAAATAGAATAACCTATTTATGGCATTTAAATACTAATAAACTATTTTTTTATAATTATTATAAATTATAATATTTCAATTATATAATATATATTTTTTATAATATTTATCATCCGTGCATCGTACGGAATTTAGGACTAGTTAATATAATAATCAATAATAATTCAAACTCTTTTTTATGAATATTAAAAGTTATTTATTACATTTTATTATGAATTATAAGTTAACATTATATAATATTGATTATGTATATATCCATTAAGTTATTAAATAATATTTATTCAACAAAATTCGATTAATCCCCATTGAATTTCGATCAATCATCAAATCGATTCAATCACGACGATCGTCCGGTCCCATGGGCGATCCAGTCAATATAACCAATGTTATTAAAATCGGATCGGACCGGTCGGTCATGCCAGTTTAACCACGAAACGCCAATAAATCCGGTTTAGGCGAACATGAAAACGGAAAATATGATTGGACCGGATTGGCCCGGATCGAATCGCCAAGAACCGACGAACCGGACTAAACCCGGTTCAATATAAGTTTTATTTTTCTGGGCATTTCACAAAATTCGAAGGGCACTTTGGGAAAAAAGTAAAAAAAAATTTACTTCTAACCTAATTCGTGCTTTGTAGTTTGCATCTCGACGGCCAAAAGAAAAGGGATTTTTTTTGGCTTGGAACACGACGACTTCCGACGGCACAGAGACCTTTTGGCACCGGCGCAACGACCTTTCGGCACCGGCACAGCGGCCTTCCAGCACTGGCATGGCGACCTTCATCATCTTCGTTCTCCGATGATAGCGACGTGTCTTCATCTCTGGTATGTGTCTCGCCCACTGTTTGATTAAGTCGTAAAGAAGTAGCATTCTGTTACTTTCTCAACCTCCATGGTCTGATCCCGCAAAGCTTTTTAGTATATTCCCAACCTCCTTTGATTAGTGAACAACTTTCTATGTACATGAATATGTATATCGATGACCTTCTAAGCACATGCGTGCTTCTCGTTTAGTTGGCCATGAATGCATGCAGACCGACATGGCTGCTTTCCCTACACACGGACTGCGAGTGCACGAGTAAACACGGTCTTCGTTTCTCTTGCTTCCCCTCTTCCATGTTAACCGTGGTCAGCGTTCGCTCGAACATCTCCGGCAGCTGTCTCCAGCATCTCTATTTTTTTCCTGCGGTTATTAACTTTTAATATACCCCCAATAACGACTTTACATAAACTTCAATCCATATTCTTACTCTTTTGTAACCTCTATCATGCACATATGATTTATGTTGTCTCAAGAGTCAGGAATGTTGATATTGGACACTATTTTATTTTGATTAGTCAACAACTTCGAAGTGTGAACACTTTGAACCTCTCTTCAATCAGTAGCAGAGGGAGAATCACCATTGCACTGCTACAGACAGTAAACACATCAATTTGTTGTCTAACGGTCCTGGTAAAAAACTAAAAATAGCTTTTAGCCTTTTAGTGTAGTGTAGTAGCAATTATTAATGACTAATTAAGTAATTATATTATTTTGTTAGTCAAATGTTAGTTAGTTCATTAATTAGAAAACTAAATATAGGATGAAGGAGATGTAATAGAAAAAATAAAAGCAACATGCCCATGTTGTAAACTTATATTTGTGCTGTTGTCATGAGAAGATTGGAATTAATATCAATATTTTAATTATTTATTCAGAAAAGCAATGCATTACATTTCCTAACTTCTTGCAATTATATTGAAGGCTCACTTCAATAATTCACTTGTTGGGATAAATTAATTACTCTCTTACCTGAATATCAACATTATTAATTAGTTTAGTCATTGCTTAATTAATTTTACTTTATGGATTAGTTATTTTTAATTTACTTTTATGGATTAGTTAATTTACTTTATGGATTAGTTAATTTAATTATTTTGCTATTGCAGAAAAAGTATGACTTCTCAAGAACCACCTTCAACGCAAGGTTGTACAACTCATATACTAGATCATTTAGTTAGGCAGAAAAGGGATGAAGCATGGAAATATGTTAGTGACCCAGCAAATGCAGCTATGTTGTTTTTGTCAAAAACAAGTTGCAAGTGGAGGCATCAATAGAATGAAACAACATTTAGTTGGGATAAAAGGGAATATTGATCCATGCAAAAAGGTCCCTGCTGAGTTAAATTTGATATTAAAAACACATTAGAAGCTATATCACAGAAAAATAAGGATAGAGAAGTGTTGATTGATGACCTTGCTTCTAATGAAACCGTCGAAGGTCCTGTTTCTCAGCTTCATTCTAATGCTGCAGGGAAAAGAAAGATTTCTGAAATTGAATTATATTTCTAGGCTGGTGTAAGTGATCCTTCGCAACCTAGTATCAAGGCATGCATGCAAAGTAAAGAAAAATAGAAGAACACTAATTTTTAATTGCAAGGTGGTTTTATGATGCATGCATTTCTTTTAATGCTTGTAATTCACCCTATTTTCATGCTGTTATTGATAATATTGCTAGTATGGGACATGGATATAAGCATCCCTCTTTTCATGCATTGCGTGTAAATTTATTGCATGATATTAAGATTCAAGTGAGGTTACTAATTGATTCCTTTAGAAATACTTGGAGTGAAACAAACTGCACTATTATGGGAGATGGGTGGACAGACCAAAGACAAAGACTTTTAATTAATTTTTTTAGTTTACTGTTCAAGGGGAATTTCTTTTATCAAGTCAGTTGATGCTTTTGATATTTGCACTAATTCTAAAAATTTTTGCAATTTTTTTAGTGAAATTGTTGAATAGGTTGGCCCTCGAAATGTGATTCATATGGTTACAGACAATAGAGCAAATTATAAAGTTGCAGGTAGTAAACTTCATGCAATGACATATTATCTTAATCCTGCTATTCAATATGATCAATCATCCTTTTGCCAACAATCTGATGTGTTGCATGGTCTATTAAATGCGATTGACAAGATAAATGGTGGAACTATGAACACATCTGTAACGCCCCCAAAAAATAGCCCTCCCGCCACGCTGGCAGTCAGACTGATCGAGGGAGCACTATACTAACTACAACTACTTTGACTTTGACTGGTCAACATATGACACACGTGGCAATAGAAATGATAGAGAAATGATAATGAAATAGGAATGCAGAAGAAATATCATTGAAAATCAAATGATGTCACATGACATGAGATAATTCAAGAAATAGGGAATTGTAGATATTCTAATAGTTCTAGGAAAAACCAACAAGTGCAGGGCTAAAAAGGGAAATTTGGGTATCTCATATACATAGTCAGATAATTAAAAATGCAGAATTAAAATTCGGAAAGTTGTGGTTTCGTTGCAAGTCATGTGCCGCCATTGTGAAGCTATGCATTTTTTCACTTCCTCCCGAAGCAAGGTCCTTATCTGCAAAATCCCAAAGTAGGGGCATGGAATGCCGTGAGCTAACGCCCAATACATATAGAGTCATAGACGATGAAATGATAATTTGATGAAATCTATACTGATAAACGATAATCAATAATCAGTTACTTTATTCATTGGTTCCTATACCTTGATCTCTATAAGTTATGGACCATACATATACAGTTCTGTACTTTATCCTTTACTTTAACAATACCTTGTACAATACTATACTTTACTCTGTTCATTACCATAGTCTGCTATTCAATACTATACTCTGTTATGCTCTATGTGATACTACATATTTTATATTACTATAAGGTCCTTGATGTTCGTTATCCTGTGCGAGCTCAACTTTAGTTAGTTGGGAAGCTAGAGGTGTCTCTATACATATCTTGCCAGGGTGCCCATGAAAGAGAAGATGTATGCCCAGGCATAACCTTTTCGGAATACAGGTGGGAGATGACCTGCACCTCAGGAACAATGGTCGTTACGGACTTGTAGGTTCATTGTTTCCTCAGCTGAGCTACCTGTCCCTCTGGCATAAAGCAATATAATCCATATATGCCCCGTGGGGGAAGAGTGAATTCGATGCGTCACTCTTATTCGAAGCACAATGGTCCAAGAGCAGTGGTAGTTAATACCAGTAGATACACTCTCTCCTCAGTGTAGCTACATGCCCCTCCACTATGCAATACTTTGATATGTACTCTAAACAACACATAGCTATCCCATTCTTTTATCTTTACTTTACTTATCATCTTTAAAAGTGTGAGGTTCAAAATCATGATTCAGAGAAGGGTAAGGTCTGGACCCCTTCCTGCGGATGACGAATCCGTTACTTATTTCTCTATATGGGACATGACCTACGGTGGGCCAGTCAAAGTTTGAGCATTGATTATAGGTGTTCTGGCCCCTCAAGAGAAATTTGATCATTCCACATTAAGATTCGCGATTCTTTCTCTCTGTGGACCGGTCGACCGGTCCATTCGACCGATATGGACAAATCGATCGATCGGTCAGGGAGCCGATCGACTGATGATGTTCTCGGCTGCATACTTCCTCTTGATGAATTAGTCGACCGTTCGACGTGAATTGGTCGGCCGGTCGTTATTGAAGGATCGGTCGACCATTCTAGGAATCGGTCGACTGATCTTCTGCGATAGGGCTCGGCTTCCGCCGGATCGGTCGACCGATCGTGTGAGATTGGTCGACCGGCAATCTGGTCGACATGGTTTTCGGCGAATCGGTCGATCGACCATACTGAATCAGTCGACCGATTCTACAGACGAAATAGAGCCGTCGGTCGACTTTTATGATTTTAGCCGGTTTTCGATCGTCAAATCCCAATAATTTCAATACGAAAAACATTTCTAAACATCACAACATCATAGTGGAATCAAAATTTATGACATTTGATCTACATTTCTTCATCTAGGAGATTTTACACCTACGGTATCTTTTCCGTTCATTTTCTAGTTGTTGGCGGTATTGTTCACTGATTTCTCTACCGTCGGTCATCCTGGTCCGGCGAGGAGAGGGTGGCGGTCCTACGTGCATGTCAAGAGGTTGCTGTGAGGAAGCTCGTTCGTCGGATCATCCTTTGCCCGGAGCGGTTGGCTCGTGCACTCGTTCGTCCGTCCGCTGGTTCGTTGGTCGTCGGAGGAAGCAGGAGAGAGAGAGAGGCGACGACTGAGTGGGGGTCGAAAGAGGTCGGGGGAGTCCGTATTGCTCCCTTTTATAGCCTCTGTTGCCTTCTCTCTTGAGTGGGAGTCGTGGGGGAAGGAGTGGGGAAGTGGGGAGAGAGAATCGGTCGTGGGTCGACCGATTCTTTCGTTTTACTATTTTTTTTTAATTTTGAATTTTGCATTTAAATGAGAGAGAGAAAGGGAGGAGTAATGAGGGATATTACATTACTACCCCCTTAAAAAGAAATTCATCTTTGAATTTAGATGAAGGTCGAGACTTACCGAATAGTCTAAAAAATTTCTCTCGCATCTCTGACTCTAATTCCCATGTGGCCTCTTTGTCTTGATGGCGCTTTCATGCCACCTTGACCAGTGTCACTATCTTCTTTCCTTTTTGACCTTCTTGGTACTCGAGTATCTCTATGGGTTGCTCCTCATACGTTAAATCCTCTTTGAAGTTTGACTCCTCCATTTGGATTACGTTGGCGTGGTCATGTTTATATTTTCAGAGCAACGAGACATGGAAGACATTATGCACTCTAGTGTATGTCGGGGGTAACACCAACCTGCATGCAAAATCACCAACCATATCTAAAATCTCAAAGGGACTCACATACCTTGGGCTCAATTTCCCTTTCTTGCTAAATCTCATTACGTCATTGGTTGGTGAGACTTTGAGTAAGACTTATTCACCGGCTTTGAACGTGTGCTCTCGTCTTTTCTTGTTGGTCTAGGTCCTCTGTCGGTCCTGAGCAGACTTCATCCTTTTCTTTATCAGTTCAATTCGATCAGTGTATTCTTGTGTCTGCTTGCGGAGCTCAGTGCTTAGTAGCTTTCTTTTGCTGACTTCTCCCCAGCATGCCGGGGAACGACATGGTCTGCCATACAAAGCTTCAAATGGAGACATCTCTATACTTGCGTGGTAGTTGTTGTTGTACAAGAACTCAATTAGAGGCAAATGGTTGTCCCAATTACCATACCAATCCAAGGCACATGCTCGAAGCGTGTCTTCTAGCGTTTGGATCGTCCGTTCAGGTTGGTCGTCCGTCTGTGTGTGAAATGAGGTACTATAGCACAACCTTGTACCGAAAGCATTCTGTAAGTTTTTTTAAAACCTGGCGATGAATCTTGGATCTCTGTCGGACACAATGACTAAGGGGATTCCATGGAGTCTGACTATCTCTTGCACATACAGATTCATTAGGCTATCTAATGACTGCTTCACCTTGATGGGCAGGAAGTGAGCCGATTTGGTGAGTCGGTCCACTACTATCAAATAGCATCGTGTCCCTTCTAAGTTCGAGGGAGGCCTATGATGAAGTCCATAGCTATTTCCTCTCACTTCCACTGTGGTATCCCAAGGCTCTTTAGCGTACCTTGAAGCTTTTGATGCTCTATCTTTACTTGCTGACAGACTATGCACTTAGACACATATTCTGCTATTTCCTTCTTCATATCTAGCCACCAAAAGCTTCGCTGCACATCCTTGTACATCTTCGTACTCCCAGGATGAATCGTGAATTCGGACTTGTGACATTCTTTCAAAACTTCCTGTCACCGAGTTGAGCTGTTAGGTACCCATAATCGATCGCAGTACCGAATGCCACCATCTGCTGAAACCTTGAAATCATTTCCCTTCAGACTTATTTTGATCATCATGGTCTGATAGTCAGAGTCTTCGACTTGCGCCGCGATGATCCTTCCAATAAGATCGGGCTCGATCCGCTGCATCATCATGAGTGAGCCATTAGGTGTTACCTGTGGAGTCCACTTGAAGAGTTCTTCCATCATCTCATATTGTCGGAGATGCATGAAGGCCACTGAGCCTTCCCACTTTCGACTAAGGGCATCAGCTACTGAGTTTGTCTTCCCTGAATGATAGTTGATGGCGAACTCGCAGTTCTTCAGGAATTCCATCCATCGTCTCTGGTGCATGTTCAGATCTCTCTGTGTGAACACATATTTCAAACTCTTATGGTTCGTGTGCACTATGAACTATTCCTCATACAAATAATGTCGCCAAAGCTTGAGGGCAAAAACTATAGCTACTAGCTCGAGGTCATGTGTAGGGTAGTTGATCTCATGTTTCTTCAGCTGTTTGGATGCATAGGCTACCATCTTTCCGTGTTGCATCAAGACACATCACAGTCCTGTGCCGCTAGCATCACTGTAGATTACATACCCACCACTGCCTGATGGTAATGTGAGTATAGGTGCAGAAGTTAGCCGCTTCTTCAGTTCTTGGAAGCTTTCTTCACATTTTGCAGACCAAATAATTTTTCGCCTTTCCTGGTGAGCTTGGTCAACGGTAGTTTCAGTCTGGAAAAATCTTTGATGAATCTTCTATAGTATTCTACTAGACCGAGGAAACTTCTGATCTCTGAAACTTTCTTCGGCTGAGTCCAATTTGACACTGTCTCGACCTTGCCCGAGTCCACTGAAATCCCATCTTTGGAAACAATATACCCAAGGAAGATCATTTGGTCCATCCAAAATTCACATTTGGGGAACTTCGCATACAACTTCTTCTCATGCAATGTTTCCAAAACAATGCTCAGATGTTCCTTGTGTTGCTCCACACTGGATGAATAGATGAGAATGTCATCCATAAAGACGATCACGAACTTGTCGAGCTGTTCGTTGAACGTCCGGTTCATCAGGTCCATAAATGCTGTTGGAACGTTAGTCAATCCAAATGACATAATCAGAAATTCGTAATGCCCATACCATGATCTGGAACCGTCTTCGGAATATCTTCCTCTGCTACCCTGAGCTGATGATAACCACTCCGCAGATCAATTTTGGAGAATACCTTAGCATTGGAGGGCTGATCGAACAAGTCATCAATGCGAGGAAGGGGGTACTTGTTCTTTACGGTGACCTTGTTGAGCATCCAGTAATCTATGCACAGCATCATCGAACCATCCTTCTTCTTGACAAAAAGGACCAGAACGCCCCATGGCGAGACACTGGGCCTGATGAAGCCCTTATCCAATAGCTCTTATGAGTCTTCAACTCCTTCATCTCTGCAGGGGCCATGCGGTACGGAGCCTTGAAAATTGGAGCTGTGGCTGGTACTAGCTCGATGTGGAAGTTAACGTCTCTCTTCGGTGGTAGACCGCTGACATCTTCAGGGAACACGTCTGGAAATTCCTTCATGACGTCTATGTCTTGCAGGGTTTTGGTAGGAGCTTCCACCTTTGACACACTTACCAGAAATCCTCTACAACCTTGCTTAAGAAGTTTTTAAGCCTTCATTGTTGATACTATGACCTTGGGTTATTTTCGGTTTATACCTCTAACTATGATTTTTTCTTTAATATTCGCTCCTATCACCACTTTCTTTTGCTTGCACATGATGGAAGCATTGTGACGAGTCAGTTAATCCATGTCCAGTATGACATCATAGTCTCTCATGGGTATTCTGATCAAGTTAGCAGGAAAGTTCTTTTTATCAATTTCTACTGATACCTCAGGTAGATATCTAGTAGTCCGTAGTGTTCTTTGTGGGGTAAGAATAGTCATGCTAGGTTCTAGATTCATAGGACGTAACCCCAATGTTATAGCACACTCTTCCGATATGAAAGAATGAGTACCTCCATAATCAAATAAGACTATAGTAGGTAGCTTGGCGATACAGAGCGTACCTCGAATGACGTTAGTGTCATTCTGCTAGGCATCCTCTTAGAGGTTGAAGAGTCTCCCTTGCACTAGGGGCTCGCGCCACGGACAGTCCCTAAAGATGTGGCCCACCACGCCACAATAAAAACATGCGCCGGTATTCATGCGACATTCTCCAGCATGAGTCCTGCCGCAAATGTTACACAAGACCTTATCACCTTGCACAGGTTGTGCCTCAGGAACTCTGGGTTACTGGGGCCTCTGTTGTGCCAGTCGCCTCACCGACTGTTGGGGTTGCCTCTGTTGAGGTTGTTGTTGTGGTGGCACTTGTTGAGGTTGACGTGATGGTGGTAAAGTCGGTCGGGGCTGTTGTTCATAGCGGGGCCGATTTGATCGTTGTGGAGCAGGGTACGGTCGGGGATGGTCATCTTGTCGCTGGTCCCGTCGTTGGTGGTAATTGTTCCTTCTGAACTATTGTGGTTGGGACCCCTGTCCCACTTCCTGTTGCCCCCTTCTGGTACGTTGTAGCTCTTGCTGGTTCCTTTCTATCATAATGGCCAGCTGAACCGCATCTGCGAACGTCTTACAAAGCTCAATCCTTCGATGAAGTGGATGGTTTTCTCCAACATATCCATGGTCAGTTTTGAGTATTTCTGGGGGCGGACGTACTTGGTTTGGTACTGAGACATAGTCATTGTCCCTTGGGTCAAGTTGAGGAACTCTTGTTGTTTCATCCTCCTTTGGAAGGCAGGAAAGAAACGAACTTCAAATAATCGTCGAAAATTTGCCCATGGCACCACCCTGACATTCGCAAATTCAGTCGCCTTGGTCACCTTCCACCAATCTTTCGCGTCCTTGGTGAGAGTGTTGACGGCGAATATCACTTGTTTGTGGTCCGGGCAGTCCAGAAGTTCGAATTTGTCTTCCATGGTATCGATCCACTGCTCGGCCACGTCTATATCTCCTTCGCCTCTATAGCTAGACGGCTTCAACCTCCAGAACTCTTGTATGGTGCACAGGGGAGGCGGTGGTCGTTCCTGACGTCCTGGCTGAGGTGGGGGATTCTGAACCCCTTCGTTGTTACAGCCCTCAACCTCATCAATTGGCTGTTTTGAAGGAAGGATCTCTGAGAGACAACACAAATGATGATAAGTTATAATGAAAGTTGTTCTTTAAATCCAAATAACTTTCGTTCCTTTATTGCATTTGCTAAACAAGTGAACAATGTACTTCACACAATGACAAACCTATCGTCGTGAAGTCTTACTTCAGAAGAAGGAAAACAAAATGAAACATCTAAAAGTGCCCTTTATTTCATACTACTCCTCGTGTCGGGAAGTCTCCCTAGGTTCATCCTTGGAGATCCTTCTATACTTAGCAATATCTGGGCAATCCTCGGAGTAATGCCCGAATTGTATATAGATTATGCAATAAGGCGGACTTGGAGGGCTGCTAGGGCGTGCTACCACATCATCCCGTTCTAGACTTTGCTATTCTCTGCTTGGTTCATTTCCTTCAGGTACTTCAGATGATGGAGGAGACATCACCGATTAGTTGCTCCCCACGCTTTCTAGATCAGATTGTTCCTGTACTTCTGGAGCTGGCGGTGGTGGGATCGAGCTGCCACGTTACATTTACGGCCCTGTGCTCGTGCTTGCACCTACTCTGGAGTCGATGGAGTTGGGGGTGCATAATGGATTCAGCTACCCAGAAGACTCTGCTTCGGCCACGTACTACTCTAGAAGTTATGCGGCGGGGAGGCATTTATAAAAATGAGTTATCTCAATATAAAATAATCCATATAAATAATTTGACCATTACTTACTTGAGGAGTGGAGTCGTAGTTGCTCAAGAAGTTTGCACATGACTTTACTCTGACTATGAGACCAATGGACAATGAAGATAATGCAATGACTTATACTCTGCTATGAACAACAATGGCACTAGTCTATACTCTGCTCTGAACAGTGAGAGCCAAGAACTTAGGCTCTGATACCAAATTGTAACACCCCCAAAATCAGCCCTCCCGCCACGCTGGCAGTCAGACTAACCGAGGGAGCGTTACACTGACTACGACTACTTTGACTTTGACTGATCAACATATGACACACATGGCAATAGAAATGATAATGAAATGGGAATACGAAAGAAATATCATTGAAAATCAAATGATGTCACATGACATGAGATAATTCAAGAAATAGGGAAATGCAGATATTCTAATAGTTCTAGGAAAAACCAACAAGTGCAGGGCTAAAAAGAGAAATTTGGGTATCTCATATACAAAGTCAAATAATTAAAAATGCAGAATTAAAAGGCGGAAAGCTGTGGTTTCGTTGCAAGTCATATGCCACCATCTTGAAGCTCTGCATTTTTTCACTTCCTCCCTAAGCAAGGTTCTCACTTGCAAAATCCCAAAATAGGGGCATGGAATGCCCGTGAGCTAGTGCCCAGTACACATAGAGTCATAGACGATGAAATGATAATCTGATGAAATCTATACTGATAAACGATAATCAATAATCAATTACTTTATTCATTGGTTCCAATACCTTGATCTCTATAGGTTATGGACCATACATATATAGTTCTGTACTTTATCCTTTACTTTAATAATACCTTATACAATACCATACTTTAGAATACTTTACTTTGTTCATTACCATACCTATTATTCAAAACTATACTCTGTTATGCTCTATGTGATACTACGTATTTTACATTACTATAAGGTCCTTGATGTTCATTATCCTATGCGAGCTTAACTTTAGTTAGTTGAAAAGCTAGAGGTGTCTCTATACCATATGTTGCCAAGGTGCCCATGAAAGGGAAGGTGTATGCCCAGGTATAACCTTTTCGGAATACAGGTGGGAGATGACCTATATCCTAGGAACAGTGGTCGTTACGGACCTGTAGGTTCACTGTCTCCTCAGCTGAGCTACCTGTCCCTTTGGCATAAAGCAATATAATTCATATATGCCCCCGTGGGGGAAGAGTGCGTTCGATGCGTCACCCTTATTCGAAGCACAGGTGGGAGAGGGTTTGTGGTCTAGTAGCAATGATAGTTAATACTAGTAGGTATACTGTCTCCTCTGTGCAACTACCTGACCCTCCACTATACAATACTTTGATCTGTACTCTGAACAACAGATAGCTATCCCATTCTTTTATCTTTACTTTACTTATCTTCTTTAAAAGTGTGGGGTTCAAATTCATGATTCAGAGAAAGGTAAGGTCTGGACCCCTTCCTGCGAATGATGAGTCCGTTACTTATTTCACTATACGGGACATGGCCTACGGTGGGCCAGTCGAAGGTTGAGCGTTGATTATAGGTGTTCTAGCCCCTCAAGGGCAATTCGGTCTTTCCACATTAAGATTCGCGATTCTTTCTCTCTCTGGACCGGTCGACCGATATGGCCGAGCCGGTCGATCGGTCAGGGAGCTGGTCGACCGATGATGTTCTCGGCCGCATACTTCTTCTTGATGAATCGGTCGATCGTTCGACGTGAATCGGTCGACCGGTCGTTATTGCAGGATCTAGATCTTATGCGATTGGGCTCGGCTTCCGCTGGATCGGTCGACCGATCGCGTGAGATCAGTCGACCGATCGCGTGGGATCGGTCGACTGGCAATTTGGTCGACATGGTTTTCGACGAATCGGTCGACCGATTCTGCAGACGAAACAGAGCCGCCGATCGACTTTTGTGATTTCAGCCGGCTTCCGATCATCGAATCCCAATAATTTCAATACGAAAAACATTGCTAAACATCACAAGGTCATAGTGGAATCAAAATTTATGACATTTGATCGACATTTATTCATCTAGGTGATTTTACACCTATGCTACCTTTTTCGTTCATTTTTCGATCGTTGGCGGTATTATTCGCTGATTTCTCCGCCGCCGGTTGTCCTGGTCCGGCGAGGAGAGAGTGGCAGTCCTACGTGCATCTCGAGAGGTTGCTGTGAGGAAACTTGTTCGTCGGATCGTCCTTTGCTCGGCGCGGTTCGCTCGTGCACTCGTTTGTCCGTCCGCTGGTTCGTTGGAGGAAGCAGGAGAGAGAGAGAGGCGACGCCTGAGTGGGGGGTCGAAAGAGGTCGGGGGAGTCCGCACTGCTCCCCCTTATAGCCTCTGCTGCCTTCTCTCTGGAGTGGGAGTCGTGGGGAAAGGAGTGGGGGAAGTGAGGATGGTGCGACCGATTCTCTCGTGTTACTATTTTTTTAATTTCGAATTTTGCATTTAAATGAGAGAGAGAAAGGGAGGAGTAATGCGGGACATTACAACATCAATATTGAATGAGATAAATTTTTTTTGAGAACATAGATTAGGATTTTCTCGTCCTAAAGCTCTTGCATCTAGTAAAATTGCTCAACCAGATAAATTTTAATCTCATTGCTCTTTTGTTAATGTGTATTCTTTTTAACTTCAAAGTTTGTGATAGCAACTTTTTTTTCTTTTCATACACAATGGAAGATGAATGGTGGCGAATATTATGTTCCAAATTTGCAAAAGCTAGATATAAGAATACTTGGCCAAACTGCTTCTTCTTTCGGATGCGAATAAAATTGTAATGTATTTGAATGCATTCATACTAAAAAGAGAAATAGATTGGAGCATGAAAGGTTAAATGATGTTATTTATGTTCATTATAATTTGAGGTTGAAAGAAAGATAAGTGTTTTTTTAATATAGTTTTAGTTCTATATTATATCACACATCAAAATAATTATGTTTTTATTCTTAGGATATCAAGGTTCAAAAAATCATATGATCCAATTGATATTGAATTAATAGACAAAATAGAATTTTGAATTATGGAAAGGGAAGAAGAATGGGAACTTGATTATGATAAACTTGATAATAAGATTCAAGAAGAAATTTCAAAGAACATTGAAGGGTCAAATGTTGAAGGTTTGTCTTAATTGACTATGCAATGTTGGTTTGATGTCATTATATTAATGTTCTAAATTTCTAATATTAATTTGGTGGAGGATTTTAAATTTGTGTTATTTTTACTTTGTAGATCTTGAAGATTACATGTTGCATCCAATAAAATCTCAAGATGAAGATGAAAGTGAAAATCATGATGATGAAGATGATTGAGATACTATAGACAAGTGTTAAATTATCTTTTTTTTAAGACTTTGATTAATTTTGAAACTTTTGTATGAAAATTAACTTTTTTTTTAAATCTTTAAAGTTTATGTTGTTTGGAACTTTCTTGATGCAAGGGTATTTGAAATTAATTTAAAAATCAATATATGAATGTTTAGAATTTTGTTTGAAACTTTCTTCATGCATATATGGGTGTTTGAAATTAATTTAATAATCAATGTATGATTGTTTAAAGCTTACTTTGTAAATACTTAGAATTTATTATCAATTATCAATGTATTTAGAGTGATATTTATTTATGATTTGAATATATTATTGTATTATAAATCATTTAATTATGATTTATAAATATACTGATATGTTATTTACTTATTATTTATAATAAATAATATTATTTTATTTCAAATTCGATTCAATCGGGTTCGACTTGTTGAACCAATTGGCACGCCGGTTGATTGGATCGGATTATAATAACATTGATTATAACATTGCTCACCAGTCAACGCCATGCCTAACTTGGTCGCCACACCACTCATCAAAATCTCCTGCTCCGTCGCCCATCTTCCTCCCAGCTCTATCTCTCTCTCTCACAGCTCCCAAGTTTCCTCCAGCGCCATGTTCCGCCGGGGCTTCGCCCTGTTCCTTCTGGCGCTCCTCTTCCTCCCCCTGCCGATACAATCGTCCGGCGACAAATGCCCCCTGGATCTGGACACCGCCTCCCGCATGATCCCTTCAGACTGCTACGCCAACGCCTCCGCCACGGCGACCGCCACGACGGGCTGCTGCTGGTATGTCTTCGCGGCCTATCTTTTCGCCGCCTCCCGCCGCGCCAACCTGACCGGGGAGGCCTTCATGCCGCCGGCTGTTGCCACTGCCTGCTCTTCATCCTATTCCGACCTCCTCATCGGCCGCGGCCTTGTTCGCCGCTCTCTCCTCACGAACAACTCCTGCGACCTCTCTACCTCCAATCTCGCAGCAGACGGAGGCCCATGCCAGTTCCCGACCGTGGCTGCCGTCCGCTCGGCGACGGATCTCTCCAACGCGACGCTCCTCTGCGCCTCTTCATCCGCCGGTAACCTCTCCAAGGACTCCGGGGCGGGAGGCCCCTGCGAGACGTGCCAAGCAGCCGTCATCGCAGGTACGTTGGCGCTGCTCAACGTAACGCAGACAAAGGAGTTTGTCGCCTGCGGAATGGCAGCCACCATCGGCATATGGGCGTCGTACTATCCATCGCTCGACCGCTTCCGGTCTTATGCCCTCTGTATGCTCCAAGTCCTCGAGAACGTCGGTGGCCTCGGCACAAGCAATCTCATCCCTTCTCCTCCTCCTCCTACGACGACGAAACAGCCGGAGGTGACTGGGGGCGTCTCTTCTTCCGGCAATTCTTCTATCTCTAAGACTATCAAGGTCGCTGCGGGGTCGGCCGCTGCTGGTATCCTCTCCATCATCGCCATCGTCTATCTAGCATTCAAGATCAGGCGTTCAACCGTCTCCCCCGCTGTCGCCGGTGATCTGCTCGAATCTTCGCCCAAGCCGTTGTCGCCTATTCCATCGTCGCCGCTGCCCACAGATGGTCTCTACATCTTCACCAAAGCGGAGCTAAGGACGGCCACGAACGGCTACGATGACCGTCTCCTGCTAGGAACGGGTGGCGCCGGCATGGTCTACCTCGGACGCCTCCCGAGCGGCCAGTCCGTGGCCATCAAGCGCATCTACCGCGAAAAAAAGCTGGCCGAGTTCTACTCAGAGGTTGCCATCCTTGCAAAGCTCCGCCACCCCAATCTCACAACCCTCGTCGGCTACTGCCTGACAACCGGCGGCCGCGTCAGCGACGATCGCGAGTACGCGCTCGTCTATGAATATATGGCGGGGGGCAACCTCGCACGTGCGCTCTTCGATGGAGAAGGGCTCCCTTGGCCGCGGCGCGTCCAGATTGCGGCTGACATCGCCGAGGGGCTCGTTTACCTCCACGATTTCCCGGGGGGCGCCGTGGTGCACAGGGACGTCAAGCCCACCAACGTGCTGCTCACTGCGGCTGACGCCGGCGCTGCCAAGCTATCCGACTTTGGCGTTTCGAGGGTCGTGTCCGCCGACGAGACCCATCGGTCCACAGAGGTGATGGGGACCTTGGGATACGTCGACCCGGAGAGCTTCGCCGTCGGCCATGTTTCAGAGGCGACGGACGTGTACAGCTTCGGCGTCGTGTTGCTGGAGCTGGTCACCGGGCGGCGGGCGGTGGCGCCGACGCCGACGGGCGGGTCTGTGTCCATCGTCGAGACGGCGCGCGGAGTGACGGAGGCACCGGACGACGGAGGGGAAGGGGGCATGGGTGCCATAGTGGACCCCAGGCTTGGGCGTGATTGGGATCGGGGGACGGTGACGGCGGTATTCCATCTCGCCTGCCGTTGCGTTCGGCGGCACAAGGTTGATCGGCCGCGAATGGTCGAGGTGTTGCCGGAACTGAGGGCAGCGCTAACGGAGCTTGAGGTACCGACGGGGACATCGACGTCGACGTCGGAGGGGGTGGTGTGGGATTCTTCGCCGGCGTGCCCTTCTTCCACTCCATCATCCCAATCGAACGGCTGTGCTGAGTTTGGTACACAAGTCAGGCGTTGATACGCTATCTTGTCTTTTTTTACCCTTTATGAATATACTTTTTCAGCACATTTTTTCCCATATATGTACAGCTTTTTTTCTTCGATTGATTAGTTCATACGGCAGAGATTAAAAAAAAAAGGTTTAGCCAATTATAATTTTTTTCTTCGACATTTTTTTTTCGAAGTCAAGAATTATGAAAAATACTGTGCAGATGTGCATAAAATTTTTTGTTGTTGTACGTTTCAACCATTTACGAAGTCATTATTACGTCAAAAATGGTGGACTCCAACGTTCACCGAAAAACAAAGGACTCCTTTTCAAAAAAAAAAAAGAAAAAAGAAAAAGAGGAATTTAACGTGTGAATGACTTGAATTTCTTGTTAAGAAATCTATGACAACTTTAAATCTCAATCAACACTTTCTCTTTAAATTACTAATAATAAAAAGGGTGAACTTTATTAATGATTCTTCAAAATGCAACTACCCCCCCTAGAAATATCATATTTGTGTACAAGCACAAAGTGATTAACATTTAACTGGTAAATATCATATTGTTTTCTTCAAGTATAGTGAGGTATTAAGAGAAAAGTCACCTCTAATCCTTTTACATGATTTCTAATCCATCAACGATCTTAAATAGATAAATCACTAAAATTATCATATTTATATTTATAATTTTAATATCTTTTTACAGTAAACTTAGATTTTTTTGACCCTATGAGGGCGGAATCAAGATATTTTGGAGGCTCAACATAAAATTATAGAATACAATAATAATATTATATTTATATTGGTAATCTTAAACACATATAATAATCTAAAAGTTCATATCATTAAGAATACCATCGCTTGTACCTATACTAAAGTACAATAAGTTCACATCACAAGTTCTTGTCTTTGAATTTTGAAGAGTTTGAACAGATAACAAAGTTACTGCCGAAAAATTTGAAAGGGTCAAAAGATTTATGTCAGCTGCTTCATGCGGAGTGAACGCGGTAACAAACGCCAAGCCGAGTAGCTGAACCAACATAAAAAAAACGTCTTGAGGTACGATTACTGTGGTATTTTCTTGTTTAAAATTTATATATTATTATATAAATTTTATTAAATACCCTTCAATCTTTCACTTATATTCTCCAACTTTATTTGTAACTACTATACCCTTCAACTAATGAATCATTTCCCCAAATATCCTTTTAGATAAGGAATAATTAATTTTCCGATCGTTCTGCTAATGTAATATGTTAGCTAACGTAATATGTTATTTTAAAATAAAATATCTATGAAACATTAAAATAATAAAAAAGATTAAGAAAGAGGGGGTGCATGCCCCCTCTCCCTCTTTGTCCGGGCGTCTGAGCACCGGTGCGCCTCTTTCTCTTCGTCCGAGCGCCTAAGCACCGGTATGGCCGACGCTCAGACGGCCAGAGGAGGAAAGGGCTGCCCCCCTTCCCTCTCCTCTCCGATGTGTCGGAGAGGCAGGGGCGCAGCACCCTTGCACGCAGAGGGGGGAGGCACCACCCCACTCCCCCTGTTCTTTGAGAGGAGAGACATGCTGGAGAGGAGGGACGTCTCCATCTCTGCGCGTGCAATGTAGAGGGGGAGGGAGGGCGAGCACCTCTTTGTTTAAAAAATTATTATTTTTAATATTTATATTTATATATATTATTTTAAAATAACAATGTTCAAGAAATAGGCTAGTATTTGATGCAACGAGGCATTTGTTGGAAGATAGTCTTGTTACAAACTAAAGTTGGAGGATTGTCTTGTATTCATAGCTTTTTAGTAAGATCTTTGCAACAAGTCTATACAAAGCATTACATAGAGAGATTAATCTATAATCATAAATTAATTTAGGGTTTTTTTTGTCTTTGGAATGAATACAAGTGAGACCAATCATCTAGTATAATGACATGTTAAAAAAAACCTAATGATAGAGCTTGTGATGCCCTCCCCCATAGTATCCTAGTACTATTTGTAAAATTCTACTGAAAAACTATCTGGACTAGGGGTCTTTCTAGGATCCCTTTCCCATAGGCAATTTTTAACTTACCAGGCTCATTGATGAGGTTAGGATTTCATACTAGGAGGGGTCTAATGAGTGTAGGGTTGCTAATCCTGTAGACTAATAGGAGGAGAAAATTCATGATCCCATAGTTTGGTAGTGTTGCATGAACATGTTCCTAACTTGGTTTTCATCAATTATGATGTTGTCATTATGGTATGTCATTTTGGTGATCAGATTTCTTTTGTACCTACACATATGGATAAGGGAAAAACTATGTTTATGCCTCCATATTTTATTCAATTAAGCCTAAATTTACTCCATCATTTAAGGCTAATCTTCCTAGCTAGGTTGTTCTAAACATATGTAGCTCATGTGGGGATAAACCATACTGTTCATCATGATTCTCAATCCTTGTTATAGTTTCTTACGGTTTTATAGCTTCATTCTCAAGGCACCTAGTGAATATTTGTTCCAAAATAAAGTTTATTTTTTAATGGTTTAGGGTTTGACTAATTCTTTTGTATGGTGGGCATTTATCCACTTTTTCTGCACAATTTGAACTTCTCGGTGCTCAAATTAGAATGCTCATATTTAAAGGATTTGACATGCCTTGTGTTTTGATAATGAGAGGGGAATGATCTAGACCTAACTAGTGAAGATAGGTCCGCCCCGCATATTGGATGACCCAATGGTGACTTACCAGGACTCTATCTAATCTACATAAAATGTGGGAATTCACTCGTCAATTATTACTCCATGTGTAACTAGCATTCGAAATTGGCATGTCAATGAGACCATCGATTAGGAATTTAAGAGTTTGAATGGATTTGGTAAGTCTAAATGGTCGGACACCCTTCTTCTCTTGATTGAGGGCACAATTAAAGTCATCGAGAATGATCCATGGGATGTTTTCAAAGTTTAAGAACTTTTTTTAATACAACTATAGTTTGTTTCTTAATGCTGAAAAAAAAACACTAGCAAAACAAAAAAGAGGAGAAAGGACACAAACACTACAAGAAATGGGTTGATGAGTGACAATGTCACACATACAGAGTCTCTAATGCAAGTTTAACTAGGTGTTGACGAACTTAGGGACACATTAGCATCGACTTAGCACTACAATCATTGTGATGCAACTGTTCTGGCACCAATATGGTCGCAGTCGTGCCCACAAAAAGTCGATGCTATTACCATCGACAGATGATGCTATGCAGATGCTATGGTGACACCATTTGCGACCTCGGGGATTCACATTTAGCATCGCAGTGTTCGACACCACAATGACACTAAATGACACGATGCCATAGTGACGCTACTCTGACACAAATGTCATCATCAAGTAGGCCATTTCCGTTACCTTTCGCGGCGCTATAGTGGTGTTAAAGTGACGTTACATTATGATGCTATCGTGACACTAATTGGATGCAAATGTGGCGATGCTAAATAGACGCTACAGAGTTGCTAGTGTTTGACAGTGTCGATGCTATTGTGACGCTAATTACGATAAAATGGAGAGTTGTTCGGTTGCTAAGGTGTTGCTAATTTCCATAGATATTTTACCATTTTATCACCTATTGTTCTCATTCCTCCCCATACAATTTACAATGCATATATATTATATGCATTCTACAAATTCATAATAATATAAGTTAAAATACAATGATGCAAAGTATACTAACAAGATCATAAAAAAATAATAATATAAAATAAGTATTATCATCATCTAGATTTACAAAAATAGTTATTGTTAATTAATGCCTTGAATCCTACTCTAACTGAAAATTTGTTTAGACCCAAACTCTGAATTAAATTGTTAAGGAATTAATTTATTTCCTTATTACAAGGTATGTGTCCTATTTTTGGGATTAATATAGAGTCCCAGTTAGTTTGTAATTTCTATCATCTGTCCAAGGGAGTGCCTATATAAACTCCCTATGGGGTCCAAAGAAAAAGTGATCTGATCTTGTAATTCTCTTCTGTTTCTTCCATCTAATACAATTCTGCGTCACCTTAAATTTCTTGAATTTTTCTCGTGGTGCATAATTTCTCTCGTGCAGAAATCCTTACAAACAGGTATCAGAGCGAGGTTTCATCGTCGATCCTCCGTTAGGCGTAAAGATGACATCGCACAACGTTAACATCGAAAAATTTATAGGACGAAATAGTTTCAGTCTCTGGCAGATCAAGATGCGAGCACTTCTGAAATAATAGGGAGTATGGGCGCCGCTCGTGAATGTGTCGAAGAACAAACCGAAGGAGGAAGACTAGAAGGGCAAAGAAAAGGAGTCCGACCTCGTAAGTTTGGTGGCACAGGAAGAGATGGCGCACTCTATGATCCTGTTCTGTCTGGCGGACGAGGTGATTATCGAAGTCGCTGATCAAGAGACAAAGATTGGTCTGTGGTCAAAACTTGAGAGTCTCTACATGAACAAGTCTCTGACCAACAAGTTGCTGTTGAAGCAACTTTGTTCGCCCACCGCATGCAAGAAGGTACCCCTCTGAAAGATCATCTTGAATAGATGTGAAGATTGAAGATGAATATGCTACCCTAGTTCTGTTGGTGTCTCTTCCTCTGTTGTACGAAAATTTCGTACAATCTGTTATCATCGGAAGAGACACAATTACTCTGAAATAAATAAGATCAAGTCTACATACTCGTGAACTTCGTCATAGGACGTCTGGCAAGACAGTGGAGACTCAGGCCGCATGATTAGTAACAACCGCTGAGAAGACAAACCCTAAGAAGGGTAAGTCGAAGAAGAACATCAATCCGAATGACATCTGTAACTACTACAAAGAATCGGGTCATTGGAAGAAGGATTGTCCCAAGAAAAAGAAGAAGGACACGATTGCTGCAGTAGCTCACCAGAATAACGAATCTGATGATGATTTGGCTCTTATGGTGTCTGATCAGAGATGTTTGGAGGAGAGTTAGGTTCTCGACTCAGGATGTTCCTATCATATGACTCCGCACAGAGAGTGGTTCTTGACTTATCAGAAGATTGATGGCGGAAATGTCATCATGGGCAATGATGCAGCCTGTAAAATAGTTGGAATCGGCTCAATTGAGATCAGAAGTCATGACAATCGGGTGAGGACATTGACAGAAGTTCGTAATGTTCCGCAATTGAAGAAAAATCTGATATCGTTAGGAGTTCTGGATTCCAAAGGATGTCGGATGCATGCCGTAGAAGATGTTCTCACGGTCACCAAAGGTGATGTTGAAGTCATAAGAGGTGTCAGGCAAAAGTTCTTATACATACTACAAGGCACGGTTATTTCTGGCGTGGCTGCAGTAGGTAGTTCATCCAAATTAGAATCAGAAGCATCTAAGTTGTCGCACATGCGACTTGGACATATGAGTCAGAAAGGAATGGACATCATCAACAAGAGCAATCTTTTGAATGGTCATAAGATATCTGAAATCGAATTCTGCAAGCACTGTATTTTTGGCAAACAAAAACAACATCAATTCAAGAAAGTCGTGCACAAAATGAAGGCAACACTCGATTACATCCACGCTGACTATTGGGGCCCCTCTCGTGTTCCATCTCTAGGAGGTTCTAGATATTTCCTATCTGTGATAGATGATTACTCAAGGATGACATGGGTATTCATGATGAAACACAAGAGAGGCATTTGAAGCTTTCAAGCAATGGAAGACTCTGGTGGAGAATCAGACATCGAGAAAAGTGAAACGTCTTCGTACCGATAATGGCTTGGAGTTTTGTTCGATTGACTTTGATCGATTCTGCAAGGATGAAGGCGTTGCCAGACATCACACCATCAGAGATACACCACAGCAGAATGGTGTAGCAGAATGCATGAACAGAACTCTTCTGGAGAGGGCACGGTGCATGCTCTCTAATTTTGGACTGAACAAGTCATTCTGGACTGAGGCTGTTAGCACAGCATGCTATCTTGTCAATCAGAGTCCTATAACCGCGATCGATCTGAAGACTCCCATTGAGATATGATCAGAAAATCTTGCTGATTATACTAATCTGAAAGTGTTTGGATGTTCAGCATATTATCACATCAGCAAAGGAAAGCTGGAACCAAGAGCCAAAGGAGTCTTTGTGGGATATGGTGCAGGTGTAAAAGGCTTCAAAATCTGGTCTCCCTCGGGGCACAAGGTTATTCACAGCAGAAACATATCCTTTGATGAAATGTCTATGTTCAAGTAGAAATCAGGTGTTGTTGACTCGGCAGAGGAGGGTGTCAACAAACAGGTGGAGTTTGGGGTAACTCCAATTCAGAATGGGTTAGAAGAATCTCATCAGGTTGAACAACCAGAGTCTGAGGAGCAAGCAGAAGAAGCAACGACAAGTCTAGCTGTAGGACGTGCTCGCAGGCAAGTAGGTCCTCTAAGCGTTATGGCTTTGAGGACATGGTTGCATATGCATTCCAAGTAGTTGAAGAGGTGGAATCGCCAGATCAAGCTACAAGAATGCTATCACATGTGCAGAATTAGAACTGGGACTAGCGGCGGCAGAAAGTGTTAGATAACTGATTGTAGGATTCAATTCAAGGTGGAGATTTGTTAATTAATGCCTTGAATCCTACTCTAACTGAAAATCTATTTAGACCCAAACTCTGAATTAAATTGTTAAGGAATTGATTTATTTTCTTATTACAAGGTAGGTGTCCTATTTTTGGGATTAATATAGAGTCCCAGTTTGTAATTCCTATCATCTGTCCAAGAGAGTGCATATATAAACTCACTATGGGGTCCAAAGAGAAAGCGATATGATCTTGTAATTCTCTTCTGTTTCTTCCATCTAATACAATTCTGCATCGCCTTAAATTTCTCGGATTTTTCTCGCGGTGCATAATTTCTCTCGTGCAGAAATCCTTACAGTTATGTTTAGAGTTAAAAGAAATTCTATCGTCCTACATCACGATCATCATTCACGTCATCTCTGAAATTTGATGATGACGTACTCAGTCCTTGACCTCATGGGGTCTGGGTTTGCGGCTAGACGATGGCCTAAATAGTCTACAAGATTGGAGTTAGATGCTGAGAAAGCTACTCTGAAATAGTAGTGTTTCTAGAAACCTGAGCGACTCTTCATAGGCCCCTTAAGTATCCTCCTCGTGTCGTGCCTTTACCTCCTCCCAATAGCAGCGTCCTCTGCCAAATAGATAAATTATATAAAGTATTATATAACATTAAAAATATAAATCATTTTTTAGATATATTACTTGGAGGACGACAGAAATTGGTTTATGCGTTGTGCATCGACGGTGAGGCGTCAAGGGATAGCAACAGTGGGCAATGGCGAATGTTGGCATTGATGGATGACAAACGAGCGAAAAGTAAATTAGAAAGCAATAAAATGTCCAAATGAAAATAGGTGTTAGTGTTGTAAGATAAAATCTTCAGCATCTTAACATATTGTGATGCTAGTTCGAGGCTACGTGGATGTCAAGCGTTAAAATAATTTGCATCGAACAAGGGGCAACGCTATTGTGGTGCTAAAATACGGCAATATGTTGGCGATGTCGGTACAGTGGCGCTACAGTGATGCTAAGATGACACCAAAATGTGGCCTGTTATTGTTGTCTCCATTGTGTCGCTATAGTGATGCTAAATATCAACATTAATTTTTAATATGTACTCAATTTTTCTAATAACACAATCAAGGAAAATCATCCCACTTAATTTCATGCTTATAATTGCATGATTAATCATTTACAAAAATTATATATAATAAAAATAATTAAGATATGATCTATATTGTATGTATAAAGTATTGAAATGTGTTTATATATACATGTAGGTATATAAATTAAATGTACTATGTTATACTTTAGCGCCTCGACTAGTCGATGCCACACTCGCATTATATTCTGTACATATATATATATATATATATATATATATATATATATATATATATATATGCATGTGTGCGTGTCTATATATGTATGTAAATGAACATATATGAATGTATATATATAGTTATACACAACATTACCTATATATACCTATATATGGTACATTTATAATCAATATATGTAGGTATTTATGTCTTTCTATTATATATATTTATGTGTATATTTGTGTTTATATTTATATATACGAATGTGATTATAATTAATTTATAATTAATGGTTAATATGCATTTAAGGATTAATTTTTGAATAGCGTCAATTAATCTCTCAATGGCGTCAACATATGCTTTCGGCGCAATCCTTAGCGTTGCAACGAGCCGCTGCTATTGTGATGGTAGATGACACTCTAGCATCACAAAAGCGTCATAGTACAGGCGACACTAAGGCATGCAGTTTAGTGTCTATATTTTAGCGCACATTTTCCTTCACCCACGCATAAAAAAGTGACTATATATATAGCGTTGCGACGATGCCACATGTGGCGTCGAGAGCAAAGGCGACGCTACTTCGAGGCGAGCGAGAGGGAACTAGCGTTGCCCCTTTGTCGGCCCAAAGTTTTGATGTCTTTGGCGTCGAGATAGTGTGGCAATTCTTGTGCCGCCATCTTGTGTCTCTAATCTATGTATTTCTTGTAGTGAGAGATTGTGATAGTAATATGTATTACTTGGGGTCCAGTGAGGATTAGGATAATCTAGGAGACCGAAGTTCTCCATGCAACGATAATATCTCGAGTCGTTCCCTTCCTGAAAATGTCCTTTCCAAGCCAACCAAAAGTACCTTCATTGAGTCTTGTTTGTTCCTGTGTGATTCCACCAAAACCACTATATTAAGATTGTCCCTGATCTTACTCCAATTTTCCCCTCGAGAGTTCGAGGCTGACATTTTCATTTATTGACCCTTCTGCTCACTAAATTTGATTAAGTCATAAATTCAATTATTATGAAGCATCTATTATGAAAATTTGAAAATCGATGCCTTTTAGGATTTCTTTAATTTCCTTCTTCAAAGTCTGCATATTTGCACTGTAATTGTAAAGAGGCAATGAAATAAAAAAGGTGGATGGAGGTCAAATCCCCAAGTGAGGCATTTATTTTTTTTGTTAAAGGTCTATTGTAAAGTCTCCAATGGTCAATATAACGTATACATTGAACGCGAGAAAAAATGTTATCTTCGTCCCTTCAAACAAATTTTTTTTTTTTGAGCATTGAGGACTTTTCCGGTGTAAGTATTATACTCGCACCATAAGGCAACTACGTTTTGGAAAAGTAGAAAATGGATCTCTCACGTGTTCAAGATTTTTTCTTTCTTTGTTATATTAGGAGGATATCGATCTATCGAAGTTTGCACTCCATGTGGCTACTAAAGAACTGCATTATGTATGGGTACATTTTTGTCTTCTGGTGTTATGACTAATTATGTTAAACAGTAAAAAAATAGAAAAATATTGCAACAAAGTGGTTACAAATTTTGCAGTGAATTCAATATACTACTACAATATACTCGTTTCTTTTTTTTTTCTGAAAAAGAAAGGTTAATCGACCGTCTAATTGTCCTCAAAATTTTGAGGCATAAAGCGTTAAAACATTAATTCATCTCCACACATTTATATTGCCTTTCTGCTATCCTCTTCAATCTTGATTAGGCATACCCGTCTCTGTTGACGCCCATGCAGTCCAAAAACAGTTGTCTCGGGTCAAATAGATGAATTCGCCAAAAATTGATTATTTTTATGGCCAATTTTAAGAAGCTACGTCGAGAGTCTAATCCACATATTGCTGTTAAGCGTAACAATTTTTTCTCATCATCAAGTCAAACTAATTCGATTAAATTGTCCCAAATCGCGTATCCAAACGAAAATTTTTTATATTCCTAAAAATTCAAACTGGACTTAAGAAAATTAATAACTTGCGGTATGTATGCATCACTTGACGGAGATACAACATTTCACCTATTTCAAACATTCCATAACCATAATGGAGATTATTCCATTATTACAATCGTACTTTGGATTCCTCTTTCTGAAGGGTGTTTTGTGTTTCTTTTCGTAATTGATGTATCAAGATGAACGCAAGGAGACAAAAGCTTTGAAGATATATATATATATATATATATATATATATATATAGAGAGAGAGAGAGAGAGAGAGAGAGAGAGTAAACTATTTGAACAACTTGCTAAGAAGGGCTTATACATTATACAAGTAAACAACAAAAGTGGCATTGGCTACGCATGCTTTGGCAACAGAGTCACCGATATTAATTGCTACTTTTGACCTCGATATATAAAGGCATCCACGTTTGGGACCAAAATAACTGATACGTGGCTTAAAGATATGATGTTATATAGCCAAATAGAGTGGATTAAATCGACATATGAATTAATTATTTATTGATCATCCGATGAAATTTAATTCTGATCATTAAATAACAATTTATGATTAAAATGAATTATCCATATAAAGAATTACATTATCCACACAATAAATATCCATATACAGATAGTTCTAATAATAAATCATGTTTATATAATTAAAAATCTGATTATTAAAATTGAAAATATCAATAAATAGTGTATAACGTGCATGCATATAAAAAAACATTTATTATATGGGCACGAGGCTGTGGGTTAGGGTTTTATTATCTACGCCCACTACAAAAAAAGGCGTATTTTCGACGGTCAGAGCCATCGCAAAGTGAGAAAAATTCATCAAAAAATACACTTTGTGACGAATTTTTTGATGGGAATGATCCATCATAAAAGTGTTCGTCGCAAACATTTTCCGACAGTTCTAACCATGAGAAAAATATTTTCACGACCGAAGCCATGTGAACGTTCCTATGGCTCGAGCTATGGAAACTTGTCACGGTTGATGCTGTGGAAAATTTTTTCTATGACAGGAGTCGCAGGAATTTTCCACGGCTCCGATCATCGCAAGTTCATTTTTTAAAATAAAAAGAATTTGGTCGCGCATGGCCAAAACTGGCCCGCGCGGCTGGCATTGGCCGTGCGCGGGTCGAAACTGGCCCGCACGATCGAAACTGACCGTGCACGGGCCGGATCCCGCCCGCAACTCGGATCTGCCGCGCACAGGCGGGATCCGGCCTGCGCAGGCGGGATCCGGCTTGCGCAGGTGGATCCAGTTGCGCATGTCGCCTGTGAGAGAGAGGGAAGGAGGGGAACCGTGTGTCGCTGAGAGATGGCCGGTCATCGCCGGAGGTCATCTCATCGGAGGTCGTCGTGTCGATCGCTTGGAAGGAGCGCATCGATGAGGGAGAGAGAGGAGAGAGGAGAGTGGGAAAGAGGTAGAGAGAGGAGAAAGGAGAGTGGGAAAGAGGTAGAGAGAGGAGAGAGGAGAGAGGGAGGAGGTGAATAAACAGAGAGGGAGAAGCGATAAAAGAAAAAAAAATAAACGGGAGAGTTTGACGAGATTTTTGACTTTCCAACAAATTAGACCGTGAGATTTTTTACATTTCCCACAGCCCGAGCCGTGGAAAAATTTTCTCTCGGCCTAAGCATTCAAACCGTGAAAAATATTTTCTATGATTCGAGTCGTGGAAAAAGTTTCTCACGGTTTGAGCTGTCAAAAATTCTCATGAAAAATAATTCGTTGAAAAATTCGTCGCGAAGGATTTTCGATCGTGAAAAAATTTTCGTCGAAAAAAGTTATTTTTCTTGTAATGGCATGCAGTGATGAGTTTGCAAGACTGTAGCAATGACAATAATACTGACGACTTGATGCGTGGCTACCTATTACCTAATACAAGCCTGATAAAGATCGAAGCAAATACTTGAATAAAAAAAGAAGAGAAAGAAAAGGGTGGAGAAAGGAATAGAAGAAAGAATTTATAAAGAATTAAGAGACCCCAAGTCCTACTTTGGTCCCTATCACTTCATTAAATCTTGGGGTTTGCTGTGTTTGCATGTAGATGTAGTTGATAGCTGGGAAGTGGGGGTTACTGTCTTTTAATTCTTGAACCCTAATATTTGTCATTACTGATTTAATGTTGTGCGGTTCACACGCTCACCAGCTACCATTTTCCTTCCATCGTCTATGATGGTCAACAAGTGCCAGCAACACCAAATGTGTGTTTTCTTTAAGTGGTGGGGGCGGGGGTGGTTGTTGATCTCAAGGTTGTATTTTTTTTTTCCTTGGTTAACGTTGGTACATGAAATATTAATAGAACACGAATAATCTATTTTCTTTATTTTGTTTCACCTTCATCCTTATTATATGCTTGTCAAGTGAAAATTTCATGAATTTTCTTATATTTAAGTGAAAATAAATTACTTAACATCTAGTTCAGAAAATTAGAAGATTAGACTTCTTCTTTTCACGGAATTCGATCAGTTATTTCTTAGTGATTGAACCAATATTCTTCCCAAGAGAAGCTTATATTCTGCATAAAATTAGCCGGTACCTAATAAAACTGAGACAAAAAAAAAGCCAAGCGAGAAGTCAAGAGCTTGACTTGAGACATGTGTAAGACAACTTTGACACCTTTTCGGGAGTGCACGACTCGACTTGTTTACTGAAGGAGTTGGGAGTTGGGAAGGGAGAATGATGGCCCCCCAAGAGCAGCGAGATTGACCATTTCTTAAGATAATATGAAGTTGAATTGAGGATTCAGAAATGTTTAAGGGATGGAGTTCTTGTATTTATATATTCATAACTGGACGAATTCGGCTTCATCCATCTGAATTTATTGACATTATAGAGTTTATTTCGGATTGAATCATCATCTTGTTTGTATTTCGGTTAACTCGTAGCAGTCGGCGATCGATTCCATTCAGGAGAGAAAGGGGTGGCTCATACAGTAGTTGAGGATTGCTATTTTTTTATGGTCCAATGGTCTAGCATTAAAGATTAAATGTTCACATAATATGTAACAAGTTCAGACGTTGAATTATGGGATGATCCTTCAAATTAGTTCAATATGTTTTTTTTTTTGGTTTGATCTCTAAATTTCTCTTTTAAACTCCTTCTGACATGCACTCTCCTCCTCATGACTTTGGACACAAAGGAAAGGGGAAAGATGATTTAGAGAACCTTGAACTAGGCGGACAATGGAAAGAAGTGAGGGCGGCCAGAACTAAAAGACACATGAAGAGTTGAATCAGTCATTGTAAACGGTGTCTTTAACATGTTCTTGAGAGTTGAAAACGCCTAAGATTTCATTAGGTCCCTGTTAATGCATTTGAGTCGGTGGTTTTGGTTGGCTAACTATAACAAACTAATAATCATTATATTTGCCTATGGATGTATGTAACACCCGGAATTTTACTCCAAAATTATCGAGGATAATTTGATCATTCGATTGTGTTAGCCGTTCGTCATCACATAGCCATAATAAAAATATGATTTTTTATCTATTATAACGGAAGCATAAAATTAATTAAATATAATAAAATACTCTTTCGATAAAAATGCGGAAAACTTCATGAAACATCAAAAGTATGATTATAGAATTAAAAACATCTTTAAACATCATTTCTAATAGCAATTAAAATATTTCTTAATATCCTAAATCATAGTGCAATCTTATTCGTCATGAGCTGAGCCGCCATCATCCATAACCTTATGCACCTGCACGGATCCAGGATGTAAGAATTTCTCCGGTTAGAGTATTTAATGGTTATGCTATGCAATGTTATGATCTTATATAGGATACTACATAATATGCATCATCTTTATATAAAGTAGATAACAATATGCGTGTCATATCTTAATATATGATCTACATGTCAAATATTCACATCATTCTATCATCATGCACATAAGTAATTGCATGGGAGATATGTAACCATCGTCATACTTATAGTATGGACATTCATAACAATCATTTATTTAATTGATAGGCATATAAGTGAGATACACTTACCATAACTATTATCTCCATAACTTTCCTCTTTATAACCTTTTGGACTTCTACTTTCGTAGGACATCATTTCATTCCATCGATCATTGGCCCTTTCCTATCAATGTTATATCTTCTTATAGTTGGGACTTATGTTGTTGCCCTCTCAATAAGTTAGCTAAGCCGTGAAGACAATGCTCCCCTCTCACCCGAAAGTGACATCAGAATGCACACACCGTTGCTGATGCATGTAACGATCATTCCGGATAATTATTCGATAAAGGGCCATAGAGGGGCGACATTTAATATCATCCACAACTGAGTTCATTATGCTTTTCAAACAATAATCATTACGTCGCTCGATCTTCATATTTTAACCTAGATACGCGGGGAACATGCATATACATGTATCTAGGTTCATATACAATCATCAAGCATCAATACATATAATTAACATCTTGAAAATAATATTTAATATACTTTAATAGGTTTCTATCACGATCATGGCCGTGAAATAGATCGTCACGATCGTGACAGAACCCCAAAAATCACCCTTCTGTCACGGCTGTGCCAATAGGCGCTCACGGTCGTGCCATGACCTTGTCACGGCCGTGACATATATTGTCACGGACGTGATAGAAGGACGATTTTTGGATCTTCTCCAACCATTATGTCACGAGTGTGACAGTGGGTATCACGGCCGTGACAAAATTCTGGAGTTCCGCCGCCCAGCTCAATTTTACATGAGTTTTTATCTAACAATTGGGGAAAATGATACATGATAATCATGAAGTAAACATATGTGTTTCCTAGACATTGGAGGATCAAAAGAACATAGAAAAATAGATTAATTCATGAATTTCTAAAATTTAGGATTCATCCCTAAATCAAGAACAATAAGAAAATACGAACCCTAACTATTTAGATCTAATCATGAAAACCTATACATGCATAGGTCCAATGTTTTCCACAATAAACATCGTCATCACAATTCAATCTGAGAATTATAAGTCCTCAAACTCTCAATCAAATCAAGAAAGCCATTGAGAGAGGAGAGAGTAATTTGGATCCCTTTTACGTACCTTGTTCTTGGATCTTTCTCCTCTTTCTTTCTCTTCTTCTTCCTCTTCTTCCTTCTCTGTGATGTCCTCTTTCTTCTTTCTCAAACCCTAGCCGTCAAGATGTGAAGAAAATGAGAGACGGAGAGAGAAGAGAGGCCTTATATTGGAAAAAGTCACGAGAGTTTGGACAAAAAGTCCAATTTACCCTTAATGGGAAAATCAAGATATTACAATGTACATGGATTTTCTCCCATGTTAATATATATTGTAGGATCCCAAAGGGAACCAAGAGGAAGGGGGAAGGGTGTGAATTGGTGCTCAAAATCAAGGTTATCGATTTCACGAAAATCATCATGAAAACTTAAAATCGATTCAACAATCTTTAAATCATCACAAATCAAATCACATCACATAATATGCGAGAGAGAGAGAGAGAGAGAATTCAATCACAATGCACGCAGTATGCGATGGTTGTTGACGAGGTTCGGCCACACCTTGACCTATGTCCTTGCTCCAACTTTTTGACCTCGAGACCGTCAGTGATTCCACTAGAACTTTTCCTTTGTTCCAAATGGACAAGAAAGAAAAGCCCTTTACACCATCGCATTTTCTCCGCTCCGAGAGATAAGGCTCACCTCTCCTCTAATGAAGTTAATCTTTTCTTTCGCTCAAGAGGTAATATTTTAAACATCTTTTACACAAGAGCTCTCTCAATACTTTTCTAAATAAAATATTTCTCTCTTTTACAATGCTAAGCTCACAAGAAGAGTAGAGAGAAATAAGAGAAAACTTCAAGGAAAATGTCTTCTCTTGATTTAAGGAAAATTCTCCAGAATTAATTCCACAATTTTCTCCTTGAAATATAGTCGTTACTGTTCATTTGAGTAATCTCTCTCTCGAATAGACTTAAGAGGATCCACCTGAGGGATTATTACTTGTCGACATTCAGTACAAGCTGAGAAATTGACTGAGTCCTGACTTGCATCTTAGGATTCTAAGTTTGAATGTGAGGGCATGAGTGCATGACCCCACCTAGGTAATCAACACTTTAGAATGTGTCTTCCCGCGAGAGCAAGGCAGGAGTATGCTGAGTGATGACCCATGTTCGTAAGTTCATCAATTGGCATGCATGAAAGTGATGGCCCATGTTCAAGTTCATCAATTGACATTCATCACGAGAGTGGGAATGTTAGTGTGTGGGGGCATCTGCTGCCACGTTATATATTTTCATTGCCTGATCAAGAAATGGATATCTTGATACAACCCCCCCAAGCCCTAGTGGTTATTACACTAACATCAATCCTTATCCCATGTCTATTTCCTATTGTGTTCTTTCGTTTAATTAGCATAGTTCTACTCTATGTAATTCTAGGGTGTTCGTACCTTACCTTTGTATTTCCTTCCCTCGAATTTGATTTTCTTATTTTCGGCAAAACCACTTTTGAATTGGATTCCACTCATACTCCTGTGGGATGAACCTTAAGTACTACACTGACCATTGTGAGCCGGCATCCTTGTCTTTCGTGGTAAGGATTTTATAAATTTTAACTTATTTGAGCTTCCTCTACGAAGTGGAGGCATGTCACCTCGTGGGGGAAATCTACTTCATAGGGGCATTATGTTCTTCTGTTACTGATTTCCCATGCGAGACATGACTTTTATAAACAATTTTACATCGTTTTACTCCCACCACACACACCACATGAGTGATGCGATTTTTCTATAGAGTAGAAAAGACGACAAATGTACTGGTCGCATGAGTAGTAAAAAGATATCGATCCAACGAGGACTTTTATCTCTTTTTCTTAATAGATGAGAAATTTTTAAGAGAAGTGAACTGTAGAAATGATCAGAGAGAAACAAGAAGCAAATTCAAGAAGGGGGAAATATCAAATAGGAGAAATTTTGATTTTATTAAGCATTTCTCCACTGTTACTTAAATTAAGTAGGATAGGAAAGTCACATCTAATGGAAATAATTGAAATATGAATTAGGAATCTAACCAGATGTCCTATTTGTTTTATCAATTAAATATTTGAAGAAAGTTTAACCAAATCATTCTCCAAATATTTATGTATAAAACATAAAGTAATTCAATTCATCGCAAAACTTCTCAACCGAGTAAGTCTAAGTCCACATCCCTCTAAATCTCACTGAGTAGATAGGGGAGATATATGAGATGTAAAAAAAAGATTAGATTCACATGAAACACAACATCCATATTCATATAAGAAATAATCTTACATTGAAATAATAGTGGAGTTCAACAAAGTAAAACTAACAGAGAAGGACTACTCCATTGCTGGAGAGTTAAACATCATAATGTAAAAATTAGAGTACAAATGGCAAGAAAATAGAACTATAAAATGTGACTCTAAACAAGTAGCAACAAGACTATAAAAGTGGATGTTTTCCCCCTCAGATATGATGCCTCATTGGAGTGGAAGGAGGGGTCTTTTTATAGTCGCTGTGACCAAAAGTCTGGGTGCCAATACGAACTATGTCATTAATGACATGAACCGTGTTGATTAATGCCATGATTACATGGGTTTGACTTGGTGTAATAAATCCACTGATATGAATAACACGGACCATGTCAATAATGACACGAGCCATGTTGTCTTCTAGAATCGCGGCATAAATCTTTACATCATTATCAGACACGATCCTTGTTGTCATAAAACGGTCCGTTTTAATCAACGCGTGGCAGAATTCCCCCAGCCTATGTTGGTGTTGATGCGACTTGGATAAACACCGCCCGTGTCACATGGACGCAAGCTGTTTTCTTCTTCTCTCAAGCACATTTCATGAAAATCACATAATAAAAAGGAAAATAATATTTTCACGAAAAAATAAGAAAAATGATGCATGATCATCCTATTTTATCTTATTAAAGTGCAAGATAATATGTAGAATTGAGCTTGCATCAACGAGTCAATCATCATTCATTTTTATCCCATCTAAAACCCTATTTCATGTCGAGGATACATATATATATATATATATATATATATGTACATATATATATATATATATATATATTCTAGGCCGATATCGGCCAATAATTTCGTTCCTGAAGTCCTATTTCTTGCCATGAATATCACCCATTTGAGGTCCTATTTCATGCCAAGGCTCATTAATTGTGTGCAATCCATGAATGCAAATTAACAAATATCAACTTAAGCATAATTATTGTGATTACTTTAATAATATCACATGTAAATATGATATCATAAATTCAAATCACTCGGAAATTCATCTCTATATTAAAGTAATATATCAATAGTGAGCTTAATTGTATATCAAGATTCATACATGCATTATCAATACACATCAAAGTTTAATAAAATATTTTCCATATTGGCATGGAAAGTATGTAGTTGCCCGAAGGCCATCATTATTATTTTATGGATAACCCACTCACTATTGATATATTACTTTAATATAGAGATGAATTTCCAAGTGAATCAAATTAATTGTATCATTTCATTTACTATTGATAACCCACTCACTATTGGTATCAAGATTCATACCATTATGGATAACCCACTCACTATTGGTATTCGCATATCATTAATTGTGTATCAAGATTCATACATGCATTATCAATTCATCTCCTAACTTGAATCAAATTAAGTGTGCAAAATACCTATCCATTCATTTACAATATTTTAAATCCATATGTGGATACCAACTTATTTATTATTATTCTAAACCATATAATATGCTAAATCTGACTTGAATCAATTAAAGGGGTACTCACTAAATCACTATCCATATAATTAATTTAATAATTTCACAACTAAACTATAACAAATATAAACTCCAATTCTTCTTCTTTGTAATCATGCACATAGGGAGAGGGGACAGCACCCCCTACCCCTCTGCGTGTGATCATAGGGACGCTGGAAAAGAGAGGGGGAGGGGGCGGCTGCCCCCTTCTTTTCTCCATCTGGCCGCTTGAGCGTCGAAGAGCGGGAGAGGGCACGCCCTCTGCTTTTTTATTTTTCTAGAAATTTTTATATTATTATTTAATATTATCTTAGTTTACACGTCGGACACCTGCACACGTGAACAGAGAAACATGCCACGTAGATCGCACAATCTGAAAAAGGTCGATCATAGGTTAAAAGGGCAACCGATGAAATAAATTTATAGTTGAAGGGCAGTATGGTTATAAAGTAAAGTTGAATGATAGAATTGAGAAAATGATATAGTTCGAGGACATTTAGTGAAATTTACCTTTTATTTATTAATTGATTACTTAACATTATGAGCTACATTCCCTAACTTCTTCTTCTTCTTTTATTATTATTATTATTATTATTATTATTATTATTATTATTATTATTATTATTATTATTATTATTATTATTATTATTATTATTATTTCCAATCCATAAGGTTTACATTAGTCTTGTACTACTACAAGCTTGTCGACATGCTCCGAGAAGCCTAATTAAAATCTCGAATGAACAATGAACTATTAAAATTGATTATAACCCTACAACAAATTTCTGATTTTCTTAATGAAATCCTAGTACTTGAATTTTAAGGGTCTTGACATCTAATAGGAGCAACAATAGTCTAGGCCAATACTAAACTTGTCACAAAGTGTGGGAATAGTGAAACTACCCTTAGACACCTTCATGATTGGAGATGAAACCTTGATTGAAAGCTCCCAAAACAAGACTAATTATCAAAACTGGATTGATTACCAGAACGGATGACCCATTGGGTTATGGTTGGACTGGTTCAACAACATTCAACCAGGTTCAAGTAGATTTTAATAGAATGTTATTGTTTATAATAATTTATAGATATATACATAATCAATGTTATATAATGGGTAAAAAAGTTAGTTATAACCTATAATCCATATAAAATATAATAAATAGATATGATTAAGTTTTAATATTCATAAAAAATTAAAATTTATTCTTATTGATATGGGAAAAGAGGCCCTACTTAGCATTTTCGCTAAGCAGCCTGCTTAGCGCGCTCAGAGTCGTGCGATTCCCATCGGACCACGTGCATTTTCCTCCCCACCATAATAGTTGATCCTGCATTTTAGGGATTCTAGCCGTTCGTTGATCACGATGTTGCTGCTAGTGGATCTCTAAACCCTAACTCTCACGTGCTGCTGGCGGAACTCGAGATCTCTCACAAGGCGACATCACATCGAGCGAGCGGCAACCGATCAGAAACAAGCGGTGACCGATGATCGAGCGTCTAGTCGGCGAGCAAGTGAGCGATCAGCGATCGAGTGGCGAGCAGGTGAGCGAGCGGTGACCGACGACCGAGTGGCTAGCAGGTGAGCGAGCGGTGACCGACGACCGAGTGGCTAGTAGGCCAGCGAGCGGTGACCGACGACCGAGCGGCGACCTAGCTGATGACCAAGCGAGCGCCAACCTAGCGATTGGTGAGCGATCAGCGACCGAGCGGCCACCAGGCGAGCGAGCGATCAGCGACCGAGCGGCTACCAGACGAGCAAGGGATCGGTGACCGAGCAACTGAAGACCAAGCGATCGGCGAGCAAGAGAGGAATCAGCGAGCGAGCGGCTAGCGAGCGAGCGAGAGATCGGCGATCGAGCGACGACCTAGCGACTGACAACCAAATGACCTAGTGACTGACGACCAATGCCGAAGGCTGCATCAGACTGCTGGATCTCAAGGAATCTACCTTTGAAGGACATTGACGACGAGCTGGAAGGTACGATTCACTCCGTTTGGTATGATTTAAAAACTATTAATTTTGTGCATGATCTCTGGATTGCTGATAGATGTGTTATTATCCATTTGCTTTTAAATAAAAAGTTTTGATCTTCGGTTAAAATATGCCCATTAGATTACTTATTATTGCAGGTTGATTGTGTGGTTCACGTGAAATCCTCCAATGCCAAAAACGAAGACCCAAATGCATCATGAAAAATAAACGTTTCTTTACATTATAGCTGTAGAAGAATGCAACCACATTTCTTCCATTTTTTTTAAACTTCCTTTTATGGTGAGGACAACATATGGAAATGGAATCTTAAGCAGGTGGTAGTTGTCTAGTATGTAAATGGAACAGTAGGCATGTATAGCAGCATCGTGGTCGTGCTAAAATTTGATTATTAATGTTTTTGTTTGGCATTTATTTGGTACTGCATGTAGCTCTTCATTTTAGATTACTATCCATTTCTTTTGCATTTATCATGGGCATGGTAAGAATCTGCAGGATCCAATTCAACTCTTCAACATATGAGTTATTGTTGTGTATTATATGATCCAATTCATTTGATCTCTATAGTATCTTCTCAACTTTATACATCCTTGGTTGTTTAAGGTAAAAAATTTAATCCACCGACATGTGAATGTGGAGAAGTGGCGTGTATCAAGACTTCGTCGACCAATAGAAACCCCGGTCAAAGATTTGATGGATGTAATAACTATGGGGTTAGTTTCATTCTGGTTATATATATTTTAACTTCATGTTTCATTAAATATGTGTACTAAGAGTACATATGTTTTCTTTTTGCAAGAAACCAACATCATGTGATTATTTTCGTTGGATGGATTCACCACTTGAGCCTCGATACATGTCTGCATATACAAAGTTGGTAGACGAACTTGAAGCAAAAAAACAACGATATAGAAGACTGCTGAAGAGAATGATTTTTTATGTATTTTTCTTATATTTTGTATCATTTTCAAATAAAATGTATGCTCGATAACAATTAAGTAGGTGCTACTTGTGTTCTTGATGTAATGGTTATAGTAATTGCTCCAAAATCTCCATTCCAAACATTTCTCTAGCTCATAGTATTTGTTCATATATGCACTAGTTCAAGTTTTAGTCATCTGATCTATGTTTAGTTGGATAAACAATCTTCTTTTATAGTAATTTCAATTATCACCAAGCTCTCATGCATAGACAAACCAAGATAAATATTAGTAGATATGTTTCTCAATCCTCTAGATAAATTTCAATCTTAGTATGCTCGTGATTGAGATCATCATAGTCTTACTCAAATGATCATTATGAATAACTTGTAGTCTATACAGAACTACAGAACAAACTGACATAACATGGGCAATAAGGATATAGTTGACGTGGGGCATCAAATATGGCATGGGACAAGAAATCTGTTGCTTGCGTGCTACATCAGATAGTTTGAAGGGTCATCAAAATAAGTTATTTACAATGAACAAGTGAAGAACAAATCTCGTTGCTCAAGTTATTTCTTAATCAAGGCAACAAGATCTCTTTCACTGAATAATATTTTCAGAATGGATCAGTCAAACAATTGGTAATATTGGAGCCTAACGACAAACTCCCAGAGGGTAAAGAACCCAAGATCAGGGCAGACGTGTGTTATATCTCCAATTCAGAGAAATGCTACCTTATGTGTTATATCATGCTTTGCTTAACTAGGGAGAAAGCTTAGATAAAGCAAAATGGATACATAAAAGTCCCCAAGATTGGAAGTTCTGCAGATGGAACACAAATAAATAACACAATCTTTCACTAACACCAAGCATTAGGTGTCAAAGCATAATAGCAAATATATGTAACCACGCACGGATCGTGCACGAACTTTGGTGCCATGAAGATTAATACCAGAACTTGATCAGAAATGGTATCCGAACTTGCAGGTGTTGGCTTATGGAAATCAGTTATCTCACCAGTTTATGCCAACAAAAGAACATCAAATGATTGGAAACTACAGAAGAACTTGCATAAAACATAAATTATTAACTCCTGCAATCTAAAAATGCAGCAATTTAGTTTGTGCCATTTGAAAAAAATGCATCCTTCTAATCAAGAAAATCTGTTTCAAACTTCAGGTGCTACTTCAGACTTTATATTTCTTTCACAAACAAATTTCAGACTTCAGACAAATTGTTGCAGATTTCAGACTTCAGGCCCTACTTCAGACTTCAGACTTCAGACTTCAGATTTATTTCATAAGCAGATTTCAGACTTCAGAATGATCCAAAAGTTCCATTCATTATACTTCCCTGTTGAATGAAAGTAGAAAAGCTGAATAGGACAATATGGAAGAAGAGGAAGAAGCCTATTCTCATAATAGGACAACAGTGAGATCATTACCTGTCTTGGTGACATAGAGGAAGAAGCTTGCTCACATAACTAGGAAAAAATTTAGCTGCACATTATATGTGAAAAAGTAAAGGAATATTTTCAGACAAATCATGATACATCTGCAATGGAAAAAAATTATGTAAACAAGTTATCAGCTATGTAGTACACTTAGATTACCTATTGTGTCATGTTAACCTGTTCATTATGAAAAAGAAATAAGATATTGTCAAAAAAATTTATAAAGAAATCAGTTTTAGGCTGAACTTGAAATGAATTCTTACCTTGGGAAATGGATAGTTTTTAGCAAAATGACCTTGATTGCTGCATGTTTTGCATGTTCTCCTTTTTTTTCTCGCGTTGGGACAAAGAAACCTCTACGCTAGATTTTATTCGTGCTAATTTTCTCGGTCTCCCCTTAGATCTCATAGGAATTGGGTCATGTATCATAAACTCAATATTTTGTTGGTTCCCATCAAATAAGTGTTTTGGAGCAGGTGCAAAAGTAGTAGCCTCCTGGCTTAAGTCGTTATTCTGACCAGCAATTGCCAACTGATCGACAAGCGAAGTTGAAATTGGGATTCCAATTTCGAACTGCTTACGAGAACGCACACCCATGCCCTCCATATATTTGTTCTCCATGTCCACACTTCAGACGGAGTCACACAACTTTCGAAAGAGTTGTTTTGAAATATACGTGCAGTTGAATAACGGGCACTTTTAGTCCAGCGATGGAGAATATCTTCTCGGGTATGTTAATAATTCTTTTCTCGTTAAGAATAAGTACAATATGGGCACATAGTATTCCATCTTGTTCAAATTTTTTGCACGAACAGGTTGCTGAAATACTTGACACATTAGTGTATTCTACTAGTATCCTTTATTGTCTTCGGATCCAGCTTCATATATGGAGTACACTTCTTTCTCGTTGTCTTTAAAAAAATTTCTTGGCCAAAATTTCAAAAACTCCTTGAACCCTTCTTGCATTAATAGAAACATTCTTTTAGTGTATACTTCTGCTGTATGTTTTTGCAAAGGACTGGCTGTAATTGGAGTATTTTTTGTGTTGAAGTTTCTAAAGTCTTCACGTTCCTCGGCCTCACGGCGCGAAGTAAGCGCTATATCATATTGAACAACAAATTCAGTAAGCGAGGTATTGGCATATACGAAACCATCAAAGAATTCGTTAATGCTTTCGGATCTTTGTGTGGTTGTCATCCCTGCAAAGAAAACATCAGTCAGGAATGCAGGGACCCAGTAATGTCGCTTCTCATACATGGTTTCTAACCAATGACCGTCCGGAATATCATACTTTTGCTTGAACTGAATCTATGTCTCTTCGAAATTTTGGACATTAGTTGAGTCATATATCCATTTGTCGTATTCCTTTTTAAAATTATCTCTTGCATATAAGTCTTGAAGATGAGACATAGCATTCCTTCGAATATGCCAAATATAGAATCTATGTCGTGTATTAGGAAATACTTTGTGAATCGCATTACCCATTGTAATGTCCTGATCGGTGATAATAGCCATGGGGTGCTTCACACACATGCACCTAAGAAATGCTTCAAATAGCCAAACAAAAGTTTCTTCTGTCTTGTCTGCTAATAACGCACAACCAAACAATGTTGATTGTCTGTGATGGTTTACACCAGTGAAAGGTGAAAATGGCATGCGAAATTTGTTAGTTCTGTAAGTTGTATAAAAAAATGATGACATCACCAAAAGTCATATAAGAATCCCCTACTCTAGAGTCAGCCCAGAAGAAACTTATTGCAGTGTAAGTTCCATCCAATTCCCAACTAGAAAAGAATGCCTCTTCTTCCTAAGACTTCTTTTGAAAATATGAAATCGCATTCATGCATTCTCTACCCATATTGTTTTGTCTTATCATTTTCAAATGATCCTTACAATTCTGTGCTGTAATAGATGAATCACCACAAAAGTTCAAAACCTTTACTATTGCTGATGGACCAAACCCATGTTGATGTAATCTTTCCATGTCGGCCTTTGTAGAAGAAGACAAGGATTGGTGAGAACGCAACATGCGAACTTTTGATGGAGTAGCTAAAAAATGTGTGTGCTCTTCAACGAATGATTTCACCTCCCACTTAGCATCATTATTTAATCCAACTATTAAGTGCGCTTTGCAACCCTCTCTAACATCGCTTTTTCATTTCACCTCTTTTCCCACATTTCGTTTGTCGTTGAGATCCTTATAACCTTGCTTGGAACAAACAAGCCTCCTTCTTATGACTTCATTGTTTTTCCTTGATCTCATAGGATAATCCTTTACGTACTGAGAAACCTACTACCTTAGCATAAAGATTGTAGTACTCATATGCATCATTCTCTGTATCGAAAGTCATTTCGAGACAATTTATTAATTTCATACGACTTTTGATGCTCCTGCCCCTCGACTTGCATAGCCTCATTCACAGTTTCCTTAGTACTGAGCATATCCTCATCCATGTCTTACTAAAAGCAATAAGGCAAACGACATATGTTCAACTTAATTGAGCTATCAAAACAGTTATCATGCACCATAGTGCAATTCAAAATAGAAGATATTTCTCAACATAACCAAATGAAATAATCATTATAAATTCAAATGACAGCAGTCGTGAGAAGGGGGCCAGCTGAGCACGATGCAGAAAATTTAGGGTTTTTTTGGAGATGTTACCTCACCATCAAATGATGAAGGGCAAACAGATGCCAACGATGCACAATGTATCCGTGGTTGCCGCTGAGTTCTGCTGCAACAAATGAGAGCAGCCATGAGAACGGGACCAGCCGCGCACGATGCAGAAAATGTAGGATTTTTTCATGGGACATTACCTCACAGTCGCTCAGTCGTCGGTCACCACTTGCGTCGCTCAGTCGTCGGTCACCGCTCGTTCGCCTGCGTGCCGCTCGGTCGCTGATCGCTCACTTGCTCGCCGATCGCTAGGTCGGTGCTCGCTTTGTCGTCAGCTAGGTCACCGCTCGATCGTCGGTCACCATTTGCTTCTTATCGGTCACCTCGTGAGACGTCAAGTTCCGCTAGCATCGCGTGATCCACTAGCAGCAAGATCGCTATCGGCGAACGGCCAGAATCCCTAAAATGCAGGATCGAACGGTTATGGTGGGGAGGAAAATGCGCGTCGTCCGATGGGAATCGCACGACTCTAAGCGCGCTAAGAAGGCTGCTTAGCGAAAATGCTAAGCAAGGCCTCTTTTCCCTATTGATATATTATTTTAATTCTTTAGTACTATTTTATGGTGATAATATATTACTTTATTTTTCCATGTATCGCTCCCATGTTTTTTCTTTACTTTCATTTTAATACTTTCTTATTCTATTTCCATTAGTTCCTCTCACCCTATTAATTTCCACATTTATTTCCTTTTTATAATAAACATATATTAATTAAAATTTAATATTCATTAAAATGTGATTACTGATATACCGTATTAATTTTCTATTTTATTCTTTGATACTATTTAATGGTGATAACATATTAATTTAGTTTGCCATATATCACTCTACTTCCTTTCATTTTTTTTTCTTGGTTTCGATTTAATACTTTCCTTTATCTATTTCCATTAGTTCCGCTTTCCTATTAATTTTTCACATTTATTTCCTTATTAGTTTTCATCAATTCTTAATTCAAATACTTTTCCACTTTTTTACTTTTCTTTCTAACTTTTTCTTTCTGATTTTTTATTTTTGTTTTCTAGTTTTTTCACTTTAAATTTAAATTCTGAATTGTGTTTTTTTATTCAGCAGTTGAACGGTTCAACTCCAACTCCAATTTTGCACTCACTCGGACCGGACCGGACTGCTGTTGGTTCGTGGTTGAATTGATTGAAGTGATCGGTCCAGTTCGATTTTAATAATATTAATAATTACCCTACAGACAATGTCTAGCCCATCAATGAAAAAAATTGATCTCTTTTGGCAGTGGTCTCAGATGGTCAAGCGGTGGTCAAATAATGAATGACAGTGGCGGTGGTATCTTCTCCCTTGGTGCGAAGAGGGAGTTGGATGGGAGTGAGATTTGTTATCTCTCCTCCCACTATATGACACATGGTTTGCTCTATAAACGATAAAAAAATGCCCCTTGTTAATTAATAAAATCCAAATTTTAAAGTAAATTGAGGACATTATAGAGACAGTTAGCATAATTGAAACTAAATAGGGAAACTATTGGCAAATGAAAGTAAAATGCATTTGATCATTATTCCTGTTGTGCGATGGCATGTCATATTAAAGTGAAGAGCTCTTCATAACGTAAAAAAAGAATAAAAAATAAAGATGTAAGAGAGAATAAAATAAAGAATAATTGAAGTTAAAAGAACTTTTATTGTTATTGCTATCAAAGAATGAACAATGATCAATCATTGGTATCTTAAATGACACTAGTTCATTGATTATTTATGTCAAAGAAAGATTTTTGATCCATTGATTAATTTTACCGAAGAAAGAAAATCGAGATAACGGTTTTGAATGATGATTACTCATTGACTAATCCATATTTTATGATGTCGAAGAAACAACATCGATGCATAATTATTATTATCATTGAATTGACATCAAGGTTTTCCCAAACATTAGTTCCAAAATTATCAAATAATTACTCTTGATTTCTTCATTTATTGCAACTATCGAAATGTGATTAAAAAATATTATCCACATCTTTTTTACATGTGAAAAGAAATTAATTATTATGAAGTTAGTGGATGGTTAATGATAGTGATGTAATAGTTATGATTATGTGCTACGATGTAATGTTTTAGTGGTAGAATGTGTCCATGTTCTCTTCCATATTTTTAAGCATTATCTTCATTTTCTCCTCTTGCACCTTTTCAAGTTGTATGCTTATTTATATGCCATCTCATTTAAGCAATCATGTAATGATATTTTATTTTCTCCAAATTCTTCCTTGTTAACTCTATTTTTGAGTTAAATTATTTTCCTATTTTATTCTTTAATTTTTATATCCAACAAATTTTGTATTCAAATAGGTTTCGAAATAGTTGGGCAGAAGTTTGCATACACCATCTATAAATTTTAAAGTTGCTAACAAGTGCAATTAATTAATTCTTGAACAAGCAAAAATGTGGAGCAAAATATAATTGCAAATAGTGGTAGTGTAAGTTTCTCTCATTTTTTATTTCTATTTTTAAATGTGATAATTGTGAGTTTTTAAGTATCAAATTGAAGGCTTTGATTAAGTCACAAAACCTTTGGGATTTGATTCAGAATGAATATGTAAATCCATATCAAGAAAGTAAATTGAAAGAAAATTCAAAGAAAGATGTAAAGACATTGTTTCATATTTAGCAAGTTGTCAAACTATTTTTTTTTTGTAGAATCATAGGTGCAACTACCTAAAAGCAAGCATGGGATATATTATAAAAATAGTATCAAAGAACATCAAAGGTAATCATAGTTAAACTACAACTCTTCATCAAGATTTTAAGATGTTTATGATCAAATGAGTGTGTTTAAGAACTTCATTCAAGAGTAATAAATGTGGTTAGAAAAGTTTAATGGTAGTTAAGAAGCATGGGTATATTGAAGCAAATTAATGGATCAAGACAAAATAAGAAAATTTTATTAAAAATAAAGAAGAAAAAAGTAAGTTATTTATGACATGATACAAATGAAAATTGATTTTTAAATAGAGATTGTTATAGTACAAAAGGCGACATTATCCAAAGGTGCTGAGAGCTTAACATTCTACCCAGCATTATGTAATTCAACCAATCGTCTACGTCCAGGTAGTTGACAAAAAAACAACATTTTCCTCTCATGACTTGAATACATACTGCACATGGAAGAAGAAGAAAAAGAAATTAAACAAAAATTAACAGAGTTTAGTAATAGATTACATTGTCTTCCACAAATGAAAAGATTACAGGGCTTGATTGCATAGCACAAAATTGAGCATTCTTTGAAATTTCCACCTTTTCCTCTGCAACCTTTTCTGCAGTAATATGAACAAAAAATGTTGAACATTGTCAAGGCATGCAAAATTCTTCAAGTAATGCCCTAGTAACAGCTGCTTAGCAGGGTGCAATTTTCCACTTAGGAAATCGATATTGGAACACGTATCTGAAGCTTATCTATGCTAAAAATTATGGCTTTATTTCATAGGATGAACTTTCGTAACCAAACAAAAATAAGACAAGTCGAAGAAATATATTTTGTGATTTATTCTACTTAATCCAAAGATTATCGGTTATATAAGAATTCTACTAACAAAATTATTAATAGAAATGTTATCTTTGATTAATGAAGCAATTGGATATGTGAGGAGACATAGAACTGACGAGGCTAATTTGCAAATTGACTTTTCTACATAAATAGCTGAAAAAATATTGTTACACCAATTCTAGCAAAAAATGAAGGTGTTCCATTGATGCGTGTAAAATTGATAGCAAACGCTAGCAAGTGCACTAGTCGCTCAAGTAATAAAGTGAATGAGTAGAATTATCATTCCCACGAGGACGATTAATAACTTAAATTTTATTTGAACCTTGTTAATTGAGAAATTAAGAAAATATATTATTTCATATATGAATAAAAGAAAATAATAAAAATAAAAGAAATGATCATCTGGAGAAATAATGATTTGATGATTAAGACACATAATTATCGCCACTAAAAATGTAATGAATTTTTTCTTAACTTAGAATGAAATGAATCAATAATAAAGTGAATTCCCAAAATTAGTTAACTAATATTTCAGGCTTTAACTACTATCTTAAGAACAATTAGAATAAATTAATTCTTTTGGTTTTTAAATTATCTAATCAATCATAAGATGCATTAAATCGAAATTAATATTAAGGGCTTTCTCAAATCACCTTAATAACTAGACAAATTAAGTCTCTTTCGATTTTTCTAATTGTGGCATGTAATAAATAAGATCGATCCTACAAACTATTATGAAAATAATCACTTCTTCTCATATAGCAATCAAATCACAAATCATGAAATTAAAGGAAAGCATTAAACATGAAATTGCAATGCTATTAAATATTCAAATTAAACTAATATTAAGAAAGATTTCGAAACATAAATAGGGTTCAACTAGAATGACCCTAATGAAAGAATAAATCTGAGAACAACAATATCAAATCTAATGAAAAAGATTGGGAAAAGAAAATGAAGAACTCTGGCAGCCGTTGTGCACGTGCTCTCGCGAGTTTCCAACAGAGCTTCGTTATTGTTTTTGCTCTTCTCCTTTTTGTAGGCTTTAAATTTATGCTCCATGAATCCTTTTCCAAGTCCTCTTCTGCCTCCTTTTATAGTTTTTCTCATCCTCCAAGGAAGGAAACCGAAATTCTACCTGAAAAGTGGATAAAATATGTCCCATAACCATCCAACAGACCATCATCACGATCGTGACCAAGTCTTTCACGACCGTAACAGTGGGATGTCAAGGCTGAAAAAGACAAACTTTTCTGCTGAAAAATCTCTCTGTCACGGTTGTGACAGAAACTGTCATGACCTTGACAGTAACTTAGATTGCAACATTTTTCTGTCATGATCATGAAAAGAATTGTCATAGTTGTGACAGTCTTCTGAGTTATTTTAGGTTTTTACTTGTCTTAATTTCGACATTTTCTCATAATCTGTCGTGAATAATTTACATACTTAGGTAGAAATTAAATCTAAAGAAAATTATATCAAAATATATCAAAACTCCCCTTTTCTAAACATAAAAACATTTGAAAATGCTAATCAAATGGCCTAAACTAATGCATGATTTTTCGTGCATCATCCATATAGTGGCAATAATACATTTTTCATATAAAATTCATTTAATTCTGCGTTCCAAGAAAATTTTATTCTTTGTAAGAAATATATGATTCGTGTCAATTTGCTTTATTTATTTAAGATCTGACATGTTTGAAAGAAATAATGGAGAAAGAAAAATGGCACAACGCGGTGAAAGAAGAAATGACGCATATTGAAAGAAACAAAAATGGGAGTTAACTGATTTACCTAACAATCTATAATGTGATTAATTTGAAATGAGTGTTTAATACTAAGTATCATACCTTCAGGAGCGTAAAGCAAGGCTTGCAGCAAAAGGTTATTTTCAATAATAAAGTATAGATTTTAAAAAAATATATTTCTTGTTGCTCATATTGAAATAGTGATATTACTTCTAACCTTAGCTGCTCATTTACAATGACTTTTTTTTCATGAACTTGTTATAAAATCAACATTTTTTAATAATGCCTTGAATGAAAATATCAATATTAGCTAGCCAAAAAATTTATTATTAGTGGCAAGGAAGACAAAGTTTACAAATTAGAAAAGTTTTATATGGTTTAAGGAAAACTCTTAGTTCATAGTATAGTAGTATTGATTCTTTTTTTTTATTGACAATGATTTTTGCAAAAGTGGAATTGAGCTAACACTCTACTTGAAAGAAAAAGAAATGAAATTTATTATAAATTACTTTTACATTGAGCTATTTTCTTCGTGCAGAAGTCAAGCAAAGTATTAATGTCATATTTATTTCTCAAAATAAATATGCTAACAATGGACATATTTAATGTATGTAATTGCAAAGTTGATGCTACACCTATGATATGAATGAGAAATTAAAATTTGATGATGAAATAATATTCAAAAGTCTGATTGGTGGTTTCATATATTTGACTCACACAAGATCATATATTTCTTCTGTTAGCCTTGTATCCAAATTTATGCATTCCCTATCAAAACATTATCTTGGAGCATCCAAGAGCATTCTACATTATATTGATAGAACTATGGACTTTGGTATTGATGGGAAAAGTCGAGAACAAGGAGAGAAGATCGCAGAGAGATTGCAGAAAAATAGAGGAGACAGACGAATTTATCCAGATTCACCATTGTGATGAGGGCTACGTCCTGCAAAGAGGTTTCACTATATCGTTTAGGTTTACAGCCGCCACACAGATTACATCAGAAATTAGGCTATTAATAGCCTCTTCAAACCGGGTTTAAAATCCAAACAAACAGAGAAAAAACCTAATCCGAACCACACGGGCCGGCTAAACAAAAGCTCAAAACCCGTCTAGGTTTCGGGACCGCCGTCGGGGGGCGGGCCCCCCGAACCCTCCCTTTCATTCGTACGCTAGCAGCACTGCTAATTGGGTAATACTCAGATTCCCCTAAGCTCACGTGGACGAATCCGGTGTGAGAAACAAGGGGTCCTGAAGTATTCATCAACTCTAACATTCTCCCACTTGGTGGATACTTCACACCAATGAGAGCCTTGCCAGCAACATTCTTCTTCAATCCGATAGCAGTAGAGCACCACTCGAACTTTGCACCTGCAACTGCTTTAGTCAGAAAATCAGAACTATTCTCTGTTGTATTAACCTTTTCAAGCTGAACCTCTTTCTTTTCCATCTTTTCCCGAATGAAATGGTATTGGATGTCAATATGCTTTGTGCGTGAGTGAAATGCAGGATTCTTAGCTAACTGAATAGCACCTTGATTATCACATCTCACCTCTATGGCACCTTGCTCAAATCTGAGCTCCAAGCATAACCGCGGTAGCCATATGACCTCCTTTGCAGCATGAGTAAGAGCCATATATTCAGCTTCTGTAGAAGAAAGTGCTACCACGCTTTGTCTCTTGCTCATCCAACTTAGTGCAGCCCCAAATAATGTAAAAATATATTCGCTAGTGGACCGTCTACTATCAATGTCTCCACCCCAATCAGCATCTACATGGCCTACAATATCGAGCATCTTTCCTTTTCCCGCACCTTCAAAGCACAAAGCAAAATCTGAAGTTTCACGAAGGTACCTGAAAACTCTCTTGATAGTATTCCAATGTTCCCTGCCTGGGTTAGACATATACCGACTCAATACTCCTACTGCTTGTGTTATATTTGGACGCGTGCACACCATGGCATACATTAAGCTGCCCACTGCACTTGCATATGGCACACGGTCCATCTCTTCGGCTTCTTCATCCGTCTTCGGGCATTGCTCTGCAGAAAGTTTGGTTCCTAGAGATATAGGAATACACACTGGCTTACAGTCCGACATGTTAAATTTCTTCAACACTTCTTTTATGTACTTCTCCTGTTCTAGTCACAACTTTCGCTTCTGACGATCCCTTCTAATCTACATACCCAAAATAAAATTCGCTGACTCCAAGTCTTTCATCTTAAACTTCTTGGCCAACAAACCCTTCACTGAATTCACCATCTTCATACTGTTTCCAATCAGCAACATGTCATCCACATACAGTGTAAAAATGACAAAATGATCTCCAACTCTCTTCAGATAAACACAATGATCTGAATCTGAACGTACAAACTTGAGTTCGAGCATGTACGTATCAAACTTCTGGTACCACATCCTTGGAGACTGCTTCAATTCATATAGAGACTTCTTCAATTTGCACACCAGCTTCTCTTTACCTTGAACCTCAAAACCTTCTAATTGTCTCATATATATCTCTTCCTCCAAGTCCCCATGAAGAAATGTCATCTTCACATCCATCTGCTCTACCTCAAGATTATATGCTGCTGCCAGAGATAGAACAAGTCTAATTGAAGTCATTTTTGCCACGGGAGGAAAAATCTCATCATAGTCGACTCCCTCAACCTGAGAGTACCCTTTAGCTACCAGCCTCGCCTTGTACTTCTCTACAGACCCATCCGGTTTCAGCTTTCGCTTGAACACCCATTTGCAACCAATTGCCTTTCTATCCTTAGGCAATTTACACAAGCTCCATGTTTCATTCTTATATAGTGACTGCATCTCATCTATCATAGCAAGCTCCCACTGATTTGCATCATCCATAGACCTTACATCTTTTACAGAACTAGGTTCTTCTCCGATGATGCTCAAAGCATGAAACGAACTCATAGCACTAAGAGAATATCTAAGAGGTGCTCTTCTTTCTCGTGTCGATCTCCTGAGAACTGGTATGGTAGTACCAATATCTGAGTCTTCATCTGAATCTGCATCTTCAACTTCATTAACCGAGTCCTCTTGATCCGGTTCTGGAGCAGATTCAACTGAAGTATCTTGTGCAACCACCTCTGAAGTTTCAGAATCAGAATCTTCTTCAAGCACTACCACTTTCTTAGGTTCATCACATTTTTTAACTTCAACTTGGGAACGTGATTCACGGAAAATAACATCACTGCTGTAGACAATAGTCCTTGACTTTGAATTCTACTGTTTATAGCCCTTGACCCCTTCCTTGTATCCGACAAATATGTTCTTTTCAGACTTACTGTCAAGCTTACCCCGCTTTTCCTTGGGTATATGAACATATGCGTCACATTCGAACACCCGAACATGAGACAGATCATTACCTCATAAGGCGTCCGATCATTCACTGATGAGGTCGGTGAGTAATTCTTCAAATAGTTTGCTGTGGCAACAGCTTCTGCCCAGAACTCTTGCCCTAATCCAGCCCAACTCAGCATACATCTGGCCTTCTCTATGAGTGACCGATTTAACCTTTCAGCTACTCCATTCTGCTCAGGTGTATATGGAGTTATTTTATGTCTTGCAATACCATTGTCCACGCAGAACTGCTTAAACTTCTCTGAACAAAATTCGTCTTCATTATTTGTACGAAGGACCTTGATCTTGCTGCTCAATTGGTTTTCCACCAAAACTTTAAATTCTCGAAACTTATCGAATACATCTGACTTATTTTTTATAAAATAAATCCAATTGTATCTCAAAAAATTATCTATGAAAGAGACATAGTTCCTGGACCCTCCAATAGATGGAGTCGGAGTTGGTCCAAAAACATCACTATGGATCAGTTCGAGAATCTTGGTTGCTCTTGAACCTGTGTGTTGAAAACTGACTCGGTTCTATTTTCCATAAAGGCAATGTTCACAGAACTCGAAGCCCACAGAACAATCTAGAACTTCTTCTACCATCTGACTTGATGCTACGGTAGAAAGTTTTCTCACTGATATGGCCTAATCTCTGATGCCCCAGCATAGATGTGTTGACTTCATCTTCTTTGGTCTCTTCAGAAATAAATCCGCAGTCCACAGATATAGTCTCTTCGAGCAACTTGTATAATGTGTCATAGCGAACCCCTCGCGCAATCACAATAGACCCTCTGATCATCTTGCATGAATCCTTGTCGCAACTGAATATAACATCCGAATCAGCCATTGTACCAACAGATAACAAATTTCTGCTCATAAGTGGTATATGCATCACATCTGGTAGAGTCTTCACCGTGCCATCATTCATCCTCAGCTTCACCCTGCCACGTCCAATAATCTGAACCGTAGTGTCATCTCCGAGCATGACATCCCAACCATTATACTCCTCATATTCACAAAATCAATGTCTATGAGGTGTCATGTGGTATGAAGCACCAGTATCGATGAGCCAGACATCCTTATCTGACTGTGCCATACATGCAGAAGCACATACATATCTCCTGCCTCTATCTCCTTTTTGTCCGAGGTTGACTCAGCTTCTTTCTTGTGAACCAGCTTGTTTTTGCAATCCCGCTTCAAATGGCCCCACTCTTGACATCTCCAGCATTGCACCTTCTTATCGCTACTCTTCGAACGCTCACGAGATTTGGATCTGGACCCTCTCTAGTTTTGATTCCTTTCTTGTTGCCTTCCTCTGGCCGTCAGCGCCTCTTTACTAGAACTTATCGATCCCTTTCTTCGTGTTTCCTCTAATAACAAGGCAGCACATACACTTTCATACGAAAGTTCTTTATCTCCGCCACCAATCATGACAATCAGATTATCTCATGAATCCGGCAGCGAACAGAGCAATGTTATTGCCTTATCATCATCTTGAAAATTAAAACCGATCGATACAAGTTGACTGATCACCGTATTAAAGTTATAAAGATGAGTAGAGAATGAGTCACCCTCATGCATCCGAAGATTGTACAGTTTCTTCCTCAGAAATAACTTGTTAACCATTGACTTACTTTGATATAGGGATTCCAACTTCCTTCATAGATCTCTGGCTGTAGGTTCGCTCATCACATTCGTAAGAATTGAATCCGCGAGACAAAGCCGAATCAAATCCTTCGCCTTTCTATCGATCTGATCCCACTCTTCGATCGCCTTTGGATCTGCCTGACTGGAGGACGCCCCATCCGCGACCTTCGCCGCTTCCACGTCTGGCCTCTCCTTCTCGATTGTCATCCAAAGATCTTGATCACAGAGAAGATCCTCCATCTTCATCTTCCAGAGATCAAATCGTGTTCCATCAAATTTTTCTATCTCAATCCGCGATCCTCCTGACATCTCGAATAAACCCTAATTCCTCGAACAACCTGTGCTCTGATACCAATTGATGGGAAAAGTCGAGAACAAGGAGAGAAGATCACAGAGAGATTGCAGAAAAATAGAGAAGACACACGAATTTACCCAGGTTCACCCTTGATATGAGGGCTACGTCTTGCAAAGAGGTTTCACTATATCGTTTAGGTTTACAACCGCCACAGAGATTATATCATAAATTAGACTATTAATAGCCTCTCCAAACCGAGTTTAAAGGCCCCCCCGAACCTCCCGTTCTTACGCCAGCAGCACTGCTAATTGGGTAATACTCAGATTCCCCTAAGCTCACGTGGGCGAATTCGGTGTGAGAAACAAGGGGTCCTGAAGTATTCACCAACTCTAACAGATATTTCGTGTTGTAAAATTTTTTGTTTCATATTTTTTTTTGTCTTTATTGATAGTGAATGAGTAGAATCTTTGGATAATAAAAAATAACTAAAGTGTTTTCAATCTTGGATCGAGAGTGATATCATGGTGTTCAAAGAAGCAAGGAGTTGTAGCTCTCTTATCTTCTAAACAAAGTACATTGTTATCATATCTATCATATGTCAAGCAATATGATTAAAAAGACTTTTGTCGGATCTCCATCAATCACAGAATGAAACAATAATTATTTTTGTGACAATAAATTAGCAATATTAATGACCAAGAATTCAGTTATGCATGGACGAACAAAAGACATTGATAAACATCATCATTTTATTCATGGCTTAATAAAGGATGTAGAAATCAAGTTGGAACTATGTGGCACAATCAACAAATGATTTTTTTTGTTCACCAAAGCTCTTCATATACCCAAGCATATATTTTTCACAAAATTGCATGGGTTTTGTAGTTTTGAACCAAAAGGGAGTGTTGAAATGTGATTAAAAAATATTATCCATATAATTTTTTATATGAATATATTTTATTTTATTATCTTAATATATTTTATTATCATTTTATTGATACATATGAATAATTTAGAAATGTTGATTGTCAGAAGAATTATTATTATTGTGCTATCACATTAAGCTATCGTTCGTAGAAAAATTATCTTCCCTATATCAATCCTTGGGGTTACTTGGCTCTAACCAAGGCAGTTGACAATGTGTGCAATGACGAGATTAAAGTTTTTGTTGCATATGGCTAGGGAATATATGTATTATGTTTCTATAAACTATGAATTTATAGTAAAGCATGTATTATTGCTATTACATTACATTCATGGAATTATGAAGTCAATTATGCCAATTTTTTCTTTAGCTTTTTGCATTTATGTTCTCTAATCAAATATATTTTATATATCTTAAATCTTCTTTTGATATATCACCCTTATTGATCAAGATAAAGGTCATGACATGTGATGACGTAGTGCTTTCAAGAGGAGAAGTCTCCAGGTGACGATGATCGAATTCTCTTCTTGTGATGACAAAACTTTACTATTTAGGTTTTAGTATTAGCGACAAATTTTTGGCATAACAATATTAGTGACAAAATTTAGTATTTAGTATTTAGCTTTATTCTAATGTTTCTCTTCATTGCCAAACATTATTATACATTTTATAATGTATATTCTTACATTTATCTACTTAAGCTTAAAATATACTACGATAAAAGTTCATGTCATATCTGATTATGAAAAACTAAAGTCCCTATAAAAATGACATAATGATGCATGCAAAATATAATATATAATTAGTCGTGCATTTAATCACATTTCGATTCATTTTCATATAGTATGCATCATTTTTTTGACCTTATTTGCTTTAATTTTTTAAAAATAGAAATATACACTGTCCATATTTTATTGCAAAAAATGAAAAAAAATTTGAGTCTGGAATCCACAAAAAAAAAATGGCACTCAAATCGAAGTTCAAACGGAGCTAGAAAGTGAAAATTAGTGGAGCCTACCAAGGCGGAAAGTTGAATATAATGGGTCGTGAGATTCTGTAACGACCCATTAAATTCTTAGATTTGCACAAAAGATGAAAATTAAATATAACGGATCATGAGAGGCCTGTAACGGCCTGTTAATTGTCCAGTTTTACCCAAAAAACTTGTTCGAGTTACAGGCCGTGAAATCCAAGTTACGGGGTATTAAAATCATACTTCTACTCTAATTTGGACATTGTAAGGGTCGTGCAATCACTGTTACGGATTGTGAGAAGTCCTATTAAGGCCGTTACAGAACTGTTATGGGCTGTTACAAAGGTTATTTTCGATATTTCTTTGACTTTTCTTGAGAATTTTAAATCCAGATCGAACCCAAACTTTATCCTAACTCTCATGGATGATTAGGAAATATATTTACTCAGATTTGAAAAATTTTTGTATGGTTTTAAAGACCTATCAAAGTCTATTCCGAATTTAGTTGTTTTAATATGAAAAGATTACGAATCAAATCGAAACTCTATCAGAACACTTGGGATCCCTGGAGGCTATAAATAGAGGCCCTAGGAGACAGAAAAACGTGTGCTTGTGGTGCTTGTGGCGCTTGGTGTGCTTGAGACCTAGAAGTCGTGCTACATTGCAGAAGAAGAATTTCAGAGGTTTTCAGTGTTTGTTCGAGAAAAATTACGAAGCAACTCAGCGTGTGTGTGTTTTGTAGTAATTCAGAAATCATCGGAGATGAAGAATTTTGTCTTCTAATCATTGTTTGAATACTCTTTACCCATACTTTTATGCTAATTAATTCTGTAATTGAGATTATTAATCTTTTCGAGAAAACTACATGAACTCGGTTGTTAGATTTGGATTAATACAGTTATTTCAGTTTCTTTTGATTATGATTGTTGTGCTTAATGTTTTTTACTAAAATTATTATATTCTAAGATAAGACTACAAACTAGATTTGGGGTGGTTAGTTTTAGGATTTATTAATTTTCAGCAAATCGTTCTTTAACTTGAGAGTTGAAGTAATCATAACACGAAACTTTATCATTTGTGCTAGATTTTATATGGTCTATCAATTATACCCAGTGTGGATGATTGTTAGTTTAGGAATTACAACTTAATGCATCTTAATATCTTTCTTAACTAAAGGTTAACCCATCGTTTGTGATCTTAAGTTTTGCAACACTTAAAATAGTTTGATTTACTCAGCGTAGAGGTCAATTATTTAAGTAATCCGAATCCGTCTCAAGAACTGAATCTATTTATCATCGCTAAATTCTTTATTTTCTATTTGAATATCACAACAATATTTTCTTCTCCTAGTAGATTATTGAGATAGATTAAATTTAACTAGTTCCTCGTGGTTCGACACTCTACTCTTTACTTTATTAATTGATACGACTAGTGCACTTGCTAGCAAATTTATTTGTTACAAATTTAATGCATCAAGTTTAGATCTTTTGTGTTTAGTTTAAATTAATTTAGTTCATATTAGGCTAGTTAGTTTGATTATCTTAGTTGCTTAGTCTCTTTAATTTCCTTTCGTCATTTTTATTTTTATTTTATTTTACTTTTTAACATGTCTTTGTAAGTCACAAGCCACATTTTACATTCATTTTGAAATATCACGGGTCATTATATACTTTTCATGGGTGTTACATATAATCTCACGGGTCATCATCTGTATTTCACGGGTCTCACAATGGGAATTGATAAAAAATTTTAAAGTTTCACGGGGCGTAACCCCCTCCTCACGACTTGCAACATTAAGCCATCACCCGCAAATTCATTGAATCATAAATATCACGGATCATTATTGGAGTATCTCAGTGCTTTACTCTATGTAGTTCATATTTCACGGGTCGTAACATTGTACTTGTTACCATCCACATCGAGTTAGTCATAGTATTCACGAGTGGTAGCTAGACCATCATGCACCTCACAGTGGACTATCCAGTTTACTATAAATCTTAACGGGCCGTGATTCATGTTTCATGACCCGTTAAATTATAATGGGTATTAGGCATCTACATAGCACAGGTTGTTAGTATTAGTTCATGGGTCTCATAGTAGCTCATATTTTGAACTTTTAAATTTCACAGGGCGTAATCATTTTATCACGGATCTCTCGGTGATCCATATTTCGAACTTTTATTTTTCACGTGTCATTACTATTCTTTCACAGATATATCAGTGACTTGGAAAAAAATTTTACAGGTCGTAAGTCTAATGTCACGACTCGTGACATTATATGCACACCTCCATATTTTCATTAAGTTGTATCTCACGAGTCGTTACCGCACTTTCACGGGTCTCACGGTGGGTTATTGGTGGAACTATTCAGCTTCATGGGTCGTAAGCAGATATTAACAACTATCACAATGTTTAACAATCCATACATCTCAGTTTTCACGGCGCGTAACCCACGCATCATGACCCGTTAAGACCATAGTGTGTCCCTATGCCAAAGTCATCTGACCCATTACACTTTCATATTACGACCCTAACACCTAACCATATGATATCTCTCATGTTTATTCTTTGCAGGTCCGTTATCTACTGCTCATCATCGACGACATCGATTCAGTGAAGAAGACAATCTTTTTACAATCATGTTTTGCCAGAGTCTCATCGCACAGCTACTACCAAGGGCGCCAACAACTTTTCATGGCCCATGAGCATCTACCGAAGGCCGTGTGCAAGCTATGATGACCCATGACCGTTTGCGCTTAATATACATCGACACTGCATCACGACCCATTAAATTGCACAGAAGGCCAGTGAGCTCTTCAATAAGACTTGATAACATTACTCACGGGTCGTTAGATGCCCTTCATGAGCTATAACGACATGAAAAAAAATAGGAAAAAAAGAGAGAAAGGAAAAAGAGAAAACTTTGCCTCCTCATAATCGATGAAAGGTGCAACCTAAACGACCAAATTTCTATCGGCCAAAGACACTGAATTCTTCGTGGCTTCTTCCTACATCTTCCATGTAAATCAGGTTATTTTGTTTCCTCTTCCACATTTATATTTTTCATTATCACATATTTGAAGTCCTACAAGTTTGATTTCCAACACTAAGGATAATGTTGAGTTCAAATTTGGGGGAGTTTGCAATTTCAGACATCATGCCATATCTTTTTATATTGCATTGCAAGCATACATTCTCTTAATGTTTCAGTTGCATATTTGCTTGCATTTTATATTAAAAAATCATAAGAAAAAAATGTTTTTCATAATTGAAAACTTGCATCTTATTTTCTCATGTATTAGTATTTACTTATTTTTCAAGCATTATTCAAAGACATCCTATTAATTAACAAAATTTGAAGCATTATTATTTTGCCATTTATTGCTTTCGTGTTAGGTAATTGGTTTGAAGTAAGTTGCTTAGGGAAACTATGGATGTTTGACGACAAATCATGTTCATGCTCTTATTTTTATATTATGTATATTACCTTAATAATAATTATTCCTGTTGAACATTCAAGTGTAGCTGATCTTACTAACAAATAAATACATGTAAAATTGTCATCATATATTTAAGAGGGCTAGTGGAGCCCCAAAAAGTATGAAGTACAAAAAGGTGTTATCTGGAATCTTGGTGTGTTCGGATAATTAGATCCGTATGAGATTCTTGCCTGATGACCTAAAGACAACTGTTCTGGGATCCGTCGATCAAAAGCCCGTTACATGGACTACTTTATGAAATATGGAGAAGCGCATGAGTACCAAATCAAAGAAAACAAATAAGTGAAAAGATGATGATGAAAAGTTTCTAAGCAAAGAAATATAAAAGTAATAAATGAATAAAAGTTCATATTACACTTGTGTAGTCAACATTGAGGAGTTTTCAAGAATTATTTTCTTATTATTCAGAGCTAAATTTGGAGGAGTTTAAAAATGTCTTTCATTCAGAAATTTCACAAAGTCAAGTTACTATGGAAAGTGGTCAGACACTTAGGCGACTGATGTATAAAATCTAGTGCTAAGAAGAGTAGTTGAGTGACATGGTGAAAGCGATGATTAACCATTTTGGCTAGAGCTTTGCTTTGAACATTGCTTGAGAACAAGCAAGTATCCAAGTTTGGGGGAGTTTGATGCATGCAAAATACAACATATAATTAGTCATATATTTAATCACATTTCGATTCATTTTCATATAGTATGCATTATTTTTTAAGCTTATTTGTTTTAATTTTATAAAAATGGAAATCTACCCAAAGTCTATATTTTATTGCAGAAAATGAAAGAGAATTGAGTCAGAAATCCACAGAAATAAACGGCACTCAAATCGGAGTTCAAACGAAGGTAGAAAGTAAAAATTAGTGGAGGCTGCCAAGGCTGAAAGTTGAATATAATGGACCGTGAGAGTTCTATAACGGCTCGTTAAATTCTCAGATTCGTCCAAAAGATGAAAATTGAATATAATGGACTGTGAGAGGTCTATAACGGCCCGTTAAATGCTCATTGTCCAAAAAACTTGTCCGAGTTACGGGCCGTGAAATTCAAATTACGTGGCGTTAAAATCACACTTCTACACTGATTTGGACATTGTAAGAGCTGTGAAATCACTGTTACGGATCGTGAGTAACCCTATTAAGGCCCTTACAGAGCTGTTATGTGCCGTTACAAATGTTGCTTTTGATATTTCTTCGACTTTTTCTTGAGAATTTCAAATCCATATTGATCTCAAACTTTATCCTAAGCCTCAAGGATGTTTAAAAAACATATTTACTCAGACTTGAAGAAGTTTTGGATGATTTTAAAGACCTATCAAAGTCTATTTCGAATTTACTTATTTTAATGCGAAAAGACATTGAATCAAACCGAAACTCTACTAGAACCCTTGGGACCCCTAGAGATTATAAATAGAAGCCCTATGAGACAGAAAAATGTGTGCTTGTGGTGCTTGGTGTGCTTAGACCTGGGAGCTGTGCTATATTGCAAAAAAATAATTTCAGAATTTTTCGGTGTTTGTTAGGGAAAAACTACGAAGCAACTCAGCGCGTGTGTTTTGCAGTGATCCAGAGATAATCGGTGATGAAGAATTCTGTCTTCTAATCATTGTTTGGATACTCTTTACCCATACTTTTTATGCTAATTAATTATGTAATAAAGATTATTAATCTTTTCGAGAAAACTACATGAACTCGGTTGTTAGATTTGGATTAATACAGTTATTTCAGTTTTTTTATTATGATTGTTGTGCTAAATGCTTTTTACTGATATTATTATATTTTAAGATAAGACTACAAACCAGATTTCAGGTTATTAGTTTTAGGATTTAATAATTTTCAACAAATCGTTCTTTAACTTGAGAGTTGAAGCAATCATAACATGAAACTAGTAACTTATCATTTGTACTAGGTTTTGTGCGATCTATCAATTTAGACCCAGCGTGAATGATTGTTAGTTTAGAAATTACAACTTAATGCATCTTAAGATCTTTCTTAACTGGAAGTTAACTCAGCGTTTGCGATCCTAAGTTTTGCAAGATTTAAAATAGTTTGATTTACTCAGCGTAGAGGTCAATAATTTAAGTAATCCTAATTCGTCTCAAGAACTGGATCTATTTATCATCGCTATAATTCAATCTTCATAGTTGTTCATGTCAATAAATCATCATCGTTAATCATCAATAACCCTTAGGTTCAACACCAATTTATTTTATTTTCTTTTATTTAATTTTTTGCATCTTTATTTTTTATTTTAATATCACAACACTATTTTCTTCTCCTAGTAGATTATTGAGATACATTAGATTTAACTAGTTCCTCGTGGGTTCGACACTCTCTACTTTATTACTTGATGCGACTAATGCACTTGCTAGCAAATGTATTTGTTAAAAATTTAATGTGTCACATGACTATAATAATACTTAATAATTTTAATTTTTGAAAATTAATTTAAAACTTTTTTATTTTTGTGTAAAACAATATTTATGTTATCATATTTGATATTATCTTTTATGTTGTTTAATTATGCTATACTATAATACAATGTCCAACCACATGCTTCCCTATGGGTTCACCTGCATATGTCACGGGGCGTTTCCCGTGACACGAAGCGTGAAGCCTCGCGGCACCAGTGCCGCTCAACTTATAGCCCTCGGCCGCTCAGCGCCGAAAACATGGAACACATGCAGCCGCCCCGCACTGCGTAATATTGCGGAGTACCAAGTTATCCGCCCTTAGGGCATTTATCTTGTAAGGCCATCCTTATGAATGGCTAAGTAGGTGACGTTCCCGTAGGGTACGTCTTTTGCATCTTCAATATGTAACAAGACTCCTATACCTACGGTACACTGGGAGGAGTTCACTAGTGCCTTCCGAGGCCCAATTGTATGTTATGTTTCATCATATTTAATACAAGTAAGCTTTCCTTTAATTCTAGTGTCATGGCCTTGAGCGTGGGGTGGCAACCCACATCGGTGTCCATTCGTGGCGTCCCGTGGTCCCTTCGTCGCCCCTTCGGACTTTAAGCGCCCAAGCGCCAACATTAGTGCCGCAACGCGCTAATGCCACGGTCTCGTGACGAGTAGTCCAACACTCTAGTCATGTCCGTGATTGAATGCCTATAAGAGCGACTCTCGGCAAAGTCGTCTCGACCATAAAACTTCCGCTGCAAACTCAAAACAGGCTTGGCTAGGTGCCTATTCGCCTAGTCGCCGCACGTGGTCTAGTGTCCGAGAATGACCCCGTGACAAGTGGTATCAGAGCAGTTCTTCCTGCTCGGATTACCCAGCGATGATGACTCGCTTGTGTCGTCGCAACGTGCCCTGGCGTAGGAAATGTGCTTCCGCTCAAATACTCCATCACGCCCAGGCGCACTGGTACCATGGTCTTTGATCATGGACGCCAACGAGGAATGCATGGCAAGCTTCCTCGCCGCACGCCCAGTCGTGCCCTGCAGCATGTTCCTCATACACCCGTGTCGTGTCAAGGAACGTCCGTTATGCATCATGATGACGGATTGATCGCCCCGCCTAACCGGGACGATCATGCGTCGCTCACTCGAGCAGATCAACCACCCCAGGTATACAGTCGGGAATCCTGAAGTGTCGCGCTGCGTCAAAGAGTTGCCATATGCTCCGCTTGATGGTCTTGCGCTGCTCATATCATGAGATCGCTTACACGAGCGTCGTGTAACTCGGAGGACCCGTGTCACATTCAGGGACTGTCGGTCATGCACTATCATGACGACCTGGCGCTGCTCGGTATTTCGTGACGTCGCATCGCATGCCCAGTCATGCAACGTGAAGTGCACAACCGCTTCACGGGAGAAGTTGGCTTAAAGACAAATATCAAGGTTCACGGTCCCTTTTCGGCCAAAGAATATCATCCCTTCGGCCAAGGAACATCAATCACAAGCATCTTGTCGTGCCGCAGCATCGCCTGCCACGCCACGATGACTTTCAGGAATGGAGCAAAGCGTTGATTACTTGCAAACACTCGTGGACGAGCTGTCAGCCTTGCCTGCCTCGTCAAGTGTCGCCCCGCAAGCGGCGCGATGTCATCCATCAAGGAGTGGGACGAACTTGATACATGCCAATGCAAATCGACGCCTCAACTCAGCGACCAATTTGGCAAACGGTCTGAGCGTCGAGCATCGGCGAACCTTGGCATGCTGCTGTCAAGCGTTCTGCCGCCAACCGAAGGAAGGAGTGCCCTTTCCCTTCGGACATCGCCTCGAGTAATCGAAGCGGCCTCCAAGGATCACAAGGCGAAAGTTTCGAAGGACACATTGGCGATGTCGTCCCTTCGAATGGAGATGGAGGTAATGTTGGGAGCTCATGCCACGAGTTCATCAACCGCAGTCCGCTTATCTAAGCGGAGCGTCTTCACAAGCATCCGCCCGGATTAGTGAAGGCCCGGAACGGCTACTCTTTCGCAAGGGTCAAGCCGCCCGGTGGATGAGTATGTCAAAGGTGTATGATCTAGGATGACAAGCACAGTGACATTACTTTGTCCAAGGTGCGGACGGACGAGCATCTAAGGTGCATCCTCTTCGTGAACGAACACAACGATCTCGCCCCGTCTATACCCCAAAGGGATTGTCAAAGCTTCACAGGAGGTCCCAGGATCGGAAGAAGACATATCCCAAGAATCCTGCAAGATGTGGCAAACTCAGGATGGCGTTGCCATCGCGACAATGTAGAATATGGCAAACATGCATCCCAGACATGGGACGGAAGAATTGGCAGTTCATCAATTATGCAGTGCCCTGACAAGTTGGGACTGGAGGTCAAGATCGCATTGTTCAGCATCGGCCAGATGGGCATGTTGAAGGAGGAAGTGAAAGGAATCACCGAGCTCCGCCTACAGTGTTCCCAGGAGGATGAAGACCCAGTGTTGGTGCTCTTCAAGCAGAGGGGTTAGAAGCTTTGGACTAGGAAGGAGTTGGAACGACCGGATCGTCCAACCTCCGCTCACTAGTTGATGCTGCCAAGTCAATCAGGACAAGTGCCGTACCACCAAAGCCCTTGGGCAAGGGCAATGGTGGGGGAGAGAAGCTCAAGTCGCAAGGAGGAAGCTACTTATGCCGAAGATATAGATCGCCCATCGAAGCAGGAGAAGCGGATCGAACCATAGGCACATGTGGGGAGACCCTCATCGTCGCTCACTATAGCGACTGGGAGTGGACAAGGTGCGGAATGTTATACCAAAGAACCTTGCTCCACCTCAAACCGTCGAGATATCTATTGTCCACCAAGGGGAAGGTGGAGCTGTTCTCAAGGCTCGGCGGACGAAGGACTCAACGTTGCAGCCATCTGCAACTTGGGGACAGCGAGTTGAACCACAAGGAAACGTGGGGAGACTCTCGTCGCCCACTATGGCGACTTGGATGGACAAGGCACGGATTGTCATATCAAAGAACCTTGTCCCGCCTCAAGACTGCCGAAACATCATGTGGTCACCAAGGAGGAGGTGGTCCTACGCTTTTAGTTCGGCAGAGATATGGAAGACTCTACGTTGCAATCATTTGCAACATAGAGACATTGAGTTAAGCCCACAAAGAGACCTGAAGCGTCCCAAAGTATCCGTGGGAAGACTCTCGTCGCTCATCATAGCGACCCCAGACACTCGAAGCAGACAAGCTACAAGCATCGACATCGGAGGGCTTGTGCTGTTTCAAGCCGTCGAAATTCAAGAATGATCATCGAGGGTGAGGTGGTCCCGTACTGTGCATTCGACGGAAGGAAGACCTTATGCTGCGGCCATCCGCAACATGAAGGCATCGAGTCAAGTCATGCAGGTCGAATGGCGAGACTCTTCATCGTGTTCTACACGACCCTGAGACAACTCTTCTCCGAGCTATTCCTGAAGGCATACGAGAGTTGTTTCACCCCCAAAGAAGCCAAACCACACAAGTTGACGCTGCGCAAGTCGAAGAGAAGTGAAGCCAACAGAGACTTGATGGACGGATAGTTGCTTGATGAAGTCAGACCGCACATGGCGGACTCCACTGGCGCTGCACAAGTGATGACCCCGGATTGGACGAAGGATCAGCGAGCGAAGCAGGCCTGAGGGAGGAGTCCTCAGCGAAACCCCAAGGAGCGGGCATTCCTGGCGTTGCGTGATGCTGGTGAAGTTGAAGTCAAGGCAAAGAAGGCAGAATTGAACGAGACAAGCGAAGTCAAGACTCAAGACGAAGGCCCCGAGGAAGTCCGGACAACGGCGTCGGGGGCGTCGCCGACTTTGGTGGGGGAGAATGTCACGGGGCGTTTCCCGTGACACGAAGCGTGAAGCCTCGCGGCACCAGTGCCGCTCAACTTATAGCCCTCGGCCGCTCAGCGCCGAAAACATGGAACACATGCAGCCGCCCCGCACTGCGTAATATTGCGGAGTACCAAGTTATCCGCCCTTAGGGCATTTATCTTGTAAGGCCATCCTTATGAATGGCTAAGTAGGTGACGTTCCCGTAGGGTACGTCTTTTGCATCTTCAATATGTAACAAGACTCCTATACCTACGGTACACTGGGAGGAGTTCACTAGTGCCTTCCGAGGCCCAATTGTATGTTATGTTTCATCATATTTAATACAAGTAAGCTTTCCTTTAATTCTAGTGTCATGGCCTTGAGCGTGGGGTGGCAACCCACATCGGTGTCCATTCGTGGCGTCCCGTGGTCCCTTCGTCGCCCCTTCGGACTTTAAGCGCCCAAGCGCCAACATTAGTGCCGCAACGCGCTAATGCCACGGTCTCGTGACGAGTAGTCCAACACTCTAGTCATGTCCGTGATTGAATGCCTATAAGAGCGACTCTCGGCAAAGTCGTCTCGACCATAAAACTTCCGCTGCAAACTCAAAACAGGCTTGGCTAGGTGCCTATTCGCCTAGTCGCCGCACGTGGTCTAGTGTCCGAGAATGACCCCGTGACACATACACTACAAATATTAAGTAAATAGTATACATAGATACACCATTGTCCTATTGGTGAAATGGTGACAAAGTGTTGTGAGGCAGTTAATTGCCCATGTTTGAATTGGTTGCCATTTTATTTTTGAATATCATACATTCTTACCATTTCTGTCACTATATAAAATATAATTTCAGCATTTATATTGAAACTGAATAATTAAACTTGTGTAATAATCTAATCTCAAAATTATTATATCTGAAATAAATTATGTCATAATTTCAATTTTCTTACATAATTATGTTTATTCACAAATTTAATGTTATTTTTATAGTATATCTTAATTTTTTTTACTACTTTATGCTTTTTCATTGTTCCCTATAATTAAATTAGATAGTTTATTCATCCAAATTCATAATGTCTTGTTATATAATTATATGTTCTTATAAAAGCACACATTCATCTTTCAATATTTTTTCATTTACTTTTTATAATATTTTGAATTATATCATATACATCAGGGCATGAGCTATCTTCCAACTAATTATAGTTTTTTATCAATATCATCTTTTCTTCTTATTTAATTTCCAAGAGGTTATCAAAATTAACAAATGCATGGTTATTTTAAAAAAGATTGTAATATTGCTATGATGTCAACATTACATACAAATATGAGAATCTCAAACAAACTACTGGAATAAGTAAATAAACCATTTTATTATTTTATATGCTATAGATTATAATTAGTTATTTTTTATGTAACATGTAACTAAATTATAAGTGAAATCCAAGACAGAAAGATTGGTTCTCCATTCTTTATTTTCCATTCATAAGAGATATGGATGTACAATTATACAAGTTTTTTTTTAAATAATATTAAAAAATTAAGAATTTTATTCTCTTTTGCAGAAAATAGTTTAGAATCATCATATGTTTGTGTCATTTATTATTCTTTAATAAACTCATTCGTCATTTTTGGTGTCTCATGTGCACCCTTTCACAACAATTCTTAACTGCGCTGCTCCCTATGGGCCTTTTCATAACTTCATCGATAATGATTAGAGATGACAATATTCTCCGCCCTCACGGGTCCCCATGTGGAATACTATTTGGGACTCAGAATTCGGAGAAATCCCCCACCCCCACCCCCACCCCCACCCCACCCAGGTTCTCAAAATACCCGCACATCAATATTTTATATATAATTTAGAATTATTTCATTATATCTCCTCTAAAATATCATGATTTTTTTCATCTAATCTCAAAGTATGGACATCATTTTTCGTATCCCTGAATTATTGCAAATTTTCCACTTTAATTCTTTTGTCTACTTCCGTTAAGTTTTCTGTTATCTTAACTTTTTTCATTTATGAAAAGACAAATTACCCCTCTCTCCAAGACACATCAATGGAAAATAGTCTTCGAGGGAAGGGTAACTTAGTCTTTTCATAAATGGAAAAAAAAAACAAAGATAACAGAAAACTTAACAAAAGTAGATGGAAGAATTAAAGTGAAAATTTTATGATAGTTTGGGGATACGAAAAATTAAGTCCATATTTTGGGGTTAGATGCGAAAAATCGTAATAGTTTAGAGGAGGTCTAAGGAAATAACCCTATAATTTATTATAGTTATCAATTATATAAAATCTCAGTCGTCCACCCTATCATATATATATTATATACATACATATACATATACATATACATATACATATATATATACATATATATATGTATATATATATGTATATGACATAAACCGTCTTTTTTCTTCCCTCTCTCTCTCTTCCTCCCTATTCCCTAACATCAATCCATAGTCCCTCTCTCATCTCAAGCCGCCGACCATCAGCTATAACCTAACCGAGTACGACGACAAAGTCCTTCCACTCCATCAGCAATGAGGTCGGTCCTTCCACTCCATCAGCAGTGAGGTCCTCGGTGCATCGTCACGTAGTTCAACATTGACTATTTCCTCACCGATCACCCCCCACATCTTCGTCCTCATTTGTTAATCTCTCATCCGCTGCACTCACAACTTCAACATCATCTTGGACGACATCGCCATCACCCAACAACGTAGAGTTTTCCTCTACCGTTGAGCAGAAACAAGTGTTGTAGCAGGAGGCCAAACGATCCAAGTTACTGGTCACTAAGGCCAAGCAGCCAAGGGAGAGTCTCAAGCTGCCTAGCTCATATCGGATGTTAGTGGCACCTTCGGCACAAGCTTGCTCGAACTCTAAAGGATCGAGGCCACCAAGGAGATTGTGCCTACCCCATGTCCCCCAACGTTGTCTACATCCCCAACAGGCAAAACATGCCCTTCGGCCTCAACCTAGTGGTGTGATGCTAGTCCTATGATTAAAACCATATTTTTTACATTTTTCAGCTTAAATATCAAAGAATCAGGGTCCCGCGGGGGTTGGAGGATCCATGGGGATCGAGGCAGGGGATTAGATTCCCCTCGCATCTGGATTAGGGGCGGGGGATTAGATTTCCTCCGCATCGAGGAATCATGACAGGAATGGGGGTGGGGGACCGGTCAATGGGATGGGGACGGGGGTAGTCATTAGGAGTTGGGATTAGATTTCCTCCACATTGAGGATTTGGGAAGGGAACGAAAGCGATGGTCAACGGGATTGGGGCGGGGTTAGTCTCCCCCACCCAAACATATTGTCAAAGGGAAATCACTCATGTATATCTAGGTAGTTATTAGTACATTGGATGAATGTATACCATAAATTCAATTTGTAATGAGTAAGACATGCATTGCTTCACAAGATCTTCATCCTGAAAAAAAAATTATGGTGCAAATCTTCTCGAATATCTTAGCCCACATATGGTAAGAGAGTATTACGATTACATTCTTTTCCAATCTGATTATATTCAATGAGGAAAAAAGATCTTATTGACTATTATGTTATAGAGATTCCAATTGACAATATATATTTAGTGAAATTTCAGTTTGAATCTTAACTTAGACATCTAACGAAAAAAATGTTTAAATGAAATTAAAGAGCAATGATAACTATTCTCTTTAATTTTCTTCTCTCTCCAATTAAGAAATGGACAATGTTGATGATGTTTTAGAGTCCTAACTCGTTTGTTATTTATTTCCCAAAAGTAGTTAAGATGTCTTACAATCAAAGGTGTTCCCTCGTAAGAGTTCTCCCTATTGTGTGATAAGGAAATATTTGTATAAACTTCCTAAAGATTAAGGTTAATATGAATAGTTGGAGTCCAACATTATCTCATCTGATAATATTTTGTTATCATCCAAGGTGATAACTTTTAGTATATTTTGTCTCTTCTTTCGTGTTCTAATATACCTAGTAGAGAATAATAGAGAGGCGAATAAGGAGCTATAGAGTTACTCTCCTCTCCTCTCATATAACACATGCCATAGGGAGAACTTAGATCTCCCACATTTTCCTCCATCATTGTAATATTGATCCATTATGCAGAACTAACTCATTTTTTTCATAGCTTATGATAACCAGGGATGGTGCCCATGAGTACAAGTGCACCCAGTGAAAATTAATATATGTATCACTTCACAATTCTACCCATGGTAGACCATTACATTGTATTGGCAAAGCACCAAGGATCCATCCCCACAGCAGCCTACATGTAGCAAACTTTATCATTTTCATATTTTTTTTCTAGAGCAAAAATTTGATGCATTACCACCCAATTTTAATATTTATATTTTAGCTCATATTGTCCTATAGCAATTTTTACATAGTATCATTTTTTGCTTTTTAAATTTAACTGTATTATTTATATATTTTTAAAAACTAATTTTATATTTTGTGTAATTAATTTTTACAATATATTATATAAAAAATCACATCATATTTCTCAATGAAGGGAAATAATGTAAAAAGTCATATGACAATAATAATACCTCGTGAATTTGCATTTTGAAATGTCAATACGTTTAATTATCTTTGAATTTAGATATTGTTTTATTTTAGCAAAATTTAACATTTTCATAGTTTCTTCTAGAGCAAAAATTTGATGCATTATTGCTCAATTTTAATATTTCTATTTTGATTCATGTCGTATAGAAAATTTTATATAGTATCATTTATTATTATTATTATTATTATTATTATTATTATTATTATTATTATTATTATTATTATTATTATTATTATTATTATTATTATTGTTGTTGTTGTTGTTGTTGTTGTTGTTGTTGTTGTTGTTGTTATATTAATAACTAATTTTCCATTTTATCTCATTAATTTTTACAATATATTATGTAAAAAATCTCATTATAAAGGCGGCTTCGACCTCCACGACTACTAGGTGAACTTCCACGTTTGTCCCCATCAAGGAGGGGGCAGCGCTTGAGATGTGGCCCGGATGCATGATAGCCGGACACAGGACGAGGAGGGCGCTCGCGATGACGGCCAACTGGACGCGGCTTCCATGACTTCCAATCTCCACCTCTATGCAACGCTCCGTGCTCACGATGATGGCCGGCCAGACGCGGACGCTTCTGCCTCTACGAAGGCCAGCAGTACTCATTTTGGCGGAGGGCGACCATTGACATCTCCTGTAGGAATTATGCAGGAAAGCTCGAAAATAAACTCAAAATTAAGTTACAATTGTGACATTTCTTGGGCATGACCGTGATAGAAAGAAGGGCAAAGTTAGGAAAAATCATATTTAGTCATGGTCATGTCACAATCTCGTCATGCACGTGACCGAAAGATAATGCTAAGGTTCTATCACGAACATGCCAGCACTTATTCACGTTCGTGTCAGGAAAAAGAAATCAGTGCCCCAATAATGTAAAAAATGATATTACTATAGTAATGCCTTTTGAATTTACATTTTGAAATTTCAATTCTTTTACTTATCACCCAATTTAAAATTTTATTTTATTTTATCATATTCATGTTTTTTTATTGCAAACTTTATCATGTTCGTTTTTTTCTATAGAAAAAATTTGATGCATTATCACCTATTGTCAATACTCATTTTATATTATCATGTTCATATTTTGGAAAAAAATAAAATGATTTTTCGTCATTATATAAAATAGTAATAATAATATTTTTTATTATATTTTACATTATAATGTGTAGCCACTCGTCATAAACTTATTGGACATATTCCTTCCTTCGGTCCGTTTTGAATTTTTTACTAAGTGGCACCTCAATTTTTTATTCATGTGGCAATGCAATGGTACCCTTTTATTGATGTAAACCTAGGCAAGCCCAATCCTTTTATTCATTTTGGGCATCGATAAGAATTTAAAATGTATTTTGATAAATGAAGGGATAAATTCATGATCACCGTCCTTGGAAGCGTGGAGATATGTATATACTATTTATCCACGGGTCGAGGAATGCTGAAACTTGCTCTTCATTTCACACACGCAGACGACCCATTCGTCTCTTTCAGCATGGAGGATTTATTTCCAACTGAAATCATGCCCATTAATTACCGTCAGTTGGAAAATGTTGGGGGGAGAGAGAGAGAGAATATTTTGCACGCACGCTCGCCCGCCATTACACACAAACACACGCACCCCCACGCACCTCACGGAGGCTTTTATTTCCAGTAATGAGATGACCGCAAACATGTCCATTAATTACGTCAGTTAGAAAATGCGTGTGTGCGTGGCGTGGGGGTTCCAAAAAGTCACTTTGATAACAAATTGCAGGTTTCCTACACGTAAATTACACCCAGAAACAAAGCAATGAAATATTTCCTGCCAAATTTTCATCATATGACGCAAAAAATACATTTTAAAAGGTAAGAGAATAAATAAATAAACGTTCACCCAGCAGTCCACAATCTCACCACTAGCAAAAACAACCATTGACTAGAAAAGAAAACATTCCAAACCAAACCGAGGCGGCTACTCTTTCATATCCTTCATATACAATATGCAGAAAATAAAGGTCTAAAAGGGCGGAATAACTTGAATTACAATGGCCAAACTGGTTCAGAAATTGAAACCTGAAGGCATGTATAGTTATAGCAATATGTTAAAATTACACAATCTATAATGGTATCTCCAAATAGTAAGAGACATGACACTATAGAGTTGTACAAACTTAAGCCAACAGATATTGAAATTTGGGTCAGCCTAAATATGGTGTCCAAGAGTACAAAAGATTAACATAGAAGTTCAAAGCAGCTCAAGCCTATTAGTCATGCACTACAAAATGATGAATCTAGAGCAGCTATAAAATCAGTAACACATATCCCCTTTCCCTGTCCATACATTCCTTGCAGAAGAAAACTGCAAACATCAAGTAAAGCTTGATCCGAAATTGAGCTTTCGGCATATTTCTTGATCCAATATTCTAAACTTGCCTGTGGGTCTCCAAGGAGCAGGAGGGCATGTCTCTGCAATACCTGTTAGAAATGGCAATGAAGTTGGTGTCTTGGGACTTTCAGGTTGATGAGTCGTCAGTTCCTCGGTAGACACCTCCAAGATCTGATTCGAAACAATAAGTTCAAGAAATGACTTGCAAAGAAGCTCCAATAATCGCCCTTCCTCTTTATCACCTTGAGATGTTTGGAAATCTAACCTTTCAAAAGGGTAGCTATCCAAGTCAAAATTCAGCTGCCTCCGGAGAGGAATTCGAGTTTCCTTCAGCATCTTCTTTTTTGGAGCCAAAGCAAGTTCCTCCGGTCCAGCAGCAAAAGGATCAAAGATGCTCGCCCTAGGAGTCTGACAACCCATGGAATCATCCTCAGTTTGATCGAAAGATGACAACAGATCCATTGTTTCAGCATCCGAAGAAGGGGTTGAAGCATAAGCCTCTCCTTCACTCATGAAGGCAGACTCACCATCATCTCTATCTTTGTTATTCTCCAACCAAGTAGTTTGACAGATAAGCGCCCCGATCTTATTGTCCTCTTTATCCATCTCAGTCGCAGGTTTGTTCTTTGCATCCTGTACACCTGCATCCTCAGACGCGCTGGTCTCCCGAACCTTGAGAGCCTTCGGGAGCAGCAAATCGCCATCAAAATCTAGCACCTCCTTACCAGTTATGGTCTCCATTTCCAACAACTTGACGGTGTTCAAGTCCCAGTTTCCGGCAGGCCTTCTCCCCTTGTGTTCCTGTTTTGTTTGAAGAGCAGCAATCCTCGACCTTAAATTAGCAACGGATCAGAAAGAAACGGCAAAACCTGGCAATCTAAACAGAGAATAAATACATGGCAGTGACAGAGATGGCCATCTACATGTAGAAATAGATCTCATCAAAATACATACAAATGGAGCCTTACTCTTCACAAAATAAGAACGAATCCATCACCTACATCGGCATCGTCAAACAAAAACAGCCTCCAACGATGGAAAATCGAGCAAACCCTCAAAAAAAATACTGGAGACTAAAAACCTCAACAAAATCCAAATACAACAAGCTCGGCGAAGTCTGAATAAAAAAAATCCATAAAAAATCAAACTTTTAACTGAAAAATGCACAGAGATCTCGATTTGGCACTGGAACAACGGAATCAAAACCCTAATCGTTAAAACCACTAAAACCCAACATAATGAACAATAAAGGACGATATTTTTTTTGCAGAATTACAATACTCACAAGTTCGATTTGAAGAGACCTCGCTTGCATCCGCCGAAGAATGCAGATCGAAGCCAAACTGGAGATAATCAACAGGAAAACAGGGAGGGAACGAGAGAAGGAAGAAAAGAGAGGAGTTTTCGGAGTGGCGGGAGAGAGAGGGAGGCCGAGTATGGACCCCAGAGCCGTCGAATTGGCGTCAAATCTACAACTTTATATAATGCAACCCTTGGGATCGGACGGTTCCTGCTGCCTCTACAGTTCGGGATCCGTGCCAAAGGAATACAACCAATCAAGAGAAGCCGCGTGGCGAGACGATACGTTTAATGGCCTGGGTTTTGGTAAAAAGTTGTTTGACCACCTTATGGACTTATCCAATTAAATGTACAGGTTAAAAAAGGTCTATATTATTGTTATTTTGTTTTTATATTATATTCTCTTAGTAATTAGAGATATTGTATTATATTATTTGTTGTTGCAAAGGTCTTCATACGATTTTTATGATAATTATATGTTTAAAATTCTAATTTTATTTCTCTTTTTCTTGTATTTTCAATTTTTACGAAAAAATATTTATTTAATTTTCTCTAATAGTTTTTTCATGCTAAATGTTAAACAATGTACATTGTATATAGTATAATGCGTATAAAATTTTCAAGTCTTTGTAAATATGTACTAAGGAAAAAAAGATATGCAACATCCGAACATGAATTAATATTATATATTATTTTCTGTGGGTTCATACATGATGTATAATGATTCTTATTTTAATATTTTTTAATACATTAAATGACTTTTATTAGTCATTGAAAAAAGTGCCTTAAATAAAATGCATTAATTGTCTTCCAAATTTAATTGACCTCTTGGTTTAACATTTATGAATGTGTATCCATAGTCCTTATCTAGCATAATCTGATCGTTATGAGAAAAATGCCACCTAATGATTTGAAAAGGCAACTTGACGGCGCCGCCACGGACGATACGACAACATCGATGGGGATAACATTTTGAAAAGGACAATGCTCTAGGGTTTTGACAGGTGACCCTAAAAATGAATTCGATATGAAGCCTTTATCGAGTTTATTAGGTTTATGTTTTTTTCATCGACATGTAACCCTACGACGTCAAGAATGAGACTAGTACTTCAAAATGAATACATGAATATATTTCTTAATTTTAGATAATTTTATAACATTTATTTGTGATCAATGGGGATTTAATCCATCCCATGTCATCAATGTTTGGAAGAATTAACTTCTAAATCACGAGTTATAATTTTTAAGTATTCAAATTGACAAGACTCAATTAATGCCTTAATTTAATTCATACACCATGACAAACATATTGTGGAAGATTGAATAAAACTATGAAAATGTACTATAATTCATTCAGATAACTTGATAAAATGATAATTATCATTAACCAAATCACACGATTAATATTCCATCATTCAAAGTCGACAACACACTCTTTAAGGTTATTACATTTATATATTTTACATATTCAACTCTTTGATATCCAACAAAATGATACCATAAATATAAGCCTTCGTAATACTTTAGCACCAGAAAAAAATTATAATCTTCCTAAGATCATAAACTCTAATATTTCAAAAAAACTATTGATTTGAAAAATATTAAAATAAAAAATGATCAATTAATAGTTCAGTAAGTTGATAACTCATAATTTATGTGTTATATACTAATAAGTTTAGAGACACATTAAGTAAAGTATGCAATATTCAATAGAAGAACCAACAAGTATTTTGATTTCATTGAAGCTTGTATATACAATGTTTTAATAAGTAGAACCACATTCAAATTGCATCTTTTATCATTTAAAAGTATAACAAATTATATATGTATTTATGCAAGAATCACATATGTACATAGATTACCAACTGATTAATTTGTATATACAATAACTGAATTCTAAATGTTTCCTCCACTTATTTCTGCACGATATTTAGTTCTATTATATCATATATTGGCTTTCAAGGAACATATCAAAAAGTGATAGACAATTTTGACTGATTTCTCGTGATATAACACTTAACACCATTCTATTTCAACTCATTTTAAGGGAACATATCAGATCGATAGTTGGAATTTTAAAGGTAGCTCACATTATAATTTCTCATGATACATCACTTAATTTTGTATAGCCATTACCACCCACCATAATTTATGTAAATGCATGATAAAAATATATACAAATTAATGATTCATCAAATCAACTACTTATTCATTTATCACAAGGTGTATCATATCAAGTAATCATTCAGATGAAATAATATTGTGTCTTATCACACAAATATTGAGCATAAAACATATATTGTTTAAAGTCATAAGCAAACATCCAATCATTTCAAGCTATTTAACATAGTAAATTATCAACATGCATGTTTAACACATATTACAATCACAATCACTCCAAATTCAAAAGGATTAATACATTTGCACTTATCTCGTAAGTTTTTCACTTCTTTTGCTTCTCGCCAATCCAAGGATGGTGTGGATGACGACATCTATTTCCCCACCATCATCAATCATATATCTTAGTAATTAGAGATATTGTATTAAAATTATATTGATTTTTATGATAATTATATGTTTAAAATTCTAATTTTGTTCCTTTTTTCTTATATTTTCAATTTTTACAAAAAAATATTTATTTAATTTTCTCTAATAGTTTTTTCATGCTAAATGTTAAACAACGTACATTGTATATAGTATAATGCTTATAAAATTTTCAAAAGTCTTTGTAAATATGTACTAAGAAGAAAAAAGATATGCATTGAATTGATCGCATCCGAACATAAATGAATATTATATATTATTTTTCGTGGGTTCATACATCATGTATAAAGATTCTTATTTCAATATTTTTTAATATATTAAATGACTTTTATTAGTCATTGAAAAAATTGCATTAAATAAAATGCATTAATTGTCTTCCAAATTTAATTGATATTTCGGTTTAACATTTATGAATGTGCATCCACAGTCCTTATCTAGCATAATATGATATGATGGTCTGTTATGAGAAAAATGCCAACTAATGATTTGAAAAGGCAACTTGACGGCGCGGCCACTGGCGATACGACAACATGGATGGGGGTAACATTTTGAAAAGGACAATGCTCTAGGGTTTTGATAGCTGACCCTAAAAATTTATTAGATTTATGAAGCCTTTATCGACTTTATTAGGGTTATATTTTTTTGGTTGCCACATAGCCCTATGACGTCAAGAATGAGACTAGTACTTGACAATGAATATAAGGATACTATACATGAATATATTTCTTAATTTTAGATAATTTTATAACATGTATTTGTGATCAATGGGGAATTAATCCTTCCCATGTTATCAATGTTTGGAAGAATTAACTTCTAAGTCACGAGTTATAATTTTTAAGGATTCAAATAGACATGACTCAACTAATGCCTTAATTTAATTCGTACACCATGACAAACATATTGTGGAAGATTGAATAAAACTTCGATAATGTACTATAATTCATTCAAATAACTTGATGAAATGATAATTATCATTAACCAAATCACACGATTAATATTCCATCATTCAAAGTCGACAACACACTCTTTAAGGTTATTACATTTATATATTTTACATATTCAACTCTTTGATATCCCAACAAAATGATACCAGAAATATAAGCCTTCTTAATACTTTAACACCAAATTTATTTTTATATCTTCCTAAGATCATCAACTCTAATATTTTAAAAAAACTATTGATTAGAAAAATATTAAAATAATAAAATGATCAATTAATAGTTTAGTAAGTTGATAACTCATAATTTATGTGTTATATACTAATAAGTCTAGAGACACATTAAAAAAAATTTTGCAATATTCAATAGAAGAACCAACAAGTATTTCGATATTATCGAAACTTGTATATACAATGTTTTAATAAGTAGAACCACAATCAAATTGCATCTTTATCATTTAAAGTATGCCAAATTATATATGTATTTATGCAAGAATCACATATATATGAATACATAGATTACCAACTGATTAATTTGTATATATGATAATTGAATTCTAAAGGTTGCATCCACTTAGTTCTGCATGATATTTAGTTCTATTATACCATATATTGTTTTTCGAGGAACATATCAAAAAGCAATAGAAGATTTTGACTTGTTTCTCATGATATAACATGTAACACCGTTCTATTTCAGCTCATTTTAGGGGAACATATTAGATCGGTAGTTAGAATTTTAAAGGTAGCTCACATTATAATTTCTCATGATACATCACTTAATTCTGTATAGCCATTACCACCAACCATAATTTATGTAAATGCATTATAAAAATATATACGAATGAATGATTCATCAAATCAATTACAATTCATTTATCACAATGTGCATCCTATGAAGTAATCATTTAGATGAAATAATATTGTGTCTTATCACACAAATATTTATCATATAGCATATATTATTTAAAGTCATAAACAAACATCCAATCATTTCAAGCTATTTAACATAGTAAATTATCAACATGAATGTTTAACACATATTACAATCACAAATCACTCCAAATTCAAAAGGATTAATACATTTGCACTTATCTCGTAAGTTTTCACTTCTTCTCTCGCCACTCCAAGGATGGTGTGGACGCAGACATCTACTTCTCCATCATCATCAATCATAGTCAACCAGTACCCTTTGACCACCAACATCATCCCCCATCTTCATCGCAGGTAGCGACTGTTGCTAACCTCCTCCTCATTCTCCACCGCTTCCTTTTGCTAGCACCCTCCCCGCTCTCAGATCCTTCTGCAATGAAGTGGGATGGAGAAGTACTTTCATGTCGCCACTACTAGGAGATGGTGTCTATGTGATGACAGTCTGATGTCACGTCGAAGGATCGACTTTGACGACGGAGGGATGATTTTCACTCCATTGGACATTAGACCAAGGTTGACTAATCACCTCATTCATCAACAGAAGGGACGATCGGGTGGTTCAGCGGCATACCTACGATTGCAGTAGAGGACATCGATGAGGAGTTGAACAATAGTGTCGGTTCCATCAAGAACATGATAAACTTAATGAGGGCGGCCAGGACTACCATTCCCATGAAGGAGAGCTTCATGGTGCTGAAGAGGTTGGAGGACCCAAGGGTGGACTTCTGATGATAGATAATGGAGATGGTGGTTGAGAAGGATATCATCGACCGGCAGGGAATGGAGCAACTGCTACATTGCTTCTTGTTGCTCAACAGGTGGCATCGGTACTTGTCTATCATCGCTATTGTAACTCTCCAAAATTTCACCCTTCTGCCACGTGGCATTTGGGCTGGCATTACCTACAATCTCTTCTTCTTGGGCTTTTCTTACATCGGATGCGAAAGCAAAATAACTATTTATCTTTCATTAACGAAGTGCGGAAGTGACTTTTCTTTCTAATTATTCTTTCCTAATAGTCCTCCAAAGATAACTTAACTTTACATCATGTTACTATAGGAGTTCTAATTGACTCAACCTCCATGTGCATTCTTACATCATCACGAATATTGTTGCTGCCCACGTATCCATCCTTACTTTTCGGTTCAACCATCTATAAGATTCAAATATAGGAAAATAAAATTTTCATGAGTATAAAATACTCAGTACACAAGATAATACAAATGGATAAGAATACTTAATAAAAATATATAAGTTTTAAGTATGAGAAAAATACTTCTATTATTTCCTTACTATTCTTTATGTTCTTTCACCTTTCTATTTTGTTCCATTCTATTCTTTCACATTTCCTGTTCTGTTCTTGTCATGCAATTCTTATTTTGTTCTTTTAATTCGGTTCTTTTTCATTCTTTTCCATTGTTTTCTTTTCCATTCTTTTCTATTCTTTTCTTTTTCGTTCTATACTATTCTTTCAATTCTATTCTTTTCACTACATCTTTTACTTTAAACAATTCCTAAGACATCTATATGTATTGTCCTAATGTGAACTCGACTTCTTTATTATGGATCGACATTGCACTTTCATGTGACTATAACATTGGGTCAAGGTTGATCAAACCAGGACCAGGTGAGCGTTTACTTACTCACGTAGAGGGATCATACTCATGTTGCTGTGATGGGGCTAATAATCCCCACTTGTTAGCCTTCTTTAAAACCAACACGGTGGGACTATTAATACACACTTCGTGACGTTACCGTAGTGGGACTATTAATACTCACCTTCTGGCTTATAACAATTAGTGCATATGAGGATCTCATTTTACAACTTTTATCTTTTCCTATTTAGCTATTTTTTCTATTCAGTTTATCACAGGGTAAATTACATAATTAGTCCTCCAACTTTGAGTCATTTTCAAACTGGTCCCCCAACTTTAATTTGTAATCAGAACATCCATCATCTTTTATTTTCTTACACGATTAGTCCTCTTGACCGATGATAGTAGGTTTTTCAGTTGCCTTGCATACATGGTTGACACGTGAGCTGTTTCTCTCTCATCCACATCATTTAAGTCATTCACGTCATTTAACGCTCCAAACTAGATAAATTACACGGATCATCCCTCAACTTTGAGTCGATTTCTAAATAGTCCCCTAACTTTGATATTATTGCACGATTCATCCACTTGACAGGTAAGAAATAGTCTTCCGATTATCTTGTTGATGTAGTATAATAAAATATAATAAAAAATTTTAACTAGCTGACCTCACACAATAAAAAAAATATTATAAAAATTTAAGAGCACGGGCGAGCTGGCAGAACAGAGATGCCGGCCCCCCTCTCCAAGCTCGCCCACTGGCAAGCTTCGCACAAGGAGCACCAACGCCCCCTCGTGAGCTCGTCGACGCTTCTATTATTTTTTATTAATTTTTATAATGTTTTATTAATATTATATTATTTTTTTATTATGTCATGTTAATAAGTTAATTTAATTTATTTTATTTTATTACACCACGTCAGCACGGTAATCGAAAGACTGTCTCTTACTAGCCAAGTGGATGAATCATACAATAATATCAAAGTTGGGGGACCGTTCAGAAATAGACTCAAAGTTGGGGGACTGTCCGTATAATTTACCCGATTTGCTAGTGTTAAATGACGTCGATGACTTGAATGACGTGGATGAAAGAAAAATAATTCACTGACGTTTACGTATGCAAGGCAACTAGAAAACCCACTATCACCGGTCAATAGGACTAATCGTGCAAGAAAATAAAAGATGAGAGACGCTCTAATTACAAACTGAAGTTGGGGAACCAGTTTAAAAATGACTCAAAGTTGGGGGACTAATCGTGTAATTTACCCCAAGTGACAATATAAGGGTAAAATGATCATTTGACATAAATACAAATCAATATAAAATCACATATGCAATCTGTGCAGAATTCGATCCGGGCATAGTCCAACTCGGGCCGAGTTTCGTTCGAACTCGAGCCGGGTCAAGGGCGACTCGGGCCGGGTCTTTCTCTGTTAAGCATTATTAAAACAAGGGTAAAATAGTCATTTCATATCATAACAATTAAAAATAAAATAACTTCTTTTCTATTCTATGTATCCGGGGCGAGTGCCATCAAACCCGGGCTGGGTCATGACTGGACTCAGGTCGGGTTCTTGGTGTTGTGTTCTCGTCTTCTTCCTAGCAGAATCGAGGTCGGGTCCGAGGTAGCTCGGGATGGATTCGCTGACATCATCTTTTCGATCGTGACGTGATATTGCCTGGGTCGGGTCATCAAAAAAAGGATCCGATTACCAGAGACAAATCAAGGCAGAGCCTAGGTCGGGTTGCCAAGAGCCCGGGTCAGGTTGACTCTAAATCCGGATCGGGTTTGGAGCAACGCTGTGCCGGGTTGCAAACTTACAAAAGAACCCAGGTCGGGTTCTTCTTTACGCGGGCCGAGTTCCGTCGGCTGGAATGTTGATGTTTTACCGAGATTTTAGCATGCTATATAACTTTCTATAGATTATTCCTTTCGGCACAAAAATGTTCTAGAACTGTTCATCCATCATATTATATATTCCATTAAGAAATCGTATCCAAAAGTGAATATGAAATTTTACGTACCTTGTTAAGGCGGAACTGCCTAAATAGCCTAACTTTCGACACGATCTCCTAGACGATGGAGAGACTCCCGATGAGAAGTCCCACGTCTTTTGACAGAGGGTAGAACCGAGATTGGTTGACCGGTCGGAGCTCTCGCACACATGCACCGAGGAGGGAGAAACAAGGACTCAAAATAAGGAGAAATATTTGTTTTTCTAATAATGAAAAGGCTGATAGCTTAGGAGACTTATTTATAGAGGGGAGGACTTTGACTCCTGGTGGATCAAACTAATCCATGATTTAATGCTAAACATCCTATAAATCTAATTTTGAATCTTATCCATAATCCCAACTAATCACTTAGTTTAAATATTTTATTTATTTCTTTCATTTCTCCTCTTCTATTCAATATCTTATTTATACATAACTTCTTCCTGTTCACTGCATAATCTTTCTGATTCTTTTTCTTAATTGTCTTAATTCTTTTCTTATCCGCTTACACTTTCTTTCTTGTTTTTCCTTTTCTCTCTTTTCTTCTTCCAACCAAACATTCATAATATCCCTGATCTTTAATTTCTATCTATTTATAAAATTCGATAATACTAACTATTCTTAATATAGAATTTTTGGAATTAAATATTTTGTTGTCATCTTTTATGAAAATTTTAGGACTTAAAATAATATACTAAACATCTTAAACATAAAACTCTCAATTTCCCTCTTATCAGAAGTCCTTGATAACATATGATCACATTAAAAAGTTATATTTAAATTATCTAATCTTAATCTAATCACAACTTCTAATTCAATTAAGGTTAACTTTTCTTTTCTTCTTTCTTTCAAATTCTATCTCTTCATAACATTTATTTCTCTTCTAATTATCTTTTAACCTATCTCTTCTATACATAATTATTCCTGAATTTTGGAATTAAAGAAATAAATATTATTTTTATCATGAAATTTTCAGAATAAAATAATATTATTTTAAATATTCTTGAACATAAAACTCTTATCTTAACTCTCATTAGAACTCCTTTTATATCCTAAACTTCTAGTTAGATTCAAATTAAATTTTGAATCCCTAATCTCATTATAACTTTAACTCCTAATCTAATTAGGAATCATCTTTTCCTACCACTTATCTAATTACACTTCCATTCTCATTCAAACTTTACTTATCTTATCTTCTCCTCTTCTTTTATCCTCCATCTAACTAACTTTTATTTCTTTTCAACTTTATCTTTCTTTAACAAAATCCTAAATTTTGGATTTATTTTAATTACGAAAATTAATTTTTAATTTGAAAAAAGTCGGGGTGTTACGACTACCTTCGAGGACATTTGTGATGCACTCTTCCCGGCGACGACCATGAGAGGCTATAATGGCACCAAGGGATTACGCTAAAAAAGGGATCAAATTGTGCTAAAAATGGGATTACACTAAATTCAACCTCAAACCTCTTCCTCTTCGGCACACAATACTAGTCTTTTTTAGAGCACCTAAGCAGTCCAATGTAGAGAACCTTCCCTCAATTGCTCGGTTCACCACCTCTTCTCAATAATGCATAACATTTTTCTTATGTCACTTCTGTTGTTTGCATGTGGTGCTCACAATATCTTGATCTGGCTGTTCGTGCTAGTTATTACTTCCGGCTTAGTTCGGTCGATAAAATTGGATAGGCAATGTGATAGATACTTATATTTATGAGTCGTGTGATTTAGCTTACCATCATCGACACTAACACTATTTAGTGTCGTCGCTCTTCTTCCTGACTGTTGTCTTCATTATTTTTTCTTTGAGAAATAAAACCTCGGCTCAATCGAAGACGTTGGCAATTCAACTTTCATTTTTAGCGTTGTGTTCTATTTGCTTTCCCGCGTTCATTTGATTTATCTGCGCTCAACCAGTTCATTTGATCTAAGCAAAAGAGCTCGACCAGTTCACCTCTCTTAGTTACACACACACACATATACGTATATATACACATATATATATATATATATATATATATATATATATATATCCTTGAGTTACATATTTGTGTTATTATGCAATAAACTTCGAGAGTATGAGCTTTCCAAATCTAAAGAAACAAAACAATTAGAAAAGTATCGACAAAAAAGATAATGTTGTGACAAAGCTCCATTGGTCAATCATTCACAACAAAAATAGCTATTGTAAAAAATTCACTCAATAGTCCACATCACATATTCCTAATTTTTATTTCTCATCTTTTACAACTTTTAATTGATGCAATAATTCATGGTAGTCACAACATATGGATTAATGTGCAACTCTAAGTGATAGTTTTGATGATTAAAAAAAGCAATATATCCTATTACATGTTACTAGGTGAACAGAGGATGAACTTCTCAATTTCTAGAGTCGTGTTACAACAGAATAACAAATTCATATATACACATTGTCCAATTAAATTAAGGGAACCAAGGAATACAAGCATCAAATTAGAACATGTTCATCACCATAATGCCTACTCACTTTGATCATCAATCTACAACTCTAAGCAGAGTGAGAAGAGACATGAACATATTAATAATATCCAAAAAAGCCCAAACCTTGGAGTAACTCTTGCCCAAGTTACAGTATCATAAATAATGTAACCAAAGAACACTACAAGAAAATTCGTAATTTCCCATGGACCATTTGGTACAATTTTAGAAGGATTGTACTGGAAAGTTAAACACTTCTCAAATAGTGACGAAAAAGAAGTCCATTAGAAAAAATTATTGATGGCTTGATTTTTTTTTTACTTGTGGCAAAAAAGTAATCGTCAAAAGCTTTGACGATTGAAATAGTCAAAAGTTCTAATGGATGGGCGTTCGTCAATAGTTTCGATGGCTCTAACTATCAGAATTTGGTTTTATAATAATATATATTATAATATTATATAATAAAATAATGATATAAATATTAATGTTTTAATATTATTTTTTTATGATTGTAATCATCAGAGTTTTGATGGAAGACCATTCGTCCGACCTTCAAGTTTAAAAAAAAACTTATTAACCTATTACATCATTTAATTCCTTGTATTTTCCAACACTGATATTTTCATTATTAATTTGTGTGTTAAAATTTTAATATCATAATTAAATGTGTACTCTTTATGTTACATTATTTTTTATTTATAATAACAAATAATTATATCAAATCAATCCCTTATTCATGTTTATTAAATTTAACATCATAATTAATTTTCATAAATTATAGGTTGACTCTTTATGTTACGTTATATTTTTTTAATTTTAAAAAAAGATAATCATATATAAATGCATCTTTATGTGTATTTAACAACATGGTTAACTTTCACAAGTTACATATTGACTCCTTATATTCCGTTATATTGTATTAATAAATAATCATATGTACCCTTAATTAATGTGCATTAAATTTTTAACATGATGATACATTTTCATAAACTGTAGGATATATATATATATATATATATATATATATATATATATATATTATATATATATCATTATATTTTGTACTCCTAATAAAAAATAACCATATATGAATGCATCTTTAATTAATGTCTACTAATTTTTTTATGACATCATTACATTTTCATAAATTACACAACTATTTAAATTCCGTAAGATTTTCATGTTCATATAATTTAATTTTATATTATTTATAAAAGTATTCGTCCTTTTGAAAATTGGAAAATAAATTTTTGTGATCTTTTAATTTTTCTTTCTAACTTTCTCTTTTCTCTTTACTCGTTTCTTCCTGTGAGTTAATAGTGGTTAATGGATTTGTTGGCATGTAGTTGCATTAAAAATTCATTATCTCACATATAATGTCCTCTCCTATTCCAAATTTTTATGTATATATGTGGGTGTGTTCTTAAGTCTTCTTTCATACCAGTAATCAATTTTCTATTTTTATTTTATTTTAATTTGTAGTCATTTATTAGTCGTTAGAAACTTTCATTTATTAATCACTAACGTGCTAAGACAATGCGATGAAAGAAAACCACAAAAAATAATAATTATATAATTTTAAATTTTAAATTATAAAAACTAATTTCTTCGTAAATAAGAATGTCAGAATGATTTACTTACTTTGAAAAAGATTACTCCACATGAAAAACTAAATTCACCATTTAATATGTGCAAATTTTATCAAACAACCTATATATAAAACATATTTTTAATCATTATATTTTGCCAAAAATAAATGTCTAAAGTAATGAAATATTGGATTTTCTTAAAAAACAAATGATAACTTATGAGCATGGTATGTGACATATACTTTTGCTTTTAAAAAGAAAAATAGTTATTTATCTTAATTGGGCCCAAATTTAATTCGTTGTTTACTTATTTGATTCTAAAAACAATACATTATATTTTAAGAAGGAAATATTGTGTATTTTATTATACTTCTAGAATATTTTTCTAGAAAGGAAATATCATGACTCAAATTGAATTTATTGTTTGAAATTACATTATCTTTGAAAATAATATATTATTTACCAGTTATTTATCTTAATGAACTCAAATTGAATTCATTTTTTATTTTTCAATTTATAAATAATATATTATTTTCTAAAAATAAAATATTATTTATCTTATTATACTTGTACAATATCTTTCAGAAAGGAAAGATTATTCTTAATTGGGCTCACATTGAAATTATTGTTTTAAATTATTTGTTATTCTAATAATACTACACTACGATTTAAAAAGGAGATATTATTGTTTGTTTTAATAATAAAATATTATTCATTTTATTACAATTCTCCATTATCTTTTAGAAAGGAAATACTATTTATTTGTTATATTTGTAAATTATTTGTTGGGAACAAAAAATATTTATTTTAATCATACTCAAACTGAGTTATTTATTTTTAAGTTCCACAAATAATACTTTTTTATTTTTAAAAAATAATACACTTGTCCATTATCTTTTAGCAAGGAAATATGAATCTTAATTGGACTTAAATTAAATTCATTATTTTGAGTTATTTTTAATTCCATAAATATTACATTACATCTTTTAAAATGAAATATAATTTATTTTATTATCTTTTACATTACCTTTTGACTTTTAGAAAGGAAATATTATATACGTTAATCATACTCAAATGGAATAATTTATTTTTTTCATTTCATAAACAATACATTATCTTTTAATAAGAAAATATTATTTATTTTTCTAGACTCGTCCATTATTTTTTTATACATTATCTCATAATTGAATTGTTTTGTTTTAAACTATTTTTTTAATTCAGAATTATGGGCTAAAAAGAAAATATTATTAAATCTATTATACTTATACATTATCTTGTAGAAAATAAAAGTTATTATAAATTGGACTCAGATTGAAATTCGTTATTTTATATTATTTTTATTCCAATATAATACATTGTCCTTGAAAAAGGAAATATATTTTACTTTGTCCTTCTAAAATGGATATATTATTGATTATGTTATTCTTGTCCGTATCTTTAAGAAAGGAAATATAAGTTGTTTTATTTATACATTTCCTTTTAGGAGGGAAGGATTATTTATTCTAATCACACTGATATTGAATCACTTATTTTTTTATTTCATTTTAAATGGAAAAATAAATTTATTTTATTGAATTCATTGTTTTAAATTATTTGAATCCAAATTGAATTCATTTTTTTCAATTATTTTTTAATTCCAAAAATAATATTTTTTTTAAAAAAAATGAAATATTATCTATTTTGTTCTTTTAAAAAGGAACTATTTTTTTAATGCTTTCTATTAATTTATGTTTTTAGAAAGGACATACTATTTATTTTATTATATATGTAAATTACTCTTTGGAAATGAAGATTGTATATTTAATCAGATACAAATTGATATAAAGAAATGATTAATCTTAATTTGACTCAAGTTAAATTCCATTTTAAATTTGTAAAATAACACATTGTCATTTAGAAAGAAAATATTAGTTACTTGTAAATGATCTTTTAGAAAGGAATGATTATTTTTTAGAAAGAAAATATTGTTTACATACACAATATTTTAGAAAGCAAAGATGATGTATTTTAATCCATTTATTTTTAAATTTAAAAATGACAAATTATCTTTTTTAAAAGGAAATATTATAGATTTTATTGAATTCTTTATTTTAAATTATTTAGATTCAAATTGAATTAACTCTTTTAATTCTGAAAATAATGCATTTACTCCTACATTTACTTCCGAAAATAAATTTTATTTAATAACACTTTTCAATTAATAATACAATATTTGTAGAAAGGACATATTATTTATTTTGTTATACTTCTACGTTACCTTTTGGAAAGGGACAATTATTTATTTTAATGATACAAAAATTGATAAAAGGAAAAAATAATCTTAACTTTACTCAAATTAATTTTTTAAATTCTAAAATAACACATTATCTTTAGTCAGAAAATATTACTTAAGAAATATTGTTTATTTTGTAATACTTGTACATTTATTTTAATCATACTCAAATTAATTTTTATTGGACTCGCATTTCTTTGTTTTAAATTGTTTGGACTTAATTGAATTCATTATTTTAATTTGGATTATTTCCTTAAATCTTTTCCTAAAGTGCAGCAACTTTTCACATTTATATTTAATATATGAACGTATTGTAATGCCTCCTATACTATGTCACAGCTTTCACTTTAATCCATTCGTCTAGTTTTATTAACTTTTTATTTTTATTTTTTTAATTTATTAAATGACTAAATCTCATATCTCCTAATATTTAAAAGTTTCAAATAACACATAAATAATAATAATAAAATAAAAAATGCACCCCGTGTAGTTGACACGTGCAAGGGGCCCCCTTTTTTGCTCCGTGTCGCCTGCGACCAAATGCAGGGTCAGGAAAGAAAAATAAAAAAATTTGAAAAAAAGGAAAGTTAAGAGAACTAAACGAATGAATTAACGACATAGTTTAGCGGAGCACTATAATAAGTTCATATATTATGAACAAACACGAAAAATGACCAAGGTTTAAGAAAATAATTCTTTTTAATTTTTTTAAAATCCCAAAAATAATACGTAAATTATTTATTTTATTATACTTGTACATTGCTTTTTAAAACATAAATATATTTAATCAGAAAATAAATATTTTAGAAAAGAGATAATTCCAAAAATAAATATTTTATTCAAGAAAATCATCTTTTTATTTTTGCTACCTTATATAAAAATTATTATTTAAGGAAGCATAGTTAACTTTATTATACTTTTTAATTATCTTTTAGAAGAAAATATAAGAAAAAATTCATCATAATTGGAGTGGAATTAAATTCGTAGTTCTAAATTATTTAGGCTCAATCGAATTCATTATTTTAATTTTTAAATTATGAAAATAATATATTTACCATTAAAATAATTTTTTTGTTTTATTATAGATGTAAATTATTTTTTAGAGAATAAATATGTTACAAATTTCCTAAATAAATATTTTATTCAAGCAAAAATCTGATTTTAATCAAATTATGCTCATAAATCTAATATTCTTTTATTTTAATTACTTTATTGTAGTTTTTGGAAAATTTAAATTACATTTGTATATGTATTACCCCTATATAAAGTAATGAAATATATTGTTTACGAATTTATTTTCTAATATTCGTTCATAAATTCATTGTTTTAAATTAGCGATCACACAATGGAAAATTCATGAACCAGTCAATCGATATACACGACCAGTAGACCGATTGTATAAAAAATCACAAAAATTATTACTTTAATCCGTTGTTCACAAACCAAATCACATATTCATTCCTTCTTGGATCTCCTACTACTTTTCTAGCATTCATAGGTCCATAAAATAGCAACCAAAACCAACGAAACGAATCATGCTTCCAATCAAGATGTATACGATCAAACCCTTAAAACAAATGATGGAAGCATCACGAATCATGAGAAAATAGGGTTTTGAGAGTTTTGGCCCTCTTCTACACTTTTTTGCCACATGACCCCTATACCCCCTAACTACCTTTACTTTTGAGGGCAGATTTGTCAACTTTTGGCTTATAAATTCTGATGACTATACTACCCTTTAAGATACATTTTCTTTTGAGGTCATTATGTTCTAATGGAGATTAAGAATGTTACACGATAAATAGAGAAAAACCACAAGGAAAGCTAACATAGGTAGGTGTATCGTTGGATCAACCTTTGAATCGATTTTAACAATATACTTACATGTTTAAGGATCAGATTTCTCCTAATGAAATCGCGTGGAAAATCGTGAAGTCGCGACAATGATTTCTCTGGAATCAAAGAACTCAGCCCAGGTTTGGAGAACTTGCCCAGTTATGATTGCGGCAGACTCGACGTAGAGCCTGACCCGGGCTCCCCATCGCTTGACCTACGTCATTGTCGGTGTGTGTACAACCATCGGAACTCGGCCCGAGTTTCAGCAACGACGTGTCACGTGCAATTTGGGTCCGAGTGATACTCGGCCAGGGTTGGGCCGAAGCATCGGCCATTGATGAACACGGCCCAATTCAGACCCAACCAAGCCCTAGTCAATCCAACCCCGCTCAAGTTCTACTGAGATGTGACAATGGGATGCGAATTTTATTTTATTATTATTTTAGTACTGAATCATGATATCTATACGCCTGATTTCTCTGAGATATTGATTTATAAATACACTTGAACTAGTTTGGGTCGGCGGACCCGATCCGATCCGAACTCGACCCGGGTCAGGTCGACGGACCCGATCCGACCCGGGTTAGGTCGGGTATAGGTTATATTTTTCCAACCCGAGTCAATCCGACCCGACCCGATCAACCCAATTTTTTTATTTTTTATTCAAATTTAAGCTTATATTTGATTTAATTTTTTTAAAAAATTGAAATAAAATATTTTAAGTGCAAAAATAACATTAAATAGTTTGAAAAATTATTCTATAATTTAAAATAATATTAAATAATATTTTTATATTAAATAAAATATAAAAAATAATAAAAAAGAAAAAAAAAATAAAATTGGATGGTCTGGTAACCAGACCATCAACCCAACCCGACCTGAACTAGGTCGAGTTTGTTTGGATCCAGCCCCACCAGCCCCCTTGACCCGACCCAACTCGAATTTGTTCATGAGTCGGGTCCGACCCGACCCGTGAACACCCTAGACGGGAACTCATGGCATTGTTATTTGATGCATAAAATTCATGCATAATTATTAGGCCAATTTATTCTAATTTTAGGAGTGCCTCATATTTTAAAATGAAAAAAAATATTGTAAATATAGAGAAATTCCCTAAAGATTTATTACTACCTAAGCTTGATTAAATTCATGACAGAGAATGGAAGTACGTTAGAATTTGGACGAAAAAGCTGTGAAAAAAACTTTTAGCAGTTGTCACGGCCTTGCAAATGGATGTCACGCCCGTGCAATGAAGAACCGAACGGATTCATTCTGTCACAACCGTGCAGATGATGATCACCACCGTGCCATCTCTGAACGAAAGAAGATTCTATCACGACTGTGCAGAAAATGATCACGGCCGTACAAATTGAAGGCTGGTAACCGTTCTGTCACGGCAGTGCAGTAGGTCATCATGCCCGTGCTGTGCAAGAATAAAAATTCACGTTAAGCCATGCTACATGAAATATTATTTAAGAAGACCCCAAATCAACTGGAAGAACATATTTGGAGGCAGAATTCAGAGGTTGGAGGCTTGGCGAAGACGATTTAGAGACTACAACGAAATTTTGCTAGAAACTCGAGAAAGGACGGTAGAAATAGGAGTAGTTCTCCTGTTCTCTATCCTTATTCCTGAAACATTAATTAGATTGATGTGCTTTAGTTTATTAGAGTAGTTCTTTATGATTTTCTTGATTGAACCCTATTCTTTATGAATTCTTTGTACCATTAGTTGATGGGTTAATAGCATTGTTTGTTGATTTGATTAATTGTTACATGAGATTTATTCCTGTGAATCTTTTTACTATCTGGAAGGAAGTTTTAAGATTCTTCAGAGTTTTTCTCTGATTTTCTTTTACATGCCACTTTTGGAGAAATCGCAAGAGACCCAATTGTGTTGTTATTAAGGTGACTTGAGAAAGTCCTTAACTTTATATTCCAGTTGAATGCATTTTGAGATTGAATAAATTAGATTAAACACCGAAAGGATTACTCTCTTTTATTGATTTCACAATAGGATTTAAAGCCTGAAACATTGGTTAAATCAATTTGGGAATTTTACTTTATTTATTCGTTACTTTTTGTTTAAGAATTCATAAATGAGTAGTGGTATTAATCCAGATATGTCATATTCATCGAATCTATACTTTTAAACTCCATTGATCATATTCTTATATTTTTATTATTTATTCATATTATTTTCACATTAAACAACTTATTTATCTTTTTTCAAGTTATAAGGAAGAAAAGTTCTTAATTATTTCTTGTCATCGTGGGAACGATACTTATATTCATCATTTTATTACTTGAACGATTAGTGCGCTTGCTAGTATTTCTAAGTTTGCATCATTATTTCATCGCATTGTTGGGGCCTTAGCTTTACCATATCCCCATCTACGACTCTCCATTGTGTGATGAAAGAGGATACCCTCCTCTACAGTGAGGATGATGTCGTGATGTACTCACGAAGTACATGACACCTCATTGCAATCAAAACGCTAATAACATTGCATAGATGACATTGATCCAAAGCAGTGATTTGCCCTTATGGCACATTGATCTCACTCTGAGTAGTGTATTGATTTATTCTTATCAAGAGCATAGAATTGACCTATTCTATTGATCTTTATATAGCATGACATTGATTATATTTTCATTGATTATTCCACTATTTGACCCATGCTCATATTTTGTTATATTTATCAATTGGTTTATTATCTACATATTGGACTGTGAAAGCTCACGGATTATTATTTCCCCAATATTGATCATGTAGGTAATGATGAACTCAAGCAGCAGCTAACGACTTTATCAATAGCGACAAGGTATAACATTATCACATGGCGATCCTCAAGTTTGAATCTTGTCACATGGCAAGGGTGATTTGGAGGCATTACATCACTTGTCATACTCTTGTGCTTTACACACACATATATATATATATATATATATATATATATATATATATATATATATATATCAAGAGTGTAAGTCTATCAGTTTGTCAACTAAAGTTCAGTTGCTTCAAGGAAATAGCTTGGACGTCCAAAACTAATAGAGAATATTTCAATCAAAATCAAATGTTCGAATCTTCCACATCAGATCCAACTATTATAAATGACTACTTGTTTCAGGCATCCAAAAATATCCGAGCGAATATTCAAACTTTTTTTGATAAGTACAAAATGACTAATTTTGACATTTACAAAGTTTTAGAAGCATCTATAATGGTTATGCACACTTTCAAGGTTTATAAAAAAATGTGAAAAACCATAGGAGAACACAAGACTTGAATAGTAAATCATTCTTGAGGACTTGGAGCATTCGGATTCTTATTTGCATATCATTTCTTGAAACATTTTCTCTTATTATATTCAGTGTGCAAATTTATAAAAGAGAATTTGGGTGCATGAACCTTGCTTATAATTGGAATTTTGAGCTCTCAATGGTTGTTGCCTTATCAATTTTGAGAAAAAGGATGTGATGTGATTAAGTTCATCGTCACAAGATGTGTGCTTACTTCTTGAGTAGAAAGAAGGCGGATAAAAAATTCATATGAGGAGAGGTATGCTTTATCTCTCAACATGGAGAGAAGATTGTGTAGTGTAAATGGCTTCTTCCTTATCCCATTTTAGAATGAATAAAAGGATTTAGTGGATCTCTAGCGTCTCAAAGTTGAAAAGTTAAAGCGGGAATGGAGGCAGTCAAACTTCATCAACAAACTTCTTTATCCTTATATTTGCAGTCGCTCCTCTCCTCCTCTTCATTCTACTATCTTTGGTTTTAGGTTTTTCGAATAATTTTATATATGACCAATATTGAATATATTGCATTGTTTAGTGCATAACTGCATAAGAAAAGCCAAAAATATAAATGCTTTGTTCATAAGTTGAATATATGAATGAGAGATAGCATCAAACTATATATTTAAGAGCCGATCAATAATAATAATAATAATAATTATTATTATTACTATTATTATTATTCAAATTTCATATTTAGGTCATATTTGATTAAGCTAATAAATAGATAAAATATACTTATATAAGTAAGTTTGAAATTATTTCAATGTTTGGTAATTTTATAATGTTGTTGATTAAATTATATAAAAATTCTTATCACTAAAAAAATAAGGAGGGAGAGGGGTACTTATTTCTTAGAAAAATAAATTAGTTAATTTGGTTGAACAAGCTACATATTATTAATTTCAATCATACAAATGAGTAACTCCTTATTTTGAAAATTAATTTTAGTCGATAAATTATTTATCAGCATGTAATACTTATCAATTATTTTTTATTGGCTAAATCAAATAGGCCCTAGACTAATCGAGTTATTAAAAAACGCAGTCCCAAATGGATGGGCTAAATATGGACAAGAGAGGAAGTAGAGATGAAAAGATTTTGAAAAGGCCCACCTTACATATGCCAACTACCTACTAAGGCCGCCCACCCGTCTGCCATAGCTTATCTAAGGCCTTAGAGCATTAAAATGGTCGATCATGCGAGAACCCTTCGCATCATACGTTTTCACAGCGAACTTAGCATTAGGGGATTTTGGCGCTAATCGATAATTTAGATCATCACTTAGATAGATTATCATTATTTAAATTACCGGTAATATCATATTATAGTGTTTGGCAAGTATTAATAATATAAATTATGATTAAAATAATTAGAGAACAAATTGCTAAAATACCCTTAAAATTTATTTTAGATTTTCATCACATGATATTATAAATAAACCAAGAAAAACATAGAAAAAATAAATATAGTAAAATAAAATGAGACAATATTAAAAGTTATTCATAAAGAAATTAAATAATAGAGAAAATGATATTGGATGATATTTATTTATTAATAAAATATTTAAAATTAATATTTTTGATCCATTGGACATTATTGTCAAATTGCATGTCAAGCAATTGGTAATCTAGAAAGTCACCTCCCCTGTTTGTTATCTGGATTACCAATGAAGTGATAATTAAGATTACCATTGTAATTAAAATTACCGATAAATTATCGTAATCAAACGAAGTAATGTGGTGGATCCTGAAAATTTTAAATAAAATTACCGATAAACTATTTGGATTATCTCATACCAAACGGTCCCTAAGGATGTGAACTCCATGACCGGACCTAATTTTGATTAGGTCGGATCGGTGGTTGGATTGAGTTCAATTTGGATCGAGTATGAGTTGAATTTTTTCAACTTGGATCAATTCGATTCGACGATTTAATTTTTTTAATTAATTTTAAGTACATATCATATAAAAATGAAAAATTATTAAAAATCAATTATTTCACATGTGAATTAACAAATTATTTTTATTTTGAAATAAACATTAAATAATATTTCCTTGTAAATAATAAAAAATGTAAGAAAAAAATAGTGATCAAAATTGAATCCGAACGGAGTTAAATCCTTCATATATCCCCCATTAATTTGTCTAACCATGGTCCATGAGAACAATAAAAATATTTACATTTGTGAATAATTATCAAAAGATTATTAATTACAACTGAAAATTGCAAGCACCATTTTTATTTGTTAACTAAATTCTACAATAATCTAGTTGATCACGTAGCGTCGTCGCCGTCCCCTTTGAGTAATAATTAACGAAGGATCATGCAACTTTGTGGTTAAAAGATTTTTTTTTATCTAACAAGACGCAAAATAATGAAACTAGTATTTTTATGCTTCTGAAGAAAACAAAAATGGTCAGAATATTCCATTTGATTAGAAAAAAAAGGCGTGTTGTTGTTGAATCATTAATAAACCGGCATTAAACACAATGAAATAAAGATATAATTATTTTATGGGCGACAAAATATATATGAAATAAAACATTTTCGGGAGTTGCCTTCTTTTTCTTAAAATGAAAAAAACATACCAGCAGAAAAGAAAGGAAGAAAGAAAGCGAACTGTTACGTTCGGATCTCATCGAACAACGCGTCTGTTTTAGGCGCGAGCTTCAATGGTGCGCATCATGTGCTTGAACTCACCGAAGTCGACGCGGCCGTCGTTGTCGCGGTCCACGGCAAATATCATCTCTCGGACGCGCTCCATGCTTCGCCCCTCCGGCAGCTCCAACTTCTCCAACACGGCCTTCAGCTCCCCGGCCGATATGAATCCGTCTCCGTTCTCGTCGAACACCTTGAATGCCTCCCTCATCTCCACCTCCTCCTCGCTGTCGACCTCTTGGCCGGACCCCAAGTCGTCGCCGAACAGAGCCTCGCCCAGCGCCCGGTGGAACGCCTCGAAATCCTCGTAGGCCAACCCGTCACAGCTCGGCTGGAGGAAGGGCGCCACCGCAGACCGCAGGTCCTCCGGGTCTGCGCCGAGGCCGAGGCGGTCCAGGGCGAGCGTCAGTTCCGAGATGGTGATCAACCCGTCGCCGTTTCTGTCGAAGAGGTCGAAGACGCGCCGGAGGCGGACGGAGTTGAGACTCGTAGTGTAACGCCCCCAAATCGACCCCCGCCACGTGGCGAAGACCAACCTGGAGACGCTACGGCATGCTATAACTTGACCATAATATTGACCATATCTCAGTCAAGAACCGAGACACGTCAGCGGAAGAAAAGAAATGAAGATAAATTATAACTTTAATTGCGGAAGTCTAAAAGAAATAAAATAAGTTCTACATCATAAATCTAAAATGCGGAAGGTAAATGAAAACTAAATAACACTCTAAAAGCCCTATGGTTCATGTGTTGTCCTATCGCCAGAGCTTCATCACCACACGCCTACTCCACCACGTTACTGACTTGGTCCTGTGGAAATCAGACACAGGGGAGGAGGTCCTCCCGTAAGCTTTACAGCCTAGTGGGGAACCACATGATATACAATGCATGACATGAATATAATAATCAGCGATAATTAATCAGGCTTAACTTGAGCATGAAAGATAACATATCAGTATCATTTATCATAATAAGGATAAGATCAGCGATATCATGAATCATGAGGATCAATAGTACATAGTAAACTTGGAATCATGACATACTTGACTTGACTTGAACTTGAACTTGAACTTGAACTTGAACATGCTTGTCGATCTTGGTTATTAATTAACAATCAGGGTGACTTTGAGGTGCCTTTAATTCTTGGGGTGTGCCCAGCAAACGATACGGCCTTGTGCGGGTCAATGGGTGATCAAACCATGACCAAGGGAGCGACCCTTATCTTGATGTACTTGGCTTGGACTGGCAACCCATCATTAATCTTTCATCTGAATTTATTAATCACTTTTATTATATTTTCATTCTTTGTATCATGTGATGAAGGAGATATGATCGGTATGAGATAAATCAAGACAAAGAGTTCATGTTGGAATCATAAAGAATTCAATAATATTCATATAAAAATAAAGAGAGGTTAATAGGTGAATTTTGCTGGATTTTATGCCCAAAGAATCTCCTCCACCTTACGGCCGTAAAACCCTAATTCTTTGGATTTTACGCCCGAGAGTCCTTTCATTTTTCGGCCGTAAAAATTAACCTTTGTTACGTTACGGCCGTAAAAACCCTATTTTCTTTTCTACTTCGGCCGTAATAATTCAACTCTTATTTCGTTACGGCCATCACCTGTTACGCTCATCCGTTACGGCCTATTTCGTTACGGGCGTAAGAACCCTATTTTCTATTCTATTTCGGCCGTAAAAATTCACCCTTACGGCCAATCCATCTCCTTCTCTCTCCATCCTTTCCTTACGGCCGTAACGTTTTCCTCTTTTGCATTACGGCCGTAAGCTTCATCCCTTTTTCCCTTTTTTTTTTCTTCTTACGGCCAATCCTTACGGCCGTAAAAAAAAATTCACCTCTATTGCATTACGGCCGTAAGAATTCACCCCTTTTCTCTCTCCGAACTTCTCGGCCGTAAAACTCATCTCCATTATTTTTTTTTCCTTTACGGCCGAAATCCTCTACCTCTTTACGGCCAAACCATTTTTACGGCCAAACCTTTTCTCGACCGTAAGAAAATTACGGCCAAACCATTTTTACGGCCAAACCTTTTCTCGACCGTAAGAAAATTACGCCCAACAAATTTTACGGCCGTAATACTTCTATTTTAAAATTGGGTCGTGTTATAAAACCGAAAACGGAATCCCCTCTAAATCTTACATCCTAGCAATCAATAATACAGAAATATAACAAACAGAAATAACTATGCATGCTACAATCAACCAATCAAAGAATTCAAGAAATCAAACAATTAAAAACAATAACTTGAATCATATTCATATTCTTTTCATAACGATTCGAGCATGAATTGAGATAATTCAGAGGCCATGCAAGGTGATTTCGGTTCACCCACCTTGATTCGCGATCAATCCATCTTTCCGTTCGTCGAAAAATCGATCCTGGCGCCCCTGTTCTTCCCCCGGTTCCTCTCGGCCAATCAGCGCTTGCAATTCAACGAAGAGGGCTGAACGACGGGGCGTGTGGTGCAGGTAATTGCAGTAGGGAAAGGAAGACGTGCTTGATCCCCGGCGGCTTGCTTCTTGGGTGAAAGCAAGATGCCTGCAGGATGTCAAAAAGGGGGTCCTCCTTTCGTGAGGTCAGCCATACATGATTTTATAAAGGGTTTTAAATTTTTATCTCATCTTCCTCTCCTAATCTCACTCTAATTTAATTAATGAGATCAGATTTTTATCTCATCACATAGTTAAACCCTTCCTTGAGTCCAATCCTAATTGGGCTTTGTTTATGTTTTATTCCTTTCGTGATTAGCCCAGTCGCCCCTCACGGTTTCTTCCCTTTTTTTTTTGTTATTATTTTTTTTTGGCTGGTCGTTACATTCTTACCTCCTTAAAAGAAAATTCGTCCTCGAATTTTGCACTAAGTAGATGGCTTACCGAAAAGATGAGAGAATTCTTGGCGCATTTCTGATTCAAGTTCCTATGTCGCATCTCGCCTTTATGGAAATGCCAAGCTACTCTGACCATGGTTACGTCGTTGTTCTTCTGGCGTTGCACCTTGCGCTCCACTATGTGCGTTGGATACTCAGCGAAGGTCAGGTCTACGAATTCTTAACGTCATGCATCATCATCTAATAGGATTTCTGATGTTCTATTTTTTTTTTCTCCACATTGACATGCTGGGTACTTGGGACTTATTTTCGTATCTCCATGTTTCATGTCATAACTATTTGTTCATCCTTATACATCCGTGTCCTTCCCGAATGGATCGCAACCCAGGCTTATGGTTATATCCTTATACTTTTTTGTACTTTTTAAATGGATCGTAACCCAGGCTTATAATATTCATCACATACTTCCTATAAGACTTATTCCTAAATGGACCGCAACTGAGGCTTATGTTATTTATCTAGTACTTCTCTCTTTAGGACTTCATCATTTGGGTTTCACATGCTTGGTTCCTTCATCATTTCATACGCAGCCTCATGAAGCCTAGCGAGCATCACTTGTGTCTGAGTGTATGTGTAACTGAGTTCATTTTTTTACCAAAATGGTACTTCATGGAGAACTCATAATCTTTCAAACTTCATGTTATCTTCATTATCACATATTAGCATACTACTAAAAGAAAATATACCTAGGACTTTTTTTTTTTAAACGATGAACACTTCAAATTTTTTCTACGTAAATGTGGGTAACACAATGTTCTTGAGAACTTAAAGGTTTGAGGGATGTTCTTAGTCCAATGGCATCGCTCAATTTATAGTGATCATTCATTGCCAGGAAAATTACCTTCATTACATCTTCTTCGGCAACTCGAAACTCCTGGTACTCACTCCATAGGTCGATCTTGAGAACACTTAGTCTTAAATATGTCATCTTTGCATGGTAATAGACACTTATGTCTTGATAGTTGTTTTATTTAACAACTTGTTAAATAGCTCTAGATTCATAGAGTCATTATTCTTCGTTACAAAAGAAATGGAACATGTAGAAATGAGTCCCTGGGTCTTATGAACCTCTTGTCTTAAAGTAATTTCCATAGGGTCATCGTCCTTATCAAGTGACCTATGCCATGTAAGAATCAATAGGATCACTAAGAACATTGTCCATCATCGTAGATAATGGCATCATCATATGATTCGATAAAATTAGTGATGGAATCATGCCAATAATCATCTTTATAAGGTCAATTTAGATCAATAACTTTCACGATGACCTATGTTTGATGTGACCCTACTCTAAACATCATCATAATCGTTTAACTTTTTGAGTGGAAAGAATAACTTATTTGACTACATTGATTTGGTTCTTGCAATGTCATTTCATATCATTTCATGGGAGGCCAGTGATTATATATGACCACAATAAATCCTTTTCTTGAGTATCTTGAAGCACTCTGAATCAATGTTAAGGTCGAACGATATCTACGCTGAGGGGTCGCTACATAGTATATTCTAATCCAGAATTAACAGAATAATTTAGGTGCACTACATAACATAAGTCCTTAGTCAAACATCATGAATGCAGGTTGACACATGGAATGAATTCAAACAATAAGACAAAAAAATAAAACAATCAACAAAACAGAAGACAAGCAATCATTCTTCTTCTTCGTGCATCATTTCATGGTCCTTTGCATTAACGATATCTTGTAGTACATGGGAGAGGGTCGGGATAACTTTAAAGTTGGAAAGGAGGACTAATCCCTTTATAATACTTATGATCAAATCATAAGTGGTCCACTTGATCAAGACAAAATCTTAAGCATTTTTCATCATACTGACGTAGAGGCATCTTAGAGAACATTCTATATATCATCTTATATCTTGCATCTTAGAGGACATTCTATGTATCATCCAATGACTTAACACATTATCTAAACATATATATGCTTTATTTTCCCTCTTGAACCATCAACCATGATTATATGATTGAATACCCTATACGTTTTGACATTATTATGAAAACTATAATTATATCAATAATCAAGATAAATCAATTAAAACTTGCATAATCATCCCTCTCGGGTGCATAACTTGCTTTTTCAGACATCTTGTAGGGGACTTACAAAATTCCTCATACTTTACCTTAACCCCACATACTTTCTAAAGATTTCCTCACTTGACGTTTTGATTTTTTTTTTTTTAATACTTAATGGCTGGAGGCCCATATCCTCCTCAAACATATCTCAATTAAGAGACCTTAAATTCTTTTAAAATTTCTCACATTCATTTGTAACCCTTTCATGTCTTACTTGTTCTTATATAATTCTTGTATTAATCATATTAGTCTATTTTGAAAATATATATACATTGTGATGATAGAGAATTCATTCTTTAATAATGGCTATTTAAAAATATACTTCATATTAATAAAATTTCAAATATACTATATACTAAACTAAGTTAATTAAATCTGTTTACTTATTTATTTATCCTTATATATTTATAAGTATATTATGTTATATGTACATATGTGTGTGAGTATGCTAGGTCTAAAAGTTCGGTTAACTTAAATAATCACTTACTTATTGAAAATTTCTCCTAATATTTATTCAAGCTAATGTGACTTCTAAACCCTTTAAGCTTCTATATTTGTCCATCCATAACTTATACATGATTCTTGGACAGCTTACTAATTCTTTAAACTCTTGTGTACGGATATTACATAACTTGAACATAATTAATAATTTGATTCTTATTTTTCCACATAAAGTAGTCCAACTAAGAATTTCGTATAACTAGTTTAGATTTGCTTAGGGCCATTATCCACATAATAAAGGGATCATATGAAGTCTAAGGCGCAAGAAGCATTATGGGTTCATACTTATCAACATAAACATATAAGATAATTTATTGAACCCTTATATTGGTAGACCAATGGAACCACCTAAGTCATCACCATAAATCATAACTTATGCATGCTTGGTTTCACCTCTACTATTTGAAATCATCTCACACCTACGTGTGGTGTGAGTCGAATCCTTTAATTACTCTTATAATTCCTTCGTTTCTTTCTTAAATCTACATCTCTTTGCAACTGATATGCTTATTCATTTTCCTCTTCATACTGCTGCAGTCAGCAGAAGAAGTCCGTGAATAGAGCAATCATGAAAGAGATGAAAAAGCATGGATTATAAGAAACATAATCGGTTCTTATATTTTATTCTTTAAATATCTGTAAGACCTTTTTTTTTTTCCACGTAGGTATATTTATCCACATGCATGTTGTTTATTCTTTTCCAATTTGTTCGTAACCTTTATGATCCTTTTTGTTTAATCACTAATCACATTTAAGTTGATTCCTACCATACAGAGTGACCTTCCTAGGAATCAACCACTCATGTGAAATACATATCAATACATCAATAAAGAATAACTTAATGCAAGAAAATCTTACTTGTACTTTACGGTGGAGGGTGTGGCGACTGCTCGGCGATAGCACATGAACCAATATCATACTTATTCTATACACTAGGACGTCAAGAGAGTCCTGACTTTAGGCTCTGATACCATAAATGTAACGCCCCCAAATCGACCCCCGCCACGTGGCGAAGACCAACCTGGAGACGCTACGGCATGCTATAACTTGACCATAATATTGACCATATCTCAGTCAAGAACCGAGACACGTCAGCGGAAGAAAAGAAATGAAGATAAATTATAACTTTAATTGCGGAAGTCTAAAAGAAATAAAATAAGTTCTACATCATAAATCTAAAATGCGGAAGGTAAATGAAAACTAAATAACACTCTAAAAGCCCTATGGTTCATGTGTTGTCCTATCGCCAGAGCTTCATCACCACACGCCTACTCCACCACGTTACTGACTTGGTCCTGTGGAAATCAGACACAGGGGAGGAGGTCCTCCCGTAAGCTTTACAGCCTAGTGGGGAACCACATGATATACAATGCATGACATGAATATAATAATCAGCGATAATTAATCAGGCTTAACTTGAGCATGAAAGATAACATATCAGTATCATTTATCATAATAAGGATAAGATCAGCGATATCATGAATCATGAGGATCAATAGTACATAGTAAACTTGGAATCATGACATACTTGACTTGACTTGAACTTGAACTTGAACTTGAACTTGAACATGCTTGTCGATCTTGGTTATTAATTAACAATCAGGGTGACTTTGAGGTGCCTTTAATTCTTGGGGTGTGCCCAGCAAACGATACGACCTTGTGCGGGTCAATGGGTGATCAAACCATGACCAAGGGAGCGACCCTTATCTTGATGCACTTGGCTTGGACTGGCAACCCATCATTAATCTTTCATCTGAACTTATTAATCACTTTTATTATATTTTCATTCTTTGTATCATGTGATGAAGGAGATATGATCGGTATGAGGTAAATCAAGACAAAGAGTTCATATTGGAATCATAAAGAATTCAATAATATTCATATAAAAATAAAGAGAGGTTAATAGGTGAATTTTGCTGGATTTTATGCCCAAAGAATCTCCTCCACCTTACGGCCGTAAAACCCTAATTCTTTGGATTTTACGCCCGAGAGTCCTTTCATTTTTCGGCCGTAAAAATTAACCTTTGTTACGTTACGGCCGTAAAAACCCTATTTTCTTTTCTACTTCGGCCGTAATAATTCAACTCTTATTTCGTTACGGCCATCACCTGTTACGCTCATCCGTTACGGCCTATTTCGTTACGGCCGTAAGAACCCTATTTTCTATTCTATTTCGGCCGTAAAAATTCACCCTTACGGCCAATCCATCTCCTTCTCTCTCCATCCTTTCCTTACGGCCGTAACGTTTTCCTCTTTTGCATTACGGCCGTAAGCTTCATCCCTTTTTCCCTTTTTTTTTTTCTTCTTACGGCCAATCCTTACGGCCGTAAAAAAAAATTCACCTCTATTGCATTACGGCCGTAAGAATTCACCCCTTTTCTCTCTCCGAACTTCTCGGCCGTAAAACTCATCTCCATTATTTTTTTTTCCTTTACGGCCGAAATCCTCTACCTCTTTACGGCCAAACCATTTTTACGGCCAAACCTTTTCTCGACCGTAAGAAAATTACGGCCAAACCATTTTTACGGCCAAACCTTTTCTCGATCGTAAGAAAATTACGCCCAACAAATTTTACGGCCGTAATACTTCTATTTTAAAATTGGGTCGTGTTATAAAACCGAAAACGGAATCCCCTCTAAATCTTACATCCTAGCAATCAATAATACAGAAATATAACAAACAGAAATAACTATGCATGCTACAATCAACCAATCAAAGAATTCAAGAAATCAAACAATTAAAAACAATAACTTGAATCATATTCATATTCTTTTCATAACGATTCGAGCATGAATTGAGATAATTCAGAGGCCATGCAAGGTGATTTCGGTTCACCCACCTTGATTCGCGATCAATCCATCTTTCCGTTCGTCGAAAAATCGATCCTGGCGCCCCTGTTCTTCCCCCGGTTCCTCTCGGCCAATCAGCGCTTGCAATTCAACGAAGAGGGCTGAACGACGGGGCGTGTGGTGCAGGTAATTGCAGTAGGGAAAGGAAGACGTGCTTGATCCCCGGCGGCTTGCTTCTTGGGTGAAAGCAAGATGCCTGCAGGATGTCAAAAAGGGGGTCCTCCTTTCGTGAGGTCAGCCATACATGATTTTATAAAGGGTTTTAAATTTTTATCTCATCTTCCTCTCCTAATCTCACTCTAATTTAATTAATGAGATCAGATTTTTATCTCATCACATAGTTAAACCCTTCCTTGAGTCCAATCCTAATTGGGCTTTGTTTATGTTTTATTCCTTTCGTGATTAGCCCAGTCGCCCCTCACGGTTTCTTCCCTTTTTTTTTTGTTATTATTTTTTTTTTGGCTGGTCGTTACACGTAGAGTGCAGCCGGAACGAAGGGGCGGCAGACTTGGCCAGAGAGGGCGCGATCGCCGAGATTTCGGCCATTTGCGATCGGATCGATGCGTGAGGTGAGAGTGGAACGGTTCTAATTCTTCTACTTTGCGATGTATGAGGAGCTATTTATATGTATTTATATATATGAGGGAAGGGTTGAATAGTTGGGTATTTATTAGTAGTATTATATTATATTATTAATGGAGTTGGAGATCCATCAATTATTTATTATTATCTAAACCTTTTCGTGTTATGGACCCGCATTTGCAATGTTAAAATCGGACCCAATCATGTGAACCAGGATGTCAATTAGATTACGATTTGACCTTGCTTAATCATATTCACTCGAATTAAATCATTTATTAAAATAATATTGTTTATTAGTTACAAAATTATGATACAAAATAACATAGTTAGGGATGAGCAAAATCGGGTCCGGGACTAGTCTCGGCCGACCCGGTTTACTCCGGATTTTTGGAAAAGAGGATCCGGTCCCAGTCGGGTCCAAGACCGGGATGTCCCGGTCAAATCGAGATAAAAATCAAGAATTTTCGATTGTCCCGATTTGACCATAAAAAGAATAAAATAATAAATAAAATAGTAAAAAAATAATATTATTATATAAATATGATAACTATTAATTAAATTATATATATGATAATATACAATAATGTATATTTAAGATATATACCAAATAAAATATATTTTTTTATTTAAAATAAGTATAAATATATTATTTAAAAATAATTTAATATTAATATTATATATTTAACTGGGTCGGGATCGGGGCCGGGTTCGCCCGGTCTGGTCTCAAGAAAATGAGATCCAGTCCCGATCCGATTGGTAACCAGGTCGGAAAAAAATTTGAAAAAATCGAGTCAGGCCGGGCCAGGACGACTGGGTCGTCCCGGCCCGTGCTCACCCTTAAATATAGTATAAAATTATAAAAATGCTTAAATGTAATTTACTCAATATTAATCCAAATTTAATGTAGGTCTAAATTTTAAATAAGATTATTTTCATAAACTTCCTCTAAATTATCATGATTTCTCGCATATAGCATCAAACTATGAATTTTTTTTGTCTTCCTAAACTATCATGATTTTTTCCCTTGAATCCTTCCATCCACTTTTGTTATATTTGCTTTTTTCATTTATGAATAGACTAAATTATCCTTCATCACATAATACATCAAATAATAATTATAAAAATAAAAAATAAAAATGTTCGACTATCGGAGAACAAGCAAAGTATTAATATTTGACTGACCATAGTCGAACATTTTTTCTTTATTATATTTATTATTTAATGTATTATATGATGAGGGGTAGTTTAGTCTTTTCATAAATAAAAATAAAATGTAACAGAAAATATAACAGAAGTGGACGGAAGGATTAAAGTAAAAAAGTCACGATAATTTAGGGATACAAAAAATAAGTTCGTAGTTTAAAGTTAAATGCGAAAAATCATAATAGTTTATGAGAGCTTTGTGCAAATAACCCTTTTAAATAATATTTTTATAATAGTTGTATATAATTTATTTGTGGAAAATCCATTCTCTTATACAAAAAAGAAGATATTCTTCTTCTTGTAGTTTTCTCCTTTCTTCTATTCCCTAATTTTCATTTCTATTTTATATTTTGGTTGCTCTTTAGGTTCTGCATTATCTCACTATTGAGTTTGACATGATCCTTCTAAATCAGTCTAGATTGGTGTTATTCAAACATCTACTTATTTGTTCACACTTTCGTTTTTTGAATCAACCATATTTGTCTTTGGTTAGATCATTAACAGCCATAAAATGTTGCTCATGGCCTTGTGCTATGGAGGAGATGAGCAACATTTATGAAAAAACTAAATTACCCCTCCCTCCATAACACAATAAATAATAAATATAAAAAATGAAAAGAAATCGGGGGAGGGTAATTTAGTCTTTTTCATAAATGAATTTTTTTTACCACTTTAATCCTTCCAATGATTTTTTATTTTTTATATTTTTTAAGAGAGGAGTAATTTAGTCTTTTCATAAATGGAAAAAATAAAAGTAACGAAAAACATAAAGAAGTGGACGGGAGGACTAAAGTAGAAAAGTCGTCATAGTTTAAAGATCCAAAAAAATAAGTTTGGGGTTAGATGTGAAAAATCATAATAGTTTATGAGAGGTTTATGAAAATAACCCAGTATACATTTATGTTAAAATTATTTTTTGAAGGAAATATCTTTTAAAATTTTAATTATAACCAATCATCTTCCTCTTATTTTTTTTCTTAAAAAATCATGTTGCACTTGGTGAAAATTTAAAAAATTAAAAATAAATTTAAAACAAATTGTAAAAAAATGGATTGGTAGGATCCATTCCTACGATGTTAATATTACAATCGTACTAATCTTGTAAAAACGATCTCAAATTTGATATCAAGATTACAAATTCTAGGTAGGATCGTACCATCTTATGATCAAGATCGCGATCTTAATAATCTTGGGCGGATCCATATAGTAACTAATGAGCCTCAATTGACCTCGTTAACTTTCATGATTAATTTAGTTAGCTGCTACATAATTTATAAATATTTGGAAAATTATCCTTTTTTCTCTGAGAAATTTATTTTATATTTCTTTCTAACCAATTAAAAACTCTATGTCACATAAGTTTTCATGTTTTTTTTTACATATGTATACTTATAGGATACATATATATATCATCATATCATTTTACAAAAAAAAAGATACCAACAATGTGTTATAACTACATTTTAACTTGGACATCTATTCACATTTTTTATTCTGATTTTGGAGGAACAAGCTATCGTAGCCACATTAGATATTATTGTGCTTTCTAGTATGTACAAGGATTCTGCCTAAGTCGCTTCATAATTGAAAAGAGACCGTAAGAAAGTCTCCAACAAAACTGATCTCATATTCTTGAGTCAAAAATTTCCAAACTTACCATATTCCTCTTCAATTGTACAATATGATGAACAATTGTCAATCGACATCCTCACCAAGTTATCATAAGTTCTAATCTAAATTGAGCTGATCACAACTATTTTCCAGGTTTAGTCATTGTATATGGCGTGTTTCTAACATATTCTTTTGATAAGTTGTGAACTATTCTTTGTTGTAGTTATATAATAGGAGTACTACAAGTTCAAAATTCAACTATTCTCTAAACATTTTTTATTAGACACAAGAGGGCCAAATAATCATCTTCATATTCTTTACCCTCGTACACAATTGCAATAACCACAACCATCTTCTTCCTATGATCATCATTCTTCTAGTGACCAATTTCCTTCCGGTAGATTTTTTTTTTGCTTGCCCTTCCTAGAGTTTGGGAAATGCTCAATCCAATGGTTGTCACCAACCCCATGGCTTGAATCTCCATGGATTTGTCAAATATCCTATGCCTAAGTTCACGAGTGTATAAACTTGATTTATTTCTTGCAGAGTTATTTTATCTCTTTCAATAATGACAAATTAAATATTTTTTTCATACCATAGAGGAAGAAAAACTATGAAGTAAAGCGACATTTTTATCCTCAATTTTCATATATTTTGCATATGGAGAGGATGAATAGACATTACTTCAACAACTTATTTGCCAAAGACTTTGCCATGTAGAGAATCTCAAGTTTCGATCACAAATCAAACATCATTTTTCATCTTGACCTCAGTAATCACCTCATTTGCAAGAAACAATAGGATTATGGAGCATTTCTTGTCCTATTGTGTTACCAAATCATCACAATCAATATGTTCTGATCCACTTAGGTCTTCTTCCTTCGATTTGTTCTTCGCATTCTGACATCTAATTATTAAGAAGTGCACGTATCAGAGACCAAAATTATTTTTGCCCCATGAACTTCTGAATTTTAATATTGTGTGATGTTATATCTTCCTAGTTACTACCTAATATCATATTAATATATCTACATTGACAATATTTGAAGAAAAAGAACAAATAATTGGGATGAGATGATCGGATGATTCATTGACTTAACCAAATTGTAGTTTCTTTGATAATCCATATCGATGACATGAATTTTTTTTGTCTATATTGCTAGGGTAGAAGGTTAATTATTTTAGTATTTAATTATTTTATTATAATAAAAATGTTAGATTTGTAGCCTTTTACCAAATTTTATGAAGTTCATATGATATTGAAGCTTTTATTGTAAAATTTCAAAAACTTTTGAAATCTCATGTTCCAGGAGATACCTAGACTCGACTTGTGTGTGTGTGTGTTGTGTGTGGGGGGGCACATTAAGCGGTTATTTTGAAAATTAAGTTTCAGATGAGGATACCTAATGGTAGAAAAGACAAAGATAGTTAGAGAATCATAGCAATTTTCCAAAAAAGAAAAAAAGATATTCTAGACTAGGACAAGTGATAGAAATCTAGGGTAGAAGCTTAACTATTTTAGTATTTCATTGCAATATTATAATACAAATTTCAGATTTTTAGCCTTTTATCAATTTTTACGAGGTTCATATGTAACTTCTATTGTAAAATTTGATAAACTTTTAAATCTCTTGTTCTAGGAGATACCCACACTCGACCATGTCATTATCCGCGTGGGAGCATTCAAGACTATTCTAAAAAAGAAGTTTCAAATGTGGATACCTAATGTAATATTTCTTACTAACGTGTGATATTGCTCGCTTTAGACTTTGACCCGCACAATTTTACGTATGGAGTCCAAGCTCAAGACATCATAATAAATAAAATATTTCAAATATTATTTTTGGGAACCTTTTCATTTGTATAGGAAAGTTGCATTAGGAAAAAACTAATAAGAATTATTAGGAATATATTTTTCCATATAAAGAAAGATTCTATTAGGGATATTTCCTTGTAATGATAATTATATGCACAAAACATTGTCCTATTGGCACTTTCCTATTGACATATATGGTATATATGATCAGCCTTTCATATGTAATAGAAGAGGATCCCTAAGATGTTGTAAGGGAAAAAATCTTCTATCAATCTCTCTCTAATTTTCTTACAGTATCAGAGCCACATAAAAAAAACAACCCTAATTTTTGCTGTAGCAATTCTGCAGTCCCTTTCAGTGCACCAACAGTTCTTACAAGGAATTCTAGTATAGATCTATGCATTCTATAGTGGAGATATTCCGTGCTAGTGTAGATATTCTATGCAAGTGCAGATATTCTGTGCAGGCTTATTTGAAATTTTTTTTTGCAAGGAATCCTAAGATCAGTCACTCTTGTTTCATGGCATCCTAGCATAGATCTTTCTTATTGTTTGATATTCTTGTGCAAGGAACCCTTGCATAGATCATCTTCCTTCTAATTTGCAAGGAACCATATTGCAGATTTTTTGTCTAGACCTTTCTGATTCTCTACTACAGATATCTTCTACATTTTTTTGTCTGCAACATAGACTTTTGGATTGCAGAACTCGGTCAGTTCCTTTGTTTTTCATATCTAGGATGTTCTCAGTTATTTCACTATCAACCATGTCTCATTCCAACGTATCATATAGTTTTGAAAACCAAGTTATTATATCGGTCAAACCAAATGGAAAGAATTTTTCTGATTGGAGTGCCACTTGATGCGTAGAATTTGTAACAAATAAATTTGCTAGCAAGTGTAGAGTAGAGTTGTCAATCCCATGAGGAACTAGTTAAATCTAATCTATCTCAATAATCTACTAGAAGAAGAAAATGTGTTGTGAAAAAAATAGAAAATTAAAGGTGCAAAAAATAAATGATAAACAAATAAAATAAACTAGTGTTGAGTCTTGAGAATTATGGATGATTAATGTAAAGATAAACGTGTATGATCCTCTATAATGGTTGTAATAGTAAATAACAACTTTGATTCTTATGACGAATTAGGAGCACCTAAAGTATTGACCTCTCATAACGAGTAAACCAAACTACCTTAACTTCTAATAAAACTAATAACTACAAATGACAAGTCAATTATTAATTTTACAGAGAATTAAAATGCATGAGTGTGTATCTCCTACACTATTATTCACTCATAAATCAGGACAGAATAATAAATCACACGAAATTCGGTACAAACGATGAGTTATCGAACACGTGTTATGTATGCTTCAATTTAAAAGTAAAAGATTAATTATCAAAGCAATAATAATTCTTGAAACTAATCATTCCACATACAGTTTTGTAATCTAATCTCAAAAATTAAACTACTCACCAAAAGGCAATGAGCTGAACATGCATAATCAAAAGAAACCGAAAAGTTTAATTAACTAAACTAATAACAAGGTTCAAATAGTTTTCCTTCTTGAAAAGAATATAAAATCTCTATTACAGAAATAATAAACTATAAGAACTAGGTATGTCTCCTAAGGCCTCTATTTATATCCTCTAGGTGTCCTGAAAGTTTTGGTTTGATTCGAAGTCTTTTCATGTTAAAACAAGTAAATTAGAAATAAACTTTGATAGGTCTTGAAAACCATCCAAAACTCCTCCAAATTTGAGTAAATATATTTCATAATCATCCTTGATACTTAAGATAAAGTTTGGGTTCGATCTAGCTTGAAATTTTTAAGAAAAATCGAAGAAATCTCGAAAATAGCCTTCGTAACGGCTGATAACAGCTTGTAGTATAGATTTAATGGCTCATGATTTCACGACCCTCACAATGTCCAAATCGGAGTAAAAGTTATATTTTAATGGCCCATAACATTCTGGTCACGACCCGTAACTCGAGCAACCTACGGCTAGTTCAAAATTGGGCATTTTAACGGGCCGTAACGAGTTGTTCA